>OY283139.1:74129588-75567035 GCA_958299785.1 Medicago lupulina
GATTTTGAACCTCAACTTTTGCGTATATAATATAATATTTCTACTAATTGAGTTAAGTTCACGAGAATAATTTCTCTTATTTTATAAATGTTAGTTATTAATATGATTTTTTCCTTCAATTTAGTTTAATCCTCCTTTTAATTAATTCATTTTTCCCTACTCATTTTCTATTCATTTAAGAAAATATCTAACTATTTTCTCTAAAATATTCTTGACTTCAATTATGTTATGACGTATTTAGATTTAAATACTTGATTTCAATAGTTAATTAAAATTAAATTAATATGATATTTAACTAATATCAAACTTTTGATACATGTTTCAAAAAAAAAAAATCAAACTTTTGATACAGTTAACCAAATATCTAATATCTATTTACATTTTTTTTGCTTGATACAAATAACCAAATAATTTGATTCAAGTAGTTAATAAACTTTATCAAAAGACGATTTGTTTAAGAGAATTTGAATTTGATTCATAAATGTAATAATTCTTGATCATAATTTATTTATCTCTCAATCAGCCGAACATTGAATCATCAGATCTCGTCTCTTAGAAAACAAAGGATTAACACCAAACACTTCCCTTTAAAATAACAATACTTCCTTTTACTAAAACAAAGAAGAATATTAAGCGGTGTCCTCAAGACATTGGTTATACAATCAAAACAAATAATTTTTTTTATAAAAATAAGATAATTATTACTTAATTAAAATGTAAAATTATATTTTTAAGACATATTTTCTATGGGAAATGCTAACCAGTGCTCGGAGGCACCGGTGAAGAATACTAAAAAAGGAAATTATATAGTCATTGTTGTATTGAAAATCGTGTAATTAATTCATAAAAAGTCAAAATAGTTTTATATTTTGAAAATAATTTTTTTTTTTAATGTTTAATCAGTGCCCCAAGACACCCGTTAGTATAACCCAATTTCTATTTATAAGTTCATTAATCATTATTCTAGAGACCCTGGTTAACGAGAAAAAAACATATAGTAGTATTGATTAACAACATATTCTAACTTTGTAGTACAAAAAAGTAACACATATCCTTATTTATTAATTTTGTTAAGTCTCAATCTAATTTTTCCCCCTCCACTAATCCCTTATTAGGTTTGCAACAACTATATCCTAAAATCTTGGCTCTAAATTTGCATCATATATGTTTTTCATTTCTCTATAATAACCATGAATATTTTTCAAAGCAAAAAATTAACAAATATTTTAATCTTTATCCTTATTATTTATTAATTTTATTAGGTCTGCAGCAATTTAACATATTGTTTCTGTAGATTTTTTTTTTGACAAGTTGTTGTACATTTATTTAATACGTTTACAAACAGAATACCCTAATTTCCATGCAAACTCGGCTACCCTAAATAATTTGTTAGGAACTATGAACTGCATTAATTTTTTATGTTTAACTATTAAAGTAATAAATAAAATTGACTCGTGCAACAATATAATTTTGTATTCTTTTTATTTTTTATTTTTATAATTTTTTTATTATTATTTGATTGTAATATTTGTATCTCCAATAATCTAATTTGCGTTTATTGATCGACCATAATTTTACGGGTTAAAAATTATTTATTGGTCTTTATTATAGCCGAGAATACTCATACGTCGCACGGATCAAAAGCTTACTTGAATCATATTGTTGACAATGTTGAGCGTTCTCACGTGCTGTGCAAGTGTGATGTAATCAAGTACATCATAAGGTCCACGTTGAAATCTGAATTCAACAACCATCCACTTCTTTTCTTTTCTTTTTTGAGGCATCAACAACTATCGACTTTTTTTTTTTTTTTTGAGGGATACCATCGACTTGTGATGCAATCAATTACGTTTGCATGCAGCAACAACAAGAATGACTTTTGTTTATGAAATTAAATGGAGTATAGTTGAACTATATTATAATTGGTGTAGTCAATTTTTTAAAATATAAAAAGAAAGGAAATATTTACTAGTATCTTAAAGGAAGATTAATATAGAAATTATGTATTGAAAATTGATGAAAAATAGATTATTTAATTTTATAAAAGTTAAAAAGTTATTATTTTCAATAAAAACTTTCTATTTTTGACATGCTCTTCAGGTGTTGGTTAGCAAAACCCAAAAAATAATGGCTTAAATGCATTTTTATCCTCTTATTTATATATTTTTGAACTTCTAATCCACATATTTATAATGGTTATACTAACTTGTGTCCTTAGGACATGTTAAGCAACCCAAAAAAAGCAAATTTACATTGAAAAATATAATATGTCAACTTTTAATAAATAAAATGCATGACTTTTGATATGTGTATTTCTATAATGAATTTCTTAACATGTGCACATGTTAGTAGGCACATGTTAGCATTTGCCTATTTATAAAACCACTTTTTTAGTCCCGGAATTAAGAAAGTCAAAAAAGAATTTTGGTCCCCCATCGATTTAAGTGATGTGGCACACTAATTAATGATGTGGCAACAATGAGTTGGAAAACATGGCAGCCATGTCACTAGTGTTGTGATTTACTTTATTACTTATTTAAATAATTTATTTTGTATAACTTAAAAATTCAATTTAATTAATTAATGATTAAAAAAATTTAAATAAGTCTTTTGCTGCGGCTTTGGGAGGCAAAAATTCTACTACTGATATTGATCAGTTACCGACTCCTTGCATCAAAGGCGATGCATTGAGTATTCGTATAGGCCAGGTTGAATATCAATGTGGTGTGGATGAATGCAAGAATGCGCTAAGGGCCAGATTGTCATTGAACAAAGGGGACAAACCGTATTCTGCACACGACTTGAGTACCAAATTAGGCAAGATTTGGAAAAATGGCTATCTAGAAAATGGTACCTCTCGGCAAAGGCTACTATGATTTTCACTTTGATTTAGCGAATGATTTACGTAAAATATGGGCAGCAGGCACCATCAATCTTAAGCCAGGTTTGTTACGACTATCTCAGTGGACCAAGGACTTTAAATATTACTCTCAGAAGTAGACACATGTATCACTTTGGATTTGCTTGGCTGAGTTACCACAAGAGTATTGGCGGGAGAGAACTTTGAAGGAAATTGCAAGTGAGGTTAGCACTCCTCTTAACATTGATGATCCGACACGGGACCGTACATTTGGTCACTACGCACGAATTTTAGTGGACATTGATTTATCAAAAAGGGCAAATGACGAAATCCTAGTTGAACGAGATGGTTTCGCTTTCAAAGTGGAAGTTCAATATGAGAGGAGAGCTTTGTTTTGCTATCACTGCTATTCGATTGGACATAAGGCCTCTACATGTCAGTGGCTACACCCGCAACCAACAAAGGAAAAGAATGATCGTGGGAAACAACCTGTTGTGGCTGAAGCTGCACTCCCTAAACAAAACATGATAACATGGTGATGTGGGGGCTTCAACTTTGGCCAATGGAGGTAATTGGACATGGGTTCCGGTTCCTATTGCCTCTATAGTTACTACTACTCAGAGGGTTCCGGTTCCTGACACTACAACACAAAATACTAATACTCAGACAAATATGATTCCTATTGCATCTTCAGCAATGGCTTCTACTACTCATATGGTGCCAGTTACTATTGCATCTACAATAATGGCTACTACTCAGACGGTCGCTCCCGAGCCCAGTCCGTCTTTGTCGTTCAAATCCTTCTGTTTTCCTCTTCACAATGTTTTTTATTGTATTTCTCCTGATGAGTTGCCCCACTCTAGCCCGGTGTTGGAGGTTGTGTCCCCAATAGCGCACGATAGACATGCATTCTATGTAAGTGGAGCGGTTGCATCAGACATCGCGGGAGGAGTTGGAGAACCCCACGGTTGATGATACTATTGCCACGCTTCCTGATGATGTGGAACATAACCATTCAAATCCGCGTGAGCTGGTGGAAAGTCCCAAGGGTTCCTATGTGCATGTCCCACACTCATCCCATGTTGAGCACGATGACGTGTATGAGGTATATGTTGAATTGTTATAGGTTCGTACGTATCATATTGTTGAGCACGAGGACATGCAATCTGGTTCCCCCGGAGGCCCCCTCTTTGTTTGTTCCATTGATGCTTCATTGGTGGCACACGATGTCGTGGAGAGGTCCCATGATGGGGTTGAGATTTTAGAGAAAGAGGCGGTCCCTTTTGGTTTAGCGCAAACCGAACTACGAGAAGTTCACTTCTACTGATCAATGATAGTTTTGTATTGGAATGTCCGCGACCTTGGTAACTTGGAGACAAAAATCGCCTTAATTTTTTTTTTTTACTATGATTATATTTTTGGCTGAACCTATAATTAATTTTGTGCAAGTTCCTTCATGGTATTGGCATGGTATCGGGGTCAAAAAAAGTTGTACTAATGACAAATTATTATTTTTGTTTCGTCGATGGAGCAGTTTGGTTGTCAGTTTTATCTACGGTTTTGTAGGCGGACTTTTATTCAGACTGTTGTGGTAAGCCTTGGTTTAGGTTTCCGTAGGCGGTTGCTGTTATTTATTTCTTTTTCTTTTCTATTTCTTTCTGTTTTTCTTGTTTTTTTCTTAGAGGGTTTTGGCATAGTCCCCCCTCTTGTATCTTTTTCTCCCCATTTTAATAATATTTTGAGATTGGCAGTAGAGGATGGAGGTTCATCGGGGTGCCAGCCTTGTTGGGATGTCGTTGCTTCCCCTTGATGCTTGTCCTTTCTCCTGGTTTAGCGAAAAAGGTTGGTTGCGTTGATCAATGTTGGTTATGGTAAATGATGAATGTTGATGGATGACTTAGATGTTGAGTTTGGATTTTGAAAAATATTTAATTAATTTATAATAGTTTAATGTATTAATAAAATTTATAATAAAATAAATAATCATAATAGTGACATGGAAATCATTTTATCCAACTCATCACAGCCAACTCAACGTCATGTCATTAATGAAGGTGTCACATCACTTAAATTAATCAGGATCAAAAGAATTTGTTGACTAATTTGTTAATAGAGGGATCAAAATAGTGATTTTAGAAATATGGTGACTAAAAGTTCATAAATATGGTGACTAAAAGTGTATTTAAGCTAAGATAATATTATTTTTAGTATAAATTTTATTTATTTTTTTTCCTTAACAAATGTCACAGGGGCATTAACGAGCACGACACCTTTTACTTTTTCTTGTTAAAGGGGAATATGTTTGTCGGTCTTAAATTTGTACATATCGACCCATCTACTTGGTCCTTGGATTTTTCAAAATAGTCAAACCGTCTCTTAATTTGTTTCACATTTATTAAGTGGGATCACTTCATCAAATTCAAACTTTAGACACACTGATATGTACTGTCAAACATTGATGGGTATGTCCATGTGATCTCTCACATATGCGTGGCCAATTTGATTGTGAAATTTTACATCTGAAAGGTTCATAAAAATTATCAGAAAAATTTATAACTTCCTCAAAATAAATCACAGAACTTCAAGAAATAATCATCTTCCATATTTTCTCTCTTATGAGTGAAGCTAACCATAACTTTTAAATAGTTAAATATGTTTTTGATTCATATAAATATACCAACTTTTTGTTTTGGTACAAAAGTAATATGCAATGCTGCTTATTAGATAATATTTTTTGATGTGTGAGACCATGAAACAATTTTTTTTTGATAAAACTTGTTATTGAAGGGCATTTTGAAAGGACCATATGTGGACCTTTAAAATTAAAGACCATATTAAGGACTCCCACAGCTAAAATTCTCATTTTCAGACATTAGTTTTGGTTAAGACTTAAGATAAAGACAAATTTTAAGTATATTTCTTTATGTCGGTTGCTGTTGTTATTCTTCATTTAAAATGCACTTTTTTGGACATAGCAAGGTTTGGAAACATTTATGAATTTTAGTGTATATGTTAATAATGTGCAACAAAAGTGAATTTTCAGTAAAGAACAATACCATCAGTGCATATGAAAATGTTCCTAAATTTTGTCATAAAGATAATCATGGTATTGAAGCACAAGAAGTACCTTGGTGTCAATGTAGTTACTAGTTAACTCAGAATTCAACAATATTTAGTGACTCACAGATGGTATTTTCTTGACAATTCAAACTAACAGAAATACAAATGCATAAAAACTAAGGGATCAAAGATCCATCACAATTCAAGTACTTCAGAATACTTAATTTCTGACAAAAACCACAAAGTTTGGCACATCAAAGTGCCATTTTATTACATAGTTTATTCAATCAGAAAGGTTGAGACAACTGAAAGCATTCAGTACTACATGTTTTGATTTGTGGTGAGAATAACAACGATATCACAATAGACCACCGCGATTTTAAAAGAAGCTATACTTTCGAGCTTCAACAAAATCAAGGCATCATCATGATTTCGCGAAACTCACCACTCATCTAAACATAAACTTAACCTAAAATCTCCAACCTACTCAAGGCCAAACTTCTTCCTGATCTCCACCATGAAGCCATACACCTTATCTTGATCAGGGACTGACTTGGAAACACTCTCAACCTGCATGCATCTCTTGGCCCAAGCAACGAACTTAGGGCATTCCTTCTCTACATTGATGTTTCCAAAGGTCTCATAGCCTTTAAACCAAGAGTAGAATGGAATAAGTGCTACATCAACAAAACCAAGCTTGTCTCCTCCAAAGTAAGTCTTGTCTCCCAGTTCTTGCTCCAACAATTTGTGAGCTTCTACGAATTCCTTCTTGGCAGCTTCTTGTTCTACTCCTTTTTTGATCCAAAGGTTCTTTCCAACTTCATAGATCTATTTCACAATGAGAATCACACAATTAGATCATCAATATAATAACAAGAAAACCAACATTCACCAAGGACTAATATTTGCTAATAGTGACCAGGCAAGCTGAAAAATATCCAATAGCTCGTATTTTTCAAAACAAAAGTGTTCCAAATCTCAACTATGCTTCAAATACTTAGAAACATATATAAGTGGTTTTCCTAAGCTATCTTTGAGAGCTTATGAAATTAAGCCAAAGAAGCACATTTCAATAAGCTAAAAGCAGATTATAGACATATGAATAAGCTGTTTTGCTTAACTCTTAGAAAACATTCTCACAAACGCTATAAACCTCTAATAAATTGTTCACAATAAGCTCTAAGTTAAGCTGAATGCACAGTCCTATATTTTTTTCATGAAAAAACTTACAGGTAATAAGTTAACAAAATGTAAACAAAATAAATAAAACTTAAATTTCAGAAATGTAAAAGAAGCACAAACAATCACATGCAATGATTCATACAAAGGGGTATGTAAATTTATATACCTTCTTATCAACATAATCAGCCCAGAATCTAGCTTGTGCTTTCTGGTAAGGATCAGAAGGCAACAAAGGAGATTTCTCATTCCAAACCTCATCAATATATTGAACAGCAATTAAAGATTCACAAATTGGTTTTCCATTATGAATGAGAACAGGGATTTTCTTATGAACAGGGTTCATTTGTAGCAACAAAGGCCCCTTGTTCCTTAAATCTTCCTCTTTGTGCTCATGCTTGATACCCTTTTCAGCTAGGGCTATTCTGACCCTCATGCCAAATGGACTTGCCCAGTAATCTAGCAAAATCACTTCATCAGCCATGGCTAGTTAAAGAGAATGACTTGTTATGGAAGAAGAAGAAATGTGTGGCTGTGAGAAAGTATAAAGGATGGGACTCTGTATTTATAGAGTGAGATGAGGAATGAAAAGCATGGAGATGTAGCGTATGGAACAGTGAGTTTGTGAGGACATGTAGACAATCTTAACTTTGGTATGGACCATGTTCTGGTTGAAATCTTGAATTTATGTTCTGACATATGTTAGATTTCTCTAAAGATTGCTATAACTGTTTTAATTTGGTTAATCACTTTCTTGAAAGAGTGGACTGTTTCACGTCAAGTTAAACTGGGGTTAGGAAAATAAAATAAAAAAACCTAACTGAATTGCTAAACTAAATCGAACAAAAATAATAAATAATTAAACCATTATTAATAATTCTGAAACTTAACTGAAACAGTTCGGTTCGGTTCAAAACAACTCAGTTTGGTTCAATTCGGTAACTAAAATTCGATTTTCTTTAGTTTTTATATATTTTTTTCAACGACACCAATAATAATAGTTCGGTTCGGTTCTGAGCGGTTCAGTTCAGTTCAAAATACACAGTTTGGTTCAATTCAGTTATTTTAAATTTAGCAAACAATTCAGTTTGGTTCGGTTCAGTTTTCAACCCAAACCGAACCATGCCCACCCTTAGGTTAAATACTAACTTACGAGAAAAGATATATATTTATACATTTCATTGTTTAATCAATCTTATATTTTCATTGTAATTTTACATTTTCATTGTTTTGGTTTTTGTACGCATACTTCATTTCTTTGTATATTTTTGTTGTATCATGAGTTGTCTCATAAATAGTTTCTAGGTATGATATTTTAATCGGCTGGTCCCACAATTTTGTCATATTTAATAAATAACATATGAGTAAAAAAATCAACTGGCTTAAATAGTTAATTTGTTTCTATAAGTTTGTGTGTTTTTGTAGCAAAACAAAACAAACCTTATAAGTTCGAAATGTTTTTACTTTCGTCCATGTTGCTACAATCTGTTACAAAAATGCACATGTGGTTAACGGTTTTGATGAAGGAGAAGTCTGGGACCAGTGTATACAATCATGGCAAGAGGGTTGTAGTAGATAGGATCAATGTCTGGTTCGAAATGACTTTCATAAAGATTTCCTTGATCATCAGTTTCTTTTGGTGGAGAAAAAAAAGATTTTTCTCCAGAAGATTGAATGGGTAAATCGGAAGTTTGCATAGGTGTTAATTTTGGAAATTTTAATGGTGATTGTGGTGGTGTTTCGAATGGAGTTGGTTCCTTAGTTTCTGGTGGCGTAGTGAAGGCGGATGGTGGTGATGAAGTCAATGATGGAAGTTTCTTCGATGGGGGTGATGGTGGGGAGAAGAACGCGATGGAGAGGGAGAAGGTGATGAATATGGCGTTTGGAGGGATGGATCCTTACTTCAGATGCCTTTTGTTCTGGCCATGTTGGTGGTGAGAACGGCGGAGTACGATGGTGGGTTGAGAGAAGGAAGATGAGAAGGTTAAGAAAGAATGTAGTTTGAGAGAGAGAGAGAGAGAGAGAGAGAGAGAGAGAGAGAGAGAGAGAGAGAGAGAGAGAGAGAGAGAGAGAGAGAGAGAGAGAGTGAGAGAGAGAGAGTGAGAGAGAGAGAGAGAGAGAGATGTGTTTTGGGAGAAGGAAGAAAAGTAGGATTTGACTATTGGTGATTTAGGCCCCGTTTGGATAAACAACTTATATAGATGCTTATAGCATTAGAGCTTACATCATAAGCTCTTATACTTGATAAGCTATTTATGTTTGGATATGTACACCAAGCAATTATCGAAATTTTAAATATTTTTAATTTAACAAAAAAATCAAAGAATCGAACCACAATTATAAGATTTTTTTTTATAAAATTAATCAAGATGTAAAAAACAATATTATAATATATTAATTATATATATATATATATATATATATATATATATATATATAGTATATAGTATAATCAATATTCGTCTTTAAAAAAAATATCAATATTCATATAAGACAAAATTAACATTAGAGGTGTAAATACATGGTCTAAACATCATCATACACAAGTATAATAATATATGATAAGTTTTCTTTTAAAAAAGTATAATAATATAAATATAATAGTAAGAAATAATCACGTATGTAAAAGTTTTTTAGTCTTACACTATTGTTGAATTTTTTTTATAAATAATAGTTAAAAGAAAGAGGAATAAATATTCAGGAACAAATATTCTAAAGATTCTGTCTTGGAGCAAAAGAAAGAGGATTCGGAACTGATTCGGGCTGGAAAATACGAAGATTTAACACAAAAATATGTCAACCCTAAGTCAGAAGCTTGGCACGGCCCGTGCCATTATCCACACGGCCGTGCCATGTCCAAGGATTGCTCTTTTGCTTTATGGACAAGCTACCTATTAGTTTATTTCTGATCTAAAAGCCCGTGGTTTCTTATGGAACATTCTAGTGATTTATTTCTTAGGGCTTAAGTCATTGTAAACTATAAATAGAGTAGCTAGCTATCACAACAATTCATCTTTTGTTCTTGGAAATAATAAGTGACAATTGTTTTCTTTAATAAAAGATCAATCTTTATTTTTATATCTTCTTCTTCTTCTTCTTCTTCTTCTTCTTCTTCTTCTTCTTCTTCTTCTTCTTCTTCTTCTTCTTCTTCTTCTTCTTCTTCTTCTTCTTCTTCTTCTTCTTCTTCTTCTTCTTCTTCTTCTTCTTCTTCTCACTTTGTGTGGATGTGCTTTCTTGGTCATTTTGAGATGCCTTGAGAGCAATCATTTTTCCCTTTCTAATTGGTTTGTCTTCTTGAAGTAATGTCTCATGGGATTTTAGTGATCCAATGAGGTCTTCAAGGGCTAATGTGTTTAGATCTTTAGCCTGAGTGATTGCAGTAACCATTGGTCTCCATGGGATTGGAAGACATCTTAATACTTTTCTGATTCTATCATGGGTAGAATTAGTTTTCCCAAGTGATCTAAAATTTGTTTACTATAGATGTAAATCTAGAGTACATTTCATCAATGTTTTCTTCTTCATTCATTTCGAAGATTTCAAATTTTCTTGCACCAATATCTATTCTTGTTTCTTTTATGTGGCTTGTTCCTTCATGATGGATTTTTAGAGTATCCCATACCTTTTTATTGTAGTATCACATTCATCAACTCTTTCACTTTCTTCCATGCTCAGTGTGCATGATAGAAACAGTCGAGCTTTAGAATTCAAGAGTATTTTTTCTTTCCCTACTTTTGACCATGATTCCTCTAGTGTAACTCTTTCTATTTTAGTAGCTGCATCAACTGTCATAGGTACATGATTTCCATAAGTGATTACTTTCCACATGTCCACATCTTAGGATCTTAGGAATAGTTCCATTTTCCTTTCCATAAGTAGTAGTTCTTTCCATTGAAGAACGACGGTCTTGTGCATGATAGACCTTCTGGTATGTATATTTCTTTTGGCATTGCTTCTTCTTGACTCTTTTTCACTAGCACTTGTTAGGTGCTTAGTTTAGAGCCCGGGCTCTGATGCCAATTGTAGTAGCAATAAACGTCGCAAGAGAGGGAGGGTTGAATTGTGACCCTTTAAAAATTATTCCTGCAACTTTATCAAGTTTTATATACTCAAGAAGTTTCTTGGTAAATGTTAGTTTAATTAGATTAGAGTATTATATATATAACAATTGTTTTATCCACGACCAGAATGTTCTGGATTAAATAAACTTTAAGTGTTTGAATAGTTTTGACATGGACCAGAATGTACATTCTGGAAGAAATAAAGATTAAATGTTTTAATTTGTTTTAACAAAGACGAGAATGTTTGAGAGAATGATTATATAAGCAGAATGAGAAAAATGATATATAGCTGAAATGTAAAACTATTTTAACAATGACCAGAATGTTCTGGATAATGATTAATATAAAAGCAGAATGATAAAACAATATTATATGTTGAGTTTAAACGTGAGTTTGTCATTAGATATTTAAGCAGTTGTTTTATCTTGGACCATAATGTTCTGGATGCAGTTGTATAATTAATATTGAATGAAATAATAAAATAAGATTAGTGATTAATTAAGGATCATGGAACTCTGGATTAATTTGATTGTGATTAATTAGGACCAGAATATTCTGGAGATATTAATAAATATTAATATGATTGTGATATTGTGTGTATATAGTGTAACTTAAATAAAAAGATAAAGGGAAGAAGAATAACACAAAAGATTTATCTTGGTTCACCAGACTCGACTACTTCCAGTCCCCCACACATCGTGTGAGATTATCCACTATAGTATCCTGCTAACAGAAACTCCTGACTAGCACTATAAGTTCTTGATCACACGAGATCATTCTGTTACACCCTGTATTATTAACCTCAGTAGACTTCTACAATTCTTTTCTTTCGCATAAGAAATGTTGTTACATTTCTTTCTCAAACTATTGTTACTAATAGGCTTGAGAATACAATACACTTTATATAGTGAGATTTGGTTTGGATCAAATAAATTTCTCAACACATGTTTAAGATTTTACTAAACAAATTCGAAAGATTGAGATCCAAAAGATATAATGAGATAGTTTGGAATTTGTTTGTTTGTGAAGAGCTTTGTATGTAGTGATGATTTTCACTTGAGAGAATGCTTGCTTTTAAAACTCTTGCTTAGAACGTTCAAGGCCACTTGTATTTATAGGTGAGGAATGACTTGATGATCAAGGGTGAAAATAGAGTTGTTGCACACGCTTTTTGCTATTGCCCAAAGCTTCAATTGATTTCACGTTTCTTCTTCAAACTGACCAACATGTTCTTTTACATATCCATAACGTTATGGATGTTCAACTGGCTTTTGTTGATTTACGAGAATGAGATGTAAATGTAATGAGCTATTGCTTGCTAGGTAGAAGTGACATTGCTTATGTTATTCTATTTTGCTTTAGTGATGTCATAATCTCAAATGACATGTGCTCTTTATCCTTTGATGAGATATTTTTCTTTTAATGAGATTTTTTAATGGGATTTACTCCAAATGGGTCGAAATTCATTTAAGGCCAAAGACAATATCTTTGAAATGAATATTTTGCCATGGTTTCCTCTTGTGTTGACTTGTTCTTTTTTACGTAAATGTTTTATTTGCTTTGTGAATTTTAGAATATTCTTAGAATGTTCTCATGAAACAATTCTCACAAAACAAATTAGTAGATAACAAGACGAAATATATTTAATGATGTTTGTAATCTTTAAAACATCAAATGAGGATTTTGTCTTCAACAATACATATACTTACATCGTGTTTATTACATCTTTATATTAATATTTGGATTTATTATTATTTATTTGTTATATGTGTTATTTGTATCGAAAGTTAAGGGTAATTTTGGAAAAAGAAAAAGTCATCCCAAAAGAATCAAAACATGTTATTTTCATTATACGTAGTATATATGATATTGATATGTCTATACGGCATTTTCCTTAAAATAATGTCAATATGACATTTACTAAAACAATTAAAATAATACATACAAACCACGAAAATTAAACTAATTTTATAAAAAGAAACTTCGACTTTTCCACTTATTGGTCTTAAAAGGATAAATTTTAGATACTAAGTTATTTGATACAAAAACACTTGAAATTGAATACTAAATGTTTCTCTTATTTTTAGCCTAAAGGTTAAAAATTCATATTTTTACAAAAAATAAGTAGAGTGTATGGATTCGAACCTTAACACACACACACACACAGATATATAAATATATATATATATATATATATATATATATATATATATATATATATATATAATGTAATATTTTTATCAATTGAGTTAAGCTTTCCGTGACTGTTCTCATATTTTATAAATGTTAGGTATTAATATAATTTTTTTCATCGATTTATCTTAATCCTCCTGATAATTATAAAATTTTCTTAAACTAGTCGTTACTTAATTTCGATTCTTTTAAGAAAATCTCTGCCTATTTTCTCTAAAATACTTGATCAATTATTGACTTCAATTATGGTGTGACCTTTATTTTTTAAAAAGCTTGATTTCAAATAATTAATTAAAATTAAATTAATCTCATATTTAACTAATATTAAAAATTTGATACAGTTAACCAAACATCTAAGTATCTTTTTATATTTTATTGCTTGGTACTGTTAACTAAATGATTTGGCAGAAGTAGTTAATGAGTTTTTACCAAAAAAATGATTTATTTGACATAACATGAATTTGATTCATAAATAAAATACGAGTAAATCATCAAATTGGTCATTGTCTTTGTAAGTTACTTTTAAATTAGTCTATGATTCATTAATATTTCAAAATAGTCCATATCTTTTCTAAAAAAATTCTCAATTAAATCCCTATTCATGTGACAAAAACATAGAGACAAGAATCTAGTCGAGAAACTTTTGACAAAGACAATTACTGTCTTGAAATATTAATAGAGTCAAAGACTAATTTGAGAGTGTTACAAAGACAGAGACTAAATTGGTGGTTTACTCAATGAAGTAATTTTTTATCAGAATTTATTTATCTCTCGATCGGTCGAACATTGAATCACCAAATTTCTTCTCTTGAAAAACAAAGAATTGACACCAAAAAATTTATCATAGCGACTTTCCCTTTAAAATAACAATACTTTCTTTTACCGAAAAAAGAGAATATAAAACAATGTCTTCGAGACATTGATTAAACAATCAAAACAAATAGCTTTTATAAAAAGTAACGTAATTATTAGTTAATCAAAAGTCAAAACTTATATTTTTAAGATAAATTTTTTATTCTTCCTAAAAAAGGATAAAAATTTTATTTATAGATTTCTTAACCATTGTTTTAGAGACACGGGTTAACAAAACAATTTTTTCTACCAATATCATGATAACATTAATGACATTGCCCAACCACAATGTCACAAATATTTTTCTTCTTTCTTTTTTACAAGATTTTTTATCATTTTATATATTTATGACATTGTAATTGATCAATGTGACAAACGATAATGTCACACAAGTATTATTATGGACATTATTAGGAAGGATGTAGTATTGACTAAAAGCATATTCTAACTTTTGTACTACCAAAAAGGACAATGTTGTGCGTGCTCGCGTGCTGTGCAAGTGTGAAGTAATCAACTACATCATAAGGTCCACGTTGAAATTTGAATTCAACAACTCTCATAGGACATAAGAACAAGAATGAATTTTGATGCAATCAATTACGTTTGGACGCCGTAAGAACAAGAATGAATTTTGTTTGTAAAATTTTTGTGCGGACAATCGTTAAGAAATCAAAGATAATTGAATTATATCAAAATTAAATTGGTGTAGTCAAATTTTTAAAAATATAAAAATAATATTATTTTAGTTTAAATTTATTCTTTTTTTTTTTCCTTAACAAGTCTCATAGGGCATTAACAACCATGACACATTTTATTTTTTCTTCTTGTTAAAGGGGATTATGTTTGTCGAGCCATCTGCTTGGTCCTTGGATTTTTCAAAAGAGCCAAAATGTCTCTCAATTTGTTTCACATTTACTAAGTGGATCACTTCATCAAGTTCAAACTTTAGACAAGCTGACATGTAATGTCAAACATTGATGTGTTCGTCCATATGATCTTTCACATATGGAGGACCAATTTGATTGCGATATTTTACATCTTAAAGATTAAAAAAATCATCAGCAAAATTTATAACTTTATCAAAAGAAAACACAGAACTACATGAAAAAATCATCTTCCCTATTTTCTCTCATGAATCAATCTAAGTCTAACCATACATTTTAAAAAGATAAAATCCTAAAACAAATGTCAAATCTTCATCATCTTTCATCAATAAAAGAATCTTTTAAGATAAGGAAAAAATTCAAATCATCAAACTTCTATGTAAGACATCAAGTCAAAATTAGAAACACAATAACATTCATCCCTTTTCATGTGTTTTCCTCTTCAAGCTGAAAATTAAATTTTAGGAGGATTTTAAACTTCGACTCCATTAATCAATCACCAAAAGTCTTCCACACTCTTCCATTTGCATTCAAATCAAAATTTTGAAAAATCCGAATCACAAAATTGAACATAAACAAACATCAACATCAATACTTAAAAATTTAAAAATAAGATAATTTTTTTTTTCCCATTCTCACAGCATAAAAGAAAATAAAATAGTGTGGATCCTCTTTACTTCACATTCCCTTACCCTCATTTTCACCATATCAATTCTCTATCTTGCACATTACAAATAAATTCATGGTGAATACATGATGGTAACAATTTTGGTTGTAAGGTTATTGTTTTTGTTTTTGTTTTGTTTGATGAGTTGAAATCGTTATATGTTTTTAATTTCTTTTTTATGTTAAAACTTTGAACAAAATCAAAGATTTTTTATGTCAGAGAGTAATGTATGTTGATACAAAAATCTTTTTGATGAATGTTTTAAGCCTTATTTACACTTTTAACCCCGGCAAATAAGACGAGTTTTAAGTTTGGTCCATGTATTTGTTAATTATTTCAATTTGCCACCGTAAAATTTAATCACTTAAAATTCAGTTCATCAACCCAATTAATCTCTACCATGTCACTAAACTACTGACGTGTCAATGCTGATTGGTCAAGTTCGTCAATGAGTATGCAAAAGCTTGCATGAAGTGACGAAAATGCCCCTCAAATGCATTTTTTTAATTGGAAACACACCAGGAATTCAATGTCCTCAGACACGATTTTGCTTGCTCTTCTATTTGATTCGCTTCTCCCTCAGATTGAATTGTTTAGTTGGGTGAAAGACGATTTGAATTTGTGAACCCTTTCCTATCAGGTGAAAAAAATCGTGTTTCAGCTATAAACAAGTGTTTTCTGCATAGTGAAATTGTTTCTAAGAACATGAAACATGATTTGCTTCTCCCTTGGTTTTTGTTGAAATCGTTTCCAAGAACATGAAACTCGAATTACTTCTCCCTCAGTTTTTGTGATATGAAAGGGTTAGTTGAAATCTTTATCCTTTTTTTGTTCTTCTTTTTGGACCAAATCTTCATCCTTTCTTGTGAATCCCCCATTTGGGAATATATACACCTTGAACCTTTTCTCCATCTTCGCGAAATTCAACTGAAACGACATGATATTGAAGGTGTGAAAAACACAAGAAGGGGGGTTGAATTGTGTTAGCTTTTTCTTCGTTTTCTCCTACTGAAGTCACTGATCAGAAGCAGTTAGAGTACAACTTCTAAAGTGATGTTCAGATTCTAGATGCAGCGGATAAAACAGAGAGAGAGAGAGAGAGAGAGAGAGAGAGAGAGAGAGAAAGAAGAAGGACACAAGCAATTATACAGGTTCCTTCCACAAACCGGAAGTAGTCATGTCCCCCTTGCACTTTCAAGGAGAGTTCAATATAATGTAATATCTGATTACAAATCTCACTGCTAAAACTAGCAAGAGACTTCAAATGCTCAAGCAAAACTGCAAGAGACTTTCTATGCTCCTGAACACAATCAAGAGACTTCTATGCTCAAGCACAACTGCAAGAGACTTCTAATCAAACAGAATTACAAAGAAAAATGTTTGACGTTGAACACTTAATATACAATTAGTGGTGTTCACAATACAAATCAGATACAGACTATTAAGACTCTAGAATTTCTAAGATATGAACTTTGATAAGAAATTCTAAGTGAACTTTTGATGCAGAACAATTTCAGCAGAGGTTTGACACTTTTAAATTGTTGTGAGTCTCTCAAAATTTTTCAAGTCTTCACTCCTTTATATAGAGGTGTGAAAGAGACGTTGTGAATTGCCAGCGCATCAAGATAAGAGTCGTTTGAAGCTTTGATTAATCACCAATGATCTTTTGCCTGATCTGGTTGTTGTCCTATGAAGGATCAATTTCAAATTCATTCCAAGTCTATAGGAACATCGTTAAAGATATCAAAAATAAAGTTCATATGAAACGATTCTGATAAAGGAAAGTCATAAGCTTTCCACCATAATCTAAGTTCAGTAATGTTGATTAGAAATGTCACACTCCATATTGCAAGAAATAATCAAGCAAGAAACATATGAAAAATTAAATCTAAATCATATCATAACTTAATAAATGACTTTCATTAATATCATCCAAAAAATAAATAGAGGTTCATCTTTTAATCCTAATCAAAAGGTGATTAGTTACTCATGGTACAAAAATACATAACAAAAAAGAAATAAAACATACTCAAGAATATAAGCTTTGAATGGAATTAGAACAATTATTGCTATTCGAAGAAAGTTGATTGTAGCCGGCCCTAGTTTTCTCTCTCTAGGTTTTTTCTTCAAGATTTTTCATTGAGGGGGTGGTTTTGGGTCAATTTTTGACATGAAATCACCCATCTTCATCTTTTTCTCTCCATTTCAATCTAAATAAGTGATTTTTCACATAGATCTAGGTTTTTTCTTTGTGATTTCATCACCTAAGTGCGGTGGTTTGTTGTTCGTTGTCTTGTGCGGCGTTGTTTGATTTCCCGTCTTTTTGCGGTGTTCATTTGATTCATATTGAAAGATCGATTATTCAATCAAAGATTTGGGCGTCAACGTTGCAGATCCGGAGACCATGGATATTCCGGTGACTTTAATTTTATCATATATTTTTGTGGACATTATGTCGTTATATGCGATTAACTTGGATGCTGTGAGTTTGTTCGTAGATTCATCCTTTACGTTTTTAGCGGTGTTGAATGATGTAATCTCTCGATTTGAATGAATGAATATCATTTTGTTTTTGTCAAAAAAAAGCTTTGAATGAAATTTTTTGTGTGGAAGGAGCTTTACTTATAGGAAAATTTCATGTTGGGTCTGAGTTGAAATTCAGAGCTTTTTCCCCAACCCGCAGGGAAAATAGAACAAAAAATGTATTTTTTTAGGGCAGCATGCACGGGGGCACATGACAGCTGACGAAGGGAAATTTCTCTCTGTCCCATGCTTTTCGGGTGCGTAAGGGATATGTGAGACATTGGGCCTCAGCCTCAAGTGCGGAAATTTCCATTTTTTTGTTGTTTGTTGAATGTTTTCCTTCCCCGCCTTGATCTTGGGATTTTGGGCAATATTTCTCCAACTTGTAATGTCTTCAAAGTCTTATTAAATATTGGTAATCTTCATTCCATGTCTTCCAAAACTTCCATGGGGTGCCTTGCTTTTTGAATCACATGATTTTGCAATAAAAAGACTCGAAACACCTATGCAAATGTTGGATTTAGGAAAGAAACATAATCACATAGACTCAATTGAAAACATTACAAAATATTTCTTAGACCATGAACAAATTCTGTAAAACTCATTTATAATGACTCAATTTTCTAATAAATTGACTAAAAAACATACTGTGAATTTTATAATGACTCAATTTTCTAATAAATTCTTAGAACTTTGATGAAACTTTTAGGAAAGTAAATTTGATATCAAATTGGTTCTTGCATACAAAAAAATTAACGTGGACATACACATCAACATTTAATGCTGCATGTTGACATGTATAATGTATGAACTTGATAGAGGGATAATATGTTTGATAGATGTGAAGCAAAATAAGGGACGCCTTGCATATAAAAAAAATCCAGGGACAAAGTTGATTGATGTGTACAAATTCAAGAACTGACATCTTGTTAGTTATCAATACATGGTGCATGCAAAGGCGTACTTAAATGCAAATAAAATTATTTGGGTACACATAAAATCAAGAAAAAATTAAAAGAAAATAAAATTATAAGATATCAATTGATGTGACTAAATTTTTTTTATTTAATTTTGTTAATTTTATAAGTGTGTTCAAATAATATTTATTTGAGGTTGTGTCTATAAAAGATTTTTCTTACATAAGTATCAATAAACCATAAAATTATCTAAAAAAAATGATAAGAATTAAGTGATAAAGAGACATGTGTCTCCTTTAATCTAAATTGTCATTGATCAATTTTTGTATCTCATATATAGTTTGATTTCTAATCTTGCAAGAGAGATATATCTCCTTTAATCTAAATTTTTAATGATAAAAAAGAATTCAACGAAACAATATTTTTTTATAAGATATATTTTGTAAGAACAACGGTTGGTGGAGGAATTATTGACCCTATAAAACAAGATATATATATAAGTGATAGCCGAGCCTACTTGATGCTATCAAAAAATGGACCTACAATGAGGAGCCTTTTAAGATATTATGAAGCTGTTTGGTTTAGCTTTTAAATCCTTCAAAAGTAATTTTGGTAGCTTCAAAAGTGAAAATTAGTAATTTCAACATGTTTGGTTCAGCTTCTCAAAATCAATTCTCATTTCCAAAAGCAATTTTGGTTGAAGTTACAATTCCTAGCTTTTGAGTTTACTAGAATCAATTCTCTATTAAATTTTATATTTTAATTATTACAACTCATTATTTTCCTTTATTATCATTTATCAATTCTCCTTCTTTTTGGTTTGTATTTATTTTGATGAACCAAAATTAATCAAAAAATTTAACGAACCAAATTAACCCCAGAAAATATTTATGGTAATGAGTTACCAAGTTTTGAATTTTTCTTTACCATTTTTCCGTCCAGATTTACTGTATTTTTTCTTTGACGCTATATTTTATCATTTTTGACAACCAGCTCTATTATTATTTAATTTAAATATATTTTTATCGAAAAATATAAAATACATAGAACAACTATTTTATCAAAAAAAATTAGTTTAATGATCGTATTTATTATTTTTAATTTAATATATAGAAAATTTTATTTATTTAAATTAAATAATATATCTGTATTTAGTATTGTACTACATATATATTCAACTATATCCATTTATTTGTATTTAGCTATGTCCATTTTAGTAATTATACATTCAAAAGCAATTTTGATCAAAATTATCTAAACAACATCCATTCTGTTTAATCAATCCTACATTATTGTATCCAAACATAAATCAATTCTCTTAAAATCAATTATGTCAAAATCAATTCTATCAGAATCAATTCTTTTAAAATCAATTATATCTAAAGTTAAACCAAACACACATAAGCTACAAATCCTTGCCAGCATATGGTGGATTATGGCCACATCAAAGGCCATCACTTTTTCATGACTACTTATATTGGATAAGGCTCCAAAAATGGAAAATTTAGGTGTCAAAGGGTTATCCACAATATATCTAAAGCATCATGCGTGTTATGTGGCTTACATCAAGAGTCGGGGGTCCATCTTTTTGTATTTTGTGAGCTTGCCATTCGAGTGTGGTATATTACAGGGTTTTAGGTGGTTTAGATGGAAGTTGGCTATACTGCTAGATTTTTTTTCACTCTATTATTGGTTTTTTGCTACTTTGGAGTTGGGCATCGTATCACAATCAATTGATCTTTATTTGACATTTAATTTTATGGTTATTGTTGAGTATGACTTCAAATATAATTAAACAATTGTTTGAAAGAACAATTCTTACCTAATCACAACCCAAAATCAAAAATATTTGAGCATACGTATATAAATGGAGAGAACTAAAAAAAAAAAAATTAGTCATTTTATTTTTTTACTTTTATCTTTAAATATATGTGTGTGTCTAAGTCATTTTTTATTTATATTTGTGACCAACTTAAACTTTCTCTTGTTTGAAATTAATTTGTTAATACAAAAAAAATCGTTAGGCGGATGCATAGGATCATTATGTGTTTTGTTGAAGAAGTTTTTGAGCAGTTTGAAACTGCTTTTTGGCGAGGCAGCAACACTGCATTGTGATGTATTTTGGCATGTATGAGGCAATCCTTGAATTGATGAGTTTATTTTGAAGACCAATTTCATGACAAACAAGTATGATAGTTGTACTTATATGTTGAAAAAAGACATGCTAGTCATTCTATACATACTTTTATATATGGTTGATATATTGATGGCAAAATCTAATAAGGATGTATGAGAAAGCTCAAGGAAAGACTTAATAATGGATTTGAGATGACAAAATTAAGCTTAGCAAAGAGAATACTTGACATAGACATCTTGACAAATCGGAACAATGGTGAACATTTTTTATTTCAATATTGTTATTTTATCCTTATTAAAAGGGTCAAGGAAGGCATTGGTAAAAGGTATGATTGAGGAGTTATAAATTAATCAAGGATGTATCCATATACATTTTGGTAGCTAAAATTGCATCCATTTGATAAATACTAAAGTGTATCATAAGAGAATAAAGAACAACGACATTCATTTGCACTTTTGCACTTTGTTAGAGATATGGTTGACTTCAAAGAAATTGTTGAAAAAGTTGTTTCATAAGACAACCCAACATATGGGCTTACCAGGTCATTACCTAAATTAAGGTTCAAGTATTTGATCAATTTTGTTGAAGAGTAATATAAGGATGGAGAGAATAATAAGGTGGTTGATGGTTAAATTGACATCATCATTGATTTGAAGTCAAGGTGGTGATATTGTTGTGTGACATAAAATCTCATCAAACAATTGTTTGAAATTGGGTTGGTCTGGTGACGTTGACTTAGGACTTTGGAGTGTACTCCTATCAAGGTCTTAAGTTTGATTATCTTGAATGCCAATTTTAGTGGTCTAGTTTGGTTTCTTCAAAAACAAAATTGTATGAAAGTTTAAAATTGCTTCAACACCGGAAATATCGCTAGTCGGATTCATTGGAACACAAGGTGTTTTGTCATAGAAATTTTCGCGCAAGTTTCTGATGAATTCTTTTTGCAAGGCGACCACACTGCAGTACAAGACGATCAATGCAACTGCACTATAACATCGAGCGATTTCGGTAGACGCAAAGCGATATTAGGACCGACCCAACAACTTAAGAGGCCTAAAGCAAAAAATTTAATGTGGCCTTCAAAATATATTTTTTTAACATAATATTTATATAAAATCAATTTTGTGGAGACCAAAATTTGAATTCTTGACCAAGTGTAAGCTTTGCAATGTCTTATCTATCATATAATATACTTATAACCAAATTAATTTTTTAAAAGCTTTTTTTTATACCCAAAATTTTGAGACTTAAAACTCTTACTTAAGTTGCTTGGCCCTTAGGCCAGCTGTGAGCTATCCATCTCAAAGTTTAAACCATATTTAAGCATTATTTCATGCTGCAATCTTGTAAGACTAAAAGATGGAACTCTTAGAAAAATTAAAGGCCAAGGGTTTAGGAATTTTGAGGGGATTTTTAGATTGAAAAACATTTTATAAACAATAAAATAGTGAATATCATTATAGGGAAGATCAAATCTCTCAACCATTTATGACTAAATGTATTGACTTTCGTTTTTTTGTTGTTGCTGAAAAGACAAATTACTACACAATAAAATAGTTTCACACGACACCGTGCATAACAACGCATAAGAAACTCAATTAAAAGACCAACTAACATAAAAAAATCCGTCACAATTAATGAGTATTTTAAAATACTTCCTTACAAAAAGCACAACGTTTGGCACATATAAGTGCCTTTTTATTACATACTAATAACAATTATTCCATCAAAAAGAAAGAAAAGTGAAATCATTTACTACGTGTTTGTGTTTGGATTCGTAAGAATAACCAAATCACAACGAACCATCGTAATTTTAACAAATATTATACTTTAATTTCGATCAAAGAAGCCTCTAATTTCACCAAGTTCACCGTAAATCTAAACATGCATTTAAAATCTCCAACCTACTTAATAACCCATCTTCCTCAGCTCTACAATTAAGTCATGGACCTTATCCTGATCAGGAAGAGACTTTGAAACACTCTCAATCTGCATACATCTCTTGGCCCAAGCAATGAACTTAGGGCATTCCTTCTCTACACTGATGTTGCCAAAGGTCTCATAGCTTTTAAACCAAGTGTAGAATGGAATAAGTGCTACATCCACAAAACCAAGCTTATCTCCTCCAAAATAAGTCTTGTCTCCCAATTCTTGCTCCAACAATTTGAGGACATCTATGAATTCTTTCTTGGCAGCTTCTTGCTCTTCTCCCTTTTTGGCCCAAAGGTTCCTTCCAACTTCATAGATCTATTTCACATTGAGAATTGAGACACACTCAGTTAGATCATAAAATGCAATATAGTGACCATATGCATGATGATAAATATCAGATAGTTTCTTTTGTTTAAAACAAAAGTACTCCCAATTTCAATTAACTTCAAATTATTGACATACACCTTTGATTCATATTAAGGCCCTAGTTTATACTAATAGCTTAATAACTTAGTTAAGTGATTATAGCTAGCTTAAACACTCACCATATAAGTCTCCGGTATCAGCTAATTTTATAACAATTTTATAAAAAAGATTAAAAAAAAAAGTTTATCTGTTTTTATATAAAATATTCTAAGCTTTTTTTTAAATTCTTATGAAAAATGCTAACTTGTGCCTTTAAGACATAAGTTAATAAATTAAATGTAGAAATATTTTATTGAAATGTGTACATTACATTTAAACTTTAACTTTTTAATGACTTGAATGCACAAAAGCTTAGAAAATTTTTTTCTTTTAGGTTTCTTAACATGTGTTCCAAGAATACAAGTTAACACTACCCATATTTTATGTATACGAAAAAACTTATTTAGACCAATTTATATACCTTCTTATCAACATAATCAGCCCAGAACCTAGCTTGTGATCTCTGATACGGATCGGAAGGCAACAAAGGAGATTTCTCATTCCAAACTTCATCAATATATTGAACAGCAATTAAAGATTCACAAATGGGTTTACCATTATGAATGAGAACAGGGATTTTCTTGTGAATAGGGTTCATTTGTAGCAACAAATTGCTTTTGTTCACTAAATCTTCTTCTTTATACTCATGCTTGATACCCTTTTCAGCTAGGGCTATTCTGACTCTCATGCCAAATGGACTTGCCCAGTAATCAAGCAGAATCACTTCATCCGCCATGGCGAGCTAGTCAGAGAGAATAACACAGAAAGAAGAATAGAATAGATTGTTATGGAAGCAGAAATGTGTGTGAGAAAGTTCAAGGGTTAGAACCTTTATTTATAGATTGGAATGTGGAATAGGAAGCAATAGAGTCTGTGGGGAAATGCAGAAATAAATAAAGTAGACAATCTTAACTTTGCAACCTAGATTGTGCAATTCAACGTACGAAATATTTTTTTTCTATAGATTGCAATATTAATAAAATGTCTAGACTATTTCGTGTATGATCTGGTTATAGGTAGTTATGATAATTTATTCGGTTGGTCCCACAATATGCAATACTCCAATTGATCCTATTATTATAAGAAATTTTTTAAGAAATGAATGACTTTGCCAATAACAAATATAAGTATAACACCAAAGATCAAAAATAAAAAGTTACTTACCGGTCAAAAGGTTAACTATGAAATTTGAATTCAGCAACTCGACCTGTGTGATGCAATCGATTACATCGTATGCCCCAAGAACAAGAATGAACTTTATTTGGAAGACACAATCAAAAGTGTTATAATAGGGTGTTTGTGATACGGTTTGTATCAATTTTGAAGGCAAAAATAAAGTTGATTAAATGATAAAATTATATACGGTTTGGTTTAGTTTTCGATGAGTATTTAAAAAAATTGATATAATTTAATTCAATTTAATGAGGTTTAATTTGAATTGATTTTTAGATTATCTAAATTACAAATTGTAATATTTCATTATAATAAAATAATAAAAATATGGTAAAATAATGAGTTTGATGGAAATATAACATATAATTTAGTAAAAATTAATATTTATTTTAGAAGTGAGAGTTGCTTTTCTGGTATAAGCTAGAACACATGTTGAGGATATAAGGTTATTTTGGGGTGTCTGAGAGCAATTTCAAAAGTCTAAAGAGCAATTTTCATCATCACATTAGCACGAAGTAAAGGCTACTGCCAATTAGGAAAATATATATATATATATATATATATACACTCCCTTGTATGTCCATTAAAAATATACATAATTAAAAAAACATCAATGAAATTTGTCCAAAAAAAATGATTAATGGAAGAGAACTGCTACATCATGCGACAGGATTCCTCAAGAAAGCTTCCCGAAAACTAAACCGGCCAATCAAAACAGTTGTCGAGCGGAATACATCGCATGTATAGTGGAAAACATGAAAATCAATATGCAATCAAAACATATAATTTTTCTTCGGGACAAATTCTTGAACCCATTTTTCCTATAAATAGCATTTTTCTTATTTTGGAAATAGAGAGAAAAAAACCTTGTATGGCCACACCTTCCTCAGATTTGGACTTGACAAAGGTCTGGATCTTTGACTTGTCGACAAAGGTCTGGATCCATTTCCATCACACCTTTCAAATCTGATACGCCATATCTTTTTAGGATGGAGAACATTGACTCATTCCACTCCATAACTAATACGATTTATTTGGTCCTTAGAATATGAGAAAGATTGATAACATTAGAGAGTTGAATATATTAATGTGCATGTGTTTGATGTACGTCCTATAAGGCTTTGTTTGCGAGTTTTGAGGGGAAGGAAAGGAAAGGCTAAGGAGGGGAAGGGAAAGAAAGGGAGGGAAGGGAGAAAGGAGGGAAAACCTTTTCCTTGTTTGGGAGTTAAAAACCAACAAAGAAAGGAGATGGAGGACTTATGTTATAATTTTACTATTTTACCCTTTTTCTCTTAAAATCAATACATTGTGTTATACTTTGTAATTTATCTTCTAATTTATTCAAAACAACTTATCCCGTGAAAAACAAATTATTACGATCTATTTTTAAAAAACAACTTATTCAAAACAGCTTATTTATAAAAAAAAGATTATTACAATCACTTTTTAAAAAACAACTTATTTATACAAAACAGTTTACTACGGTCTCTTTTTAAAAACCAGCTTATTCAAAACAACTTATCTCATGACAAACATATTATTACGATCTATTTTTAAAAAACAACTTATTCAAAACAACTTATTTATAAAAAAAAAAGCTTATTACGTTCTCTTTTTAAAAAACAGCTTATTAATGCAAACCAGTTTATTATGATCTCTTTTTAAAATACAGCTTATTCAAAATAGTTTATCTTATGACAAACAACTTATTATGATCTCCTTTAAAAATACAACTTATTCAAAACAAATTATTTATGTAAAACAACTTATTACGATCTCTTATTCAAAAACAACTTATTCAACCAGCTTATTTATGCAAAACAGCTTATTACAACCTCTTTTTCAAAAACAGCTTATTCAAAACATCTTATTTATGCAAAACAACTTATTACAATTTTTTTCTTCAAAAAACAACTTATTTATGCAAAATAACTTATTACGACCTCTTTATCAAAACCAGCTTATTCAAAACAGCTTATTTATGCAAAACAACTTAATACGATCTCTTTTTCAAAAACAACTTATTCAAAACAGCTTATTTATCCAAAACAGTTTATTACGACCTCTTTTCAAAAAACAGCTTATTCAAAACAACTTATTTATACAAAACAACTTATTACAATCTCTTTTTCAAAAACAACTTATTCAAAACAGCTTATTTATATAAAAACAACTTAATATGATCTCTTTTTCAAAAACAACTTATTTAAAACATCTTATTTATCCAAAACAGCTTATTACGACCTCTTTTCAAAAAACAGCTTATTCAAAACAACTTATTTATGCAAAACTGCTTATTCAAAACAACTTATTTATGCAAGAAAACTTATTACAATCTGTTTTGAATAAGTTGTTTTTGAAAAAGTGATCGTAATAAGCTGTTTTGGATAAATAAGCTGTTTTGAATAAGTTGTTTTTGAAAAAGAGATCGTATTAAGCTGTTTTATATAAATAAGCTATTTTGAATAAGTTGTTTTTGAAAAAGAGATTGTAATAAGTTGTTTTGTATAAATAAGTTGTTTTGAATAAGCTGCTTTTTGAAAAGAGGTCGTAATAAACTGTTTTGGATAAATAAGTTGTTTTGAATAAGTTGTTTTTTAAAAAGAGGTCGTAATAAGCTGTTTTGCATAAATAAGTTGTTTTAAATAAGTTGTTTTTTTTAAAAGAGGTCGTAATAAGCTGTTTTGCATAAATAAGCTGTTTTTTGAAAAGAGGTCGTAATAAGTAGTTTTGGATAAATAAGCTGTTTTGAATAAGTTGTTTTTGAAAATGAGGTTGTTACAAGTTGTTTTGTATAAATAAGTTGTTTTGAATAAGCTGTTTTTGAAAAAGAGGTCGTGATAAGCTGTTTTGCATAAATAAGCTGTTTTGAATATGTTGTTTTTTAAAAAAGGTTGTAATAAGCTGTTTTGCATAAATAAGCTGTTTTGAATAAGCTGTTTTTTGAAAAGATGTCATAATAAGCAGTTTTGGATAAATAAGTTGTTTTGAATAAGTTGTTTTTGAAAAAGAGATCGTATTATGCTATTTTGCATAAATAAGCTGTTTTGAATAAGTTGTTTTTGAAAATGAGGTTGTAATAAGCTGTTTTGCATAAATAATTGTTTTTGAATAAGCGGTTTTTGAAAATGAGGTCGTAATAACCTGTTTTGTATAAATAAGTTGTTTTGAATAAGTTGTTTTTGAAAAAGATTGTAATAATTCAATAATGTCTAAAATTGGAATTTTGAATTATTATGAGGGCAAAATTGTCAATTTGTATGTTTAACCCCCCAAAACCCCCTAATTTGGAGAACTTTAAAATTGAACAAATGAAGTCCTTTAAAACCCCCCAAAACCTTTCCCTTGTTTTTTTAAAACTCGCAAACAAGAGTTTACCACTCCATAAGTCTTTCCTTCCCCTCCCCTCCAAAACCCAACTCGCAAATAAAGCCTAAGGAAACTATTGAACATATAATAGTTTACTAAGTATTTGAGATAAACCAAATAATGATATAATATGTATTATATGTAAATGACAAAACTTTTTATATTGCCCAATAAGATTACATGCGGTCATTTAAGTGTTTTGTTTTTTGATTCAAACTATAGAGCTGAATCAAGTTGTTTTGAGAGCTTGAATTAAGTCGAGTTTTAACTGTACGTTTCTAAAGAATTCAGACCAGATGAACCAAAATCTGACTAGATTCAACTCATTTCTAACCCTGCTCCCAACTACAGTAACTGAATTAGTAACCAGTACAAATTACATATGTCACCAGCACTATTTAATTTATACTTCTACTAAAGATGCATGTCATAGTATATACATATATTGTCATAGTTTTACATTGGAGTTGTGGTTTGATAAACCTTTATATTGCACTAAAATGCAAACAAATACGGTCAATGCAGGCACAATTGCAGTTGCGTTACCCATACCTTTAAACTGCTATATTGGTCTAAACAAATTATCTTGTGAGAGTAACTGATAAGGAGAAATATTATTATATATTTGTTGCTAATTATAATAGAGCCAATGACATACATCAATATGAAACATGAGTTAAAGATTAATTAGAAAAGATAATTATAATTCACACAGGTGAAACCAGACATCTTTGTTAACTTGCATTGGTTAATTCTTAATTTGCTTACCAATAGTATTGTTCTGTCCTACTTTGATTTTCAAGTTTTCAACTCTTAATATCGATTTGTCTAAATAATAAAGAGGCACGATTAGTAGTCATTTAAGTACGATATTCGGAAATTTTGTCCCTTCATAACTACTGCAAACGGGACACACTTCTCATTGAGTGCATTTTGAGCGCAAAACATACACATCCAATATACATTGGAAGTTTTTCAAAATACTTTCTTCAATTTTGAGACTAAAGGTCTATTTCCAGACTAATAAGCTAGCTTATAACTTATAAGCTCGTATGACGAAAGTTGGAGGCCTCATTTCTATTTAACGAGTCTTGCATTGTTTCTTGTTGTTTGATAAGCATAGTGTATTATTAGTAGAGTACAAGGGGTACTCTTGCTCGTATACAAGGAAAGCATAGTGTTTGAACATCTATTTTCCTTTTATTACAATGATAACTATTGTATAAGAAAGGAGAAGATCTTAACTCATTATGGCCACACATCTCCAAGAATCCAACCTACTCAATGCCTAAAATCCTTCTCATGTCCATGGTGAACTCGTAGATCTTATCTTGGTCTGGAAGAGACTTGGAAACACTTTCAATCTGCATGCATCTTTTAGCCCAAGCAATGAACTTAGGACACACGTTCTCTAAATTGAGGTTTCCAAAGGTCTCATAAACTTTTAATCGGCTGTAGAATGGGATAAGTGATATATCCACAAAACCAAATTTGTCTCCTCCAAAATAATTCTCTCCCAACTGATCCTCCAACAATTTTAGAGTTTCTATGAATTCCTTCTTTGCAACTTCTTGTTCTTCTCCTGTTTTGGTATAAATGTTCTTTCCAATTGAATAAATCTAAAAAGTAAAAACGAGAAAATGATTAGCCATTTATTAAGAACCAATACTGACTATTTTCTCACTTATTTCTAAACTATTGCTCAAGGTTAGAACACAGGTATTAGCATTTTACAAGAAAGTGATTACTATTAAAGTGATTATTTTTTCACTTATTCCTGGCATATTACTAACAAATATTAGCATTTGTTAGTTCAAATCCTCAACACAAGATACAAATTTCACTAGTGATAAATTAAGTGACAAAATTAACTTATCATATCTTGCAGGCTCATTATATACTAAATTGGGATAAAAGTTTTCCTGTGACAATGATTTAGATGTTTAAATAGTTAAATTACCAGTCTGAAACTCAGACTTTTAAGTTCTATGCATGTACCGCTAATTTTTTTTGAACATTTTAGAAGTATGGAACTTTTACTGTCATTAGCAACGACTAATCTCAATCGAATAACCTATTGGGAGCACAAGTTGAATTCCTTCCTCTAAAAAATGCTAGGAAGTTAGGATTTAGGAATGTTTACAGGTTTTGGTGAGGGTAATTCAAGAATGGTGCTATCTCATCTTAATGCTCTTAAGACACTCTTTTAATTGGGGAGGAAACAATGGAGAACCTATGGAACATGAAGTCTATTTTCAGTGCTTCAAGTAATTGGTATCAGGCTTGAAGGTAAACTTTTTGAAGATTAGTCTTATAGGGATAAATGTGTTATTTTCATTTCTTACTATATATGGATGCTTATTTTCTCAACTGTAAACTTTTTCAGTCCCATACAAGTACTTGGGTGTACCTATTGGTGAAAATCCCTAGAAGGTATGTATGTACTTGGCAGCTGTTAATAGACTCTCCCGGTTGTCGACTCAGATCTTGGCGTAACAGATATGTTAATTTATGAGAAAGAGTACTCCTAATTAATTCCATTCTAAGAATATCCCTATATGTCTTTTTTTAAGATGTTGATGAGGGTTTGTAGAAGGGTAGTTAAGTCACAGAAGATTCCTTTGGTTTGAATCAAAGGGAGAAAACAAGATCCCTTGAGTGATATGGTTTGTTATTTTGTAAGCCAAATAGAGGTTATGAGATTAAGGGTTTTAGGTTGGTTAATAGTAGCCTGTTAGGAAAATGTAGGTGGAGGCTTTTAAGTGGAGAAGCGTTGGTTAATCGTAGCCTGTTAGGGAAATGTAGGTAGAGGCTTTTAAGTGGAGACGCTTTTCTCTTGAGTAAGGTTTTGGGGAGAAAATACTAACGTAGAGTAATTCAAAATATCTTGGTTTTCTACTTTTGTGTGTAACTAACTAACTAACTAACTAACTGAAAGTTAGTTAATAAGTGATGAGTTTGTTAGACTGTGTTAGTTAAATCTGGTCCTATAAAAGGAAACTGTTAGTGTTACTTGATACATAAGTTATAATAGAGTTTTTTTTTTATCTCTCATCAATTCACTCTCTCCCAAAGAACTATTATCAGTGTATGTGTGTGATAGCTAAGTGAAGCAATTGCCTCCAACAAATACGACAATACTATGGTGGTTAACCCGAGTCTAGGGTGTTGAGGGTCCCATAGTATGCTTCTCTTTGGTGGAATGATAATTTTTCTGATTTGGATTGGTAGGACTATTGGCTCGAATTGCTTCTCGAGACATATCTCTAGAAAGGTTTAGAATAATGCTTTTGTTCTAAAAGTTAAAGTTGATTTTGACTCTTCAAAACCTTTAATAACTGGAATTGCTATAGGTAGTTCCGAAGAAGGTATGTTATGGATATTCCATAGGTATGAAAAGCTTCCCCAATTTTGTGTTCTATATGGTTTATTAGGACATAACGATTCTGCTTGTTAGAAAGTCCCTAAACCTGTGCCTAAATCTGATGATTATCATAATAAATTAAGGGCATGGTTGAGATCTATCAGTTACGGTAGAAGAAATATATAAGATAAAAACAAATATCACAGTAGCATTACTATTAATAACAACAATCCTGGAAATTGTCCCTATAAATCCAAACAGTTTTCTACTAATGTTTTGCAAAAATTTGCTAAGCTAAATATGGAGGAACACTTTAATGACAAAAAGGCAGAAAAGCCAGTAGCAGTGGAACAACAAAGGAGCATCCTACATACATTGAAAGCAAAAGACAAACCAAGCTATTCTAACTAGCAATACTACTGCAGTTGGTGATCTATGATTATTAAATCAACAAAGATTCATTCATGGCTATGTTCAAAAATCAGGTCAACAACCACCAAACACTGGACAGTCCTCAGATGCTGATGACGTGTATTATGTATATAACCAACCAAGACAGGAAACAAAAGGAAAAGGAGAGATGAAATTATACGAACCGATACTGATATAGTAATGCCAGAATGAAGCACTGAAAGTAATGAAGCAACAGGCCTGTCCAAACAGGCTGACCGAAAAAAACATGAAAATTATTAATTGGAATTGTTGTCGAATCGGGAATCCACAGACAGTTAGAGCTTTTACGAAAATGATTTCTCTTAAGAAACTTGATATGATTTTCATTATAGAAACTAAAAGGAAAGATTTTGAACTGTTTCAGCTTAGAAACATTGGCAACCTGGACTGTTTAGTTTCTGTAAGACTATTTAGTTGCTGTGAGTTGTGCAGTGGAAGGTAAGCATACTGTTGGTGGTTTGTCTTGCTTATAGAACAATACTGCTAACATTGACATTAGAGGTATGTCTCTAAACATATTCTATATGATTATAACTGATAGTACTTACTCTTAATTGGAGAGTTACTGGCATTTATGGTCATCCGGAGAAAGGTAAAAAAAGATCCTACCTGCAATTTAATAAAATCCTTGTATTTGCCCTATGTTAATTCTAACTGGTTAGTATTTGAGGATTTTAATATTATTTTGTCCCTTTGTTCATGACAGGACTATAAAAATCAGACCAAAGAGGTTTAAGCAGTTTTGGACTAACTCTTGCGAGAAAATTATGAGACACTTGGAACAATCAACATTCCGTACAAAAAAGCAAAAGCATGTGTGGATTCTTTTCATAGTTATTGGAAAAAAACTATCGAAAATATCCCTTGTACTGTTAGAGGGATTGAAGAACGGTTTGGAGATCTCCGTATACTAAAATTCAAACTAAAGAAGTGATGGATAGAGCTAAAGAACTTGAAGTTCAACTAAATGTCATGTTGGATCATCTTAGATATACTGCACACATGGTAATCAATCAATTTCATTCTATCAATTCTAAACTTCCTATTTCTCTCATTTTATTATTCTCTTTGTTGGGCTCCATCGCACTTCTCAACATATCATGAAGAAGGCTAATGGAGTCAGCATGCAAAAGCACCATTTAGTGATAAAACACTAAGATTTTTCATCAGAGATACCCCCAAAGGAAGAAGAGGAATAAAATTGGGAAACTTGCTTGATGGCCAAATCACTGAAAATGCATGTCTGATTGGGGGAATCCAGCTCCCATGAAGTCAACATTGCCCGCATTCACTCAATCGGAACATTGGTGGCCATCCAATCAAGATTAGGCAATCTATATTCAAGCTCGGTATTTTTATTCTAAAACTAAAATTTTAATATGCATTTTTTTGACCCCGGATGTCTGAATGTGGGTTCCCCTGATTACTAAGAATCCATATACCTAATTGGGGACATATTTACAACAACAATAACAACAACAGCCAAACATTATCCCACTAAGTGGGGTCAGCTACAAGGATCAAAACTACGCCATAATGTTATATTTATATCATATTTCTACCAAACTCATTAATCTCTATATCACTCTTAATAGTTTCTTAGTTTTTGTAGGTCTTCCCCTGCCTCTCGGGATTTGACTACCCTCCATCTGATCTACTCTCCTTACTATAAAATCCACATGTCTCCTATCTACATGCCCAAACTACTTAAGCCTAGTTTTCACCACCCTTTCTACTATAGGTGTTACCCCAACTTTCTGTCTAACGTGTCATTTCTAATTCTATCTCATCTAGTCTTACCATACATCCAACGCTATATTTGGCATATTTTCATAATAAACCAACCAAAGTATAAAAACTACTCAAGAAAAGATAGTGATTACTCCACATTTTCAATAAAAAAAAAAAAAAAAACTGTGGTTAATAAATTCTAGAAACAATCAAATGCAAATTACCTTCTTATCAATATAATCAGCCCAAAATAAAGCTTGTGATCTCTGATAAGGATCAGAAGGCAACAAAGGAGATTTGTCATTCCAAACCTCATCAATATACTGAACAGCAATTAAAGATTCACAAATGGGTTTACCATTATGAATAAGAACAGGGATTTTCTTCTGAACCGGGTTCATTTCTAGCAACAAAGGACTCTTTTTCAATGACATTAATTCTTCTTCTATATATTTATACTTGATACCCTTTTCAGCAAGTGCTATTCTAACTCTTATTCCAAATGGACTTGGCCAAAAATCTAGAAGAGTAACTTCATCGGTCATGGTTACTTTTTGAGGATAACAATGGAAGATTGAGATGATGGATATTTGAGATTCAATTCTCTTTGAGAAGTTCGAATTTGGGGTTAGTTTGAGCGTGGACTACGGAGTCTATGACTTTTCTAGTGAAAGGGCAAAACATATACACCATCGGGCAAAAATTTGACCAACAAATGCAAAATCAAATACTATTTTAGAATTTTAATACATTAAAAGATTATTATGAATACTCGCTACACATTACACAAATATAATTATTATCTATATTTATATTTTAAAAAATAAATAAGGTAGTTGGATGTGTGGCTTTAGCCGCACATAACCTATGAATGGATTTATCCTGTCTCCGAACCGTGTGGCTTTAGCCACACATAACCTATGAATGGATTCATCCCTGTTTTCAAACCTCGTTCATGATTTATTTGTGCTATTATGGGGGTGTTTGTTTTGGTGAAACACAAATTATTAGGAATAACATATTTGGGAATGAAAATATCAAAATTTGATTCCTAGGTATTTGTTAAAAAAAAGTGTTTGACAAATAACTTGATATTCCTGAAAAAATTGGAAGTTATAATTTTTTTTAATCTATGTAGAATATCATGGGAATGCACATTTCCACCTTTTTATAAGGGAATAAATTCATGGGAATAAGGGAAGTGTTACTTCATTCCCACGAACCTTTATACCCAAAAATATTTTTTTCTCAACCTCATAACAAACATGAGTATAATCATTCTCTAGCCATGTATTCCCGAAAATGTAATTCTTAATCTTGAAACAAACACCCCCTAGACATTGACGGAGCTACATACACCTCAGGGGATGCAGCTGAACCCCATGGGTTTTTAAAATCACACCTACTAATCTATTCAATTTCAATTTTGAATCCCCTGAAAAATTAAGTTTGCACCCTTATCTCAAAGATTGTTTCACTTATGCACCTTTACTTTATCTTTTTTACAGATTTGAATATCTAGTTGTATCTCTTTGCTTTTTGTGCCATGGATATGTGAGACACTCTTATCATACTCTCTAAGTGTATCGAAATTGCAAACACATTCTTAGTGCATATGTTTTTTTTAGTAATTTTATAAATTAAATTGGACAATGACAAAACATATTCTAGAATAAAATTGACTATCTAAAAACTGATTCGACAATTAAAATTAGATTAAATTGCATTTTTGGTCCCTTAACTATTTAGGTAGTATCGCTTTGGTCCCTTAACTAAAATTCGATTTAATTTGGTCTCTTAACTTCTCTCTGTTACACATTTTGGTCATTTCCGTTAGTTTTAATTCAAAAATGTTAGGTTTTCTTCAGCATCTTCTCCTCTTTTTCATCTTCATATCATCTTTATCAACCTTCAACAACAAGAATTCCAGAAAAATTCCAGAAGAAAATGAAGAAAACCTAACGTTTTTGAATTAAAACTAACGGAAAAGGACCAAAATGTGTAATAGAGATAAGTTAAGGGACCAAAATAAATCGAATTTTAATTAAGGGACTAAAGCGATACTACCTAAATAGTTAAGGGAACAAAAATACAATTTGGCCTTAAAATTACTAATAAGAGACATTTATGAACTAGACTTTTGACCCGTGTTATCGCACGGGTCTGTTGTAGATGAAGACTATTACTGGTATAGAGCGCTTGTGCCAAAATTACAATGGAAGTTGGATATATTTGTAAAGTGTGCTTATACAATTATCTTATGTATCTTTAACGCGTGCACAATAGTTCTTAGAGTCCATTTTTATGAGCTCATTGTCAAAAATGCGATCGTGTCATATTGAGGTTTACATTATAGAGACTTTTAACATGTTAGTACTCATAACAAGATTACTAAATGTTCAAAATTACTAAACATATCATTAGGATTTATTTATTTATTTTGCAATCAAACTAAGATAGTACAATTTGATCATACATAAACAAATTTGCAATGAATCAACTTGGTTTGTTGGAGACAATGAAAACTTGTAATCATATTAGCGTATACTAGACTTTCCACCCGTGCTGTATCGTAAGTGTAGTAGACAAAGAGAAAATATTAATAGCATAATTCGAACTTATAATTTTAATGTTATAATTTCGACTACAAATTTAACAGAAGTTTCTCATGTCTACAAATTTCGAAATACTTCTTTAAACACTAAATTCGAAGTACTATCAATGTAAATACCATCTTCATCTAGACATTTGATATGTGTGACACATGGGTCTTATCGACCGTAATAAAGACAATAAGTGATCTTTGACCTGTGTGAAGTAGGGATCTATCATTAAACACAAATGAGATTATTAGTGATACAATATTGTAATAAAATGTATCTTAATATGTCAATAATATTTGATTCTTACCAAAATTTTAATTTTAACGAATATGAAAACATAATTTATTAAACTTATTTGCTTGCATTTGATAACAAAGACAAAAATAATAATAGAAATATGACATAATTTAGAGGGAACACATTTTTTAACTATGTAAATAATGTAAATAGTAAATGAGGATAAATTACATCATAACTAATCAAGTTTGAACTAAATAAACATGGAAAATTGCAGCCTAAAAAACTAATTACATCGATAATAAAGTTTGCGTATATCAAAAGTTACCCATTACACAATAATGATGCATGTGAGAAATTGACACATGTGGGACAACATACATATTTTCGGTCTAAAGTCTTGGTGCTACATTAATTAAAAGATTAGAAAAAGGTTTTATTCTTTGAGTACCTGTTGTCACTTATGCTGATTTGATCATGGAAGGAGTCTATCTTCCATGTACTGATTTGATGAATGTTGCAGCTCCAGTCACATGTGGCCATGTGGGCAAGCCATAGATGTACCAGATTTTTTCCCAATTGGAACACTTCCTAGCTCATCACTATTGGGAATCATGGCAGCCAAAATGACAACTCCTGGAGCCATGACATCACACTTGACAATAAATTAGCAAAAATAGTTAGTTCACTGTTCTCAAGATGCTTATGTAGTTCTTGATACATGGATAAATAAATGAAATGCATGTTGAAACAGATAGCAGAAAATTACCTTAAGAATGTTTTTGTTAGGCTTCAAGGGCCTCTAGATGAGAATGATGCAACAATTGGTGCAGGCCTATATCTAGGAACTTCTATTGTTGGAAGAATTATTGCAGTTGGTTTCCTGTAACAAAAAAATGACAGACTGAGCATATAGCTAGTATAGAATTTTTCTCCTTTTTCCAACCAATTCAAATATAAAGTGTTACTTTTTATAAATTAATTTATTTTATTATTATTTTTCTTCAAATATAACTGCATAGATAGCCACCGTGAAATAAAATGACATTTTTCATTCAAATAGTTTAAATTTTGGTCCAAGAAAGTATAGGTTTGGAAGTGTTTGGCTCTTTGCATTTACAGATCTAGATTCCCCATATTTGAAAAAAGACGCAGTTACACGCATTAACAAATGTGTTAGTCATTTACTGGGGAATCCAGGTCGACACAACTCCATCATGACTGCATTTGTCCATAATTTTATGTTATTTCAATAACCACAACGTAATTGTTTCTGCAATTGTGACTGCAACCTAAAAACTGTCATTGTTAGACTAACTTCATACTTGGTAGAGTTTATGTAAATATTGATAATGCAACCTAAAAACTGTCATTGTTAGACTAACTTCAAAATCATCATCCAATATTGACTGCATGCCTTCAAATTTATCCATTTATGTATATATAAATTTCCAAAGACTATAGTAAGCAACAACTGATCGAGTATTAATCAAGTATACATATCTCATTGAAATAATCACGTCAAAATACATATCGAAATTGAAAGAATTAGATTCAAATGATTTTGAATATGGAGAAAAAATAGAGTGAGAATGAAGAAGATATGATCTGGGTTTGAGAATGAAGAAGAGTAGCGACTGAATGAGGAGAAGATAATCAATTGAGAGATTAGGAGAAAGAAAATCATCGATGAAGAGAAAATGAGAGAGAAGAGCAGCAATTCTGATTTGAGCAAGAAGAAAGTGTTGGGTTGAAATTAGAGACGGTTGCGGTGGAGGTGAAAGGCTTGAGTGCGAGGAGCTGGTGCTGCCACGGGTGACGGTGGTCATACGACGGAGAATCTAAAATCGCCAATGGTGAAGGATGGTTGAGAATCGTTAATCCATCTAAAGGATTGGAAAAGTTGTTCGTTGGTGGCGCCGCGGTGGTTTGGAAGCGATATGAGTTCCATTTGAGGGTCGATATGTGGTGTGAAGAAACCGAAGTAGTTTTGGATGAAGAGGAGGCGGTGAAGGAGTCGCCATTGTTGAGAGGAATGAGAGGAAAGATTGTGATAAGGGAGTTTGTTTGGGTGGAGTGTGAAGAGGAAATGGTGAGATTGTTGTGGCCAATTTCTGATTTGTGAGAAATAGAGAAAAGAGATATGGGTGAAGTGAGAAAAGGGAGAGAGAGGGGTTAAGTCAGAGTGATGGATTTCAGGGAAGAGAAAGAGGCTCGTTGAAGGTTTTCCAATGTGGGAAGAGAAAGTTCATGTACAAATTATCGATCAAATGTGTATAATAATTCCTGTATTGAGCAGTGTGTAAAATAATTGTCATGGTTTTCCAATGTGGGATTCAAATTCAAATTTCAAATTTGAACTGATTGTTGTGATGTGCATGCTAGCATTCAGATAAGATCAAAGGTTGATATGATAGTTGTGCTCAAAGATAGAGATCCAACGGTCAACACTGTTTTGGAGCCAAATTTTTAGGTTTAAGGTTATGCAATTAGAGTTTGCATGTTTACTAGGATTAGATATAAAGGATAGTGTGATGGATCACTAAAGTGTGATGGTATTAGCTTGAATAACACGTTCCAGAGACTTTTAACAACTTATTATTGACAAATTAAATTAACATCAATAATCCATTAGAATTTAAATTAAGATAAGTTAACATAACTACTACAGTGATATCCAATACTTAGTTATTAATCCTTTTATTTTCTTTTCAACCAAACCAAAATAGTTAAATTTCAACTGTTGATAAACAAACAACAACTAATGGTATTGGTTGATTACACTTAGATTTAAACAAACAACAACTGTTGAAAAGAAACATAGATTTTTTTGTTATGGGAAGAGGTGAGCAGCAGAAATGAAAAGCAAGTAATTGTAAGTCTGTAACCTCTATGGCATCTGACTTAAATCGCATGAATTATCTAACAGTTAGTTGTGGATGTATTAATGGTAGATAACTTGAAAAATGCAATGCACTGATAAGTGCTCGAAAGTAGTATATTTCATGTGATAATTTAGGCATTTTAGTAACTTGTTTTGCAAGTTGGCTAAGGAAAAGCTATGATTTGTTGGAATTTTGCCTTTTATGCTTTACATGCCTTACTCTCCTAAATTTGTGCAGGAAGTAGACAAGCAAGGACCTAGAATTCATCTGAGTCAAGCAAATCTCGCTTGAAGCGACATCAACTCGCTTAAGCGAGATTCAGGCAGAGAGCACCATTGGATTTCACTTCTTGCTCGCTTCCATCTCGCTTCTGAAGAAAGGTGATCTCGCTTAAGCGAGATTCAGGCAGAGAGCAACCTGGGCATCTCGCTTTCATCTCGCTTCTATTTCGCTCATCAAAACACAGCATCTCGCTTGAAGCGACTTCAGCTCGCTTAAGCGAGATTTGGACAGAATGCATCAGGAAAGTCTCGCTCCCATCTCGCTTCCAGTTCGCTCCAAGCGAAATTCATCTTGCAACAGGATAAGGCCCATGTGTCGATTCTTTAATGGCCAGATTCGGATTTTTAAGCACTTCGCTTAAGCGAAGTACATCTTGCTTAAGCAAGATTTGATGATTTCAGCCAATATAAATAGTTTTCTCTTTTCTTTCCAAGAACAACTTACTGTTTTATTGATATTTTCTGGTTTTTAGAGAGAGGTTAGGGTATTTCTAGAGAGAGAAACACAAAGCAAGGTAGCTAGGAGTAGATTCAAGCCAAGATTTGTTGAGACATCATGGATCTTGTCATTGAATCTTCATCTCTTCTTCAACCTTTGCAAAGCTAGCATAGACATATGTAGCTACATCTACTCTTGTGATTTTGAGGTATTCAGACAAGCTATTATGTAATCATTTGATCTTTTAATATATGGTTCTAGCTATTTATTCAATATTGTTGTTATTCTTGCTTTCAATGTTATATTGAGATTTAAAATGTTATGGATACATGCTTTTAAATCTAGAAATAGAATAACAATCTATCTTAAGTTATCACTCTAGACATGGATGTTAATATTTGATAATCACTTTTAATCTAGAACTTAATGCTTTTTTGGTAATTTAATCGGTTGGGAAATCGTGGATTAAACTACCCAATCGACTTTGTGATCGTTTAAATGTTTGGGAAATCGATGTTTAAACGATTCCTTAGATATAACGATATCATTTGGACACGAATGATATTGTTGAGTGATTGTGATAATATCGTTTAAAGAGCTAGAATATGTTAATTGATCGAGAGATTGCAGTTGTTATGCTTGGTTGATATCTCTGATCACAAGCGAAATAACCCTATCTCTTCTCGTTTTACTTTTATGTCGAATAGGAAAATAGTTTTACACAAACAAACAATTTATACCCAAACCCTTAATATGATAAATGACGTTTAAATGCTTATGATATACGCAACTATCTGTGGATACGATCCTATTATACTGACGTATAGTTAGGTAAATGACATGTAAAAATCTTACATCATGCACCATTATCTATATATTCTTGCACGTTTTTTTGTTAGGTCATTTATTAGTTGCATGGCTCTAGGTTAGTTTGTAGGCAAAACATGTTGTTTTAAGTTAAAGGAGGTAGTTGAGCATGCAACATTTTAATTAAGTTAGTTGGAAGTACTCATTAATGTTGATTTAGGAGGGAAATTGTGTATTAGGGTTACAAATTGCTCTATCAGACTGTCTAAGATTTATATTAAGTTAGATGTATTTGCAATTTTATACATTAAGAGATCAATATGACAACAATATACACATTTCTGGTAAAAATTTGAAAGTAAGTTTGAAAGTTTGAACCCCTTAACCCATGTCCCTATGTATTATGTAGATCACCGTCATTTTGAGATATCAACTGTGAATACCAAACACATACTAAGGCTCTGTTTGGCAAGATAATAAAACGAGCTTATAGCTTATAGATAGCTTATAAGCTCGTCTGATAATAAAAGCTCTGTTTGGTAACAGTTTTTTACAACGAGCTTATAGCTTATGTCACACATTTTCACAAGCTTATAAGCTATTTTTCAGACGTTATTCCAAGTAGCGTTTGAGCTTATAACTTATAACTTATTGATTTTTCTTCCAATTTTGCCCTAACTATTTTATCTAAAATCCCTTTTTACCCTTTATAATTTAATTACAGGGTAATAAATATATGCTCGTTCCTTTTTTTAAGGGCTGATAATAAATATATGCGCATTCCTTTTTATTTTTTTTACAAATATATGCTCATTCCTTAAAAAAAAAAAATATGCTCATGTTTTTTTAATTATTTTATAAAGTATAAAAACATATTAAACTTGTCAAGTTTAAATATATGCTCACGGTTAAGAAAGATTTAAATATATATGCTCATGTTACGTTTAAATATATGGTAGGAATTTTTTTTACTTACATATAAATAATCACGTTTATGAAAGGTTTTGTTTAATTTTTTTTATAAATTATAAAAACTGATATAAAATAAATTTTAAATAAAACATTAGCAAATTTATTAATTTAAAAATAATATATGAAAGAAATATTGAATTAATATATTAAATTTTAAATTTTAAACATATTTAATATCAATTGATATAAATTTTATTATTAATTAAGAGTACCCTTTTATGTCATTTTACATTTATCAGCTAGTTGAACCGCTAATTTTACCAAACACTTTAACTAGCTTATCAGCTATCAATCATCAACTATAAGCTATCAGCTAGCATATCAACTATCCGCTATTTTTACCAAACAGAGCCTAAACCATAAAATTAATTTACATCTACATCTACATCTTCACTCCTTTAGAAAATTTAATTTTTTCATTTACCTTTTTACACACTCATTTTTTATCACCAGTTTCAATATTTTTGAGTTGAGCACGAGCTCACACTTTACACAATGTTTCAGATATGTATTTTCCTATAATTTTTGGAAAAAGATAAATAAACATTTTTGGTTTAGTTAAAATTTTCGGAAAACTCATATCTCAAACTTACCAAAATAACACCTGAAAACTATAGAAACTTTTTTTGGTTTGTTTTTTTATATTTTTAAAATAAATATTAAGACACATTTCCAAAAATAGAATCTGAAAACTATGAATTTTTTTCCTTTTTTTTAAAATATTATATTTCTTTGTATCATTTTTTAATAGGTTACAAACATACATCATATATGCGATAAACCTTTTTTTTTAAAGGAATATGCGATAATCCTTTGTTACTTTAATGCAAGGAGTTTTTTGAAGGAATAATGCAAGGAGTTTTTTAAATAATGATTTCTATGTAATTTTGAAAACCTTTCGTTATCCGGTACATATTTTGACCTAAAATAAGTGTATTTTGTTATATATTTAAAAATGGGGGATAAGGGTGTCACAAACTTCAGAGATATTCTTTTCAGTAGAGATACCAACTTCACAACTTTTTTAGGAGAAATAGATGGTGTTGAGAATTGTTTTTAAGGAGAAATAGATGGTGTTGAGAATTGTCTCAAAATTGATTATTGAAGTTTGGCAAAAATTGTAGGAGGAATTAGTTAAGGTTTTAGAGGTTTATGCTCGACAAAAATTATGGTTGGAAGGGGTGAAATCGTGACACAATTTCTTAATAACGTTAGTACTATACTGTGTACTAATGTGAAAACGTGGCACGATGTGAACAAATCGTGGCATGATTTTCTCGGGTTATGTGACTAAATAAAGTTTCATTCTTCATACTTTTGGTAGAGCATCAAGAGAGAGAAACTTGGAAAATCAAAGGAGGTAACTTTAGGGTTAAGTGTCTTTGGTGAGAGTTTTCTTGGGTAGGGAAACATTTGTAAACACTTTGAGTGACTCAAATCATTGAGTCAATTGTTCGTGGGAAGAGATTGGGAAAAAGGGAGAAATTATGTTTTGTTCTTGGAGAGCTTGTTGAAACTCATTTCTTGTAGCTCTTTTGTATCTCTTTGTACAAAACTCATTGACAGTGGATTGGAGAAATCAATTTCTTGGTGTGTTTGTTTCTTTTCTCTCCTTAACTTTTGCTTGTGGTTTTGTGTTTTACACTTGGTTCCTAGATTAGATTTGGGTTTGTTATTGCTTGAGATTACTTTGATTAGTTACTATTTTCCTTTTGCGCTACACATCTAAGTTTATTGGTGTCAGATTTGAGTTTGAATTCACAACAATTGACGCACACGGTGAGACGAAGGGGTGAATTAGTTTAGTGAGTATCATGCAATCAAAGTGGAACATCGAGAATTTTGGGTTATGGAAGGTAAAGATGTAAGTCGTTTTGATACGACAAAAGTGTGAGAAAACATTGAAGGGTGACAGTGCATTGTTGGTCAACTTGTCACAAATGCAGAAGACCGAAATGGTGGACAAGACAAGGAGTGATATTGTCTTGTGCCTCAGCGATAAAGATTTTACGGATGTCGCGAAGGAACCTACCGCGACATCGATATGGTCAAAGTTGTTGTATATGACCAAGTTTTTGTCTAATGGGCAATTACACATCATACGACACATCTACCTACAACCTTCTTCTAACATTTCATTCTTATAGACATTCCTCATATGTAAAAAAATTGAAAATTTTTTGATACATCATGCCATACATTACATCGGTCCATGGTTAATTTACACATCACATGACACATCAACAAAAGTTATCACTACTAGATGGATGGAAAAGACTAACTTTACACAATTTAATCAAATTAAATGATAAATTTAAACCTATTGGTATGGTAAAAAAAATGACAAATTTAAACCTTTGTTTTTGTTAAGGGACTGATATAAACTCCAAAATTAAAATAGGACACACAACAAAATATTTAAACCTAAAAGATAAATTAAATGTAATAATTTCTTATTCTCCGTGAGAAAGTAAAGTCTAACAAATTATTTTTGACATAATCAAATCCATTACATTTTTGACCAATCCGACTTCAAGTGAAATAACCAAAAGACGTATTTTTTGACCTATTTAAAACTTAAAAAATTTAAATGATTAACCTAGTATTTTTGTTAAACTTAAAAGAGCAAAATAAGTATTTTATCATTATTTTATTTAGTTAGGTTGTGTCAGGGTTGTCACTTTTCATTTACTCCATTAGTCAAAATCAATATTTATGAATAACTAACGGGGACGTAGAGATTAAAACAAAAGAATATATTATGACTCGACCTTTTTATTTTTTTTTAAAAATAAGCAAATAAAAAATTAATATTTTTAATTTATTTCTCCATTTTCTTCACCAAATTCATTATCAAATACATTTAGACCTAGAAGAAGAAGAAAAACCATCATACTAATCCATCCTTTTTCATCTCACCCATCTTCATAAATCGAGAAATGGTAAATTTTGATTCTTAGCATATCTAGTTTAAAAATAATAATCATTTCATCCCACTCTTGACTCCATCTTCATCTCCCTCTTCTTCAAACTCACTACCTTCCATAAACATCACTGACACACTTCCTTTCAAAAAATTTAAAAGCCCGGCTTGTAGGTTGGGATTAAGACTCAAACCAAAAAAAGGTGAAAAGTTAAAAAGAAACACAAAAACCCACCTCGGGTGAGCAATATTTTCATTTCATTTCAATTGATTCATTTCTTCGTTGAAATAAATCTATCTATCAATGAATGATTATTTACTTATGCTTTTGATCCCTGTATTTCAACAATAAAAAGTTGTTTCATCCCTTCATCTTCTTCATGGAAAGTGTCAAAAGAGGGGTTCAAGTGAACCCTAATTTTGTCAGAACTCTTTTTTTTTTTTTTTTGGTGTCTGGGTTTCTAACCCCGAACCTTGAATTAAACTCACGAGGAATGTTCAAATTCATTATGGTACTATTATCCTTTATGGATGAAATTGAGAAAAACTTTGTAGAATTATGGGTATTATTAAATGGAGTTCGACTAGAATAAAATTGAGAAGAAGATGGGTTCGAACTTTGTAGAAATTGAAGTGGCATGTAGTAATATTATAAATGGAATTTGGGAGAAGGGTTTTCTATGAACCCTAGTTTGTTTAGATGGAAGAAAAAATAAGTTGGTAGAAGAAGGGTGAACGGTAACAATGTTAATTTACACATCATATGAAAGTCATCAACAAAAGTTGACGCTATTGGTTGGATGGAAAAGATTAACTTTTGTTAAATGAAATCATTTCTAATTCTCCATAAGGAAAATAAAGTCTAATAAACTATTTTTGACATAATTGAACACATACATTCTTGATCAATCCGACATGATCAACTAAAACTTATTTATCACTTGAGTCCAACTATTTATTTAGAGGAAAAGAAATTGAGAAAAACTTTGTAGAATTATGGGTATTATTAAATGGAGTTCGACTAGAATAAAATTGAGAAGAAGATGGGTTCGAACTTTGTAGAAATTGAAGTGGCATGTAGTAATATTATAAATGGAATTTGGGAGAAGGGTTTTCTATGAACCCTAGTTTGTTTAGATGGAAGAAAAAATAAGTTGGTAGAAGAAGGGTGAACGGTAACAATGTTAATTTACACATCATATGAAAGTCATCAACAAAAGTTGACGCTATTGGTTGGATGGAAAAGATTAACTTTTGTTAAATGAAATCAGTTCTAATTCTCCACGAGGAAAATAAAGTCTAATAAACTATTTTTGACATAATCGAACACATACATTCTTGATCAATCCGACATGATCAACTAAAACTTATTTACCACTTGAGTCCAACTATTTACTTAGAGGAAAAGTTATTGAGTATGTAGACCGGGTCTCATATAACTGGATCTGGATATCTAATTCCCCTCGTAACTCATTGCTTGTCTTTCTTAAAAAAAACAAAAACAAAAAACTCATGCTTGTCTTTAATGATGGAGAAATAGAATGAGACACATCCATAATCGACCCATGTGGATCAATATTTCACTAACACCGTGTTGATACGGCTAAAGCTTCAAACCACACTTTAATGGTCCCAAGAATCTAATGTCATAGCACTCACTTTTTGTATTCAATACGTACAAAGCTTTAGGACAAAAAACCGTTAATACTAGCTCGTTTCCACCACAGAATGTAACAGCACTTTGTGTACGGCTTACAGTAGTACTACTGTAGTAGAACTAGAAGCTGAGAGCATGATGATGAAGTTTTTTAATTAACTAATAATAATATTGTTTTATAAATTGCATATATCATAAATCCAGCACCATGGAAATTCTAATGGACGTATATGGAAACTCCGTCACCGGTTATATATGTCATCGACTCTCTAGTGACAATAAGAAAACAACAATGCTATATTCAGCGAAGGAAATGAACACGAAGGAAATGATCACGATGACATAGTGAAATGCATAAACAATGAAAAATCATATGCTAATGGAATTTATGAGAAGTTACTTGAAAAAATGGAAGTCGATAAAGAATGCACCAGTTGGAATATGTTTCACAAGTTATTCGTGAGAATCCAATTTGCACTAAATAGCCTTTTTCCATAAGAAAACTATGAACTTATGTGATTGTTATTGGTATAACTCGAGTGATGCTGAATGTAGTAGATAATTTATCAACGTGTGGTGCTAAGTAATACCTGCCAAAAATAGTGTAATTGTTATTTTGAAAACATATATTCAAGAGTTGAGTGTATAAAATTAATGTTACATGAATTTGGTCCAAATTATGACCATTATATAGCAGCCTACATCTGATATCATAATTTTGAAGTTGAAAATCATTTCTTATAGTAAAAAGAAAACTTTCCATCATTATCTAGTGATTCAAAATTTCAAATACTATATCACTGCATCTGATCTGATATACTTTTGAAGTTTAAAATCATTTCATATTGTAAAAAGAAAACTTTAAAATAATTTCTTAGAGCAAATAACAACTTTTCAAATAAATATGACGTACGTACACAGTACTCTACTTCTACAGTTCTACCCTATATTATAGACATAAGGCCCTAGATTGTGATTTTTAACCGACCTTTGAAAGCTACTACATAGTACAGCTACTATGATAAGTCTAATCAGAAATAACAACTCAAACGGGCCGCCACACCCTTTTCTCCAAACCTCTTGTGAAATAAATGAAAAACAAATTGTCAAATTATTGAGTATTCTCTATTAATTTTATTTCGAAATTAATATTATGAACATTACTTTGAAATCATTGTAATTTATCATACATTTTATGAAGATTATAATAGTCAATATCTAATTAAAATATATAATTTCTAATAAACAAATGTTAGTAAATTGGTTAATTTTTTTTTACTATATATTAATTAATGGTATTTTAGTTTTTGGATATAAAACAAGCCGTCTTTCGGAAAGGCAACATAGTATTTATTTTTTTTTACAATCAAATAATTTTTTTTTGTAATATTTATCAAATTTGTATCAAAGTTAATTTGATTTCTTTTTATCCTTTCATATTGTGTTTATACCTATCCAATATAGGTATACGTATATACGTCACATATTCTTTTTGACAACCATCACTTCAACTTCATCACCACTATATATATATCACTTCTCTTATGCATAAAGAAGAATATATTAAGGCACTACTACTCTTCTTTTTATCTTATGTCTTCTTTTTCTTCACATGTTCATTACTTGTGTATGCCAACAACACTAGAATTTCTTGAAATGGCCAACAAGTTGAAGCAAATTGCAAAATTAATCACCACCGAGGTTGCTCCACCGAGGTTTGTGTCCGTGACAAGGATTCCAATGAAGAAAATGTTGGATACCATTGTTGAAGAAGAGAGTAATGATTTTGGTGGTGACAAATGTTTTTCATTGTTAACAACTTGTGGCTCTAATTCCTCTAGAAGTACTCTATCGGAGAGGTCTTTAATTTGTTGAACAACTTGTAGTAGTTGCTCAAATGTTGCATATTAGTTTTGAGTGTTTTTTTTTTTTTGAGAGAAGAATAAAAGAGACAAGGGTTGTTGAATCAAATAAATAGGCAGAGGAGAGAATGAACACCACTTGGGTTGTTGACAATGTGATGTTTTTCTTGATGTCTTTGTTTTTATTTTATTATTTTGTTCTAATGTTCATTGGAGTTTTTCACCCAATTTGAGTGTGATTGCTCCTTATCATCTCCAAAAATAGTCTTTATTTTATTTTGCTCTAATGTTCGTTGGAGTTTTCCATCCAGTTTTGGAGTTTTTTTTTTCTTTCTTTTTTCATAAGAATCCAGATTTGGAGTGTAATTGTTGCTTATATCAAATAATAAATTTTTATGTAGTTATTCTTTATGGACTTATATAGCATGGATGAACCCTAAGGATAGGGTGATGTGTATATAACTTCTTGTGTGACAATTTTTCTGTTTTTGCTTTTTAAATTACAATATAGTGTAAGTCTTATGGTTCGTTTGGTTATGCGTTGAAAATTCACATCAACGCAGAAGCTCATATTTAGCTTCATGGTTTCCCGTTGAACATGCCTTGAGACGTGATGTTTGTATGCCAAAAGTTTATCAAAACATTCATTTATTGTGTGTTTGGTTCTATCAAATATTTCTTGCACCCAAAAGAATCAGATATTCATTTCTATTATATATAAATATTTAAATATATCGTTGTATAACTTTTGAGGAAACTCTTATTTCAATTTTTTTTTATTCTACACTGACGTTTCAGTCGGGTACTCTGTGCTCATCTACCAACTTTTTTATTACGTTAACTATAAATTATAATTTTTTTTTTTATGAAATTAGTTAGATTTTGATTAAAATTTTACATACATATGTTTTTGATTTCAAATTGTAACAACATATTTATCATTTTAAATTACACCAACAATATAATAAATATAATGCCTTTTAAAAAAATAAAATAATATATAACCATATCTTTTTCAATCACATCAACAATAACAGATAGTGGATTTGTTTCTGTCTTTTGTTGAATCCTTTTCATAGCACGCTAGATAATTTGATAAGCCAATGTTTTTTTTCCGTGTTTCATAATACAGTTAACCAACATGTTAACTAATCGATTACGATAAATTGGATCAGATTTTGCGGGTTTTTTTCTTTTGCAGTACTTCACCGTGACATGAACGTAAATGGGATAATCCATTTTTTTGTTATAACTTATAGGGGCTAAAATAATTCATTTTGGCTTTTCTGCCCATATTTAGAACGACCTTGTTGACGATCCTTTACTCCAACAACATCTAGGGTTCCTCGAACAATGTTATATCTCACACCAGGTAAATCCTTAACCCTTCCCCCTCTTACTAAGACCACAAAATGTTCATGTAAATTATATGGCCAATATCGGGTATATAAGCAGTGATTTCAAATCCAGAGGTTAAGCGTTGGAAACATTACGTAAGACAGAGTTTGGTTTTTTAGGGGTAATATTGGAAAAGTTGACAGATAAGTTATCCTTACTGTCATTCTACAGAACCGTACATGAGATTTTCACCTCATACGGCTCCTCATTCAATTCTTTCGAAGTAATTAGATTATTTTCCTCGTTTGATAATCTCCACTCCTTCCCGAAAAATAACAAGAACTAATTCAGCCAGTCATGTTTTCATGTTCCAACTGAACACTTTTCTTTTTTCATTATTCTCAAAGTAGAAGATTACTCATTTTCTTCTAGATCTTTATGAAAGACATAATTTTATTTGACATCATAATTCTTTTTACTTCTTATACGGCGTTGAAACCGAAAAAACTTCTTTTGCAATTCATGCTTTTCTATTTTTATGACCATATATTTTTTCTTGATTTCCATTTCAAATTGTTCTATGGACTTTTTATCAATATGAGGTGATCGTAACACATTATATAAGACTCGTGATTCAGGCAATACAATCTTCCATGTGTAAGGCATGAGCCCCCTAAAATTGTTGGATATTTGTATGTTGGCTTCACTTTTGCCTAAAACAAATATTCAAATCAGATGTTGGACACGACATTCCAACATCCAGGCATGGTTCAGTGTGTCCTGTACCTTGCCTTGTTTTACGCACGCGTTTATTTATTTAAGGAATCCACGCCTTTATTCTTGTTGGTCAAACTGCGTGTCATTAATAGAGAATCAGATCACTTTGTGATTTCCTGAAGAAGTGCTATCTACTTAGGAAAGTTTGGAGGTGATCAGAATGTTCCTAAAGATATGCCTGCATTTTAGGAGTTTCCTTATCTGGTTCTATCTCTTGAGAAATGGATCACCGATTTGTTATGAAGCCCAACAAGTTGCTGACCCGTATTGCTTCAGTATATATACAAGACTACAAGACCTAATTAATTATTCAAGCCGTCATTTGAAGAATAGATCTTTTAGGGTTTTGAGTCTGTGTCTTGTGAGCCTTTCGTGTATCATTTTGATGTATGTTTAGGACTGTGTTTGAGTTGCAAACGACTTGTGTACTACACCAAAGCTGTGAAGCACGGTGGTAGGTAGGTTGTTTTGAAGGTAACTTTGCTTTTGATTGTGGGACTGTGATCATTTTGTAGGGAGTGAGATGTGATCTCAAATTTAGGAGTTCCTAGGTTGAAGTCAGTATGGGTAGGTCCTAGGTCTTTAATGCAAACAGGTCGTTTGCTGAGAGCTATTGTATAAGGACTATTCTAGTGGATTTCCTTCCTGGCTTGGTAGCCCTAGAGTAGGTGACGTTGCACTGAATTGGGTTAACAAACTCTCTGTGCCTTTTACTTTCCTATCTGTTAATTTTATTTCTTTTATTTACAACTGTTAGCTTAATGCTCTAAACATCTTATTCAACATCTGCTTGTGTGTTACTGGTGTTGAAACAATGCATAGAACATCGTAAGTCTAACGTGCCAGAATTTCAAAAATGGTTTTCCAAAAATGGGTGATCAAAAGATCGAATCACTATGCATATCTTGGTGGTAATTACTTTATAATTTCTTTTTGGCTGACTCCTCTTCCTGTTCTATTGATCAGAAGCATCCAGTAGTGCCACAGTAGAACCTAATCACCACCCCAGTAGATTAAGTACTGGAGTTCTCATCTTGAATTTTCCACCTTAGTTTAGTAGTGGGTCTTATAATCAGGAGGAGTATTCCCTTCATAAAAAACCCCCCGAGCTTTAGTATTCTAAACATGTCTCAAAAAAATCGTTCAAAAATTTAAGAGTTCAAGGATAATTAAACAAACTTTGTTTTAACCGGGACTAAACTTATAAGTAAATTTTTTTTTAGAGACTAAAAAAATTATTAAAATTAAGTAAGGACTAAACTTAGAAGTTCCCAATTTTATAGGAGTCAAAAACATATTTAACCCTATTAATTTTAGTTCTTCTTATTATGCGGAACTAGAATCAAATATTTTAAATACTATGGTGTCCAAATTTAATATAAATCAATTTTGTAAAGACTAAAACTAAATAACATTGGCCAAAAACAAAACAAAATATATATTTGCAAAGACTAAAACCAACAAAATATTTTTACAAGGATTAAAACCAAAACACTTGATATTTACAAGGACCATTTGCGTATATAAGCCTAATTTAATTTTTCGAATTTGTTTTTCTAGAACTTCTTTTTTTTTTTGGTCAGGTATAGAACTTCCTTTTATGGTGTTAATAACTATGTGACTATTTTAGAACTTTGTTTTTGGAATATTGTTTGAAAAAATCTGTATAAAATACTATTTTTATAATATTAGTTTTATAATAAATTACAAACTGACATGTGGTAAGAAATTACAATGAAAGTTTAATTATAAAATAATATTTTTATAATATTAGTTTTAAAATAAATTACAAACCAACATGTGACAAGAAATTACAATGAAAGTTTAATTGTTTCATTTTAAAGAATACATATATATATTTTTAAATATTTTTAGATGTGAATCAAATATCCACTACGTGCAAATGCAAAGACTAATCGCTTAGATCGGGTAGAATCACAGCGAGGTCAAAGTTCCAATAGAAAACAAATATGATTTACTTTATATAACAGAAAAATAATGTAATTAATTTTTTTATATTTCAATAATATTCATGTATCCTATGGATGTTTGTTTGAATTGTTAGTTTTAATTATAAACACCTCTGTTGTTTTTTTAACTTCCATTTGTGAGTTTATATATATATATATATATATATATATATATATATATATATATATATATATATATATATTATATTGTAAAGAATTTTAACCATATCATAATATCATTAATTATTATTTAAAACATTACTTTTTAATTTAATTTTAAAATAATTATTAAACTATTTTTTTAATCCATTGTAACGATTTCCATTTATATCAACTTTCTTGTGTCTATAAATATTTTAACTGTAAAGAATTTTGACCACATCAAAATATCATTAATTATTATTTAAAACATTACTTTTCAATTTAATTTTAAAATAATTATTAAACTACTTTTTTAATCTATTGTAACGATTTCCATTTATATTAACTTTCTTGTGTCTATAAATATTTTAATTGTAAAGAATTTTGACCAAATCAAAATATCATTAATTATTATTTAAAACATTACTTTTCAATTTAATTTTAAAATAATTATAAAACTATTTTTTTAATCTATTGTAACGATTTCCATTTATATTCACTTTCTTGTGTCTATAAATACAATCTTTGGGTTTCAGCTACATATTCACCATTTTACAAATACAATCAATGGCTAAGTATAATGTTGTTTTATTATTTGTTGTGTCTTTAGTTTTAGCATTAATAATTTCTTTCGCGTGTGTTGCCACTAAAACAACGAATGAAAACGTTAAAGTTTACATTGTATACATGGGCTCACTTCCTAACGGAGTTAAGTATTTCCCAACCTCTGATCATCTCAACTTGTTACAACAAGTTATTGATGGTAACAACATACAAAATCTCTTAGTTCGTAGTTACAAGAGGAGTTTCAATGGCTTTGCCGCCATACTCAACGATCAACAAAGGAAAAAGCTTGCCACAATGAAAGGTGTGGTATCTATTTTTCCAAGTGAAGAGTTTCACATTCAAACCACAAGATCTTGGGACTTCGTTGGACTTCGTCAATCAATCAAAAGAGATCAAATTATGGAGACTGATTTGGTGATTGGAGTCATAGATAGCGGAATTTGGCCAGAATCTGAAAGTTTCAAAGATAAAGGTAAACACAAGCATATATATATATATATATATATATATATATATATATATATATATATATATATAAGTTCATTGTGGCAATCAAAATATTTTATCTACTTTAATTATCGTATGTAGTTTTTTTTCTTCATAATTGTTGTATATACAAAATATTCACCTGACTTAAAATGATACACGATTAATCTAGTAGATTAATTTGTGATTATTATATTGAATTAATTTCCTTTTTATGTATATTTATTTATAAATGGTGTTGGTTATTAGTTTCTTAGAACATTATGAAATAATCTTGTTTATGTTTTAGGAAGAAAATGCATTACGAATAGAAGATTGTAGCAATTAAATATATATGATTAGTTTTTTAATTTGATTTTTTTATCGATTAGGTCTTGGTCCTATTCCAAAGAAGTGGAGGGGAGTTTGTGCAGGGTGTAACACCCCGTTTTCCCAACATAAAAATTTCTTAAAAAAAGATAGTCATGCATCAGAGTAAGCACATAAACAGGGCATCACATTACTAAAACATCTCATGTTAATGAATAAATAATCATTAAATCTTCATAAAATATTCGTAAATTATTTCTCAATTATCGCAGCGGAAAATCATAAATCATCTCATAAAGAAAAGTCTTTGGCACACAGGCCTCAACAACGTCTTAATAAATCTTCAAAAATAACACAATCATATCAAAAGCATAATACGCAAGGAACAGAGAAAATATAAGCAAGATTTCCCCATCCCGTTACGTATCAGAGCACCTAGACTCGACTGCAGAAATCCTCACACGTCTGCACCTAATCTTGGTTACCTGCACTTGCCCACGAGGCGGCAATTCCAGCAGAAGGGGTGAGATTCACAAATGATTATATTAAACATGTAATTAAATAATCACAATTCAACAACCAAACATAATTCATCATATCACAGGTAAACATCTAGCATTTAGAACATCAATATAAACAACACATCATTTAGCATCATCATAATCAACGTCATATACATCTTAGTAAACATCTTAGACGACTCGACTCGACCTCATCAATTGACTATGCAACCCTACGTCTTATATGCATGTGGTACCAATCCAGGGCATGAGCCCTCGTCGCTATTGAGTATAAATATACTCCAAGGCATAAGCCTTCGTCGCTGGTGAGCAAAGCTCCAGGGCATAAGCCCTCGTCGCTGGTGAGTAAAAACTCCAAGGCATAAGCCCCCATCATAGAATGAGTATGCATGAGACTCAACACTTTTAACTTAAACAAGTTAACATCTTAAACGTCGCAAAACATCTTATTCATCAAAGGACTGACACATGCAGCAACTATACATACATAGACAGCAACATGGCAGCAAGTACTTCATAAAGTATAACATTAATATGGCAAACATCGCATGTGATTCAAACATTCATCACTTATTCAATTCATATTATCACACATAAGCTTCATAAAATTCATCATAAACAATCTCAATTATCATGTTTCATCATCACAGATTATAATAAACATTATTAAAAGTCCCAGAAGCTACCCAAGGGTCATCTCTCGAGGTTCAATGCGAAACAGTTCGCGAACAGTACACAGTTCTGGGTTCTGACTTAACTCGCTATGGCGAGTGGGAAAGCTCACCTCGCGAGTACTAAGGTCCTGCTCGCTATGGCGAGTTGGATTGCTCGCCTCGCGAGCTCTAGGGTAATGCTCGCTATGGCGAGCTGGGATGCTCGCCTCGCGAGTAAACTAGGTCTACTCGCCACGACGAGTTGCATAGCTCGCCTCAGGCGAGCGATGAACAGACTGCTACGGGTTCTACGAAAAAATCACCCAAAAAGTCCCAAATTCACCATCTTAAACATCTAAACTCTCAGAATCATCATCATAATGGTTAATCTACGTTCTGTGCTCAATCTAAACGTCAATTCTACAGCTTTTTGGCCTACTTCATCATATTTCTCACTTTTAAACCTAATTTCAATTCTCACAAAACCCAATCCTATGTTGTTAATTCTGATTAGATGCATTACAGATCAATATAATTAAGTGCTAGGCTCACCCTTACCTGGTTAAAAGCAGAAAATCGCAGCTCTAAAGCTCTTCTCCTTCACACAGCCGTTTGCTCCCTTTTTCCAAAACTCAGTAACGCGTGTTACTGACTTCTAACCCTAGTTTCCCTTTATATACTCCCAACAAATCTTATCTTATTTACTCTTTCTCCCACATAATTCTCTAAAATCCAAAACTAACCCACAACTAAATATTTTATTTTATTTTCAAATCTTATTTTATTAAACAATAAAATAAGTCACCACGTCGCATAAAAACATAACAAATCTCCACTTATCATCACATAATATATATATAAAAATATATAGCAATTTCTCAAATAAATCAAATAATTAAATAATTAAAAATGGGCGTTACAACTCTCCCCAACTTAAAAGATTTTCGTCCTCGAAAATTACCTCAAGCAAACAACTCAGGGTACGACTCTAGCATCTTACTCTCTAATTCCCACGTCAAGCTTTCGCCGGTCGCTCCCGACCAAACGACTCTCACGAGAGGTATCTCCTTGCCCCTCAGCGTCTTCGTCTTTCTGTCATCGATCCTCAACGGTAAGGTCTCAACCGTAAGGTTGTCCCTAACTTGCACATCATCACTCTGGATCACATGAGACGGATCCGGAACATATTTCCTCAGTTGCGACACATGGAACACGTCGTGCAAATTCGACAGATGTGGTGGCAATCCAATACGATAGGCCACCGCCCCAATCCTCTCTGATATCTGATATGGACCAATAAACTTCGGGGTTAACTTCTTTGACTTCAATGCACGACCAACACCGGTCATAGGAGTCACTCTCAGGAACACATGATCTCCCTCTTGGAACTCAAGGTCCTTTCTACGCTTGTCATGGTAACTCTTTTGTCGACTCTGCGACGCTTTCATCTTCTCTTGGATCATTCTCACTTTCTCAGTAGTCTGTTGGACAATCTCCGGTCCTAACATCACATTCTCGCCTGACTCAAACCAACACAACGGAGTTCTACATCTCCGACCATACAAGGCCTCAAAGGGTGCCATCCCAATACTCGAATGGTAACTGTTGTTGTACGTGAACTCTATCAATGGAAGATGACTATCCCAAGTTCCTCCTTGCTCAAGTACACACACTCTCAACAAATCTTCCAACGACTGAATCGTCCTTTCCGACTGACCATCTGTTTGCGGATGATAAGCCGAACTCAACCTCAACTGAGAACCCAACGCCTCTTGCAAACTCTTCCAAAACCTAGAAGTAAACCTCGGGTCTCTATCTGATACGATGCTCGAAGGAACACCATGCAACTTCACAATCTCCTTGACATAGATCTCTGCCAACTGAGCAACAGGAAAAGTAATATTAATCGGTAGAAAATGAGCCGACTTCGTCAATCTATCAACAATCACCCAAATAGCGTCATTCCCTTTAGGAGTATTCGGCAAGCTCGTCACAAAATCCATGGATATACTATCCCATTTCCACTCTGGCACATCTAAAGGCACCATCATACCAGCAGGTTTCTGATGCTCAACCTTCGATTTCTGACAAACCAAACAAGAATAAACAAACTGTGCCACGTCACGTTTCAAACCAGACCACCAAAACAGCTTCTTTAAATCATGATACATCTTCGTAGCTCCCGGATGAATACTCAAGCTACTTCTATGACTCTCTTCAAGGATCATCTTCTTCATTTCCTCATTATCAGGAATGCAAATCCGACCTCGGAATCTTAACACTCCCTGATCATCAACTTTAAAGTCACTATCCTCTGTCTGATTACTAGCAACCAACAAGTCCACAAACTTAACATCTTCTTTCTGCGCCTCTTTGATACTTTTTAAGAACTCATTATCAATCCTCAACATTCCTAACTTTACACTCTGAGGTGTTCTCTCACAAACTAAGCTCAAATCTCTAAACTGTTCCAACAACTCGAATTCCTTCACCATCATGGCAGACATGTGCAAGGTCTTCCTACTCAAAGCATCTGCAACCACATTAGCTTTACCCGGATGATAATTCAAACCAAAGTCATAATCCTTCAACAATTCAAGCCACCTTCGCTGCCTCATATTCAATTCCTTCTGGTCAAATAAGTACTTCAAACTCTTGTGATCACTAAACACCTCAAACCTCGAACCATACAAGTAATGTCTCCATATCTTCAATACAAAGACCACAGCTGCCAACTCTAAGTCATGCGTCGGATAATTCTTCTCATGAATCCTCAATTGCCTTGAAGCATAAGCTACCACTTTACCATTTTGCATAAGAACTCCACCTAAACCCAACTTGGACGCATCACAATATACCACAAAATGTTCATCTGGCTTCGGCAAAATCAAAACTGGAGCCGTCGTCAAGCGCTTCTTCAACTCAATAAAACTGTTCTCACAATGAACATCCCACACAAAAGATTTTCCTTTAAACGTCAACTGCGTTAACGGAAAAGCCAACTTAGAAAATCCCTCTATAAATCTTCGATAATAACCAGCTAGACCCAAGAAACTTCTAATCTCAGTAACCGACTTCGGAGTCCCCCATTGCGAAACCGCTTCAACTTTAGACGGATCAACCGCAATGCCATCGCCAGAAATAACATGACCAAGAAAACTTACTTCCTTCAACCAGAACTCACACTTAGACAACTTAGCAAAAAGCTTCTTCTCTTTCAACACTTGCAAGACGATCTTCAAATGCTCAGCATGTTCTTCTTCAGTCTTAGAATAAACCAGAATATCATCAATGAACACCACAACAAAACGATCCAAGTAAGCATGGAAGATTCTATTCATATACTCCATAAATACGCCAGGTGCGTTAGTAACACCGAAAGGCATCACCGTATACTCATAATGTCCATAACGCGTCCTAAATGCCGTCTTCTGCATATCCTCATCTTTCACTTTAATCTGATGATAACCCGATCTCAAATCTATCTTGCTAAACACACAAGCACCCACCAACTGATCCATCAAGTCGTCAATTCTCGGAAGTGGATACCTATTCTTTATCGTTACTTTATTCAACTGACGATAGTCGATGCACAACCTCATACTTCCATCTTTCTTCTTGACTAACAACACTGGAGCTCCCCACGGTGAAACACTTGGTCTCACGAACTTCTTATCAAGCAACTCCTCTAACTGTTTCTTCAGCTCAGCCAACTCAGAAGCTGACATACGATAAGGCGTCATAGACACAGGCTTCGTTCCAGGAACAAGATCAATCGAAAATTCAACTTCTCTCTCCGGAGGCACATCAGGAATCTCATCTGGGAAAACTTCAGGAAAATCACATACTACTTGTAGCTTATCAATCACCGCCTGATTCTCAATAGATAAGGACGCCATCAAGGAAAACATCATAATTCCATCGCGTTCCAGCTGCTTCAACTGTTTAGTGGATAGGAACTCTGCGCCACTCTCTTCCTCGGGAGAAGAAAAATGCACCGTCTTGCTAAAACAATTAATCAGAACGTGGTTGTACTCTAACCAATTCATCCCCAAAATTACATCCATCCCAACCAACGGTAGACACACTAAGTCAATCTCAAAATCACGACCAAACATAGACACAGGACATCTTAAACACACAAGGGAAGTAGTCACCGAACCCTTAGCTGGAGTTTCGACAACCATCTCCCCATTCATATCAGATACAACAAGATTCAACTTAGCAGCACAATCAAGAGCAACAAAACAATGTGTGGCACCAGTATCAATAATAGCAACTAAAGGTATATTATCAAAATAACAAGTACCTCTGATCAAGCGATCCTCGCTCTCCGTCTGCGTACCCGTCAAGGCAAAAACTCTCCCAGAAGTCTGAGCCTTCTTAGGCTTCGTGCATTGCGAACCAATGTGACCCTCATCGCCGCAGTTAAAACATACAACATCACCATGTTTGCAATCAGCAGTAGTGTGACCCTTCTTACCACATCGGAAACACCTCTTCACCTCTCCAGGACAAGCATTACTCTTATGGCCTTTCACGCCACAAGTATAGCAGACAACCTCAGCAGGAGCATCTTTCTTAACAGGTCTCCTCTCATCATTAACTCGCTGTTTGCCCTTATCTGCAGGGGCACTATAGGGCTTAGGACGACTTTGCCGCCCCTTTCCTTTCCTCTCATTAACCACCTTGTAATGAGCCTTAGTGTCCTCCTCGTAAATCCTGCAACTGCTCACTAACTCAGAAAAGTTTCTGATCTTCTGATACCCTATAGCCCTCTTGATATCAGCTCTCAATCCGTTCTCGAACTTAATACACTTAGAAAATTCGGCGGTCTCAGCAGAGTAGTGTGGATAAAACTTGGCCAGCTCCACAAATTTTGCAGCATATTCAGTCACAGACATGTTCCCTTGCTTTAGCTCCAGGAACTCAATCTCTTTCTTGCCTCGCACATCCTCAGGAAAATATCTGTTGAGGAACTCTCTCTTAAAAACTGCCCAGGTCACCTCAGCACCGTCCTGCTCCAGGGTGGGTAGAAGACTAATCCACCAATCGTCTGCCTCCTCAGCCAGCATGTGCGTACCGAAACGCACCTTCTGCACCTCCGTGCACTGCATAACTCTGAATACTCTCTCGATCTCTTTGAGCCAAGACTGGGCTCCATCCGGATCATATCTTCCCTTGAAAGTAGGAGGATGGTTTCTCAAGAAGGTCTCCAGCATACGGACCTCCGCACCAGCACCAGCATTAGCATTCGGTTGCTGTCCCACAGCTTGAGCAACAGCTTCCAAGGCAGCAGCAATCGCAGCGTCGTTTCTTCCAGCCATCTTAATCCTATGCAAGACAAACGTAAGTTAGAATAATACAATAATACTATTCTAACTCTAAGACAACGTCACTCGACTCTCTACTTGGCCGGACGGACCGACCTGCTCTGATACCAATTGTAACACCCCGTTTTCCCAACATAAAAATTTCTTAAAAAAAGATAGTCATGCATCAGAGTAAGCACATAAACAGGGCATCACATTACTAAAACATCTCATGTTAATGAATAAATAATCATTAAATCTTCATAAAATATTCGTAAATTATTTCTCAATTATCGCAGCGGAAAATCATAAATCATCTCATAAAGAAAAGTCTTTGGCACACAGGCCTCAACAACGTCTTAATAAATCTTCAAAAATAACACAATCATATCAAAAGCATAATACGCAAGGAACAGAGAAAATATAAGCAAGATTTCCCCATCCCGTTACGTATCAGAGCACCTAGACTCGACTGCAGAAATCCTCACACGTCTGCACCTAATCTTGGTTACCTGCACTTGCCCACGAGGCGGCAATTCCAGCAGAAGGGGTGAGATTCACAAATGATTATATTAAACATGTAATTAAATAATCACAATTCAACAACCAAACATAATTCATCATATCACAGGTAAACATCTAGCATTTAGAACATCAATATAAACAACACATCATTTAGCATCATCATAATCAACGTCATATACATCTTAGTAAACATCTTAGACGACTCGACTCGACCTCATCAATTGACTATGCAACCCTACGTCTTATATGCATGTGGTACCAATCCAGGGCATGAGCCCTCGTCGCTATTGAGTATAAATATACTCCAAGGCATAAGCCTTCGTCGCTGGTGAGCAAAGCTCCAGGGCATAAGCCCTCGTCGCTGGTGAGTAAAAACTCCAAGGCATAAGCCCCCATCATAGAATGAGTATGCATGAGACTCAACACTTTTAACTTAAACAAGTTAACATCTTAAACGTCGCAAAACATCTTATTCATCAAAGGACTGACACATGCAGCAACTATACATACATAGACAGCAACATGGCAGCAAGTACTTCATAAAGTATAACATTAATATGGCAAACATCGCATGTGATTCAAACATTCATCACTTATTCAATTCATATTATCACACATAAGCTTCATAAAATTCATCATAAACAATCTCAATTATCATGTTTCATCATCACAGATTATAATAAACATTATTAAAAGTCCCAGAAGCTACCCAAGGGTCATCTCTCGAGGTTCAATGCGAAACAGTTCGCGAACAGTACACAGTTCTGGGTTCTGACTTAACTCGCTATGGCGAGTGGGAAAGCTCACCTCGCGAGTACTAAGGTCCTGCTCGCTATGGCGAGTTGGATTGCTCGCCTCGCGAGCTCTAGGGTAATGCTCGCTATGGCGAGCTGGGATGCTCGCCTCGCGAGTAAACTAGGTCTACTCGCCACGGCGAGTTGCATAGCTCGCCTCAGGCGAGCGATGAACAGACTGCTACGGGTTCTACGAAAAAATCACCCAAAAAGTCCCAAATTCACCATCTTAAACATCTAAACTCTCAGAATCATCATCATAATGGTTAATCTACGTTCTGTGCTCAATCTAAACGTCAATTCTACAGCTTTTTGGCCTACTTCATCATATTTCTCACTTTTAAACCTAATTTCAATTCTCACAAAACCCAATCCTATGTTGTTAATTCTGATTAGATGCATTACAGATCAATATAATTAAGTGCTAGGCTCACCCTTACCTGGTTAAAAGCAGAAAATCGCAGCTCTAAAGCTCTTCTCCTTCACACAGCCGTTTGCTCCCTTTTTCCAAAACTCAGTAACGCGTGTTACTGACTTCTAACCCTAGTTTCCCTTTATATACTCCCAACAAATCTTATCTTATTTACTCTTTCTCCCACATAATTCTCTAAAATCCAAAACTAACCCACAACTAAATATTTTATTTTATTTTCAAATCTTATTTTATTAAACAATAAAATAAGTCACCACGTCGCATAAAAACATAACAAATCTCCACTTATCATCACATAATATATATATAAAAATATATAGCAATTTCTCAAATAAATCAAATAATTAAATAATTAAAAATGGGCGTTACACAGGGGGTGGTAATTTCAGTTGCAACAACAAGATTATCGGCGCACGATTTTATGGTGATGGAGTTGTGAGTGCAAGAGATAGTGTTGGTCATGGAACCCACACGGCATCAACAGTAGGTGGAAATGAGGTTAAGGATGTGAGTTTTTATGGTCTTGCTAAAGGCACTGCAAGAGGTGGAGTCCCATCTTCAAGGATTGCTGCGTACAAAGTTTGTGGCGACAACGGTGGTTGCAGTACTGATGCTATTTTAGCGGCATTTGATGATGCAATTGCTGATGGAGTTGACGTCATCACTATATCTATTGGTCCCCCACATGCCTTCGATTTTTTGAAAGATCCTATTGCCATTGGATCTTTTCATGCCATGGAGAAGGGAGTACTCACAACGCAGGCTGCCGGAAACTCAGGCCCTATCCCAAGTAGTGTTACAAGTGGAGCACCTTGGTTAGTTACTGTTGCCGCAACTAGCATAGATCGGTAATTCATTGATAAGGTCGTTCTTGGAAACGGGAAGACTTTCATTGGCAAGTCAATTAATATCACCCCTTCAAATGGCACAAAATTTCCAATAGCTGTGCGTAATGCTCAAGCTTGTCCAGCTGGAGAAAATGCATCTCCTGAAATGTGTGATTGTATAGACAAAAATATGGTTAAGGGTAAACTTGTTTTGTGTGGGTCACCAATAGGTGATGAACTGGCTTATAAAAATGGTGCAATTGGTTCAATCCTTAATGTTACAAAGTCTCTGCTTGATGTTTCTTTTGTCACTCGTAATCCTTCACTTAACTTGGAAACAAATGACTTTGTTCATGTTCAATCTTACACGAATTCCACTAAATACCCTGTAGCGGAAATTTTGAAGAGTGAGATCTTCCAAGACAACAATGCTCCTAGAATTGTTAGTTTTTCTTCTCGTGGCCCAAATCCTTTGGTCCCAGAAATTATGAAACCAGATATAAGTGCCCCAGGAGTGGATATCTTAGCCGCATATTCACCTCTAGCGTCACCCTCGGATGTTCCAAGTGATAAGAGACGGGTTAAATACAATATTATATCTGGAACTTCTATGTCATGTCCCCATGTTGCCGGAGTTGTTGCATATGTGAAATCATTTCATCCTGATTGGTCACCTGCAGCTGTCAAATCTGCCATCATGACAACCGCTAAGCCAGTTAAAGGTCATTATGATGATTTGGCTGGTGAGTTTGCTTATGGATCTGGGAATATCAATCCACAACAAGCCATTCACCCCGGACTTGTTTATGATATTACGAAGCAAGATTATGTGCAAATGCTTTGTGATTATGGTTATGATACTAACAAAGTAAAACAAATTAGTGGAGATAATTCGAGTTGCCATCAAGCTTCGAAAAGATCTTTGTTGAAAGATATAAACTATCCTGCAATGGTGATTCCTGTATATAAGCATTTCAATGTCAAGATTCATAGAACAGTTACAAATGTTGGTTTTCACAACTCAACCTACAAGGCTACGCTCATCCATCATAATTCAAAAATAAAGATTAGTGTGGAACCAAAACTTCTATCATTCAAATCATTGCATGAGAAAAAATCCTTTGTTGTCACTGTTGTTGGGGAAACAAAATCAAATCAAACTATGTTTTCCTCATCACTCATTTGGTCAGATGGCACCCACAATGTCAAGAGTCCTATCATTGTCCAAAGACTATCTCGATAGTCGACTATGTTAATGTTATGGCAAATCAAACATATGATTATTAAGCCTTCAATTAATTATTATATTGCTCTTCATCTCTATTGTTGTTTTGCCTAAAAATAATCTCTATGGTTGTTTAATGTTATTTCATAATAATCCAATATTCAATTTACATAAAACAAAAACAAAAACAAAAAGAACGTTTAAAAAGGTGGTGATATAAGAAATTAAGTACAACTTTTTTCTTGAATAAATTTAATATTAGTTTTCAATAAACAAATTGACAACAAACAAAAATGGGAAAAAAATAATAATATCATGGCCACAACTAAACAAGGGGAACAAGTAAGAAGTTTTCATTTGTGGTTTCCATAGCTCTTATATTTGGACATCTCTAAATTGTGTACATTTATTCAACATCTTATAAGCTCTCTATCTCTATATTTTTATCACATCACCAACATGTCACATTGTTTTTAACTTTCCCACTATTTCTTTTTCTTTTATGATGTCATTAGGGTGTTTGGGTGTCCACCAAAGATTTTCCATTAAAGAATTCTATCATGGATTTTCGAATTATCTTTTGGGATAAATTCTAGTCTAGTAAATCAAGATGTTGAAACCATAACTTTGATTTCATATTTTTATTAAATATTAGTTTAATTTTTTTTTAAAAATGAATGAAAATTCAATATATATATATATATATATATATATATATATATATATATATATATATATATATATATATATATCTGTGTGTGTGTGTGTGTGTGTGTGTGTTTATATATTACAATAATGATCACGTGAGCAGGTCTCGGTAAATGGGCGATTAGATTAATAGGCGAGGTAATCTCCCATTCAATCAAAGGTTGAGAGATACTAAAGTAGCCCAACATGGAAACAAATACTTTCTCAAGGCCATTAACTTGGTACATGGATCGTCAAAGCCTCGTAACTGAGTCAAAATATAATGGAACTAACTGGAGATGGAGAAACCAACGTTCCTTGTTTATAGCACCATAAAAAACATGGAGGAATGAGAGAAAAGACATAATCTCCATTGAGATACACACTAAGGATCCTATAAATGGACCACATCGAGAAGGAAGAGAATGAAGTCGAGCGTAGGGTGCCAAGATACCATGACAAGGAAGTTATCACTCACAACCTGTGAAATTAGTCAAGCAAAGGCTTAACATTGTAGGCCATGTTTGGCTAATTGGCATAGTTTTTGGTATAAGTATTAAGTTTGTACATTATAATTGTCACATCCAATGAATTTTTTTAGGCTAAACTGCACTTTTCGACCCTTAAGTTTCAAAAAGTTGCGATTTTGATCCCCTATCTTAAAAAATGACAATTTTGGCCCCTTTCGTCACAAAATTGCTGAGAAGACGCCACGTGTCCCAAAAAAGGGGCCATAATCGCAACTTTTTGAGAAGATAAGGGGTCAAAAAAATCATATTTCTCTTATGTTAGGGGTCAGAAGAGCATATTTTCCTAAACATAGGGGGTCACTTTTGTCATTTTTTTTAATAGGGGGTCAAAATCGCAACTTTTTAAAACTTAAGGGGTGAAAAGTGCACTTTAGCCATTTTTTTAATAAGCAAGGAGAAAGGACATGCATCAAGAGGCAAGATCGACATCCCTATAAAACAAGTCGTCTTTTTGGCAGATAAGTGATAGTGGATGAGATTTTTCTTTCACGGAAAGACAAGATAGTATTTCTTACAAGGAAAATGATATATATTATAGTTAAAGAATTTATAATTGTAAATTGAATTCTAAAATTTGTATCAAATTAACTTTGATACAAATTTGATAAAAAGTAAATAATTTTTTTCCACAATATTTATCAAATTTGTATCAAAGTTAATTTGATTTCTTTTCTTTTTATCCTTCCCTATTTTGAGGCGAGACTTGAAAGAACCAATGGTGCATTCCTGATGAATTACACAACATGTTCCCAGATCTTCACAATATTATCAGCAAGGTTGAGATTCCTATGGAGGATATTGAAGATGAAAGAATCTGGAGTCCTGCAGATAATGGACTGATGTCCCTGAAGGCTGCCTACACTTTTCATGCTCCTGAAGGCCAACATACGAATTGGGGGAAGATCATATGGAATTCAGCAGTTCCTCCATCCAAATCTCTGCTTATTTGGAGAATGTTATTTCTAGAGGTCTTTGCATCCCATCTATCTGTAACTTATGTTTCAAGCAACCTGAATCCACAAAGCACTTGTTCTTTGAATGCTCCTTTGCAAAGCATATATGGTGCTGGCTTTCCTCTCTCTTTAACTCAAATGCTCCCATTGCCTCAGGTGATGATTTATTTAACTTGATGAACAAACATTGCTCCCCTCAGTGCAAAGTTGTCACTATTTCAGCAATAATCAATGCAGTAAATGCCATTTGCTATGCAAGAAACCAAATAAGGTATAACAACACTATGATTCATTGGAGGTCCTCTATCACTAGGATCAAGGCAGATGTGAATCTCTCTGGGAACCTTACAAACAATGTCTCTTCTCATTACATGTCTGACTTTGTGATTCTCAAAGCTTTCAATGTTAATATCAATCCCCCAAAAATCACAACAGTAATAGAAGTGGTTTGGCAGCCACCTATTTTTGATTGGATAAAGTGCAACACAGATGGTGGTCTGGCAGGTAGTGGAGGCATTTTCAGGGATGGTAATGCAGATCACTTAGGAAGCTTTGCTTTAAAAGTAGAGAATGGAAATGCGCTGAAAGCTGAATTAGTTGGAGCAATGACAGCTATTGAGATAACACATGAACATAATTGGAGGCAGCTTTGGCTGGAAACTGATTCAAAGCTAGTAGTCTCATCTTTTCAATCAATTTCCATTGTGCCTTGACAGTTACGGCAAAGATGGTACCAGTGTGTTTTACTCACTCAATCTATGAGCTTTGTGGTCACTCATATCTATAGGGAGGGTAACCTTGTGCAGACAAGTTGGCAAACTTAGGTTTAGCTTCCACTGAGATGGTTTGGTTAACAAATGTACACACAAGTATTATAGATGATTTTACTAGAAACAAACTAGGGCATCCTTGCTTTAGGCTTGTTGCTTGATGGGTTTTTGGCTTGATCCCCCATCTTTTGATGTTTTTGGTTACCTTTTTTATTATTATATATTGAGGGTGGTTCCTTGTCACTCTCTTTGTTTAAATTTTTTTTTTTATCCTTCCCTATTCTTTTTATATCTTTCCGGTATATGTACGTATATACGTCACATATTCTTTTTGGCAACCATCACTTCAACTTCATCACCACTATATATATATATCACTTCTCTTATGCATAAAGAAGAATATATTAAGACACTACTACTCTTCTTTTTATCTTATGTCTCATTTTTCTTCACATGTTCATCACTTGTTTATGCCAACAACACTAGAATTTATTGAAATGACCAACAAGTTGAAACAAATTGCAAAATTAATCACCACGGAGGTTGCTCCACCGAGGTTTGTGTCCGTGACAAGGATTCCAATGAAGAAAATGTTGGATACCATTGTTGAAGAAGAGAATAATGATTTTGGTGGTGACAAATGCTTTTCATTGTTAACAACTTGTGGCTCTAATTCCTCTAGAAGTACTCTATCAGAGAGGTCTATAATTTGTTGAACAACTTGTAGTAGTTGCTCAAATGTTGCATATTAGTTTTGAGTGTTTTTTTTTTGAGAGAAGAATAAAAGAAACAAGGGTTGTTGAATCAAATAAATAGGCAGAGGAGAGAATGAACACCATTTGGGTTGTTGACAATGTGATGTTTTTCTGGATGTCTTTGTTTTTATTTTATTATTTTGTTCTAATGTTCATTGGAGTTTTTCACCCAATTTGAGTGTGATTGCTCCTTGTTATCTCAAATAATAGTTTTTATTTTATTTTTCTCTAATGTTCATTGGAGTTTTCATCCAGTTTTGGAGTTTTTTTCTTTCTTTTTTTATAAGAATCCAGATTTGGAGTGTAATTGTTGCTTATATCAAATAATAAAATTTATGTAGCTATTCTTTATGGACTTATACAGCAAGGATGAATCCTAAGGATAGGGTGATGTATATATAACTTTTTATGTGACAATTTTTCTGTTTTGGTTTTTTAAATTACAATATATATAGTGTAAGTCTTATGGTTTGTTTGGTTTTGCGACACTTCAACAAAAATCACGTTGAAAATTCACATCAACACAGAAGCTCATATTTAGCTTCATAGTTTATCGTTGAACATGCATTTTGGCGTGATGTTTGTATGCCAAAAGTTGATCAAAACATTCACTTATTGTGTGTTTGGTTCTATCAAATATTTTTGCATCCCAAAGAATCAGATATTACTTTCTCTTATAAATAAACTAGGTATAGAACCCGTGCGTTGCACGGGTTGGATTATAGCTTGTACTTAAGAAAATAAAAGTTGTGACAGGTATAATCATATTTTTTTTTATTGATTTATAATATTAGTGATATGATTTTTTAATATTGATTTATACTTAAATAGGAATATTGTTTAAAACATAAAGAATTTATATTGATTTATATCGTAAATATATGGATAAATAATATAGTTTTTGGTGGATCCTATAATATTTAACAAGTTTAAAGACATGTATCATAGCTTATCTTAATACAATCATATAAGAAAATTCATTTATGATATTGTAGTGGTGTAATAATATGTTACTTGTTTGTTTTATTTTTTTTATTTTTATCTTGGAATCTCACATTCTTTTCTATTAGAGTTAGAGTCATTCATGCTTGATGTGAATATTATTCATAAGAAAGGTTGCAATAAGTTCAAGTTAGGATATGTCTTTTTCATCTTTTGATCATGTTCTTCAAAATTACGCAACATGACATAACTATTTACTTTTACGTTCCTATTTCTCATTTAAAGTCTCCTATATTCATTGAAAAGATTATCCTTATGATGATAAATTAACTTATTTTAAACTTTCCTATCAAACCTCTATTTATGAAATTTTATTCTAACTTTTATTGGTCCAAATTATTTTAGCCAACGGTATGATTTACCATCTTGTCACATTGCTCAATTCATATTTTTGTTTGTCTATTTTTTTCTAATTAATGTTTACGTTCTCAGGTTTATTTAATCATATATAGACATTAACTTATGCTTAATGAAATTAATAATAATTGTTGTTATTAGATAGAATAAAAGTGGGAATTTTTTCTAAGAGTTGCACAATTCTAACTTAAAATTAGACAGTATAAAAGAGAGTGTGACTTTTTTTGTGTGCCATATCAACACGGTTCTATCTTAAAAAAACATTCAAGCTTTCAAAATTTCAAAGACACAATCCAATAATAATATGCTTTTTAGTAACATTTCAGTAAAAAGCAAAGAATCAAATTAAAATATTGTTTCATTTTATTGTTTTTTTAGTAATATTGATTTACGGTTTATATTGTGAAACGGAAGTTGAATTTATAAACGCTTGAGATAAGAGATTCTTGCCTTTGTAATCAAATTAATTTTTTTTTAATTTATTGGAAAAAACAAATTTGGTAGATCTTTTGAATTATTCTTTGATTAATAAAACTACTATAACTATATTTTTAAACTTATATATCCTCGTCAAGTGAATACAGAAAATAAAATACATACGCAATATGTTTTAAGCACAATAGACAATAATAAGTGCGAATGAGACCTTAATTTGCATTCAACCACCTATATATAGATATAAAAAAAATAAAGAAAGTTAGAAAAGTAAACTTATGCACATTATATCAATAAAAAAGGGCTAAAATATTTGGCAGTCTAAGAGTAATTTGATATTCTATCATGTCATTTGATATTCTATCATGTCATTGAAATCAATGAATAATCGATGAATAGATGAAGAGTAAAAAAGAGAGGAAATAAACTATTTTTTAAAATTGAAAAGTTATCATCTAATAGTTGCTCTATGAAAGTATTGACGAACAAAACCTAACATATACTACAAACATTTAACACTCTTTCTCAAAATAACATAAGTGAGTAACTGATCATGGTTATGAAATAAGAGTTAAGGAATAGAGAAAAATAATATTTAAGATAGGTGTGACAAAGTTATTTTTAAAAAAAAATTAGAAAAGTAGTAGTTAATAAAAAAAATGTAACTAATGAATTTATTATTCTAATTTATTCTAATGGGGTGTAGTTTACTTGGAACAATGGCAGATTGGACTCTGATTCTGTTTTCCTCATACTCGGCCGTGCTATTTGTAATGAAGCTTGGACAGACTTTTGGGGCATTTCTTGCACAGCTCTTTTGTGATCTCACTCTGACCATCATCCTTTATTACTTCATTCGGATTTCTCTTTAATTCGGAGAACAACATCCTTTCAAAAAATTTAGACTTGGACCATGCATGAGGAATGTCGACCGTTACTCTTGAAAATTTGGAAAAAAGAGGTTGTTGGAAGCGGAATGCACAAGCTTCAGACAAAGTTGCTTTGTGTCAAGGATGCTTTCAAAGTTTGGAATATGTCGGTTTTTGGTAATGTCCAGAGACAAGTTCAACTCACATCAGATGAGGTCTTGCGTATTCAAAATCTTATCGACGCTTCAAGCATTGATGCAAACCTGCATATGTTGGAGTTACAGGCTCAGACGACTTTGACTAGAGCAATGAATTATCAAGATCAGTTTTGGAGTGAAAAGGCGAGAAACCAAAGCTTTATTCATGGTGACCGTAATACATCATACTTCCACCATATGTCTCGTATTAAATCCGCAGCTAAGCCTATTTCACTTTTAATGGATGGTCAATTGCGCATCACAGATCAGAGGGAAATGGGGAATCATGTTGTGACTTATTTTCAAGATATTTTTGGCACTCGAAATGAATGTGTTACTAATGATTTGGTTGAGAGAGTCATCCCATCGATGGTTACTGATGATGATAATAATATGTTGACGGTCATGCCTTTAGCTGATGAGATAAAAAAGGCAGTGTTTGATATGAATGCAGATGGCGCCCCAGGTCGTGACGGATTTGGGGGACATTTTTACCAACACTTTTGGGACATCGTGGCAGCCGACGTGGTTAGTTCTGTTCAGGAATTTTTTTACACTGGAGTTATTATTCCGAATCTAAACTCTAATATATTGGTCCTTATTCCTAAAACTCCTTGTGCTGCTTCTATGACTGATTTTCTCCCTATTTCTTTGGCCAATTTCCAATTCAAAATTGTCACGAAAATTCTAGCTGGGCGTCTTGCTATCATTTGTATGCGCATCACATCCCCGGAACAAAGAGGTTTTGTTCATGACCGTAATATTTCAGACTGTGTAATCCTTGCTTATGAGATGATTAATTTGTTAACAAAGAACCAATTTAGAGGAAATATTGTGATCAAGGTTGATATCCGCAAGGCTTTTGACACGTTAGATTGGAAGTTTTTGATTGCGGTTTTACATCAGTTTGGGTTCAGCAATTTATTTTATGACTGGATCTTGGCGATTCTGCGCTCTACTCATTTGTCTGTTCTTTTGAATGGTAATGATGTGGGTTATTTTTCTTGTAACAGAGGTGTCCGTCAGGGGGATCCCTTATCACCCCTTTTATTTTGTCTTGCAGAAGAGATTCTTAGTAGAGTGCTTGAGATGGAATGGAGCTCTAATGCGCTTCAGCCTATGTCATATTGTCGGGTCGTCTCCCTCCCGACCCACATCCTTTATGCTGATGACATTTTTATTTGTTGTGTGGGTTCAAGAAAAAACATCTGATGTGTTTTGAGAGTTTTTCATGATTATTCAAAGGTGCTGGTCAGGTGGTCAACTTTGACAAAAGCAAACTATTTACTAGTGCTATGACAGTTGCAAGGAGAAATATGCTTGCTCATCTTTCAGGATTCACGGTGGGTTCTATTCCGTTTCAATATCTTGGCTGCCCTATTTTCCAAGGAAAGCCAAAATGCATACATTTCCAGCCTATTATTGATATGATTAAGGTGAAGCTTGCTACTTGAAAAGGAGTCTTATTGTCCATCATGGGTAGGATTCAGCTAGTAAAAAAAATGTCACATCATTTAAAATGTTAAATAAACATGTAATTTATCAACTCAAGTAACATATCAATATTTTTTTATGGTTAATTTCCAGCAAATACCAAAAGTATTCTTATGGATAATCACATTAAGTTAAGAGTAACCACACAAGTAAAATTGACATCACATCTTTGTCCTAACCTTTAATGCATTAGATATATGAGTCATCTCATTTATATGTTTCTCACTATATACTCTTGCATCCAATATAGAGTTTTAACTCAATTTTGACATATTAACATATCTCATTTAATTGTGAGACTTTTCACAGTTGTAATATGGTAACATAACCAAAAAAGATTAGAGAAGGCATAGCATGCTATAAAAGTGGGTTGATGGTGATTTAATGCATGAAGGTTTTTGTTCTTTTCTTTCATAGAGAAAATAAATTAGAAAAAGAAAGAAGACAAAAAAAAAAGCAATTCAAACATAGAGAGATGATAAGGAAAAAAAGAAATGTGTGTGTTTTGTCTATGAGAATATATAGAATAGAATGAATTTCTGGTGATTTACGGGTTTGTTGAAGGAGTTCAAAATATTTTAGTATATATTTTAGAAAAAATTAAACTAAATAAAAAAAATGTCACATTGTTTTAATAAATATAACAATCCTTTATTTTGTCAAATTAGCAAAACAAATGCAATTTTCCATTGTCAAATCAACCAAAGGCCAAAAGTGAATGAAAGATATAACATGAAAGTGAATAACAACCAATAACTAAATTTAAGATAAAAAAAAATAAACAAATGTCATCCAATACCAAACAAAGCAGTTTATCATAATGTTGGGATAATGTTCGGACTTTCGGATGAGCCTACATTGAGTCAGATCATCATATTAGGTAAAAAGCAACCATATAAGTGAGATTGCCACACCATATCTTCACAAAAATCTTAAGTCATTAAGTATATGTGTCATCTCACTTATATGTTGTTCAAAATCTACAATTTCATCCAATGTAGAACGTCAACTCACATTTGACACATTAACATCTGTTAATCAAGTGTATGACTATTCACATTTGTAAATATGTGACATAGTCAAATAAGGTCAATCAGAGGCACATCATGTTAAAAAATGTGGGTTGATAGTGATTTCATGGAGGCAAGTTTATGTTTATTTATTTCATGATAGTAGATAAAGGAAATTAAAAAGAAAAAATAGAATACGAAAAAGGAATTTGAACATGATAAAAATAGTAAGGAAAAAATATATGTAGCGTGTTTTATCCGTGAAATGATTGGGAATAGACTGAGTTGCCAGTAATTATATGGGTTTGTTGAAGGGGTTGAAGATTTTTAGGTAACAATTTTAACAACAAATTAAACTTAATTAAAAAATGTCACATCATTTTCAAATGTCTAATAAGCATGTATTTTGTCAACTAACATAACACATCTACATTTTTCCATTGTAACATCCCACCAAAGACCAAATGTAAAGTAATTTTAAATGATAAAGGTTAAATAAAAAAATGGCATGAAAGCGAATGACATCCAAAAATTATATTTAAGTTAAAAAAATAAATAAACAATTGACTTCTAAACACCAACAAAATAGTTCATCTTAATGTTGGACGACACAGGGGGCCTATATTGTGTTTGATCATCATATTATGCAAAGAACAATCACACAATGGAGATTGACACCACATATCGACTTAAAATATCTAATGAATGTATTTTTGCAACTCAGCATAACACATCTACATTTTTCACTTCTTAGATCCCCCAAAGGCTAAAAGTAAAATGATTTGAAATAATAGATGTTAAATAAAAAACAGGATAAAAGCAAATGACATCCCTAAACTAAATTTTAAGATGAAAATTTTTAATAAATGATATCTAAAACTAACTAAATAGTTCATCATAATAGTGTGTCTTCTGAGGGAGCCTAAACAATGTTATATAATTAGTTTAGGCTATGATCAACCACAAAAGTAAAATTCACACTACATCTTCATCTAAAATCTTAAGACATGCACATAAGTTCTCTCATTTATATTTTCCTCCCCATCTACCATTGAATTTAGTGTGAAACTTTAACTCACATATGACACATTAACATCTCTATTAAATGTGAGATTTTTTGCATGTGTAATATGGTGGCATAGCTAAGTTATAAGGACAAACTCAGACCTAAAATGAAAAAAAGAATTTTTGACATGAGATAGATGGTAAGGAAAATAAATAAGGCGTGTGTACTTTAACCTTGAAAGTATTCGGAATGTAGTGAATTGCTTGCAATTTTGCAGGTTTGTTGATGGATCAAGAGATTTTTTACATGAGATAGATGGTAGGGAAAACAAATAAGGGTGTGTGCTTTAACCTTGAAATTATAGGAAATGGATTCACTTACTTGCAATTTTGCAGGTATGTTGAAGGATTAAGAGATTTTGGGGTAATTATTGTATGAAAAAAATAGACTCAATTAAAAAATGTCATATCATTTTAAAATTTCTAATAAATATATATTTTTGTAAACTCAAAATAATACATTTATCTTTTTCCATTGTTAGAATTCACAAAAGACCAAAGTCAAGAAATTTGAAATAATGATCGTTGAATACAAAATTCAATAACTACAATTTAAGATAAAAAAAATTAATCAAATGACATATAAAAACTAACAAAACAGTTCATCATAATTTTGAGACTTCTAAGGGATTCTACACAGAGTTTGATCATCATCTTAGATTAAGAAAAACCTCATAAGTGAGATTGATGTCATATATTCGTCCAAAACCTTTAGGCATCATGAGTCATCTCACATATATGATGTTCAAAATCTATTAATCCACCAAATATAAAACTTTAATACACACTTGATAAATTATCATCTCTTAGTCAGGTTATAACTATCCACGTCCGTAATTACATAACATATTTAAATATGGTCAAATTAAGGCACAAAATATTCAAAAAGTCTGGTTGGTGGTGGTTTCATGGAGAGAGGTTTATGTTTCTTTCTTCTATGAGAAGAAATAAAGAAATTAAAAGTAAAAAAAAGAATTAAAAAAGGAATTGAAACACGAGGGAAGATAGGCGAACAAAAAAAAGTGTTGTGCATTTTTTTGTGAGACTATAGATAATAGTGTGAGTTGCCGGATTTTTGGTGGGCTGGTTGAAGGAGTCCAAAATTTTTGGGTAATTATTTTACCAAAAAAATAGATTCAATTAAACAAACGTCACATGATATTCTTTTACATGATTTTAAATTGTCTAATAAACATATATTTTTGTCAACTCAGTATAACACATCAACAATTTACCATTTCACTTGCCACCAAAGTCCAAAAGTGAATAAATTTGAAATAATATACGTTGAATGAAAAAATTCATATGGAAGAGAACGAAATCTAAAAACTAAACTTTAAGATAAAAATTAAATTAATGACATTTAAAAACTAAAACAAATGGTTGATTACAATATTGTGATTTTCGCATAATCCTACATTGAGTTTGCTCATCTCAACAGACAAAGAGAATCCACACAAGTGATTTTGACACCAAATCTTAACCTAAACCTTAAGAAATTAAGTATATGGAACATATCACTTATATGCTCCTCAACATCTACTCTTGCAACCAAGGTGGAACTTTAGCTCACACTCGACACATTAACGTATCTCACTTAAGCATAAGACTTTGTGCATCCGACATCTGCCACTGGGATTCACCCATGCTTCATTCGCAAAGTCAAATCGAGTTATGATATCATCTTTGAACCTTATGGAGAGAGCCAACACTGGTGTTGATCTACTTATTGGACATAGAACAAACACATAAATGAGAATAATACATCTTCATCCAAAGTTTTAATTAAGACAAAATTCTAGTCCTTGCTTGGCACGGGTATTCATACTAGTATATATTAATTCTTGCAATATTCATGTGATTTTCTTTCATTTTAATCCCTAAAAGCTCTCCAGCAAGCTAGTTGTCATTCACATTTACCACATCAACAATTTTCGCTAACTTAATGTTTCCCTATAACGTCATGGACAAAAATAACTATCCACAGTAAAATATTAGTTGGTGTTTTTGTTTAAATTAGAGATTAAGTTGACAACACCTTTACCTATGGAAGAGAGAGAGAGGACCAGTTGAGGCTACAGTCCCCCCTAGTTGTCATTCACATTCACCACATCAACAATTTTCAAGTAACTTATTGTTTCCCTACAGGGACAAAAATAACTAAGGGAATGCATGGTAAAATATTAGTTTGTGTTTTGGTTTGAATTAGGGACTAGACTAGAAGGTGGACCGAGACCACAGTACACCACCACCACCACCAACCCCCCCCCCCAAGTATGTTATTATATTTTTTGTGAACTTCATAGTCGGCCTCTTGACAATTTTTTTAGAACCAAAGCTCAAAATAAACTAGAAACCTCTTGGGATAGAAATTCAAACGTAATCCACATTGACGAGCAAATACATGATATCTGTAACTAAAGTAAACATATTTAAAGGAACTCATTAACTAAGACCATACTTGGAAAGGCTAGCAACTTGATTAGCTTCATGGTAAATATGTTGCCAACAAATAACAGACAACATAGAACATAAATATGAGACAAAAAAATGATGAAAAACACTTCAAACATTCGCATCATCTTCAATTATTTTAACGGCAGAGAGAATCTCCCTCTACAATGATTTAATGATATCCATGTTGCTTGGTGATGACAAAATTACTAGCAAATTAGTGTGTCGTCAAGTACTAATAATATTTATAGGAAAAAAAGTTCGTCTCCATATTGATTGTCTAGTTTCGACTTAACTATTGCGATTAAGATTAGGATAATTGTAACAAATGAGGGGGGTTTCACGTGGAAAAGTGGTTGGTTTTAATTCCTTACGAAAGAGAGTGAGAAAGCGGCTAGGTCATTTTAGATTTCCTTCAAAAAAATCATCTGAGTTACTACAAACTATGAATACGGTGTTGCTGATCACTTGATTTTAAAATCTTTGAACAAAATAGTTAGGATAACTTTTCGCTCAATAACTCTCTTCAATGGTTATTCTCCCTAATGTCTTAGATGAGTATAACCATTGAAGGTTTAAGAATTTCAATGCAAGTAACAATTATATAATTAGTTTTATGCCTAAACCTTATCAATAATTGAACGGTTAAAATAGGGTAAATCTCAAAATTAGGTTTAATAATCCTTGTTGATCTAAAATTGTATTATGGACAAAGTTAGGGTTAATCATCATTAAATACGTAAAAAGCATTAAGAATAAGATTAACCGAATAAAATAACTAAGTAATTGACTAGAATTCAAAGAATCGTTTAAAACTACATGAACAAATAATTAAGGAAAGTTCCTCTTCCATGACTTAACCTAGCGAGGATTTATCTACTCATGATTTCTAAACACATACACACACACACACAAATACAAATAAAATAACACAGAAAAGGATCATCAGTTGATGATTCCTTGGCTCCCGAATTGTTCCGGTCGCTTCAATCTTTTTGAAATCGTGTTTCTACCTTTGTATGCTCGTCAAAAAGGTGTTTTTCTAGTAACCTATGGGTCCGTTTTTTTATAGGCATAAAATTTCCCAAGTTTTAGGTAAATTGGTTCCCAATACAAGTATATTCCTCGCGATATGAGGCAGGCAATGAGCATCCCTTTTTGTCATGTTACTCTATCTCGCGATGTGGGGCTCACAACCCGCAATGCGAGATAGACAATAGCGATCACCTTGGTTTCCAATCGTATTCTCGCGATGCGGGGCTCATAGCTCGCGATGCGAGTTAGGCAGAAGTTGGTTCCTTGGTTTCTTTATTTCTTGCTTCATTTCTTCTTGCCAAAACGTCCCTAATGAATATACCTCAAACTTAATCAACGATAAACTTATAATTTTATTTTTATCCTACTATGTTATAATTTCTAAATTGGTCCCCCAAACTTGATTTCGGGCTCCGTCTCTCTTACAGATCAAAATGGTGGTTTATATATATATATATATATATATATATATATATATATATATATATATATATATATATATATATATTGGAAAGTTCCTAAATTGCTGGATTGCATGTAGAACCTCATCATCAAGGCCGGTGTCCTTTTTTCCCTTATATTGCAACAAACAAATAGTGTGAACACAATGCATAAAGGATATGCTTGATAGTTAATTCCACCTTCTCATTCTACACAAAGTATGAAAAGAACCAATTGAACTTGAGATGCTGTTTACGTTCATTTCCAATTTCCATCTATTTTATTATTAAACAGGAATGGCAACTCATATCTGTCACTTTTTTGCTGTGCTTGAAAGTCCATCACCTAAAATTAACAATTGTTTACTACTCATATCTGTCACTTTTTTAATAATATTTGTGACTCCACACAGGTACCTTTGTAATATATACAATTTATATCATTTCAATATTAATAGTCTGTGTCGTACACGGGACATTGATTAGACTGGTAATATTATATAATCTAAATCTTTGTTTTTTATTTTGAAATTAAATCATCTTTGAAATTTATAACTCGCAAAAAATTGTAAAACATAAGTTTTATGAAGATATACTTAAAAGTGATATACGAATTAAAACATAACCAGTAAAAATTAATTAGATTCATATTTTTTCTTAGGTATGATTAAAATTCATCTTAAATTGGATTTCTCGGAAACATAATATTAGAGGTACGAATATGTTAAAAATAGTGTCAAATAATGAATATACATCCTTGTCCCTAAATAATAATGAATATAATTAACTAAAAAAATAATGAGTATACATCCTCCATCAAAGAAGAATGAATATATACACCATAGCATCGAGTTAGAATTAATTCTTGAGACAATTTTATTTTTTAACTTCGTATATAACCTATAAAGAAAACAAGATTTCTTATATCTATCCAATTTTTTTCTTATATAAAATCAAACATTTTCTTTGACAAAAGAAAAAAATCAAACTTAACAATGGGTTCTCCCCCTAATATACACCCATCGTTTCGTGATACACACACTAAATACGAATTAAAAAATATATAATTTTATATATAAAATTTATCCTCATGAGAAAATTTCAATTAAAACATGATGCTCCATAATAGTTAGACAGTGACGTAAATACATTTGAACCAAATTAATTTTTTTTAACCAAGGGTGCACGTAATTGAGGAGATTGATCCTTCACATATCCACTCAAGGTATTAATCTCTTCTAATATATATGTTTTCATATACACGAGTCAGAGAACGAACTTTATACACACAAAAAAAAAATTGTATATGTATGTTGAGAAATATTTAAATAGTCAAATCTAATTGAATTTTTGTGTAAAATTCAGTTTACATTTTTTTTTTTTTTGAGAGGGAATTGTCAGTTTACATTATTATCGCAAACAAATTACACTCTTAAAATAATTAGAAATTTTAAAACTGATCATTGAATGTATATTTTTTTACAATCATAACCCTTTTACTTTTTACAACAAATTAAACAAATAAATTTAAAATAATAATATCAAGCTATCATTGTCTTGTGTAGGGGTGACCCAATAAGATTACATTTTTAATTAATCTTGGAAGGCATGAAACACCATGCTTTTCTATTGACCATTAGAGATTTCAGAATGCAACCTAACATTCGAACAATAATTGCATGTTTTTCCAAGCCCATGCAACAACTATAAATAGTTAAAGCTTTCTCTCATTTTTCCACAAGCATAACACCAATAGTGTATTCCATTCTATCTTTCATTCTCTCAAACTTCTACTAAAATTACTTCAATTCAATCCAATGGCATCTTTCCAATCCTTCAACTTTGAAGCTGAAATTCCACAAGAGCTTCTCATATCTCAAATCATGCAAATTCATGCAACCATTTCTAAGCTAGAATCTCTTAGGCCTTCAAAGCAGGTTAACACCCTTTTGACTCACTTGGTCAAACTTTGCATCCTCCCTTCATCAATTGAGATTGAAGCCTTACCACAAGAAGTTAAGACAATGCGTGAAAGCCTCATTCCCCTTTGTGGCAAAGCAGAAGGACTTTTAGAGCTTGAATTCTCAACTTTCATTAGCCAAACACCAAATCCAGTGAAAAATTTAACACTTTTCCCTTACCATGGAAACTATGTTAAACTAGCAAATTATGAAAACAAAATCCTCCAAGAGAATGGTGTTGTGAATGCAAAAAAAGTAGCATTTATAGGATCTGGTCCAATGCCACTAAGTTCAATTATATTGGCCACTCATCACATGGAAACAACTCACTTTGATAATTTTGATCTTGATGAGAAAGCTAATGAGGCTGCTAGGAAGATTGTGGCTTCGGATAAAGCACTTGAAAAGAGGATGAAATTTGTGACGCAAGATATTATGGAAGCTAAGGAGAGGTTAGGGCAATATGATTGCATTTTTTTGGCTGCACTTGTTGGTATGCGTAGAAGTGAAAAAGTGAATATTTTGGGACATATAAGAAAGTATATGAAGGAAGGTGGTGTTTTGCTTGTAAGAAGTGCAAAAGGGAGTAGAGCTTTTTTGTATCCTATTGTTGAGGAGAATGATATGGAAAATTTTGAGGTGCTTACAATTTTTCATCCAACGGATGATGTTATCAACTCGGTTGTTCTTCTTCGCAAGCCTAAAGCTTGATCAATAAGCTAAGTTACCAAATAAGTTGAATTTCTACTGGAAGAAGAATCTCTTCAGTGTAAATTCAAATGTGCGTTGTTCTTGGTTGAAAGTGTTTCTTTTCCTATGCTATACTTTGTATAATTAGTGATGAGTGTTATGTTCTAGTGCTTGCCTCATTCGTCTTACTTCATAAGATGATTGAAGATTATGTATTGTACTTCAAAATATTGTCATAAATGTGATTTTCCTATAATAAACGAACAAGCTTTGTGTTTATTTTTTTTTATTATTTTTTACTTTTTTTTAGAAAAGAAGGTGCTAATCACCAAAGACTACAATGGAACAAACCTGGGAGTAGAAACTCCCACCAAATTAAAAAAATAAAAAACTGAGAGATTTGATTCAAAGGTTGATCAAAAACCTTCATCGATGTATAGACTTCACACATCATAAGCATCTGCTACCTTGTTTGCATCACGATACGTTGAATCAAATTAAAACCACATCCACCACTATTTAGATCCCGTTCAAGGTATTAACCCCTGCTTGAGGGTCAATTGGAAGCTCAATCATCTGGAAACCCTGCACTTTGTGTAATTTAAGTTAATAGAGGGGATGTCATACTCTTCATGCCACATAAATGACAATTTATAAATGTAAATAAAGGACAAAAGGCATAGAACTTACAAAGTAAATAATAATTTCAAAACATGAATAAAAAGAGGGACAAAATTAAAACATACTAAAATTAGTAGCATGTTGAGCACGTTTGTCAAATATTATAGCATTTCTAGGTAAAATAACACATGATATATCTAGATAAAAAATAACAATTTTTTAGACAACTTCCTCTCTTATACTCAGTGTTTTTTTTTTCTCTCTATTGATTTTGACTTGACTAATAAAAAGAAGAAGAAAAAGTAAAAGGGTTATGATTGTAAAAGGCATAAAGTGCCTATTTAAGGAATTATCATTGTTAGCATTTGAAAAAAGAGATTAATTTTTATGCATAGGCGGTGTTAATTTTTTTACACTACATCCAATCAAATATTGCCAGCTACATAATCTTAAAAATATTGGAAAATGATTTAATTGGATGCATGTGAATCCGCAAACAAACCCAGGTTAATAGCATACAACAGCAAAATGCCTACAAATAATATGATAAAATTTAAGTCACCAATCTTTCAATAAAAACTAAACAAACACTGCGACAAGACGCAAATCAAACGCCGCACAAGACGACGAACAACACAACGCCACACTTATAAGACGACGAAATCACAAAAAACGCAAAGGAAAAATTAAATATATGTGAAAACAACTTATTTAGATTGAAAGAAAAGGGAAAAAAAGATGTAGAGGAGTGATTTTAAGTCAAAAAATGACCTAAAACCACCCCTCAATAAACGAATGAGAAATAAAGTTTAGAAAGAAATTGAAGTTTCTCTCACTAAAAAACTAGGCCGACTAAATCATACAATTACATGTGATTACTTTAAAGAATCAAATAAGATTAACACGTTTTTAAAAGTGATGTTTTTCTATCATACAAACTTTATATAAACGTTTTATAATATATCTTGATAAAAAAAATTAAAAAATTAAATAAGTTTTTAATCCTTATAAAATTGAGATCTTTTAAGTTTAGTCATTATTTAATTTTAATAGTTCTTTTAGGTATCTTTTAAGAGTTTAAGGATAAACTTTGTTGCAACAGGGACTAAAATTAATTTTTTTTTTAGGGACTAAAAAACCTATTAAAATTAAGTAAGGACTAAACTTAAAAGTTCCCTATTTTATAGGGACCAAAAACATATTTAACCCAAAAAAAAATAACAAATGTTTATCAAATTAACATTTTTTAAACTCTTGACATCAAAGCGTCTGCGACTCTTGTATTAGGCTTTTTTTTTTAGGGGTTATATTAGGCTGGGTTGTACTTGTATCTACCAAATTGAGTGATAAACCCATACAATTTTGGAATATCGTCCACTATCACGGACTAATATTTTTTCACTTGATACCAAAAACTACAATCATAAAGTCGGTAATATGTATCCACAAGCCATATACAGCCTCATCTAAGATGCAAAATTTGTAGAGCAACATTATAGAAAAATATGACTTTGCTCCAGTACACAACTAAAACAGATTGTACAAAATGAATAGAATTCCGTATACTCTCCTCAACGATTAAATAAAACTTCGTAGCCTCCACGGAGAAAGAGAACATATAGCAAAACATGAAATCTGAACTTCTATATCAAATATGGAAGGAGCACCTACAAAATCATTACAAAGCACTGCAGAGAAGACTTGAACGACACAGTCTCTCCATGTTCTCCAGCCACTAACGCCAGCACTAGCTCAAAGAGTCAGTATGTGACAAACCCAAACTACACATCCCAGTATGGGTACCACCATTCCTACGATAATTAGTAATACAGTATACACACCAGGCATCACTGGCAAAGACAGATCAACATGCTGCAACATTTTGGGAAAAATAAAAACCATCAATGGCTTTTTAATACATGAATCACTATCGGACCTAAAGGTTTATAAAATGGTAAATCAGTAGAATAAAAGTATAGATCACCTCATACCAACGAAACCGTGTGATCAAGGCCCTTCAAATTGTACTTTTTCTTGGCTAAATGATTGGAGACGTGCAATCAGATCCTTTCTCAATGACTCCGGAATCTGTGATTTGAAAGCACTCCGGGCATCTCCTATTAACTTCCTGCATGGCATGAAGTGCATATCCAAGTCAAGAATTATAACCAGAGGCAGTAAAATCTCGTTTAACTATAAGTGAAGTAAGAATTTAACTATTTATTATATATCTATGATAGCAGGAAAAAGAACAAAAATGAGCACATACTTTGCAGGTTTATTTTATATACTTATATTTCAAATGATCCCAGAAGAAGCACACATTCTAATATCAGAAAAGAAAAGAAAAAAATCACGGACAGATAGGTTGTACTGTGGTGGGTTTCAGCCAGAACAGTGAAGCAGTGACAAACAGTAGACTTGTGGAGGGGCTCCAACCTAACATTTAAGGCAAATAGGTTGCAAAACAGTGACAGACAACCCACAGGCTTAAACCTGCAAACCAAGATGCTCAAACCAAAACTCTCGCTGAGGAAGGACAGATGATTCAATGGCATAGGCGGACAGATGGGTCTTGAGAAAGTTTAGTTTGGTGAGTGGAGAATAATGGAATTAAGCCAATGAAGAATATAGCAATGTTTCTCAAAACAGGATATCCCCGACCCAAATTGCTCGAGGTTCCAAAGCTCAACACACATGCTACAAACCTATGTTTTTGCAATTTTGCACAGCGATCCAGAGCAAGATAGACACCTTCAGGATCAGAGTGGAGAGGAAAGTTCATTGAATCTTATGAGTTATCAGCTAACACCAAGGTAGCCAGGATCGAGTCCCAGCACGTAGGATCGCACGATCTTACGTGCTTTCCCCACCAAAACGAGCTACGACCTTGATCTGGGTCGTTTTTGCCATTTTTATGGTCAGGATCGTGTTTCTGCAGCAGAAACGTAAGGAAAAAACGTGCTGGGCTCTACGAACCGGGTCAGGTCAAAATAAAAGAAGATTGAAAAGAAGGGAAAGACTGTATAAGAGAAGATGTAATCAAGGATTTGCAACTCTTGTTTTCTGTTTCTGCTGCGGCACTCCATGGGGAAGAAGAGGACTCAGTCAAATTAGGTTAAACTTGTAGAAATCTTATCTCTTGTTTGGGCCTAAGGCCCAATACCGAAATACCTTCTTATAAATCACTTACTTTTTTAAACAAACACGTGACTTTCAAAAAGAAATACCTTGCCTTTTATTTTAGAAAACACAGTAGTAAATGATATAAAAAATGAAAAACTATTATTAATTAACTTAGTTTGATGTTGTGATTTATAAGTTATTTTGTTTATGTATAGTAATTTTTATGTTTTCCTGTGTGTATGTGTGTGAAGTTACAACTTTGCCCTTGAGTGGGTTCTTACGAACTGTGTTACGTTCCCCGACTTTACGTCCCTTCACCAGCCGAACGAACCTACGTAAGAACTCGTTCCTGACAACATTGGCTAACACGAGGAATTTGACAATTTGGTAGACATTCATGTAGAAGCATTCTGTTACAACCTCCACACTTCTGTTCTCTAAGCCTCAACTGTTCTCACCAAACCCACATTGTCATAGAGCCTTCCTCTTCCACTTACCTTTTTGCCTCTTGTCTTATATACTTTGTAATATGGGCCTACCAGCGGCCATGGCATATTGCAGTGATGGATTTTTTGCCACCACAATGGCCAATTTGGGAACAATGGTGACACCAAGGTGTGGCATAAAATAGCAGATTTTAGGCCTTCTGACATCCAATCTCGATAACGCTGCCAAGAACGTGTTGTAGGGGGAGGGGAGGGAATGATTATTTTAAATTTTAGTGATTTGGCTTAATTTTTTGGAGGGGAGGGAATGGGAAGAGAGGGGAACAAAATTGATCCTGAGCTAATTTTAGCTCTCCTGCAAAAGCAAGGGGATTTGGAGAGGGGCGAATCTTTTGTTTAATTTTCAAACTATATATCCTCATATTTTACATGACCTTAAATATTATAAGGGTGCAAAATGTAATTGTATATTTTTCCCCTATTAAAATCCCCCCTCATTATCGAACCTAACAGACCCTAAAACACTCCACCTGGAATCTAGAATTATTTAGTTAGAGAATTAAATAATTTACGCCAACAACGTAATAAAGTTTTACACAAACATCTAATCACAATTGACGATACAACTTCTTAAAACATATTTATCCTATGGCAAGACAGTGAAATATAACTTAAACTGCTGTTGCATAATATGATTAAACTCTAGTTTGAAATTGAATTCAGTCTCATGGAAACTTAAAAAGACATGTAAAAATGAATTACGGCTTTAACAGATTTGTGCTACAGTCATGTTTATGTGAAATATTAATGATCCAAAGCATGAAGTGAAATATAGCCAGTGTGATCAAACTTGCCTTTTTACATCACTTGTTGAACACCCCGCTTCTTTTTCATGCAGCCTCTTTCTAACACGCATAAGCTCATCAACCTTATCTGTCCAGTCACATGACCTCAAAACTGACTTTGCTTCTTTCTCAAGACTGAATGATGGTTTTGAAAATATAGTATCAGTATCAGGCATATGATGAACAATGAATTATTTAAAACAAAACATTATCAAAAAATCAGACATATAATGAATAACCTAATTTTTCCTGTTCCATAATTTATCTCTTCAGTTCCTTGTCTCTTTATTCAATATCTCACATGCTAAAATATGTAAATATTTTATTTTTCTATGGATATCTCTTGCTTAATCATTCTGTACTTAACTCTTCATGCTGGTTGCCATCTTTTTCATGCCAAAAATTGTTTACACACTCATTTGCCTATTTCTTAAGACAATCAATTCGACACATTTACACACTAAACATTAACTATCTTCGACAGTCTGAACCCTACAACCAAATTCTAAACTTGTTTATGAAACGTCATCAAAAGAATGAGATACCCTTCAACATACTTCAGAAAATACAAAGCATATCTAGGCATCATTGAAGAATGAAGTTTTCATTCAAGTCCAATAACAAAATAAAGGGTCATGCTAACCAGTGCCCGGGGGCACTAGTTAAGGAAGCGAAAAAAAGAAAGTTTTAAGTTGAAAATAACACTTTTTAGACTTTTGAGTTGACTGCACAACTTCCAATGTCCAGTGCCCCGGGGGCGCCGGTTAGCATTTTCCTTAAGTAAAATTAGTAAGAAAAAATTAAATAAAGATTGAGTTAAGGTATATATGATCATACATGTCTTTCATTTCTTCAACTCTAGCACGAGACTGACCATCTTGTGCAAGCAAAACGCATGGAGATTCCTGTACTTTTCTCTTATTCCCCAATATTTTAGATTTGTTCAGGACACCATTAGTTTCTTGCTTAAAGTTGGCAGGCCCTCTACCTGCTATTACCTCGCTTCTATCAATATCTTCGGGAGGATCAAGTTTTACAGAATGGGTATCAACCGTCTGAATACCAGTGTATCCATTTGTTACCGTCGACTCCTTCTGAATACCAGTGTATCCATTTGTTACCGTCGACTCCTTCCGAATACCACTGTATCCATTTGTTGCTGTCGACTCCTTCCGTTTCGAGTTGTTAGCAACATCAACTTTAGTTTTGTCAAAGCCGTTCTTGGTGGGTAATGGTGAAGAAGGATCTTTCTTACCATTCTCCAAAGAAACTGAATCTGTTGCATGCCCATTTGTTAGTAAGGGTTGATTACTAAACACATCAACTTTTCCATTGAGACTTACAGGAACAGGACTTCTTTTGGAAATTGAACTTCCATTAATGCCAAACTTCACTCGCAAGCCAGAAGGAACTTTACCAATCTTAGATACACTTGGCATATCTTTCCAAGAAGATTGCTCAGAATCTGATTTTGCTTGCACTACTTTGAGTTGTACATCAACCTTAGGGGATTCAGATGCCTGACTCCCATTGGAATGATGGGGCTTTACACCATTAGATGCAAGAGAACTACTAACTGATGCTGGCCTTTGGTTAGTACGAGAGAAAAAGAGAATATAAACTTTCTCTGACAAAACTTCTTGCAGGGATGCAAGTGTTACACAAGAATCGTCACAGCAATACCACCGACCCATTGCATCCTGTGAACAGAATCGAAAATTACAATAACCATAAATCAATGGATAGACTACATAATTTGCATACAGATGGACTTATAAATTCACAAACCTTTATATAAGCATAATAGTGACCAGATTCAGGGGAGTATCCTGAATGTACAATAGTACCAAAGAGCTTATATTCTGGTTGCGGATCCTACACACACAAAAATAAATAAAAAATAATTGTTAGAAAGAAGTGGAGTATAACAAATGAATAGATCTATAATCAAATAAATATCACCACAAAGTATCTAGTAGTTGATAATTACGTAATATTGGACAGTGCATGCTCAAATAGATCTATAATCAAACTTAGCCCAGATCCTCAAGATCTCAAATGCAAGTGCACCTTATATTGTATATATGCCATAATAACAATATCAACTAGGATTAAACAACAAAAACCAAACACAGTAAAGATTGAAGAATATTTAGAATTCTTCATTGATTCCAGATCCACTATCAGTAATGATTTGCATACTTCTCAGGGATTACAAAGCTCATAAAATTGCAAAGTTAGTATTTTACTATCACACGAAGACATTTGCATTCACCCATACAATAATCCTTTTGAATACCTTCACAAATTTGTCTATGATCAACAAACAAAGGACATAAAAGCAATCCTATCCTATGATCACCAAACAAGACATAATAGCAATCCTATCCACAAAAGATCTAATGACAGATATTTCTTCTAGTTTCTTCTTCACACTTGACCACTCTGCTCCAACCAAATACAGTGAATATAACAAGCTGCAACATATCTTAATAGCAATAAAAGTATACAACACTTTTCCATACAATACCTATGGTCTCCAACCTACGATATACTGAGTTTAAAAACCTGATAAACTTCCATCTACTAGCTCTTCTTCAAATCAACATGCCTTGACAACTATCCAATTCATAATTACAGGATTTCCATTTAATATTGAAATCCCATGTACAAACAGCAGACTACACAAGGCAGGCAAATAAACTTTGTAACAATAGCACCTAAAGTAGATGACCAGGAAACCTTTCAATGTCATTTATAAGAATCTTTCTGGCCAATCTCATGCAAAAGTAAATTCCAAAACCACAAATTACCCAAAAGGTTTTTCTCATTCAACCCAAAAAGTCTGTCAACTACCACTCTAGATAGCTCGCATCTCCAATAATGAGTTTTTTCATCTTCCATAAAACACTTATCATCTCATTTGACAGGCTTCTTTACAAAGCAACCATTATGTGTTTAAATAATAACAGTGTGTCACCAATATTTTAATCTTATCCTCTTATCTTTTAATATCTCTTTTTCACGATTAATTCTTTTATTATAATAACAATAATAATATTTAAAAAACAAAAGCAAGACAAATTTGGCTAAAACAAACACCAATATTTTAATCTTATCCTCTTATCTTTTAATATCTATTTTTCATGATTAATTCTTTTTTATTATAATAACAATAATAATAATAATAATTAATATTTACAAAACAAAAGCAAGACATGTTTGGCTAAAACAAACATGACAAGAAACAGTAAAATCAATCATTGTTGCTTAACAAAACAAATATACTAAAATAAACATAGCAAATTACTGGAAGGCTAGAGCTGAGAGATTTCCCCCTATTGTTTTGAGTGCATAATTTGGATAAGACAAGCGAGATATCAAATTTTGGTACTGCAGGTTGACAATCTTAAAGGAAGAAACAGTCACAAATATCTAAGTAGAATGGCTTAAACACCAACTATCATGTCAATGTGTGCCTCAATGTGCAAAAACTGAACTGACACTCTTTCGCAGTAACTAGTTCAAAACAAATACCAAACATACCTGGCTTGCTTTGCACATGAAGTTAGAAAGGACCAAAACCTCTTCAAATCCAACAGCCTTATCAATCTTGCCACCCAATATACCCTCAAATCTCTACAACCCATATTCATCAACACACCATCAATACAAAAACAAAACACAACTAGTACAAGCAAATACAAAACAAAGAACAACAATATAGCCAATGTTATCAAATAGCGATGCTATAGCACTAGGTAGCAAAATTTGAACAAATCGCTATTGTTCCGCAATACGCAATTACAATAGTCATGCATTTCAATACCACCAGTGTTTTAAATAGCAGCTATAGCACTATAGCGTAGCAAAGTTTGAACAAATCGTGGTTATAGTACACTATTTCGTAGCAAATTCGAACAAATAGCTATTGTTTCGCAATAGACTATTACAATATAACCAAGTGTTTCAAATAGCGGCTATAGTAATTTGAACAAATTGCGGCTATAGTACTATTGTGTAGCAAAATTTGAACAAATTGCTATTGCTCCGCAACTCTTTATTCGATGTTATCAAATAGCGGTGCTATAGCACTAAGTATATAAATTTGAACAAATTGCTATTGTTCCGCAACACACTATTACAATACAACCAGTGTTCCAAATAGCAGTTATAGCACTATAGCATAGCAAAATTTGAACAAATCACTATTGTTTCAAAATATGCTATTTAATACAAAATGTAGTCAAATAGACGCTATAGCCACACTACATCACTATAGCATAGCGAAATATGAACAAACAACTCTATTTTCTACGAAAACTGAATAGAACCCAACCAACCTTGAGCTGTATCACAAGTATATTAGGTGCTTGAAGTATGGACATCTGCTTCTTTGCCGCCACCAGCTTCTTACAACTGAACAATACCGAAAAATCAATCAATAAAAGCCTAAACCTAAAAAATTAACATACAAAAAATTGAAATTAAAAAAAGATAAAAAACAGAGACACTCACCCATCACATTTGTACTTATTATTTCCATCTAAAACCTCAGGCTGAAAAAACTTTTGCATAGAATCCCTAATCGAATTACTATGAAAAACATCGAGATTAATATCCATAATCTCATCAACCTTATTTGATTCGTATCCACAAGATAAACACTTAACCTGACTCTGCAAAGCACCACCAAAAATTTCCTTCACAACAGAACCTCCACCGTCACCACCACCACCACCTTTCCTTCTAAGCTTCTTCAAACGCAGACACGAATTATGACAAGCATCAATAACGTATCGTAAAAACTCATGTGCGTCCTCTTGACGACCGAAACGAAAATGCTCCGCGAAGATCCGTATACAGTTTTGGATCTTCGTCGGCGCGTCGGAAGTAAGATCTAATCGGAGTAACCGCGTAATTTGTTTCTCTAATATGCAAAACGGACACGATGAACCAGAATTATCACCTGAAAAAATTAAAATCGTAAATTAGGTCAAAATACGTAAAATTAGGGTTAGGTTACACATTAGATGAAATTGAAGGAGATTCTTACAGAGAGAGGAATGAAGAGAACGGAGACAGAAATTGGCGAGAGGAGGAGTGAAAGTGAGGCACTGAAGAACGCTATTGAGGTAACAAGAGTTACCGAGATTGCGAAGACCTAACGGAGGAGAAGTTTTGCGTTTGAGAGTGAGGAGATTAGGGTTCCAGGTCATCTGCAAAGCCATCAACGAGGCAGACGGCGGAGACACAGTGGAGCCACCACAGCATTGGACGGTGGAGAAGGGGACAATACTGAACGCCGCCAACGCCGCCACCGTAATCGCATCGCGCGAATTCGATAGCTATAGAGAGGTTCTTCTTTTCTTTCCCTCTCTTTGTTTCTCTGTTATTTTTTTATTTTATTTTATTTTATTTTTTCTTCTAGCACCTTCTTAGTTCTTACTGTACAATTTTTTGACTGGTCTTAGTTCTTACAATAATAAAAAAAAAATACTAAAACAAAAATCAAAATTGGTAAGAGAGAGGAAAGAAGAAACAGGGAGTTAATACCGTTCAGTGAACCTGACTCAGATTTTTTTTCTTTTTCTTTAGGTGTTATTTGTTCTAGAGAGTTCTAATTATTGCTTAAAAAAATAAATTACATCCAACTATTATATATTAATTTAGTTTCTTTGACTGAAATATATCAGTTGATTATATGTGTTATCTTGAAATGGAAAATACACACACACATATATATATATATATTCCCTCAAAAAACATTAGATACTAATATAATAAATTTATAAAATTTATACATGCATGGGACCTGTTGAAATATGGTGGCCCTTTGAGATATTATTTTAACTGGATTTTGCGTAATATTGTATAAGAATATTTTATTAGTATTAGTTAAATTGTGAATTTGTTAATTTCATTATTTTTTATGAATTTTCATAATTTATGTAGTTATTTGGTCTCAATGAAATTGAAAACTTTTCTAAAATAGACTAAATGACAATAGCATTTGGACATTGGAATACATAAGTGTAGAAGTCATCGTTAGAGTTCCGATCACGCCATTTGATCTTACTATTTAAACTTTTTTTTTTTTTGTTGGTTGAACTAAGATGTGTGGGCCAAGCAAACTTTATTCCACACCAGAAAGCTTTCATTTTTGGCATAAGTTGAGCCTACGTCAACAAAAACAAGAGTCAACCTTCCTAAACTCGATATTAAATCAACCAATGACGAGAGTCAACCTTCCTAAGCAATGCACAAGAATTTTTCCATGACAAATTACATCAGCCACACCTAAGCTTTATTATATTACAGTGCACCTTCCTTAACAAGAACCAAAATTTGCATCTTCAATTGCAACGAATAAGGAGCCTAGATAAGCCTCAATTCTATTTTAAAATTCAAAGTAGACCGTCAAATGGTCATTATTCTCATGCCAGCACCACCCCGTCCAATTTCATTAGTTTTGATATAAACAATTTTTGGTAGAAGTTGTGTGCTTTATGTTATGGCTAAATTTGGTAAATGAAAATTTAGGTAAAACAGGAAGAACGATCGATTAGATCGTGTTCTTAGACATCGTGATGCAATCATATCACATCTCAACTGGGTGTGTATATTCCTAGGGACTGGTGCCACCTGCTAACATCGATCCTAGATGTCAAAGAGTACACTGATTGGTGGCTGATTTTATTCGATTGTGCCACACTGTACTTGATGGAAAATTCGGTGAGGGAAAATACAACACAAAAAATGGTGATAGAGGGGGCCAGAGAAACTCATTGTTCAGTCCAGTAAATCTTCTAAAATAGAAGTCTGAATATGTACAGTGTACACAAATCAGTAACCTTGTTACTGTTACTAAAAATTTAAAAAGTTAAAACCTTGTTACTATCTGCAAGGGATTTGGAGTTCAGATGTTAATTAAGCCATAGTATACTTCTGATATATGGCAACACTAGCTTTTATCACAAAGTTATAAACAGTAAATCATATAGGCAAAAAATTATCAAACAGTGATACCAAATCACAAGTATGCTTCAAATAAATGTAGTATAGGAATAGAATGAAACATTTGGTTCTAACTTTTGATCAACACCCCTGTCTCCCCTTAGAGACTCAATAATGGAGTAGTAAAAGTCTCCAAAAATGAACCAATCACTATCAAAATACATTTTAAAAAATCAAAATAATCTTGCAAAGTTTTTATCTGTGCGACTGAATGCAGTACAAAAACCCCTGGCACCAGCCCAAGGCCCAATCATACTAAATGGTGCATGCCCCCGGACTCATAATCTTGATTATCAAATTGAAATAGTGAATCACTAAGATTGAAACTGGTAATTGCTTCAAAAAATGATCACTCTGGATAACTTCAGAGTCCTCAAAATTCAAATGCCATGGCTTAGCACCTGTGTTTGAAAGGACAAAGTTTGTGTATTACATCTACACATATTACACTTGATTCTGCGCATTACTTTCCCAACTGAAATTGTTTATATGATTGAAGAAACTCCATAACACTTGTTTATATCTATATCTACTACATGAACATTTGATGCATTCTTGCTACACTATCTGCGAACTGTGTTGCTATCTACTATTTGTTCCCATAGGGCATGAACAACTGGAAGGTATAAAAAGAAACACTCTATAAGGAGAAGCAAAAATGTGGGAAGAAAAAGGATCAATTCAAACATATTTTTACATACATTGAGTACTTCAGGCTGCTGCTATCTACTTACTAAAGGCTGAGACTCCTGCCTTTGGGTAGATTCAACAAGCTCAGAAGCATTTGAGGTGTCAGGAGACGCTTCCTTTTTCAACTTGAAGTTATTATATGCTGCTACACCTGCAATGGCTGAATAAATATTTGCAATAATAATTAGCCATCGTTACGGAAACTGCTCATATTTCTAGATTCACATTTAATAAGATTCAGAGCTGCTACATATCCAAGCCTTACAACTAATCTAATTTGTATATTGTACCATTTAACTTTTAATTTGAGTACAGTATTTGTACTTCTCTACGGAATATCTTCAAAAATCAATTTTAAAACCAACATTTAATCAGGCTCCACAAGCTTGTCTCCACACTCCAAACTAGTACATCAGTGAGTACAATAACCAGACACTAGTTTTTGTATGATTTGAGACTCGGCATCTATAAAACACTTCGGAACCCAACTAGTATGAGTTGCACTGGGTAACCCACTTAGTATGAGTTGCACTGGGTAACCCACTTAGAGGGATAAATCTCTCCCAGTGCCTGTGCCTATGTATAACATCCACAAGACTTAAATCCAACACATTACTTATAGGAAACCAAGTTACTTACCATTACTACTTTGACCAATAAATATTGATAAACAAAATATAATACGCCACATCACTCTCCACTCAGTACCCACGCCCTTATACAAAGGGAATAAAAAGAGGAGAAACTTGACTGTTGATTGATCAAAGGTTTCCTCTCAACAATGTTGGAAATGAAGGCATGTATTTCTTTGCTAGATTTGAAGGCATGTATTTCTTTGCTAGATTTATATATGTTAACATGCACACAGGCTTCCAGAGAACACCTAATACTAGACTACCCAACGTCCCTGGATTGTGGAACATCTTTGAGTACACTATAGCATTTGAGAGAAATGTTATGAAAGATCCTCAAGGGATTATCAAATGAGAAAGAAAAATTTAGAAGGTCAAACATTATAAGATACTTACCAATTCCGTAACCAAATAAATTGATGATTGTTAACTTTGTGTCAGCAAATAGAGCAGCAGACAGTAAGACAACCACCCAATCCTTAACAACTCCAGCAACACGAATGGTTAAAGCACTTGTGTGTGAAATCACAAGGAAAACTGATAAGTTTAGAGCAAAAGTGCAAAGGCAATTGAGGATAAGTATAACAGGTGGGAAGTTCCATGTTCCATGGTCCTCCATCTTCGATCTCTCTAGAAATATCCATGGAAGGAATAAACAAAGTGCACTGCAGAAATACTCAAAATTATTTTCATAGCCATCAATATACACACGAAGCATGTTAAACTTAAGCAACAATAAGTAAATTATTAAAAGAGCACTTGCCTGCAGGGACTAACATAATACATGACGGATATAGGATTCAACTTAAGACCCTTCCTCTTAACAAAAATTTCCATGAAGATAAGTCTTAGAGCTTCACCCACAACACCTCCCATTTGGTAAACTACTCCAATCCAGTTTATATTTATCTCACCGTAAGAAGCTACTAGAACACCAAAACTAATCAATGACATGATAAAAAGCATTTTGCAGCTCATCACCTCGAGTCCTGCAGCTACTCCAAGCACAAAAACAGCTACAGGCACTGTGATTTGCATTTAAAGAACGGGAGAGAATTCGCAATTAGTTGCAGTTTTGGAGGATAAGTATGGAATACAAATATACAATCATAAACTGTACACTGCTAGGGCAAGTTGATAAACCAACAAATCCGATTCTTTTAAATGTCATGATACACATTCAGCAATTAAGTTTACCATTGGAAAATAACAAGAAATCATACATAAATGGCTAAAGATAGCTAACTATTGTTGAAAATAACAGAATCGCAATAACTTACTAATTGCTTTCAGCATTTGTGCAAATGCAACAGAAATATACAGGTAGGCAGTATTTCCAAGCCAAAGTGTCATTGCAAACATGGCTCCAATTGGCACCACTGAAGAAGCATATCTGCAATAAGTAAGATATAATTACAACTGGAACTTGGAGATATCACAAGTATTTAATGAAATAATTATTAAGGTACATGGCCTTGACGTTAATAAATGTAAGTTAACATCACAATAAGCGAAATATTTACACATAGACACTCGCACGCGGAATGTATTATGCACATATCCATCCACAAGCATTTAACCAGCCCAACCCATATTCACAAAATTAAAGAAAGTAAATGATAATATCAATAAAAAAAATATTCAAATGGGCCTAATCAACAAAGATGCAGAAATTTATGGAGCCAGTCACTTTGCAACTTCATTAGCACTAGTATTTGTTTTTTCAAAACAAACTGTGGCATCTGAACCTAAAACATAGAAATTAATTTGTAGAGTAACTATGAAACAAATGGCTTGAATCCTTGTCTGAAAATTGCCAACACAAATACTAAAGGTGTTCCTATCCATTTTGAACTAGTTCACAGGAAATCAAACTCTCAAGATAATCTGTCATCCCTCGAAAAAATATCTTCTTGATGGCAATAAAAAATTAGCATCGTTATATCTCAAGTACCTTAAGACATGTGTGACACTAGTGACAGATTTTGGGATTAATGGGTCAAAACTGAAGGTATACAGCCATACCGAAAATTTGCAGCTAATAGCTATTAGTTGATAACCTTTTTTAATCAGTAAGTGTAATGTTTCGTGATCCCGCTTTTAACATTTCAGTGACCAACAGCCAGAGAAAGTAAGGAAAACCAAAAATACCCATACATGAAAACCTATAAATAAGCTATAATCTACAGAAATTGTCGTTGTTACTCACATTTCAGGAGTCATTCCCTCCTCAACCTTCAAAACCTACAAGAAACATATAATTAATCAGCATTTCATAATAGTATCTGATCCAATAACACATTACACCAAACATTAAAACTTACCTTTAGAACTTTGGTTAACACAAAACATACAACAGATGAGAAGACCATGTGAAGTAGAGTCAATGCCAAAGGATAAGGAAAGTTAATTTCCTTAGAGGACAAAACCCACTGCAGACAACAAAATTGTAAACAAAAACAAATATATCCATCAGATAGATGCATAAAAACACCTGTGCAACTTTCTCGTCACTCATTTATCAAATCAAGCATAATGCACAAATCTATAACCAAACAGGACACGATAATACTTCCAAGGATCGCTCATAAAACAGCCAAACCATAAAGAAAATGCATTAGATACATAACAATATAAGTTCACATTGTCTCGTTCATCCATTTCTCAAATCAAACATACTTTTTGGATTGCATTATTTGAGCTTATTTACTGTCATAAATTTTGCGAGATTGTCTGGAAAAACTTATAAAATTGTTCGTAAGTTGTTTTCAACTTATTTCCATAAGTTCTTCAAGATAGCTTATAAAAACAGCTTATAGCTTATACCAAAAAATTGCGTAATCACTTCAATTATCTTACACTCAACCCTATCACAGAAAACATTTCCATTTGCAATCCTTCAAATCCTTAAAAAGTCAACTACGGCTAAAAACTTCCAAATCCATAATTAGTTCATCAGCAATTCAGATTCCAATTAACAACACAATCCTAACAAAAAAATCAACACAACCTCAAAAAAAAAAAATCAAACAAATATCAAATTCTAGCTTATTAATCAACACGGAACCTTTCTAACAGAGCAAAGCATGCAAAAGGAAGAAGAATGAAAGGTAACCTTGTTGAAGAAGATTTGACCGCTGGAGAGAGCAATGTAGATAAGAAGATAAGCGTAGGTGAGAAAGCCTTCATTCTTCCGATCCGCCATTGTTGCAAACACAAAGAGATGAATCAACTAACTAACTTGACAAGTTTTTTGTGCTTTATTGTTGAGTGAGTTTGCGTGTTTTCAAATCTGCGTCATCAATTTCAATTTTCGATAAACAGAAAGAAGACGAAGAAGGAAGTAAAGTATTTACAAATCAGATCCTTTTGAACGGAGGATTTTTTGTTTCAATTAATTTCTTGTTCCATAAAGTTTCTATTTTTGATAAAATAATTATTGTTATCTTGACCAAAATAAATAAAAAATAATTAGTGTTACTATTGCTTGCCTAAGATCATGAATCCTACACTTTTTTCTTTTTAAATGATAAACTTACACGATTTTTAGATCTCAAATTCAAATTTTAAATAAAGATATTCCACTTAACAAATTTGGTATTGTGTGACTACACCTTTTTTATTTATAAAAAAACTCATCTTCATTAATATATATGAGTTTTAATAAAAGATAAGATTTATAAATTTCATTTCATTTAATATATTTTATAAACATTGCGTAACCGTTTTCACAATTTTTCGCATGATTTCTACACTTTTTTACTCACTCACATGAATTTTAGGGAATTGGATCACCTCTTACCGGCATGAATTCGGCCGTGATTAAAATAACAATAATGAGTGAGAGAAGAAAAAATATTGTTATCTTCATATTAAATTGTTGAAAGAGCCTCTTTACGAGAAAAACAGAAGTTTCTTGCATGTGTAACATCATAGTCCCTTACCACTTTCTTGATGTAAGTAACATTTTCAAGTGCTTGAGCAAAATATATGCTTGACTTTGTTTCAATAACTATTATCGACAAAAATAAAATTTCATAATATATATAATATGTTAGTTTCCTTGTTTGAACTAAGATATGACACTTCAGGATCAATTCAAGTTCATCATTTTCTTCAGGCATGTCATGATTTTTTTTCATGTCAAATGACATCGCAATCATTTTAGTACATAATCACCTAGATTTGTCCACATAAAATTATTTTAATAAATTTGTTGATGCACAACATATCAGTCAAATAGTAAATTTGTAAATCCAAACAAACTTTTTTGCATCAAACTTATTCATTTCAAACCTTTCTATAATCAACAAATTTTAGAATCTCTTCAGGAGTTTTGATAAATATTTCTACCATGCTTCAAGCGTGGTCGATATTGCACAATATCCCAATATTAGGGGAATACCTGTATATGATAACTTGTTGGCTTGATGCGAATCAATGTCTCACAATGCAAGATTTTATATTCCCAAGTACAAACTTGAACGATCTTATCTTATAACTATTGATCGTACATTTAACATTAGACGTCTAATGAATGGAACTTCAAGTCCATTTTTATAGATGAACATATGTTACCAAATGTTCAATATATATTTCCATATACTATCTATACTTATCAAATGAGATGTTAATCAAATAATTTCACAAACTTCTAGTTGTGAGTTAACAGTAAACATACATGTGACCATAGTTGATGCATCAATTGAAGTTATAAAATATCTACATGGTCCACGTGATCATTATGTGTGTATTGGTTCACGGATATCCTGAAATGTGACATTCATTTCCTCAAATATCAACTTTCTTTGGGAATTAGTAATGAACAAAAGTTATTAGATTTGAATAAACTTCTGGTTCTTCAATTCAAATTCATAAAAAATTAACTATTTTTCTTTACATCATAATATATTCAAGATGACCCAACTTATCTTTTCAACAAGAGTCTTAATGTGACTTGTAAACTTTTGGTTTACAATAATATGTGCTTCAATTTCACTAATATAATATAAGTGTAGTATTATTCAAAGGAAAAGACATGTAACATTTTCATTGCACTTATTTTATCCAAAATATGACTCGTAATATAGAGATATTCAATATCTTCTTCATTTCTTATTTCAATGTGATATCCATTTAAAATGATATATCCTTGAAGTTTTGAGACATAGAGGAATATATTAAATTCTCAATGTGTAATTATATTCCTTCACATAACAACATATTGGCTCTTCTGGAGCCTTCAATAATTTTTGTAGTGCTAAGTGTAAAACTACAATTAGTTTCTTTGTATTACTAATTTAATCATTTATATAGTATTTTACAAAAGACATCTTTCATTTACAAACATAAAATTATTGTTCTCTTTAGTGAGGCCAAGTTCTAAGAACAATACTTGTTTGAGACCTCTAAATAGTATATATATATATATATATATTTAGAAGGAATCAATAATTCAAATTTCATTTATAGTTATTTTGTCAACTAAAAAGATTTCCAATTCAACACAATATCGTTCTTAAATCTTAATCTATATATAAAAAATAAACAATAATGCAAAATTGACAACTATAATACTTACTATCTCATTTGAAAAGAAATTATATGGAACACAAATTATAAGTGTTGAATGTGCAAAGAGATGACATAGATGGCAATACCTCAAATTTATATGTCTTGCGAGAACGCATTATAATTAAAGATCATAATCATCATAAGTCATAAATAATAAACTTTTACCATCTTGACATGTAACATATCAATGATAATCTCTACTACATCAATTTTTGATATTATTTTCTCGATTTCGCTACTTCAGGAGTATATTCAAGGGATAATTTTTTCCTTGATTTTATTTAGTCTAACTTATACTAAGATCGAATATATCTATATATTTCAATTGTGAACAAAGATCTAGTTCTTCGAGAACTCAACCACAAACCTCTATCAACAATGACAAAGAAAAATCACAATATTTTTATTTTGTAATATTTCACAAACGATTGATGTTAAATTATTAGTTCTTCTAGAACTATATCTCAAATCATTATAAACAATGGAAAAAAAAAATTCATTCTTTGACCAATCCTCCATAGATGCTTTAATATTAAAAGAAAAATAGTTCTTCAAGAACTATATCATAAAAGATCTTCATTGTTTGAGCAATTCTTCACGGATGCTTCAATGTTAAATTCTTCCGGAATTTAACTCAAATGAGGAATCAATATTACTCTCAGTTGGTTAGAGCGCGCTGATAACGTGTTATGAAAATAAAGATGATGAAGAGAAAGAGAGAAAAGTGAGAGAAAACGTATTTCTTATGTATGTGTTTCTATTACAATGCACCCTTTTTTTTTAAACAGATGCAAAGAGCATCATTTCATTAAATGAAACCAAAAAACGAGTACAAAAAAGAAAAGGGAGACCGAACCAAAACCTTTTCAAAAGGTGCTAAACTTGAAATTAGGCATACTCAACCTATTCCTAATGTACTATCCTCTAATGAAATTGGGAATAGAATCTGACCAAAACAACTCAAAGGAAATAAAAGAAAGACCAAGATTTGCAAGGCCATCGGCACAAGCATGACCTTCCCTATATATGTGCGATACAACAAATCTCATACTTCTTAATCTAAACAGACAATATTCCATCTGTTTCTTAAGCCCCGGGGAACCACAGAGATAGACTTGGAGGCTAAAATAACTAGTTGAGAATTTGATTCCAGCCAGACATTTTGAAAATCTTTGAGATATGCTATTTCAATCGCAGTCATGGCAGCCACCAATTCAGCATAAAGAGCATTTTTACTGCCTAAAGTTCGAGAGAAGCAACCAATGCACATACCTGCAGCGTTCCTAAAAATGCCACCAACAGAAGCTTTAACAAGGTTCTTGGTGGAAGCACCATCTGTGTTAACTTTAATCCAAGTAGTCAAAGGAGGTGACCAAATAACTTCTTTAATAGTTGGAGCTTTAGGAGGCTTGATATTAACTTGCAAGCTTTTAGGATGCTAAACTCAAGCATGTCCCCTCTAGAAGTTTTCAAAGTGTTGTTGTCAGCAAGAGATGTTTTAGCAATGATTAAATTGATGGCAGATTTCCAATGTATGATCTTACCTTGAAATCTTGCTTGATTTCTTCTGAGCCAGATTATGTTAAGAAGGTTAACTATACAAGCTTTGATTACTAATTTACATTGAGGAGACCAATTTCTATCTAATAACAACCAAAAATCTTCTACTGTGTTGAACTGAATAGAAGTGTTGAGAATAGAGAACAACAAATTCCAAAGATTCATAGCAAAGGGACATTGAAAGAAAAGATGAAAATCAGTTTCACCTTGAGAGTTGCAAGATGAGCACATTGAAGGAAGAGGAACTCCCCTAGTCATCAGATTATCATTTGTTGGAACTTTATGGTGCATAACTCTCCAAACAAGCAGAGATTGGGTTGGTGGTATAACAGGGCACCAAAGAGACTTAGCCCAACTAATGTTTTGACCTGAACCATATTTGAATATATAAGCATCCTTAAAAGAAATGTATCATGTGCTACTTTTCATCCACACAAGTTTATCAACAGTGGCTTCAATAGGGATAGTAATTTGTTCTGCCAAAGGCTTCACCTCCGGAAAAGAGATTAACACTGAGAAAGGGAAATTCCAATTAAAATTAACAATGAAATCACTGACTCTAGCACTGAGATTATGGTGAAGATGCACAAGAATATTCAAATGAGAAGCTAAAGGCTCACCACACCAACTATCTAGCTAAAAGTTAATATTATCACCTGAACCAACTTGCCAAACACTATTTGATTGGATTGTAGAAAATTCTGATTTCACACTGCACCATATGGAAGAATATATGTGATGAGAGATGACCCTTCTACCTCTAAGAACTTTGCTTCTAATTAAAATATCCCAGTCTTCCTTAAAGTTTAAGAGATCCCAACAAAGCTTCAAATTTGTAGAGTCATTTAAAGTAGTGAGGGACCTAAGACCCAGACCCCCTTCTGCAAAGGTTTTACAAGTCTTCTTCCAAGAAACTGTTACCAATTTCCTCTTAGCAATATCCCCACTCCATATGAAATTCCTTATCCAAGATTCCACTTCTTTGAGCAGCTTCATGGGCCAAGAGTAGATTGAGATGGAGTGGACCAACATACCCTGAATAACACACTTTACTAGAGTTACTCTACCAGCAATGCTTAACAATGATGCTTTTCATGCTGAAAGTTTGGATTTGATTCTATCAGCAATAGGTTGCATATGATGTTTTTTTGGTTTCCCTTTAAAAATGGGGACCCTTAAATAGATAAAAGGGAGAGAACCTTTATTGAAACTAATTAAGTCAGTGATGTGATCAATTCTAGCATTTGAAATTGATCCAAAGAAGACAGTGGATTTAGAGGGATTAATTATCTAACCAGATGCTAGAGCATAAGTAGTAAAAAGGTGCATGAGGGCCTGAATTGATGTTAATTTTCCTTTACAAAAAATCATGATGTCATCAGCATAGAGAGAATGAGAGGGGACATAGGAGGTCCTGGATCCTTTGATGAGCTCTAACTTTCCTTGTTGCACAAGTAATGTGATGTTTCTGCTTAGAACATCTTTTGCAATGCAGAAAAGAAGGGGTGATAAAGGGTCGCCTTGTCTCACTCCTCTTTTGCAATTAAAGTAGCCATTTTGCTTGCCATTAATAGAGATAGAAAGAGAAGTTGACTGTAGAATTGTTTGATTCCAGGAACAAAACTTAACATTGAAATCAAACTTGCTTAAAACTTTGAGAAGAAAATTCCAATCAAGAGTGTCAAAAACTTTTGAAATATCCACTTTGAAAGCTAGATTACCTGCAAAAGTTTTTTGATGGAGATGATTAATTGCTTCAGAGGTGATACAAATGCCATCTTTGATGCTTCTGCCTCTAATGAAACCTCTTTGCTCAGGGGATATGATATTGTTCATGATAGGAGCCAATCTATCGGCTAGAATCTTGGAAATGATCTTAAACTTGAAGTTAGCCAAGGCAATTGGTCTATATTGCCCAACATTGGAAGCCTCAGGCACTTTTTTCATGATTGTATTTGCATTGTAGTTAGGCAGGATCCAATCTTTTATAAAAAAATTCCAAAACTGCATTTGTTACCTCCACTTTCACTATGTCCTAGTAATTTTGAAAGAAACTAGCTCCAAAACCATCAGGGCCTGGTGCTCCGTCCTTGTTCATTGCTAGAACTGCATCATGAATTTCAGATTAAGAAGGAGGCCTAGTCAGTAGAGCATTTAACTCATCAGAAATCATGTTAGGAATGATGTCTTCAATTAGCTCAGTAACCTGCAAATCCTGCACAACAATGTTAGTAGAAAAAATATTTTTGAAATGCTCAGTGATGTGACTAGATATTTGCTGAGGATCTGTAACCATGTTTCCACCAATCATGAGGCTATTTATGAGTTTGGATGTGTTTTTTATTTTGGACAGTTTATGGAAGTATTTGGTGTTTCTATCTCCATCTGTGTGCCAGGCAACTTTAGATTTCTCTCTCCAGAATTCTTCTTCCATACTCAGAGCATTTTCTAAGAAAATTTGAGCTGCTTTTTGATGCTCCATTAAAGAGTTAGAAATCCCTAATAAATCAATATCAGCTTGAATGTTAGAAAGCTTCTGCTCAGCTTCCTTAACCAAGCTGTGAACATTCCCAAAGATTGTTTTGTTCCAAATCTTCAATTTCTGCTTTAGAACTTTCAACTTTTGATTCAAAATAAACATAGGGCAGCCAACCATGTTGATATTCCAAGCTTCTTGATTGACCCTTTTGCAATCTTCATGCTGCATACACATTTGCATAAACTTAAATTGAGACAAAAATTTATGCTGAGAAGTTTCAAAATCAAGAAGCAAAGGAAAGTGGTCAGATTTGTGCTTAGTTAATGTTGAGACATTAAGGGAGCTGCAAACGTCTATCCAAGCTTGATTACAAACAACCTTGTCTAATCTCCTTTCAGTATGTCTGAGGCCCCTCCTCCCATTAGCCCACGTAAACTGAACACCTCTTGTTGGCAGATGAATGAAATTGTTGGAATCAGACCAGTCGAAAAACTCATTCATAGGAGCTCTAGCAGGAATAGTAGCACCTCTATGCTCATGAGATCCTAAAATAGAGTTAAAATCTCCTATTGCACACCAAGGACGATTAATCTGAGTATGCAGGGTTTGAAGGTTAAGCCAAAGTTGCCTCCTAATAATGTGATCAATTGAAGCATATATGGCTGAGATGCAAAATGTTAGGTTATTATCTACAAAGGTAAAGGTTACTTGTTGGTTATCAAAAGATATAATGTCAGGGTTAATGTGATTGGAGCAGAAGCACCAAAGATTAGGAATAAGGTTATCTCTATGGTTAAAGGCAAAAGGTTTAAAATTTAGTCTATGAAACCAGTTTCTTGGAAATTGATCAAATAGCATCCAAGGTTCGGCAATGAAAATAAAATTTGGTTTATGTGCTAAAATAAGGTTTTTGAGAGCTAATCTTGAAGGGATTACAATGCACCCTATTTATAGGGAGATACAAGAGTATGAAAATGGGTTAATGGGTCAAATATTTGACCCAATGACTAATGGACATCTACTATAATATATTTATAACAAAAACAACTTATTTTCAACAATGTTTCAAATTTTTGTCAAAAAAAATGTTTCAAATTTGATTGACCATTACAATTTTGTTTTCATCCTACCATCAACATAGATCAAATTAAAAACATGGACAAAAACAATTCTCTTCAGTAAGAAATACAAAAGTCTAAGATTTTATCATTCTCTAAAAATTTACATTAAGTTTCTATTCAAGATATATACACAAACATATATGCAAAAATGCAAGTATAATTAAATAAAAGCACATAAATGCAATTTTAAAATCAAAAGCATAAAATAAAAACTTAACAAGAGGAACAACATGTTTGAGTAAAAAAAAAGTGAAAAATCATGTCATTCTATAAAAAATTTCATTGAATTTCTATGAGTACTAGATTTGTGACCTAAGTTTAATTAATGTTTCTCTTATGTTACGGTTTGGTTCGGTTGCTAAAATAAAAACCGCAAACTAAGTAAAAATATGATCTGAATATATCCAAACCAAATGCGATTTTTGGTTTGGCTTGGTTAGGTTTTGAAAACCCCTACTATGAATGATGAATCATAGAGTTTTTTTACAAATGATTATTAAGTGGTAGAGTTACTCGTAAACAATCATTTGTTGAAGAGGTTAACCGTAAACTTAAAAAATATTTATTCAAAGATTCCAACCCTTAAAATTAATCCCTAATTGTTTTCAATAAGTAAAATTTTATTATTCATAATTCACAAGAATTTTGCTCTCCGCCCTACACTTTTCGCTCGTGCCCTACAACCATTCCCAAAATACCCCTGTGCTAGTTAACTAGCACAAGTGTAAAAAAAAATTAGACTTAGTTTTTACACATGCGTGACTTAAGTCACGCGGCATGAGTTAACTCACGCACAAATTAACACCTGCGTAAGTTAACTCACGCAGGTTATGTTTTCTCACAATATGTTTCCCCCACTCACATATGTTTCCTCTCCCTCTCTCTAACTAACTTGTTAGCTCAGTGCTCACCTCTCCATTTGTTTTTTTTTACCCTATCAGAAAATTGCAAATACCCCTCTTGTACCTTAAAGCACCTTGGAAGAATCATTTTGATACGTTGACCTGATCAACAAGCAATTAATTCTATAATGTTGTAATTTATGCAAGAATTACAAAACCTCCCCGTCCTATCTTTCTGCTTGGATGATAATTATCGGTGGCCAATCTCAAGTCTTTTTTAGAAAAATGCATAATATTTTCAAGTGGATACCCTGAGCAACAAGACCTGGCATTAAGTATAGTGCTAAATGGTGAGAAAACATAACATAAGGATATTGTGAGAAACATAACCTGCATGAGTTAACTCACGCAGGTGTTAATTTGTGCGCGAGTTAACTCACGCGGCGTGACTTAAGTCACGCATGTGTAAAAACTAAGTCTAATTTTTTTTACACTTGCGCTAGTTAACTAGCGCAGGGGTATTTTGGGAATGGCTGCAGGGCGCGAGCGAAAAGTGCAGGGCGGAGAGCAAAATTCAATTCACAATGCCTAAGTTAGGCATTATTGCCCAAGTTAGGCAGCCTAACTACAACATCATTGCACGCACACTCTAAATTATTTCAGTTAATTCGTGAGATTAGTCATTGCAATTCGTGAGATTACTACTTTCACTCCCCCTTTATTCATATTCTTCATGCACCTTTGTTTGCCCACTTTTCAAGACTGCGACACTTATCCTTAATGATTCTCGATGACATGGAGAAATTACAGAAAGAGAATGAGAAGAGAAGAGAAGAGAAAAGAGAGGTGTTGAGAATGAATGGAACGATTGGCCTATCTATAGGCAAAGATCTGTGTGTTCATGTAGTAAATGAGACTATTCGTTCTGATACATTTTCGTGTTGCGCAAGGCACTCTCACTTTGTGAAGAGAGTTAAGTGAGTTTTGCATCGCGAAAGTGAGGCCACACTGCTTGTAATGATCTTGTTCGCATCTTGAAAGTATAAAATTTAAGAATCTTAATTTATCAAACTTTTCAATAATAGTCCATCTACACATCTGAATCTATTTCCTAGGCTAGGTAATAGTCATATTTGAAGTCTTCCTGCACATGTTATGTCATCCATCCAATGAAAACATTCTCATTATACTTCTTAGGCTGGCAATGAATCGAACCAACTCGAATATAGTTCGGAACTCGACTCAACAATTAACTCGTTGAGTTTGGTTCATGAACCAAATGAGCTGAACTTGACCTAGAAATTAAGTTCGTTAACTAAATAAGCTGAACTTGAGCTATACATAGTTCGGCTCGTTTGGTTCATGAGCTGGCTCGATAATATATCTAGCTTTTTTTGGTTCATACATATACATACACATATAATTTTCTTAATTCTTTTCTCTAGCTTTTTTTCAATATATCTACGATGGCAGCTATTAATTTTCTTAATTCCTTTCTCTAGCTTTTTCGTTGTGTCAAGAACTAATGAAAATGAGTCGTGACTCATTTGCCCAACCCCACTGTTTGTTTTGTAATACTTGGTTTCTATGTTCTTGAGTTCTTTTTTCTCTCCCTTTTTTATAATGTTTTTTTTCATCTTTTCTAGTAAGTATACCAATAGAATTACATCTACTTTATTTGTTGGAAAATGGCTTCTACCAAATTGAAATAAGAAGAAAACTGTTGGCATATGAATTCACAGTCATGAAGAGATACTAGTTGTTTCACACATACAGAGTAGTGATAGCTACTAGTCCCACATCGGCAATTTAGTTAACATTGAGAGATATTAGAAACTATAAATATAGTAGTGCACTACACAAATAAAATGAAGTACAAGATTAAGCATAAATTAATTTTAAGTTATGCATTGTACTGTCACGGTAACTGTTTTTCACTTTTTTCAAAGTGATAACCATTTCCAAGACGGTTAAAAAACTAAAATTGTTTTACTTTCTAGTTTAAGAAACTAGAAGTATTAATGCAATTTTTCAAAGTTCATTTGCACACCTAACAAACATACGAGTTGAACCTAACGAGCCGAGTCGAGCTGTTAGTAAACTTTAAACGAGTTGAACTCGAGCTTAAAAAAAGGTTCGTATCGAACTCAAGTCGAGTTTTGGGCCGAGCTAATCCTTATCGAGTCGAGCTGAGATGAGTTCGACTCGAGTCGGCTCATTTCCAGCCCTTACTCTCTAAGATTCTAACAACTATTCTCGTTTCTATCTTCAGTTTGATTCTCACAATATATCTATCTGCTCCATAGAGCTGTAGCATGTAGGTGAGTGGGTCACTACTATAATGTTTTCTAGAGCTTCAACCTTTGTGGAACTAAAATGCCATTCTTCATTATGCAGTTCTCAGGTCCTTCCCCAAGGTCAGCCAGAGATATTGGACTGGTAAATCTCAAGTTTTTCTTCAATCTCACATAAGTATAATTACCCTGAACGGTTCAATTGCAATGAGATAGAACTTAAGAACTCTTCAAAAATATGTTATCTTTTCCGACAGATTGTCATCCCATCTCCAATAGGTACCTAAGACACCAAAAGAGAAGATATATTAAATATATCAACCTGAGAGAATCTCTCCGAAAGTGTATCGGAAGTGTATTAGTAATTAGAAAAAATGGTATAAACTTACCATACTGATGCTTACACGTTTATCTTCCATTAACCGTTGATTAAAATTTCTAATGCTGGTAGTTTTAGAGTCACTTACCTGCACATGGTACATTACAAGTCAAGGTCATTTAACAGGAAATAACGAAAAAATATGAAGCCGTTTATTTACCAATGGATCAGCAACTTTTCCATGCCAAAGGACATTATCAATTACAATAAGACCTCCAATCCTGACCTGCAACAGCACTTCATTCAGTGAACTGGTATAACAACTTTTAGGAAACAGAGTTAGAAGGTTTTAAGAAAAATATTACAGATTGAACAATGTTGGTTATTTTATAACGCTCTTACCAGTTGTAGTAGCATCTCAAAATATTTCTCAGTCATCCTTTTCTCAGCATCAATAAATGCGAAATCATAGCTGCATAAAAAGGAAATGTTTAAATTGTATTTTACTTGTTTTTTCTAATTCACGTCATATAGTCTGGATTCTTAGCAAACAATAACCCTAAAAAGGAGAACATATCAAATGTAGAAGACCTCCCAACCACTACAATCTATTGAGGAATAGCAACGCTCTGTTTGGATAAACTACTTAATTAGGAGTTGTTTATAAGTTATTTCTATAACAAAAGATAAAATAAAATCAAATTGTGTTCATGTAAACTTTAAGCTCTTTTCATAAGCTATCCTAGATAGCTTATGAAGATAAGTTGAAAATTGCTTACGAACATGTCATAAGCTATTCGCATATCTTGTACAAGTAGATAAGTTCAAATAGGCGAGTTCAAACAGGCATAGAGTCTCGATGTTTAGAATCGTTCGTACCTTCCAGCTTCACCATTCATAATTAGAAATTCTAGGGAATCTGCTGCAAGTCCAAGTTTTACAGCCACCTAGTGTCATTACATTAAAACTTCAGAGAATTCAGGCAATAAAAATCCAAAATAAAAAATAGTCTATATAGTTCCATGTGAAAGTGTGGAACTACAAATATTTGGCAACTTATGAGATCAAAAGCATAAGTTTACCTTATGTGAAACACCAGCAAGCTGATAATACTTCTTAGCAACATCAAGAGATTTGGCATCTCTTTCACAGGCAACTAAACGACCAGATTCTGGAAGGACTAATGCTATGGCTAGTGATGAGTAGCCCTGGTCAAATTAACAATATAATACCTCATCAATTAGTAAAGAAAGAGGTCAAGTTTAAAAATCTTGGCATGACAATGGAAAGAAACCTATAATATGCACATCATTGTTCACAAAAATTAAATAGATATGCTCAACTGATGTGGTGCATTAGATTATTTAATTTTACGTTAATCATAATCTGCAGAGATTTGTTTTTGAACAATTTTTTACTTTGAAATCTTTCTATATTATCATAGGTGTTTACTCTTTAGATTCAAATGGTAATGCTATAACAAAAGTAACTCCAAAGGGTATCACATACATATTAAAAGATTTGAGTTTCATTCAGAAATTAAGATTATAGAGACTCTGAAGAGTACACAGATGAAGGTTCACATTTATTCAATGCCGTGTGGGTTACATGAATGTCTAGATCAAAGCGAACTGTGTTTTCTTCCGTATTAAGATTAAGACAATTTATATAACTGATGAAAGCCTCGATCAGCTGATATCTCCACCATGTGTAGAACAAGATCTAATTGGTAACTTCTACTATATAACATGAAGAAGCTATGCCTATACTGGTAAAAATAAAGGACATACAGTATAAACACCGACTTCAATACACCGTTCTGCTCCAAGAATCTGCACAAGCATTGCCAGTAGTTGTGCCTGATCAGGAGACACCTATTATAAACACAATCTATTGTCAACATTTTACTTCATAAAAGGCAAGTGGGATTACAATGTGAAAGATGACAGTCCAGATAGAAGGAAAATGAGACTGCGAGTGTTTTTTTGCTTGACAGAAGAGACTGTGAGACTGATATGCATTATTTCCAGCATAATCATTTATTTCCTCCGCCAAATTTCACAATTTAAAACTAAACGTATACTAGTATACGCGTAGCATGGACAAGATATTAAGACAGACACCAAAACTAATAAGGTAATTAGCAATCAAATACGCGGGTCAGTACTGCAAAAAATGTATCTTGGACAAGATTTTTTTTTTTTAAGATCTTGGAAAAGATATTAAGGCAGACACGGATCTAATAACGTAATTAGCAATCAAATACCAGTAAGCCCCTTGTTCTTTAAACTACCAAATGTAGGTTTGTTCTAATGTTTATGGGGTTAAAAGAAATACAGATAAATTATGCATAGAAAATTTAACTCTTTGAGTAGGCATCTAAAAATTCAAAATTCATATTAAAATTATTAAACCTTAATTTTTGTTAATAAAATACAAACGTAATTTGTCATTTTACATCATATCAATATCATGCTATTATTTTATTCATCTCAAATATAAGATAGGATAAATGATTATCATGTCTATATTCTATCCTACTCTTATCCATTCATCCTTATCCAATCATGTCAACCAAACAAGGACTTTACGAGATTGAAGCTTTCACCTTTCAAGGAACATTTTCTGCATATTCATAGTGACAAGGACCAATATGTTCAAAACCAACTCCACTGATTCAAAACTACTAATTTTTTGGTCCATGTAGATTTCCACATCAACTACTTGGAAGAAATTATAAACCATGCATAGCATCAATAGAAACAAACAAATAATGAGTTTAATGCATAATTATGCTTCTCTACCAACATAAAACCAAAAGTACAGCAGAAACCCCAACTTCCATAGCGAAGAAATAACGTACAAGCATCAAACAATTTGACCAGTGAGTGAACTGTGCAAATAAATTTGCATAACAAAATGATGGGAGATACCTGCATCTGGCTTCCATGCATAGATGCAGTCTCCGCTCGCAACTGCCTTAGAATCTGAAACAAACACAAGGCAGTCATATATTCAAGCCATGGTATCAGAATCTTGCAAACGCAATATAAGTTGTAAGATTGTCTACAAATACACTAAATCAATAAAGGTTATCTTCCTCAATCCTCACCTCGGGCTCCCGAACATTTTCAAGGACATAATCATACAACCGGGGCGTAAGACTAACAACCTGCTTATTGCCATATTTTTCATCACTAGCAATAACAATCTCACTACTGATGGAACTGTTTTTTACAAGCTGATTATACCCTTTTAATCTTTGAGTTTTACTAGTACTGGTAACACCCCAAGTTGTTGATGAATTCAAATTAAACCTTGCACAAGGTCTCACTAGTGAAGTTACATGTTCATGAGGCAGTGTTGACCCATGATGAAACACCAAGTTAATGCTACTATTTGTCATTCCCATAATAACCATTGTATAATACAACAAACCTTATTCTTATTTTCCTTATTCTTAAAAGCCCTTTTGCCTATTTCTCTCCAAGGCAATTTCACAAACACTTGGTGGGTAATGGATTTGGAACAGCTGATATATTAGTTACGACTAAAATAAAGATAAAAAAAGGTATGTATAAACTATTCAAATTCCATGTATAAAGCTGCAAAAAGGTAAGGCTTGAACTGAATCTTATAGATGGTGTGCGTTAGGAAGCCCACCCATCATCATCTTCATTTATTTTGATTGTATCTGGTGTGAGCTCAGTTCAATTTTAGAGTATTTTCATGAAGTGTTTATAAATCAATTTATTTGTAGTGATTGGCAAATATATTATATCCTTATTTCCGGGCTAACTTTATCTTTGACTTCCTCTTAACAAAATAGCTTATTTATCTATTTGGTCCTTCCAAATAAGGCGAGTTTGAGATTTGGTATATGTATTTACTGATCTTTTTAAATTTGCCCAACAATTATTACGGGGTGTATTGGATTAGGATTCTATGAGATTTTAAAAGATTTTTTAATGATGGAAAAGTCATGAGGTATTCAATCAAGACTCTTTGCAACTTCAAAAAAGTTTTGTGGTATTCAATCAAGACTCTTTGTCATTTTAAAAAAGTCTTGAAGTATTCAATTAAGACTTTTCATCATTTAAAAAAAGTTTTGTGGTATTCAAAATCATTCAAATTTTGAAGGATTGTTTAATAAATTGGATTTTGTGGGATATTCTAGTGAAATTTTAGCATGAAAAAGTCTTTCATGAAAACATGAGATTTCTTGGGATTGTTTTTCTTTTAAAATTTTACCATCTCTTTATCTCTCGAGAAAATAATAATATGTATGGAGTATATTATGATAGAGAGTGTGTTGTAATCATTTCTTTTCAATGAATCCTTAAAATTCATAAAATCTTTTGAAATCTTATAAATCCATAAAATCATTTGAAATCCTTTAAAATCTTATGACGTAAATCCATTGAAATCCAAATTGTAAATCCTGATAGTCTTTTAAAATCCTACAAAGTCTTTTAAAATCCTCGAGACTTTTTTAAGCAAAAATTGTCCTTCAAAATCCTAATCCAATACACCAATCACTTAAGTTACGGTCTCTGAGCCCATTTAAATGTTGTCTCGTCACATATTTGTTGAGGTGTCATAGTTCAATAGGAAAGATTGTTGCTGACTCACAAAAAGAGAGGGGAGACTCACGAAAATGCCCTGAGTGTTTCATGCAAGGGAAAATGTACGAAAATACCCTCAAAATCATCTTCTCAAATACTCTTCCCTCCTCTTTCGTCGATCTACTTTGTAACTCTAAAAAAATGTGACTTCCTCTAGCCGACTCGATTTCCTTCCTCTTTGTTCATATCTTCCTTCTGTCCTCTAACTCGATTTTGCCTCTCTTTTCCGCCTCTAACTCAATCCCACTTCCTCTCTGTTCACATCTTCCTTCAATCCTCTATTCCTCGCCATTCTCCTGATTCGGTTCCTAAAATGTCAACTTAATTTTACTTAAAGTTTCTTCATCAAACCTCTTAATTGACGAGTCGATAACTTCTTCATTTACAGAGACATGATACATCATAAAGACGTTAAAATCAGGATGTACCTTTTCATTAGCATCTTTTTTGGGATCTTTGGCTTCTTTTGAGGTAACTTCCACAATACAAATATCAGGCTCTACGTAGTTAGCCGATACTTGGAAAGTATATTTGTCAATTTTCATAGATAGTTTTGAGTTGCCTTTGAAGACTACATGTCCTTCGATTGTTTTCTGTATTGTATCCCAAAAACAAACACGAACAATGTGATGTCCAAAACTAATATGAACTTTACAATATATTCTTCCCAAATTTGTTTAGGAGGACGCGTTTTATGGCCATGACTTAAAAATATTTGCTAGCCTTTCAAAAGAATATAAAAAATTTGATCAACTTTGCTTATATCGAAAACATGTGTTTTTCTAGTGGCATTCGAAAAATCTCCCGACTTAGGAGGTTTAAAACTGGGACAAATATAAGGTGGCCCAAGTTTTAACTCTAAGGTTTACATCTTTATAGCTTGTCTCATTCGATACATCATCTACAATGTCAACCATCGCTATATGATAACCTTTGTCTTTTCGAGGATAACACTCATGTTTTTAAACTTTTCTTTTACAAGATTCAGTTTTTCAATTTTCCTAGAAGTTTCAACCAATTGAAACATATCTTGAAATAATTGGCTAGCTATTTTCTTTCCAATTGTATAATTAAGGCATGCTACATCCATTTGAACTAATTCATGTTTAGGAATCATTGTCATGCATCTGACCTTCATCAATCTAAATATACTTACGTAATCATTTAATGATTCATCATTTTTTCTTTGAATATTTTCCAAATCAATGACATTCACTTTCATTTCTCTAAAGAATCATCTAATGGTTTCTATCTACCAAAAATTTAGGATTGAATTTGACCATAGAATGATGAACCACATAAAAGCATATGTAGCTACATAAAAGCATCTTAAGAAATTCATCATTTGCAATTTCTCCACATTCATTGCCTGGTAACATGCTCTATTGTGGATTCTCCAGATTCGTTAGAAAATTTGGGAACTTTATATCCTTGAGGGTTTGCAGATTCACATTTGGTAATAAAGACATCCAGATCTCTGCTCAAGACGAACAAAGATCGGTGAAACTGAGAAAACACCGAGAAAACGACCATTGTAAAAACGATATCCAACCACACATCGTCACTACTCACCCCCTTTGAAAAAACACCTCTCAAAATAAAACTCCGAGTCCTGAACACCAAAGCTAAGCAACATCCGCAAATCATCTTTCTGAAAGATCAATTAGTTTCCACCACCTCTCGACCTCCGATCCACCGAAAGAAACCATAAAAAACCCAAAACCTAACTTGAGCCAAAGAACTGACTCCCGATCTCGAATCAAAAGTGATTGGCCCACCAGACTTTAAGGTTAAATCAGAAGGGCACCCCTCTAAAAGAAATCACCCCCCCACAAACTCCTGCCTCCTCACCTAAACAACACCAACCACCCCCTTATAAAGCTTTCGCCCGCAAACCATTTTGACACCAAAACCGAGTCCAAAAAAACCACGACCATCCATCCAAACCTCACCAAGACATCCCCACAATACCCAACACAAAGCCACCACGACCACCTCAACCGAAACAATACCATCGCCATGCATCACCACCACCACACAAACAGAAAACAACATCGAAATAGTAAAAATAACGAATACACAGTGACCTCAGGGGGGTTTGCCACCAAACAAGCAAAATCTGAAGCACCACGACCACCGGCACGAACAGCACAACCACCACGATCCGGGAGTTCGTTGAATGAGGATTAATCGTGAATGAAAGGATGTCGCTTCACCTGCAGTCACCGGAAACAGATCACACATATCGGCACCACACTTCCCCCTTCACACCACACGTCCATCACCACTACCGACCACCCCGTTACCACCTGCACACCAACCAAACCACCCACCAACAGCCGACACACCTTCGGCCATTGAAAACGGTCACAAATTGGCACAACACATCACCACCACCACGTCACCACCCAACACCACCTCAACCTCACCACCGACATAACCACACCACCTCTAAAACGGATCTGCTGTAGATCCACCACCACCGCAGCCAGCTCAAATGATTCACATTAGACACAATGCCAGAACAAGAAAATGTTGTTGTGCCACCCCAATTAAAGTGCTTCTAGCATGTTAGATGTGTCAGTAACATATGGTGGAAGCTTTATCACACCCTTCAATTTGTAGCACACAACAAAATTCAAAGAAAATAGATCAGAAAAAGAAGAAGTCTTTGGAGAAGTTGTGAGCAGCATCATACAAGCTAGCTCCTCCAACAAACACTTCTTTCTACCAGTGACCAAAATTAAAATAGGATAAAACTTTAGGTATGATAACCAGAGAAGATATGTGGAACAGATACAGCTGAGGAAAGGCAAGGTAGTGACTAGATCTGAAGCAGATCTGAGACGCAACTAAACAGGACAAGGAGCTACAAAAACGCGAACACGAACGGAGCACCACGAGAGGGAGGAGGACGGTGGTGCGGAGACGAGGTCTCCTCGCACAACCATCGTCAGAGACTACATGGGGTCAATGCTTGATAAGAGGTAGTAGTGTTTTCAATCGTGGAATTGAAAACAATGACCATTTGACTGGTGATCATATTCATCATTTCATGATTACTATCATTTTTATTTGCTTTCTGAGGGCTTGAAACATGGTTCTAGTAATTGAAGGAATCATATGATATACCCATGCATATAAACATCATGACTTGTTCCAATATGATCTATTCGGATTCTTGCATCACTATTCTTAAAGGATCTTTGTAGATTATGTCCCAATGTGGGTGGACCATATCATGGTGGTAATCCATATGGATTTAAGGTACCATTTACCCTATTGGATGAAGGATTTGCCATAAAATCAATCTCAACTCGACTAATAATAAGATTGGAAGTTAATTTCCCTTGAGGAACTGGATCAACAATAGGAGGCAAACTTGACTCTTTTTCATCCTCATTTAGATTGTTATTGTCGTTAGTATTTGTTCTTTGGGAAGGAGCCATGTTGTACATTTATGGTTACACATTTCTGAAACTAGAAACTTGACACGACTATCTCAAACTAATTTTCCATTAGACTTGCCAATTTTTTTGATTCGAAATAGTTTCTCCACAACAAATGAACTCCATGAGCAATCTAGGATACAGTTAAATCCTTAAAATGGGGTTTTAGTTAATATATTTACGTGTAACAAGCTTTAAGTTGTCAATCGAAGAAACGTGCAAAATTTTTAGTTAGGTAAAAAAGGAAAAGATACGTACAATGCACAAGTGTGCGATATGGAAAAGTTATATTAATCTAGGGGTGAAATTCATATATTGTTCTTTAAACATTTCCCATTATAAGGGTATAATCCTTTGAGAGTGACAAATATGTTTTTAGTAGGCCTAGTTTTGTCGAACGAAAATGATCTCATTTGCATAGATTTCGAGATTACTTTATATAGTCAAGTGTCTTCTAACTTTCAAGAGAAACTTCTCTGATAACTTTGTAAATAACTTATCTATTATAACTTTTCTTGTGTAACATCTCTTTTGAATTTGAATTTTTAGCGTTTTCGGATGGATAAATGTTGCTCTTTAACATTCTTGAGCAATCTTTGAGTGACAATTTTGGAGGTTACAACATTTTAACCATTTGAACGAGGATAGTAGTTATCTTCGACAACTCTCATAGGTGAGATTTAGCATGGGAAAGGGGAGTTGTTTTCCACCATAGGAAAGTTTTTTTTGTCCATTAGATCAACTAAAGAACATAATTTTATCATGGACACTCAATACAAGATTTTTTCCACTCTCCTTCATGCCTCTCTCACCCACCACTTGCAGCAATCTCACTTAACTCATTTGAGAACATTCTACCAAGCACCTTACTATTCATGGTAGAGAAACCCTTTAAGCTCGTATCCATTTCTCTGGTGCTCAAAGAATGAACTTTTTGTTAAAAAAAAGTGATTTTTTTTCCCAGCAAAGCCCAAGAAAGTTCATTTTTGCTTGTCTTGCTCAACTCACAATCGTCAATAGTTGCGATTGTTGCTCTTACTCTTTATCCTTTATCCAGGTCTGAAAAATCACCATTACCTTTTTCTTACTATACATGCAATTCAACTTAGCAAGAGTTTGTAATGGCTTGAAAGTTCCTTAAGAGCAACGATAGAGAGATCTGTTTTCATCAATCATCATATATAGAAATTTTAATTGGTTTTTTATATATTTTATTTTACCATGCTTCCTAGGATCTTTTTGGTTTTCTTCTTTATGAGTTCTAATTTTTTGTTCTAATATTAGAACTTTGTGGTTGTATTGAATAAAACGAAAGAAAAATTAGTTTATGGTTCTAATATTGATAAATGAAAAATCCTGAAAACTTGAGATTTTGTAAGAAACTCATTTGAAAATTTTGAAGATGAATGATTCATTGGAAGAACACTAGAAAATTTGTAATTTCAGCAAATTGGTGAAGACCAAGAATTCATAGGAAGATTATTGCAAGAAAGACCAAAAATCAATATACCTGGACTGACTTTGTTAAAGAAACGAGAATTGATGAGTGAGAAAATTGGGATTCATGGGTTCAGGACAATATGAAAGAGAGAAAAAATATAAAGTAAACAAACCAAGGTAAAATCAACACTCCTCTTTAATCTAATGGACAAAAAAAAAATTCACATGGTGGGAAACAACTCTCCTTTTCCATGCTAAATCCCACAGCTCTCATAGCTTCTTTGATACACTTGATTTCAAACTTTTCCTACGCTCAAAGTATGTTTAACTAGAAATCTTCTTTTACTCAAAAATAAGATTTAAATTTTGAGTATAAAAACACGTGAACTTGAGAAGGCTTTAAATCCCTCAAGTTTTAACCCCTGCAATACTAATTAATCCCTCAAAGTCTTCCCCCTTAATATCTATTTCTTTCATTTACTTTTTTTTTTTTTTTCCAAACCCCTCCCTTTCTTCCCTCCAAACTCGCAAACAAAACCTTAGGATAAATTTTTAATTTAAGCAATCCTTAATACAAATACAAGCATAACTGGAAATATACCGGTTTAATGGCACATTGATATAATATATTGACCGGATCAACCATGGGTTCAGTCCAGTCTTCGGTCTGACTGGCCGATCCAAACTGGGCATTAAAACAATAAGTTATAGATTAAAATATGTTTAACCATTCTTTTGCCACAAATTTTATCAATTAAGTTATACATAAAATGAAGTATGCTATTTATTTAGGTCAAAATACCGCATACCAATCCCGTTGGATTCAAGTGGTATAGAACATTGCATAAAAAAAAGAAGCAGTAAATAACATTTTTTTTTGTAACTTTTGGATGCTTATTATTTAACACAACCATTAGTAATTTTTTTTTTGAACAAGCCAAAATGTAAAGTACGTAATTTTAAATAAACTGTTTGTAAAAGTATCGGGTTCTTAGATTTCTATAAGCAAAAAATAATATTGAGGTAAGACATATTTAATATTTGAAAGATGGAAAATGAAAGAAGATAAGAAATTAACCAGAAAGTCAGTGGGAGATGTAACATCGAACAAATTCCACATATGTGGTTGAATTGCAATCAGTAACATTTAGCAATTACATGATTATATGTACTAAAACATTATCTCGAAAGAGTGGTACAACATATGGACACATTTTTTCATTTTTTTCTACATAAAAGAAATTCAAAGTAGACATTTCATGCATAAACAATAGCCTGCAACTTAAAAACGAACACCGCAACAAGATACAAAATCAAATAATAATAGTTGATTGTGTAAAATTCTTTTATACTTTCGGTGTATATGGATTAAATTCTAGAGTAAATTTTGCTAAGTCATTCTCTAAGTAAGATGGCAAATGAAATATATTTCAATTTTTATTTCATTTTTTACATTATCTATTAGCATATGTCCGTTGGCAAACCCACTTGTATTATTATCACTTCATCATCATTCATGGGCAATGACAAATTGATACATGCACTATTCTTTCAATTTCCACATTTTTTATTGATTAGTTATTTTCTTTTCATATTTAGAGATGAAGATGATAATGAAGAAAAGAATGATGTGAAACACACAAATTGTTTGTGGCTAAAAACTACCTCACTTTGTTGATGAGATTTGGTTCAAAATAATACTCACCTCCAAAAGCTCATCCACTTGTGAAAAAAATTCTTCTTCATTCACGTTACAACAAAAAATTTAGGCCCCATACTTATTTTGTCTATATTCTAATCACATATTTATCAAACTATTGCTATTTTTCACTTCATTTCTATAATTTCTCATTAGGGAGCTCCTCTCCACTGGTTCCTCTGCATGCACACTCTTGCTTAGTTTTGGAAACCAAGGTCTTTTTTTTCTTTTCAATAATTTATGTGTACTACTTTGTTTCTATGTTCAGTTTTATACTTTTACATGGCCTATATAATCATGCTTCTTTGTGACACACTATATAAGAAATTAAGATTGAAGAGTAGAGTTTGTGTTATGTGTGCATTACATGTTTATTTTTATTTGCTTAATCATGTTTTCTGGTTAGATAACTCATAGTACTAATCTTCTTCACTTTTATTCTGTTTTCTTTTTCTTTATGTATATAAATATGTACATGTTTTTCTAGTAGAAGGTTTATATTTTGAGACTTTGGTGGTGAAGTTATATGATTGTTTTGGTTTTTTACTTATCTTTAAGCCGAACTTTGGATTATCATACTCTTTTTTCCCGGGAACGAGAGGGTTAAGGCTGATAGACTTGGTTTGTTTTTCGTAGATTTTCATTATAATTCTGAGACATGATGCAACTTTTTTGTATTTCATAAACTAGTAGTTTTTCACTTAAGTATTACACTTTCAAATTGAAATTCAATATGGCTACATCCAAAGTGTTTGGTTCTCTTTTTAGTGTCCTAAATCTAGAAATTTTAGATATTTTCAAATTCCATTTATTTTTTGAAAATTTTCCAGACTGAAACCATCTTCAAAATTATCCTAATATTACAAAATTAGTAGCTGATTATGATGAAACAGTTGATAGCTAAAAACATATGATCGACACTTCATATTGTAGGCGTGTTCAAACTCTTACAAATATCGGTGTCATATACTGATACAACAAAAACACCTGCGATTACTTACAACTAGTTTTATTTTCAAAATATTTGTGTTGATGTCCACGTGTCAGTATTGTCTGTGTAAATACGTCATAGCTAAAAACACGGTTTTTTATGTGAACGTTGATAACTTGCAGGATTGCTTAAGGCCGGTATCAACAAACACCTTTGAAAATGGGAGAGATAACCAATATCAGCGAGTATGAGGAAATTGCGAAGCAGAAATTGCCAAAGATGGCGTTTGACTACTATGCATCTGGTGCTGAGGACCAGTGGTCTCTTCAAGAAAACAGAAATGCCTTTTCCAGAATTTTGTAAGATTTCATATAACTTATTTTGACAGTTCCTAAGTTACCAAATTATGTTACTTTATTATGTTCCTTTGATGTTTTGTACACCTACGACTCTAAGAACAAAAGCAAATGTTAATGTGCTGAAAAATATGGTTGACAAACATTACAGGTTTAGGCCGCGAATTCTTATCGATGTGAGCAAGATAGACCTGTCAACTACTGTCCTTGGCTTCAAAATTTCCATGCCAATCATGATTGCTCCAACTGCTTTTCAGAAAATGGCTCATCCCGAGGGTATAATTGCTTTTTCTTTAAATTCACTTGGATTTCTGAAATGGAAAATGAAGTTGTTTTGTACAATATTCTGTTAATTTTGTTAGAAGGGAAAAAAATCATGCATGACATGAATTGTGGAGAGTTTAAGCTTATATTACCCTTCTGGATACTTACATGCTATGAAAATGATTACTATAAGCATTTGTGAGACTATTTAGAAACAACTTATCTACTTGATTTATGTACAAAACAATAATTGAGACGGAGATCATTAAGTTTATCTGTGCTTATCAAAACAACTTATGATATGTTTATATGTTGTTTTTAGCTTATTTCCATAAGCTTCAAAATGTAGCTTATGAAAACAGCTTAGAGCTTAAATGAAAGTAATTTGACTTTATTTTATCTTTTGTTATAGAAATAACATACAGACGAACACTGATACGATAAATGTTTATGCTTTACGCACTTACTCAAACTGTTTATCCAAACAAGGCGCTAGTGACATCAACAACTATGATAACTTGGTTTCTAGTTGTGTAACTTCCACTGATAAGCTATTACACTGAAAGTAAGTGTGAATAAACATTAGTAATTCTTAAAAAAATATCATCTGCTAGTTTTGATAAATGGATAAAAACAAACTCAATGGATTTTTATTAAGAAAACTCTACAATAGGATAGCAACATGAGGTTTAAATTGTCGATGTTCTTGTATTATATATTATATTTCAAATCGCCTTTTGTGTTTAGTGACATGTACATTTTTTTTCTTGTGCAGGAGAATATGCAACAGCAAGAGCTGCATCAGCTGCTGGAACAATCATGGTACTTCTCTTCCTATTTTTGTAATAAACATTTGATTTGTATACACTGTCATATAAAACATTTTTACACATGCGTTCAATCAAATCTTCCCATGTAGATATTTGCAGAGATATTTTAGAAACGAACAAAACTAAGTGACATGATAGTGTAATTTGATTGGATGCATGCGGAAACAATTTTTGCATAGCACAATATTTGGAAAAAATGAAAATAGCTTATTACATGTCGGTAAAGTGTTTTTAGCATATGTAGAGTTTATCCTCATTACTTCTTCAATTAATTCTAAAATCAGAAAACACATAAGCTCGTATACGATTAACACTTATTTAACTGTATATTCAAATCAGTTACTTCAATTAACTTGTTGATTCTTTCAGACATTGTCATCATGGGCGACTTCAAGTGTCGAAGAAGTTGCTTCCACTGGACCTGGAATCCGCTTTTTCCAGTTATATGTGAGCAACAAAAACATTATTCTCTCAGTTCCATTTCTCCTTCACTTGAATTCTACGTGAAATAGTTAGTTTCTCTTATATTGTTATATGTTCTTTATTTAGGTGTACAAAGACAGGAATGTTGTTGCTCAGCTTGTGAGAAGAGCTGAAAAAGCTGGATTCAAAGCTATTGCCCTTACTGTTGATACTCCAAGACTTGGACGCAGAGAAGCTGATATCAAGAACAGGTAACTCGTTGCGACTGTGTTGTGATTCTTAATATTGCAAAGAATCATATTTGCAATCACTATAATATAACTGAAATATCGCATTTATTGATAACTTGATCAATAAGGAATACGATAGACTCTATTTATACATACGAGTTCATATGAAAAGGAAAAACATAACAAGGATAACTAACCTAACTAACTCTGTTAGACTAACAAACTATATATCGTCTAAAAGTCACGTTGCAATTGTGAAGACCTAAAATTTTTGATGTTGCAGGTTTATATTATTGTCGCAGACCTTTTTCAAAAACCAATATGCTTAGATTTTGAGTTTCAGCTTTAATGTAATAAAGATTAATTATAAATTTTCTTTTACAGATTTGTTCTGCCACCATTTTTGACATTGAAGAATTTTGAAGGACTGGACCTTGGAAAGATGGACGAAGTAAGTGATATCAATTATTACAAAATCAGTAACATAGTTTAATGGTCTTACCTCTATAATTAATATAATTGTTACCTTGGTCCATTTAGGCTAATGACTCTGGACTTGCTTCATATGTTGCTGGTCAAATTGATCGTACTCTGAGCTGGAAGGTATGTCACATATTCAAACAAAGCAATTTCATATTTCCTCTAAAACTAGTTACAAGTAAAATCCATGTGACCAATTTGTTCACTCAATTCGTTGTTTTTGATTGATAAGTAGCATGCATGCTGACATTAGAAAAACAAAAGAAAACACTACTTTTGGAATTTTCAAGGTTCCAATGATTTAGTGTTGTTTTTGTTAATTTTGTGCAGGATGTGAAGTGGCTTCAGACTATCACTAGTCTTCCAATTCTAGTGAAGGGTGTACTCACTGCTGAGGATAGTAAGCAAAACAAAACCTGTTTGAGAATTCTATTAATACACTTTCTAACACATTTTTTTCGATACACCGTTATATTTAACACTTTTTTCAATACGCTAGTATTAGGGTCTCACATACATTATTTCATATAAAAGAAGTGATTACAACTAATTCACATAATTTAGTGAACTATAGATGAATTTTTTCCGACTATTTTATTAATGGCTTGATGTAAATTTTGCAGCAAGGCTAGCAGTGCAAAGTGGTGCAGCTGGAATTATTGTGTCCAACCATGGAGCAAGACAACTTGATTATGTTCCAGCAACCATAAGTGCCTTAGAAGAGGTACTTTAAGAATGTCAAGTTATTATATAACTGAATTAATTGTATAAATCATTCTACATAATAAGATTGTTTGTATCATAATTGTGCTGTTGAAATTACTTAGGTTGTGAAAGCTGCTCAAGGTCGTGTTCCTGTATTTTTGGATGGAGGTGTACGCCGTGGAACCGATGTCTTCAAGGCTTTGGCACTTGGTGCCTCTGGCATATTTGTGAGTATACTCATAACATTTCCCAATATATTACATGCTTATTGTCTCATTAGTAGTAATTTCTTAATTCGGATCGTCTATGGTCACAATCAGGGCCGTCCCTAAAAAAATGGAGGCTCGGCTCTCAAACAAAAATAGGTCTTTAGTTAAAATAAAAACACAATTATTTTTTTTTTAAAAAACAAAATAAATTATAATGTTTTTTATTTTTTGAGAGAATAATTATAATGTTTGTTTTTTGAGAAATAATTATAATGTTTGTTGTTAGAGTTTTACTATTTTATACAATAAGTATGTGCCAAAAATTACAAATGCTCTAAAAAAAACAAGAAAAAAAAAGTTATATTGTATTTTTATTTGCAAATATGTAAAGGAGTTGAACTGAATTGAAAGAAGAAGAGAGTATTTAGGATATATAAACCTCAAATCCATAAAAAGATATAAAATAAAAATAGGCTCAAAAGAGGCCATTATGCTGGGAAAAATATTAAATAATAAAAAACCAAAAATGAGCTCTCTGGGGAGTTGAAACGCAGTCCTCAAGCTCAACAGCCCAACGTTACCACTAACGCAATGCCTTCCATGCTGTAAACTATTTAATGCTATTCATATATATTAACTTTTTTAATGCATTATTTATATAAAAAAAAATATATTTTGGGCCCCACAATTTTGGAGGCCCAGCTCAATAGAGCTGTTTGCACCTCCCCAAGGCCGGCCCTGGTCACAATGTCGATGCTTTCATGTAGTTAACGGTTTGGAGCCGTTGTGACTCTGATTTTAAGCTCTCCAAATCAACCTTAAAATCAAACTTATCAAATTCATTTGATTTTGATCAAATAGTTCCGAAGTGTTGATTGTGCATCTGAATTCATAATTCTTGAGTGACTATAGTACCCTAGTTGTTGAAATATACGAGTAGTACCCTACTTCGACCTCTGGCTGAAATAATCAGGAGTAATTATTGATCAACTTAATTTACCTCCCGACCAAACTTTTATTACAACACTTGTCTTCTATAATATTACGGAGGATTAAGACGAACAAAAAACGAAATAATTTATCGTTATAACCACCATTAATGCTGCTGTTATCTTAACAATATATAAACAATGATTAACGAACAAATTATGCTATGTCTAGATTGGACGCCCTGTGGTTTACTCCTTGGCTGCTGAAGGAGAAGTTGGTGTAAGAAAGGTCCTTCAAATGTTACGTGATGAGTTTGAGTTAACAATGGCTTTAAGTGGATGCCGCTCGCTCAAGGAAATCACTCGTGATCACATTGTTGCTGATTGGGACACCCCTCGTGTTAATCCTCGTGCCATACCAAGATTATGAAAAGCTTAATCATCACCATTTAAGCTAAGTTTATCATTTGTACAATTAATGAGGAAACACTTCCAAACTTGTGTTTATTTTATCTTTTGCTTTTAAAGAGAACTCATTTATGGTTTTCATATATTTGTAAAACTACATGCTTTCTCTGTATGGATAATATATGATATGATACTTGTGTGGCTAGCTACTATGCTACATTCACTCATTGTATATTCTTTTCTTCTTTATTTTATATGTATATTTTTCAAATATCAAACCACTATTGAATGAAATAGGTGTTGTTCTTCCTAAGGGAATGAGGAAGAGTACTTTGAGCAACTATAATGGAGAGATCTCAACTGATCCCTTAAAAAAAAAAAAAGCAACTTCTGTTACTATTTATTTCTAACCACCGCACAAGTCTAGGTCGAATTCGAATTTCCCGTTTTCAAGAATTACTCCGCATTCACGCAGGTGGGGAACATTGGTGATTGTTCAATCAAGATCATACGATTTAAAAAATATGCAGATTTTAATTTTTGTTTTATAATTTAAAGAGTTTAAATATGTTTTTAATGCCTCCAATTACAATGTTTTTCTTAGAATCATTCATCTTCAGACTAACTTTCTATACCTAAAATATACATCTATTCATTCTTTAGCTAGAAAGAGTATATCTCCTTACGCCTACATAAATTATGTATGATGATCAAGACCACTAAAAAATATGTTTCTATTCCCAAATTTTAATAAATTTGGAAATAGATACTCGTAGAAATGAATCGTCGGGAACCAGATTTGAATTGGTGACACGAGGATTTTCAATCCTGTGCTCTACCGGCTGAGTTATCCCGACCATTCTTGACACACCACCTTAATTTTAGGAAATTACTTGAGTCTATGTCAACTAAATTAAAAATAAGTTTTTTTTGTTTGTTTTAGTTTAGATTCAATCCCTGCAAATTCAAGAACTATTGTTTTTAGGGTTAAATGACTTTTAGCCCCTGCCATTTGAAGGACTTTTGGTATACCCCTGTAAAAAAAAATTGGAGATTCCCCCTTGTCATTTGAAGATTCTTTGGTTTTCACCCCAAAACACATATGACTGTACAAATTAGCTTAGGTGGCGCGCCGACTATGCATTTGACTTGGCTTTATTTTTATATTTCTTTTCCAATTTTTTTAATTCCATTTAAATTTATTTATTGAAAACTTAATTTAATTAATTAAAAACATTAAAAAAAATGATTTTTCTATTACTTGCTCTCTTCTCTTTTCCAGAACACCCTTCTTCTTCTCTTCTCTCTTCACTTTTCTCCCTTCTCTACCTATTCCATCCTCTTCCTCCTTCATCTTCTTTTCCAGAAACTTCATTCAAAAACACACAATTTCGGATCCAATCAAACAAGAAGGGAATAGAAGAGAAGGATGAAGAAAGAAGAAGGGTTAGAGCCGATTCAAAAAAAAAAGGGTTAGAATTTTCGGATCCAAAACATCAACAACTTCTGTTCAAATACAAATCCGAATCTTATTCAAATTAAAAACCATTAATTCTCAGCCTCTTCCTCCAAAAACGGTATCCCCTATGATTCTTGTATACTGCTCTTTCCTTCTTAACCTGAATTTGAGAACGTCTTATGTCCATCCTTCAATTTCTAAAGGTTAGAGAGAGAGAGAGAGAGTTGGTGCTCTTGTTGCTGTATCTTTTAAATGATGTTTCTTAATCTTTGAGACCTTCAAAGTGTCGATGCTGCTGTTGCTGTTGTTGGTGACACTGGTGCCGATGTTGTTGTTGTTGTTGCCGACGCTGGTGTTGATGATGATATCTATGTCATCAATTTCAGATCCGGATTCGGCACTGGCTTAATATTGAACGAGACCAAATTGAATTTTTTAAGGAAATTTAGATTTGGAATGGAGAGGATGAAGGTCGATTGAAGAAGAAGGGGAAATTGGAAACCTAATATTTTCTCCCTTTTATTATTCTTTAGGTCAAATACGTAGATCCTTTAAATTTTTAAGATTTCAGATAAGTTATATATTGAATAGAAATGACTTATTTGAAACAAACTCGAAACTTAAAACTTAAAGGACCTATCCGAAACAAACTCGAAACTTAAATGAGCTATTTGAAACCTTAGAAACTTAAAAACCTATTTGAAACAACTTAAATGACCCAGAGAAATATTGTTTTAATTTAATTAAATATTGTTTTAATTTTGACAAACAAATTTTTATTTTAATTAAATTAATTCATAAAATGTTTAAAATTGATGGAAGATTATAATGTTGTTTTTATTTTGGTAGATAATGTTGTTTTTTTAGTGGAAATAATAATTGAATTAATTATTTTTTTAAAAAATGAGTCAAAAATGCACATGTGCTTAAAAATATTAAAAAAGAAAATTAATTATACAATCAACATGTCACATCATCGTTTTTGTCCAGTGATATGCTAGCAGGGTTCAAAATCAAAGAATCTTATAATGACAGGGGGGAATCTCCAAGTTTTTTTTCTTAGGAGGGTAAACCAAAAGACGCCCATATGGCAGGGGGATAAAAGTCATTTAACCCTTGTTTTTATTTTGTGACATCATAAGTGGCCGACGTCCTGGACTAAAAACAACAACTATTGAATTTTCAAGGACTAAATCCAAACAAAAGCACTTACAAAGATTTAAATAAAAATAAGTTATGATTGCAAAGACTCAAATCATATTTAAACTTAAATTATAATACCAAATTTGAATAATGAATGTTAAATCTAGGTCAAACAATCCCTGATGTCTCAATTGCGTTAATGTGGAAAATCATAAACCGCATATAGAATCCGAATTAGTGTAAGTGATAACATTGAGAATATATATATATATATATATATATATATATATATATATATATATATATATATATATACTTTGGGGTTATCCGACTTCAAAAGATCTTGGAGATTGGATGCATTGTGTGATTGCTTAGCATATAGAAAATTCAGAATCACTTGGATTAGGAATTGAAAGAATCTTTGTAATCATACTCTTGTAAACATTTTCAGCATTTTAGTGGAAGCCCGAGGAAGAGACATTTTCTTTTACAAGTATAGGATGGATGTACACTTAGCGAGTACAAAAAGGGGAATCTCTATAAATATTTGGTGTTATCTTCTCCTTAACTCTTTAATTTCAGCAAAATAACTTTGATATATGATATTTATTAATTAGCTTAATTACAATATGATTCTAATTGAATATTTTCCTAAAACATAATTTCCATTGATCATTGTTGATATCAATACATCATCAATTCGGTCACCTTGCATATTTGAGATTTACTTGTTGATAATCTTATCTCTTATATCAAAGTAGCTTATTTCTTGTGATAGTTGTTTCTTGTTTAAGGTTAGGTTTAGTCTGACATAGTCATTGATTTTGTGGATTATTCTGTGTATTGATAATTGATTGTTACATTACAATTCAAGTGTGAATCTATCGTTTAAATTGAATTGTTCTTTCCACATTATATATCTTATTATCATTCGTATTCGGTGCATAATTTCGAATAGTTATCTGCTTTTCTAAAGAATATCAAAACCATGCTTTCGAAAAGTTTTTAAAAGGAGAGAAGCAATCCCCCCCGGTAGCTTATCGTTGTATTTGTCTTATTGAACTATAGAGTGAACCAACCCTCACGGAATTTTTAAGAACCAGCCTCATAGTAACTGAGCAAAGATGCCACCGCTACAGGTTATTGATGAAACCAACAACCTTTACGAACCATAAACATATCAACAACGAAATATGGGTTTCCTCATAACATCGACCCTTATGGGTTTACCAACATAAACAACAATGCGAGGATCAACGCCGCAAAACGCCTCTATTTTCCTACAAAACATCAGTGGCCATTGTGGTCCATCCGAACTAGTGACAAATGTTGTTTACCAACACAAAACAACAACAAAAATAACAGTTTATGTCGTAATCGAGTTATTTGTCGTCGACAAACTCTTGCAACCCTAGTTGGGGTTGGATGGTGACGCGTCCATGATGGCCGATCACACCAACGCGAAATCGAGGCTACCTCGTGAAGAATTTTTTTGGATTGAGGGTGGTGGCGTAAGTGGTGGTTATTTAGAGAGAAGAGAGAGTAAAAAAACATAGTGAGAGAGAGAAAAGATCTTTTAAGGTATTAGATTTAAAATCATCTCATAAATAAAGTGTTCTACCTACGCTAATATATGTAATGTGAAACTTCTAACTTACACTTTATCAATCCATTAAGGTATGTGGTATCAAACTATTTCTCTTGAAGAGAAACACAATAGGTTAGTCCAACTCTAAAAAATTCATGCTCTTAAGTATCAAATGAACAACACCAATGATGCAATATCCCCACAAACTATTCAACCACTTGTCCCAACTATTTCTAACATATATGCTGTTGAAATGAGGATTGGCACACCACCATTCACAACTTTGTTGTCGTTTGACACAGGTTCTAGTGATACATGGGTTCAATGTGATGGATGCAAGAAATGTTTTCCATTAAAGGGGGTAAATTTCAAGTATCGTGAGTCAAAAACTTTTAAGGAGGTATCATGTGACGACCCACTTTGTGTTTCCAAAATATGTTCCCCAGCACCAACCAGTAAGTGTGCTTATGATTTAAAGTACCTAGACGGTGCAAGTAGTAAGGGCATTGTTTTATCCGAAACTTTCACTTTTCCTCCTAGGATAGAACTTGTGGGTTTGTCTTCGACACAGGAAGTGAAGTTACATCTTTAGTCGGGAGTGTTTATCACGTGTTGAAACAACATGTAATCGATTACTTTAATCAAAAGTACCATTTGCATCCCTTTACTGAAGATAATTTTTTTTCTCGATCTTTGTTATCTTAATATTCCAAGCAACGTTGTAAAGCCTTCTATGACATACCATTTTGATGGAGGTGGTGATTTCGTGGTGGATCCTAAGTTACATTTTGATGGCCCATTACCCAAGCTTATCATACAATCCTCTTTGAAGTTGGAAAGAATCAAGTTTATTTTGTCCCACATACACAAACTTGTAGTAATGCGTGATAAATTATGTGAAGTGCAATTTGAAAGATTATAGAATAAGTACTTCAAATTATAAATAAAATGTGTGATTTGCTTGTATTTTATGTACTCTTCCATTATTATACCTTTTGAAATGTTTGGCGCCCTAATTTTTTAGTGATAGAAACTCAATCTTCTTGTTAAGTTTTTTTTTTTTCACTCATCAAAGATGGGTGTTTTTAGGTCATTTTTTTGACCTAAAATCACCCTATGCATCTTTTTCTCATTTCATTAGATCTAAATAAGTGATTTCCACATATATCAAGTGTTTTCTTTTGTGTTTTTTTTTCTTTGTGATTCCGTCGTTTGAGTGTGGCGTTGTGTTGTTCGTCGTCTTGTGCGGCGTTGTCAGATCTCGCGTCTTGTTGCGATGTTTATTTGGTTCAGATTGAAAGATTAACTTCAGTCAATCACATATTCGATTAATGATTTGGACGTTAACGTTATAGATCCGGAAGCATGAGTATTCTGGTGATTTAAATTTTATCATATTATTTGTAGGCATATGCTATTAACTTGAGTGTTGTGAGTTTGTTCACAGATTCACCTTTTACGTTTTTAGCGATGTTTCTGATGTATTCTATCAATTTGAATGAATGAATATCGTTTTGTTTTTGTAAAAAAAAAGTATTATTCCAAATATACATAAAAAAGACTCAAAGTAGTCCTCTTGACCGTCAGCAGCAGGTTACTATGATTTTTTTTATAAAAAAATCCAAAAATATATAAAAGAATTAAAGAAAGTACAAAAAAAAATTGTTAGTGTTGTTTATAAAATTGAAGAGGTTGATCATTAGGCTTTTTGAGGCACATATGAAGGGCATCTTAAGTACGTTGGAGAAAATGTATTTGATGAATGTTTAGTCTCACGTTGAATAGAAAAATAATTGTGACTCTAACATGAACATTTTTAGGACGGTAGAAAGTGGACCTTGCATTCTAACCATAAACATCAAATGGACGATTTTAAAAATAAAAGAAAAAACCACACCGAAATCAATATTTTTCATATCATGAAATAAATCACAGGCCTTGTCAATGTTGCTATAATGTTAATATGAGTCACTGAATACCGCAGCCAATTGATCTTAAAAACCATGCCAACATAAATAATGTGTGAGTCCTGAAAGATATTATTAATGTCATTGCTTCATGGTATTTCCCTTTGCCATTACACATTGTTAAAATAAGCTAGTCAATACCATCGCCCTTTAAAGCAAATATATATTCTTCAAATGTCATCTCGCACCTTGAAGTATTTTTAGTTACAAAGCACCCAAAAATATGCATCATAATTTCCAGAAAACACCAATATTGCCATTGTTGAAGAGGAGGTTTATGAGATCAATATGAATTATGAAAGCACCAATGTAATGGTTCCTAAAATTGAGAATGGGATAGATTGGTATTCTTGATTATTGAATCAACGGTAAAATTGATAGATGAGAATCCAAAGAAAGACGGTGTTCTTAGTACATAAATGAGAAAGAGAAGGATAAAAGAAAGTCGTCCAAAGGAATACTATTGCTATGTTATAGGCTTCCTTCCGAGCAATTTGATTAATTATCGCTGTGCGCTTGCTTTAATTTTTTTCTTTTGGCTTTTGGATAAAAGAGGAAAAAAAAAGGCTCTTCTTCCTATTTTCTTGTTCCCAAGACTGCTTGATTAGATCAATATCATGTTGCACCATTGCAGGCTTATTGGAAGGGTCTGCAACAACTCCTGTATGATCATCATCATAAGTACCTCCAAGAGTAGTCGTGTTGACAATGATGTGATCGTCATATATAGGCCGAGAGTTTACTGTCTTTCCCTTTTTATCCGGCTGAGACTTTATAGAATCCTTACACGCATTCAACCACCGATAGTTACTCATTGCATGACCAATCACATAATGGGAACATAAATCAGTTATCCACTCATAAGAAACCTCAACATAGAATGCATACCCTTCTCTCTAAACAATAATCTCATCAAATAAACGTCTGGAGAGACCCATATCAACCAAGTTGCAAGCGTATTGACCAAACACTCGATTATGTGTAGCAGCGTCAAATGTTAAAGGTGTGACAATGGCACCAGCAATTTCAAATAGTGCTCTCTCACACCAATACTCTTGCAGTAAATCTAATAGACGAATCCAAACTTGGGCATGTGTTTGTCGTTGTGTGTAAGAGTTGAAGTACCGAGTTCACTTGGATAACCGAAGGATCCTTGGCTTCAGATTAATGGAACCCATAGACCATGTGACACGATGGTGCACCGAAAAGATTGAAAATTAGAGAAGCCAAAACAACGTTACCGAACCTTTGGCCTCAAAGGTCACGAAACCAATGATGCACCGAATGGACACCAAACCTCTGTAAAAGAATCCAGCTACAACGACTGTTTATTTGTGGAGTTGTGCAACATGATTGATGAATTAATCACGTACTCATCGAATGAAAAAACAAATGATGAAATAATGACAAAACAAATGATGGTGTGCTGAAACAAACAAACGTACCAACCACACCATGTTGGAACACTAGTGTATATTGCGGAGAAACTTGGAGTATGCTAGTGAGGATTGGGGAGCCATTGGAATATAAACACAAGGAAGAAGAAACTAGTGTTAGTATGTCCCACATTGGGTAAATCACACACTCTAGTAGTGTTTATATATGGGTGTGCCCTTGGGGTACCCACTTTTGTGAACGGAGTGTGTAACACCCCAATTTCCCGTCTTAAAAATTTCATTAAATAAATCATACATCAGAGTATCCGTCATAAAGGAGTGTCACATTTCATCTTTAAAAACAGCTTAGATAATAATTTGTCAAATCACAAAAGTATTCATTTAACAGCGGAATTCAAAAAGGTTTCATCTCAAAAATGTCTTGGCTTAAAAGCCAGCAAAACCGTCTCAAAATATTAAGTTTCTACATCATAAAGTCAACATCATTTATTCAACATGATACATAAAAGAATAGACTCCACAAAAGACCCTATCCCGTTACATATCAGAGCAACCCTAACTTCACACATCCTCGCATCAACGCATCTAAGACTGGGTACCTGCACTTGCCCACAAGGCGGCAATTCCAGCAGAAGGGGTGAGATTCATGACAATAATATTAATATAAAAACATAAGTCAAGATTAACAAAACTTATATCCAACTCATCACATATGCATTATAGCACTTCATGGCATCATCATAAATATCATCATATCAACATCATAAACATCATCTAAAACAACTTTACATCACATATCAACGTCTCAATCATCATCTCATTTATGTCACAAATGACTCGACTAAATGCAACACCTAACGTCTCAACATCATGCATGTGGTACCATATAATTATAGCATTAATATGCTTCACCGTCGCTTTGAGCAAATGCTCCACCGTCGCTTTGAGCATAAAGCTCCACCGTCTCATAATTATGCACATGCATGGACTCGTCGTTAACAACTTAATACACCGTCGCAACATCATTACATTTCCAAGAATGGCACATGCAGTTAATAATAATTACATGGCAGAACATCATCTCAATTATGCATACACATTGCAACACATAGCATCATCTTATTCATTTAGCATCATACTCATACAACACTTATATTCAACAACACATCATTTATCAAAGGTATAATAGAACCATCATCATTCATCTTTACAGCATACATAAAGGGGTATAAAACTTCACCAATACTACCCCAAGGGTTCCTCTAAACGTCCTATGCAGAACAGCTTACAAAAACAACAACACAGTCCTGAACCATCTAACTCGCCACGGCGAGTACATCTGCTCGCCACAGGCGAGTACTCCCAGCAGCTCACTCGCCAAAGGCGAGTTGGGGGCGAGCTGGAGGCGAGAAAAACTGGGTGCTTCGGCCTTTTTGACATTTTTCGACAAAATTCTCATTTTTAAGCTCCCTAAATCAAATTTGACTAAACCAACTTCACAGATCATCTCTATAAATATGAGGGCACTCAAAACCATCTAAAGTTTGACAAAAATCCTAATTCTAAGGGTCAAGCTCGCCACGGCGAGCTACACTGCTCGCCTCGCGAGCAACCAAGGGTTACTCGCCACGGCGAGTGATCTGCTCGCCACAGGCGAGCGATCTCAGAACCACTACGGGTTCAGACCTAATCACACCAAAACTTACCAATTCTCTTCACTTAGGCTTCTAATACATCAGCAATAGCATCCTAGGGGATAATCTAGGTTCTGTAACACATCTATACAGCAATTCACAGCCATCTCACATCAAATTCACAAAAGTCACATTAACCCTAATTCTCAAAATATCTCTCAATTCTTCCCAATCTCTAAGCTAAATCAAGAACAGATGATCTTACATTAATACTATTGAAATTAGGCTCACCCTTACCTGGAAAAATTGCAGAATTTGCAGCCTAGTTTTCTCTTCTCTCTTGACCGTTCCTCTTCTTTTCCAAAATGTCTGTACGCGTTCTCAAAACCTTCCTTTCTTAACCTACTTCTCTTATATACTCCCTCACAACTTAACTAATTCCTTCTTAACCCACACAACTCTTCTTAATTATAATTATAACCCCATCTCTTAAAATTCTATCTTAATCCACCACATCTATTTATTTACCAACTAAATATTCAAATAAACATCACTAATATTATTTATTAAACAATAAAATAATAATACGTCACACGTCACAAATACGTCACATAATCATCACAAACACGTCACATAATCATCACAAACACGTCACATAATCATCATAATCATATAATATATAAACATATACTATATCATCTAATAAAATAATTAAATAAATAAAGAGGGCGTTACAACTCTCCCCCTCTTAAAGGATTTTCGTCCTCGAAAATTTACCTCGCTCAAACAACTCTGGATAGGATTCCAGCATCTTACTTTCTAGCTCCCAAGTCAAGTTTTCACCCGTCGCTCCGTCCCAAACAACTCTCACAAGAGGTATCTCCTTGCCTCTCAACGTCTTCGTCTTCCGATCATCAATCCTCACGGGTAAGGTCTCAACCGTAAGGTTGTCCCTAACTTGCACATCGTCGCTTTGGATCACATGAGACGGATCCGGAACATACTTCCTCAGCTGAGATACATGAAAAACATCATGCAAATTCGACAAGTGCGGTGGTAATCCAACACGATACGCCACCGGTCCAATCCTCTCTGAAATCTGATACGGTCCAATAAACCTCGGAGTTAACTTCTTCGATTTCAAAGCACGTCCAACACCCGTCAAAGGAGTCACTCTCAGGAACACATGATCCCCCTCTTGGAACTCAAGGTCCTTTCTACGCTTATCATGATAACTCTTTTGTCGACTCTGCGACGCTTTCATCTTTTCTTGGATCATTCTCACCTTCTCAGTAGTCTGTTGAACGATCTCTGGTCCTAAGACCACTCTTTCACCCGACTCAAACCAGCACAACGGAGTCCTGCACCTCCGACCATACAAAGCCTCAAACGGCGCCATTCCAATACTTGAATGGTAACTGTTGTTGTACGTGAACTCTATCAATGGAAGATGACTATCCCAAGCTCCTCCCTGTTCAAGTACACAGACTCTCAACAAGTCCTCCAACGACTGAATCGTCCTCTCCGACTGACCATCTGTTTGCGGATGATAAGCCGAACTCAACCTCAACTGAGACCCTAACGCCTCTTGCAAACTCTTCCAAAATCTAGAAGTAAATCTTGGATCTCTATCAGATACGATGCTCGAAGGAACACCATGCAGCTTAACTATCTCTCTAACATAAATCTCCGCCAACTGAGCCACAGGAAAAGTAATGTTGATTGGCAGAAAGTGAGCAGACTTCGTTAATCTATCAACAATTACCCAAATAGCATCGTTCCCTCTAGGAGTATTGGGCAAACTCGTCACAAAATCCATGGATATACTATCCCATTTCCACTCTGGCACATCTAAAGGTACCATCATACCAGTCGGCCTCTGATGCTCAATCTTCGACTTTTGACAAACCAAGCAAGAATACACAAATTGTGCCACATCGCGTTTCAAACCAGACCACCAAAACAGCCTCTTTAAGTCATGATACATCTTCGTAGCTCCCGGGTGAATACTCAAGCTACTTCTATGACTCTCTTCAAGAATCATCTTCTTAATCTCATCATTGTCAGGAATGCAAATCCTCCCTCGGAATCTCAACACTCCTTGATCATCGACCTTAAAGTCACCATCCACAGTCTCCTCATTACCAGCAATCAACAAGTCTACAAACTTGACATCTTCTTTTTGTGCCTCTTTGATATGCTTCAGGAAGTCATTATCAATTCTCAACATTCCCAGTTTTATGCTCTGAGGCGTTCTTTCACACACCAAGCTCAAGTCTCTAAATTGTTCTAACAGCTCAAATTCTTTCACCATCAACGCGGACATATGCACAGTTTTCCTACTCAAGGCGTCCGCAACCACATTTGCTTTACCAGGATGGTAATTCAAACCAAAATCATAATCCTTCAATAACTCAAGCCACCTTCTCTGTCTCATATTCAACTCTTTCTGATCAAATAAATATCTCAAACTCTTATGATCACTGAATACTTCAAACCTTGAACCATACAAATAATGTCTCCATATTTTCAATACAAAGACCACAGCTGCCAACTCCAAGTCATGTGTCGGATAATTCTTCTCATGAATCCTCAATTGTCTCGAAGCATATGCTACTACCTTACCTTCTTGCATAAGTACACCTCCCAGGCCCAACTTGGACGCATCACAATATACCACAAAAGGTTCATCAGACTTCGGCAAAATCAAAACTGGAGCCGTCGTCAGGCGCTTCTTCAATTCATTGAAGCTATTCTCACAATGCACATCCCATACAAACGACTTACCCTTACACGTCAACTGCGTTAACGGAAGAGCCAATTTAGAGAATCCTTCTATAAACCTCCTGTAATAACCAGCTAATCCCAAAAAGCTTCTAATCTCCGTAACCGACTTAGGCGTCTCCCATTGCGATACCGCTTCAACTTTTGACGGGTCAACCGCAATACCTTCACCAGAAATAACATGGCCAAGAAAACTTACTTCATTTAGCCAGAACTCACACTTAGACAGTTTAGCATACAGCTTCTTCTCTTTCAGCACTTGCAATACAATCTTCAAATGCTCTGCATGCTCAGCTTCAGTCTTAGAATATATTAGAATATCATCGATAAAAACCACCACAAATTGATCCAAGTACTCATGAAAAATTCTGTTCATATATTCCATAAACACACCAGGCGCATTGGTAACACCGAAAGGCATCACCTTGTACTCGTAGTGACCATAACGGGTCCTGAAAGCCGTCTTCTGCATATCTTCATCCTTCACCTTAATCTGATGGTAACCTGACCTCAAGTCAATCTTGCTAAATACCTTTGCACCCACTAACTGATCCATCAAGTCGTCAATTCTCGGAAGTGGATACCTATTCTTGATCGTCACTTTGTTCAACTGACGGTAATCAATGCACAACCGCATGCTACCATCCTTCTTCTTTACCAACAACACCGGGGCTCCCCATGGTGAAACACTAGGTCTCACAAACTTCTTCTCAAGTAAGTCTTCCAACTGCTTCTTCAACTCTGCTAACTCAGAAGCAGACATACGATAAGGTGCCATCGACACCGGCTTCGTACCAGGCACAAGGTCTATCGAAAATTCAACTTCCCTCTCTGGTGGCACATCTGGAATCTCATCCGGGAAAACTTCAGGAAATTCCTTCACAACAGGCAGCCCATCAATAACAGCTTGGTTCTCCAAAGATAACGAAGCCATCAGCGAAAACATCAACATCCCGTCACGTTCTAGTTGCTTCAGCTGCTTCGTAGATAGAAACTCTGCGCCCCACTCTTCTTCGACAGAAGAAAAATGCACCGTCTTTCTAAAATAGTTGATAAGAACTCGGTTGTATTCTAGCCAGTTCATACCCAGAATCACATCCATACCACTTAAAGGTAGGCACACTAAATCCATCACAAAGTCACGGCCAAACATAGATAAAGGACAATTTACACAAACGTGAGAAGTAGTCACCGAACCCTTAGCTGGAGTCTCGACAACCATTTCTCCATTCATATCAGAAACATCAAGACCCAAGGCAGAAACACAATCAAAAGCAACAAAACTGTGCGTAGCACCAGTATCAATAATAGCAACTAAAGGAGTATTATTAATATAGCAAGTACCTCTGATCAAGCGATCATCATTCTCAGTCTGAGTGCCGGTCAATGCAAACACTCTCCCAGTGGTCTTAGTCTTCTTGGGTTGCTTACACTGCGAACCAATGTGTCCTTGCTCATTGCAGTTGAAACACACAACATCATCAAACTTGCAATCACTAGTGATATGCCCCTTCTGACCACAACGGTAACACCTCTTCACCTCAACAGTACATGCATTGCTCTTATGGCCTTTCTCGCCACAAGTGTAACAGGTAATCTCAGCAGGAGCAGCTTTCTTCTGGGGCCTCCTCTCATCATTTACTCTCTGCTTCCCTTTATCTCTAGGGGCATCATAAGGTTTAGGGCGACTCTGCTGGCCCTTAGCTTTCCGATCATTCACTACCTTGTAGTGAGCCTTAGTATCCTCCTCATAAATCCGACAACTACTCACCAACTCAGAAAAGTCACGAATCTTCTGGTAACCGATAGCTCTCTTGATATCAGCGCGCAACCCGTTCTCAAACTTGATACATTTCGAAAACTCCGCCGTCTCGGGTGCATAATGCGGATAGAACTTAGCCAACTCCACAAATTTGGCCGCATACTCGGTCACCGACATGTTCCCTTGCTTAAGCTCCAGGAACTGTATCTCTTTCTTCCCACGGACGTCTTCTGGGAAGTATCTATTAAGGAACTCCCTCGTGAAAACAGCCCACGTCACCACAGCTCCATCTTGTTCCAAAATAGGTAGGAGACTAACCCACCAATCATCAGCCTCCTCAGCAAGCATGTGCGTACCAAACCGCACCTTCTGAACATCGTCACATTGCATGACCCTGAAAATCCTTTCCACTTCCTTGAGCCACAGCTGAGCTCCATCAGGATCATAACGCCCCTTGAAGGTAGGCGGGTGATTCCTCAAAAACGTCTCCAACATCCTAGTTCCATCGTTCCCACCAGCGTTGTTCTGATTACCCACAACTTGGGCCATTGCTTCCAAAGCAGCAGCAAGAGCAGCATCATTTCTACCAGCCATCTAGTTCTCTGGAAACAAACATGAGTCAGAATAATACAATAATACTATTCTACTCTAAGACAACGTCACTCGACTCTCTACTTGGCCGGACGGACCGACCTGCTCTGATACCAATTGTAACACCCCAATTTCCCGTCTTAAAAATTTCATTAAATAAATCATACATCAGAGTATCCGTCATAAAGGAGTGTCACATTTCATCTTTAAAAACAGCTTAGATAATAATTTGTCAAATCACAAAAGTATTCATTTAACAGCGGAATTCAAAAAGGTTTCATCTCAAAAATGTCTTGGCTTAAAAGCCAGCAAAACCGTCTCAAAATATTAAGTTTCTACATCATAAAGTCAACATCATTTATTCAACATGATACATAAAAGAATAGACTCCACAAAAGACCCTATCCCGTTACATATCAGAGCAACCCTAACTTCACACATCCTCGCATCAACGCATCTAAGACTGGGTACCTGCACTTGCCCACAAGGCGGCAATTCCAGCAGAAGGGGTGAGATTCATGACAATAATATTAATATAAAAACATAAGTCAAGATTAACAAAACTTATATCCAACTCATCACATATGCATTATAGCACTTCATGGCATCATCATAAATATCATCATATCAACATCATAAACATCATCTAAAACAACTTTACATCACATATCAACGTCTCAATCATCATCTCATTTATGTCACAAATGACTCGACTAAATGCAACACCTAACGTCTCAACATCATGCATGTGGTACCATATAATTATAGCATTAATATGCTTCACCGTCGCTTTGAGCAAATGCTCCACCGTCGCTTTGAGCATAAAGCTCCACCGTCTCATAATTATGCACATGCATGGACTCGTCGTTAACAACTTAATACACCGTCGCAACATCATTACATTTCCAAGAATGGCACATGCAGTTAATAATAATTACATGGCAGAACATCATCTCAATTATGCATACACATTGCAACACATAGCATCATCTTATTCATTTAGCATCATACTCATACAACACTTATATTCAACAACACATCATTTATCAAAGGTATAATAGAACCATCATCATTCATCTTTACAGCATACATAAAGGGGTATAAAACTTCACCAATACTACCCCAAGGGTTCCTCTAAACGTCCTATGCAGAACAGCTTACAAAAACAACAACACAGTCCTGAACCATCTAACTCGCCACGGCGAGTACATCTGCTCGCCACAGGCGAGTACTCCCAGCAGCTCACTCGCCAAAGGCGAGTTGGGGGCGAGCTGGAGGCGAGAAAAACTGGGTGCTTCGGCCTTTTTGACATTTTTCGACAAAATTCTCATTTTTAAGCTCCCTAAATCAAATTTGACTAAACCAACTTCACAGATCATCTCTATAAATATGAGGGCACTCAAAACCATCTAAAGTTTGACAAAAATCCTAATTCTAAGGGTCAAGCTCGCCACGGCGAGCTACACTGCTCGCCTCGCGAGCAACCAAGGGTTACTCGCCACGGCGAGTGATCTGCTCGCCACAGGCGAGCGATCTCAGAACCACTACGGGTTCAGACCTAATCACACCAAAACTTACCAATTCTCTTCACTTAGGCTTCTAATACATCAGCAATAGCATCCTAGGGGATAATCTAGGTTCTGTAACACATCTATACAGCAATTCACAGCCATCTCACATCAAATTCACAAAAGTCACATTAACCCTAATTCTCAAAATATCTCTCAATTCTTCCCAATCTCTAAGCTAAATCAAGAACAGATGATCTTACATTAATACTATTGAAATTAGGCTCACCCTTACCTGGAAAAATTGCAGAATTTGCAGCCTAGTTTTCTCTTCTCTCTTGACCGTTCCTCTTCTTTTCCAAAATGTCTGTACGCGTTCTCAAAACCTTCCTTTCTTAACCTACTTCTCTTATATACTCCCTCACAACTTAACTAATTCCTTCTTAACCCACACAACTCTTCTTAATTATAATTATAACCCCATCTCTTAAAATTCTATCTTAATCCACCACATCTATTTATTTACCAACTAAATATTCAAATAAACATCACTAATATTATTTATTAAACAATAAAATAATAATACGTCACACGTCACAAATACGTCACATAATCATCACAAACACGTCACATAATCATCACAAACACGTCACATAATCATCATAATCATATAATATATAAACATATACTATATCATCTAATAAAATAATTAAATAAATAAAGAGGGCGTTACAGAGTGAGCCATGCCAAAAATAATATAACGCGCGACGCCGCCACCGACCGACCGGGCCGGGCCTGGGCCGAAAAAGGAATATTTTTTTGGGCTCAGAAAATAAAAAAACATCTATCAGATTTTTTTTTGCTCCGAAATTTCCGCAAGACTAAGTCTTTCCCCACGTTTTCCTTGCTCGCGCGTCTGCCCATGTTTATCCCCACGTTTACGCGTCGTGGGTGACCGTTATCCGGGTCGTGGGCGAATTCTGGCGGGTCGCGAACTGGGTCGTGGGCTATAAATAGAGAGCTCGGGACTCTCATTTTCTTCATCCCAAAACCGAGAATCGAATACTCTTCTCTGGTTTTCTCCCCTTTCTCATCTCCCGCGGTTTGTGTTGACGAACCGTTCTTTTCTTCCTCCTCTGTGGGCTTTCGGTTTTCTGTGGGCTTTCGGTTTATTGAGTGGTCTGCGAACCATATCAGAGTGGTTTTTATAAACCATATTGAGGTGTTATTCTCGAACGATTTTTTGGCAGTGCAGCCTTTAATCGTACAGAAAGAATCTGGGCTGTTTTATCCTGGAGACGTCACGGTTGCTAGTCTACCTTGCACAACTTGGGTAGTGCCGCGAAACATCTTAAAGAAAGCGACCTGGTCGTGACTCACCCCGGTAATCGTTTCAAAGCTCTCTCGTAATTTTTTTTTAAAAAATCCAAAAAAACACACCATCAATTAATCATGAAGGAAGTGAGATCCTAAACAAAATGGTGTTCATGCTAGGCATTGAAAACCCTAGCAGAGCGTTCAAAACTCAATATCTAGAATCAAAGAAATCATATGTCATATCACCTTATAATGAAACATACGAAAATCAATACAAGAAGTCCGCCATTAAAATCTCTTTTGAGTGTAGATTAGGTCATTCACATATTTATGATTTTTTTCTAAAAATCATTTAATGGAGAAAATCATCCACTTCAAATGTAGAAGGAAAAAAAATGTCTACAAAAATGAGAATGCAACACATCATATATCATTGAAGTTATCAACTAAACTATATACCCTAAAATATATTTTAAAAAAATAAATAAATTTTTCATCCTTGATCCAAGAAAGCAAACCAAATTAAAGAGGAAATGAGGAATACAAGAAAATCACACTTTTATTTAAATTTGAAGTACTTATTCTAAAATTATTCAAATTGCACTTCACATAGTTTATCACGCATTACTACAAGTTTTTGCTTGTGGGGTAAAAGAAACTTGATTCTTTCCAACATCAAAGAGGAAATTATGATCAGCTTGGTTGAGGACTCCCAATATATTTGGCGCTTTATCATCGTCGCCTACAACAGCCAAACATAACATGTTATTCCTCCCCTCTCCTGCACTAAGAGAAAGAAATCCTGACTCAGGACCCACCACAAAATCAGCACCTCCATCGAAATGGTACGTTATCGTAGGCTTCACAATGTTGCTTGGAGGATTAAGATAACAAAGATCAAGAGCCATTTCCTTTCCAGTAATGGGATGCAACCCTTTTTGTTCAAAGTAAGCAATTACATGTTGCTTCAACACTTGATAAGCACTCTGAACTAAATAGGTAAGATAAGTTCCTGTGTCAAGGATAAAACCGCCGGTTCCATCTAATTTTAGTTTGAATAGTTTGGGGTCTATTGAGAGTTTATTCCCTTCAAAACTGATTCCCTTGCAAACAACATAGTAATTTGCCAAACTTGTGTTGCCTAGTCTCGGCACAAGCGACGTTGTTTTGAAGTCTCTGCTTATTTCAGCATCGGGGCCAAAATGCAAGTAATTGTGCGACTGTGGATTAAGTGGCAAGCCAAGGCAATAAGAGAAACGCATATTGGTTTCAGCTTTCAATTGTTTTAGAAAAGATCTTGGTTCTGGCCCTAGTCCAAACATTCCTCCTATGACATTGTCATTTGTCATGGGCACCCCAACCCCAAATGTCATTTTTTCGCTTTGAAGCCCGCAACCAAAAACCACTCCTTTGAAGCTTAAAAAGCGTTTATCAATAATAATATTGCTAGGACTAGGAGGAAAATTGAAAGTTTCGGATAAAACAATGCCATTACTTTTTGTACCATCGTCATAAGTTATATCATAAGCACACTTACCTTTGGAACATATTTTGGGAACACAAAGTGGGTCGTCACATGACACCTTCTTAAAAGTTTTGGATGTGCGATACTTGAAATTTCCCCCCTTTAATGGGAAACATTTCGTGCATCCATGACATTGAACCCATGTATCACTAGAACCTGTGTCAAACATCAATAAAGTTTTGAATGGTGGTGTGCCAATCATCATTTCAACAGCATACATGCTAGAAATAGTTGGGACAAGTGGTTGAAAAGTTTGTGGGGATATTGCATTGGTGTCGTTCATTTGATACTTAAGAAAATGTATTTTTGAGAGTTGGACTAATCTATTGTGTTTCTCTTCAAGAGAAATATTTTTGGGAAAGAGCAATGAATCAAAGTTTACTCGTGGGATTAATTTCATTGTGAAAGACATTGTTCCTATGGGCATGTAGACACAAAATAAGACAAGGAGTGTTAAAAAACTAAATGAAGAAACCATTTTCGTTATATGATCCATGTGCTTGTGTTTTTAGTTATAGGATTTTGAAGCAAACTAGCTCTTTTATACACACACATATGGCGGGTTCATACGTGTATTGTGACTCTTTTATACAATCTACACAAATCAAACCTATTCTATTATAAAGTACACATGGCATGGCTCTAGACTCTATTACAATTCATATCTGTCTATTCAATTGGTTTGTACAACTCACCATTCATTGCTTTGAAAATCAAATTCAAATCTTTTCATATCTCTGCATTCAAGCGCATAACATCCTTCCATATCTCTGCATTCAAAGGCTTTGAAAATCATTAGTCTATATAAGGACATAAAATAAACCTTAGACATCATTCCCACTTTTCTTATGATTCAATATTAGAAATTTCAATTTCAATAATATTTGTGTTTATTCTTATGTTTCAACAATAATTATATACTGTTTAGTGTTCTTATGTTTTGATTTTATTTCTTTGAATCCTTTTGCGCATTTTGCTATTGATTTTCATTGTAAATATTTGCTTTATCCAATTTTACCAATCGTTAATCTGATTTGTAAATGGATATTTGAGCTAGAGATGTTGCTCATTTTGTTATGGTTGTTATGGTGTCTGTCTTTTCTCCCTCATCAATAAACGGCGCTATGATAATTGTTTGTTGCATTGTTAAAAATTTCATTTGTTTCATGCAACGGCGAAAATGTCATTTTCCCGAATTGACTCTAACGATCCATTTATCAATACTTGACCACCATTCCGTGGAGCTCATCCTACCCAAGGTTTTACAACTCGAGAGTTTACCTCAACTCGTTTTGCCTAGGTAAACTTGATTCGAGAACTCGTACGAGTTTACCTAAAATTAAAATTATATAAAATTTATTATATGCATGACATATATAAGCTAATATAATATTGTAAATAGGTTAATAGTGCAAAATATGACTTAGTTACAAAAGTAAATTATACAAAACTACCATAATAAAACGTTATGTTCAACTTACCATCAAAATAAAAAAATTAACGCACAAAATTATAAGTTTCATAAGTCTCTAAGTTTAAGCCATCCATAAAACCATCCAAAAAAGCAAGTTTCACAAGTTCCTAAAGTTGTTACTAAAACTATCTAGAAAATAAACTAGTTAATTTCTTCAAAAGGCCAATAAACACCACCACCGCAACCCTAACAAGCGTCGCAATCATCGGCGTCGAAATATGAATTTCCACCGTTGGAATCGCAACCCTAACTGATATGTGCTCCCTTGTTCATGGTTTGATAACTTAGAGAAGAAAGAAAAAGAAATGTTTCATCTCAGGAACAACGTGTTACTGTAAATGTAACTATTTAGTAAACGTTTCAGTCTTTGGACTTGTAGAAAAGGAATTGAGTTTTGAAAAATATGGGCCCAAAAAAAGGGTGATTTTTTTTGTTAGATGTAAACTCGTAAAACACGGTAAACTCGGTCGAGTTTACACGAGTTTACTGAGTGATAACTCAGTCAAACTCATCAAACCTTCCGATTTTACCAGAAATCGAGTTTACCTCCGAGTTAACACAATTTTGGTACCTAAAAACGTAAACTCGGTAAACTCGGAGTGTTAACACTCGATTTGCGGAACATTGATCCTACCTATTATACACTTTTAAATCTCATATCATATGTGATTAGATTACAGTTATATCATGGTTTTGTTCCGCTACTAAAAAAACCATGGTTTTGTTCCGGTGATATTTGGAAGATACATTAACTATCTATTCAGATACTATCAAAAGTTTAAGAGTTAATCGTGTTTTAACCCCCTGTAATATATGTCATTTCTGATTTACCACCCTGTAAAAAAAATTACAATCTCGTTTACAAACATAGAACAACCAAGAAATAACAGTTGCCGTCGTAATCGAGTTGTTTGTTGTCGACGAACTTCTTTGCAACCCTAGTTGTAGTTGGGGTTAATAATGTTTTAACCCCCTAATATATGCCATATCTGGTGTAACACCCCGTTTCCCAAAACAACATAATAATATAAATAAAAATCAGAGTTCAACAAATATGTTATACCCTCATTTTGGACCTAAAAATACTCATTCAAATTCCTCTGCTATTTTCTAATACTTTCAAATTCACCGTGTTTTCTACTATGCTTCAGTTGCATACGTTACTGCTTCAGTCTTTTAAATTTTTGCATAAGATCATGCAAAAGGGTATTTTGGTCATTTCCTACAAAGGAATCCATTTTCAGTCCCTACAATTTGTCCCTGAGTCTTTTCAATCTGTTTGCATGGATCATTTGTCAAATTCTGTTTAAAAATCATCTTAGTCTGCATCTGAGTCAGTTTGGATCAGTCTGAGGCGTTTTGGCCCCAGGGGCATTTTGGTCTTTTCACATTATTCAAATTTTGGACAGAGAGGTATTTTAAAATACCTCATTTTTGGTAGTTTGTTCATTTTAGTCCATTTTGTCAATTTTAACCGTTTCACTTTACGTTGCATTCAGATTACATTTTTTAACCAATTTTATTATTTTATTATTATTATTATTATTTTTTTTTTTTGCATTTTAGTCCTAATATTTTCAAAAATTGCAATTTAGTCCAAATTTTACATTTTATTGCAAAGAGTCCCAATTCCAGTTTTAGGCAATTCTTTCCTTTTAATTCTTTTAAAAAAACAGTCCAATCTTTCAAAAATTGCATTTCAGTCCCAAAGTTCCCAAAATTGCATTTTAGTCTGTTTTTACAGTTCTGTCCAAGGGATGCCGCGCAAGCAGGAAAGTCCACATGTCACAAGTTCATTGGCTCAGGGGCACATGTGGCAGCCTATAAAAGGCCACCACTGTACAAGTCAGTAACAGAATCACATTCACGCGCCACATCAACACAAACAAAATCAATTTTCTCTCTCTTAGCAGTTACAGATCAAAATCACAAATCCACAGAAAAGCTCAAGAACATACACAAACCCTAACTCAGAATCAACACCAATGCAGAACAATTTCACAAAAAACCGCTGAATTCGTCATTAAATCTGATTCACAGAAGCAAGCAAAGGCGAAATACGAAGGGATTCGATGCAACTTCAAGCGATTCTCAGAGATTCGTTGTGAATCTTCATCACTGAACCTTTGCGCCTGCAATCCAACGCGAGCACGCCACCGGAGGTAGCGCGCTGCGAGCGCAATCACAAGCATCAGATCGGAGAAGAAGAAGGAGAAGAAGAGGTGAAGGATTTCACAGGATCCGGATCAAGAGAGGAAAGAAAGGGGTGAAACCGGATTACCAGCGGAAATTCAGAGCCAAGGATTCAAAGAAACGGCCCAAATCTCCAAACCAAAACACAGGTAACACTAAAGCTTCATCACACTTCATTGAATATCACTACAGAGTTCAAAGCAACGTGAATCCGTAGATCCGAACCGTTCGATCCAAACCCTAAACCTAACCAAAACTTTTTTTCCAAAATCAGAGAAACGTTTCAAAATCCACAAAGAGTGTGAATCGAATCAAAACCTCACAGTTTTACAACGATTTCAGCCAAAAAAAAACAAAGAATATGAACGGTTCGAACCTACAGAGGTGAAAACTCAAGGATTCACGTTGTTCAACGGTTAAACTTGCAATCCTTTGAATGATTCACGCTTAGAATAATGATACGAACCGTTTAAGCCGTGTTTGAGTCGTTTCTGGGTAGGATTGGAAGAACTAGGGTTAGGGTTTGAAAGAGAACGGCGCGAGAGAGAAGAAGAAAGAGAAGCAGTGTTAGGAAATGCCAGGATCCGGATCTTGTGCCCTTTTATTTAGCTGGTGGAACGGGTCGGTTCTGACCCGGTCCACCTCCCTCGTGTGTGAGCCATTGGATCCTATCCATGGAGCGTCCGGATCAATCTAACGCTCCTAAAGCATCAAGAATGATCCGGATCCACTTGTGGCACGGGTTTGGGCCTGTAGTCGTGGGCTTGGGAGTTTTCTTCATGTTTTCTTTATTTTTTTGCTACGTACACCTTCTTTTCTTGCTATCTGAACTCCCTATTTGTCCTCATTTGTTTACAAAAATCCCAAAAAAATTCTTATGCGTTCTTGGTATATTTGTGACTGTTTTGTGATATTTTACATATGGAAATTGATAAAAATTTGGCAGGTGCTAATTTCTCACTTGATTGGGATATTTTGTGTTTTTATAAATTTTCTTGCATGTTTGCTTATCCAAATTCTTGTCATATAATTTTGATGGTTAGCACTTGATTCCATGAAGATTTGCCCCTGTTCTCATAATAGCTCCTTGGATTGTGTGAAGTTTGGTGCTCTTGTAGTATTTTCAATCTTATTAAAACTTGAATTTTGCGATATTTCTCATGTTCTTGTTAAAATTAATGCTTGATTACAATTTTGTGAAGTTTTTTTCAACTTTGTCAACTTGATTCTTGATTACAATTGTGTGATATTTTGCAATTTTGTTAAACTTGATTCTTGATTACAATTGTGTGATATTTTGCAATTTTGTTAAACTTGATTCTTGATACCAATTTTGTGATACTTTGCAACTTTGTTAAATTTGGTTCTTGATATTAGTTTTGTGATATTTTGCAACCATGTTTAGTTTGGTTCTCGATACTAATGGTGTGATATTTCGCAATCTTGTTTAGTTAGAGTGTTGATGCCCATTTTTGTGATATTTCGCAATGTTGTTTAGTGTGATTGTGTGCTAATTTTGTGATAGTTACCATTTTGTTTAGGATTAGTATTGCATTATTATTTTATCTTGTTTTACTAACCACTTTACTCTATGTCTCATGCATACTAAGCATCTCATCTCATTCCCATTTCTTCCTTTAACTCTTTCATGGAGCGTCCTACTAATTCATGTAATATTTTTAGGTAGTTTACTTTCTTTAATTTCATGCAAGGCTATAGAATGTAAATTAGGACCCGATGTAAAGGACTATGGACTATGATGATGTACACCGACACATGCACCGACACACGCACACACGTTGTATGTTTATCGTTTAGGTGTATGTTTAGGATGCGCGATACTTAGAGAAAATAAATCTTTTTAAAAAACAAATAACTTCCGTCACTTCAAATATTTTCCAAATAAACCTTGGAGTCAAAATTCCAAAGGATTTTCCCTTTATTTTCTTAATCAAACCAAAATGCAATTAATTTCCAACTTTAACCGTTTTCATTAACAATTGAACCAACCAAATGCGTTCTTTTTCTTTTCAATTCTAATGCCTATACGGCCTCTTTCCCTTCTTCAAAACCATTTTCAAAACTAAAATTGAACAAAACTCACAAAAACATTTTGGAAGAGAACTACATGGAATTTTGATCCCTTAAAAGGGTATGTAGGCAAGAGACTCAAAATCTCTCCAAGTCCAATAAAAACAAACATTCAAAATCTTCTTTCTCTCATTCTTAAAATCAACCCCTCTTTTTACAAAATAGCAATAAAAGCAAAGCGTATACGTAAAGCATAGTAAAACGGTTCCTATAGGATACTATAGTCATTGCGGGTGCCTAACACCTTCCCGTAGTGAAATCAGCCCCGAACTCGGAATTTCTAAGGTTTTTTCTCGATTTTACCTTTCCCAAAAAAAAAATAGAGATATCAATGATTGAAAGGTTCAAATCTAATCAATGATTTGACACCCGAAAATCGCGATAACAAACAACTCACCAACAACGGCTCTGACAATGCACCGACGACAACAACAAATGCAATATGCATGTGGTACCATTTTACGCGCGTTGAATGACAAGCATTCCAGGGCATGAGCCCTCAACAATTGGATGGTTAAATCATCCCAGGGCATAAGCCCTCAACGGGTGAACGATAAAGCGTTCCAGGGCATGAGCCCTCAACGGTTGAATGATTAACATTCCAGGGCATGAGCCCCCAACGATGCATATGAGTATAAAATGAACTCAATGGTGTATATCAGCATACAACCAACAACAACATCGACAGCTACTATGACAACAACAACTGTGCCTAAATCATTTAAGACACACTCCCCAACTTGGACGACACAACAACAATTCAACAAATGCATATACGAGGTATGACTTACATTTTCAACAACTCAATCAACGACACTCCAACATTTGAAACTAAGTTCAATAGCATATAATAGACATACACAAATGCACCAACAACCATGTTATTATTGCCAACCGAATTTAATCAACCAAGTACTCGAACATAGAAACTCACTTCAGATACAGGACTACTCGCCTCGGCGAGGACATCTGCTCGCCATGGCGAGCTCAAATAATGGGCTACTCGCCTTAGGCGAGATAGGGGCGAGTAGAACTGGGAGCTCTCGGCCTTTTTGACATTTTTCTCACCAAAACTTCATTTTTAAGCTCACTAATCATCTTTTTAATCTGAAAATTGTCCCAGTCATCTCTAAAAATATTAAGGTACACAAAACTATCCATCCCACGCCCTATAACAACATTTCCAAAATCAGATTTTTCTAAGGCCCTACTCGCCGTGGCGAGTGGTTTTGCTCGCGAGGCGGGCTAAGAACATTGCTCACTCGCCTTGGCGAGTCATGCTGCTCGCCGCGGCGAGCGATGAATGTCAGCACGGGCAGTACGCAGTTCTCACCCAAAAATCCCATTTTTCTCAATTTCTAACCCCAAAACAATCTACAAAAGTGTAATAAAGTTCTGCCTATACCCTGATTGCATTCTAACATCATTACAGTACAATCTACACCATTAATCTCTCATAATCATGCTCTAACCCTAAATCCCAATTCTCATAATTTTCTACAAAATCATGTTAAATTCACAATCAAAGATGTACAATCTATTACTATTGAAAGATAATCTCACCCTTACCTGATTTAAGATGAACAAAAGCTACAGCAGTCAAATTCTGGTTCTTCACTTGGCTCTCCTCTCTTTCTCCCAAAACTCTGGTTTTTGCTTTCTATTGCACGTACAACTGTTTTTCCTTACTGACTTTCTTTCCTATCCCACTCAAAGTGTAACCTCTCTTTTCCTTTACTCCCTACTTAATTCTTATTAATTCTCATTAACCCCTCAAAACTCCAATAAATATTATTTCTAACTTATTTCTACTAATTCTAAATAATTAATATTTCTCCTATATTATCAAATAACACAAATAATTATATAACAAATAACAACACACCATATATTCACATAATCAATTAAAATTCAAATAAAATATTCAAAGCAACTAAAAACCCGTAAGGGGTCTGATTGGGTGTTTGTAAGTCCAGATTCGGTTGTCTTGCTATGACGCTGGTTTATCGGCCATGGCGGTTTGTTGTTGTCATTGTCGCCGGTTCGGTTAAACTGCGATATGATCTTTTGAATGTGGGTCATCAATTAGTGGTCATCAATCTGTTGAGATCTGCAGATGTCAAGGTTAAGATGATTCGTGTGCCAGCCTAAAATTCGCCATTCACTTTGATTTGGAATTTGAGACTCGAAATGGCCGCTTAGCTTGCTGCTATTGTTGTAGGGAGTTGATGGTGTATGAACTGCCTCTTTGTTGACCGAGGATTCAATCACCGCATTGAAGACCTTTAATTAGTTTTATGATTAATTAGATGTTGATACACTTGTGTGTTGTTTTAATTTTTGTATCACCCATTTAGGGTCGACTTACACGTTTGTGTGGTTTTACTGGGTTAGATTTATGTCCCCCTAGTTTTTATGTAAATTTTTTCCTTTTTTTAATAATATTTATGAGCATTTGACAAAAGATCAGAGAAGGGTACCAACTTAGTTAGGAGCCTCTCTGTTTGATTTCATTTTGCTCTTGCCTTAAAAAAAAAATGACTCAGTGCATTATTAAATGAATTAGAAAAATTATTTTTTATAGTTTTTTGCCTTTCTTTTAAATTCTGAAAATTTATTTCTAGATTTTTTATATTTTAAAAATAAATTATAAAAAACTTTTTAATTTTGAAAGAAAAATCTGAAGATAAATTTTTTATTTTCAAAAAATATTATTTAATTTTCTTTTTTTACTCAAAATAAATATATTTTCTAGAATTTTTATTTTAGAAAAAATAAAAATACTTTTTTATTTCAAAAAAAATCTAAACTTTTTTTAAATTTCAAATTTGATTTTATAATTTTCAAAATATATTTTCTAATTTTTCTTTTTATATTGAAAAATAAGTTCCAGAATTTTTTTATATTTTTTAGAAAAAAAATTTTGATTTTGAAAAAAAAAAAATCTGATTTTTTTTTTCTAATTTTCTAGATTTTTTCCGTATCACTTTTTGCTAAAGGACAGTAAATTTTCCTAAGATTTGAAAGTTGACATTTTTCCAAAATTTCATTTCTTATCATGAGATTTTCATTTTGGATTGACAGACATTTGTTTTGGTGTTTCAATAACTTGGATTCTATTGCTAACAAATCAAATTTTTGTTATAAAGATTTTAAAGGTTTTGATTTGTTCTCCCAGCGTCTTGCAAATTCTTTGACATAATATTTATGAGTTAGTTCAGAAGATACCTAATTGTCATCAGAGTTTGAAGTTGTGATGGCTGATAGAACTTTTAACAAGTATACTAAAACTATCGAAGTAATAAAATAAATTTGTCTCCACAGTGACTATGTTAATCTCAATCCAGCAATAGCGTTATTCTAGAGGATGTGTAAAAGTTGAGATTTGATTTGATTGCACAAAATTAAATGACCAGAAATAAAGATTTGTTTAAAAAATATAGAGAGAGATGAGACTAGGTCTTTCGAATCCTTTGAGTTCCCCTAATTGGTACACTGCACCTATTTCTTATGAATATTTCTCTAGTTTCACGATGATTAACTAAAATAGCCCTAATCAATCCCTTGACTTAGGACCCTCTTATCAGATTACAGTCACTAATTCCTTAGGTGATCTAATATTCTTTGAAGGTTTTAAGAACGTTAACATATTATCACAAATAAACGATTATTCATTCCTAGACTAACCCTGTTTATTTTAACAATTCAATTAGGTCTAAGCTGAAAGCTATGGTCAGTAGTCATTCATTCTCACGAAATCTTGTTTATATTTGATCAGGATATAAAAATATTAAGAACAATTGTATTGAATAAAACTAGATTGATATTCACAATAGATAAAGTTTCACAACAATATGTTTAAATAAAGGTTACATCAGAATCATCTCAAACCTAATCTCTAAGAGATTTAGTTACACATGGTAACTAAAAAACAAGATATAAAAGATAAAAACATACCCTAGAAAATCAAGAAGAAGTTAGATTCTCTCCAGAAACTCCAAAGTAGCCTTCCTCTTGAACTCCTCTAGTTCTAAACGATAAATTCTGAATGAGGAAGGCTAGTATTTATAGTGAAAGTTTCTCTTGAGTTTGGGCTAAAAGTACGAGCTTTAACCAAAATACTAATAGGAAAAGACAAATGTGCCCCGAATTTTTAGGCACTCGAGGCACATCCCAGTGTGCTAGGCGCATGAGTGTATGGCAAAAGCCATACACCATGTGATAGACGCATGGTTGTGCTTTTCTAGGCCCAATTTCTCCAATTTTATGTCGTTTTAAGTCTTTGTCTTCAAATAACTTGCCTCGGTACTTTGGAAACAAAATTTCTCCCATTTTGTAAGTCTTTTGAGGCCTTTCGAATCTTCATTTTATTCTTCCTTGAATTTTCACAATTCTTCAGTTGTTCTTGATTTGCCGATTTGCATGATTTCTTCATGAATTACTTCAAAAACTCCCTAAAATTGATGTTTCGGGAAAACTAGAATTACAAACTCAAATATAAAAAACATTACAAAATTCCCAAAATCATAGGAAATCGTTCTAATACTCCTTCGTTTTGCTGCTATTTCCTTCTAAAATAAACTGAAAAACATGCTTAGAATAACGTAAGATGACCTGTCATTAATGGCATCATACCAAAGTTGGTTTCTTCTTCAATCTTCGTAGAATTTGATTCTTCATCAAGATTCTCCCAGGTTGCCATAAGACTTTCCTTAAGCTTTCTTCAGTAGCTCTCCTTTTTAGAGCTCTCCTTCTTTGACTTTCACTTATGTAACTCTGGGCAGTCAGCTATGAAGTGGCCAATCTTGTTGCACTTGAAGCATCCTCCCTTCTGGTATCCTTTCTTGGTCGTCAAGCTTGATCCTTTAAAGCCACTGCTTCTACCGGAGAACCTTCTCTTATTGGTCAAGTATTGGAGCCTCTTGGTTAAATAGGCCATCTCTTCAAGGTCTCCATCATTGTCACATTCTTCAGTTGGAGTTTCCACTTCTAACTCAGCAGGCTGAAGAGCTTTGGCATATTTACCCTAGGAAATTCCACAAGATGTGTATTTGTCGAGTCGTATAAAGATGTGCATTGTCGAATCATTACTTGGTGTTCATGCATTCATGGTCAGTCCGATTTAAAGATGTGATTTAAAGATGGGGATAAATCAGTAACATACCTCTGATATCCAAAACCAGTACCACATGCATATAGAGTCGAGTTAGGGACATTGCATACATAATTGCAAGTCTAATTGAAGATGTATTATTTTAAAATGTGTAACTATTTAAAGATGTGTTATTCAACGATGTGCTTCTATATGGTTACGTATGAATAGTTTGTATTTTGCTAAATTTCTATTCAATATTCTTAAATTTTGTTGATGCTTACATGTTATTATAAGATGTTGATTGATGCCTATTGATTTTATAAATGAATGTATATGTTTAAATATGAGTATTATATGGCTGTGATGTATACATGTCTAAATGCAATTGTTGCGTTCTTTTATCTGAATCTATACATGTGTTTATGCATCTCTTGTGTTGGATATATTCTCACTCTCTAGTGGTGGGTTGGGCGCATGCACCCTTGTGGTGTAGATTTGCAGGAAGAAGAAGTTTAGTAGCAATGAGTCTTTGAGGATGGCTTGAAGTCTACTCGTTTACTTATCGCTTTTGGGAGTCTCTATTGACTCGATGCTCTGATCTGTGACACTAGGGATTGGGGATTTATTTAATTTTAGAATAGGTTTTTAGAATTCTTTTAAATTCAGTTTTGATGTGGAATTAAAAATGTGAATATTTCTTTGTTATTTTAAAAATTATTCCGCTACGGCATTTAAAATTTAAATGAAGTATTTTTGAATCGAAGAAAATGATGTGATATCCTTGCGTGCTTTCAAAATTATTATATTTTTATTAGAAAATAATATGTGGGGTTTAGGGTGTTACAATACCCGTGGAATTTCCTAAGGAAATATAGAAATGATATTGGATAATAATTCCGCAAGAAAATCCTCAACAAAATAATTATTACCTGTGGATGTTTCTGCAGAATAAAAATCTGCAGGAAACTTCGTCTAACTTATGTATATTGGAGCAAAATCCACAGGGATTCCTGCGGAATCTTTGCGCATGAAAATCCGCAGGAAAATCGAGAGGTTGTAGCACAAAGATAACTACATCGTTAAAAATCTTAGGGTTAATGATGTGTTTCGTCCTTGCAAATAGGGTCGTTTAAAAATTTGTCCCTGTATTCGTTAATCCTTGCTTTTTAGACTTGCAAAGTTTAATCAGTTAAAAATTCGTCCCTCTCCCCACTTAATCACTTCCATGTCACTAAACCACACATGAAATTCCAATTTTACCCCTGGGTTTCCAATTCTTTCTTCCCCTTTTTAAGGGCAAAAATGGAATTTCATGTGTGGCAGTGATTGCCACGTCATCAAATTAGTGACGTGGCAGTCATTAACTGGGTCAAGGGACGAAATTTTAACTGATTAAACTTTGCAAGGTTAAAAAGCAAGGATTAACGAATACAGGGACGAATTTTTAAACGACCCCTATTTGCGAGGACGAAACACATCATTAACCCAAAATCTTATTTAGAAAACTCATTGAGTTAAACCAAGTGAAGAATAAAGAGCGTAGTGACATGACAAGCAACAAATCAATAAAACTATATTCGGCTCAATCTATTTATAATGAAAGTATTTTTTTTTTGTGGTGGTTGGGGTTTGAACCCGGAACCTTGCTTATATTATGCATTGTCTCTACCAACTGAGCTAAACTCATGAGAACTAATGAAAGTATTTAAAACACTAGAATGAATTTGTTTTGAAGGAAAAAATATTCCTTCAATTAATCATGGAACGATGTAACGATGACAAAACAAATGATGGAACGATGGTGTGATGAAAAAACAAATGATGGTGTGATGAAACAAACAAACGTACCAATGACACTATCAATTAATCCAGAAAATAAGAAACCTAGGACTCTCTTTAAAATTAACACTAAACCAATGAAATGAATTCCAGTATTAACATTCAGAAGGAAATACCAACTTTAACTGTGTTATGCTCGAAACTAAAGTTATTCACTCTATAACAAGTACCGTTTCTTTGACCAAACAATGAAAATCTATAAAATGAAGAATACATTTCAATTACATGCATTAAAACAATGGATACTAAAATATTGAACATTAGAATAATGATTTCAAACAGAGATTATAAGCTACAATACTTGTTATTAAACTGAGCAATTGCAATACTTAAGCCAGCGGAGCAATAAATATTTCAGAAAGAAACTGCAAAATTCTGTACTAACTATACATAATATAAAATTGTCCAAGAAACACGGTGATTAAATAAATGGCTATCATTCTATGATACACTATTTTTTAGTGCGAACCAGGTATCTATAATCAAAACTGGGCTCATGCTAGGTGTTGAAAACCCTAGCAGAGCGTTCAAAACTCAATATCTATTATCAAACAGAAATCATATCACTTCAGCACTCTCCAAGACAAAGATTTAATGACACATACATTGATCATACCAAGATCTTTTCTAAACCAATTGAAAGCAAAACAAATTAAAGAGGAAATGAAGACTATAAGAAAATCACACTTTTATTTAAATTTGAAGGACTTTTCTAAAATCATTCAAATTGCACTTCACATAGTTTATCACGCATTACTACAAGTTTTTGCTTTTGGGGTAAAAGAAACTTGATTCTTTCCAACATCGAAGAGGAAAGTATGATCAGCTTGGTTGACGACTCCCAATATATTTCCAAAATCATTGTGCCCTAGAACGGCCAAGCAGAAGATGTTATTCCTCCCCTCTCTTGCAGACAGAAATCCTGACTCAGGAGCCACCACAAAATCAGCACCTCCATCAAAATGATACGTTATCGTCGGCTTCACAATGTTGCTTGGAGGATTAAGATAACAAAGATCAAGAGACATTTTCTTTTCAGTAGAGGGACTCAATCCCTTTTGTTGAAAGTAAGCAATTACACTTTGTTTCAACACTTGATAAGCACTCTGAACTAAAATGGTAGCATAAGCTCCTGTGTCAAGAATAAAACCGCCGGATCCATCTGATTTTACTTCGAATAGTTTGGGGTCTATTGGGAGCTTATTCCCATCCAAACTGATTCCCTTACAAACAACATGGTAATGTATCAATGTTATGCTGCCTATTTTCGGCACAAGCGACGTTGTTTTGAAGTCTCCGCTTATTTTAGCATCGGGGCCAAAATGTAAGTAATTGTGTGACTGTGGATCAAGTAATTGGCCAAGGCAATAAGAAAAACGCATATTGGTTTCACTTTTCAATTGCTTTAGAAAAGATCTTGGTTCTGGCCCTAGTCCAAACATTCCTCCTATGACATTGTTTTGTGTCATGGGCACCCCAAATGTCATTTTTTTGCTTCGAAGCCCACAACCAAAAACCACTCCTTTGAAGCTTAAAAAGCGTTTATCAATAATAATATTGCTAGGACCAGGAGGAAAATTGAAAGTTTCGGATAAAAGAATGCCTTCACTTTCAGCACCATCGGCATAAGTTATAGCATACTCGCATTTACCGTTGGGACATAGTTTGGGATCACAAAGTGGGTCGTCACATGGCACCTCCTTGAAAGTATTGGATTTGTGATACTTGAAATCTCCCCCTTTTAATGGGAAACATGTCGTGCATCCATGACATTGAACCCATGTATCACTAGAACCTGTGTCAAACATCAACAAAGTTGTGAATGGTGGTGTGCCAATCCTCATTTCAACAGCATATATGTTAGAAATAGTTGGGACAAGTGGTTGAATAGTTTGTGGGGATATTGCATCATTGGTGTTGTTCATTTGATACTTAAGAGCATGAATTTTTGAGAGTTGGACTAACCTATTGTGTTTCTCTTCAAGAGAAATATTTTTGGGAAAGAGCAATGAATCAAAATTTACTCGTGGGATTAATTTCATTGAGAAAGACATGGTTCCTATGGGCATGCAGACACAAAATAACACACAGAGTGTTAAGAAACTAAATGAAGAAGCCATTTTCATTATATGATCAATGTGTTTGTGTTATGTTTGTTGTGATAGGATTGTGAAGCAAGCTAGCTCTTTTATACACACACATGGCTAGGGTTTCATACGTGTATTGTGACTCTGAATTATGTGACATTGACATTAAACTAACACCACTTTTTCTTAAATTCATTTGACTCTCTCTTTCTATTTCTCTAATTACATATCCATAATTTTGATATTGATGTTTAATAACTTCAACTTTCTCATGTTATAATGGTTTACATTCAAGCACTACCAAAAAAAATGGTTTCCATTCAATTTACTTCTTTTTATGTGTTTCTTTCATTCTCAATTTCTTTCTTTCATTCAATTTATTTCTTTTTAGGATTTCTTTCATTCTCAATTTAGTTGTTTTTATAGTGTCTTTCATTTTCAATGTATTTTGCTATATTCTATTAATCCCATATATCTCTTTTGAGTTCATTAGAATAAATTAAGGTGTGAACAAATTCAATTTTGAGAAGAAACAAAACCTGAAGAAATGTGAACATAAGGAATTCAAAGCAAGGCAAGGGTCCCAATAGAAATAACTCTTGCTTACACTCGGAAAAGATTTTATGTTTCATTTTCTAAAATTTTGTTTCTTTGAAATGCTAACATGTGGAAGACTTATGCAGTGAAAAACTGTCATAGAGAGCAGATGTAATTCATTTTCGTAAACAATGAAAATGATGTTTTGAAATTTATAATTTTTTAAAAAAATGCTTGATCTATTTTCATATACAGGTTAATTGTGTTTTTCACCCCTGTAATATATGTCATTTCTGATTTTCACCCTTGTAAAATTTTCGGTTTGATTTGCACCCTTGTAAATTATTTTTTTCTGGAAAACCCCCCTCCCTCATATGACTGTGCATATTTGCTGACGTGGTACACTGTGCACATATGCTCATGTGGCACGCTGACTCTATAATATTTTTAAGGGTACACGTGGCATTTGTACCTATTTATAAAAAAAAATTAAAAATTAAAAATGAATTTATATTAATTTAAAAAAATCAGAAAATTAATTTTCGAAAATTTAAAATCGTAAAAATTTATTTTTTTAAAAATAAATAAATATATATTCACTTATATTAATTTGAAAATAATTTTTTTTTAAAAATCCAAAAAATAATATAAATTCATTGACGAAATTTTTTTTATAACCAAATTTTATTAAAATTTTGAAAAAAATCTAAAAAAAAACTATAAGATTTTTTTCGAAATTTTAAAAATCAAGAAATATAATCAGATATTTTTCGAAATTAAAAAGATTTTAAAAAATTCTGAAATTTAATTTTCAAAATAAAAATATAGAAAATTTAAAAAAATGTCAGATTTTTATTCAAAATTTTTAATTTTAATTTTCAAAAGTTCTAGAATTTTTTTCAAATAAAAAAATTGTTAAAATTAAAGAAAATTTTTATTTTACTCCAAAAAAATTCTGGAAAATTTTTCTATTACCAAATTTTTTTTTTTGTTTTTCAAGATTTTAAAAAATCAGGAAAAAAGATATGATTTTTTTTCGAAATTTAAAAAATACGAAAATATAATCAGATTTTTTTAAAAAATATAATTGAAATTTAATTTTCAAAAGTTGGAAAAAGGTTCAGATTTTTGTACAAAAAATAAAAAAGTTTAAATTTTTTTAAATCTGGAAAAAAAATTAATTTTTCGGAAATTCAGATTTTTTTTTGGAAATTTTTTTTCTATAAATTTTATAAAATCTTTTTCGAAATTAAAATATTGGAAATAAATCATATTTTTTCAAAAAAAAAAATTGGTAAATATTGTAGTCCTTACGAATAAGGTAAATATTTAACGTGGTCCACTTTCTCACCTATATAGCGTAACCTCCCCTCCGATAGTTTTATTTGTGTGAAAGTACCTTACATGAGGCTGACTTCGGTAGTGTCTTCTATATTAATTCTCCGAGCGAAGTTGATCAATTAACTACCTTATTCGTAAGGCCTTTAATATACTTTCACATGTTGCGTACGGCCTTAATAAGTTATAACCTGTCATATTGCCATTCTTGGTAGCTTGGTGATATGTTGTGTATGTTTGATTATATGGTGTCAATAATTAATTTTGAATAATTGATTCTATCCGATTGGATTCTTTATCTTTGATCTTATGAAAAGAAGTTAACGCAAATAAAAAACTTTTGATGTGAATTAGTAAATTCACACTAACGAAAAAATGTATCTTTATAAGTTGGTATTTCATAAATTATCTTGATAAGCTTATGAATAATACATAAAAGTTTATTTATTTGCATAAGATATTTAGTACGTTAGAATTAGGTCTATTTTGGGAATATTATGTGTTTGAGGGTAGGGGTGGAGGTAGGAGTATGAATGTGAGGAATGAAGTAAAATCCTTTCAAAACAATTATAGTATGAAGTGCGGCTCAACATTTCAGCCCTATTTTTCTCCCACTTGGACTATACAAAAGGACTAGAATTCTGCTCTTCTCCTAACAAAAATTGCTCGCTCCCAACCAAACTTCCGAAAATACTCTTGCGTGTGTTAACTCATGTTGTCTGAGTTAACTCAAACAGGAGTTAAACATGAAAATACCCTGCGTGAGTTAACTCATGTGGGTGTTAAACATGAAAAAACACCCTGCTTGAGTTAACTTACACTGCGTGAGTTAACTCACATAGGGGAATTTTTGGAAGTTTGGTTGGGAATGAGCAAAATGTGTTGGGAGAATAGCAGAATTCGAAGAACTAAGGGAATTTCCTTTAAGCCTTTCGTCCTCGTCGCATGCCCTCCAAAATATACCTCATATATTACATATTTGGGAGAATTAGACACTTGTCCTTCAAAAATACCTGTAATATAACTTATGACAGTTACACATGAACAACGATAACATTGCTTATGAACTAAAAACATGTGCAAGACACAAGATTTAGTATCTTTGTGATTGTGCACCACGTAAAGGAAAAAAGTTTTCGATCTCCCATTTTGATGGACAATAGAACTACCATATACTGAAATTTTTGTACAATAAGAAAGCTCATATTTAGCATAATCATCCATTTATTCGGAGGTGTAGGGCCAATTCTATCAGGAGTTAGAGCGTGTTTCACCTTGTTGAATGATTCTTTGTACCAATCAGTCGGAGATAACAATCGAAATCATTGGTATCAAGACATATGATATGATGATCACCAACATATATAGCATGCAAACATCATAAAATCCACAATAACCATCACCTTCGACAATCACCGCATTTTCAATAAATTTATGCATGGACAACATGATTTTCTTCTTGTGTGGGAAGTCGACTTGAACCGTATGAGTATTAGGAGACTTATTACTAGTAGTCACACTACTCCTACTTGATCACTTTTCTTACGTGCAAATAAACAAGTAGGTTCTTTTTAAAGGATGAATTGCCAGACTAGGAGTTCGATACTCTTCAAATTATAAAATCCAAACAAGATATATTTTCCAAATAGAAGGTGTGCGATAAATACATAAGATAGGATAGGAAGAGAAATTTCCAATAACTAGTAAAACATATTATTCAATAGCCATTTTAGGATATTGGGGGTGAGAAAAGTAGAGCCCCAAATTTTTTTATATGACCATTATCTGCACTTTATATTTGGGCCGACTATAGATAGCAATAATAATGAAACGAAAGAAGTAAAAGAGAAAACATTTCACCGAAAAAAAACATTTATTTAATAGAAATTATGAAACTTACATATTTACTCAAAACAAATTTGACTTTAGATAGCTAATTTTTTCATTTTAATCTTTTTTTTTTAAATAATTTTTTTTTTCTATGTCTATTTTCTAAGTTCTATGTAGTTTTAAAAAAATTATGTCAATATCTTATTAAAAAATAATAATAATTATGTTTTTTTTTTGAACAAGCCAAAATGGAATTATATACCAATAATAATAATAGCTCTCCAAGCACAAGGTGTGCCTAGAAGGCCACTAGAACAATACAACGAGAGTCAGAAACAAACAGTACTGAAATCAAAATCAAGGTGGTTAGCCAATGCCTAAACAAGCCAAGGGGTTTAACCACCACCACTGAGTACCATAAACAAACATGGCTTTTTTAGCCATCAACCATGCTAACGACAACGATTTAATTTTATCAAGTAACCTGGGGACGTCGGTTGTAACATTATTGAACATACGGTTATTGCGTTCGTTCCACAAAACCCAAGTGACAAGAAGCCAGATTAATTGCAAAAACGAACGCTTAGCTTTACCAGAACTTGTCATATGAATAAACTGCACGAAATGATCAGCAACATTATTAGTATCCGCCCCCGCAAAACCAATCCATTGACGCACCTGCTGCCATAAGAAAACAAAGGACGAGCACGACATGAACAAGTGATCAGCCGTTTCAACCTGACCACACCCTGCAGCACAAAGAGCCGCCTCTGTCTGAATAATACCTCTAGCTGCCAGATTTGCTCTCGTAGGTAAACGGTCACGCAAGAGCCGCCACGCGAAAATAGAAACCTTTAACGGAACCTGGTGATGCCAGACAAGATCTAGAGCGCCATCCATATGAGTGGTGTGAGGATGGGTTAAAAAATCATAAGCACCTCGAACAGAATAACCTCCCACAGGGTCAAGAAGCCACACTCAAACATCTGAAACATTAGGAAACAGAGAAACATCAAGCATAAAAGCCCTACACTCCTCTAGTAAATTCTCCTCCCACACCCACAACCTACGCCTCCACCGCCAACCGTCCCCTCCCTGCCCAAGGCCAAGAGAGAACATACTAGCAACTGTCTCCATTTTGTTCTCCGCCAACTCAAACAATCTAGAAAAACGCTCACTAAGAGCCACTCCCCCCAACCATCATTTTAATAGTTATATTAAAATGGCAACTTAAAGATTTTTAAAAATAAAAATCCTACATGAATTTATTTTTAATGAAATTCATAGATTTATTTTATTTGAGACCCACATAAAAACAAATGCATAACGTCTTACAAGATATTTATTTTTCATAAGAGGTCTAGTTAGAATCTTTCACTAAAGAAATATTTTCATCTATACTCTCTACTTGTAGACCTAACATGCTTTAATACGACAACTTCATTGGATTATTTACACGATTATCATTTTAATATTTCCTCACAAAATTATAATACATAATTGTCACAATACTCTAATAGAACAAAATCATTAAACAATTTTAATATTTTTCCTGCTGTGCAAGATGTATAGGTCTACTGTCTCCATATAGTTTTTTATGATGATTACATTTTTTTTTTAAGCAAGATGATGATTACCTGCAATCATACTATAAAACTAAGGACATGTGTTACATTATGTTCATCACCAAGTGTGCTACCTCAAAAATAATAATGTTTTTGCTTATGTAGGCATGTTCTCCCAAAGAAACCAAAAATTGTTCAAGGTTAGCTTATACTTTATGTTGCATGTATCTTCTCCAAGTTTCTGTGCATTGTCTAGAACCGTAGCAGACAACTTCTCAACATATATAAAAATATACATCATCAAATTTGTTCTGTTGCACCCACACATATCACTCCTATTTTATTTTATAATATTGTTATAAGTTTGGTACACAGAAGCACATTATTACTAAGAGTGTGACACATGGTTCATCTCCTCCACCATATACATCATGTCCCCTAAAAAAATATAATTTAGATAAGAGGGTTTTCTCGCAAGCATATTCTATACTCCAATATATTTAGTGTTGTCCAATTTCTTTGGAACCGAAAAATCAGGAAAACTTTGCCTCTTCAGAATTTCAATAGCCTTTGAAACATGATGATAGCAGCTTTGATTCAGTTTGAAGTTGTTTGATCGAAATCGGAAATTTTGATTTTAAAAGAAAATGAGTTAGTGTGTTGTACTAAATGACTATATATATATATATATATATATATATATATATATATATATATATATATATATATATAGGGAATGGCTATAATTTTTTATTTTTTTGCAAAGGCGGCTGTAATATTCGTATTTTACAATCACAATTGTGTGCTGCCCATCTTTTGCGACTATTTACAATTGTTGCAAGGACAAAATTTAAGTACGTGCTGTTCTTTCTATTCTCAACTAAAAAAATAGTATAATTAAAAATAGAGTATAACTATTACTAATTCTGAAAGTGTTTAGTTTTAAAAAAAAACTAATTTAACCAATAATTGTCTGGTAGTTAGAAGAACAACAAGAACAATGACTTATAGTTTTATCTATATATATGTTTTATCCTTAATTTTAATGTAATTAAAGAATATTGCTAATTAATGCAGATTTTTTTTGCTAATGCAATTTTCAAACCATGTCGACAGATATATAATGTTGTCGACATTTTTATTTTTTATGTGTGACATATGGTCACACTATGATAGATAATTGATGTTATTATTTAATTTTGCTAGCTTGAATACAGAAGAAGATCACATTGTGTGGATTTTGTTTAATGTGACACACTGACACCCATGTATGCATACATTCGATTTTTTAATGCTTACCTAGGCATTGCTGATGCTTACTTAGATCTAAGTTTGAGTCACCAAATCTATATCATTCTTCATTCATGACCACTTAAATCTTGATTGCTAACATTGTCCTTCTTTATGATTTCTTGGGAATTGTTGGTTCATGAATTGTCTTTCTCAATCTTTGAAAGGGCATGCAGAAAAATAGAAAAAAATAATACTGAAGGGACATTCGCTAAACCTAAATTTAGCTATGCTTCTGGTGGAGGAGATGAACCATGTGTCACACTCTTAGTAATAATGTGCTTCTGTGTACCAAACTTATAACAATATGGTACACAGATAAGAATTTTTTTTTTTTTCGACCCAATAAAAAAAAAAATGAAAAATTTGACCCCCTTTGAAAAATATTTACCCAAATGACCCACTTTCAAATTTTTTTTTTTTTTTTTGTCTTTTTCCCCATTACCGCCGTTTGGATTGGCGGTAATGGGCTGCTTTTTATGCACCCCCCTGCCACTTTTCTGCACCGTTTTTTTTTAATTATTTTTTATTCATTACCGCCATTTCAAATGGCCGTAATGAATTTTTATTTTTTTTTTCGTTTTTTATTTTTTTGGCAATATATAAGAAATTTAAATTAATTAAAAAAAATTAATAAATATATATTAATGAAAATTGTTAATAAATAAATTTTTTTTTGAAGAAATTAATAATAAATAAAAATTGATTTAATATTTTAAAAATGCTAATTACATAATCGAAAAGAAAAACTACTTTCTTCGTGGTAACCATTTACGCCAACCTAAATTTAAATTGTGGGTTCCCGTAGCACATAATTTATCTTTTTTTCTTCGCACGGGTCGTTGATCTTGCTCTTCCTCTTCCTCTTGTTGTTCCTCTTCCACCGCCACATTTTGAATTTCCGCATCATTAGTTTCCATAGTGACATCATTTTGCACTTGGGGAACAGAGTGTGTCCACATTTCATTAACGAAATCATCTTCGTTAAATCCTGCAGCCAGATTTTCTATTGATCTGATATGTGGTTCTGGCCATTGGGGTGCGTAGGTTGTTTCGGGGTAGTGTACATTGTTTGGAGGGGTTGGTAGGTTGAAAGGGGAGTATTCTGATTGGTGTGGGAAACTGGTTTGTGGGGTGTTTTGAGTTGGATTAAAGTCATCAAATGAATAATTTGATATTTGGGAGCTTTCTCCATGATGACTATGTTGCGAGTAGGTTGGATATGGAATTGGAGAGTGTTGTAAGAATTCGTTTGTGGGTTGTGGTGGTGATTGGTAAGTTTGGCTGAAGTTGTAGTTGGTGGATGAGTTAAAGCTTGTGTCAAAGTAAGGGAGTGAAGGTGTAATGAACTGGCTGTTAGGGGGATGTGTATCTGACCACATATCTTCATCTGGCATCATATTCGGTTCAGGTGCTGCAGGATAGTTGGCTGGCAAGCCTTGTAAAGTTATTCCACTGCGTGCCATTGGGTTTGCCAATAGTGCTTCTCTAGAAAGATACAGACGTTCCCCAAAAAAGTTCCAATACCATTGAAAGTATATACGATTCGGATAAACCACATAGGTATATCGGACTCCGTGTAGTGCAAACTGATGGCGTTGGTTCCACTTAAGGATATAATAATGATGGTGATCTCCCCATGAGCCTTTTATTTTGATCTTATGGCAACAAGTTTCATGGAGATTTCTCAAATCATCTGGCATGGCAGGTGGAAATTGAGGTAAGCCAAACTGAAGCATTACTCTATCTGTTTGATGTCTTTCGACGACCTCGAAACAGATGAGATATGTGTTTGCAGACCAAATCTGGCTTTCTTCTTCGTTGGAGTAGTGGAAGTCAAGGTAAGGCCTCCAGCAAAACTGTTTATAATGAGATATGTTAGTCAATGAATGAATGAAAATCATTAATGAAAGTAAAAATAGTAATACCTGATCATATGTCATGTTGTCAATTTTCAAACGTGTTGAAATGAGATTATGCCGAGGATTTTCGATATAGCGACTCCCACGTTCTAGCCATCTAAGTATTTTTAAAATGTTATAATTAATATATTTGATAAATTGTATTTAAAAATTAATAAAAAAACTACATATTTATTTAACTTACATATTTGCCAACGGAGGAAGTGTTTCAGCTGGTGGTGGATTCCTGGGCACAGGAGCTATGCATATCATTCTTGAATATGCCCATGCCTGTAAAAGTAATGTGCACCCCTCGAATTTATTCACACCAAATTCTGCGGCTTCACACAAAGATCTATAAACCACCGCCAAACAAGCCGAACCCCAACTGTATTGTCCAACCTCTTGAGGTGATTTATTCAACAATGGCAACCATTTCAAATGTACAAGGTTGCCAGTATAATTAGGCATTAAACGAGTGCCTATCAAATAAAATACGTAACTTCTAAACAAATGTAGATCTGAGGGGGGGCCTGGCATTCCATTACCTGTGATATATTTATGGAGCCAAGATAATTTTATACTCAGACCGTCCCGCCCCCGTTTCGTTAGGGCACTGCCTAAAACAGATTCAATAGTATCCCATGGTATTTCTGTTCTACCGGTAACTGGTTCTCCGTTAATTTTTAACCCTAGTAGCATATGAACGTCTTCCAACGTTATCGTACACTCTCCTGATGGGAAAAGAAATGTGTGTGTCTCTGGTCTCCATCGTTCACATAATGCGGTTATTAAACGATTATCTATGTTGTGTCTATTTAATCTAGTAAACTCCCATAATCCAGCTACTTTTAAATAATGTTGAATGTTTTCGGGCGCATCTAAAACTTTTTGATGATAACGACTTCTAATGTAATGTTTTGTTTCGTCCTACAAGAAAAAATTGAACAATTATCAATGAAAAATACAATAAAAAAATACAATGAAAAATATAATGTAGAAATTAAATTAATAAAATTAACTTACATTGATAGTTTCTGAAATATGACAGGATCTATGTTTGTTACCGAAATGAAGGAAGTTTTCCATCTTTAAAAGATTCAACTACGATCAAAATATAAGGAGAAAAAGCTTGGTATTATGGAAGGATATTGAGATGAAATGAAGTGAGAATTTTTGCTCTGTGTTTGGAAATGAACCACACCACTACAAGTTTATAGTGCCTTGAAAATTTTGAAAGTAGCAGGATGCAGGACAATTATGCAGAGAAATTTGTTTGCATGCTTGTATTGTCATTCACAACAATTAATTCTAGCATGCAAGTGTCTCCTCTAAGTTTTTTTTCCTGTAGTACTGCCTTCATTACCGCCAATTGAAATGCCTGTAATGAACCTGGCAACCAATGTAATGCTGCCACGCGTGAAAACAAGTCAAAAAAGGGGTCACATGCACTGTTCACGCGCAGAGCACGCGCCTGTACGCAGCGCTGACACGCGCCAGACGCGCAGGCTGACACGCGCAGCATTACCGCCAATCCGTTTGGCCGTAACGCGCCAGCCACTCAGCGTGGGACGCGTGGCACGGAAGGCAGGCCATTACCGCCATTTCAAATGGCCGTAATGCGTCAGCCAATCACAACGTGACACGTGGCATTTTTTGCATGCAAAACTTGGAAATTTTTTTGACTATAAAACGGTATTCTTAACAAATTATTACACACACTTTCAACACCCATAAACCACTAAGAAGAAAAATGGCACCAACACCAGAAAATGTAATTTTGATTGTTCATTACAATGGAGTAGTTTCAAGAAATCAGTTTGGTTCATTTTTTGAAAGTGAACAAAGAAAGTGTTTTAACTGTAGTGTTAAAAGCACCTTTGCTCACTTGAAAAAAAGAATTGCAGAGAAGCTTTATTTAAGTGACTCTCAAGTGATAACCAAAATTGTTTATAGAGCACCACAAAGTTATGCTGCAAATAACATTCAGTACAACGATGTACAAATATGCAATAACAATGAGGTTGCTGATATGTTCGCCACTCATAAATATTATGAAATGGTAGGTTCGATTGAGTTAATGGTTACGGTTGAAAACAGAGAGGTTCCACAACCTTTTTCACAACCACAGTACGAATATGAACCATCTTCATCACAACAATTGTCATACAACCTACCGTTCACGCAAACACAAAATGAATACGAACCATCTTCATCACAACCCTTACCATACACACAACCATACTCACAGACACACCGTGAAAATGCACCCTCGTCTTCACAAGCACCGCCACAAACACAAACTCAACTGACAGATCTATTTGTTCATCAATTTCAAGACTTTCCAGATAACGAACACCACAACAGAAACGAAGACGAAGAAGACGAAGATAGTAGTGAAAGTGACGAAGACGAGTCACTTCAACCCGATGCTGACGAAGAAGACGAACACCACAACAGAAACGAAGACGAAGACATTTGGGGAAACATTTTGTCTGGTACACAACCACAACAAACACAAGAGGCACAAGAGGCAGTACCGATTAGAGCAGCTTATTGTCCCCCACTGCATATGCGTAACCTTGATGTTGCTGCATATGATGCTCTACCCACAGACGATCACTGGAATACGACTGTTCCGCTCGATGGAGCTATTGCAGAAGGGATGACTTTTCATAGTAAAGAAGATTGTTTGCACGCCATCAAGTCTTTCCACATCCAAAAATCGATTGATTACGATGTTATACACTCGGATCCAAAAAGATATGTAATTCAATGTACACACGAGACATGTGGATTCAAGTTGAGAGCGTCGTACAGAAAAAGGAGTGGCAAATGGATGATTGGGACATTGGTCGGTCCACACAGCTGCACATCGACTTTATTTTCACAAGATCATCGCAAGCTTAACTACAAACTTATAAGGGATAGCATCAAAACCCTTGTGCATGCAGATGCCTCGGTTAAGCCAAAGTTAATCATTGCTCATATACCGGAAAAGTTTAACTACACAACCACTTATAGAAAGGCGTGGATGGCAAAGAATGCGGCAATTGAATCTATTTACGGGAATTGGGAGAAATCTTATAATGTCCTTCCGCAATGGTTGAATGTGATGAAGGAGGCAATGCCAGGAACCGTATTCAATTTGAAGACTCGAATTGGCGAGAAGGGAGAGACACAATTTCATCGTCTCTTTTGGGCCTTTTATCCATGCATCCATGGGTTCAAGTACTGTAAACCAGTTGTCCATGTTGATGGGACTTGGTTGTATGGCAAGTACAAAGGGACCTTATTGCTTGCGGTAGCACAAGATGGGAACAACAAAACGATTCCAGTTGCCTTTGCGCTAGTCGAAGGTGAGACCAAGGAAGGATGGGGTTTTTTTCTGAAAAATCTTAGGAAGCATGTCACACAACGAATTCCCGTCTGCATGGTCTCAGACAGACATGAATCAATTAAAAGTGCATTCAATGACCCACGGAATGGTTGGCAACAAACTGGTTCAACTCATGTTTACTGCATCCGACACATTAAGCAAAATTTCATGAGGGCAATCAAGGATGGAGATCTCAAGGACATCGTCACTAATATGGGTAAAAATACTATCTTATAACTGTTTTAATTCAAGTAATTATTAACTATAATATTTAACAATTTTTTGCTTGGAATACAGGATATGCTATAAACATACCCTTGTTCGACTACTACCGTGGTATAATTCAGGAAGCAAATCAGCGTGCATTAGATTGGGTCGACAATATACCAAAGGAAAAATGGACTCAAGCATATGACGAGGGTCGTCGATGGGGCCAAATGACAAGCAACATCGTTGAGTCGTGGAACTCTGTGTTTAAGGGAACACGCAACCTACCTGTTACAGCTATAGTCCAATCAACCTACTATAGGTTGGCGTGTCTTTTTGCCGAAAGGGCTCAAGGTGCGTTTGCAAGGGTAGGTTCTGGAGACGTGTTCAGTGTCTATTGCCAGAACATGCTTAAGGATGACATTTTAAAGTCCAACACCCATTATGTCGAACATTTCGATCGACAGATGTATACCTTCTCTGTTCGTGAGACCGTCAACTACAGGGAGGGAAGGCCAATGGGAACTTTCAAGGTTGATCTGCAAGCGAGATGGTGTGACTGTGGGAAATATCAAGCCTTACATTTGCCTTGTTCCCATGTCATAGCCGCATGTTCTTCTTTTCACTATGACTACACAACCCTTATTCCAGACGTGTTCAAAAACGAGAATGTTTACGCAATCTACAACGAAGCATTCAAAGTAGTCCATGACAAGAGTTATTGGCCCCCATACGAAGGTCCTCAGCTTTTCCATAATCCAAATATGCAAAGACTAAAGAAAGGTCGACCCAATAGTACTCGCATACGGACTGAAATGGACGAGGAGGTGGAAGAAAGGATACCGACACCGAGACTGTGTGGGTTGTGTCGGCAACCAGGTCATATTAGGAGAAATTGTCCGACCAATCCAAAACGCTAGTTAATACCGTTATGTATTTTGTGTTTTTATTTTTATTTCTATCACTATGAATAATATTTTTATTTATTAACAATTTTCATTAATATATATTTATTAATTTTTTTAATTAATTTAAATTTCTTATATATTGCCAAAAAAATAAAAATCGAAAAAAAAAATTAAAAATTCATTACGGCCATTTGAAATGGCGGTAATGAATAAAAAATAATTAAAAAAAAAACGGTGCAGAAAAGTGGCAGGGGGGTGCATAAAAAGCAGCCCATTACCGCCAATCCAAACGGCGGTAATGGGGAAAAAGACAAAAAAAAAAAAAAAATTTGAAAGTGGGTCATTTGGGTAAATATTTTTCAAAGGGAGTTACGCAAAAACGTCGTTTTTCTCACAATCACATAATCACACATAACGATCCAAACGGTTCAAATTTCACAAATTCGCCGGTATTGACCCGTAATCACTTAAACACACTTAATGACACGTAAACTATCCAAATTACACAAATTTGTCCATAAATATCTAAAATTACATAATCTGACCTAAACGGACAAAATGACCCAAATTTTATACGAAAACAATAACTCTGCGCAACTTAACTCACGCTGCTTGAGTTAACTTGCGCAGCGTTACTTAACTAGCGCAGGGACATTTTTGGCATGGCTGCAGGGCGCGAGTGTTTTGTGCTGGGGAAAGAGCAGAATTCTATTAAAAATGTGAAAGCATAGAAAAGAGAAACATGTAGTCGAATTAATATATAACCGACTATCAATTGAGAGTTTGGTAACTCAACTAATTTGGATTTATAGTTAAATGGATTGAAGGTCTCGTGTTCAAATGAGAAGGGTATTAACATAACAGCTAACGTTTAAGAAAGAAGCAAATACACCTATTATAAAAAGCTCATTACGATGTGTAACAAACTTAACTAACTTCCTTGACAATTAACAAATCAATAATTGTAGTTAATTATGTTCATACTAACTAGTGGTGTGTGAGAAAGGATCGTGTGCTCAACATCTTTAACTTGGAGTTTATTTTTGTGTGGATAAAATTAAAGATTCAAGGGAACCTATTGAAGATGTCGAATGTGGAAACATAAGTATGTATTCTAAAAATTATAATAGCAATACGTATGCTGCAGTTGATAAATGATAACATATAATAATGCTTTAAGAATAACAATGATAATCAATTAAATCCTCAAGCTATGATGGTGCTTTTACTATATGTTAGAATACTTGGACTACTACAAACTTGTGTTGCGTGATTACATTAGATTAGATGTGACTTCCAAGAGTTTATAAATTTGTTTATAATTCTGCATGTATTTTTTATTGTCTAAAAGCACTTTTAGATTACCAAACGGCACGAGTTAGTTCTATTTTTGAAGTCCTCATACTAATTTTGGAATATTTAGGACACTTTTGGAGGTTCAAGGAATTAAGTTTGTGCATATTTTTTTAATGCATATATTATTAGGTAATGTAATACTACTACATCATCTTGCTTGTCACCCTCCATTTCATTAGAAGATGAAAAGTTTTCCATTTACAGCAATTTTAAATACTCCGCCACACTTAGTTTCTTCTTTATCCAATGGCCACTCTCATATAAGCTTACATTTATCTTTTTTCTTTTACGGAAAGCTCACATTTATCTGAACCATGTATATCATATTTTTTTGCCTAACATATGATATTCAGAAACCAACAACCGACTATTTTCATTTTTTAATCTCAAATATTTATGGTTGATTCATTTTTTATCTTAAAAAGTAATGGGATTATATAAAATACTTACTATTTATTTAATATACTTCTTTTAAAATTAAATAAACATAAATGTTTTAAAGGGGTGTTAAATATACTTTCTAGTTATGTGTGTTGGTAATATATTTTAATGTGTGTTGATAATACGTTTTGATGTATGTCGCAAATTATTCATGTATAACAAGGAGGGTTTACCTCCTAAGTAGGGATGTGCTTCCTTCGCCAATGACTTGAACGATAAAGTGTTTGCAAATACCCTCCTACCGTTGAACGTTGTATGGCGTTGATTAAGACCAAACACCATAATATGAAGAGCTTTAATTGTGAGTCTCACATCACCATTGTGAGTCACTGAGTTTGGTTTAAAACACCACTCACTCTATACCCTTCTTCTTTCAATGATTCGCCGTTTTCATTGAGAGTCAATGAATTTGGTTCAAAACACCACTCTCATTGGTATAAAACATAAAATTATATACTTTTAATTAAATATTATTGTTTTCTTAAAAATGCCGTCAAATAAATGTTCATTTCAGGTCTTAATATGTATTAGACCTAAGGGTGAGGAAAAAACTGAAAAACTGAACTGACCTGATGAACTGAAGCAAAAAAAAATTGAACTATTACAGACAGTTGTGAAACTGAACTGAAATAGTTCAGTTCAGTTCGAAACAGTTCAGTCCGATTCGAAACAGTTTGATTCAATTTGGAACAGTTCAGTTCAGTTCGGTAACTAAAATTCGATTTCGTTTGTTTTTTTTTTCTTTTTTCAATTGTACCAATAATAACAGTTCGGAACAGTTCAGTTCGGTTTGAAGCAATTCAGTTCGAAATGCAAACAGTTTGATTCAGTTCAGTTATTTTAAATTTAGCAAACAGTTCAGTTTGGTTCGATTCATCCTTTATCCCGAACCGAACCATGCTCACCCTAGTTAGACCAATCATGTTTGAGTGCATGTGAAAATCATTTACGCTCTGTCCATATCAATTAAATAATTTGTGTCATTCATAGATTTTTGATAAGACCCTGTCTATTTGATGTCTATAGAGTATGTTAATTACAAAACATCCACATGATAAAATCATGTGAAAATTTCAAACAAGACAATAATACATGGTAACACAATAACTTAGTAGGAGTGGATTAAGATTTTAATTTATGGTAAAGTGTGATCCTTGTTAATATAGAAATGGAGAATGCTAATAAGTGTTCTTGAGGCATTGATTAAATTGTTGAAATTAGTAAGTTTGCATTAAAAGGTTGTGTAATTATTGCTAAGATAAAAGTAAAAACTTATATTTTGAAACTAAGTTTCTATTAACATATTTCTTAACTAATATCATTAGGATACTAGTTAACAAGACCCAAGGGAAATTAAAAATCAAATGTAGCTAATATAGTTTTGTTATTTATTAAGACTTAAACCTAAATCACAACATGTGTATAAGATGTCCAACTATATGTGCCTACCACAGTTTACAATATGCAGTCTCATTATTGTGGTTTTCATTATAATTACAAGGTGAGGCCTAGATCAACACAAGTTTGTTAGAAATTAGTTACCTGAAGTAGAAGTGAGTCTAATACCATTGAGCTATTTAGTTAAAGATTAACTTAGAATATAAAGTTTACTTATTAGTCAATTAATCATAGTCACTTAGCATAATCCACTTTATATAAATGATAAAAAGACAATGATGTCGTGTCGCAGTTTGCTCGTGTCATTTTTAAAAACCATTCGATTGTATATCGATATCACATTGGATTTGCAAAAACTAGAGCTATAAAAATTTGGCAGTTGTTATTAATTTTTATATAATTAATGAGCTTGAGTATAAACAAAATTATTGAGCTACTATATATTCACGTAACAATCATGTGTCAATTTCAATATTCCCATGTGCATGTGCTAATCAGCTTTCAGACGTTTCTACGGTAGAAATAGAAAGCGCCGTTCTCGTTTGATATTAGAAATGTATTAGTCAATTTTTGTCAGTGCGGCTATAGATTTTGGAATTCATATACAAAGGTTTATTTTGAAAGCATTGTGGGTCACTATGATTCTTCTAACTTGTGGTTATTAATGCTTCACAAAACACACCATTAATATCTACATTTGGCTCCATATGTATAGCGGTGTCAATTAATCTTGTAATGTAACATGACCGACGAATGCAATCATAATCGAGATCTTACGTAGGATCGGTCGGTCAGTGAAAGAATGTTAATAAAAGAAACGTAATAGGATTTGTAAGTAGGATTGGTAGGTTGTTGCTAGAGTTGGAAAAAATAGATAGAGAAAATAGAGGGAAAACAGAGGAACTAAATATAAAAAACAAAGATAATAGAGAAAAAACAGAAGAACCAAGCAACAAAATAGAGAAAAACATAGAAAAAACGGCAAAAAACAGAGGAAACAGAGAAAAAATGGCAAGAAAAATCGAGAAACAGAACAAAATTGAACCAGAATAAAGTCGAAAGCACGATCAAGGTGTTGTAGCACGTAAGATCGTGCGATCCTACGACTTAACACTCGATCTTGGCTACATTTTGACCGACTAACAATTTTGAGGCAATTACTAAGGTGATAGAAAGTATAACAAGTAATTTATGTTGAATTGAAATTTAAAAGAAGAATGGGAAAGTATGAATGAAGACAATGTAAATTGTAGAAATAGAGATAGAGAAGATGATGTAAGATACACAATATATTAATCCTTTGTATAGAGTGAATTATGCTAAGTGACTATGGTTAATTGACGGACGAGTAAACTCTATGATCAAGTTAATTTCTAACTAATTAGAACAATATTATTCAACTAACTTCTACCTCAAAGACTAATCTCTAACAAACTTGTGTTAATATATGGAATATACATTATAGCAACTATGCACTAGACTAACATGAACCAACACATCTTATGTGGTACATCCTCTATAGTGCACTGCGCACAAGTAAGTAACAACGTATAGTTTAAATTATACATGTAAATTGATGTTTAAAAATTGCATTAAACTTTCACAAATATCAACATCACCACTTCAATGTTGAAGTTCATGGTTTTCCACGTTCTTATAAATGAGACAATAATCTCATCAGTGTTGATTCAACAAAATAATTTTTTCCTGTAAGTTGAGTTGTGAGAGATTTATTTTTTATTTTTTATTTTATTTTTTGCTAAATTATAAATATGTCATCATCTCAATCGTGATGACGATTAATAGTATGAGCTAATGCTTAAAAATGTGACATCAATTGTTATTACATGTTGCATTGTGGAGAGTTACTAATTCTTAATGAAAGCATATCCCTTTGCAACTTTTCAGCCATTGGACAAATTCAAGAGTAAAGTATTATATCTTGAATATCAAGAATAAAGATAATCATGTATAAATGTTTGACAAAAAAGAGATTGTGTAGAAATGTGCATACCCCTATTTTCTTAAACATTTTAAATCATTATTAAAGTGAAAATAACAACCATTTTACAATTATTTTTTACAGAATTTGTATTTAGTCTCTTAAAGTTAAATGACCAAGCTCTTACTGCATTGAATTGACACTCACTACTAGAAAATATACATTTAACATCAGGGTTTTCACATCAGGGAGAATATACCCGAGGGGAAATATACATTAGTGGCAATTTCACATCAGTTGAGGAATTGCCTGTGGGGAAAAATAGACAACGAAGGGTTTTCACATCAGTGGAATTAATGTCTGAAGAGAAAGATAAACACGGTGGCAATTTTGTAATATTAGTGAACTTTAGATCAAACATTTTACACATCAGTGGCTACACTTACCTGAAGGGAAAACACATAAAAAATCAACAAATCCCAAATTCTACCACATTCTTTTCACTCACGTTCTTTCCTCTTCTCGACCCACCATCACCAAAACGCTAATTTCTCCACCATCAAATTTGTATCATCAACCACCGCCACAAATATCCTTCAATTGAGTTTATTTTCAATTTCATTCAACTAGGTTAGAACACACTTATCGATTGAGTTCTCTTCCCTCTTGTTGGACCAAAACCCTAGATCTATTGAGCTTCATCTAATTCGGCCAGTTCAGTTCTTTGAAGAAGATGCAGTCAACGACAGATAAGACATACAAGAATATTGAAATGGGTACATACAAGAACAATGGGTACGTGTTTGAAAGCTCCAAATCTCTGGTCTACTCTCAATCTCATTATAATAATGGGTACATACAAGAATATTGAAATGTTATTGGAATTTTATTTTTGTTCTTTTCCTTGTAGCTTGTTTTGAAGATGCTGGTAGTTAATAGTTTGGATCTATGGCCATAATATGCTTTCTTCGCTGCAGCGGTGGATGTTCAATAATGGGTTAATATTTACATTTCTTAGTTCCTCTTTTCCACTCACACTTTTCTCTCTTGAAACCCTTTTCATTTTCTTTTATTTTAGTTTTTTTAATGTTTTTTTTTGTTGATTCTGATTATTTAGTCACTATAGTTGGTGAATTTTGTTTAATGTTGTAGGAATGTTTGCAGCTTTTTTTTATTGTTCAGTGAAACAAATTTGAAGTCGTTGCCCTCTCTTAAGCTTTTTTCTATGAAGTTCTCATTTTCCCTTATTTTCTACGGGACAACAAAGAAACTAGTTATTAATTTGAATTTATATAGTTTAAAATTGGTTAATAATTAGTTTAGTGTGTAGTGTCTCAGGTAATTGTTGAACTGATATGGTCCCTTCTTATAGAAATAGACTTGAGATTTCTCTCATCTTTGCTTCCTGTCAAATGACTTATGAATAAATGTCTTTTAATTTTATTCTAAATTAATTTTGTATGTTAGTTCACAAGATTGGAAAAGACTAATATTCCATTATCTGATACACGCTTTAGGATAGGACAGGTGAATGATTCTGGATAATTATTGTTGTTGTTGTTGTTGTTGTTATTATTATTATTATTATTATTATATATCAAAATGGAATAAAACTTTTTCTAATGAAATAACTTGCTCAAGCTAGATGTTTATATATGTATTTTGGTTTTCATTTTAGACCGTATATAAATAAATTAACATATATGCAGCGGTGTTGGTGTCCTATATTTTTTATACTAGCAGTGTCGAAGTGGCCGTGTCAGTGTCGTGTGACGTGTCCGTGTCGGAATCCATGCTTCATAGGTGTATCATGCTCTCTTTATTTTTCTTTCCCATTGCAGCAATCTCTCTCGTTTCTTTATCTTCTCTAACTTTTATTTACCCTTCCTTTGCTTCACAACTACTTGATTGATTTTTTATTCTATTTTGTATCATTGCTCACAACATATTAATTAAACAAAGGACACCATGGTTTAGGTTTAATAAGGTTCTCGTTTAAGTATAATTGGTATGGGTTGGTGGTTCAGCAACATAATAAATGCAAGGATTGATCCATCATTAAATTTGATGAAAAACTCAACATCAATTATTTCTCAAAAGGTTACTTCTTAAATTTGATCTATTGTATTATTTATATGTAATTATATTAGGCTGAAATGGAATTGATACTGTATGGTGTCTTCTTTTAAGTTTTCTGGCTGGCGTGATGAATTTGTTGACATGATCAATGGCAGAGTATTCTGCCACAAGAAATTAAATTTGATGAAAAACTTCACTTTCAAATTTAACCATTTGATTGTTTTAGTTTCTTAACTCCTGCATTATTCATTCTGCAGACAGGAGGTAATATCCTTAGATAATGAGATTTCCTTCAATGAGGCTATCATCGAGGAAAGAGAACAAGGCATTCAAGAAATCCAGCAGCAGACAGGTGAAGTAAATGAGATCTTCAAAGATCTTGACGTGCTTGTTCATGAGCAAGGAGCAATGATTGGTAATGTCCCCTCCCTCCCACCCTTTATTTTTTATTTTTTGTTGCTAATTATGCATCCTCTATCAAACCTAATGTTACCAGTCTAGACTAATTTATGTTAATTGATGTTTTTTTTTTTTACAGTAGTTGGTGGATGTTAAGAATTTCATTTTGTATGTGATATTGGTCCAACATTGAGAATTCTCATGAAGCCACTGCTCAGGCAAAACCGCAACCTGTTCAAGTTTCAAAGATACAGATCAAGTTCATCTTTGGTATATATAAATTTTCTTTTTATAATTGGGTTGTTGGTTTTAAGTATCCTCTTCCTCCCACCACATTAATTTGGGCGTGGGAATTCTTGAGTAGATAAAGATGCGCCATGGCTTAGAGAATTGAAACCTGCCTCACATATTGTACTGAACTTAAATCAGGCTACAACCTACATAGTATATGGTTAGTAACTTTAGGAGTTAAGAAGGAGTCATACACAACCATGAATCATTAATGAATTTGTTTAATGCAAGGGACTTGTGAGCAGTTAAATCTTTTCACTCCTGTTATATTTTTATTATTCTTTTTTATTTGACTTTTGTTTATAATGTGGTTTTGTTCTGATTTTTGTTTATATTGTGCTTTGGTTTTGGTTCAAAATATATATATATATATATATATATATATATATATTTTCATCCGAGGGGGTGAATTATATTATTTTTTAAAAGGTAGAGATTTCACATCAGTGGGATATATGCCAGAGGTGAAATATACATATTTCACAACGGTTTTTATGGGGCAGCCGATGTGACATCCCTTGTTTTTTGTTTAATTGATTATATTTAAAATCAGTGATTTTCTGCCCGATGTGGAAAAATACTTATCACATCGGCTTTTTACCCGATGTGAATAGTTGTGGACAAACAACCTCACCTTTAGAGACATCGGGTGACACCCGATGTGAAAAGTCGATTTCACCTGATGTGAAATCTCATTTCTGTAGTAGTGACTATTTTGGTTTTTTTTTTTTTTTAAAGTATGAAGATATTCTTCTAATCTAGAAAAAACAAAATAGCAAGGCGTCTATCTTATCTAGTCTCTAGCTATAGTTACCAAAGTTGAAATCAATTAAAAGAGACTTCTAATAATTATTATTTTGATGTGAACTAAGAATGTCTAAGGAAGACATGTGGCACCTTTCAATATCCTAAATGTCACATTATGGGACTTGGCATTGTGCATGCAAGAAGAACGGCCAGAAACAGAGAATTAAATTATATGCAGAAGAAGCTATATATGAGGACATTTAATTTCAAGCATTTGGTGGAGCAATGAAGTGCCTAGTAAAATTACAAGGATTGTGTTACATTTGATCACAATTCTATGTAATTAAAAGGATTGTGCTATACAAGGATTGTGACACAACAACAGCAATTTAAAACCTTTGTTAGTAGTAGTTGTTGAATGTGTTAGAACATCAACGGGTAACAACCAGTAAGAGAAGAATAAAAGAAACAAAATCGTAAGAAAATAAGACACAATCTTTGATTATGCGGTTCATCCAATTATAGTTTTGTATATTACTCGAGTGAATTAAGATTTATAGAAACATTATCAGATTATAACAATACTCTTGAATTGTATTGCAGGGACAATCGCCCCTGATGACATGCTGTCATTACGTAATTTTTATGTAAATATTATCACATTTTGGAGTTCACAGGGCAACTTAAACAGCAAGAAAAGCAAGAAAACTGAAGATAAAGGCAAAACAAAATTGTGGTACGTTTGGTAAAAAACGTGACACGATTTGACAAGGCATATTGCATTGTTTCGACATTAAGGAAAACGTGTCACTATGGCAAGAACGTGACACGATTTAGTGAAACCCTAATTTAGTTTCTTGTTACACAAGTGAAAACGTGTCACGATTTACTAAAAATGTGACACGATTTGGGCGAAATTCTGAGCCTATTTAAGCTGAAGACAATTCAGAAACAAGGGTTACGATCTGAGAAGAGACAAAGTGCGATTTTGACATCCTTTAACGGCTAAGAGGGCGATTTCTTCATCCTTTTATCGGTTCATGTATGTTTTAATTCCTATATTGATTATGCTATTTGTAAGTCTTATTATGAATAGCTAAATCTCTTAGAGATTAGGTCTGAGATGATTTTATGTAACCCTAATTGAATCATGTTGCTGTGATGAAACTCTAATTATTGTGAATGACTATTTAGTTTTTATTCAATTAAATTGTTCTTAATTCTTTTATATCTTGATCACATATAAACTCGTGAGTATGAATGACTACTGACCCTAGCTTTCAACTTAGACCCATAGAATTGTTCTAATAAACATGGTTAGTCTAGGAATGGATAATCATTTGTTAGTGATATTAGGTTAACGTGCTTAAACCTTCAAGGATTATTAGACCACCTAAGGAATTAGGGGTTGTAGTTTAAGAGGAGAGTCCTAACTCAAGGGATTGATTAGGGCTAATTTGTTAGCTATCGTGGAACTAAAGAACCATTCACAAGAATAGAGTACAGTAACCAATTAGAGGAACATAGATGATTCGAAAGACCTGATCTCGTCTCTCTTATTTCTTCAACACGTTTTACTTTCTATTAATTGATTTCTTAAAATCAAACCAACTCAACCGCCTAGTGGCAAAACAATAATAACTTTTATACATTCTATTGCTTAACGAAATTGAACTACTGAGGTTAAAAACAGCCCTCGTGGGATCGATATTTTACTAATTCGATAGGTTTTGGTACACTTGCCAAATTTCTATCAGCCCCTGCACCTCATTCGCCCCCAACAAATAGTTGGGTCTAACTCATGTTTGAGTCAAATGCAAGGGCAGGGGTTAGGGAGCTTCACTAACTCAACTCCCATTCCCTTGCCCCTCTTCCGTGTCTATATATGAGTCATACTCAACAAGATGGGGAGAGTGGTGGGAGCAACAACTTACTACTGATCTACGACCACCAAAAAATCGGGATGCCATATTAAGGCATTAGGTATATAGACACATATCTTATATATCAAATAGCTAGTCCATTCATAGTCGAAGTAAAACTAACTATTCAGACTTGAATCCGATAATCTTCTCACGTGTGAGTCTCCCACATCCTGTATATATTTGATACAATAATCCAATACACCTAGATCTACTCTCGCTTCTCCACCAAGCTAAACCGATGCATTATATTACCCATTCAAAAGACCACAGGAGTACCAAAGAGCAACAACAGACTAATCATCTAGGACTAGAACCAATAACTAGGACAGGACACCACATCTCCATTTAAAAGATTAAAGAGTAAATTACACTCCCCTCCCCTCAAAGATGCTTGAAATACACTCCCCTCCCCTCTTATGTTAAAATATACAATTTCCTCCCTTGAAAAATAAAATTTACACTCCCCTCCCTTATAAGATGCTTGAATTACAACCCCCTCCCTTGATAATTAAATATGCACTACACTTTAATCTATTTTAACATAAATAAATATTTTTATGATATATATTAATTTTAAACCACCCTTTAAGAAAAATTAATTCGTTTCTTTATAATTTAAATGTTAATGATAATTAAATTTAAATATTTTGCTATTGATTTTATAATTTAGAGTTTAAAATTAACTTTTAAATAACCATGGTTTATTGTTGTTAGTATTTTTTCACATATTTTAATTTTATTTTGGCTTGTTTCATATTTTATAATAGGGTTTAAAACTACATGTTAATGAAATTGTAAATAAAAAATAGCAAAAAAATATGTATTCAATTTTTTATTATGTTAAAATAGACCTACAATACTGTTTTTTTCGAAGTGTATTAGATTATTATTATTTTGCTAGATTATTAAAAATAAAAAAATATATATTGAGGGAGTAAAGTGTAGATTTTAACATAAGAGGGGAGGGGAATGTAATTCAAGTTTTTCTTAGGGGAGGGGAATGATTTTTTTTCTAATATGTTTTGAATAAGAGGGGAGGGGAATGTATATTTTAACATAAGAGGGAAGGGGAGTGTAATTCAAGCATCTTTGAGGGGAGGGGAGTGTAATTTACTCAAGATTAAAACATTGAGAGTATGAGTCATCTCTCTTATATATCTAACATTTAATCCATATATAATCGACGTGAGCCCAATCACTTACATTTTTGAACCCAACAAGCATGCATATTTGAAATACACTTTTAATATATGAACAAATGCAGTCACACTTTTGAACCCAACAATAGCATATTTGTAATAATCTTTTAATATATGAACAAATGCAGTAGATATTTTTATACTATCAGTTATTCCTAGGTTCTTTTAACATTAAAGAAAACATTAATTCAATTATTGAGATTGTATATGATTATGTCTTTAATTCTTTTGTTATTAACTAATGTTTCACATTTCCTATATTGTTTTGTGCAGCAGTGTTGGAGCAATTTTGGCCACAAATAGGTTGCTAGTTGTTCAATTGTTGACTGTAAATTGTGCTGCATGCATTATCCTAACACAGCAGAAGGTGTTCAGTTTAATATGTGGTTGAAGTTTGTAGTCCAAGCAATCGTCAGTTGTTGCTAGCATCACAGCTGACGCCACTATTACAACTCGAGATTTGTAGTTCCTAAATCTAATGAGAATAAGGGTCATGTCAACCAGTATCCGAAACACTAATTAAAAAAACAAAAATAGAAAATTTTATATTAAAATTAGCATTTTTTTATATTTTTAATAATTGAGTTTGACTACATATCTTTTAAAAAAGTTTTACCATATTTACTTTCTTAAGTAATGTCTGTGGAACATTGGTTAACATTTTTTTAAAATAAAAATAATATAGTGCTGCAACATATTGTTGAACTGCATAATGAAACCTTGTATGGAAGACTCCAGAACAATAGTCACTGAAATCTATATTGCATCTTCTATTAATTTAATCATTAGATCAAAACTACAATGAAATAATTCAACTTCATATCATTTTTATTTGTCAGAAAAAGTTCATTCATTTTTCCAATCAGTATGTATGTATATTCCTTTTTTATTTATTTTTAAAGACAGACATTATTAATTCAATCTATGAAATGAATCTAATAAATTCATATATCTGCATTTCTATTTAATTCCTAAAATATTAATGATTGAAAATAATACATTTCATTATAAAATACACCAGTTATGGATGTAGATTTTGTGCAATATACAAATCTATTTCTCTATTTATTTATGTTTTGAAAAAGTAAATGAAAGATTAAGACTTAAGAATGTGACATTGTCATGGTGACATAATTGAAGGAATACTTATGAATTTGAGATTTCTTTAAGTGAAGGAATCCTGATCTGTTACATGCCAGTTATTGTGTGGCCAAACAAAGTTCTGATCTATTAGATGAAGCCAAATTTTGGTATACCTCGACCATGGATATTCATTTTATGAGTGGCAATATAAGTTATACACTGTAGCTTGTGTGGACTCAATACACATTGGAAATTGTGCTGTAATCTTAATTTGACACACAATTAATTGTTATATCATATGCACACTGTTTGTATATTTATTAGTGTTCGATTATTTATTCATTTATTACCTACTTTATTTGTTTAATTTAGATTAGGATATTATGGTACCGTGTCAGAGAGGGTTGCTGGAAGAAGATAAATTTTTCGAATTTGAAACATAAGACAAGTGCATGTAGGGTAGATGACATGACATTATATAAAGTTGGTTGTATAAAATTGTTGACCACATAAGAGTAAAGTTTATGTAAGTGAAATGTGAACGGATCCCAAGTTATATAATATACTCTACCCATTTTAAATATGAGAAAAAGTGCATGTATTTGGTCCCAATTCATTTGGACTAATTACCAACACGGTTACTTGCCAAATCATACGTCTGAGAGTCAAAATTTCTTCAACCTGGAATGTTTTTTTTTTCTTCTTTTAAAGAGATTAACAAGTCTTTGAAACTTAACTCAACTGATAATATCAAAATTGTTAAGTTGAAAATCTTTACTCGAGTTTAAACCTGATACTTTGTAGTATGTATGAATTTTAGTGCTCTTTACCACTTCATCTACATACCAAAAAATAACAAGATCAACAAGAAAAAGTATACACACTAAATGCTTAGAGATGAGAAACTTAGGGTTTGAATCTACTAGATGAGTCTCTCCACAACCTTTTACCGTTATAGAAAATTGCATGAAAAATGTTTTAACTTACGGTATATCAACACTTTGTTTTAGGAATATTTTTTGGTGTATGGTGTGTACTGTGTTCGATTGTTGAATGCCTAACTTTTTATTCTAATTCTAATAAACTTCTATGACCAACTTTTTTAATGAGCTTTGGTTACTTGTAACTTCGAAATTGTAAATTAATTTAGAGTTTCATTCTGATACACTTCCATGATAAACCTTTTATTGTTAGCATATTTTTAATATTACGTGAATCATATATCATTTTACAACAATAATGCTTGGACAAATGGTCCCAGCCCTATCCATCATCCATGCACAATCTTTTTTTTATATTAATTTATTAATATGAATAGACATTGCCTAATTAGATAACCATTGAGAATATTTGAAACGTGAACAACATTAATTTTTTAAATTGAAGAAATACCTAGTTTCATGTGTAATGTGAAAATTGCGATTATCTACCAACCAAAAGTTGGTAAGTGGTAAGCCACTCGACCTTAGAAGAAGGAGAATAGAAAGAATAATATGAATTTAAGATGTTTTTTTTAGGTTATCCCACGATGAATTGGGGGCAATTTATCCGTGTCAAAGAAAAATTCATTTTCTTCATCTTTATTATTACAAAAAGTTACCATTTTTATCGTAAGAACATCAAAAAAAAATTTATGTCCTTCATTCAACATATAATCTCCATCCTTTTTGTTTCAAAATCGAATCATATTTGTCATTATGGATAAATTACTCATAATTCATCAAGGAGTATCGTAGGCCTCACCATTTTAGATGGTTTTAAGGATAAGGCCATAAATGCAATTGTCTTTGGCCTTCAAAAATATAAAAATTTAACTTAATAATAAATCTTCATATTTTACTATTTTTAAACCTAAAATTCATAAATTGTTATTTAATATTAATATCTTCTCAATAATGATTAAATCAACTCTATCAAAAAAAATATATAATGATTAAATCTATTGAATGTAAAAAAATGTTTTTTATGAAACAATTATTTTAATTGAAAGACAATGCATTATTTATATGCAAGAGACGATCTCTTTCGATAATTTGAGATTGAACGACTCAACTTATGTGATGATAAAATTTGTTTTAAGCTGTCTTTGCCATTGATTTAGAATGGACGGTCCATATTGAAAATTGCAGTCAATGGGGTAAATTTTGTGTTCCCATGTTCTGCCTACATTAGTAAAAGTCTTTACTTTTATTGTTTTCTATGCTTTTTACCTCAACAGATAATCAAAACAAACGGGTTGCATTACTTGGAGGTAGTTAGGTACTAAAGTGTTTGCATGATTCAATGCATCTTAGGTCAATGATAATAGTATTGATAAGAATAAGGGTCGGATATCAGAACAAATATCTAGTTAGGTACATTAGTTACACTATCATTGTATAAATAAATAAGATAATGGAAGATGAAATGGAACTAGTTTGAAAAACATATCCTCAATTCATTTCTAGAAAGTTCTAAAATCTAAAGGATATATCTTAGTATCATTTGTTCCTTTTAATTTGTCCCATACAAAGGATGGGAAAATTATTTATTCTTACTTAACCATAAGTGCAAAAAGAAAGATTGGAAAAAAAGTTGATAATAATAAACAAAAATAATTGCTTCTTGAAAAACAGATTCTGACGGATAACTACCTTCCACGCTAACAAATAAGTGGTTGCCATAAGTTGAAACTTAATTGGAAGGAATCAACTATAGCATTAGCATTGATATGAAATATGATTATAATTGGTTAAATTTCCCTCCATATACATACTCATTTCATGGACCCAAACCAAAATCAAAGATTCATCAACAACAACAATTAAAGCACATTTTCACTCCGTCAAATTAGTTTCATATGTTAGCTTTATTTCTTTCTCAATTTTCGGTTAGTTAGGTATTTAACCTTAGCTTTATTTCGTTCACGATAATTAAAAGATCATTTATTTCAGTTTTTGAATGTTTGAAACGACTTTCACTATAGTTCTCGAATATATCAAACATTTAAAAAGATATTTCTAAATATATCTTTTGTTAATAATTTTATAGAGAAAATTGATCACCAAAAAATACAATCCATGACTAAACTAATAAAATTACTAAATATATATTTAAGATTGATTTTGTTTATATATGATTTTGTAATTTTGCATTTAAAGACTAAAATGAGCGTAACATTTTTTTTCCATCAAGCTCCTGTCTGTAAAAGAAACAAATATGCTCCGACATGCAACAAATAGTCAAACTCTTTAGCATGTGGTTAGGTAGAGATTCAATTTCACTATCTTTTTTTTTGAATGATTATATACTTTGAAATTAAAGATGACATTTTGGAGAGTCTAAATTTACATGACATCATATTTAAATTATAACTTAGGTCAATGCCAATAGTTATTTAAATATGTTAAAAATAGTCGCAGATTTTTTTTTCACGCGTCAAAAGATCTTTCAACATTTTAAAATTTCTACTTAAGTCACAAACTTGCGTTACCTAGCTCGACTTGTCAGAGATTAATATATTTATGCTTAGATTATTGAAAAATTTGCAAATTTATGACTTAAGTCAAAGTAAAAATCTAGTGTAGTGGCAGTATTTTAGTAAAAATAAAAAATATTATTTATATTTATTTAAATAAACTGATTTGGTAGGCTTAAAAGATTTATTTGTTGGTTTGTAGTCTAAAATTTTCAAGTAAATAAACTTCAAAAAAAATAAATCTTGATCTTGTGAAAAGAGTTTGACCTCACTTGAACCTAACATAGATTAGACCGTAGGCTGACATGACCTATTCTCGACTTCCACCACTCTTTAAGTTTGTTATAAACAGTGTTGCATTATATTGAAGCCATGTTAGGGTCTGACTTATAGCTCAAGTTGGCTAAAAATCACTATGTAATGGACATTGCTTCTAATGATAAAAAACAAAAGAAGACCATGACAATCTGCAGCACTATGCACCATATGAGTGAATGAAGCACCATGCAAATTGCAAAACCACTGAACAAGTTACAAAAGACACAAACCTTACATTACATACCGAATCACATTGCTACAAACACAACTAACAGAAATTGCCCATAATGGTATAAATGAGTAATTAGAGAGACTTTCATGATGCTTGATATGATGAAAAGTTTCATTTTTAGATGAAAATTTGCATTTGGTTGGACCCTCCAACCACCTTGACCCTTTGACATGGGGATAGATATACCCCTCCCTCAATAATTGAAGGTTGTGAATAAAAGCAATGTTTGTTTGTCAAACTTGTGTGTCTTTTGTAGTCGTGTCAACTTAATTTCTTCATTTTTTTCACCAATAATACTTCCACAATTTTATTGACTTTTGAAAGCTCGCTTTTCATTTCACCAATCCTAAATCACCATTTCATAAAGCTATAAATATCATAGTAGTTGAATCATAACCTAGCGTTATTTGACTCCCGATGGAGTCCCAAAGTATTCCTACAACTTCGGTCTTTTAAGTATGTTATAAGACTAATTTTCGAGTCAACAACGAGATATCCATTAATTTATATTATACAATTAACCCATTTGGGGTTGGCCTAGTGGTTGGCTTGAGATTTTGAAATGTGCTCCTCTCAAAGTCTAAGGTTCAATCCCCTCTAGTGCCAATTTTGGTGGGCAAGTTCAAAGCTCTGGCTTAGAACGTGGCTTCCGCAAATGGGCGGTGGGATTGGTCCCCTTGAATTAGTCGGTCTTTGGATCGGATACTAAATTTCAAAAAAAAAAAAAAATGAACACAATTTCAGTTGAGTATGACACATACTAGTTATAATTCTAACAATTTCTTTTCATATTGAAGAGTTGTGTTATCAACTCTTTCAACACTATGATATTAGCAAGTTTTATTTTCACTTTACACTACTAAAAAAATCTCATTTAGTGATCAATTTAAAGAACAAAAAATTCGGTCTATCCATTTAGCGATTGTATTTTGACATCGGATGCTAAATGTCTTTGTGATTTTGTCAAAAAAAAAATGTCTTTGTGATCAATTTAGAAACCAATTGTAAAATAGTTGTCAAATCACTAGTTGCTAATTTCATCGACTTATTTTTATATTACTAGAGATCAATTTATTTTTTTAACTACGTAGACATATTGAATTTTTAGGTCTATGTCGGTCACTAAATAGCAAACATTTCAATTTCTAGATGGTCACTAAGCATTGAATTCTACATTGTCTACAACATAAATATCTTTCATTCTTTTTTTTTTTGGTTACAAATATCTTTCATTCACTATCATAAGAGTTCTCTCATATTGTTCCATAAACTTTGAAAAATTCATAATTTGACTATCAAATCAAATTTTAAACACTAACTCAAAGCAAAATCCTTTTAATCTTTCATAAAACTTATGAAAATTTCTTACTACAAAGTGACTAAGTGCGTGTTTAAAAAGGCGTTACCCTCACTAAACGTGCATCTGCACAGTAACCACGTCAAATATGCCGTGATTCCAAGAAGCTAGTATTCCTAACTTCACTACAAACGTGGATTGCCACCATGATTTTGGCTGAACGTGGAATTTCCTCCGCAACGGTAGTTAATCTAAATTCGTATATTTGTTTGGAAACTTCCAAATATCAAACACTTACAAATTTAGTTGACTTGTGGAACCTGATGATATTCTTGTTGTGATTTGACAGTTATCTATTGCCATGTGTATCTCACTCATAGTCTGAAATTATAATGCCGTTATAGAGAAGTTGATGTTACCAAATGTTTTGTTGTGATTGGTAGCTATGATTTTTAACATGTGCTATGCAACCAATCTCCGTTAGTGCTTCTATCTTTTACATTACAATATCTTCAAAAACCTGAACTGATGAAGACGTATGTATTCATGTACTTGATGGAATATGCTCATCTTTTTTGTGATATAACATAACATAACTTGATAAAGGTGGGGGTGCCACTATAAAACGATCACAATCAAAATTTTTTATAAGAATTTGGACCATATATGTCTAATCTAAGCAAATAATTAACTGAAGTAAAAGTAAACTTTAAGTAAATAACCTCAATTGTTAATGAATGATTTCAGGAGTTTCTTGTTGCAAATTGTTTTTTAACTTGATGAATCAACGGTAAAATTCCGCGGAGTAACTTCTACGTTGGTTCGTCACATTTGTAAGTTTTGATTATGAGTTGACAAAAATCCCAAATTACGCATATTTGTCAAAAGGGCAACCGTAGTGCTGATTGTTTTGCAAATTTTAACCCTTAGATGGATTCTAACGAATCTTCATATTATGGAAACACTTTTTTATAAACTTCAAAGTCTTCTTTTTAACCATGTTTCATTAGTCTTCAATTAATTAAAATCATTACATCAAGATTAAACTACTTACACTTAGTAACCATTAATGTATTTTTCCATTAATCATAGACTACATCAACATCAAGCAAAAAGGCACTGAAGTGAGTGAATTTTCAATACACAATCACCTTTCTATTTTTTTCCTCTGTTTTTCTCATAACACCTTAACAAATCATTAGAAAGGCATAAATTTAAACAAAATTATATAACACAAATAGAAATAGTCAAATATAAACATTATATCAGATATTTACAACACAAAACTGTGCTGAAATATAAGTTTACAGTGACTATGACAGTAATCACATATTACATCACATTTCTATACTGTGATATTCATAATCATATATTTTTTATACTTTCATTCACATCAAGTGAAGAATAAAAGAACCAGCTGAGCTTCATTTTTCTACCTACACCCAAAAGCTACAAACTGGTCCAAAAAAAAACTACTTCCAAACTAAGAAAAGAATGCAGAGAAAAAATATTATCTGCTGCGGTAAAAAACAGAGTAGATTCCGGGGACATTATCTGCAATCATCCCTCAGTAAAATCTCTCCTATCACAAACCAAGAACGATTCGCTGGGTCACGAGTAGGTTCCGGGGAAATTATCTGCAACCATCCCTCAGTAAAATCTCTACTCACAGACCACGAACGAGTCGTTAAGTCACTAGGTCACTGAGTCACTGGATCACTCTTGTTTCTTCAAATCATTTGCATTAATGAAAGTTCCATGAAATCCATAAGGAACACGAGAAGGAAGCTGGATAGAAGCTTCAAGCTTCAAAGTAGCAGCATTCACAATCTGCAATTCTGATTTCCATTCTTTCTCATCATGAACAAATGTCAAAATATAACCATCATCTTCGTTCTCGGAATCAGAATTCGGTAAAAACAGAGGCTCCCCGCCAAATCTGTTTTCACCGTAAATATACTTCTTAACTTCGCCGCTGAAAAGATCAACTTTGGCGAACCCGGAAACTTTAGGCCATGGTTCAGCAAGAGCAAGATAAGCAAATTGTGTCTTTCTTCCTAATTTGTTCTTGTTCACCATTCCAGCTTCCAAATTCACTTGTTCAGATTCATTGATTATAGGTCTTCTAGTCGATTTTCCTGTCTTCAAATTCAACCGAATTTCAGACAAAACACTCTCCAAATTCTCTTCACATTCATTGAATATCGAATCAGCCGGTGTCATACACGATCCAATCACCACAACTTCATCAGTTTCAGGCTCCTCCCACGCATTCCACAAATGAAAACAGAAACACTCTGGCGCATCAATCCAAATCATCTCAGAAGAATCTTCAGCATTCTTGGATAAAACCCCGAACCTCGAGACTTTCTCCTTATCGTAAACAACAGGAGAACCACCACGGATCATTTCACCCAATTTAAACACAACTTGTTGATCAGGCACAACAACGAAATTCTCAGTGATCGCGAAGTCATGCATCATAGTAGGCTGCTCCAACGGAATCTCAACGTCCGGAGACTTAACTCCGGACGCATCAAAACGAAAGTATTTCAAATAAGGCTTTTGAACTACGTCGTAGCTCAAAGCATACATATTCTTATCAACTGGATCAACCTTCGGATGAGCAATCATTGTCGATTTGAGTTGATTATCGAAATCATAACGGCAAACGGTGGTTAAATCACCGTTAGGTGTGACACGAATATGATAAGGTATATCATCTTCAGACATAGCTAGCAAACGGTTATTGAAATAAACCAAACCAGCGTTAGCAACACCCATTCCGTGGGTCCCATCAACAAGCCCACAGAGGCTACGAGCATAGTAAAGTGCTAAACGGGCTATGCCTGAATGACCATGAAGTTCACCTATTGCTTTTGGGAAAACGGGCCGGCCCAGGGCTTTTTCTTGGGCCAAACGGTGGGTTTCGGTGAAGCGGCAAGAGTAACTGACGGAGCCGTTTGTGAATTTAACGGCGTGGACCATACCGTCTCCGTCGAAGAAGTGGTGACCGGCTACTGGCTCGTAAAGTGGATTGGCGCCGTTACGGAGGTAAACACCGTCAATGTTGGTTGGGATTTTGCCGGTAATTGGGAGAGATTGGGTTACCGGGTGTTCCGGTACTGGGGCGAAGTTACCGGCAATTTGGACACGTGGGTCGGAGGTTTTAGGGAGTGGGTGTTTTTGTTCTTGTTTGATTAAGGTTGTTTCGACGAAGTCGAGGGCGGTGGCGGCGGCTTTTTGTAGAAGGTTCCATTTGTTTTGTTTTTGTTCTTGTTTTGGTAATGTTTTTGTTATGGGTTGGTTTGGTTTGGGTATTATGGTTGTGGGTTTATTAGGTTGGTATTTTTTAGGAAAAGGTAGTGTTGTTTGAAGTGAGCATGAGATTTTGTTTTGGGAGGTAGATCTTTTCTTCTTTAAGGTGATTGAATTTGATCTTGAATCTTTGAAAGGAGAAGAGTATGATGATGATGATCCAAGTTTGGTGTTAATCCATGTGTTTGATGAAGCCGTTGATGTTGCCATAGTGATGATAGTTCTCTATTTTGATATTTGTAGTAAAAATTGTATTGTTTTGGTTTGTTTGGTGTCTTTTTTGTTTTGTTGAAAGGTTGTTTGTGTTTTGGGAGAATGAGAATGTAAGAGAGAGCGAGAGTTGAGGGGAGTGGAGAGTGAGATATTGGGGTATATATAGTGAGGGAGAGGAGAGAAGGGAAAGAAGTTGAACAAAAAGATGTAAGAGAAGACCACGTGTAAGATTAAGAAAATGGAAGAGGGGACTCATTAAAAAGGTTGGGGATTTCATTGCCAATAAGTGATGAAGACAAGGTAGGGTATGAATGAGGGGTATTGATGCATCATACAATGCCACGAATACCTTGTTTCGCTTTCTCTCTCTACATTAACCTAGTGTTTATTATAATGTTCCTACCAATATTATATTTGTTTTAGAAGAAAAAATATGATTATAATATTGGGAAAGTTCCTTAAATTGAGAGCAATCACACATGACAATTGAAGACAACAAAACAAACTAAATTATCATTGTGACCTTAATTATGTTAATTTCTCCATGTATATTTTTTATTGTGTCTTTTCATTAGTAATTCTAACTATTAAATTGATTAATGAAAAACTCATTTGAAACACTCAAATTTATCAATCGAAAAATACATATAATAATTAATTTGACTTAGGAAAGACACATTAAGAAATGTTTGTATGATTTTGATACACATTCAAGAAGAACTACGAAGACATTGCTCGACAAGTTTAAGAATCCAAACAATGGTTTACTCAGAGACAAAATATAGATAGAGATAGAAAGAGAACGAAAAGAAAAGAAAATGAAAGGCAAAAGAAAGGATAAATGGTTCTCTATTGGCTCATGTGAATGAGAAATGAGGTAATTGGGCTTTTTGATTCATTCATGGCATTGTATTTTGAATCATGCTCTTTAATCAAATAGGTTTGCTCATTCCCAAATGAAATAATCAAAATACTCCCACGCATGTTAATTCACGCTAGTGTAAATGACAAAGTGAGTTAACTCACGCTGCGTGACTTAAGTCGCGTCGAAAAAAACTCAACGTGAGTTAACTCACATCGAAAAAAAACATACTGAAACCCAGCGTGAGTTAACTCACGCTCGCTTCTTTGCACATATTCCAATTATTTTAGCATATCAAAACTAATATAGTTGGCTCTACTAACTAGTGGAAGTGCCACCCCTTTGACAATGATCACTGCACGTGGATCTACTTGTCTCTGCCCAATTCCCAAACAACAATAACACGATTAAGTTCAACTTTCACCTTCAATTAAATTATTAAAATAATATAAAACATTTTTCAGTACTTACTCCTATATAATACATCAATACAAACAAAAGTACATAATTAATTGGCTCTAGCTCTATTGAATATAATATAATATTTTAGGTTCATTAATGAATTTATAATCACATGGAGAGGAATGAGAAGAAAGAAACAAATGAGTTGGTTAACAATGGGTGGGGTTTCTTTAATGAGTTTATAGCAAGACAGGATGAGTTGACAAACGAGAATAGAAACAAACAAAGATTATGCATATGGTGAATATGCAAGATGCGTTTCTTTCTAATTCACGTGAGTTAACTCATGTTGAGTTTTACACTAGCGTGAGTTACTCACGCTGAGAGTAAATGCGATTTGCACTAACGTGAGTTAACTCACGCTACGCAAGTTAACGCGCGTCGGGACATTTTCGACATTTATTTTGAGAATGAGCGACACTGCTTGGGTAAAGAGCAGGATTCTTGCATTTTGAGGGGGTGTGTTGGACTTGTTTGGTGAAGATGAGTGAGTGGGGAAACCATTTTGTTTGTAATTTTGTACACGTCTAACCCCGCGTTGCTCCCTCTATGAGAGAGTGATTTTTTCATTACACGTGGCCAAGTCTCTCTTCTTGATTTCACCTTCAAAAATATTGGTCACATCATATATGTTACCCCACACGCTTGTTTTGCCTCCCTTTAAACCTTCCGTTCTTCTTTCATATCTCATGCACATTATATTCATGCTTTATTACTTAAATAATAAAGTCTAATTTGATTAATCAATGTGCCTAGCTCGTGCAATCTTTTATTCATTGACGAGTTCAAACTTTATTAGTTTCTATTAGGTTTCGCACTAATGGAATTGGAACTAATTGATATATTACAAGCAAGGATTAGACTACCTTTAATGAATTATATTTATGGATATCCATCGACCAATCAAAATTAGTTATATAAATAAATTTGAAAGGGGTAGCTACGGATTAACTTTCATTCACTGGTAAATTTTTTATACATTTGATTGGTTGATGAGTAAATTATTCGTAATTCTTTAAAGCTAATTTAAAGTTCTCTTTATTTTTTAAGATGGCTTTTCTTAAGAAGTTTAAAGTAGTAAATTTGCATTAGAACGGTACATTTTGTATTTCATATATAACTTTTCAATAAATAATTATTGTTTTCAACAAAAACTTACTAATTTTAGTTAACTTAATATGTGCAATATTGTACATATCAGACAAACCCTTTTAAGATATAGTAACTACAGTGAAATTTTGTGTTATACTTAAAAGTGAATCCTATTGTACATGTACTCAACCGTATGATGTATATATTGCTCATAAAAAAAAAAACTCATATACTACCCCATCAAACCTATTTCAATTGACAAATTGTTAAGCCGAATATCTTAACATGAATTCTCACACAACACATGACAATTTTTCATTTAAATGTGAGTTTTTAGGTGGTGATTGTCTTTTCTATAGGAATATATGTATGTTCGATCCAACACGATGTGAAATATAATCGATGTGTTAAACTTGTCAAAAATGTATATGTATAGATCAGCTGAAAAAATGTGGATGTATAATTATTAAACCTTTTTTATTAATATCTTATTAATTGATTACTTTTTCTTAAAAATAAATTAACAATAAGATGCAACTCCTTTTAAAAAAAAAAATACAATAAGATGCAACTGAATTTCTATTTTTTTTCTTAATTGTTCTGATGTTTTAGGTAAATTACGAATCACTAACCGATACATACTAAACATTTCAAAAGCATTTTGAGATCACACAAATATGTTTTCTTTGTCCCAAAACAAGACTACTAGTATTTCTTTTTTGGATACAAAACACAAGACTATTTCTTTTTTTTTTTTAGAGGAAAACACAAGAAATACAATTTGTGTTTTTGTTTTTTATTCACTTGTAAAAAACAGTAGTTTAAAATTTGTTTCTCTAAAATGAACACCACACCCAACTAGAATATGGCAATTTTGATACATGAATCCACTTTTCTTTTCTTTTTTTACAACAATAAACTATATTTATTCATTCAAATTGATAAAGTACATCAATACAATACAAATCCAAAGTCACTAAAAACAAAAAGGATGAGTCTGCGAACAAACTCACAACATCCATGTTAATAACATAAAATGACAAAGTAACTATGCCTAAAAATATGACTATATTCAAGTCTCCGGAATACTCATGTCTCCGGATCTGCAACGTTGACAACACAAAACTCATTGATTAGATATGCACTTGCTCAAAACTAATCTTTCAACCTGAATCAAATAAGCACCGTACTTAGACGGGAAATCAAAAATACACCGCACAAAGATGAAAAATCAAAACAAACAGAGTCATGACGAAATCACAAAAACAAACGAAAGAAAACTGAAAATATGTGAAAATCACTTATTTGATTAGGATATTAGAAAAAATAACTCGAAGGGGTGATTCTGGGTCAAAATTGACTTAAATCACCCATCTTTGGTAAACAAAAAGAAGAAAGGACTGACGACTAGGATTTGAGAAGGAGAGAAGAGTGATCACTTTTCTTAAGAGCAATGCTATATCTCTAGAAAAATAATATCAAAAATTCTTCAAGAATAAAGAGCAATCAACCACAATGTACTATTTACCACAATTCAAGAAGGTGTGACTGAAAAATAGAAAGTGAACAAATAAATCATTCAATTAAAACTTACCAATTGTATCTTAAAAATTTTTGATGATATATTTCTAAAGAAATAATATTTTCCCTTTTCTTAATCATCACTGGTATATTAGTAAAACATTTACAGTTTTGTAAAGTAGTAATAATTAATAAATATAAATATATAGTTCTCAAGTTTTAATGGATAAAGTGTTGAAGAAAAAGTTCTCGTAAGTTTAGCTTACCAGGTAAAAGATAATGCATATTTTATGTAGGGATTGGGGTTCGAACCCTAGACATTCTACTTATTTATTTTAAGGTGAATTTCTCTAACCGCTGAACCTGACAAAAAAAAGTGTTGATGAAAAAACAAAATCATATACATCGTTCCTATTATTCTTAAATTAACTTTTTCAAAGTCTTGGACCGCCGGGTAAACAATAATCTTGTACTTTGGCAGGTTTAATGTTGACAAAAATTGACTCTTAGCTACGTGGACGGCTATATTTTACTTGAATTTACATTACTATCAAACATTGCAAAGACTTCACAGAGGTAATTAGGTAATTTAATTGTATTTTTCTTCCTCAATTAATTAATACACCCAAAAATTCCACCATTGCAAAACCATGTTTATAAAAGGAAAAAAGATCGAATGATGTAATGCATGATGCAACATAGTGCACTATTTGAAGAGATATTTCTTCTAGCTTGCTTTATTTATATATCTATAATGGCCATTGGATAAATACATCATAGTCACAAAATACAGAAGCTCTTGTAGCATCTCACAGAGTGGACCAGGAAGCTTTGTGTTGTCAGAACTCCATTTGCAAAGAAAGGAAGTAATGAAATATCGATAGGCATCTTAAACATGGCAAGAATGGCACAAGCAAAATTTTAAAGAAAGAAACATTAACTCAAATTAAGTTAAGGTTAAAGTTCCTTTCACTTACATTATTGGACTCTTTGTTAATAATTAAGGAAAACTTTTTTTTTTGTTTAATTCAAAAATGTAGTACTAAGGAAACCAATGTTTATTAAAAGAGAAATTATATTTGTATAACTATTTTGCAATAACTTTTGACAACTTTTTTTCTCGTACTCACATTATTTTTTATTCTCTCTCTTCTTTTTTCTCTCTCTATTATTTTTTATCAATAGAAATAGAGGAAAAGGAGTTGTCATCAATAGGATTGATGTTCATATATCACTACTCTTATTAAAACGTGTATATCAAATTATACATTAGTTAACTTTATAAGAGAAAATCAAATTTAAAGAACAAACAAATCAATAAGAAAATTGAATGGAAAAGAGTGTAAATAATGTTAATCCTATGGATTCTATTAGAGTTACTTTGATCAATTATATTTTAGCAAGCTTAGCACTTTATAATTTCTTGTTTTTGATGCTCCAACATAAATCTTGAAACAACATGTTAAAATTTAAAGGAATTAAATTTTCTTTAGGATGGTGGTGTGTAGGGAAAAAACTTTGTTACGTGAGTTGGTTAAAAGAGTGTTTGCTCCGCTGAGTATATGGAAGTGGAGATGCTTGTATGACAAGAAATTTTTTGGTCTGACTTGTTATATTTTATTATTTATGACTCTATCCTCAAAAATCATTTGTGCTTGCCAAATGATGAGCTTTTGAACGTTAACTTGGTGGGAGCAATTCCAAAACTGTGCAAGAATTATGTGTAAAGAATCTATTTATCTTGTTGAAGAAAATAGCCTCCAATGTTCATAATCAAGTCTTCCTTAGCCTTAGAAGAAGAGGAAGAAATATGCGTGGAGGTAGATGCTACTTTAGAGGACATGGCTCACGCAATTATAGTCAAAATTGTTCAAATAAAAGTCACAACTTTCAAGCCTCAAACTCAAGATTTCCAACAAATTCCAATAGCAATTCGAAAACACCGCCAATGCAACAAAACAACGAAGCTTGTCACTAAGTCCTATTATAGGTATGAAGATAGTAATGTAGAAGAAAATACCCACGAAGCATTAGGATCACAATGTAAATGAATGATGATAATGATCAGAAATTCTATGTTGACTTGGAGAAACCACTCATAACAAGTTTTTTTTTTGGAAATGTGTAATCATCACCTATCGAATTATGCTCTTCTCCTAACACGTTTTGCTCATTTTCAACCAAACTTTCGAAAATACTCATGCGTGAGTTAACTCACGCATGTGTTAATTTTATGTGACTTAACTCATGTAACACCCCGTTCCCAAAAATACGTAATTTAAATAAAATAATCAGAGTTTAACCACAAACGGAGCATTACACTGCTTATAAAAATTCTTTAATAGAAAATACAACTATTAAACTTCAACAACCAACTTATAGAAATTTGCAGCGGAATATTCTTTTCAATCATAATTAATCCTCAAGTAAAATCTTGGCACAAAGGCCTCATCAAAATGTTTTCAACAAAAGCTACATCATCATGTCTCAAAATTCAATACATAGGAGTGAAAGTATTATAGAAGTCCCATCCCATACGTAACAAGTCCTAGACGTTGAGCCACCACCTACTACTCAGGATCACCTGCAAGTTACCCATACGAAGGGCAACATTTTCAAGCAGAAGGGGTGAGATTCACGAACAACAATAATATATATATATATACAATTCATCAAATGCATAGAAACAACAGCAAATTCACATCATCAACATCAATAAGAAATATACATATAGATATATCATCATACTTGATTATCAACACTACTTCAATTATATTCAATTCGAAACCAACTTCATTCTTGATGACGACACACCGGCAACGACTTAACACCAACGACACATCAACAACATCGACAATGCAACACTGAACATGCTTGTGGTACCAAAATACAGGGCAGAGCCCTCACCGCTTTGAACAACAAAGTGTTCCAGAGCATAAGCTCTCACCGCTTTGAATGACATTGCATTCCAGGACCGAGGTCCTCACCGCTTTTGAACAACAAAGTGTTCCAGAGCATAAGCTCTCACCGCTTTGAATGACATTGCATTCCAGGACCGAGGTCCTCACCGCTTTTGAACAACAAAGTGTTCCAGAGCATAAGCTCTCACCGCTTTGAATGACATTGCATTCCAGGACCGAGGTCCTCACCGCTTTTGAACAACAAAGTGTTCCAGGACATGAGTCCTCCCGCTTTGAACGACAAGGCGTTCCAGAGCATAAGCTCTCACCGCTTTGAATGACAATGCATCAGACTCCAACTGTGTATATCAACATACAACACGACAACACCGACAACAACCACCAGCCAACAATGCATACATCTACGTATGACTTACACCACGACAATTCAACATCAACAACTGTGCCTAATTTATTTATGACACACTCCCCAACTTGGACGACACAATAACAACTCAACAAATGCATAAACGAGATATGACTTACATTTCAGCAATACATCAATTATTCACAACATAAAAGGATCCTCAACGATCTTCATTACAGAATGCATCCAAGGATATAAAACCTCTCCATTACTACCCAAAGGTCTCCTCTCAAAGTCCCATGCGAAACAGATCGCAAAACGGAACAAACAGTCCAAACGACTAACTAACTCGCCACAGCGAGTACCTGCTCGCCATAGGCGAGTACTCACATTAGCTCACTCGCCAAAGGCGAGTTGGGGGCGAGCTGGAGGCGAGAAATACTGGGTCCTTCGGCCTTTTGACATTTTTCTCACCAAAACTTCATTTTTTAAGCTCTCTAAATCCAATTTGGCTAAACCAACTTCACAGGTCATCTCTATAAATATAAGGGCACTCGAAACCATCTAAAGTTTGGCAAAAATCTTAAATTTAAGGGACAAGCTCGCCACGGCGAGCTATACTGCTCGCCTCGCGAGCAACCAAGGGTTACTCGCCACGGCGAGTGATCACTCGCCACAGGCGAGCGATCTCAGAACCCACACGGGTTCAGACCTAAATCACACCAAATCATCCCAAACTTCCAAATCAAACCCTTAAATCATCAGCAATGTCATCCTAGGGGATAATCTAGGTTCTGTAACAAGTTCTACAGTCTCACACATCAAACCCTCATCAATTCATCACAAATTCATCTTAACCCTAGTTCAAGAACACAACTTTCAATTCAATTTCAGAAATTATACATATATTAATAGTTGAAGGTTAGCCTCACCCTTACCTGATCAGATGAATTAAACAAAGCTACAGCAATCCTAGAAATCTCCCTTTGGTTCTTGGCTCTTCTCTCTTCTTTCCCAAAAGCTATTCTTTTCTTTTACTGATACGTACTATTGTTTTTGTCTGACTCTTTCTATCCTTACCAACCAAAACCCTTTTTTTTTCTTTCTCTTAACTCCCTCTTAACTCTCCCAATTAAAATGTAACCCCCTCCTTAATTCTAATAATATCAATTAAATCCCTCTTTATCTAAAATAAATATAATTTCTCCCATTTATTAAATAGCACAAATAATTATATAATAAATGGCAACCACCAATAAATCACATAATTCAACATTTCATATAAAATACATAAAACATATTAAAATCAACCAAAAATATTAAAATCACAATTAATTATTTAAATACACACACCACACCAAAAGGTCATATAATTCATTTCAATCATATATATAAATAAAAATACTCAAACATTAACTAAAAATAATTAAATAGAAATGGGGCGTTACAACTCACACATGTGTTAATCTCTGTGGGTACATATGCGTGAGTTAACTCACACGGGATAATTTGGTCATTTCAGTTGGGAATGAGCATTTTTTATTGGGAGAAGAGCAGAATTCTTACCTATCACCTATAAAAGTAAAAATTTCTTAAAACTACACAAGGTAAGAATCATGTAAAAAATATTTTGGTAGTCCATAATCTTAAAAATATCTTATTCTCGGCCAATCAACATAATAATGATTTTCTTAAAAAAAAAACATAATAATCATTTTATTTTTGAAATTAACTCTGATGTTTTTTTTTTTTAAACAATAAATTTTATTTAACAACTAGATCCCTGCTCAAGACGAACAGTGACCGGTGAAACTGAATACAAACTAAAGGTGTCGTATAAAGGCGGAACACCAGAAAATAAACACCCTAAAAAACACCCCAGAGGACAACATCCACCAAAATACACCTCACCACCTAAAACAAACTCCTTCACAAAAACAACCTCTATAAAAACGATATCCAACCTCCCATCGTCGCTACTCACCCCCCAAGAAACACCCCTCCAAAATAAACTCATACTCTTCGCCAAAGCAGAGCCACACCCGAAAAGCTCCTATCCGAAAAGATCATTCATCTTCCACCAACTCTCGACCTCCGATCCACCGAAAGGAACCATAAAAAGACCAAAACCAAACTTGAGCCAAAGAACTGACTTCCAATCTCGAATCAAAAGTGATCGTCCCACCAGACTTTATTACCAAATCAAAAGGGCACCCCTCACTCTCGGTATACCAGAGAAACAACAAATCAAGCCAAAGAAGAATGCAGTTAGACACGAATTCCTGATCTCGAAGCAAAATTAATCGGCCCACCGAAAACCAGCACACAAACAGTAGGACAAACAACATGATAAGCGGTGCTGCAAACAACAAACAGATCAAAAGGAAAAGGCTCAGCTCAACGGGACCCACTCCTTCCAAACACCATAAACACCTTAACAACCCAAAAAACACAAACAAGAGTTAGTGACGACGAAACAAGGACTCGAGTAATAGAGGAAGCCTCCAAAAGAAATCACCCCAACAAACACCTTAACTTTGATGGTTTTGTTATTAAGGATCGAAATCAAATAATTTTAAACGAAAGACTTAAATAAGGCAAACACTATGCACTAAAGGGGAAACTTTTGAAGCGCTCTCTACTATTCAATAAGCATCTCCTGAGATATGACACGCTCGCTCAGGGTATCCAAAGTTTAAATTATTTCAAAACTTGGAAAATATTAGTTGACAATTTGGAAAACACTGTAAAATTCCTTTCAATAAATCACATTTAACTTCACATTTTCCTTTAAAATAATTCATAATCATTTGTGGGGACCGGTGATGAGTCAATAATTAGTTAATTTAATATAATATTTAGTTTCGTTTTAATTAGACTTAAGTTTATTTTATTTTAATATTATTTTCTTTTAGATCTATTTTACTTTAGATTGCATATTATTATATTTCAGGAATAAATATTTGATGGAATGAGTCTTGAAGCGAAAGAAAGGGATTCGGAGCAAAAATACGAAGATTCGGAGACAAAAATATATCTCCCCCAAGTCAGAAGCTTGGCACGGCCCGTGCCACCTCCCAGGATTGCCTTTTGCTTCTCGTACAAGCTACCTATTAGTTTATTTCTGACCAAAAAGCCCGTGGTTTCTTATGGAACATTCTAGTGATGTATTTCTTAGGGCTTAAGGCATTGTAAACTATAAATAGAGTAGCTAGCCATCACAAATATTCATCTTTTATTCTTGGAATTCAATAAAGTGACAATTGTCTTTCTTTATAAAAGTTCTTTTATTTTCTTGTTATTTATTTTATGTTCTTTCTCTTCTTCTCTATGTCTACTATGATCATGAGTGAGTAGACTTCTCTTGTCTTAGGATTGTTGGATAAGTCTAATGACATAATCCTAATCAAACCAAGCTTTATTCTTAAATCTTATGTAACCCTAGTTTCTAATCTAAATTCACCGTTTTAACATGAATTAATCATTATCAAACTGTAGAAGCGAGAGCGGAGGGTTTGATAATTATTAATTCATTATCTCAAATATCAATTCATAAAGCCAGAGCGGAGTCTTGATGTTGGAACAAGTGAATTTAGACAAAGATTGTAAAGGCAGTGAAATAGTCTTTGCAATCTTTGGACATTAGTAGTTTCAAATCTTTAAAAGCTTCTTCTAGTAATCAAATCAGTGAAATAGGTTTGATTTCTAGAAGAAAACTCTCACTGGACTGAAAGGAAAAGTGAGGGGCTAAAGGAAAACTGGTCATTAGAAACTAAGTCTAACATAAGGTTCTAGGTTTAAAGTTTTGGTTTATGAAGGATTTGTCGTTATGATGAACCAATAATCCCAATGCTCTCTTTTAGTATTATATTCTCTTCCAACCTTTTGAAAACCCTAATTTGCAACTTTTCTCTTCTAATCATAATTCTAAGTTAATTAAATTGAACAACTCCCTGTCGAAACGATACTCTTTTATTACTACTTCGATAAGACCTTGCACTTGCGGTTTTATCCCATCAACCGGCCCCATAATTTCTTCTCAAAAGTTTTAGTACTACGTAATTTTTGTTGATGATTTTACTTGATACACTTATATCGTTTGAGAAATAAATCTGATTTTTATACACATCTTCTTAAATTTTAAGCTTTGTTGATAAACACTTTGAAAGGAAAAGGAAAATATTTCAACGCCATGGTGGTGGTAAATTCACCTCCAATGAGTTTAAGAATCATCTTGCTTATAGTGGCATTGCTCAACAATTATTGTGTCCTTGCACACCTGAGCAAAATGGTCTTGCCAAACGAAAACATCGACACATCATGGAAACATGGATAACTTTACTTTTTAAGTCAAATGTTCCATTAAAATTTTGGGTTGATGCTTTTTTTTTCTTTTTCTTATGTTTATCTTATTAATTGTCTAACTCTTTCGTCCATTGGTAACGACACGCCAAACATAATTTTTGGTAAACATTGTGATTATTATGGACTTGGAATTTTTTATTTTTTTATTTAAAGACACCTGGATTGCAAAAGTTTTGGAGAAAATTAATTCTTGTAATTTGTTTTTAAGATATAGTCCACTCTATAAAGGATATTGTTGCTTTGAAGTCAGTACGGGTAGGTCCTAGGTTCATAGTGTAAATCGTGGTTTGCTGAGAGCTACTGAACAAGGACTACACTAGTGGATTTCCTTCCTGGCTGGGTAGCCTCCAGAGTAGGTGTGTTTGTCACCGAACAGGGTTAACAAACTCTCTGTGCATTTTACTTTTATGTTTGTTTCCGTTTATCTTTTTTTGTTAGCTTAATGTTCTAATCTTTTAATTTAACATCGTATTCCATCTAACCGGTGTTAAAACATCACGTAGAACATCCTAAGTCTAACGTGACATAATTACAATTGGCATCAGAGCAGACACCGTGCTTGTTATTGGGTGAGATCCAGAGGAGACTATTTCTGACATTATGGAAAAAGAAGGAGGGTTGGTTAACAGACCACCTCTATTGGACGGAACCAATTATGATTACCGGAAGTCACGAATGAGTGCCTATCTTAAATCTATTGATAGCAAGACTTGGAAAGTTGTGCTAAAAGGATGGGAACATCCAGTTGTTCTTGACAAAGATGGCCACAAAACTGAGGTTTTGAAACCAGAAGAAGAATGGACTGTTTCTGAAGACGATCTGGCTCTTGCAAACTCCAAGGCTCTAAATGCTCTCTTTAATGGAGTGGATAAGAATATGTTCAGACTCATCAAAAAATGTAATGTGGCTAAAGATGCCTGAGAAATTCTTAGAACTGCTCATGAAGGTACATCCAAGGTGAAAAGCTCAAGGATTCAACTCCTGACTACCAAATTTGAAGGCCTAAAAATGCAAGAGAATGAGACCATACAGGACTACTATATGAATGTTCTAGACATTGCTAATTCATTTGACTCCCTTGGAGAAAAATTGTCAGATGAAAAGTTGGTAAGGAAAATTCTCAAATCTCTACCAAAGAGACTTGACATGAAGGTCACATCCATTGAAGAAGCTCAAGACATCTCCAGTATGCAGGTAGATGAACTCATAGGTTCTCTTCATAACTTTGAGCTTGTTATTGATAACAGAACTGAGAAGAAGGGCAAAGGCATTGCTTTTACAACAAACACTGTTGATGACGAGGCATTGGAAGAGAGTGTGGAGGATGAAAATCTATTAGAAAATCTGGTTATGCTTGGAAGACAATTTAGTAGGATTCTTAAGCAGGTAAACAGGAGATCCAAAGGTAATGGGCAGATCATCAGATTCAACACTAATAAGCAACAGAACAACCCAAGGAATGATAGAACTGATAAGAAGAACAACCGTTACAAAGGGGTGTAGTGCTATGAATGTGAAGGTTACGGTCACATCAGAACTGAATGTGAAACTTTTCTCAAGAAGCAGAAGAAAGGGATGATTGTGTCCTGGTCTGATGATGAGGAAGCAGATGGAGACATGGAAAGTGATACTGCTAAATGTGTCACTGCTATGACTGGAAGAGTAGAATCTGAATCTGAATCTGGTGATGAAGATCCATACTATGAAAAAGTGATTGTGCCTTACAGTTATAAAGATATCAATGATATAGACACCTCCAAACTTCTGATAGAACAGGAAGAAATCATCAACCATCTACATGAAGAAAGGATTGGTCATCTTGCAAAAATCTATGAACTAAACAAAGAGGTAATGTTACTTAATTCTCAACTTGATAATGTCTTAAAGCAAGTTAGAATGATGACCACTGGAACTGATGTTCTGGATAGGATGCTAAAAGGTCAAGTGAAAGGCAAACCTAATGGTATAGGCTTTACTCACGAACACCTAAAACAGAAACATCAAAACAGTAGCTATGTTCAGGCTTTAGAACACTACCATAAGACCAAGAAGGGAAAACCTGTTAAGAAAATAAAATTTGTAGCATCTACTAGAACAGATAGTACTACTGTAAAAGAACAAATGGTGGAACATCTCGTAGAACCTCTAAATCTGAGTTAGTAAAGGAACCTCCCTCATGGAAGTGTCACTTTTGCAACAGACAGGGTCATAAAAAACCTTTATGCTATAAGTTGTACGGAGCTCCTAGACTGTATCAACCCAGACCAACAATAAGTATGGTCAAGAAGGAATGGAGACATAAGTGTGTAGGACTAATAACACCAGTGGTGGAAGTACTGGGGGGGCCAATGGCGGCCATGGTCCCCCCAAATTATCAATAATTTTTTTTATACCCTACAACTATAGTATATTAAAATGTTTTATCAAGTATAATTAGGTAATGGTCCCCCAATTAATCTAATTAAAATGTATTTTTTTTTTCAAAAAAATGTTTGTTTTTTTTTTACCATATGTTACTAGATTAATTGGCAACTAATATCATTAATTTTATACATCATATTATTTTAAATTATCTCATATTTCGTAAAATATATTGATATAATCATTTTGACAAGACATTTTAAATAAAATTAACCACAATGATATATCTCATTTATTTTTTGTGTTTACCCTTTATTTCTCATGGTAAATGGGTCATGGTAATCTAGTATCCGACCGATCAAGAGGTAAGTAAAGACTAGACAATATTTGTTCGACTCAAGAATCAAACTCAGGTTCTCCTGAACAATTTATCCTTTGGTGGAATTCGTTAACCACTTAAGCTCATTTGTTTGGTTAGTTGATTGCCTTTTTTGTGTGTCCATAGAAATACACTTTTCATTTCCAAGTTTTCTTTTTGAAATACATTTCTAACGTTACATACAAAATATATGGTTAATTATGTTTATAGTTCTTACAAAATTACGAGCTTTTAAGTTTAATCCCTGCTAAATTTTAAGTGTAAGTTCAGTCCTCCATAATATTGTACTTTATAAGAATAGTCAAACGAATTACTTTTAGTCCTCAAAATAGTCCATATAAATGCAAATAAGGACTAAAATTGAACAATTTTTTTTAGGGACTAAACTTGAAAATGTATAATTTTGTAGGGACTAACAACATATTTAACCTTAGAACATATACAATACTATTTCTTTTTATTTTTTGTATGTTAAATATATTTACCGATTAATGTCTCTCATACTAAATATCGTTATAAATTTCTTTAACATACAAGAAAATATTAGTTTAGGGTTTCTTATATACCTTTTATATTTAAACAATTATTTTTTTAATCAAATTATGTTTCTTGAATTCGGTCCCCCTAACTTTAAATTTCTGGCTCCGCCCCTGAATAACACATACATCCTTAAGAGCCTCTTCTAGTGAAGACTGGTACTTTGATAGTGGGTGTTCTCGTCACATGACAGGAGTGGACAAATTTCTTGAAAATGTCAGGCCTTATGCTAAGAGTTATGTTACCTATGGTGATGGGGCTTAAGGAAAGATAGTAGGTATTGGAAACTTAGTTAGTGAGGGATCCCCAAGACTGGATAATGTTTTGTTAGTCCAAGGGTTAGCTTCAAATCTGATCAGTATTAGTCAACTATGTGATCAAGGTCTGAGTGAAAACTTCAGCAAAACTGAATGTCAAATCATAGATGGGGAAGGTAAGTTGAGTATGAAGGGTACTAGATCTAAGGACAACTGTTACTTATGGGTCTCTCAAGAACATACTCTCATATCCTCATGCATGATGAGTAAAGATGAAGAGGTCAGACTGTGGCATCAAAAACTGGATCATTTGAAAATGCAACGGATGAAGAAAGCTATTTCACTGGAAGCAATCAGAGGTATACCCAAGTTGCAGATCACTGAAGGAAGCATTTGTGGAGAATGTCAGGTGGGTAAACAAACTCGGATGTCTCATCCAAGGTTGGAACATCAGGGAACCTCAAAGGTCCTTGAACTCCTTCATGTTGACTTGATGAAGCCTATGCAAGTTGCCAGCATCGGTGGTAAGAGGTATGTTCTGATTGTTGTTGATGATTTTTCTAGATTTACTTGAGTGAACTTTATTAGAGAAAAATCAGATACCTTTGATTCATTCAAGGAACTTTGCATTCAACTACAAAGAGAAAAGGATAGAGGCATTGTCAGGATAAGGAGTGACCATGAAACAAAATTTGAAAATTCCAGATTTCATGAATTCTGCACAGGTGAAGGAATCAAGCATGAATTCTCATCTCCTATAACACCTCAATAGAATGGTGTGGTGGAAAGAAAAAATAGAACTCTACAAGAATCAGCCAGGGTCATGTTTCATGCTAATAATCTTCCCCACTATTTCTGGGCTGAGGCCATGAATACTGCATGTCATGTTCATAATAGGGTCACGTTAAGAGCACGTACTGCAACTATTCTGTATGAATTATGGACAGAAAGAAAGTCAAGTGTAAAATATTTTCATGTTTTTGGTCGCAAGTGTTACATTCTAGCTGACAGAGATTACAGAAGAAAAATAGATCCAAAAAGTGATGAAGGAATTTTTCTGGGTTACTCTACTAACAACAGAGCCTATAGAGTGTACAATAATAGAACTCAAGCTGTTATGGAATCCATCCATGTGGTTATAGATGATGTTGCTAAAGAACCAGTTCCTGAAGTAGTATTAGGTGTTGAAGCATATCCTGAAACATCTGCTCAAACGAAGGTGATACCTGAAACTGTAATAGAACCTCAAACTAACTCTGAAGAAGCTGAGTTGAATAATATAGAAACGAGTAAAGGAACTTCAATCAGAGTTCAGAAAAATCATCCTCAAGAGCTCATCATTGGAGATCCAGATCAAGGGATCAGAACCAGAAGAACAAATGACAATGTCTCCAATTCCTGCTTTGTGTCCAAATTTGAACCTAAGAATGTGAAAGAAGCTCTTATTGATGATTTTTGGATTGAGGCTATGCAAGAGGAGCTTAATCAGTTCAAAAGAAGTGAGGTGTGGGATCTGGTGCCAAGACCAAATGGCATAAATGTTATTGGAACAAAATGGATCTACAAGAACAAATCAGATGAAAATGGTACTGTTACCATAAACAAAGCTAGACTTGTGGCTCAAGGGTATATACAGGTAGAAGGATTAAACTTTGATGAAACATTTGCTCATGTTGCCAGACTAGAATCCATAAGGTTACTTTTGGGAGTGGTGTGCATTCTAAAGTTTAAACTATTTCATATGGATGTAAAAAGTGCTTTCTTAAATGGATACTTACATGAAGAAGTCTACGTTGAACAACCTAAAGGGTTTATTGATCAAATTTTCCTAATCATGTGTACAAGTTGAAGAAAGCAGTGTATGGATTGAAGCCAGCTCCTAGGGATTGGTATGAAATACTTACAGAATTTCTGACCAATCAAGGTTACAGAAAGGGAGGAACTGGCAAGACCTTGTTTATTAAGAAGGGCAAAGGAAGACTTATGATAGCACAAATCTATGTTGATGACATTGTGTTTGGAGGAATGTCTAATCAGATGGTTCAACATTTTGTCCATCAGATGCAGTCTGAATTTGAGAGTTGACCTACTTTCTTGGTCTACAGGTCAAGCAGATGGAAGACATGATATTTATATCTCAGAGTAATTATGCGAAGAACATTGCGAAGAAGTTTGGCTTGGAGAATGCTAGTTATAATAGAACACCAGCTGCCACTCATTTGAAGCTGTCAAAAGATGAAAATGGTGTTGGTGTTGATCAAAGCTTGTATAGAAGCATGATTGGAAGTCTTCTATATCTTACAGCAAGCAGACCTGATATAACCTTTGCCATAGGAGTGTGTGGAAGATATCAAGCAGAGCCCAAGATGAGTCATCTGGTTCAAGTAAAAAGGATTCTGAAGTACATCAATGGCACCACAGACTATGGAATTCTATACTCTCACAATGACAATTCCAGGCTGATTGGGTACTGTGATGCTGACTAGGCAGGTAGTGCAGATGACAGAAAGTACATCAGGAGGTTGTTTCTTTCTTGGGAACAATCTTGTGTCGTGGTTCAGCAAGAAACAAAATTATGTGTGCCTATCAACAGCTGAAGCAAAATATATCGTTGCAGGAAGTAGCTGCTCTCAGTTAGTTTGGATGAAGCAAATGTTGGAGGAGTATGATGTTCAACAAGGTGTTCTAACATTATACTGTGATAACTTAAGTGCAATCAACATCTCAAAGAATCCTATACAACATAGCAGAACAAAGAATATTGACATACGACATCACTTCATCAGGGATCTTGTTGAAGACAAGGTGGTAACTCTTGAGCATGTGACTACTGAAGAACAACTGGCTGACATATTCACAAAGTCCTTAGATGTCAAACAATTTGAGAGATTGAGGAGCAAGCTGGGTATTTGCGTTCAGGAGGAATTATAACAGCTAATGTTCAAAAACACTAGTACCTATAGCTCTGATTTATGCTTTTCTCAAATTAGTATTTGACATATTTTATGGCTAAAAAAGGGGAGTAGATAAGCCTGTGGAATTCTTTGTGTTAGTATATTCATTTGTTGCAAGCTTGTATAGAGCAGGTTTATTTTGAGAAGATATGATTAGGTGATGTTGAAACATCTGTGTATGCTTCTGAGTATTCTAAGTACTAGTGCTTTCTGTTTGAAGTATTTTTTTTCTCTAAAGTTCTTCATGATGGGTTGGATGTGTGTATACGATTATGCATTTGCATTACTGTGTTTATGTTCAGATGCATGTGTTCGGGGGGAGTATTAGAATACTGCTTTGTGTTCCTTGAGGGGGAGTAATACTCATCTGTATTACTGAATGTTTGGTTGGAAGCTAGAACATTCTCTATTAGCTGTTGTATGTTGTTTGGGAATGTATTTTTCCTTCTGATTATTTGAGTAGCATGATGTGACAGTTGACTGTCTGTTCAAGATTTTATGGGAATTTATTTTTCCTTATATTTCCGCTGTTGCAAGTCTCTGACTTTCTAGGATGATAAGCAAGTCTCTGACTTTCTAGGATGATACCTACTATTTCTCTTGCCTGCATATTTCCATGTGTTGATTAATTTGTGAAAATATTGGAAGCAGAATCTGAGATCTATGATATACTTCTTCTAGTCTTGACGATTTTGATGTGACTGGAGAACTATATGTTTAGTATCTTTTAGTAATCTGAGTTTGTGTACCTTTCTTAAGGAATTTTTTTTTTTGTGTGAAGATTGAAGAAAAGGTTGCGTGTTGTCTCTCTTTTGTGTTTGGACTGACCTCAAGTTGTTTTAGCCAAAAATTTGTCAAAGGAGGAGATTGTTGGATATTTGTATGTTGGCTTCACTTTTGTCTAAAACAAATACTCACTTCAGATGTGGAACACAATGTTCCAACATCCAGGCATGGTTCTGTGTGTTTTGTACCTTACCTTATTTTATGTACGCGTTTGTTTGTTTAAGGAATCCACGCCTTCATTAGTGTTGGTCAACCTGCGTGTCTTTATTAAGAGAAGTAGAACATATGTGATTTCCTGAGGAAGTGCTAACGACTTAGGAAAATCTTGAAGGTGATTAGTATGTTCCTAAATATGTGCCTACATTTTAGGAGTTTCCTTATCTGGTTCTGTTTACTGAGAAATGGATCACTGGTTTATTCTGAAGCCCAACTAGATTATTTGACCGGTATTGCTTCCGTATTTAGACAAGACTGCAAGACATAGTTCATTATTCAAGCCGTCATTTGAAGAATAGATCTTTAGGGTTTTGAGTCTATCATTTTGTGAGCCTTTCGTGTGTCAAATTGATGCATGTTTAGGACTGTGTTTTCAGTTGTATTTGTTCACTACTCTGAAGCTTTTAAGCAAAGAGTTAGGTAGTTTGTGCACTACACCAAAGATGTGAAGTACGGTTTTAGTTGATGTATTTTGAAGGTAACTTCGCTTTATTGATTGTGTCTGTATTTTGAGAATCACAGAGTTTGTGATCAGTTGTAAGGGAGTGAGATGGGATCTCAAATCTAGGAGTTCCTAGGTTGAAGTCAGTACAGGTAGGTCCTAGGTCCATAGTGCAAATCGTGGTTTGCTGAGAGCTATTGAACAAGGACTACATTAGTGGATTTCCTTCCTGGCTTGGTAGCCTCCAGAGTAGGTGTGTTTGCCACCGAACAGGGTTAACAAACTCTCTGTGCATTTTACTTTTCTGTTTGTTTCCGTTTATCTTTTTTTTTGTTAGCTTAATGTTCTAATCTTTTAATTCAACATCGTATTGCATCTAACCGGTGTTGAAACATCACATAGAACATCCTAAGTCTAACGTGCCAGAATTACAAACTTCACCAACCTAGACCTTGTTACCTCTAATTATGTGGCAAACTCATTTTCTCTATCATATCTTACCGTGTTTAACCCTCCTTAAACTTATAATTTGCCTTCTCTATCCAATAACCATGTTAATCCTATCTCAACTACTAGTCCACCATCTTGAGACACACACCGTCCATCTTGCCTAAAAATCTATGACTTCCCAACTACCAACAAATTGGAGAACGCTTATGCACATTGAAATTGATGCCCTCGATAACCAAACTTGGTTTCTTGTTCCTCTCCCACCTGGCACCAATGTTATGTGTTTTAAAATGGATCTTTCAAACAAAAATGAAAGAAGATAACACGATAGACATATTTAAATCTCTACTATTAGCCAAAGGATATACACTGATGACACTAGGACATATAACACTTTTGTTATAGTTTTTATGTAATTTTGGTTGAGTTCAGGTGATTGTGCATGAGTTAGAATCTGCAAAAAGACTGATTTTTTATGCTGAAACAAAGGAGAAATTGTGCTCTGATTTACAGAATCGGGCTACGATTTTACTGCAAGTTTGAGACATTTTGTCTCGTAAAAATTCATGCTCCGATTTATGAAAATCGGGCTACGATTTGGCAGACACTCCAGCTGGGTTTTGAGTTTAATGAAGCCATCATGCTTCGATTTACAGCATCGAAGTACGATTTTCGCGTTTCTGGAAATTTTCCTATAAAAGGGAAGTTGTTTTCTGAAGGAAGGGGTCAAAATTTTGGAGAAAGAAACTGAATTTTGGAGCAGAAGATCTGGAGAGAAGGTGGGAGACCATCAAAACTCATATCTGGTTACCAATTTCATGTATTGAATCCTTCTTTTACATTAGTTATTTGTGCTTTAGTCATGAGTAGCTAGATCCTTTGTGATTAGGTCAAGAGATGATTTTGTTCTAGCTCATGTTTATGTAACATGTAACTCTTAATCTTTATGAATGCCATTCTAGTTTATTCAGTATAAAATGTTCTTAATGCTTTTATGATTCTGACCAAATATAACTGATTTTAGAGTATATATGACTACTGACACTAGCGTGTAACTCTGACATTTTTATATCGTTCAATCTAACGGACAATCTAGGGATGGAGCGTTGTTAGGTTGTGATAATTGAATTAACGAACTTAAAACCTTTGATGATTATAGGTTCACCTAAGGGATTAGGGAATTATAATCAGAAAAGAGGGCTTAGGATCAAGGGATTGACCTAAGCTATTTTGTTAATTTGTCGTAAACATTATAGCATTCGTAGACTTAAGAAACAGGTTGCTAATGAGCGATGAGCAGATGAATCGAATGACCTAGTCATCTCTCCATATTATTTCTTAAACCAATTTTTCCTTTACCATTTTATTTACTTTTGTAACTCAAACCAAATTGCCTCAGTGCACCCCCCATTTTACATACATCTTTAATAACATAAACTTTAGACAATACCTCATGAACCACTGTGTTATGTTGCTTGATATGCTTTATTGGTTGCAACATCAGGATATATTAAAACTTTGTAACTTACTCATAAATAATCAATAAAAATATATAAAAAGATATCCTTTTTGGTTGAGATTTTTTACTTCGAATTTACCATTCATTTCAATATCATGAAATTTTTTACTTCGAATTTACCATTCATTTCAAATATCTTTTTGGGTGAGATCACAAAAGACGAGCTAGAGAAGAGCACGAGCTAGAGAAGATCACAAAAGAAAAACCCACTAGTAACAAATTTGTGAAAGATCTTTGTGCCCAAATGAATTCTGAGAGAGAGCAAGTATCACGAAGAGAGTATTTTTTTTGTTGTTGTTTGGTTAACAATAAAGACAATGAGATTTGAACATATATGATCTTATACATACTACTCAAATTCCTCACCACCTGAAGTAGGGTTAAAAATAAAATAAGTTTTGAAAGGTGGTTTTAGATGATAAATATAAGTTTGTTTATTAAATAATTTTTAATAATCAAGCCTTAAATCAATGAAGTACTATAATAAATAATTCAGATGTGTACCGTGAGCTTAGCTCTGTTGGTAGGGACATGCATAATTTTGCAGGGGCTGAAGTTCGAACTCCGGACACCCCACTTCTCCACATTTAATTGTGTGAGCTCCAGCCACTAGACTACTAGATCAAAAAAAAAATCAGATGTATGTCCATAATTTCTAACTCGACTAGTAAAAATATCAAAATTGATAAGTTGTTGTGATCGGAGTTTGATCCGGACTTTTCTACTTTACAAGTGTGAGTTTACAATGACTATTGACATTTCGTCTATCTAATATAATAAAAATAAAAATTCTAAGTATAATCAAATACCCTAAAAAAGAAGAAGGCCCTCCAAGTAAGGTTCACTTCCTCTAAAAAAAAAAAAAAGGTAAGGTTCATATTATTAATTTTTTGACAGGAGTAAAGTTCACATTATTTTAACACTATATTTCTGCAACAATTTTAATTAATAGTTCACACCTTATTAAGGAGACAGACGGTGGCTAGGTTCCCTAATCTAGTTTAATTAATTAATTAATTATTTATTTTATATATGAGCGTATCTGCAGCAGAAAGATTTTCTTCTTACCAAGTACTACTACTACTATAATATATTATTGTTAACATAGTTCTATTTTTTATTTTTTTTTGGAATGAACATAGTTCTATTGTTTTGTTGTCAGAGATAAATAATTCTATGTTCATCATTTATCAAACGATTGTTTACCAACGGATCAATTTAATTTAAGTGATGAATAAAATTTATCAAAAAAATAAACTATTTTATAAAATTTAAGTTTGATTTTTACGTGAAGTAGTTTTTTGTCAGACTTTAACAGAGGCCCCTTCTTCAGATAACCAAAGAATTAATAAAAAAAAACACTATTATTTACTTGCAAATAAATGACTTTATCTCATAAATAATAAATAATGATGTTGTTAATCAAAGTAATTGAATTAAAATGATTAATACATTTTAGTTTTAAAATGAATCGTGATTCTAAATTCTAACAAGAACAATTTTTGCAAAGACTTTATTTACTTATTAATTAAACTCTAAACTATATAGGTACCCTTTCTCCAAAGCTAGAGGATTAATATAAAACAATTTATTTAATTTAGGAAAACTCTATGGTGAAGTGAGAATGACTTTTCTGATGAAGTTATTGTGAATTTTTCAGTTAGTTTAATTAGGTTATGCGTTGTTAAGATTTTTGAAATAAACTAATCAAATTTAGAATCAATTGCCGCCTTTTATTTATTTTTTCAACCAAGATAACACTGCCCACAATATTACAACAAAGTGTGTGGCATAATCATATGTTACAACTTTCAGAATGTAATTTTGATAAGCCTACAAAGAACCAAAACTATGCAATACATCAAGCAAAAGAAAGAGAAGTCATAAGGGATTGACTTTGTGGTTAACATACAAAACTGGAGGCATTGACTCTATTTTCAAACTCAAACAAAATTTGCACTTTATCAACATCATCTATCTCAACCGTTCAAAGAAATGTAATTCCAATTTGTAGCATCATTTATTTAAAATCAGTAATAGGAGCCTTCAAATTATAACAGAACATTGACAACTGTATATATAAGAATTCTGATATACCAAAATTCTCTTATGCAAATATTATACTATTGGCTAAACAAAATAACTTTTCCAATCTAAAAAAGTCAATTTTCTGACTGCACCGTATAAGAGCCTAACAATTTATCACGGTTATTATTATAAATACTATACTAACAACCATATTCTCTATTCTTTCTCAAAACAAAAGAAAAAACCATATTCTCTATTCATCTTTGGTTTAATTATTTTAACGGATGTATGCAAAACATAAAAAAAAAATATGAGCACTTTTTCCACATCTTCTACAAGAAAATTGTTGTTGACACATTTGGTTTAGCTGAGAAACATATGTAAAAGACGAAAATGCCCCTCGGTAGTTAACTGTCGAATTATGAAATCGGCTGCAGTTAACTACCGAGGACAACTTCGGAAGTAAACTACCGAGGAAAACTGAAAACTTCGGCAGTTAACTGCCGAGGAAACCTCAAACCTTTTTTTTTGTTGACAAAAACCATAAATTGTCATTAATAATATTTATTGATTTTGAATGTTTCAATCATTATTTTGTACGTTTCAAACAATTGCAGTATTATACACACATACATATATATATATATCATTTAAATCTTGACAAAAAAAATAAAGAGCATTTAAGTCCTCAAAAAACATTTCAATAAGTGTAAAAATTAAGCATTTGAATATTGTTTTGCAAATTACTTAAATAAAAAAAAATCTTTGTGCATAATTATTTTAATGTAGAAAATATAACAACATATTATACCTTAAAAAAAATCGTTGTGCACATTTATTTTAACGAATTTTTTTTTTATTTTTATTTAAGTAATGTGCAAAACAATATTCAAATGCTTAATTTTTACACTGATTTAAATGATATTCTTATTAAGATATATACGCTTAAATATAATACTGCAATTGTTTGAAACGTACCAAAATAATGATTGAAACATTCAAAATCAATAAATATTAATAATGATAATTTATGGTTTTTGTCAAAAAAAAAAAGATTTGAAATTTCATCGGCAGTTAATTGCCGAAGTTTTCCTCGGTAGTTTACTGTCGAAGTTTTCCTCGGTAGTTAACTTCAGCCGGTTCCATAATTCGACAATTAACCACCAAAGAACATTTTCGTCTTTTACACGTGTTTCTCAGCAAAATCAAATGTATCAACATCAATTTTCCTTCTACAATGCAAAACTATAAACTATTTCTTTTTAAAGGGAAACTATAAACTAATAGTCTAAAGCAACTAACGTGTCGGCTGCTTGCATGTTACCAATTTAATCAATGATCTAATCCAATATTTCAAATGATTAACAGGTTTATTGGTTTTACTATCCCCAAAGTTTAAAAATATTATTATGTCGATGGACCAGAATTTTGGGTTTAACTACGGTGCACATTATCTCGAATTTTCTACAACAAAATACTACTCATTTCGATCTTATTTATAAGAGATATTTGAGTCAATAAAAATTAATGTATTTAAACAAATTTTTTAACTAAATATATTAATTTTTGTTGACATGACCGGAGGTAGTATTAATACTATAATGCTACTAGGGTTTAGTTTTTTACCTTTTTATTTATTCTATATTTATATATATGATAAGGCCCCACAAGCCGAACATAGTCATACCAGATTAATTAATTAGATATTGGTAAGGAATTGTGAAAAGTGAAGATAGTCGGCAGGTATATTAATGATTAAACAAAGCATGAGGTTCCTCATAAGAAAAAAAGAAAACATAGCACGAGGAAACTTTATGAGCCCGTTTGGTGTACATGATAGGAAGACATGATATGATAAAACTATCATATCCTGATTTATTTTGTTGTTTGGTGCATTAATAGGAAATGATAACTTAAACCAATTTCTTATCCTATCCTACTCACCCTTTGTTATTTTTATCCTTAGTTTTTGGTGGGTTAGAATTATCCTATCATGATTAGCACTAAAATGTTAATTTTGCCCTCTCTCAATTCATCACTCATGCTCTCTTTGCTCTCTATCCATCGACCTCTACCTGTTCCTCCATAACTCTTCATCGCCATCTCTTCTATTTGATACAGATCCGACCCCAATTCCAACCTACAATCATTTTTTCCTCAATTTGCTTAATTTTTTTGTTTTTTTTCTTGATTATCTATTTTGTACTCAAGTTAAATTTGAAAAGGGATGAAGCAAAGAGTTTAAGAATTTCGTATTATTATCTTCAACAAAGACAACTATTTTTTTTTAATTGAAGAAACCATGATTTTTTTTTAATTGAACTTTAAGAATGAAGATGACGGCACCCCTAAAATAAGGAAGAAGACGATTGACAATGTTTTTTTTTTTATAACTTTGTGTAATTAATAATAGCTTAATTACATTTAATTAGAATTAATTACAAGGGTAATTATGTTATTTAATTGTGACATATATGATATTATATTTGTTATCATGTGTGCATCAAACATGTGATAGGATATATGTTATCATGTTTATATCATTTCCTATCCTTATCCAATTTCATATCATATCCTATCTCTATCATATCATGTGCACCAAACGAGCCCTATATTTCCTGCACAAGCACGACTAACCTTATAGTAGTTTTTTAACTTTTCTTAATCTGGTAATGATATAGGTGCGTCTAATATGAATATTTCTTTTTAGATTTAATAACAGTTTTTGCCCCCTAACTTTTATAAAGTTGTGATTTTGGTCCTCTAAGAAAAAAAACTAAAAAACTGTCCCTTGAGTTTTGCAACTGTAGCAGTTTTGACCTCCAAGACGAAAAAAAGTAACACGTGACACCTCACTTAGGGTGCCACGTCAGTGTAGACCGAGTCAAAATTGACATTGGGGGTCAAAACTGTCATGGGTGCAAAACTTAAGGGGCAGTTTTGTAATTCTTTTTTAGAGGGCTAAAATCGCAACTTTATGAAAGTTAAGGGGTTAAAACTGCTATTAAGCTTTTTTTTATGATGCTAAAATGGAATATATATTTCCAACAATGAAATAGTCTACCTGGTACAAGATGTACCATAGAACATGAAAGTCTAACAATTAAATACAATTATGAAACAAACAAGGTAAAATGAATGAAAATTAAAAGGCAATGCCATACATGTTAAAGGATTAAGCCAACTCTTGATAACCAAATGCAATATTAGTGTTGATTACTTTCAACCACCAATAAAATAAAAAAGAAGTTTAATTTTATCCAATAATTGATGCATTGAGTCTTCTTTATTGTTATGGAATCTATTATTATGCTCTTTTCAAATTACCCAAACATAAGAGAACCAAATTAAATGCATGAATAGTTGTCAAGATTTTTAATTTCTTGATAAGTAGCCAAATTGAAGAAAGTGTTAAAAAACACAAAAATGATCTACTTATGAGATGCCAATCCAACTACGAACATAATGTTAGATATCACCAAACAAATTACAGCCCATAAACATATGATTAACTGATTTGATGTCGCCACATCCACTTACACAAAGCTGCAAATTATGTTGAACGATACCTTGTCTGAAAAAGTTCTCAGTATAAATTCTATTGCGCAAAAGAGACCTAACCCCGTATCACTAGGGATCCGTCCAAAAAAAAATGTATCAACACCATTACCTACCTTTGTAAATTATCAAACAACCAACTTCCTACACCTAACCCCGTATCACTACTGATCCTCCGTAAGTTATCCAAAATATGAATATATTTTTCAATGTGGATATCATACAAAAATCTTTGTCAATCGAAGATAAAAATAATTATAGATCTATTTTAGTTTAACCATAACACTTCCATGAAGAAGTTTTTCAAAACAAAAGTTGATTAAAACTACTCGACATCATCAATCACAAGAGAGATTGAAAGATTTGACAACTTTGTCAATTGAGACGGACATATTGGAGAACATTGATTTTGATAGGATTATAAATTATTTTGCATCTTAAAATACTTTGAAGAAACCGTTTTTTTACTTTCCAAGAAAAGAGAAGTTTTTTGATATTTTTGTAAAGCTATTATAATGTATTAGTGTATTATGTTAAATGCAATAAGTTAATTACTTTTGTTGTCTTTTATTGAAATATTTTCAAATGAAAAAATAGTTTTGTAACGGAGTTATTTTCTTACGATTTTCCTAGGGCCCATAAAATATCACGAAGGAATAGAGATCCTGGCTGGCTTTCCTGTTGTTAGAGGTCGTAAACAAGTAGTTAGGTTTTTTTGGTTACAAAACAAGTAGTTAGGTATAGTTCACTATCTTTTTTAATATGAAATATAATTGAGTATTAATGCTCTTTCTATTTCTCTCTTATTAATTTGCATGTTATCTACTAACATTTTTCTATCCAAATGGCACCAACATTATTGTCATTGGAGAGGATCAAACTCCATAAAATAGGGGATTATGTGATTTGTAACCTGCATAAGCCTTTAAGATCACGAGTAAACTAAGCAATGCAAACATGTTTATATCTATTTTATATGCAAGTCTAGAACTCAATAGTAAATTAAGAATGTAATATATATCTATAATTAGTGTTGCAGCAGGCCTGCACATGAAATGCACAACCACGTTCATAAAAATAAAAAGTATCACAACAAATTATATATATGGTTCGGTAGAAGAATCAAATCCATGTTTGGAATAGTTGGTGTGCACATAACGGAAGCTGAAATCAATGATTGAATTCCAAAGCATGATTAATGATATTATTGTATGATAATTCTAAACACTCGATTAATATATGGATCAAGTGGAGTTCAAGAATTAATATGACTATAATCATATAACATAATTTGTTTGGAGTTTGAAACCCTTGTGCTAGGATTGACATACACATGGGAGGGACCATGCAACATGAATCATTTGCACTTAATCATTTCTCATAATTAGAGATCTTCCATGTGTACACACATGCTTGAACATGGTTAACACTTAATATGAATTTTATCCTTTGTTTGCAACAGGATGAATGATTTAAACAAAAAGATTAAGTGAGTTTCAGCCCTAGTTGATTAAATTAATTGTTTGGTGAAAATATCAACTTCTGACCAGATTTAGGGTTTGGTATTACATTTTATAGTTTGAGGAGACTAAATAATATGCATCATAGTTTGATGATTGACTTACACACACATATTACAAATTAATGAACTTAATGGAGTATAAAATAAATTACATCAATTGATTTCACATTTTTGTGATTATATTTTCAGGACTCTTACTATTGCCCTATCTCTATATAAATCTCCATATTTTCTAGTTTAGTCACACATCACTATAAAAACCCTTTTTTCAAAACAAAATTATCACGACGCAAACCCTCAGAAATAAATTATTTTGATGCGGCTATGTTACTATATGTATGTCTAATAATATAATACTTAATTTAACTAAAAAGTATCGACTACTTAATCTCTTCTCCATTAGCATTTAATAATTACTTTGCTCCCTTGATAGTAAGATTAGTCTAATCCAAAAACAAGTAACTGCTAGGCCCACAACCAATGTATGGCAGTTGGGATCCGCATCAGGAAATATTCTTCAAACTTTGTCTTCTCTAAATATTAAATATTATTATTATCATATGCTTTTCTTATTATTTGTTTTTGTTACCATAGTTCAATCCAATGCTGCCCAACAATTATGTTCTAATATAAAAAGAAAAAGGTGAAGCATACAAATGCTAGGGTCACATGAATCATGAATCAGTTCATAAATACTAATAATTTAATGCATCCAAGGCTAAAATGTCCACATGATAGTATGAAATTTTAGTGCCTCCACTTGTGATTAAAAAGTAACCGAAAGAAAATAATTGATGAGTTTCCTCGTTCTATGGTCTAAGCAACGGATTTACCAGAAAAAACTACTAACTGTCCTCATCAACTAACATATTTGTCAAACACCTACTTAGATTAGATTACTTTAATTTATTTTACCAACCATGCTTGTTTATAGCCCTACAAGCACATGAAAAGGATACAAGCTTCATTAAAGCAAGGGAGGTTTGATACTTGATCTTGTTCATGCATTTGTACAAACCGGTTCCTAAAGAAGAGTAGAAAAATGTTTGTTCGAGGCATTATGGATTTCACAATCTTAAGTAATGAAAACAAAAGTAATTAAACAATTAGAAAATGAGAATCTTGATTAACTATGTTACTTCTCCAACTCAACTTTACAATAATAATAAACCAACCCTAAGTAATTAAACAATTTAACATGAGAAATGACTCTATCAATCATTATGAATATAAAAATAGTTATTATAATATTTTAAATGATAGTAAATTTTTTAATTTTTTTTCAAAAACACTACATTTAAATACTAATTTAAAGATCAAACATACCGATACATGTTAAATTGTCGACTGCAGCATTAAAATTCTCTTTCTGCATTTATCCAATGACATTCAAATGGTGTGTCACTTATTCAAAGAAGACTTTCTTAGCATTTTTTTCAAGATACATCACATACTAGAATTTAAACATTAGTTCGCTGCGATCCAACTCCTATTTGTTAAATATGAATTATATTTTGTGTGAGTTTGATATCCTTGTGTACGACTGCAGGGATTAATCTCTTAAATTGAGTAAGACAGTAATAAATGATAAAACTTTTTCTTAAGAGATCCAACACTTGTGTATGATTAAGCTGAAAGATATCACTTTATCAACTCATACAAGTGTTGTTATGGGTTGAATCTGAACCTTATAATCACCACATTCAACTAATTGAAATTCATATATATTTATAATATGATAATTAATTATAAAAATCAAAAACCCTAAACTTTAAAATAAAATAGAAGTTTGGCCAAAACACGTATTATAATATGGGACAAACCTAATTTAACGCGTTTCAAGAAAACACTTTGAAATTGAATACGTAGAAAGCAAGGTTTAGAGACCTCTACGTGGAATTATAGGTGCATGTGGCAATCCCTTACACGCTACCAAATGCCCATTTAGAGGACAGTCCACTCAAATTCAAAATCATTCTCACTTCACAATGGTGATAGCTCCACACACACCATTTATGTTCACCGTCAAACACTTTTTTTTTTTATATATATACATCAAAATCAAACACACTCTTTATTCTCTTATATGAGTCATCTCCATCACTTTCTACCTTAAATACAATATTTTGTTAATCAAATCATATAAATTAAAAAAATTGATGGCATATATATTTAAGGAGGGTTGTACTTGGAAGCCTACACGTAAAGAGTTGATATCTCGTTACAGATATATTTAGGGTTTGTCTAACATATGAATATTGTACATATTCAAAATACTAAAAGTAGTAACTTTTTATTGAAAACCACAATTATTTATTAAAAATATATTTGATATAAAACACATAAGTTTCAAGAGAAATGCTAGCAACATATTTTTCAACACACTTTTTTTTTATTGGTTAAAAGTCACACGAGTTTCACCAAATCATGTGGGTCCCATATAAATTTGGTGGATCCCATGTGAATTTTAACCAATAAAAAAAAATGTATGTTAAAATGTATGTTGCTAGCATTTCTCTAAGTTTCAATACAAACTTCTATTTTAAACATACAAGAAAAACTTCTATATTTATATAGAAGGAGGGCTAATACTTGTAAAACAGGTGATAGAAAAACAACAGTTGACTATACAGTCTAACAACTACATGGAAGAGTAGGCATATTTCCATAGGAGGAAGGTTGACTTTGATTAATTCGGTTTATCAAGCTTTGCCACTTTATTTTATGTCTTTCTATAAAATGCCTAAGATAGTGATTTTAGAGATACTTTTTACCCAAACGTGGCGTATGCGATGATCGTAAAATGTGTTTGATTAAGTGGGACAAAATATGTCGATCAAAGTAGAATGGTGGATGGGCATCAGGAATGTCAAATTATTTAATGCATCTTTCTTAAAAGAAGGCTTCATATAGGGTATGACTTATAGGTATACACATACGGTTCATTTCAAAGGTGGGGATGAACACTTGCTATAGTTTTTCGATGAGCGATGCTTTATAGTGTGACAAAATACACAGCAAAAGCATCTCGAGTAAAAACTGATCAATCACATGTTGTTGCTCGACGGAATACAAAGAGGAAAAAACGGAAGTTAAGAAATAAACTCCAATTAAAACTGGCCAGTTATTGTCGGGAAGGATTCGGAAAGAAAAAATTCGCTATATCCAGCATAAAAAAGTGTGTATTATAGACACTCTCTTTCTAACATTTTTTTTAACACTCGTTATTTTATTGGATAAAATTCATATGAGTCACATTTTAAAAATAGATCTCACATGGTTAAACTCAACTTGATTTCACCTAATAAAAGAATAATTGTTAAAGAATATATTAGAAAGAGAGTGTTCATATATTTCTCTAAATCTTATATATTTCACCATTACTTGTTTGGAGATATAATTAGGTAGACTCTCCAAGCAATTTTTTTACAAGACCAAACAATTAACTACTACAAAAGAAAACCAAAATGTCGTCTTGTTTAAAGAAACAAATAATAATTAGTAATTTCTTTTTTTAGAAGTAATAATAATTTAATAAATATAAAATGCTAGATATATACCTAATTTAGTAGTTTACAATATTATCATCCAATCATGTAAAAAAAAACTAGGCTCACTACTATTAAAAAAAAAAACACGTACAGTTCCACAAAATTATGCTAAGAAAACAATTTTAACAAATATTTTATGTTTTACGATTTTGTTGCTTGAAATTTCTATAAAGCTTATAAGGTACGGTAATATTCAATTGAATTTCACCCTATAAAAGAAGATATTTTCAAAAAGTGTGTTTGGAAAATACTTTCTTACCCCTTGTCCTATTCAAAGTAAAATAGAGAAGGCCCACTGTCCTATTCAATTCCCTTTGTAATAAAACAATTGTTCATATTTAAAGAAAAACAATTGTCTTAAAATATTGTTATTTTCAGTTTCGAATTTAATATTAATTATTAGTTTTGATATATTATCTTTTCATTTTACTGGGTTATGTTTATATTTTCCTAAACTTTTGTTTTTGTTTTTCAAAAATGAATTTGTACATTTAATTAAAAAGATGGTTAGTAAGATTAATTTGGTAAAGTTGTTAATGATGACAATTTTTATGGTACTAAGCTGTAGAGAATAATAAATAAAAAACTGAAAATAAGTTCAAAGTAAAAGGGAGTTTTCATGATTTGATTCCCACATAATTGGGGGGAACAAAATATAAAATAAAATCAACAAGGTATTGGAGATGAGTACTGCACTGACTGACGAAAAACCAAGTGGGCTTGACCTTTGGTGGGCCCATTTTCATGTTATCTTGTAGTCCGTGGACCCACACATGCTTTCACCTGCAGAACATGTGCGCCTGTTTTGGCCTTTGAAAATTGTTGTTCTCACTTTTGAGATTGTTAAAAAATTTATTCGGTGACAAATAACTGATGATAAACCTTGTTTTGCGGTAATTAACTGTCGAATTAGTATTTTTTTAAACGTAGATCTGACGGTAGTTAACTGTCGATAAGATAGATGTAATTTTGTCAAAGTGGAAACAACAGCTTTCTTGGCCTTTTGGGTGAGTGATTTTGTAGCTGACTTTGGACATTGAATTCTCCAAACTCATAATGAACAAAACCCAAAGCTGCAAAACTAGTCTTTCTTTGTTATCTTGAACAAAGTTAGGATTTGAATACAAAAGTGAAAGGAAATTGCTCACTAGAGACCTCAATTTCTTTCGTAATTGGATCGTAATTTTCAATCGGTTGTTTTTATGTGTAATTTTTTATTAGATCATAAGTCCTGGTCAGTTTTTTTTAGTCAAGTAAGTAATTTTGAGATGTCTATTGTGCAAACATCAAGTGAAAGTGTGCCCATAACTTGAGGAATATCAAATAGTGAACAAGTGGCTTACTTGGATTGGAGGCAATTTGCCATATAATGTTGAGTTCTGTTCAACTCTAATGGACAAAGCAGAAACCTACTGGCCCACTATACCATTAGATATACTATTGCTGCCTGAAAATGCAACAATGTGAAGACATAAACATGAAAATGTACCATTTGGTCAGATAAACACACGTCTTCATATGTAACCAAAGTGGAGAGTTCAGTGAACATTGACAGGAACAACTCACTAATAATTAAGAATTTCTTAATTCTTATGATACATATTTCTTCTAAACTTATTGATATTTTGACTCACTTATTTTGTCCTTCATTACCTACTATCTAGCCAATATGAAACTAATCACGTTTCCAACACCACTCACCAAAATTAGATGAAGAAAGATCTTTTAGGATTATTCAAGTGAAATCAATCTATTGTTAAGTTGATTTGTGATATATTAGAAGGGTACTATTATTTAAGTATTACAATTTATATATCATAATCGAGAGAAAAGGATACAATAGTTATGAACAAATATTATAGATGATCAATTTGAATAACACCGAATACAATGAATCTTCTTTATAAATATATGTCCATATAATAAGAGGATACTAACAAAAATAACTAACTTAATTAACTAACTATTAACAACCCTTAACAAACTTACCTCTACTATCCCCTCATGATGGAATGTATCTACACTTCCAACATGAAAATTGCAAACAAAACAAAAAATGTCGCTTGAAAATAAGAAATTGCTTAATTATCCATCTTCTTTACGGATAGAAGCCAAAATGCCAATGAAGCTAAAATAAATAATAGTCGGGAAATTTTCATTTTTTTTTTCTTCTTTCAATATGGTAAAATATGCCTTACATATCCTTACAAAATCGGTTCGTAAGGTAAGGCATGTCACTCTATATAAACTCTTATCAAGAGTTTCTATCTTTTTTTAAGTTGGACTACAGAGTATCGTCTAGCACAGAATGTATCAGAATATAACATTAAAAAAAAAAACATTTTATCTAGCACAAGATGTAACACCTTAAACCCCACATATTATTTTCTAATAAAAAAATGATTAATTAAACATGTAAGGTGTCACACTTCTTCATCAATTAAAACAAAAATACTTCATTTAAATTAAACACATGGCAGTTGAATATATATATATATATATATATATATATATATATATATATATATATATATATATATTAAACATCAAAGTATATGTCACATCATTTGTATCAACATCAAAACTGAATTCAAAAATAAATTAAAAAAAAAAACTAAAATAAAATAAATCCTCAATCCCTAGTGTTACACATCAGAGCATCGACTCAATAAAGATTCTCAAAAGCAATAAGTAAACGAGTAGACTTTAAGCCATTCTCAGAGACTCACTGCTACTAAACTTCTTCCTGCAAATCTACACCACAAGGGTGCAGGTGCCCAACCCGCCACTAGAGAGTGAAAATATATACAACACAAGAGATGCATAAACACATGTATAGATCCAGATAAAAGAACACTTCAATTAAATTATGTATGCATCACATTCAGATAATATTCACATTTAAATATAAAATTTCATTTAGTAAAAATCAAATAGGCATCAATCAACATTTTATAATAACATATAAGTATCAACAACATTAAAGAATATCAAGTAGACATTAGTAAAATACAAATCATTCACACATAATCATATAGAAGCACATCATTGGATATCACATCTTTAAATAGTTACACATCTTAAAATATCACATCTTTTAATTACACATCTTCAAATAGACCCACAGTTATGTATGCAATGTCTCTAACTCGACTCTATATGCATGTGGTACCGGTTTTGGATATCAGAGTTATGTTACTGATTTATCCCCCATCTTTAAACACATCTTTAAATCGGACTGACCATGAATGCATGAACATCAAGTAATGACTCAACAATGCACATCTTTATATGACTCGACAACTACACATCTTTAGATAACACATCTTTGTATAACACATCTTTACATCAACACATCTTTATATAACACATTTTTAAATCACACATCTTCAAATAATATATCTTTATACAACACATCTTTAAATCACACATTTTCAAATAACACATCTTTATGTAACACATCTTTAAATCACACATTATCAAATATTTCATCATTCATCATTTACACATCGCCAAATAACATATTAACTCACATCATTTAATATCTCATCAATTCAATTTATAATTTGAAATCCTATTATATTCAATATCACGATTCTGCCATATTTTAGCATGATATCTAGTATCACAATTCTAGTCCAAAGATATATATGCATGTGAGTAGAGCCATTGAATACCACTAATCAAATACAAAATCCAGTAAATGCCTAAGGTCACACAAATCGAAACATTTTATAAAGGTCACGTAATTCATATATATATATATATATATATATATATATATATATATATATATATATATATATATATATATATATATATATATATATATATATATATATATATTCTCTAGTTCAAATGGATATGAATAAAAAATTGATAGCTGCATAATGTTTTTCAGATTCAAAATTGATTTATGACCGAAGGTTCACACAGATGAATTGATGTGCTAAAACCGATCACATGCTCTTATTGATTCATATTCAAAATTAAAGCATGTAATTATAAACGATGAACAGGTACACAAAATTCAAATATAACTATTAATATATCAAAATATAATTATAACAGCACAAAACACAATTTAATCATAGATTCATCAAAGGAAATAAGAAAACAATGAAAGTTAACAACCCTTCACTATCCATGTGAGTACACAACCCTTATAATGAACAAAGACTCCCCTTACTTTTAATTTTGCGAAATTGATGATTTTCTATGGTAAAATCTCTCTAAGTTCTTCTCGCTATGCCCTCTTGCATCTTTTCTCGACAACCCTAGTTTTTTTTTTGCGGCTTTGTTTCTCTCTTTCTCAGTAACCCTTTTTCTCTAATTATCTTCTATATTTATAAGCTCTAAATATTGAGTTTGTTACAAATCTTTTCAGATTACTATATGCACCTCTCGAATTTGTTAGTATTCTTTCTGTAACTACAATGTCTTGCTATTCACACTTCCCTCTGCTTAAATCATTAAAGTACTACACATCTCACTGATTACAACTCTTTTCTACCCAATTTTATTAATTCACCTCCGTTCACACTCTACTTTCTTATTCTCTCTAAAAAACTATTTTCTTTCTAAATATTATTTTCTCTCACTCTTTAACCGACTAATCAATCCATCTACTTTCCACTTACCTATTCTCTCAATAAATACGAATAATTAAATTAATAATATCAAACAAATCAATACTATTAATAATATTAAAATTAATATCATCTAATAATAATACTAATAAAAAGGGCAACCCGGTGCACTTAAAGCTCCCGCATACGCAGGGTCCGGGAAGGGGTCCCACCATTTGGTGTATTGTACGCAGTCTTACTCTGTTTTTACACAAGAGTCTGTTTCCAAGACTTGAACCCGTGACCTTTCAGTCACATGACAACAACTTTACCAGTTGGGCCAAGGTTACCTCTCCCTAATAATAATACTAATAAACTAATATTAAAAATTGGGGTGTTACACAAGACGTACCAGAGTATAACATTAAAATCTTACAAAAGTAACAACTGAAACAAAACCTAAAAAACAGAATTTAACGTAAGGGCTACCACACCAACTATGATATTAAAATGCAATATGAGCAAATTTTGCCTTCAGCCACGCGGTAAGAAATCATCTTAATTTTGTCCAAGAAGTGATAATTAGAGTTTCCTTTTGTTGTGAATTCGATGAAAAATCACACCAATAACAACTTGATGTGTGGAGCAAGTTAATCAAGCAACCGATATCAAAGTGGATAACAATTAAACACAAGCAAAAGTAGAAAAAATCGAGAGAGAAAGAAAGAGAGAACACAAAAGAATTTGTTGACCCAGTTCGGTCCAAATTGACATAGTCTGGGAGAGAGAGCAGCCCTCCGTTCCACTATAATGATGAGTAACTTTACAAAAGAGATATCAATGGGTTACAAGAATAAGTCCATTGCATAATTCTGCCCAAATTCCCAATCTCTTCATGTAACCAAGAGACTCAATCCTAATAGTGTTTCCCAAGGTGAATCAACCCTCAAACCCTAATGTTTGTTGCCAAGGGACAAACTCTATACAAACCCTAGTTTTGTTGTTGCCTTTTTAAACCCTTGTTTCAGCCCCCTCTATCTCAAGGTTTGCTCTGATACAAAGTCTATATTTATAGTAAAAGAATCCTAAAAAAACTGGAACAAATCTGGGCCCAAAAATACGTTTCTATTTTATTTTCTACTGTCAAATTCGGCTACCGCATGGCACCGATTCGGCCACCGAAAGTTTATGAATCAGAAGCCAAAATAAAACAGGTCAAATTCGGCCACCGTGCTCTCCAATTCGGCCACCGATGTTGACAACATCATAACTTCAATTTCTTCAATTTTGAGGCACTTTCACAACATCTTTATTATTAAAAATTATGTTGTTCCGATCTTTCCAAATCAATGATGCACAGGAGAACCAACAAAGTGCATTATAGACCGTTGTAATTTTAAAAACCTGCCAAACTACCAAACTGAATAAAAAGATTTGCAATTTCAGATGGATCAACTAATGAAATACCAAGCCAACTACAAACAAGATGTCAAAGAACCGCCAAGCAAACAAGACACCTTCGGAGGGACACTACTATAAATTTGGGTTCCTTACTAGTATGAAAATGGTACGCACCACGAACTGAGTAGCCTACTAAGAGGTCTAGATTCCAACACAGGAAATCCTTATTATCAACCTGCAATGACACATTTTGAAGTAAAATTCTATATATGTAAAAATACAAGTTTGTCCTATGTTAATATTTTGAAACATCAACATATATTTACCCTTTTGTATCTTTTGTAACAAAAGATTGTATCTTTTGTAACAAAAGATCCAATTTAGTTGAGAGAGAGAGAGAGTAACTTTCAAAAGATTGATCAACCCTAAAAAAAAAACTCACTAATCACGGGTGCAACCTAGTGAACTCATATATGAGCGCGAAACCAAGTTACAAAAAATGAAAAGTGAACATATGCATAGAATAACTAATGGATCGACCGTCAGCACGATATCAAAATTCATGTTTTAAGAACTAACTAAATAAACAACAAGCATAAAAGCTCTTTCCAACTTGAAGAACCAAAATGTAGGCAAACAAGAGACCTTGAAACCTGCAGATCTCAACATATTTAGAAACAACCGAGAATCGAATAAGTCAGGCCACCATGTCATATTATATAATAATATTTTATATTGTTGTTGATTATTAGTTATTATATCTTTTAGAAATATGACTATAAAAAACACTGAAAAAATGATAAATGAGTTACTAAATAATACAGTTATTCAATTCATACACTGGACTCATAACGACATCTTTATTATTTTTAATATTTTTACCATTTTTTAGTAATTAACTTTTTCATACGAGTATGAACTCGCTTAATTTTCGACCATTTTTTCTTTCCATTTCACATAGATGATTTTTTCCAACTTATTGTTCCTCACTCAAGGTGTTATAATTTTTAAACTCTATTCATTAGTTTTTATCTTTAACGTTGACTTTATTCATTAATTTTTTTCTTTCTCAATTCATATAGCATTGCAATGTGCTTTGATGCATAACACCCTCACTTTGAATTAACCTGTGCGGAACACATGCCCGTGCTGAGCACAGGTTTGTTGCTAGCGATAATAATAAGAATAAAAGTTTTGTTAATTTTTCAAAAAATGAATTTATATTAAGCCGGAAAGAAATCAGCATTTGTATTGGTTTTGTGTTCCCCTTATCTTCTAGAATAAGCATTAGTTTCACGAAAATATCACCTTCAATTGCCGGAACCCTAACTTGTCCATTCAAACAAGTGAACCCTTCTCAGCCAATTAGAACTAAGGAAACTTTTCGTGTACTTCTTGAACTCCCAAATGTAGGTTTTCGTCCGAACTCAAACACCTAACACTTTTGAAAGAACAAAACAAGATAGAAGAAGCAAACAAATTGAACTTGTTACTCTTTTCTATAATTAAACAAACATCATTCGACATTTAATTATCCATTTCAATAACCTATAGTACAATAATAGGTTTCAAAGAAAAATCAAAACATTGCATGTGCTTCATCTATCTCTTATGGTCTACCACTACATAATCACAAAATAAAATGGTTCTAATAAGTGATCAATTCAAAGAAAGCTAGCAAAGGGCCAAAAGATTAACATATACATAATATGTAACATATTTATGTGATAAGACTATCAAGATAAAATCGTACAATGACCATGTGTTTCAAGTCACCTTCTAGGGGTTAATTCCATGAACATGAAACGAAGATAAGGTATAGATTAGAAAGGGTTTCCAATAACCGAAAGATAGAGCGTGATCAAAGTGAGAAAGAGACAAAGTTTTCTACCCCTACCCCCTATAAGGCCACTTTCAAACCAATAGTGTAGATAAAAAGGACTTGAATAAGTGCATAGGAGGGAGTAACCTTTAGTGGGTGTCCAAGAATATTCTATGGATGCTAATCCAATCAAAACACATAAAGACCCTGTTAGGCAGACACTTGTGAAATGTGTGTTCTTGTGTCAACTCCTTTGACTGAAAACAAAACCCTACCACATACATGAGAGCACACCCATCTTTCTATCATGTCTTTGTGGTCCTAACTTTTAACATGTACACTCTAATGGGTCAAGGCTTTTTATCTCAAAATGTCAATCAACCGTCCTTCTCTTACACATTTTTCAGCGCATTTGCATTGGCTAAGGCTAACCATTACATGTGTCTTGTTAATTTGTTTGTACTTTATGTATGACATGACTAGAATAGCTCGTTGTTATTTATTTTAGGTTAGGATAGTAGTTAAATTTTGTTCGACTCTAGGTTAGTGTGGTAGTTAATTTTTAGGTTAATATGTCTTTACCCCCTGTATTTTGGGCGAGTTTCGGTTTACGCCTCTGTAAAAAAAAAGTTTAGATTTCAACCTTGTAATTTAAGATTCTTTCGTTTTAGACCCTGACGCTGACGTGGCATGCTGAGTGGCGCACTGACTGTGCATATTTGATTATGTGGCACGCTGACTGTATAATTAATTTTTTATTTTATTTTTTTAAAATAAAAAATAATATAAATGAATTTATATTAATTGAAAAATAAAAAATTATTTTAAAAATCAGAAAATTAATTTTTTAGAATAAAAAAATGTAAAAAAAATATTTTCAAAAAAAATAAAAAATTCTGGAGTTTAATTTTTAAAATTTAAAAAAACCAAAATTTAGGAAAACAAATTTGAAATTAAATTTTTTTTCAGGAAAATAAAAAATTTCTAAAAATAAGAAGAAAAAAAATCTGGAATTTTGATTTTACGAAAAAATAAAATTTTGAAAAATTCAGGAATTTTTTTTACTACGAAAAATATTTTCCAAAATTTTTATTTTTTGTATAAAAATGAAAATGAAGCTTTTTAATTACGAAAAAAAAATCTAAACTTTTTCGAATTATATTTTCTAATTATTTTCGAAAATTTTGAAATACATTAAGTTCCAAAAATTTTCATTTTCGTAAAAAATAATTATTTTTTTTCTAATATTTTAGTTTTGAAAAAGATTTTATAAAATTTTAGGAAAAAAAAATTTGAATTTGTTTCTGTTTTTTTAAATTTAAAAACAAATCTGATTTTTTCTTCTGATTTTATCAATTTTAGAAAAAATAATCTGATTTTTTTTCTATTTTTAAATTTAAATGAATATAAAAAATTATTTATTTTTTAAAAAAGTCTAATTTATTTTCGTTTTTTTAAAAAAATCGATTTTTTTTCTTATTTTTTAAAATAAATTTTCAGTTTTTATTTTTATTTTTTATCTTTTTAAAAATAATTTTTTAAACCATTATACACATGTCAGTTTTTTTAAAAAATAAAAATTAAAATAAATACACAGTGGTGTGTCACGTCAGCGTCCATTACACACGTGTCTGGTTTTAAAAAAAATAAAAATAAAAATAATTACACAGTGGCGTGCCACGTCAGCGTCTGGATGAGGTCATGGGTGTTTTGTGGAGAATCTTTATATTACAGGTGTGTTTTGTGGAGAATCTTCATATTATAGGGTTGGAATCTAAACTTTTTTTTTTACAGGGGTGAAAACCGAAACTCACCCAAATTACAAGGGGGTAAAGACATATTAACCCTTAATTTTTTTAAAGGTTTATTGGTCTATTTATTAAGACGTCCTAGTCTTTCATGGCCACGAGATTATATGTATAATGTTTAGACACATATAAAGAGACATTTTTCTATTAATAAAAATGAAATTAATTTAACATTTTAAAGACAAGTGTCTCATTGTGTGCGTCTAAGTACTATAGAATATTAGTTAAATTAATTTAACATTCCACGACTTCTTTTGCTCAATTGCAACTTCAAATGCTAAATTACCATAATCGAATATCAATTATTTACTTCCACAACTTTGAATATGCGAATTATTCTCTTTTTCTTTCCTTTTTTTTTTGTTTGTTGTAGCAACCACTTTGATTTTTCATTGACAATTAATCGATAGCTTAAAAAGGTAGATTCTTGATAGATATTTAGCAAGTGTTTTAATTCTATCGAAGTAATAATTCTAAGTTCATATCCACAAGGACTGTGTTAATCTCAATTAAGCAATATTGTTATATTTCAATGTATTAAATTTATAGGTTGCCCTAAGCAGTTGGTTTGATTGCATAAACAATAAAGTTGACGATAAAAGTTGTTTAGAAAGTATAAGGAGAGATGAGACCATGTCATTCAAATCTTCTGATTAATTCTGTTTGGTACACAACACCTATTCCTTAAGAATACTTCTCTACTTTTTCTCAGATTACAGTCCATAATTCTTTAGGTGATCTAATGTTTTTTTTGAAGGTTTTAAGAATGTTAACATATTTATTTCAAAAAAAAAAAACAAAGAATGTTAACATATTATCACAAATAAACGATTATATATTCATAGACTAACCCTGTTTATTTGAACAATTCAATTAGGTCTAAGTTGTAAGTTAGGGTTAGTAGTCAATCAATCTTCCCAAATCAAGTCATATAGTGTCAATAGATAAAAATCATTAAAAACAGTTAAATTGAATAAAATTATATTGATAATCATATGAAATAGAGTTTCATAACAACAAAATTACATCATATTCATCTCATGACCTAATATGGAAGTTAAATTGAAATCCCTTAGTGTCAGAGTCCATTCACACGTCGAATGTAGGGATGACAATTGAACCCAGACTCGATGGGTATCCGAAAAAAATACTCACAATGGGTAGGGTAAAACCACGCTTTCATGGGTACGGGCTTGGGTTCAGGTATTAACTGCAAATTTAAATGGGTATGAGTACTATACTACCCAGCCCCGCAACCCGCATACATATTTATATAATATGATAATTTATTTATTTATTTATTTTTTGTGTATAATTAATTAATTTATTTAGTTATTTAAGCCTAAGCCTACACCTAAAAACTACTTAATACAATAACCAATCCCTCCTGCTGCCATACGACTTTTTAAGGATGTTTTGGATGTTTTTTTTATTTTGTTAAATACTAGGTTTCGTACTATTTTATGAATTGGTTTGATAAATTTTGAACCATAGTTTTATTTCATTGTGATATTTTTATTGTCTTTTCATAATTAAAATGCAGCTAATGGATGCGGGTATGGGCACTAAAGTACCCATAAGGTATGAGAAATAACACTAAAGTTATTGCCTAGGAAGGTCGGGTACATGTATTTTTTACAAACGCATGTACGGGAAAGGACATTGAAATATCCTATCCATAAGGTACCCATTGTCATCCCTAGTCGAATGAGACATATTTAGGTTCAAAAATATAGAGGGTTTGCCTATAAATTTTACCGGAATAATAACAAATGAATACTAACCTTTAATTTATTAGGGTTTCTTAGGTATAAATCCAACAAAAAAATAAAAGGTACTCGTAAAATCATAATCACCATTAAACATCTTGATCAACTATTTTAATTTTATGCAATCAAACAACAACTCTAAATGTGCAAACAATTTAAATAACTGTCAATTATCTTAGTCAATATTCGATGCTTCTTGAACCTAAATTGAATATAATTTATCTTTTATACCTAACATTATGGTTGCTTCGTAGGCAAACTTACACCATGCCTAACACATATGATTTTGTGGATATAGTCTTCTTAAAATAAAGTTTTTTTTGACAGTTTCTTAAAATAAAGTCTTATTAAACTCATATCATGTAATCTTGGTTTGATTCTCTTAAACTTACGATCTACATACACAATATATTTTTCACATTGTCAAACTTTTGAAACATGTAATACGGAAAATATCGGCAAGATATATTAATTAATTATATAAAGTAAGGTTAATTGAAATAAGTATCATATGTTGATATTTGATCCACAAAAATATAATTGATAATATGACCCACTCTATCGAAAGAGGAGGAAATGGTGACTCAACCGCGATTGATGTTTTCTTTTATGTTAAAAAATATTCACACGCATGATTGATTATACAACTATTATCCTCAAGCACGTGAATCTGCAATCTGATTTGGATATCATTCCAGGACGAACACAAAGTTCTAACATTACATGAAAGAAAATGAAAAATGTTTTTTGGACACCTCTAAAGATTTATCCATTTTGAATGTGATAGACAAAAAAAAGAAGGTGATATGATAGATATAATAAATTGATGATGTGATATTAGAAAAGAGAAATAGAGATAAAACGAGGTGTTGAACAAGTGTTTATGCAAATATCGCTGTTGAAAGAATATTATGGCTACAAATTGGTGAACTATATACATCATGAGCTGCAATCAATTTATGAACTTATAAAAATGAGTGGTGTAAATTCTATGATAAGCCAATATCTGAAACTCATTTTTTTAGCAATGCGTATTGAGAATATGAATATGCATGTGTTTGTGCTTTCAAAGTTACTAAATATAATTAACTGTGTTCAACATTGCATGGCTAATCAATTAATCATGTATTTATGCATGGCGGTTTTTGGTTAAAGAGTATTTGTTAATCATTGCGACTGCGGGAGTCCAAACAAATTATTTGTAATATGCATGTGTCTTAAGTACTCACTCCGTTTCAATATTCACATCTTATCTTTACAATGTGTATTATTTACATGATTTACTTTACCCATATTTTTAATTAATTGGTAAATAGAACGTTAAGAAAAGGAAAAAAGACGTAGAAAAGACAACATGCTGTTTTGCGTCAAATTTAGTCTTTTTCCAGACAAACGGATTCAATCAAAAGTTTTAGTCATGAAAAATATTAAAAATCTAAGTAAAACGGCATGCCGTTAATGTAAGTAAAGAAAAAAAACATTTAACCTTCCATTTATAAGAGGTAAATGACAATAATAATATGAAATTTGGCCAATAAAAAAAATTTAACCAAAAATTGTTTCGTCAAGACGTTGAACTGAAGTTCTTCTTACTAATTCATATTTGGTTGAATTTTAAAAAATTTGAGCTTAATTGTTTGGTTAGAAAACGATTGTAATAACCCAATAACTTCAACCATAAATTTTCACGGTCTGAATTCGTTAATTCACATTAGATCATATGCTATCCGATCACTCTTCAAACCAATCACACACGCTCATTTTTTTTTCTTTTCTTTCCTTCCTTGTAATGATATATGTCTCGTTTGTGATTGAAGTTGAAGTTGAAGTTGAATAAAAATGATCAATATAAGAAACAACACATGTGGAAGGCTAATAGGTAAATAGCACATCAATAAAAAGTACAGGTAAAAGACAAAACCCTATTTCACGTCAAATTTAGTCTTTTTCCAAACCAACGAATTTGTAACCATAAAAAACCAACGAATTCACTCACAAAAATCTTAGTAAAACGGCATGCCGTCAAAGGAAATAAAGAACCGTTGTGTTAACGCCACGTTACCAAATAGAAATTCTCATGTTGAACCGCGTCGCACGTTTCGCAATCTCTTCTAATTAAGGGGGTCCCTAATAACACAACAAATCAAGCACACCGACTTTTCTTATAAAAGTTTTCTACTAACATTCAAAAGGTGAACAAACCCCACTTCTCTACTTTGATTCATGAGACGACACGAATGACTAAAATATGTCTATGAACATAGTTTGTGAGAGATACATGAATCAAATCAATCCAATGTTGTTGTTAATTGTCTTTCCTTCTTGTGATTATTTTATTTGTTTCTTCCTAGAAATGCATCACTGCATTCGTAGTGATTATCAACACTTTTCGTATTTTTAAAATTAAAAAAAAAAAAAACATTTGGGTGATAAATTCCTCCTTTGTTTTGATATTAATCTTAAAGAATTGAAAGAGATCACCAGAGTAATTCGGATGTCAACCAAAATATATATAAAATTTTAACTCCTTAACTTTTCTAAAATTGTGATTTTGGTCCTCTAAGAAAAAAAAATACATAATCGTTTCTTAAGTTTTGCACTTGTGACAGTTTTGGCCCTTAAAACCAATTTTGACTAGGTCTACGCTGATGTGGCACCCTAAGTGAGGTGATACGTGTTTTTTTATTTTATTTTATTTTTGTCATGGGGGACCAAAACTTCTACAGTTGCAAAACTTATAGAGCGATTTTATAGTTTTTTCTTAGGGATCAAAATCGCAACTTCGTGAAAGTTAAGGGACGAAAACTGTTATTAAGGCTCTCTAACGAAAAAAGTACGAATAATTTGATATTTGATAGAATTGATATAAGTTTTTCATTGATTATGAATATTTTGCTAATTATTATGATTATCCATATCACTATCATCATTACTTAGTTATTTGTTTTAATTTTTCCTTTAACTACCACGACTTGACCTAATGCGCGCACCGCCACAGAAAACATTCCCGCATGGTTAATGATGCTGGAAATTCTAAAGAAAACGACATTTTGAATTGGAATATTTCGAACTAACGGTGTTCTAGATGAAAACAAATCAACGAATACTAATGACTTTTATTTACTAACTTCGTTGTCATTACATATCAGAAGTGGCCTTTTGATGTTAAAAGTTCTACGTAATTTGGTGTATAATGATGACATTCAAATTTTCAACTGCACCTTTGTTTCAACCACTACTTTCTTTGAAGTTTTTCCCTATACGATAGTACTACTCAAATAAAAAACGTAGTCAAACATTGTCATTATGTACTCAAATCGCTAAACTTGTGCGGCAAGTATTTAGAGTCAACATTGTAATTGGTTACAAGAACACGTGGGTATTTTTGTCAAAAATATAATCAAGACCATTCATTTTAATGTGTTAAATTATTGTTCTCATTTCTTACGATAGTAGAGTATTCTCCCATGATGATATGCATGAAGTAATATGATGTAGGGCTGTAAGTATCGAAGATGAAGTGGTGTGGGAGTAGTGAAAGTTTGACATCCAAAGTCAGAACGACTATTATTACACCATTTTGAAAAGGGAATTTGTCCACAAATCGAACTCATTGCTTCACTATGTTATATACATTTTTTAAGCAATTTGAGTTCATCTGAACCTCGAAAATTAGTTTTTTTCAACCCAAGTTTAATAATTTATGTTTTGGATTTTCGGCCCATTAAGTTTTTCTAGTATTTAAACATTTCAATCGTAGTTGAGATATATTTTCATTCAATAAAATTTTATAGAGTTTTATCTCATTTTCTAGTTGATTCTAGAGCCATTTTTTTACAGGTTTGTCGCTTGCAAACTTGTTTATTTTCAATCTAGGTTTAGTGTTTGCTAAACTAGACTTCCGGCTGTATCAAAATGTGTAGAGTTGGTTGGTGTGAACAGATTTTGTACTTCCAATTAAAGAAAATCCACTCTTTGGTGACTTTACTCTATTTCTCCACGTGCATTGCGTAAATGCGTTGATGATATAGCATGAAAAAAAGAAGTGTTCTCGTTACATTGATTGTTAGTGTAATATCTACAAAGATGTTTTTTTAGATGAACATGTGTATGAACTTGTATCAAAGTGGCAATAGACATCCTAACTAGGTTGACACCCAGGGTCAGTTCTAGGTATAGGTCGGGGGAGCAACGACCTATATTTCAAGTCCCTATGAGCCCCTAAATAAAATTTCATAGGGGGAGGGGCATATGACAAAGATAAGGTTATATGTGGGGTGTATATAGAAAATCATATTAGGGGCCCAAATTGAAATTCTTATCTTGGCCCAACTCTTAAAAATAGAAAGAAAAAAATATCCCTTGTGAAATTAAAAAGGCCCAACTTTTAAAAAAGACTTTTACTTTTTCCACCCTATCATCTACTTGCGTGCCCTATTTTTTTCTCCGAAAATATCCTCTGTTCTGATTTTAGGCCCTGTTTGGTTTGAGCTTATTTTGAGCTTATGAAAAATAGCTTATGTAAATAAATAAGCTTCTATTTTAATTTATAAACTCTCACTAATAAAAATTGTATCCTCATAAACGGTTTTTTCATAAACTACCTTAAAAACTTATAAATAATACATAAAAACTTATTTATTTATATAAGCTGTTTTATATAAGCTCAAAATTAAGCTAATCCAAACGGGCCCTTAGAATCCAAAAGAGATTGTTAGGAATTTTTGGATTTTAGAATCCGAAAGAAAACGAACTACAATTTATGTGTTGTATTTAATATCAAAGGTATGTGTTTACCGCCGTAGAATCTCCACATAAACTACAAAGCAATTGTAGGATTCTATGAACGGTCAGTAGTGACCATGACATCATAAACACTCCTAAAAAACTAAAAAAGGGTTTAAGAAAAAGGAAGAAAGGATGAGAAATGGAGAATGAATGAATTAGTTTAAGCATGCAAGACTATTTATAGCCTTAAACCTGACCTAGACTATAACTACAATCAAAGGAAACATTTTACATGCTCCAACCAACCAAAAATACATTAAACAGACCATAAATTGTCCAAACCTTGGGTGAACACAATCCACCTAGTCAGCGAGGTTTTCGATTTTACAATTGTGAAACTGTCTAAATATATTCGGATTCTAAAATCTGAACAATAGCAGACTATATTTTAGTTTAGTTTTTGGAGGGTTTTCAAGGCGAATGACATAGATAAAAAATTAAAAAAAAAAGGTACAAAAATAATTAAACAGCTTAAAACAACACAATAACATAAGTGATGAATCTTCTGGGAAGGTGTTCGAAGAGGTGCTTTTGTACTTGTTCTAACTGACCTACCAACTCACATATTTTGATCGGCATGTCAATTGGATCTAGTTCACAAGAACCTCTTCAAAATCAGATCTGCAACATAATGATAAAAGACAAGGTGTTTCAAGACGATTGTTTTGAGTTGGATTATGTTGCCTTACCAACTAACATATTTATATTGCCAAGGCAGCAAGATCTAACTCATAGCAACCTCTTGGTGTTCATATCGTTCGGAATATTTTTCAGAGTTTTTTGTTGTGTTTTGCAACAAATGAACTGAGCACATTTATTTATAGAGGTTGTTGTGCGTTGTGAAATACAAAAATTGTCGGTGAAATGTGGACCACACAAAAAACCTATGTTGAACTGGTTTCAATTATATAATTTGAACCTGGCTTGCACCCTATATATCTTGGTTTATTTTTTATCTATGTGTTCATATGGTTTGGAAGATTTTTAGAGTGTAAATGAACATCTTTAGCGTAAAGTTCAGCGGAGAGATTTTTGACAGCATGATGAACATCTAGAGAGAAGTCGGGTTCATAAACTGACCATAGATATATTGATTTTAACAACATAATTCAACAACATAAAATACATAATAAAATAAAACCTAATAGATCATGGATCAGCTAAACTAATTTCTTCGTCTGGTTCCTCCAGTAGAGCCGTGATCTCTTTGTAGTTCTTGGGTCGGATCAAACTTTTTTGAATTTCTTCAACTGATCTAACCAATGAATCGTCCAACTCGATCAGTCATTTAGTAATGTACTGACCAAATATCAATAACATGGTTCTCACATAGTCGTTGTTCGCAAGCTTCATTTGGCTGAACCACGGAGTTCCAATTGAGTCAATCGATGGACGTCGATAATCAACACCATCCACCCTCCTTGTGTCTATGTGGTTGAGTTGACGGTTGATTTGATCCAGCTCATCCTTCAACCCAGAGAGTGTGACATTAGTCCGAATTTTGAACAAATGGGGTGATTCTCCCCCGTTGTAGTAAACTGCAGTTAGCTTGATGTTCCTATTAATGACACAAATTTCCATAGTTTTTTTTTGGTCTGCTTGGGTGTAAGGTTGACTGTCAAGGTCTCTTTCGCCCTAGAAAGGAAACAAACCTTGCCCCAACCCCCACCACCACCATCTTTTTCTTCTTCCCCCTCTTACTTCCCCCTCCATCTTCTTGCACCACAACTTTACCTTTATGTTTTTAATAGACTAGCATTAGGTGTTTAAATATTTTATGTAATAAGCTTTAAGCTTAAACTTTATTTTATTGTAAATGTATTGATATATTAATAAAATGAGATTTTGTTTGTATCAACTTGTCTTTTTAATTTTGTTAATATTTACATTTATTTTTTGTCATTTATATTTATGTCCTCGAAATAATTTAAACCACTGCCTCTTCAAATATATGGACAAAGCATATTTTGGATTATATAATCCAAAAAATCTAACAATTTGTTTCAGATTCTAAAATCCAAATAAAGGGTAATTTTAGGAAAAAAAATAGAGTGCATGAAAAACTGTCAGGGTGGGAAAAATAATAGCCTTTAAAAATAGAAGAATAGAAGAAGAAGAAAAAAACCTTTTGTACAATTGAAAATGTCGATTTCTTAAAAAAAACACAGAAAATGGTCTAAAACCCATAAAGTTGCAAGGAAATCATTATTGATTCTCACCAAGTCACCTTCTTAAATCATTCTTTCTTCAGGTAAATTGCTTCAGGTTTAATGTTTATGTTTTTGTTCCAATTCTCACTATGAAATTAAGTACATGCATATATATATGATGACTCTATGTGAAATTAAGTCCATGTATATAAGATGATTATATGTAAATTGAATTGAATCAATTAATAAATTTGTGTTGAATCAATTGAATCGTTGTATTTCAATTGAATTAAGTATATGTATAAATTAAGTCGTTGTATTTCAATTGAATCAATTCTCTCAGAACTATCTTTTGCTGATTTTGCTTAGATTTTAAGCTACTCTATTTTAGTTTTTACCAAAAAGTCTGCAGTTTCTTGTGGAACATTCTAGTGATGTAATTGCTTAGATTTTAAGTCGAATGTAAACTATAAATAGAGTAGCTAGCCATCACAAATATTCATCTTTTGTTCTTTGAATAAAAGTTCATCTTTATTTTATTTTATTTACTTTTATGTTCTTCTTCTTCGTCTTCTTCTCTTCTATGTCTACAATGAACGTTAGTGAGTAGACTCTTCTTGTCTTGGGATTGTTGGATAAGTCTAATGACATAATCCTAATCAAACCAAACTTTAACCCTAATCTTATGTAACCCAAGTTTCTAATCTAAATTCACCGTTTTAACATGAATTAACCATTATCAAACTGTAGAAGCGAAAGTGGAGGGTTTGATAATTGTTAATTCATCATCTCAAATATCAATTCATAAAACGAGAGTGGAGTATTGATATTCGAACAAGTGAATTTAGACAAGGATTGCAAAGGCAGCAAAATAGTCTTTGCAATTCTTGAGACATTGGTAGTTTCAAACCTTAAAAGCTTCTTCTAGTAATCAAATCAACGAAATAGGTTTGATTGCTAGAAGGAAACTCTCACTGGACTGAAAGGAAAAGTAAGGGGCTAAAGGAAAACCGATCTTTAGAAATTAGGTCTAACATAAAGTTCTAGGTTTAAGGTTTTGGTTTGTGAAGGATTTGTTGTTATCATGAACCAATAATCCCAAGGTTCTTTTTATTATTATATTCTCTTTCAACCGTTTAAAAATCCAAACCTTTCAACTAAAACTCTTTTCTAATTATTATTGAAAGTTAATTGAATTCATAACTCCATCTCGTAACGATACTCTTTTATTACTACTTCGGTAAGACCGTGCACTTGCGGTTTTTGCTTATCAAGCTTTTGGCGCCGCTGCCGGGGAGTTATTGCAATTTGATTAGCTTTTTTTTTTTTTAATAGTGGTTAGAAAAAAAATATTAATAATAAAACACACACACACACACACACACACACACATATATATATATATATATATATATATATATATATATATATATATATATATATATATATAGTTGCAGCCTTTGAGTAAGTGTATGAATAGGTATTTTAAGGAACACGTTCTAATTCTAAAGGTAAGTTAACCCTCAAAAAATTTCAGAGTAAAAGTAGTATAAGCTAGTGTGGGGGAGTTTATAAAGCCAAAATAATTTTAAGGTTACATCATTGAATCTAGATTGGGGAAGGTGGTAGGCCCTCCAACTTCCTACGTGAAGGTGATGTTATCTTGAGAAACTTCAGGGGGCATAACAAATACAAATATAAGGGGCACATTGAATCTTGATTTGGGAAGGGGGTAGGTCCTCCGACTGAAGGAAAATCGAATTAAAACAGAATAAAGCAGCGGATAAAATTTTCGATTTTCTTTCCTTGGATCATTACAAGTTACACATGAATCAGTGATTCAATTGTTACCTCGAAAGTGTGGAGCTGGAACTGGAATCACGATCACAGTAAAGCAAGCAGCAAAGCCTCTAGCAAGTCCACACGAACAGTGCTCCTCCAAATCTCGGTGCTAGCCAAGGAATCAGAGGTTTCAGAGAAGTAGGGTTGCTCCAAAACGGGTAACAAAGACTTCAGCACTAGGGTTCTATTTATAGAACTTCTAGTGTGCTCTGGAAGTCAGAAGTCACTATTGAGCTTCAGTAAACCCAATAACGAGTTTAGTAATTCTACTAACTAATTAACGTTATTTACTAAACGCACCCCTTATATAAGTCATACTTATATAGTTCTCTTTTGACTGTTCTTTGTGTGTGACCCTATAGGTTCTAGTCACGTTGGCAATAATATTAAATCTAATATTTAATACTATAAACAATGAGCGGTATCTAGTAGCACATCATTGTTACCCAAGTGACAAGAATGTCAAGTGATCTGACGAAACCTTTCCATAATACTCATGTGTACAATTACTCCTTTGTCTCGATATCTTTATTGATCCCAAGGCATAAATATTGTCACCCTTGTATTGATCAATGCTTATGTTTCTTGTTTATGAGGAGGGACAAATCCCATCTAGGACACTCATGTCCCTCAGCATGATTTATCAAGTACCCATCAACCAACGTTATGGTTATCCTTTTACAGACAACGTTAGAATGGCAACAAAGCAGTTGAGTCCACATGTAGGGATCATAGTGGTTTCAGGTCTAAGAGTGATATACACTATTATCATTGTGAGAATATCTTATGACAATCTCATAACTTACTATGTAGTATTCTCACTGTGGGTCAATCGAGTATAAATATTACTCCTAATATTTATACCTATGTATAGACTTAATATCTCATATCTATGACCCATGAGATGCGGTCAACGATATATATACATAATAGTCTCGACACTTTATTATTATCCTTTATTCATATTAAAGCTTTGACTACGGATACATTTAAGAATAACATTCTTTATGATAATGTAATCTCATGATTAAGTCACACTTAATATATTATTACACGAACTATCTATTCTAAGGACTTTATTAACATTATATAAATATAATAAAGAGTGCCATATATTATTCAATAATAAAAGTCATGATACATAAGATAAGTTTAACATAAACTATTGGCCTATAGGGCTTACTCCAACACTGACTTCCAACGTGAAGATGTTGTCTCCATAAATTAATAAAAATTCTGCTAAAACCCCAAACATGTGCAAATGGCAAAGATCCAATGATCACAGATACTCCCATCTCTCTTATATGAAATGAAGAAAGATTTTTCTCGGTTGATTTAGTCTTAAGGTTAGAACCTGTTTCTTCACAATATCTTTTTATACAGGAGCAAGAAAAGGGTTGGACTTCACACACACACTCACTTAGAACTTGATTGTTGGGTTGAATAAAGATTACGAGAAATGCCTGAGTTTGTGATTAGTGTACGCTTGAAATAAAAGCCTTTCAGGAGACATGAGTTTTAATTGAATTGTCATATGTAATCTTGTTTTATGCTGCTATGTCTATGCCTTTTGCTTGAGGACAAAAAAAGATTCAAGTGTGGGGGAGTTTGATGAGTCAATAATTAGTTAGTTTTAGTATAATATTTGGTTTCGTTTTAATTAGATTTAAGTTTATTTTATTTTAATATTATTTCCTTTTAGAGCTATTTTACTTCAGTTGCATATTATTATATTTCAGGAATGAATATTTGATGGATTGAGTCTTGGAGCAAAAGAAAGGGGTTTAGAGCCAATTCGGAGCAAAAATACGAAGATTTGGAGACAAAAACATGTCTCCTCCAAGTCAGAAGCTTGGGACGGTCCGTGCTAACATTGGGATGGCCCGTGCTAACATTGGCACGGCCGTGCCACCTTCCAAAACTACCTTTTGCTGGTTTTCCTTAGATGTTAAGCTACTCTGTTTTAGTTTTTACCAAAAAGCCCGCAGTTTCTTGTGGAACATTCTAGTGATGTAATTGCTTAGATTTTAAGTCGAATGTAAACTATAAATAGAGTAGCTAGCCATCACAAATATTCATCTTTTGTTCTTGGAATAAAAGTTCACCTTTATTTTATTTACTTTTATGTTCTTCTTCTTCTTCTCTTCTATGTCTACAATGAACGTTAGTGAGTAGACTCTTCTTGTCTTGGGATTGTTGGATAAGTCTAATGACAATATCCTAATCAAACCAAACTTTAACCCTAATCTTATGTAACCTTATTTTCTAATCTAAATTCACCGTTTTAACATGAATTAACCATTATCCAACTGTAGAAGCGAAAGTGGAGGGTTTGATAATTGTTAATCCATCATCTCAAATATCAATTCATAAAACGAGAGTGGAGTCTTGATATTCGAACAAGTAAATTTAGACAAGGATTGTAAAGGTAGCAAAATAGTCTTTGCAATTTTTGAGACATTGGTAGTTTTAAACCTTAAAAGCTTCTTCTAGTAATCAAATCAGTGAAATAGGTTTGATTGCTAGAAGAAAACTCTCACTGGACTGAAAGGAAAAGTGAGGGGCTAAAGGGAAACCGGTCTTTAGAAATTAGGTCTAACATAAAGTTCTAGGTTTAAGGTTTTGGTTTGTGAAGGATTTGTCGTTATGATGAACCAATAATCCCAAGGCTCTTTTTATTATTATATTCTCTTTCAACCGTTTAAAAATCTAAACCTTTCAACTAAAATTCTTTTCTAATCATTATTGAAAGTTAATTGAATTCATAACTCACTGTCAGAACGATACTCTTTTATTACTACTTCAATAAGACCGTGCACTTGCGGTTTTTGCTTATCAAGTTTTTGGCGTCGCTGCCGGGGAGTTATTGCAATTTGATTAACTTTTTTTTAATAGTGGTTAGAAAAAAATATATATTTATAATAAAATACACACACACACACACACACACACACACACACACATATATATATATATCCCAAAGGCTCCCCCACCAATTTTTTTTATTCATTGTGTGTCACATACAAAAGGTGGATATCTCTCAATCGGGATATGAACATTAGTTTATCATTTTGTGAAAGTCTATTCCCTTTTGATAGAGACATATTGATTTTTACAACCTAACTTTTATTATTGTTTTGGAACGGGCCACAACCTGATCTTATAGGTTGAAGGCCCATTATGGCGCCTGGTCCAACTAAAAATTACTTATACCGTTACAAAGTCTCAAAGCACCAAGAAATCATCCAGAGTCACTTTGGACCCTACGATCACATTACAAGGGTTGCCTGACCTATGCGCCACAAAGGGCACATCCGTCTGCACTTAACAATCTTTAGAAGAAGCAACCCAATATAGATAAGATACACGCTATCATTTTGAAAGAAAAAAAAAATCAAAGCTCATAGTCTCGTTGACATAAGTATTGAAGTGTCTTTGGAAGCTTCGACGAATAACAATTGCGCTTTGCCACATTCAAACACACTATGTCGCTTGCGACTGTATTTTACTATGTGACACCTAATATGACTATCATTTCCAATGGTCGGAAGATCAATTACTATTATAACTAACTATATTTTTTAGCCTATATTTTGGTGTCTGACTTTTTTATTTTAAACGTGAGAAAACTAATATGCAAACCAATCATTTTCTAAATAAAAAAAGTACAAAATGAAAAAAGAATAAAAAAGCCACACAATAAGGAATGTCCAACAAGACATATAAGCTAAAGCAAGAGCCTTTTCTAATTATAAACTCTATCTCTCTCTCACACACACACATTTATAATATTCTTGATCAATACATAAGATTTTCAAGCTTTCTATCTACATTTTACATGGATGTTATGTTTCATAACAATGTATTACATATATACTCAATGTTTGATGCTCCCCAGACTTCTTTGCTTTATCCTTCTTAGCCCTCTTTGCTTTTCTAGCAGGTTGCTCAGAAGCTTCTTCTAGATACTCAACTTCTGTCATAGGCTTTCTCTTTGTTTTCCTACTCTTTGCTACAGGAAGAGCATCACCATACATCTCTTCTGGAATATCTTCCAGATGGATTTCCTCTACATAGGTCTTCAGATAGTCATCTATGTAGTATAGTTGCACATCAATTGCATCCTGCTTGCAGATTGGAGGAAAATTCTCCATAAGGTTTGAGGAGACTCTGGACTCCTTCAGGTCAGTGTCAAGCTTCTTGATGACTTCTTGCTTGATTAACCTCATGTTTCCTAAGGTGCTTCCATTGATTATCTTGCCGGTGACTGTTCCAAGCTCTTGATCAATGAATACCTTAGTGTGTTCCAAGGCCTTCAGAATCCCTCCCTGATATAAAATTTCTGAAATCAATCTCCCATATGGAATCTAGGTTTTGTTGTTCAACTAACTTTCTCTCAGGGTCTTGACCATGTGCTTGAATATGTACTTGGACACATTTGTTTTCTCCTTCTTGATGAAGAAGTGCAAGAACACCCAGTGCTCCAATGATGGTTTGGGAAAGGTTACTGTAGAAACCTTTCTTCTTGTTGTTGAACATAGTTTCATTGGCAGTATCATTCCAATGACTCTTCTTATTATTGTCCAGACCATCCTTAAAGTTGCCTTCAGAAACTCTTCTCATTACATAAGAAATGACAGCTTGGGAGATGAACATTGGGATCCCCATTATGCTTGATCTGATCTCTAGATCAACAAATGGTTCTAAACCCATCTCTTCCCTTGATTTTCCAACCAGTGAAGGATCAATGAGGATCTTCTCATCCATTTCTTGTTTAGTAGCATGTTTATTATAAACAGAGGCTCTTACCCAGAAGTGCCTCACCAGGTTCTCATAGGTTGGACCATTGAGCATATTGAAGTAGTGGATGAGGTCTTGTGACTCGTAGTACTCCTTGATGTTACAGCCATTGATTGCAAGAGTTGTGAAATCTACAGGTCTTTCAACTTGAACATGTAAATCCCATTCTTCCAAAGACATAGTTCTCCCTCTAGTTTCATACGCCAGAGCTTCTTGTTGAGTAGACGTTCCTTGAGTAGTATCTTGAATAGCTGATTCTGGAACTGAGCTTAAAGATGCCATTGAAGATGATGATGAAGTTTTAGGGTTCTAAGATTTCGATTTGGGGAAGAAAGTGTTTCACTTCGCAGAGAGTAGTTTGAGAATAAAAAGTGTAGGTAGTGAAGTGAGTAGTGTGTGATTGGTCTAAGTGTTTTGAGTAAAAACGATTGCAATTTCAGTAGGGGACAAACAAACACAACATTAATGATAGTTGGGGGCGCGAGAATAGTACATTCAAAGCATAAACATCATCATAGCCCTCTTAAGTTACACACCAATACAAATAATTCTACTAACTCTGCTATTCAGAAGCACAAAACCAGCTATTGAAGTTAAAGTGTTGATGTCATCTTCAGAAGCACATTTTCCTCAGAATCTCAATTAAGAGCTTCTGATGGACCATAGCTTCTGAACTGACTTCAGAACCTAACTCCTAGTTCAGGAGTAAGCAATTTCAATCAGACACAAAGTGCATGTTCAAATTTTTCTTTATAAAATCAAATCTTTCAACGGTTAAAGGTTTAGTGAATATATCAGCCCACTGATGTTCAGTATCAATGAATTGTATATCCAAGATTCCTTTTTGAACATAGTCTCTAATAAAATGGTGTTTGATTTTAATGTGCTTGGCTCTTGAATGTAGAATTGGATTCTTTGACAAACAATAGCAGCAGTATTATCACAAAAGATGGGAATACTATTAGCATTAATCTGATAGTCTTCCAACTGATGTTTCATCTAGAGTAGTTGTGTACTACAACTTGCAGCTGAAATGTATTCTACTTCTGTTGTAGACATGGCAATAGTTGCCTGTCTTTTGCTAGCCCAGGATATCAGATTCTCTCCCAGGAACTGACAGTTACCACTGGTTGATTTTCTTTCAATCCTGTCACCAACATAATCAGCATCACAGAATCCAATCAACTTGTAATCTAAGGATTTCCTATAAAGGAGTCCAAGATTAGTTGTTCCTATCAGATATTTGAAGATTCTCTTAACAGTTGTTAAATGAGACTCCCTAGGATTTGACTGGAATCTTCCACACAAGCATACACTGAATAAAATATCTGGCCTAGATGTAGTGAGGTATAACAAAGAACCAATCATACCTCTATACAGCTTCTGATCTAACTTTGATCCAGTATCTTATTTGCTTAAGGTGCAGGTAGGATGCATTGGAGTGTTCATCACTTTACAATCTTCCAGCTTGAACTTCTTCAGAAGCTCCTTTGTGTACTTTGTTTGATGAACATATACTCCATCTTTACATTGATTGATTTGAATGCCAAGGAAGAACTTCAATTCTCCCATCATGCTCATCTCAAATTCATCCTGCATTAACTTAGAGAATTCCTTGCAAAGAGATGCATTAGTAGAACCAAATATTATATCATCAACATATATCAACACAACAAGAATGTATTTCTAAAGAGTCCTTCTGAAGAGTGTTGTGTCAACTTGACCTCTTTTAAAATCATTTTTAATCAGGAAATTACTTAGTCTATCATACCAAGATATGAGAGCTTGTTTCAAGCCATATAGTGATTTCTTAAGTTTATAAACATGGCCAGGATGCTTAAGATCCTCAAAACCAGGAGGTTGCTTGACATACATTTCTTCTTCTATGACACCATTAAGAAATGCACTCTTGACATCCATTTGATATAATATTATGCCATGATTAACTACATAGGATAAAAGTAACCTTATTGCTTCCAATCTTGCAACTGGAGCAAATGTTTCAGTGTAATCAATGCCTTCTTGTTGATTGTAACCTTGTGCAACAAGTCTAGCTTTGTTTCTGGTTACTTCACCTTGTTCATTCAACTTGTTTCTGAATACCCATATTGTTCCAATAATGTTCTTCTGAGGAGGTTTGGGTACCAGATCCCACACATTATTTCTTTGAAACTGATTAAGCTCTTCTTGCATAGCTAATATACATCCATTATCTGAAAGTGCTTCATCAACTATAGTGGGTTCAATCACTGATAACAATCCTATCATAGACTCTTCTTGTCTGAAGTATGATTTTGTTCTTCTGGGACTGTCTTTGTTTCCAATGATTTGATCCTCAAGATGTGAAGACTTGTGCTTGAACGTATTCTTGGATTGATTTGCTTGCTGAGAGCCATTTGAGTTTCATCAGAAGCTACTTCATCTTGAGCTTCTGAGGTTGGTTTAACTTCTGGACTTACTTCAGAATCACTAGTCTGATCAGGTTCTGGAGTATCTTCAGTAACCTGTATATCTGCACAACTTTCATCTTGCTCTGGAGTTTCACTTCCAGGCTCTTTGTCATCAAATTTAACGTGCATAGATTCCTTAACACAAAGTGTCTTTGAATTATACACTTTGTATGCCTTTGACCTTTCAGAGTAACCTAAAAAGATTCCTCTTTGGGTCTTGGCATCAAATTTCTTTAGGTAGACCTTGTTATTTAGAATGTAACAGGTACATCCAAATTGATGAAAGTAAGATATATTGGGTCTTATTCCTTTAAAGAGTTCATATGCAGTTTTCTCCAAGATAGGTCTGATATATATCCTATTTTGAACATAACATGTTGTATTCACTGCTTCTGCCCAGAAATGTTTAGCCAAATTGTTTTCATGAATCATGGTTCTTGCCATTTCTTGCAAAGTTCTATTCTTTCTCTCTACAACCCCATTTTGTTGTGGAGTTCTAGGAGAAGAGAATTCATGGACAATTACAAGTTTTTTACAAAAAGTTTCAAATGGCTCATTTTCAAATTCTCCATCATGATCACTTCTGATTTTCAAAATCTTCATTTCTATTTCAGACTGTATTTGAGTGCAGAAGTTACTGAATACATCATATGCATTATCTTTACTTCTCAGGAATTTTACCCAAGTCCATCTGCTGTAATCATCAAGAATGACTAGTCCATATTTGCTTCCATATAAAGATGCAGTGTTACTTGGTCCAAATAAATCAATATGAATCAGTTCTAAAGGTCTGGAGGTTGAGACAATGTCTTTAGCTTTAAAAGATGATTTCACAATTTTTCCTCTTTGGCATGCACCACAGAGTGCATCTGAATGATAGTCAATGTTAGGTAGGCATTTGACAAGTAGTAACTTACTAAGCTTAGAGATTAACCTCCAGGTAGCATGTCCTAACCTTCTGTGTCATACCCACTTCTTATCATTCATTAACAGAAGACAAATTACCTTTTGATCAACCAGTTCAGAGAAATTGATTTTATAGACATTCTCTACTCTCTTTCCTTTAAATCATAGAAGCAACTATGCTTCTGTCAATACTAGAAATAATAAAATCTTCAAGAGCAATTTCATGGTTGCTTAAAGGTTTTCCATTACACTTTTCTTATAGCTTCTGACATAAGAACTTGAGCTTGTCTTCATAGGTTTTACAAATGAAGTCAAAGCCTTTAAGTCCTTCTTCAGAAGCTTTCAGATCCAATAGAGTTGATTCTTGTTGTTTCATTAAATCAACATAATTTTCTTTTAAATCTTTCAACTCATTGGTTCTTAGTTCAAAATGTGTAAGGAGCTCTTTAAGAGACTCAATAAGTTCTTCTCTGGGAATTTTAGAATATACCTCATTTTCTTCTTTTGAGTCTGATTCTGGTTCAGCTTCTGAAGTTGTTGTAGCTACTAACCCAACAACTATCTTTGCACCTTCATCAACATCATCCTTATCAGATTCAGATTCACTATTTAAATCTTCCCAGGTAGCCATCAAACTCTGCTTGATCTGCTTCTTGATCTTGTTTGATTTGAAAGTTGACTTCCTTGACTTGTCCTTTGATTTCTCCTTCTGAAGATCAGGGCAATCAACAATGAAATGTCCAGGCTTCTTGCAGTTGAAGCAATCCTTCTGATATTCTTTCCTTGAGCCTTTGTAACTGTTCCTTCTGCTCAAGAACTTCTTGTTCTTCTTGGCCAGATACTGCAATCTGTTGGAGAGGATAACCATCATCTCAACAGGATCTTCATCAGAATCTCCATCAGGCGATTCTTCTTCTTCAGATTCTATGACTTTAAAAGCTTTTGATGACTTCCCTTTAGATGGTAAAGCTATAGATTTACTCTTCTTAGCAGGCTCATGTTCATTAAGACTTAACTCATGAACTTTGAGAGAGCTAACAAGATCTTCAACACTTAAAGTGTTTAAATCTTTAGCTTCCTCAATAGAAGTAACCTTTGGTCTCCATCTAGCAGACAGACTTCTTAGTATCTTGCTCACATGATCAGAAGCAACATAGCTTTTCTTCAGTATTTGTAGTCCAGAGACTAGGGTCTGCAATCTTGAGTACATCTCCTCAATACTTTCATCATCCTTCATCTTGAACAACTCATACTGATGAACAAACATAAGTGCTTTAGCTTCTCTAACCTTCTTGCTACCTTCATAGTTTGCACAAAGAGAAGCAAACATAGCCTTTGCAGTAAATTTATCACTCATCTTCATATACTCTGCACGAGGTATAGCAGTAACATGTGAACCTCTGATCTTGTGATGCTTCTTGTACATCTTCTTTTGAGCAGGAGTATGTTTCTTTCTATCTGCAGCAGCTCCTTCTTCATCAAGATCCAAGTCACCAACTCCATCTTCCAGAATATCCCATAACTCTTCATCTAAGCCCATGATATAACTGTAGAAGTTGGTTTTCCACCATGAGAACTCTTTAGGATCTCCATTGAACTTTGGAACTTTTCCTGAGTCGGCTTTCTTATCACTATAATCATAAGGTACAACATTATGATTACCACTAGAACCAGAAACAGATGATTCAGCAGACATGTTTTTCTCAGATCTTGGATTGTTACACTATTAAGTGTTATCAACAGAACCAAGGCTCTAGATACCAATTGAAGGTAAGAAAAACACAAGAAGGGGGGATTGAATTGTGTTAAGATTTTCTTCGTTTTCTCTTAAGCTGAAAGACACTGATCAGAAGCAGTTCAAGAACAGCTTCTGAAGTGATGTTCAGAACTAGGTTGCAATAGATAAAAACAGAGAGGGAGAGAGAAGGAAGAAAGACACAAAACAATTATACAGGTTCATTCCACAAACCGGAAGTAGTCATGTCCCCCTTGCACTTCCAAGGAGAGTTCACTAAAATGTAATATCTGATTGCAAATGCTCACTGCTAAACTTAGCATGAGACTTCAAATGCTCAAGCACAACTGCAAGAGACTTCCTATGCTCCTGAACACAATCAAGAGACTTATATGCTCAAGCACAAAAGCAAGAGACTTCCAATCAAACAAAATTACAAAGAAAAATGTTTGACACTGAACACTTGATATACAATCAGAGGTGCTCACAATACAAATCAGATATAGACTCTTAAAACTCTAGAATTTCTAAGATATGAGCTTTGAAAAAAATTCTAAGTGAACTTTTGGATGCTGAACAATTTTGACAGAGTTTTGGCGCTTTCAAATTGTTGTTGAGTCTTATTCGTTCTTCAAGTCTTCACTCGTTTATATAGAGGTGTGAGATGAACGTTGTGAATTGCCAGCACGTCCAAAAAGTCGTTTTAAGCTTTGATCAATCACCAATGATTCATTGTCTGATATGATTGTTGTCCTATGAAGGATCAATTTCAAATGCATTCCATGTATGTAGGAACATTGTTACAGGCAGAGCTGTTATCCTTGTCTTGTAGCAGAGACAAACTTTGTGTAGTGGAGGTAGTGGTTGTACACTTCGTACAATTGTACTTTGTCAACGCTCTACAAAAGAACAAGCATCTAATGCCTTTGAATCATTTTGAATTAGTCGTTGCTCTTCTTTTCCACTCTTCTGCAATGCTTAGACAACATTAAATCCAATGAACAACTTTTGAAGCTTTAAGTTTGCATCTCCCGATGAACTGCAACTTCTGGTGATATTCAGCTTCTGATGAACTAGCTTATGATGAACTTCAGCTTCTGATGAACTCGCTTCTAATGACACGTGTGTTGGAACAAAGGATGTTTCACAAGTATACCACTTAAGTTTTGATGATAACAAGGTATTAAAAATTATCAATTGGATATGCTAAATATTTATTCAAGTGTACAGGACCATTATCAAAGATTTATTTACAAGAGGTTCTGATTGAATGAATTTAAGAACAAAGGAAATTTAGACTGAAGCTTGAAGAACATCTGAATGAAAGCGCTCCTGGAAATTCAGAGTCAGAATGCGTCTGAAGAAAGAGCTCCTGAAGATGACGTCATCAGAAGCAAGTTCTTCAGAGGCAGACTCATCAGAAGCAAATAGTCTCCAGAGGTAGATTCATCAGAAGCAAAGATCCTTCAGACACTGAAAAGCATTGACAAAGTACAACGTACGAAAAGTACAACCACTATGCCTACGCCTGTTCCTGCAACCACCAACTCTGCACAGTATCCGCTATACACGACAAAAATAACAGCAACTATTGCAGAGTCTTTTCCATATTTGCTGGAATGGATTTGAATTTGATTTCATTGTACAAGCCTCAAATCAAGCAAAGGATCAAAGGTGTCAAATCAGCTTCGGTAAAGAAAAAGTGATGAGCTGGCAGTTCCCAACGTCTCTCAAATTCTCTATAAATAGAGATGAAGACTTGAAGAACAAAATACGGAATATACACGCGAATTAAGTTCTTCTCTCATATTCCAAGTCGCAAACACTGCTCATCAATAACTTAGATAATTCTTACAAAAGCTTACATTTTAGAATTTCTAAGTGTCTAAGAAAAACAGAGTCTGTTCTGTTTCGTTTTGTCTTGTGAATACCTCTGATTGTATATCAAGTATTCAAAACTCTTTTCAATTCTCTGTAATTGTTTTGAAGTCTCTTGCTTGTGTGCTTGAGCATTTGAAGTCTCTTGCTTGTGTGCTTGAGCATTTGAAGTCTCTTTCTTGTGTGATTGAGCAAAGGAAGTCTCTTACTTGTGTGTTTGAGCAACTTGTAATTTGATATTACATTTTAGTGAAACTCTCCTTGGAAGTGCAAGGGGGACAGGACTACTTCCGGTTTGTGGAAGGAACCTGTATAAAATTGCTTGTGTCTTCTTTCTTTCTTGCATCTGTTCTACATTCCGCTGCTAAGACTCTGAACTCTGATCAGAGTCTGAACTCTATCATACTCTGTATCCTGAGAACATCGTTATTTTTCGTAAGAACAAAACGTTTTTGAAAACACAATTCAACCCCCCCTTCTTGTGTTTTTCCCACCTTCAGTTGGTATCAGAGCTTCGGCTCTGTAATTAGCACTTAACCGTGTTACAGTAAACGATCGGTGAAAAACATGTCTAGGGATGAAGCTTCTGCATCTGCAACTGGTTCTGGTTTTGGTTCTGGAGCTGCTGTGCATTATGACTACAGCAACATCAACAAAAGTGAAAAATCTTCTAATCACAACAAACCACCTATGTTTAATGGTGATCCTGAAATGTTCTCTTGGTGGAAGACCAAGATGTACAGTCACATCATGGGAATGGATGAAGAGTTGTGGGATGTTCTTGAAGATGGCGTTGGTGATCTGAGGTTAGATGAAGAAGGTGCTGCTCTTGATAGGAAAGCTCATACTCCTGAGCAGAAAAAGCTTTATAAGAAACATCATACGATCAGAGGCATTCTTGTGGCTGCCTTGCCTCATAAAGAGTACTTAAAGATGAGTGACAAATCAACAGCAAAGGCTATGTTCACCTCATTGTGCTCACTTTATGAAGGTAACAAGAAAGTCAGAGAGGCCAAGGTTACTATGCTTGTTCATCAGTATGAGTTGTTCAGAATGAAGGAGGATGAAAACATTGAGACCATGTACTCAAGGTTTCAGACTCTTGTTTCTGGACTTCAGATTCTGAAGAAAAGCTACGTAACGTCTGATCATGTGAACAAGATTCTGAGAAGTTTACCTGCAAAATGGAGACCAAAAGTGACAGCCGTTGAGGAAGCTAAAGATTTAAACACTTTGAGTGTTGAGGATCTCATAAGCTCCTTGAAATGTCATGAAATAGGTCTTAACGAGCATGAACCTGTCAAGAAGCCCAAGTCCATCGCATTAAAGTCCAGAGGCAAGTCAGGTAAGGCTCTGAAGGCTTTGGAGTCTGAAGAAGAATCTACATCTGAAGATTCTGATGAAGACTCTGAGATTGTTCAAGAGATGGCTATGCTCACCAACAGATTACAATATCTCGCTAAGAAGAACAAGAAGTTTATGAACAGAGGTAGTAATCACAAAAGTTCAAGAAAGGAAGATCAGAAAGGTTGCTTCAACTGCAAAAAGGTTGGACACTTCATTGCTGAATGTCCAGACTTGCAGAAAGAGAAATCCAAAGAAAAATCTAAGAAAACGTTCTTGAAGTCTAACAAATTCAAGAAGCAATTCAAGAAGAGCTTGATGGCAACTTGGGAAGATCTGGATAATGAGTCTGAGTCTGACAAAGATGATGCTGAAGATGAAGCTAAAATAGCTCTGGCTTTGGTAGCTACTGCTAATAATGAAGAAGAAGCATCTGATGCTGAGTCAAGTACATACTCTGAAACTGAAACTGAGGTATACTCTAAACTCACTAGATCTGAACTAATTGATTCTCTCAAAGAACTTCTTTGTCATTATGAAAACCAATCCACTGAGTTGAGGAGAGTTAAGCAACGATACATTAAGCTGCTAAAACTCCATGAATCAACTAAGACGGAAATGGAAGCTTTAAAACAAGAAAATAATGATTTGAAAACAATGACTAAGAAGGGTGATAATAAAACCTTGTCTGAGCAGGATGCTGCTCTTCAAGAGTTTATTAACACAGGAATTGATAGAACCAAAGTTGCATCCATGATTTATAGCATAAATCAGAACAACAAAAAGGGAATTGGCTTCACAAGAGGAAACTCTAGTGAAGTAATTCTAAAACCTTGTTCTGATAACATCAAAGAAGGTCTGAAAACTCATTTTGTGTCTGAGTCTGAAAAAGCTTCTCATTCAGAATCTAAGTCTTTAAATTCAGAGGAGTTGACTAAGTCAAAACCAAAGAATCATAAGACAAAGGTTACAAATGACTCTAAATCAAAAGCTCCAACGATACAGATTCTGAAAAGATCAGAACCTATCAAACAGGTTCTGAAGAAAACAGAGTCTGAAACTCAAAAGCCTAGATTTCAGAGGAAGGAGGCTATTTTTACTAAGTCACATTCTAAGACTAAAGGTTCTGAACCCAAAGTCTGGAAGAAGACTGATAAAGAAAAATTCAGACAAAATACACAAAAGAGATTCAGAACTTCTAGGACTAACCCAAGAGGACTCATGAAAGTATGGGTACCTAAAACACAAATTATTGATGCAGCAGATATGTCTAAAAGGAAATACAAAGCAGAAGTCCTGGTATCTGGACAGTGGCTGCTCGCGACATATGACGGGAGAAAAGTCTATGTTCCTAACCCTGACCATGAAAGAGGGAGGAACTGTGGGATTTGGAGGAAACCAAACTGGCAAAATCATTGGTACTGGAACAATTGGTAATTCCTCAGTCTCAATCAATAATGTGTGGTTTGTAGATGGACTAAGGCATAACCTACTTAGCATAAGTCAATTTTGTGATAATGGTTATGACGTCTTGTTTAATAAGAACAACTGCACAGTAATCAACACTGATGATCAATCTGTGGTGTTTAAGGGAAAGAGAAAGAACAATGTTTATAAGATCAATTTTTCAGAACTGACTGATCAGAAGGTATTTTGCCTCCTGTCAGTGAGTGATAAGAAATGGTTGTGGCACAGAAGGTTGGGACATGCTAACTGGAGATTAATCTCCATGCTTAGCAAGTTACAACTTGTCAAAGGCCTACCAGACATTGATTATCATTCAGATGCACTATGTGGTGCATGTCAGAAAGGAAAAATTGTTAAAACTTCTTTCAAATCTAAAGACATTGTTTCTACCTCCAGACCCTTAGAACTACTCCATATTGATTTATTTGGACCAGTCAGTACTGCATCCATATATGGAAGTAAATATGGATTGGTGATTGTTGATGATTACAGTAGATGGAGTTGGGTTAAGTTTCTCAAATCTAAAGATGATTCATATGATGTGTTCACAAAATTCTGTATTCAAGTCCAATCTGAAAAAGAACTTAAAATTCTAAAAGTCAGAAGTGATCATGGGGGAGAATTTGAAAATGAGCCATTTGAAATATTTTGTGAAAAATTTGGAATTGTCCATGAATTCTCTTCTCCTAGAACTCCACAGCAAAATGGAGTTGTAGAGAGAAAGAATAGGACTCTTCAAGAAATGGCAAGAACCATGATTCATGAAAACAATCTGGCAAAACATTTTTGGGCAGAAGCAGTGAACACAGCGTGTTATGTTCAGAACCGGATCTACATCAGACCCATTCTGAACAAAACAACATATGAACTCTTTAAAGGCAGGAAACCTAACATCTCTTACTTTCATCAGTTTGGATGTACTTGTTACATTCTGAACAATAAAGTCTATCTGAAGAAATTCGATGCAAAAGCTCAAAAGGGAATCTTTCTAGGTTACTCTGAGAGATCTAAGGCATACAGACTGTATAACTTGGAAACACTCTGTGTCGAAGAGTCTATACATGTCAAGTTTGATGACAAAGAGCCTGGAAGTCAAATTCCAGAGCAAAGTGAAAACAATGCAGGTTCAGAAGAGTCTGATGATTATTCAGAACCTGATCAGACTTCAGAGACACATGAAACTTCAGAAGCTGTGACAGCTCCTGATGTTCCAATTGTTGAAGCTTCTGAAGAAAATCAAGATGATTCACAGCAAGTTATCCAATCCAAAAATTCATTCAAATACAAGTCTTCTCATCCTGAGGATCAGATCATTGGTAGCAAAGAAAGCCCCAGAAGAACTAGATCTCATTTCAGACCTGAAGAGTCTGCCTTGGGTCTGCTATCCATGATAGAACCTACAACAGTTGATGAAACACTAGCTGATGATGGATGGATCTTAGCAATGCAAGATGAGCTCAATCAATTTAAAAGGAATGATGTATGGGATCTTGTATCTAAGCCTAAACACAAGAACATTATTGGAACTAAATGGGTGTTTAGGAACAAGCTGGATGAACAGGGAGAAGTAATCAGAAACAAAGCCAGACTTGTTGCTCAAGGATACAGTCAACAAGAAGGCATTGATTACACTGAAACTTTTGCTCCAGTTGCAAGATTGGAAGCAATCAGGTTACTTCTTTCCTACGCAGTAAATCACAACATAACCTTGTATCAAATGGACGTCAAAAGTGCATTTCTCAATGGAGTCATATCTGAAGAAGTGTTTGTGAAACAACCACCTGGTTTTGAGGACTTAAAACATCCTGACCACGTTTATAAGCTAAAGAAATCTCTGTATGGTCTGAAACAAGCTCACAGAGCTTGGTATGACAGACTGAGTAATTTCTTGCTTAAAAACGATTTTAAAAGAGGACAGGTTGACACAACACTCTTCAAGAAGACACTTGAGAAAGACATTCTAATTGTACAAATTTATGTTGATGATATTATTTTTGGTTCAACTAATAGATCTCTTTGCAAGGAATTTTCTAAGATAATGCAGGAGGAATTTGAAATGAGCATGATGGGAGAACTGAAGTTCTTTCTAGGAATTCAGGTCAATCAATGCAAAGAAGGAGTGTATGTTCATCAGTCCAAGTATACCAAAGAGCTTCTGAATAAGTTTAAACTTGAAGACTGCAAGGAAATGAACACTCCAATGCATCCTACCTGCACTCTGAACAAAGAAGATCAAGGAACCAAGGTTGATCAAAAGCTGTATCGAGGTATGATTGGTTCTCTGTTGTATCTCACTGCATCTAGACCTGATATTTTGTTCAGTGTCTGCTTGTGTGCAAGATTTCAATCAGATCCTAGAGAATCACATTTAACTGCGGTTAAAAGAATCTTTAGATATCTGAGAGGAACAACTAATCTTGGACTTCTCTATAAGAAATCCTCAGATTACAAGCTAGTTGGATTCTGTGATGCTGATTATGCTGGTGATAGGATTGAAAGAAAATCAACCAGTGGAAACTGTCAGTTTCTTGGTGAGAATCTGATATCCTGGGCCAGTAAGAGACAAGCAACTATTGTTTTGTCAACAGCAAAAGCAGAATACATCTCAGCTGCTAGTTGTTGCACACAACTGCTTTGGATGAAACATCAGTTAGAAGACTACCAAATAACTGAAAACTGTATCCCAATTTATTGTGACAACACAGCTGTTATTTGTTTGTCCAAAAGTCCTATTCTTCATTCAAGAGCCAAACACATTGAAATCAAACATCACTTTATCAGAGACTATGTTCAAAAGGGAATATTAGATATTCAATTCATTGATACTGATCATCAATGGGCTGATATCTTTACAAAACCTTTAACTGTTGAAAGATTCAATTTTATAAAGAAAAATTTGAACATGCATTTTGTCTCTGAGTAATGTTTGACTCTGGGTGAAAAATCAGACTCTGAAAATTATCAGACGCTGAAGAAGTTTCAGACTCTCTTTGGAGAATCTGAAAAGACTCAGCCTCTGAGAAAATTATCAGACTCTGGAAAGGAATCTTTTTGACTCTGAAAGTACTGGGAAGTGGAAAGGTTAAAGTTATTTTTTGTAGGCTTCTGACACGTCTATCTGCATTGGGAAACAACGCTTTTTAAGGGCAATGATGGTTTTTCTCTCTTAAATTTTTTCGCTCCCCTCAAAGTCATTAATACGCATGTTTGGCTGTATCTCCTGGAATGTGAAGAGTTGTTTTTCAAATCACTATAAATACCAAACACACACTACTCACTCACTTTCCTACACTTTGAAGTTTTTAAGCAGTTTCGATTGAAAATCGTTTTTCTCTCTTCTCTCAACTTAGAAACCCTAAAACCCCAAAATTTCATCTTCTCTAATGGCGTCGTCTACAAGCGGTTCAAGATCGAAATCAAACTTCTCCATCAAACCAGTAACAGTACCCATTCCAATCGATTCGTTGGTTGTTCAAATCGAATCGCCGGTGGATTTCTCCTCTTTGAAAAGAAACAAAGTAGACATGGAGGCTTTAATCTCTGCTCAGAAGATGGCTGGGTACTTTCAGATGCTCAACGGTCCAACTTACGTGAATCTGGTAAAAGAATTCTGGATTAGAGCTGAAGTTTTTGATGTTGATTCAGCAAAGGCACAAGAAAGGGAAGCTGTGTCAAGAAACCCTCCTTTGAAAGGGAAATCAAGAAAGGAAATGGGTCTTGAACCTTTTCATGGGCTTGAAATCAAGTCTGCTGTGATGGGTATCCCTGTATCTATCACAAAAGGAGTGATTGCTCAGACATGCAGGATGCCTCTGGAAGGAAGGTTCCAATGGAACGTCAGCAGTAAAGATGCCATGTTGGACAGCTTTACAAGACTGCTGCTGAAGGGAAACCCTGCAACTAGGTTGGTTGAAATGGATATTGAGCACAGGGTGCTTCTAAAGATCATGAATGAATGTTTCTTCCAGAAGGGAGGAGGTGCTGACCAACCAAATTCAGATCATAAACTGGTGCTGTATTTCTTGGCTGGATGTCAGCCAATAAATCTTCCAAGATATATCATGCATCATTTATGTTGGGCTATCAAGGAAGCCTTTAAAGGAAAAAGAAAACAAGTCCCTTGTGGAAGACTTCTCTCTGAAATCTTCTACCAAGGAGGTGTACTGAGGACTCTGGAGACATTTAATCTGGTGTCAGACAGAGTATTGGGTATCACTACTGGAAGGATGATCAATGGCACATCCCTCTTCAACATGAAGGCCATTAAGTCAATCATCACTGATTCAAAGGATTTGAAGGAGTCTGAAGCCCCTTTCCCTTTCATCAGAAATTTTCCTTCTATTCTTAAAGAAAACCACCCTGAAGCATTATCTGCTTATCTAGAAGCTTTTGCTAAGGAGTCTGGAGAGGCTCAGAGGAAATCTGAAGTTGCAGTGGCCAGAAAGCAGAAGGCTGCTAATACTCAAGCAACTACCTTTGGAACTGTAACTGCTCCAAAGAGGAAAAGAGGTAAGGCTGACTCAAATATTGAGGAAAGATTTCAACGAGCCCAGGAGGAAAAAGAAGCTGGTTTTGTTGAAGTTGTTAGACCACTCAAGAGGCTAGCAACAGGGGAGATTGTGATGCCTATGTATGAACCAACTCCTGAACAGCAGAAGAGCAATGAGGAATACTATTAGAGTCTCAAGAATGAGAAGAAGAGGCTGAAAGCTCAGTGCCGAATTGACAGAGACAAGGCTCTGGCAGCTATAGGCATTGACCATGATGAAGATCAACACCTCATTGAGAAGGTTATTGAGGCTCAGAATTTGGCCAGGAAGCTGGAAGAAAGTGCTGTGAAGGGTGCTCAGAAGGTTCTGAAAGAAACCTCAAGAACTTCTGAAGCTGATACCTCAGATGCTGTCCCTCAAGTGAATGCTTCAGTAGCTGCTGGTCCTCCACCAGTAATACGAACGAGTGTTTCTCTCCCAGAGAGATCAGTCACTGGGATTGCATCAGAAGCTACTGCTTTAAAAGCTGCTGGACCTCCACCAGTAATGCGGACAAGTGTTTCTCTCCCAGAGAGATCAGTCACTGAGATTACATTAGAAGCTGCTGCTTCAGAGGCTGCTGCTTCAGACGTGCCCAAAACATCTAAGGTAACTCAGAATCCAGTTTCCCCACCTTCTACTTCTACTTCATCTTCTACAGACTCTGACTTAGACAATGCACCTCTAAGTCAGAAATTCAACATATCCAAACCTGTTCCTAAGGCCAAACGAACCCTTAGAACTAAAACAACCACTACAAAATCCAAACTCTCTCCTAAACCCAAACCCTACAAAGAAGCTTCAGATGATGTTTATAAATCAATAGGGGAGTTATCTGAAAGGAGGATAGGTATCTGCAACAAGCTACCTGCCAACCACCCCTTCCAACCACCTGTTATTAAACCACTAAACATGCTCGCTCCTGATGCTTCTATTCCACACTCCTCAACCTCCAACCAAGGTAGTCCACAAGTGGTTGATTTAACAGCTACTGCTGAAGAGCAAGTAGTCACTAAAAATTCAACTGCTTTTGGACAAGCCATCTCAACAACCAACAACCAACAACAACCAACATCTTCACCACAAAACAAACCCACTGAACAGGATGATCTATCCAACCTTGAAAGCCATTATTCAGGAGAACTTCCTGAATACCAACAACAAAATACCACTGTCAACCAAACACCAGAACAGACCATTCCAGAATCTGTTATGGAGACTGTGGCTACAGAGTCTGTCCTAGTGACAGAATCTGAACCCACTGTGTCTGTTTCACCTTCTGAACCAACACAAAACCATACCTCTGATTCTGAGTAATCCACATCCTCTTCACCAATCCAAATGTCTGACCAACCTCCCATAAACATTCTGGATTCTGAATACCTGGACGAGTGTCTGGTAGCACTTAATGATGAAATGCAGAATTTGGTGCTTCTAAGGAACACTCCATTTCTACCTTTCGTTTATCAAGACAGCTGGTCTAATCTCACGAACAGAGCATTGAATTTCTTTGATGGTGTTGCTCAGAAGTGTTGTCATATTCAAGCTCGCGCCATGAGACGTCGTTTGCAAGAATCACACTCTTCTCCTCAACTCCAAAGCAAGCCTTTGTATCTGGCTAATGCTCCGTTCTACGCTGAGTATGTAACAAGAGACTCCAAGGTCTTCAAGATGCTGAAGCAAAAGGTGCTGAAGCAGCAAGAAGAAGCTAAGGCTAGGGAAGACTATCTTCTTCAGAGGCAATTGGCTCTGGAAGAAACTGTTAGGAAGCAGTCTGAAGACATTAAGCGTCTGATGGCTCTTGTCCAACAGCAACAGCCCCAACCCAACCCTTAGTTGCACACCTTATTTTTCTTGTTATATGCTTTAAATGCTTGCTCTCATTTCCTTGTATTCTTCTAATTATCTCTGATATACAAGCTTCTATTTCTTCACTTTTGTTCATTGCGTATTTTTTACTGTTTTTTGTTGTTCTTTTTAATTGATGACAAAAGGGGGAGTAATAGAAAGTATTTAACAGAATCTGAGCCCAAGAATGAAATAAAACTTAACAAATTTTATTTGAGAACCCAATTTTATCTCATCTGCATTTTATGAAAGTATTGTTAAGCTTAAAAATGAACTTAATTAACCTGGATAGGACTTAGGGGGAGCTTACAAACCTCACCTTAAAGAATATCAGACTCAGGGGGAGTCTGAGCTTACAAAACTCAGAACCTTTAAGAGTCAACTTGTTAATTAAGTTAACAACAATTGATCTTTTTAAATACTTATGTTTGTCATCATCAAAAAGGGGGAGATTGTTGGAACAAAGGATGTTTCACAAGTATACCACTTAAGTTTTGATGATAACAAGGTATTAAAAATTATCAATTGGATATGCTAAATATTTATTCAAGTGTACAGGACCATTATCAAAGATTTATTTACAAGAGGTTCTGATTGAATGAATTTAAGAGCAAAGGAAATTTAGACTGAAGCTTGAAGAACATCTGAATGAAAGCGTTCCTGGAAATTCAGAGTCAGAATGCGTCTGAAGAAAGAGCTCCTGAAGATGACGTCATCAGAAGCAAGTTCTTCAGAGGCAGACTCATCAGAAGCAAATAGTCTCCAGAGGCAGATTCATCAGAAGCAAAGATCCTTCAGACACTGAAAAGCATTGACAAAGTACAACGTACGAAAAGTACAACCACTATGCCTACGCCTGTTCCTGCAACCACCAACTCTGCACAGTATCCGCTATACACGACAAAAATAACAGCAACTATTGCAGAGTCTTTTCCATATTTGCTGGAATGGATTTGAATTTGATTTCATTGTACAAGCCTCAAATCAAGCAAAGGATCAAAGGTGTCAAATCAGCTTCGGTAAAGAAAAAGTGATGAGCTGGCAGTTCCCAACGTCTCTCAAATTCTCTATAAATAGAGATGAAGACTTGAAGAACAAAATACGGAATATACACGCGAATTAAGTTCTTCTCTCATATTCCAAGTCGCAAACACTGCTCATCAATAACTTAGATAATTCTTACAAAAGCTTACATTTTAGAATTTCTAAGTGTCTAAGAAAAACAGAGTCTGTTCTGTTTCGTTTTGTCTTGTGAATACCTTTGATTGTATATCAAGTATTCAAAACTCTTTTCAATTCTCTGTAATTGTTTTGAAGTCTCTTGCTTGTGTGCTTGAGCATTTGAAGTCTCTTGCTTGTGTGCTTGAGCATTTGAAGTCTCTTTCTTGTGTGATTGAGCAAAGGAAGTCTCTTACTTGTGTGTTTGAGCAACTTGTAATTTGATATTACATTTTAGTGAAACTCTCCTTGGAAGTGCAAGGGGGACATGACTACTTCCGGTTTGTGGAAGGAACCTGTATAAAATTGTTTGTGTCTTCTTTCTTTCTTGCATCTGTTCTACATTCCGCTGCTAAGACTCTGAACTCTGATCAGAGTATGAACTCTATCAGACTCTGTATCCTGAGAACATTGTTATTTTTCGTAAGAAAGAAACGTTTTTGAAAACACAATTCAACCCCCCCCCCCCCCCCCCCCCCCTTCTTGTGTTTTTCCCACCTTCAACGTGATCACTTCAGGAGCGCTTTGTCTTCAGGAGCACTTTGACTTCAGGAGCAGTTCTCTTCAGATGCTTCTAAGCTTCCTTTTTGTTGATTTCTTTGCTCTCTTTTGTTCTTCCAGAACCTAATAACTATCTTCAATTTTTTGTCTATGGTCCTGTACAGTTAAACAAATATTAACATATCCAATTGACAATTTTTAATACCTTGTTATCATCAAAACTCTTAAAGGTAATGTTAAACACATTTTATTCCAACAACATATTTATGGGAACATATTACATAAAGACGATACATTACTTCGGCATTTCCGTTGAATACTAAATCACTATTACTAAACACTTATTCATGACATGTTTGAATATATGCTTATCTTTTATGGTGATTTATTTTTTATTTGTTATTATGAAGATTGTTTCGGTGCATGTAAATCATGGTCGTCTTAAACACTTTAGAGGTCATGTTTTAATCTTAAAAATGAAAAATGTAATTTCTCATTCAAAATACAATGACTACCAAAGAAATAAAATGTTAACTCATTTAAAGAATTAAAAACACAAAAAAAAAAAAAACGACTTAGTTGATACATTATTTGAGTTCGTGGCACATTATAATATTATAAACGAAATGCAATCAATAAATTTTATTTAGAGTGAAATTAGAAGAAGATTTAATCTAACATTTATGTAAGTTATTTTAAAAGAATTATTAATATTGATTGGCAATTCTACAATTACTACAAACAAGTAAAAAAAATTACTATAAAATAAACAAAAAAATAACCCAGCAACTAAGAATTATTGAATGATTGAATTATATATCCAGGAAGAGTGAAACACACATTGTATAAAAGGTTTAACCAATTACCATGTTGGTGTAGTTTAATTTGAGCAAGTTCTTGTGCAGCATGGCAATTTGACTTGTAATTAGAACATATTTTGGTTACAGACCACGAGTCTTGTCATCGCTGAGAATGTTGTTTGAATTGTTGCCATGTCTTTATTTATAAGTTTCAAGCCTCTACATGAGTTGTCTTCCTTAGACAGATTTCATTGCTTAAGGGATTTATACTGCTCAATCTATTTTATCTTATTAGTATGATGACTTTTGTTTTGTTTGTTTCTCCTAATGGTTTCTTGTGCAATGTTTTTGTGAGTATATGATAAGTTGGTAGGTGAAGATGACATGAAAGATTGCACTAAGGAGTGATTGGTATTAGTGGCGGAGCCACTCAAGCTTGAGGAGGGGATGCACCTGAACCCCCTGGTTTTCTAAGGTTAACCTATATATATGATTTTCTTTACACTATGAACCTCTTGACATTTTGACTTTTGCACCTCCTCAATTCAATACTCTCTTGAACTACTTGCTTCTTTTGGTCTTTGGAGTTTCATAAGAGATTAACCAGTAGGCGTACCTCTCAAATCAAGTTTCCTATATAATGATTATTGTACCTTTTGACTTCTCTTCGTTCGCTTTTTGAAAGCGTAGGATAATAGTTCAATTCAATTTTACCTTTTAGGCCTCAAGACAATGGTTAAACAACTAAAACAAGTAATTTTTTTTATAAAAAGTTGTGTAATTATTACTTAATCAAAAGTCGAAACTTATATTTTCAAGATAAATTTTCTATTTATAGTTTCCTTAATCATTGCTCTTAGGACACCGGTTAGCAAAACATTTACTTTTTATATATAGTTTTGTTTACAAAAGGCAAATCTAAGGGTAGAACCTTCTTATGGGTTTGAATTAAACAGACCTAGCCATTATCCTAAACTGCAAATACTGAAATGTAATCGCATAACGAAAATATAAACCATATGATAGTTCTTAATTGTTTATTATAACTAATCAAAATGGTTAATCATAAAAATATATATGTTTATATTTATGTTCGGTGGGTGTATATATAATAATTGTTGTTATTAAGTAAAGTTAGAAAGCTTTCACCTATTTCAAGAGTTTGATAATAATAAAAGACATTTTTTGGATTAGGAAGTTCTCGGTTTTTAGCCCTGTCAATGTCCTTGAAAGGTGATGAATGTAAATATTTTTGTAAATGTTTTTTAAGCCCGAAGATCTTCTCTACCTTATATTAGAACATCAATAAAAAACATAATTCTCAAAGTTTTGCCTTCAGGTAGGATTGAAAAAAAAAATCTCGCACCCCCTACCCCACGGTCCTGGCTACGCCACTGATTAATATGCGCCAATGACATTTGTAGTAATTTAGTATGATTTATGTTTTGTTTTAAGCCCTCGTTGTTTGAATACCTAAAATTTATTATTAGAGATTTAAGAACCGACTATGAGATTATGTCACATCAAAGGAAGATTCTCTTTTACTTGATTTGTTGTTACATTCCCCTTTTTTTTGTTCAAGTTGAACCATTTTGTACAATTTAAACCGTTTTCAAATTTTAAGGTAAATGGTATAACATTCGGGCTCTTTGGGCCAAATCCTTATCATAAACTATTCTCGTTAACTCATAACCCAGTGGTAGATGATATATCCCAATAAATAAAACAAATATATAGTTAGATGTTACAAACACAATCTAAGTGCTAAATAAACTTGTAATTTTTAATTATGAAAAAGGTCAGTCGTTCGGTAGATTTATGGATCCATCTCTGAGTTTAATCGAGAGAGAAATGAAAGTCTCTGCAAAAGAGAATGCGAGATAGAACTCTTTACCAAAATATGAATCCTAACTTTGAACTTGTTGCCCCCCTCCCCCCACCACACACACACATTGAAGAAGACAAACTTGCCCACCAAAGTTAGCACATGGGAGAACTGAACCTGAGATTTTTTAAAAAACACACTCCAACCCAACACCACCATATTTTAAATTTCCCATAGGCCCCCACCACCAAAATAATTAATCATAATCGAGGCATGTATGATGTTAAATGTGAATACCTCTCTCAAACAGGATATAGACGCGGTTCATCATTTTGTGAAAGTCTAGTCTATTATGATAGAGACGCATTGATTTTTACAACCTAATTTTTTTATTCAATTATTATTATTGTTCTGGAATTGGTAAAAGCCCGATCTTAGAGGTAAAAGGCCTAATATGACATCTGGTCCAAATCAAAACTACATTTACTGTCACAAAGCCGCAAAGCTTTGAGAAATCATCGAGAGTCACTCTAGACCCTAAATCATGATCCAAGGGTTCGTTGACATATGCACCGTCGCATTCGTCTAGGCTCAACAACCATAAAAAAAACAACCCAATGCAAAAAAGATACACTATATCATTATGAGAAAAACCTCAAAGCTCGTTAAAATCTCATTGACTCAAGTATTCGAGTAACTTTACAGATTTCAACGAAGAACAACTATGTTCTGTCACATTCAACCACACTACGTCGCTTTAAATCATATTCCACCGCATTATACCTACTCCGATCATCATCTCAAATTGTAGCAAGATACATTATTATTCTAAATAACTATATTTTTTACCCTACATTTTGGTCCCCGACTTCCTTATGTTAAATGTGAGAAAACTAATGCGCAAAACAACCATTTTCTAGATAAAAATATACAAAATGAAAAAAGAATAATAAAAAAAAAAAAACCACACAACACAAGGAAGGGCCAACAAGACAGTGTAAGCTAAAGCCAAAGCCTTTGTTATTCCAAACTCTCTCCTCTCTCATCTCTCTCTCTCTTTCTCTCTCACAGATGATTCATCAAAAAACCCTAATTCTCTTCATTTCCATTTCTGGGTCAATGTAATATTTTCCTAAAACCAATTTCTTAGTATATTATTAAATAAGAGTGATTTTGTTCGTTTCTGGTTTTTTCTCAAACTGGGTACTCATAAAAACACTTGATCACATTTCTTCTTATGTAAATTCTACATTTTTAATTTATTTATCTATCTGGGCTTCCATAAAAAAGTGATTATCTTCAATTAATCCGTTTTCTCTTTCCATTTTCATCATAAAAATTTCATCTTTTTCAGCTTAACTTTTTAAGCGCTTTTTTAGGCTTTAATTTTCTACCATGGCCACTGTTATCACTGCTGACATTTCAGCTGATGCAAACAAAATGGACTCAAAACCAAAAGCTGAATCTGAATTCAGTGTTCAGAAACTTGTTGACATGTTCACAAAGCTGAATCCTTTGGCTAAGGAATTTTTTCCTTCATCTTATTCTCCTAATCATGATCATGGCCGTCAAGGGTTTAATCTCATCACTCCTAACCATTTTCTGGTCAACACTAAGCCTTCTGCTAATGATAATAACCCAAACAATCGAAGGGTATGGTTTTTTTTCTTTGATCCCTCATTTTGATTTTTTTTTTTTTTTAAGTTTTGATTTTTAATTTTTTTGTGATGATTTTTGTGATGGGTTTTGCTTAATTGTTTTTACATTCAGCTGAATTGTGTTTGTGCTGCTTGGATTATTGAAAGTTTTGATTTTTGTTGTTTTGGATTTTCTCTTGACAATTATATTCTGAATTGTGTGTGAAAACCCTATATCTTGATTGGAGATTTTTCTGCTTTTTTTGTATGGTAAATGTTAATTTTTTTATCAATTTAGTGAAAGAAAGTATTAGAGAAACCATGCATCAAGAATTGTTAAATGTGATATGGAAAAAAAAGTTCACTGTTAGGAAAATTCAACTGCATCACCTTAAAACAAAGATTCTGTATATTCTGTTTATTGACAAATTTTTAGGTCTAAATCGTGTCTCTGACATTTGATAGTACTTACATGCATTGTTTATGAATTTTGTATTTTCTGTGTTATTTGTTTGTAATTTATGTTTACTACATTCGTGGTCACTGCATTGCGATGACATTTATGGCATCATTTTATCTGCAATCTTTGACAATTTCAGTAATCACAGTGCAACTCAACTACATTTATAAATTATAAATCACTGTTACTTTTTGTCGTTATTTCGATTTCATTGGCGGACATTTTTTAAAACAATTTTCAGTTTACGTTACATTATGTAGCTAACGACAACTTTTTACGTTATGATACAACAGCTAGTTGTCTTTTCTCTTATTCTTGATTGACTCGAAATTGATTATACGACACGTATCATGCTGTGGTGATCCTATGAATCTGTTATGTGAAAACTGGTGTGTGTATCTGTTGAAATGAATAACGACAACATGAAGTTAGCTGTTATGTCTGAGTTAGTCCTGATATTGTCATTCTCTGTGTTTACTGAAAATTTGTACTGCCTTCTTGCAGAGGAGAAACAATTTTACCCAAGGGAGGAGAAGGTTGAACGGAAGATCGCTAAAGGCTCAGAGAGAAGACAGCGTTAGAAGAACTGTATATGTTTCTGATATTGATCAGCATGTAAGTGAAGTGAGAACGGCATTAATAAAAACTTATGCTGATATTGTGTGTTTCGTATCCGGATTTTGATGATAAAAAACCGAATTATTTAAACACCATCTTGTCTTGGTTTAGGTTACTGAGGAGCGGCTTGCAGCCTTATTCACCAATTGTGGACAAGTAAGTTATGAGTCTTAATTGATTTGCTTGGTTATCTTGGTAAAAACCGTAACATGCTTAATAATTTTTTAATATGGCATTAATATTGAAGACAGTATTCCAATGTTGCTGGAATTTCTCCCCTCCAATTGTGCCATATGTTGAACATTCATGACGTGTGCCTATTATGATACTTCGTTATGTGGAATTTGTCGCTTTCTTATTTTCACACATTTATCTGAGCCGTTACTATCAACTTCTTCATTCAACTACGTGGAACATCTTTTCTGTCGTTTACATATATGCTTACTCTTGAGTGTGGTAATTAATCTGAGTTATGAGGTTATGCTGTTATTTCTTTAATTTTTTCATTTAAACCCATTAATTTCTTCTGAACCAAACCCATTAATTTCTTCTACACGTCGTATATAAGGATTGTTCGTAAAGCTTAACTCAACTGGCCATACCAAAATTGTTGGGCTTGACACCTTCTCCCGGGTTCGAACCCGGGACCTCGCAGTTGTGTGTGAGTTTGAGTAGTGCTTATCACTTTGTATACAGACAAAAAAATGCATCTAGGTTGTTTTTTGAAATTATTTTTTTGGTAAAATAATTATCTGAAAATAAAAGTTATGTGTGAAATACGCTGTTGTAAATGGTGTCGATATTCATTCACGAAAGATATATGAAATTAGTTTATCATATCAGCTAGACATCTCATATCCTTAACCGAATAAAATGCAGATCTGTTAAATCCGATAAATCATATTTCATTACTGCTTTTACTGACCTTAATTTGAAAATTATGCCCTCCCCCCACACACAACAGACTATTCCCAAAAGATGCGCACACAGTCGCTATGCAAAAATAACAGTCAGAAGCAGTGTTGTCAGATATCGGCCATGGCGGAATGCGATGGAGGATTTTTTTTTCTCAACAGCTATGGCCAATTTGTGAAAGATTGCAGGGCCGCAACGCAATGACGTTTTATGACAGCTTAAAATGGAGAATTTTTGGCTTTCTGCCATGGTCTGCCATCTGCAATCGATAACACTGCTCACAAGCATAAAGATGGAAGTTTTGCATCACCAGAGGTAGACAGCTCTTTATTGTTGTTACAGAGAGGTCATGAAGGCAGAGAGCTTCATACAACAAAACTCACAAAGCGATAGAGGGCTGCAATGTGTTTTCCGCAGAGGCCCATAAAAAATCTGACCTGGATTTGTTGTCCCAAACCCTTAAATGCAGTGTTTTGTATGAACTGCGTTTTGAAATCTGACGTAGTAATGCTTCGTTCTCAGAATCAAAATGGATCGACCATCTCACGCTTCCACGAGCTGGAATGGCAATCCTATGATGATCTTTTAATCAAGTCAACACTAGAAGGGGAGGAATACTCATAGGACCACGTGATCCTACTATGTGTTAAGGCACAATTGTAACATTATTGTTTGACATGTTAATTATGCCTTTTGATTCGTTTTGATTGTGTGTGGACTGTGAATTTGGATTGTTAACTATGATCTCTTTAATTTTGGTGACTTTTATTTTTGAGCATTTATATATCTTGTATAAATTATAAAAAAATTTCCTTTATCTTTTATATATTGTCCGCCTTTCTCTTCGGCAATTCATGCTCTCAGTTAAACTTTGCAGAATTTCATGAGAAATTATAATGTGACCTAATATTTTATGCATTTCTTGGTAGAGTAGTTTCTTTCTCTTGCATAGTATCTATGATTTGAGTTTGAAAGATACATCTTTCGTTATACATACCATCGCCATATTTAAATAATTATAACATTTTATTACATCATTTGGATTGAAGGTCATTGATTGCCGAATTTGTGGTGATCCGCATTCAGTTCTTCGTTTTGCTTTTGTCGAGTTTGCTGATGAACGTAAGTTTTTGTCTTGCAAATCTTACTCACTTCAGTCTTTTACATCACCAAAAAACACGTGGGTGCACACACACAAACAATTATTTTTCAACCTATTTCATTATTTTGATCATGGAATTCATGTCAACAGATGGTGCAAGGGCAGCTCTAAACCTTGGTGGTACTGTGCTTGGATACTATCCAGTGAGGGTCCTTCCTTCAAAAACTGCTATCCTTCCTGTGAATCCTACATTCCTCCCCAGGGTATGAATATTTTCTGTTCCTCTCTATACTTGGCTGTAATTGGATGGAACATAAAATCAAAATATTGTGGAATTCATAGTTTAATCCTTTCGTATATTGATTCTCTTAATCTCTAGAGTATTTACTGTTTCTTTCGTAACATGCAGTCGGATGATGAGCGGGAAATGTGTACTAGGACTGTCTATTGTACAAATATTGACAAAAAGGTATATCATCATATATATTTTTTTTTTTGGAAATATACTGTAACATATTTTTGGTAAAACTACTTTAGCACTTCTAGGATCAATTACTCATCTTAACATGTTTACCAGGATAGCATAATGCATCCATGAATTATCGGAGTTACATGTATGATTATCGGAGTTGAATTTCTTGATGAATTGTTAAATTTGTCTCAAATATCTCAATGCAGATTTCTCAAGCTGAAGTGAAGAACTTCTTTGAATCATCCTGTGGCGAGGTCAGACCATAATAAAATAATCATTTCATGCTATCAGCTATAAGTTATTTATCTCAAAAGGTAAATCTTGGTTGACATTACCTTTCCATTTCACAGGTTACGCGCTTGAGGCTTTTGGGGGACCAGGTGCATTCAACTCGAATTGCTTTTGTGGAATTTGCAATGGTAATTCTTGAGGATTTGTCTCAATGCTCTATTAATTGGCTGCAATGCACTTTCACAATTTTTAATAATAACCGCACCATAAATAACTTGAACTTTGTTATTTTTTCTGAAACTGTTATTCCATCGTGATTTTCTTCCTTTCTTAATTATCTGTCTCGTAAGACCTATGCATTTCGAGGCACACTTCCGTTCCCAGTGGATTGTTTTTGTAAAAGGACAGACATATTTAGTATTAATTAGTGCTGTCAAATTGTGGCTGTAGTGCTATAGCATAGCAGAACAAACTGCTATTGTTCTGCGATTTGCAATGTAGTACAAAGTGTTGTCAAATAGCGGCTATAGCACCGCAGCGTAGTGAAATTCAAACAACTTGTTATTCTGTGTGATCCACGACTGACAACACTAGTATTAATGACTCAGAAAGTGTGTTTGCAACACAATGGTCTATTCCCGTTATTTTCCATATTGACGCGTAGTTGTTAATTAAGTAGGGGCTCTACAAATTTTGATGTCTGTCCTCATCACGTGCATGAATCATTGCAAATTCAGTCATTTAAATAAGTGCAAATTTAAGTGGCATGGAATTATAACAAATTGTCTCCTATTTTGTAAATTTTTTGAAGAATTTAGTGATATAATTTCTGATTTGCTGCTACTGCCATTATTATATTAACTTGGCACAAGAGAAACCGATATGTTGACTGGCCGTTTATTTCTTCCTTCTTGAGCAGGCAGAAAGTGCCATTGTTGCACTAAACTGTAGCGGCATGCTTTTGGGAACTCAGCCTATCAGGTTTGGTACCATTACTGGAGGATAGTTTTTGTTATATGCTAGTTTCAATTCAACATGAATTACATTAATTTGATCATATTTTATTATTTTTTGGATTTTGTAGGGTAAGTCCTTCAAAGACTCCAGTGAGACCAAGGGTTGCTCGTCCTGTATCGCGTTAACCAATCAGATATTGTCCAACCAAGACTTGAGAGGATATCTAGTCAACTTTCCAGTTGAGACTTGTATGGAAGAGGCAGTGAAACTGCCTTTTGTTTCCGGTTATTTTCTCTTTTTGTCATACCTGTTGTTACTTTTTTGTTACCTGAGCCTTTAAATGTTCTGCGCTCTAACTTAACTTTCTAGGCACCCCAGTCTTGGTTTTAAACTATTTTACTATGTCAACATTTAAGTCATTTAGTTTCAGTTACTTGGTTATTTGGAGCTAACATCAATCATGCTTTTCACCATTTTGGATATTTAACACCATTGCAATCGTATGTTATGATTTGAATTAGCATCTTACCAGGGACCCTATTTAGATAAACATTTTAATTAAGTGCTAAGTTATAAGTGATTATCATATAAGTGCTTATGTGAAACTGTTTTCACATAAGCTTCGATAGGCTATAAGCTGTTTTTGGTATTTTGGAGAGCATGGAAGCAACCTGAAAACAATTTATGGACATGTCATAAGTTGTTTCATAAGTTCTCCCAAATAGTTTTTAGGCTAAAGTGCACTTTTCCCCCTTAACTTTCAAAAAGTTGCGATTTTAGTCCCCTATGAACAAAAACCACAATTTTGCCCCCTAAGATTTAACCCCATTGCAACTTTGGTCCTTTTGACCAAGTCAACGCTGATTTGGAATGCCACATGTGTATTTTTTAATTTTATTTTTTATTAAAAGCCACATAATCATTTATTAAATTAAATAAATGAAAAAAGAAATTGAAAAATTAAAAAAATCAGAAAATTAAAAAAAATAATAGAAAAGGAAAATAAAAAAGGAATAAACGATTCTTCTTTCTATAATTCTTTCCATAAAAAAGGAATGGCACGTGAATTTCTTCGTAAAAAAATACTCGTAAAAAAATACCCAGAATTTCTTCTTTCCTAAATCCAACTCAATCCATTTCATATATCAAAAAACATAACAATCAAACATGATTTCGATTCATCAAAAAACTTAACAATCAAACATGATTTCAATTCCAAAATACCCAGAATTTCTTCTTTCCTAAATCCAACTCAATCCATTTCATATATCAAAAAACATAACAATCAAACATGATTTCGATTCATCAAAAAACTTAACAATCAAACATGATTTCAATTCCAAATCTAGTGTGTAAAGGCATAAATAGCAGTTGAAATATAAACCACAATAGCAGAAGAAACAAGAACAGCCATAACAGCAACAACATGAGCTGCAGATTTACTCCCACAAGACAATATCCCCAGTCTTATCTCAATAACATTCACCATCGAACGCATAAAAAACAAACACCCTATAACAGATCAGAAAGCAGCGATTCTCCAAGCTTCTTTACGACGTCGATGCTGGCGTCGCAAGAGGAGCGATTATCCAAGCTTCCCTTACTTGAAATCTTGAAACCAATTCTCTTATTGGTTTTAAATTTCATATCGAATCGATTCAAAAAGAAGAAGAAAAAGATTGAAAATTCAAGAATGATTGAATTGGATTGGATTTTGAGGCTAGGTTATTGCAGCACAACAACAGCAACTTGATCTTCTTTCCATGATTCATCTTGTTCTCTTTTATCTTTTCAATCTATGGGTTTATGAGTTTTTTCATGATTCTTTCTTTCTCAATGATTGATTGTTTCTTCTTTCCATGAATCACAATTTTTTTTTCTTTTTTCTTCTTTTTCTTTCTCCACGATTCTTTCTTCTTTTCATGAATCATTTTTCTTTTTTATTTTCCTTTTCTATTTTTTTTTTAAATTTCTGATTTTTTAATTTTTCAATTTCTTTATTTTAATAAATGATTATGTGGCTTAAAAAAAAGAAAATTAAAAAAATACACATGTGGCATGCCAAATCAGTTTTGACTTGGTCAAAATTGGTCAAAAGGACCAAAGTTGCAAAGGGACTAAATTTTAAGAGGCCAAAATTGTGGTTTTTGTTCATAGGGGACAAAGTCGCAACTTTTTAAAAGTTAAGGGGGAAAAGTGCACTTTAGCCTAGTTTTTATAAGTGTTTATACTTGTTGAAAACACAAATTAGTAAATCCAAACAAATGGATTTGTATTCCTGCAGATGCAATACCATGCATTCATTGCAGTTAGTTAGTCAGAATCGTTTTATCAATAATAGACAATTCACTTTTTGGATTTGGCAAATCAGGTTCCAAAACACCTCGAAATGTGAACCCTCTTATTTTTATCTAATCGATCAAATGTAGTCGGATCTTAATCTAACGGTTCTGATTCACTAATGATATTAGTGTATAATGTTTTGACAGTTGAGAGTCCATTTTTGCATATAGTTTAGTGAAGAAATATGATTTTGAGTTGCCTCAAATTGGAAAGTTTTGTTGGCACAAATTTAAAATTGCAAAAGATAACCATATTGTTAGATATTTGGTAGGATGCCTACCTTATTACAGATTACGGTTAGGACGAATATTTGTACTCGTTTTTGAGAATAAAGGGGGTTAACATTTATGGAGAGATTTGAGTGGACCAACCAATGAAAACACCACTAGTTATAGAACTATTGCATTTTTCTAAGTATTTGAGCAAAAGAATGGATAAAGGAAAGGTCCCCCATCTAAAGAATCTGCATAAATATTCGAACATAACACCTTTTTATCAATTTTTATTTTATAAAGATGTTAAGAAGCATCAATTCTTATCCTTTTGTGATATCTATCTGGTATGTGATATTCCTTATGGCAGAGCTGTTCTTTTTTGCTTTGCATTCTAGCTGGAATTTATTCTACTCTATATGCTTCTTTTATGAACGTTGGCAAAATTAAAGATAAATGATATGCATTGTTTCTTTTTTTATCCTAAATATGAAACTATGATATTTGCTTAACCAATACGATGTTGAAAGAGTTGGAAATATGACTCATTAAAAACAAAAACAAAAACATAAATACCCTAAGGTTTTGTTTGCGAGTTTTGAGGGAAAGGAGAGGAAAGACTAAGGAGGGAAAGGGAAGGAAAGGGAGGGAAGGGATAAAGGAGGGAAAACCTTCCCCTTGTTTGGGAGTTAAAAACCAACAAGGAAAAGAGGAAGGCTTATGTTATAATTTTACTATTTTACCTTTTTTCTCTTAAAATCAATATATTGTGTTATACTTTGTAATTTATCTTGTAATTTATTCAAAATAGCTTATCTCATGAAAAACAAATTATTACGATCTATTTTTAAAAAACAGCTTATTTATAAAATAAAATAAAAGCTTATTACAATCACTTTTTAAAAAACAACTTATTTTTACAAAACAACTTAATACGGTCTCTTTTTAAAAACCAGCTTATTTAAAACAACTTATCTCATGACAAACAAATTATTACGATCTCTTTTTAGAAAACAACTTATTCAAAACATCTTATTTATAAATTAAAAAAAAAAGCTTATTACGTTCTCTTTTTAAAAAAACAGCTTATTAATGCAAACCAGTTTATTATGATCTCTTTTTAAATACAGCTTATTCAAAATAGCTTATCTTATGACAAACAACTTATTACGATCTCCTTTAAAAATACAGTTTATTCAAAACAACTTATTACGACCTTTTTTCAAAACAACTTATTTATGAGAAATAAGTTGTTTTGTATAATTAAGCTGTTTTGAATAAGCTGTTTTTTGAAAATAGGTCGTAATAAGCTGCTTAGGATAAATAAGTTGTTTTGAATAAGCTGTTTTTGAAAAAGAGATGGTAATAAGTTGTTTTGAATAAGCTGGTTTTTGAAAAGAGGTCGTAATAAGCTGTTTTGGATAAATAAGCAGTTTCGAATAAGTTGTTGAAAAAGAGATCGTAATAAGCTGTTTTTTATAAATAAGATGTTTTGAATAAGCTGTTTTTGAAAAAGAGGTCGTAATAAGATGTTTTGCATAAATAAGTTGTTTTGAATAAGTTGTTTTTTGAAAAGAGATCGTAATAAGCTGTTTTGCATAAATAAGCTGTTTTGAATATGCTGTTTTTTGAAAAGAGATCGTAATAAGTTGTTTTGTATAAATAAGCTGTTTTTTGAAAAGAGGTCCTAATAAGCCGTTTTGGATAAATAAGCTGTTTTGAACAAATTGTTATTGAAAAAGAGATCGTACTAAGCTATTTTGCATAAATAAGTTGTTTATGAAAATGAGGTTGTAATAAGTTGTTTTGTATAAATAAGTTGTTTTGAATAAGTTGTTTTTGAAAAAGATTGTAATAATTCAGTAATGTCTAAAATTGGAATTTTGAATTATTATGAGGGCGAAATTGTCAATTTGTATGTTTAAACCCCCAAAACCCCCCAATTTGGGGGAACTTTAAAATTGGAGAAATGAAACCCTTCAAAACCCCCCAAAACCTTTCCCTTGTTTTTTTAAAACTCGCAAACAAGGGTTTACCACTCCATAAGCCTTTCCTTCCTCTCCCTTCCCCTCCAAAACTCAACTCGCAAACAAAACCTAAAAGAATAGATGTCGTGCTGCTGATTTGAGGATTAGTTCTATAGCTACTTAAATGATCTAAGTTGTGGAGACATTCTAAGGCCCCCTACCAGACGTCAAGTACCCTAATTACAAGTACCCTAATTACAGTAAATATGCAAAAAGGAAAAATAAAAATAATTTTACATTGATTGGTATTTTTACTTCTGCAAAAAATGTTTTACATAGGCTGGCGGGTCAAAGGCCGTTTGTTACGGATTGTTTGGAAGAAAACAAATACTTTTTTATATAACCACTTATAAAAGTATTGTATTCATTTGTTATATTTTTTCAAAAAGAGAATTAGAATCTAAAAAAACAAACCTAAAATCTGCTTCAAATAAAAATCTCAAAAAAATAGCTTTTCAATTTTTTTTCAGAGGATGAAGAAAATAAGTATAAAAAAAATTGAGCTAATTTTATAACAAAAAACTCCATTTTGTATAATTGTATGATTTATATCTAAATAAACTACTTTTTTTTTTTAAAAAAATAATATTATATTTATTACAGTAAAGAAACACAATAAATTCAACTTTTGCTTATATAATCTTTAAAAAATAATTTTTAAATTATTGAATGTCAGATTATTTTTTTTTATCCATAACTTGTGAAGTGTTTCCACATTCTATGACGGTAACATTAACAATATGCACACAGTTGCACTACCAATGCATACATTCATTTTAAATGATGTAAAATGTCCTTTTTAGGAATTATCTAACTACCTTCTGCTTCTTAAGACACTTACCTATTAGAGTTGGGTAGTACTGCCTTGTCCATGTCACATTTGATTACTTGTATATATTTAGTATTCAGAAATGCTGAATGTTACGTATGCAATTCTACAAAAGCAACGAAGTGAAATCTTTTTGTCCATCATTCCTTTTCTACTTTACACATTAATCCATTAATGGTTATTATTGTTATACTGTTTTCAAATTTTGCGAGTAAAGGCTTCATACTATCTAGCATAACTCTTATTGATTATATGAACCGAAAGTGAATAGAAAAGAATGAGCGATTCAGAGAGAGGTCGTGGTCAAGTGAGAGGGAGAAGCAGCTACCCTTGGCACCACCGTGGAGAGCCGCGCCGGCATTCACCTTCGCCGGAAATGAGGTACTTTGGGAGGGGTCGGGGTCCAAGCAAGGTGCCACCATATGGGGGGGGATAGGGGAGAGTGGACTGTCGTGAGACCAAGGAGAAGGAAAGCGTCTGGACAGGTAAGCGGAAGACAGGACAGGTTTTGGGAGGAGCAGCGGCATGGAGGTTCAGGGAAGCAGAGGAATGGGCAGTCTAGGGTTAGATCAATTTCTGCACAACAGAATAGGTTTGCGAAGGATCACAATTTTGAGTCTGATCAGAATTTCTACGTTGATCATTACTATACTCATTCAGGCCGATCAAGAGTGATGGAGGAATACCGTAGTTTTGGCCGTTCTCTTCATCATGATCGGCATGCGAAGAACATTAAAGGGGATCTTCACTACCCGAGGCAACTCCAGGAAGATGGGGATTATCTAGCGCATGGCAGGAAGGCTCCTGGGTCAAGGTCGAGACTTCATCATCAACATCAGATGTCTGGTAACGGTACAGTGCCTCAAAACTTTGTATCTTTTTATTTTACAAACGTACCGGTAGATATCTCTTATAATATGTTAAGACAAGGCTTCGAAGTCTATGGTATCATGGAAGATGTTTATTTGGCTAGAAAACGAAATGTTAATGGTGGGGTGTTTGGACTTGTAAGGTATGGTAAGGTGAAGGATGTGGACAAGCTTTTAAAAGCTGTGAATAATGTGTGGGTTGGTGATAGAAAGGTGGTTGCAAAGGTTGCGAGCTTTGATAGGTTAGGTAACTCGAGGGAGGCTCGTGGGAACTTGGGTGAGGGAGAAAAAAAAGAGGTTGAGGGAGAAAAAATCATAGAGGGAGAAAAAAGAAAGATGGAGGGTGAAAAAATCATAGAGGGAGAAAAAAAAGAGACAGTCGGGATGCCGAAGGTGGGTGTCGGAGAGTGGAAAGGTCCAGTGTTGGGGAGGGGGTCTGTAGTAGGTGGTTCAAGTGTGAGGAAGGAGGGGGTAGCTGGTGTTGAGGGGTTAGACTTTGCTGAGAAAGTTACTAATCACAAGGAAATCCGTAATGTTGTGGTGCAACCTAAACAAACGTATGTTCCAATGTATCGCTCTAATGATAAGGATTTGTTGTGGGCATCGAAAGGAATGGTGATGACGGTGCTGAATGGTGAGGTTATACCGGTGTTACAACGTCGCATCTATGATGCCGGATTTGAATCAATTGATATTATTCCGTTGGGGGCCGATAGAGTTTTTGTTCATTCAACAGATGATGATGATGTAGGGAGAATTTTATTGGAGGTGGCTGAATTTTTTAATCTTTTCTTTTTTAACTCCAATTAAATGGAATACGAATCTTGTGTTTTGTGACTGTGGTGCATGGGTGCGGATTTATGGTGTGCCAATCCATGCATGGAATATTAATTTTTTCAAGCTTTGTGTTCTAGATTGTGGACGTTTGTTACAAGTTGACGAGCTCACTTTGGATAAGGAAAGGTTGGACTATGCACGTGTCATGCTTGCAACTTCTTCTTTGGAACTCATTAATACTATATCTACAGTTGTGGTGGATGGTGTTGTTCTTGAATTTAAAATTATTGAAGAATGGGGTTGCACTTTAGGTGAGGATGCTTATCTTAGCATGGAGGAGGGTGAGCCTAGTGGTACACATTCTGTAAAGGATGATTTACAATATGACTTTGATGGGGACGGAGATGTTGATGTGTTCTTGCAGCAACTCTCAAATGATTTGCATGATGAATGCCTTAAAGATACTAGTGTTTCCAATTATGTACAACCGGTGCAACACAATTTGCGGTCAGCTGCTGTTGATGCTAGTAAGGAATTTGTGAACAATGGTACTCTTTATGTTGATGATGGGAGTGTTGCGCAAACTTCCATAGGTCTTGGGATTAATTTGGCAGTTGCTGAGATTGATGTTGGGGTCCCTTCCGGGGTCTCTAAGGTAAACAATAATGTTGAACCTTTGGATGGTATTCAAGAGACGATGGTGGTGTGAGAAACAAAGTTGAGAAGTTGTTGTTTGGTACTCGACGGGTTTCAAAGCGTACCACCTCTTTTCCACCTAGTCGAGAACGTTCTTTTTTATCTGGTCCATGGAGCTTGGAGTGGGTTAATAGTCAAAAGTTTGATGGTGCTGCAAGACCTATTTTACAGAAGAAAAAAGTGGTAAATGTAGCAAGTACAACAATTGGACCGAACCTTACAAAGAAAAAGGGTGCAGGTTATCTTCAACACACGGCGCAAAGCATGAGGCGTATTGCAAGACTTCCAGCAAAGGACCGTGAAGAAGTTCTTCGTGCGTTGAAAAGAAATGTAAAATGACGTACAAAGGTACCAACTTTTTCCAAGTCAAAGGTAATTTCTAATGATGGTTCTTCCGGTCACACTGATTCTCAAGGGTCAGTTAATAGTGAGTGGGCGAATTGGCTGACACTTCATGGTAATGACAAAGTTGTTGATGAGGATATTAAGGGGATTGGGAAGGTGTCGGGACTGAATTTTGAGGGGGTAAATCACAATATGTTTGAAGTTTTGTCTAGGGGAGGTCGCAAAAATAAAGAAGGTGAAAAGGTTAATGGGTAGGCCGCAGGTAGTGGATTGGGGTGGGTGGTTAGGTGTTGGTGTTTTTCAATGAAGATTATTTCTTTGAATGTTAGGGGGTTGGGGAGTTTTGAGAAGCGGAGGGAGGTGAGAAATTTGGTGAGGGAGAAAAATCCTTTTATTTTATGTATACAAGAAACAAAATTAGCAATATTTGATGATTTTGCGAGGAACAATATTTGGGGCGATGCTTGTGTAGGTTACTCTTTTCGGCCTTCATTGGGTGCATTGGGAGGTTTGGCGACTCTTTGGGACACCAAGGAGGTTGACGTGTGGTCAACCATTTCTTTTGATCATGTGTTGGTGATTGTTGGTCGGTTTTTGTCATTCGGTGAACTTTTTGTTGTGCTTAATGTTTATGCTCCGTGTGAAGCTTCTAGTCAGCAGGTGCTTTGGGATAACATCTCTAATAAACTGGTGTCGTTTGATTGTAGAAATATTTGTGTTTGTGGTGATTTCAATGCGGTCCGATATGGAACAGAAGGAGAAGTGTTGGTATTAGCAATTCTCAGGTTGGGTCTGCCGCCTTTAATCACTTTATTGATAGGAATTTTTTGGTTGATTTGCCTCTTCGTGGTTGCAATTATACGTGGTTTCGAGGGGATGGTAAATCTATGAGTCGCATTGATCGTTTTTTGTTATCGGATAGTTGGTGCTTGACTTGGCTGAGTTGTTCTTAAATCGCTTCAACGCGAGGTTTATCGGATCATTGCCCGCTTGTGCTTTGTGTGGATGAGGAAAAATGGGGTCTGAAGCCGCTTCGTATACTGAAATGTTGGGATTCTTTTCTTGGTTACCGCCTTTTTGTTGAAGAAAAATGGAGGTCGTTTAATGTGGATGGATGGGGTGGCTATGTTCTGAAAGAAAAATTAAAGTTAATTAAGGTGGCTTTAAAAGAGTGGCACCAGCACCATTCTCAAAATTTATCGGCAAAAATTGTGACGTTAAAGGATAAAATTACAGACTTTGATTTAAAGGGAGAAAGTTCGACGCTTCTGGACGGGGAGGTGGAGGAGTTACATGAGTTAACTGAGGAGCTGTTCTCTATGTCCATGGTTCACAATAGTATATGTTGGCAACAATCTAGGGCCCAATGGTTGCGAGAAGGAGATGCGAATTCAAAAAAATTTCATGGCATTATGACTGGTAGAAGGCGTGGAAATGCAGTGTCATCTGTTGTTGTTAATGGTGTGTCAGTTGAAGGGGTTGATAATGTTCGTAATGCTGTATTTTCTCATTTTTCATCTCACTTCAAAGCTCAGAGGGTGGGGCGGCCAAGCATGGAAGCACTATAGTTTCCTTCCTTGACATTCAGAGAGGGTTAGTTTGGTGAAACCGTTTTCGGTAGAGGAGGTTAAGGTTGCGGTGTGGGACTGTGAAAATTTTAAATGTCCAGGGCGTGATGGGGATACTTTTGGATTTATTAAGGATTTCTGGAACATTCTGTGTGATGATGTCATTCGTTACATGAGGGAATTTCATAGGAATGGGTGTTTGACCAAAGGTATAAACAACACGTGCATTGCACTTATTCCTAAGGTTGATAGTCCGCAGCGGTTGAATGATTTTCGGCCTATCTCCTTGGTGGGAAGTTTGTACAAGATTCTAGCGAAGGTTCTTGCTAATAGGTTGCGGTTGATTATTAGGTCTGTTGTGTCGGACTCTCAGTCTGCTTTTATTAAAGGTCGTCAGATTCTTGACGGTGTGTTGGTGGCGAATGAAATTGTAGATGAAGCTCGTAAAAGTAGGAAAGAATTGCTCCTTTTTAAAGTGGATTTTGAGAAAGCATATGATTCTATTGACTGGGGTTACTTGGATGAGGTGATGCGCAAGATGGGATTTCTGAACCTTTGGCGGAAATGGATAAAAGAATGCATAGGTACGTCTACCGCTTCGGTTTTGGTGAATGGCTCACTGACGGAGGAATTCCATCTCGAAAGGGGTTTGAGGCAAGGTGATCCTCTTTCTCCTTTTCTTTTTCTTCTAGCCGCAGAGGGCTTTAATGTGTTGATGAAGGCTATGTCTTCGCATCAGATTTTCAAAGGTTATAGTGTTGGAAGAAGGAATCCGGTGGTCGTGTCTCATTTGCAATTTGTGGATGATGCACTTATTTTAGGTGAGAAGTCTTGGGCTAATGTTCGCTCGATGCGGGTAGTCCTCATGTTGTTTGAATCTTTATCTGGCTTGAAGGTGAATTTTTCAAAGAGTCAATTGGCGGGTGTTAATGTTTCTGAATCTTGGTTGGTTGAGGCAGCAACGGCGATGCATTGTAGGGTTGGGAATCTCCCGTTTGTGTATTTGGGGCTGCCCATCGATGGTAAGGCTCATCGTTTGGATTTTTTGGAAATCGTTGGTTCTTCGTATTCACTCTAGACTGTCCGCTAAAATCTGTCTTGTCATCGCTGCCTGTCTTTGCCCTTTCTTTCTTCAAAGTTCCGTCAGGTATCGCTTCCTCTATTGAATCTATTTTAATTTTTTTTTTCGGGGGGGGGGGGGGGGGGGGGGGGGGAGTGAGGACCACAGGAAAATAGCTTGGGTTTATTGGAATTCTGTTGGTAGGAGTAAGGAAGTTGGTGGTTTGGAGGTAAGGAGAATTAGGGAGTTTAACAATGCTTTGTTAGGTAAGTGGTGTTGGAGGTTGTTGGTTGAGAGCGACAGGTTGTGGTGTATGGTGCTGGCGGCCCGTTACGGTGTTGAGGGAGGCCATGATGCTTCTCATTGGTGGCGTGCGGTCACGACTTTACAAAGGGAAAGGTGGTTCAGTGAAAATGTTAGTCGTGCGGTGGGAAATGGAAAGTCCACTATGTTTTGGTTAGATGTCTGGGTTGGTGGAGTGGCGTTTAGGGACAAGTTCAGTAGATTGTTTGATTTAACCTTGCTAAAGGAGGTGTCTGTGTTTGAGATGAGTCATTTAGGTTGGGGGATGGATGGGGAGGCATGGAAGTGGCTGCGGGAGTTGTTTGCGTGGGAGGAAGAGTTGGTGGGGGAACTCTGTTTACTTCTTCATACTGTGACGTTGCAGGTTGAAAAAGAGGACAAATGGCTTTGGAAGTTGGAGTCGACTAATAATTTCTCTATTTGTAGCGCTTACAACGTCCTTGTTCATCAGAATCATTCTGCCACTACGGTTTCGTTCCAGGATCTATGGCATAAGGATATCCCTCTGAAGGTTGTTCTTTTTGCTTGGCGTTTGTTCTGTGACAGGTTGCCAACTAAGGATAACTTGATTCGTCGTGGTGTCATAGCTTATGTTGATAGTTTGTGTTGGTGGTTGTGACTCGTTGGACACTGCCCCTCATTTATTTTTACATTGTAATTTTTTTGGGGAAGTTTGGCATTTTATTCATCGCTGGCTGGGTGTCTGCTCGGTCATACCTAGCGTTTCTGCAGACTTTATTAATCAATTTGGTTTTGTTGTAGCCTTTTTAAAAAAATGCTACATATGGCAAAAAGATTGTCCCGAGGATATCCCGACACTGTACATGTGTGTTGTAGCATAATCTTGTACTTATATCCAACCACCCATGTATTGTGTGACATCAAGATCCAATGGTAATGCTAGGTTCATAATGTATTCGTGAAAGTGTGTTCGTTATATATAAATGTTGTGAAAGTGCTCAAAATTGAGTTTCTGAAACTGTCAAATTCGGAGCCCGAATTGTGTTATCCGGGGCCCAAATTTGGCTGTGTTTTTAAGCCTTTTCTTTACGTGAAAATTCGGTGGCCGAATGGAGGAATTCAGGGCCCGAATTTGCCAGTAGAAAATATAACATAAACATATTTTTGGGCTGAGATTTGTTCCAATTTTATGAGGGATACTTTTACTATAAATATAGACTTTGTATCAAAGTAAACCTTGAGATAGAGGGGGCTGAAAACAATGGTTTAGAAGTCAACAAGAAAGCTAGGGTTGGTATAGAGTTTGCTCTTGGTAACTAACACTAGGGTTGGGGTTGATTCACCTTGGGAAACACTATTAGGATTGAGTCTCTTGGTCACGGGAAGAGATTGAGACTTTGGGTAAAATTAGGCGGGAGACTTATTCCTGTAACCCATTGATATCTCTTTTGTAAAGTTACTCATCATTATAGTGGAACAGAGGGCTGCTCTCTCCCCAGACTATGTCAGTTTTGGACCGAACTGGGTAAACAAATTTCGTGTGTTCTCTCTTTCTTTTCTCTCGCTGTTTTCTACTTTTGATTGTTGTTATAATTGTTCCCACATTGATATTGGTTGCTTGATTACTTTGCTCCACATATCAAGTATTTTATTGATGTGATTTTTTCATCCAATTCACAACAATTGGCGCCCACCTTGGGGCCAAGATCAAAGGATAATCAAGTACCATAGGTTCGAAGTGGGATATTGAGAAATTTACCGGAGATAATGATTTTGGGTTATGGAAGGTAAAGATGGAAGCGATGTTAATACAACAAAAGTGTGAGAAAGCTTTCAAGGATGAAGGTATGCTACCGGTCACAATGTCACGAGCGGAGAAGTCCGAGACGGTGGACAAGGCCAGGATTGCCATTGTCTTGTGCCTCGGGGATAAAGTTACGAGGGAAGTAGCGAAGGAACCAATCGCGGTATCGATGTGGTCAAAGTTGGAGTCTTTGTATATGAAAAAGTCTTTGGCTCATCGCAATTCCTAAAGGAACAACTCTACTCTTTCAAGATGGTGGAGTCAAAGGCCATCATGGAGCAACTTACAGAGTTCAACAAAATCCTTGATGACTTGGAGAATATTGAGGTGTTTATTGAGGATGAAGATAAAGCTAAACTCTTGTTGTGTGCTCTACCGAGATCTTTTGAATCTCTCAAAGATACCATGCTCTATGGCAAAGAAGGCACTGTTACCTTGGAAGAAGTTCAAGCGTCTTTAAGAACCAAGGAGTTGACAAAGTTCAAGGACTTAAGAGATGATGAAAACGGTGAAGGCCTAATTGTTTCAAGAGGGAATGGTGGAGGTAGAGGTAATCGGAGAAAGAGTGATAACAAGTCAAAGTTTAAGTGCTTTATGTTGAGGCAAAATCCCAAATTAATTTTAAAGATGATAAACTTTAATGATTAAGGACTAAATGGACTTTGATTAATTCCTTGGTATTTAACTTGTGCTCTTGAGTGTTTTACTAAGACAGAAACAAGGTTTAAGTCATACCAAGATACAAGAAATCAAAGGACATTGAATTCATGAACTAACTATGAAGTTCGTAAAGTTAGTTCAGAATGTTGATAAGTGAGTTGATCAGAACGTTCTGATGAAAGTTCAGAAGGTTGTTCATAAGCAAATCCATATTCATCAAGAACATGAAGAACATGCAAGTACACGCGACATGAATAAAATGTCCAGTAAAGTACATCTACATGGATCAATCAAGCGATAAAGGCATTTACAAGGTTAATGTCAAAAAGGAGATTCAATGTTCATTTAAGACTATGAACATTTGAATCACTAGGAATATTCCAATGAGAATATCATCCTAGATATTGCAATCACTGCACTTCAGTTATGTTTTCACTATTAGGATTGATTACATCAAGTACAAGTCTTACAAATCATCCTAAGTGAAACAAATGGAACATTCTGATGGTCAAAATGTTCAGCTCAGCTCATGCTTCGCTTTATGAGCAGTAAAGTGGTTGAAAAGTTAAAAGCAAAGCCAAAGAAGATCTTGTCCCGATCAATCAAAGAAGGACACATATGAGATATGATACATAACAGTATCCTGCATATCCCATAGAAGCATCAGCCTGAAGATTGCAGACCCACTATTCTCTCTCCTGCACACAATCCAATGCAGATATGGAGCAACTTTATTCAACTTTATCCAGCAACATTCTGATGCATGTGGAAAAGTTACTACTCATGGATATTGCCTAGAAAATCATATGAAACGCATATGAACAACCCAGAAATTCATATGTTCATTCATATATGATGAATCTAGATGAATGTCTGATGAACATCAACATTCTGATGAAGAACACAACAACATTATGCTGATCAGAATGTTCACCCAGAATTTCAAGTAAAAGTTTGTGGGGCCCAAGACACGTGGCATAACACCATTGGTCACCTTACAACGACTATATGAGCCCAAAAACTCTATAAATAGAGATCAAAGGCTCAGCATTACTTGCACCATTGCAAAGCATTCTTGAAAACATATGAAAAGTGTTTGAAGCTCTTGCAAATCTGAATTGATCATCACTGAGATTCTTATATCTTCTTGTAGTGTAAATCAACTTGTTTGTAATCTTGTTAAATATAATTTCTCCTTCCATTCTACTCTTGTTTGTTTGCAAACATCCAAACTCCATACAAATTGTAATCAAAGTCTCATCTAGCTTTAGGGGTACTAAAGTGTTAGTTTGAGAAAAGGTTGTAAAAGTCTAAGTAGGTAACTTAGCAAGAAGGTGCAAGCCTGCTGAGGCTTAGAGAATACAGTTTTTGAATTTGTTCAGGTGAACAAAGTTGTAAAAGTGCAGGATTGAGAGGTTATCTCAAGCATAGTAGAAACTCTCACAAAACTGTGAGGAGTGGACTAACCCACATTGGGGGAACCACTATAAACCTTTGTGTGTTCTTTCTTTCTTCTCTATACTCTTTAATTTCAGTATACACCACACACACAGAGACACTTTTATTTTGTTAAACAGTTTTTGCATAAGAACTTCATAACGTTATGAAGTCATTACACTAACTTAAATATTCCAAGTAAACAACTTGAGAATTAATTTTAAGTTGTAGGATAATTTTTAAAGGGTCACAATTCAACCCCCCACCCCCCCCCCCCCCCCCCCCCCTCCTCCTTGTGACTATTTTATCTACTTCACTTTAACTGTAACAAGATGAGACACTTTAAGAAGGATTGTACGGAGATTAATGGTAACTCTGCATAAATTGTCTCTGAGGGTTATGAGGATGCAGGTGCTTTGGTAGTGTGTTGTTTGGAGGATGAAGGTATTGTTTCTAACTTTGGGAGTGATGCCTGGTAGAGCGGTGGTCATTTGGAGAGACGTTAAACACTCAACATCATCCTAGAGAGGTGGTGGTAAGAATACTCATGGTCAGTCTGAAGAGGCGGAGGTAAGAATACTTGTGATCTACCAGTGAGGTGGAATTTCAAGGTGGAAAACTTAGTGGGATGTACGCATTTTCTAGTTGCGAGGTAGAAAGCTCATCTTTAGGTGGAGTTGAACACACCGAGAATGGTACGACTATGGAGGACCTTGGGTTTTATGCTCTACTTGTGAGCAAGGGAATTCTTCATGAAGAGGGAAGGCATTCCGGAGGTTGAAGAATGAATAACATGGCTTGTGGGATTATCCTAAAAGACCAAGGGTGATTGGAGGCAAGGATCTTCGAGAAGGCGGAAGGCATTCCGATGGCCGAAGAGGTATGGTGTATACTTGTGGAACTACCTAAAATTCCTAGTGTAGTTTGGATGCAAGGATCTTCGAAAAGGCAAAAGGCATTCTGATGGCTGAAGAGGTTAAGGTGTATAATTTTGGAACTACCTAAAGTTCCCAGCATAGTTGGATGCAAGAATCTTCAAGAAGGCAGAAGTAATTCTGATGGTTGAAGAGGTCGGGTGGAAACTTGTGGAGCTACATGGTGTAGTGGGAAGCAAGGGTAAGAGAAGCATGGTGGTTGATGTTAAATTGGCATCATCACTAATTTGGATGTGTTTTACAGCCTTTTCTTTACGTGAAAATTCGGGGCCCAAATTTGCCAACAGAAAATATAACAAAAACGTAATTTTGGGCTGAGATTTGTTCCAATTTTATGAGGGATACTTTTACTATAAATATAGACTTTGTATCAGAGTAAACCTTGAGATAAAGGGGGCTGAAAACAAGGGTTTAGAAGTCAACAAGAAAAATAAGGTTTGTATAGAGTTTGCTCTTGACAACAAACACTAGGGTTGAGGTTGATTCACCTTGGGAAACACTATTAGGATTGAGTCTCTTGGTCACTAGAAGAGATTGGGACTTTTGGTAGAATTAGGTGGGAGACGTATTCTTGTAACTCATTGATATCTCTTTTGTAAAGTTACTCATCATTATAGTGGAACAAAGGGCTGCTCTCTCCCCGAGACTAGGTTAGTTTTGGACCAAACTGGGTAAACAAATTACGTGTGTTCTCACTTTCTTTTCTCTCGTTGTTTTCTACTTTTGCTTGTGTTTATAACTGTTCTCACGTTGATATTGGTTTATTGATTACTTTTCTCCACACATCAAGTATTTTATTGGTGTGATTTTTTCATCGAATTCACAACATATAGCAACACTTTTTTTTTGCAGCCTTAATTTAAAAAGGAAAGTATGTCCTCTTTTCCATGGCTTAACTTATTTTAAATCATAGACTACATTCATGTATATATGACTCATTTAAATAAACATTCTATGGAGAAATAACGATGACTGAAAAAATGATAATATTCATCCAAACACTCAATGGGATGTTAACCTCTCTCTCCCGCTTCGTCACCAAGTTCGCCCAACATGCTTTTCCTTTCTTCAAACTTCTACGAAAGGAAACCGCGTTTGAGTGGACACATGAATGTGAAAGTGCTCTAACACACCTTAAAAACGCACTCTCCCTACCTCCAGTTTTTGCAAGGCTGGACGAGGGTGAAACATTGTACCTCTATTTAGTTGTCTCCTCTGAAGCGGTCAGTGTTGTCCTAATCAGAGAGACACTAGAGGGACAAAAGCCCACATATTTCACCAGCAAAGCCTTACTGGACCCTGAAACGAGGTACCAAAAATCGACGTGATCTCTGAGATCCAAGATTGGCGAGGACCTTTAATCCGCTATATCACCAACGGAGAACTTTCTTCGGATCCTTACGAAAGAAAGAAATTAAAACAAAGAGCTTGCTCGTTCACTTTATTGGAAGGAATCTTCTACAAGAGATGTTTCAACATTTCATTGATCAAGTGCCTCAGACCGATTGAAGCCCAAGAAGCCCTAGCCGAAACCCAAGACAACATTTGTGGGCAACATCTTGGCGCTAAAACCCTCACAAAAAGGTTCTGCGAGCAGGGTACTTATGGCCCACCATGCTTAAGGACGCGAAGGACTACATTACCATATGCGATAAAGGCCAAAGACATGGGGACATGCATATCGCCCCTCCAGCTGAACTCACATCACTAACTTCTCCTTGGCCCTTCACATGGTGGGGAATCGATCTTCTAGGACCATTCCCTAAAGTCGCCGAACAACTAAAATACTTGGTCGTAGATGTAGATTACTCTACCAAATGAATTGAATTTAAGCCTCTAGCAAAAATCACAGCCAAAAATGTACTCCGTTTGTTCAAAAGGAATATCCTAGCAAGATTCGGAATACCAGCGCTTATGATCTCAGACAACGAGACTTAGTTCATCGGTCACAAATTTCAAGATTACTTGAGAAATTTAAACATAAAGCAAAGTTTCACTTATGTGGAACATCCTCAAGCAAACGGCACCGCCGAAGCCGCAAACAGAGTAATCCTGCTCGGAATACGAAGAAGACTCGACGAAACCAAAACCGCTTGGACTGAGGAGCTTCATAAAGTCCCCTGGGCTTATCGAACAACACCTCACTCCATGACGGGCGAGTCTCCTTTCCGACTCATATACGGTACAAAATCTGTCATCCCCATTGAGGCGAACGAACTCAGTTGGCGAACAAGCGTCGAAACACACTTCCAGACCAATGCAGAGAACTTACGCGAGGAACTCGAGTTTATCGACGAGATCAGAAGTGAAGCATCCATAAGGGAAATAGCACTAAAACAAAAAATAGCTGCCCGACACAACAAAAGGGTAATCAAAATAGAATTCGAAGTCGGCGACCTCGTCCTTCGAAGAAATCAAAATGATTATGAGGTAGGGAAACTCGTTGCCAACTGGGAGGGACCCTACAAAATTACAATGAAAATTGGGACGGGGGCTTACGACCTCGAAGACCTCACAGAAGGCCCATTTTCTAGAACTGGGAACGCCGAAAAATTTAAAAGGTACTACACCTAAGAGACGACTCTGCGAGCTACTCGCACGCAACCAGTTCAAACCAACAAACAACACGCTCTCACAAGCGAACATTGACAATGGAGGAAGAAATCCTTGCCACTCTGAATCCAAAAAACTAAAAGGATTGAAGAAATATAGTACAGGCAGATTCTTTGACTCCACAGTATGTTCGCTCACAACTGCGACATCATTGTCTGGCATTGTTAGGTAGAACCTCAGCTCGTGATAGGTGATTCACGCCTCGGGGCATTAAACATAAAGTTATTTTCATTCATTCATCGTTTCTCGTTTGGAACACAACTTCGAACACACGTTCAGGTAAACAACACTCGAATGTGAAAAGCTTCTAACACAAATACCCCGCGTAAAAGTTAGAACTATCACGCTCAGATCCCCTCCCACAAACAGCGCTCAAGTGTTTGATTTTAGGCAAACAAAAAGAACACTTGGGGGAGGAAGGGCACACCTTTAATTCAATAAAACAATGAATCAAAGTATACTATAAGGCGGTCACGGTCATCGACATTTACCCAAGTCATCACTTTAAAAAAGGTAAGACAACGACTGACGGGGTAAACCCTCACCGCCACCATATCAAACCTACCTTTGATTCATTGCTTGGGTTTATTACAATCCTACGAAGCATACATCTATGTCAGGAACGAAAGCGAGCATACAGGTCGTTATCTTAAAACATACAAGGATAAAGATCGCTCAAGAAGCCTCATGCAACGAGCATTCAGTTCGCACATCATACTTGGAAATAAAACAAACATTTTCAAGCAAAATATGATAAAAAGAAAGAGCAGAATTAAACGACAGAAACCAAAATATATATTACATAATTTTGCGTGCTAACTACGAAGGGCTCACAATGTCTTCGACACGTAGGTCGGTCACAAAATAAAACATTGTTCAGAAATGAAAGTAAAATTATACGACCTATTCGGTCGGAGCGTCAACTACATGCTCATCCACTTCCATTTCAGCAGGGGGAGACACAATCACCCCATCTTCAATCCGATTGACGAATCTGATCCCTTGGATGCATAGTTCTACATCAGGGTTCACCACCTTCAGTTGGGCAATGGCATTCTCAAGCCATGCTTGACTCCGACCACCAAGTTGGATTCGAAAACTTCAATTTTCTCCAATAGACCAGCCTTGTCTAGAACAGCTATATCATCAGACTCGTCCTCCTTGGGCATAATAGCCTTACGAAAATCCTCAAGGGACTTGTTCTCCTCAGCAAGCTTCACCTTGGCCTCAGTTTCCAGTGCCAGAGCCTTTTGAGCCTCCACCACTCGCTCTTCAAGCTCGCCAATTCGGCGGTCGAACTCCTTCTTAGCCTTAATCGCGGTTTCTTCCATCTTCGCTATCTTAGCTAGGAGGGTGTCCCTTTCTTTTCGCAGCACCTTAGCCATGACCTCCCCTTTGGTCGAAGCGTTATTCACGACCACTGCGATTTCCAAGGCCTTCATCGTAACAATGATCCCCTCAGTCATTGCCCGACTCTGGCCAGCGGTTTCGAGGTTCTGAATAACCTTCCATTCTGGGTCGCTCAGACCTAAAGTGGTAGAAGGCCAATAGCGGTCCGGTTCCGACCATACGTTAGGCAAGGAAAACCAGAGACTGACCTTGCAATCAAATTGTCCATAGACTGGACACCTTTGGCTTAAGGATCGACCATAATCATTTGGCTTAAATTTATAGTGGTCTCCACTCCACTCCAAAGGAAAGAGGGAGACTCGAACAGGGGCTTCGCCGTCATTAGCCCGGGCTGCCTCCGCAGGTCGCAGAAGATTGTTAAGAGCCTCTTCACTTTTTGGCCTAACCAAAAAGAAGCGCTCCATGAAACTCCGCACGTTCCCGGCGAAAATGTTGAACATCTTCTCCTTCTGTCGGAAAGAGACCGATTTGTATCCTCCGCCCCTCTCCACTCCTCGTTGTACATTGAAGAGAGCAAAAAACACATTCTTCGAAGGGACAACCTCAAGGTATTCACAAACCAATTCAAACGCTCTCATGAACGCGTAAGAATTGGGATGGATCTGTCCAGGAGACAACTTCGTACATCGGAAGACACTCCTTTGGAAGTCCAAAAAAAGAAGATGGAACCCCACATCCTTGAACACCACCTCGTACATGGGGAAAGAATGGTCTGGGAAATGCGAGCACACTTTGTCAGAAGTGCTCGGAAGTACCACCTCCAAGTCTTCGCTCCTCCCAATAGAGAGAAGGGGGTTTCCGTCGTTCCATCCGGCGTAAAAAAAAAATCGCTTGTTGGGGTTCATCCCCCATCCAAGATCTGTCTGCCATGTGTAACCTAAAAGATAAGGAAGGAAAAAGGTGAATCCAAACAGCCAGATCCACCCTTACTTCACCCATCAATCTGACCATGGCGAGCAAGGGATCAAACATCTACGCGAAAAAGCAACGACAAATCAGAGAAAAGGGTAAAAGGTGGCAACTTTCTATAAGGAAAATTGTTTAACGACAAAATCCACCTTTCCTATTGCGAAGAAACCCCTTTTTCTCCTCCGATGGCGACGAGACGGAGAACTTATTAACGAAACTCCCACCTGTAACGCCCTACTTCTATTAAAGCGATAAAATACGCGAATATAACAATTATTCAAGAAATAGACGTCATGTTTTCAATAAATCTCAATTGACATGCATAAAATTTCAACAATAAAACATCAGAGCGGAAAAATAGCATACACCTCAAATAGCCATGTCATCAACTCATAAATACATTTGTAAGTAAAATAGTCAAAACCCGACATATGGGCAATCTCAATAATAAAGATAAATCCAAAACAACATAAACGACAATGTCCTAGATCAGAGCCTATCTAATACGCTAAGCAACAACCAACAGAGGTAGCTCCTGCTATCCTCGAGCACTCACCAAGCAAGCTAAAAGAAAATCAATCCTGCACGCCGTCTACCCATTCATACGAATAGGCGGCGGTCAACCAAATGACCACTGGGGGTTAGCTTCACAACAAACATAATCAAATATATAAACATGAATGATTAATCATCATAAGATTACATGGTTCACAATAAACATCGACAAGTACACATCTTCACATATTCACCGAATTATCACCAACAAATTTCAACAAGTATATGATTCATCAGTCACAATTGTTCACCAAGTACACAACAACACCAAGCACATAATTTACACCAAGCACATAAACAATTATGACTCATATCGACTTCATGCAATGCACCTAGACACGACACCTATATGCATCTGGTACCAAATCACCTCCGAGGTCTCACCCCTGATGCCAACTGTACATCATAATCACCCCGAATAATTGAATACAAAGTATTCTACAACAGCATGTTATGATGCATGAACATATGACTCATCGATAATGCACATGTTCACACAACTTCAACAATTAACACCAACATTTTTCATTACATGCTTACACCAACAATTCAACACCATTGCATGTATGAAAATTCACCTACAACATATATGCACATATACATATATAATCACCAACAACATCACCATAATAATTCAACAACTTCATATAAATTCTCACAATTTAAGTAAAGGAGAAAATACACCATACTATGATAAACATCATATTCAACACCCATCAATCATTCACACATCTTCATATAATCATATCGAACTATTCATAAAATATTTGCAAGGTATTCAGTCTTAAAGATCATTTTCGACAAAGTTCGTCTATCGTTTCACAACTTTAAAGCAACTTTGGCAATTGAATCAAAACTAAGGAAACAAACTTAATTGCCTCAACTATGTATACACATTAATCACATATGAGTGCAGTTGTGCATACATGTGCGTTTCACCGGCCAAATACAACAAAATAGTAAAAAAAATCACAAAGTTCGTCTCACTTTATCATTTTGCAAAACCAATTCATATTCAAAAGAAAACTAAGTTTGATTCAACAAGACATAGGTTAAATACTCTTAAAACACCTTAATTGAACCTCTAATACTTAAGTTTTAAAGTTTGGGAACAAACCATAAGTTTTGGGTTGACCTGGAAATAGTTATGCTAATTTTCCTTAAAGTTTCTCCAATACCCACTTGGAGTGTTTTCATCATAACTCAAAATCTAAAAAATATTTTCAAGTCAATCCAAAGCCATTGGAAAGCTAACACAATTATCTAAAACTTTCATGTTTAAACCAAAACCCAAATAAAAACATAAATGTGCGAAAAAGATGCAAGAACGCGAAATAGGGGGTGCTGTTACTGTGCAACTCGCCGTGGCAAGCATTCCATTCGCCATGGCGAGTTTCCACAGGCAAAACTCGCCTCCAATTCACCGTGGCGAGTTGTGACAGTGCCCAACAACTATGCTCTCGGGGAAAACTCCACTTTCACTCCAAAAAACCCCCCAATTTTGACTCCCCAATGCCCAAATTGGTTCTCAAAGTTTATCCAAATGTTTATTGACATAAAAAGACACTCAAAACCATATGGAACTTGAATCAAAAACATCATTCTAACAAAAATCACAAATTCACCCATTTTTCATAAAACTCTCAAGAACAAGTCAAATTCATCACAATCTTCATAATCATGAATACTCATTGATCATGAATTCATAACAACAACATCTCATAACAACAACAATACCAATTGATCATGAATTCATCAAAGAATCAACAACAACAACTTCATACATCACCAATTTTGAACAAAACACAAAGTTTTCATGAATATACGACTTGAGCATGCAATTTCATCATCAACAACATAATTATCAACAAATTAAAATACCCAAACATTTCATCAATTCAAGAGCACGAATTTTCAACAATTAATTATTTCTCATGAATAAGCACTTATGGGTTTAAGAAGAAAAATAGATTATATAAAGGATTATGTATGAAAACTAGTCCCCTTACCTTAAATCTTCACAAATTTAAGCCAGTGCTTCACTTTAGCTCCAATCCCTTGAGTTTCTATCCTCTTCTTGCTCCCCAAGCTCTCCTCTCTTCAAGACCCTCTCTCTAGCCCTTTCTCTCTCTACCTCCCTCAAAATGTTATGAAATAAATGTGAACCCTAATTCTCTCCAAAGACTAGAACTTAAATAGTGCTCACACTAATGGGCTTAACCCTTAAAAAAAATCTGAATGGACCTAAGACTTCTAAATCACTAAACCACAAAGTCTTACTCACTAACAGTAAAAAGTTACCGAATAAATAACGGCTCACAACTAATTACCACAACCACTCCGATAACTTAGTAAACTAAAGGTTCTTACTAAAACGCTAAAAATGATCTTCACGGTGAAATTACTAAATTACCCTTGCTCACCTAAGTCCAAAATGACTAAAAATACCCTTCTAACACCGAATTTCAATAATTCCCACCAAAATACACATAAAGGCAATTAATCACATACACACACATATAAAAATAATTAAAAAATAAATCTAGCAAAAAACGGGTTGTTACACCACCCATCACTAACAGTTTCGTTTTCAAAAGACTAAAAAACAAAACATTCAACAGGTTTAAAATCCTAACACTCCTCACACGCAATGGAAACCACCACACAACGGTGGCAACCACCGCGACAGAGTAATCCTAAAAACATGCAAGATTACGGTTTTAAACAAAAACCACAGTGATCAAACGGTAAAAATAGAAGGGAAATGCAAAAATGTGACGAACTTGTGTTAGAAACGAGGAACTAGACTTGTTGATGAAGGGCTGAAGGACCAAAATGCACCAAAAATCTCAGGAAGTTCTGGAAACTTTAGAGTTGCTAAAACATATGTTTGAACTTACTTATACTTCCTTCACAAGTTTTCAGGAAACAAGCGAGCATGATCCGGTGCAGTCCTTCACATACAACTCCGCATTAATGTAACGAAACAGCGACCCAGATCATCCCAACTAATACATCCAACGGTTCTGATCAAATTCATCTGATTCCCAAACGTAAAGATCAAATCAACGGTTCAGGTAATGCCTTGGAAACACAAACCAGGACGCCATCAACGTGCTAGGTACTCAAGTACTATCATAGTCTTTACACGTGGCAATAAGAAACCAAAGGTCATGTCCCCTCAATCTCACCCTCGATACATGAGCATTAATTATGGAATGACAAACGACCAACTCTCTGACGAGGGAATCTTTCATACTTCCGAATGACGTGTGCGAACATGGAAATACCGAGCATACCTTCTCGACAAAACGACCTTGGTACTAAATGGCGAACAAACAAGAAGGATCTACGAGCACATGCCTACACGAATAGCGCTCTTGACCCTAACGCCCATGAGAATCACAAGCGCTAAGTCTCGAAATATGCTCGTACATGTCGGACAAGAAGATCGCTTATGACGGATTTCAACAGCGATTTTCCAACGGAACTATCCGGTTCCGCCACGGGCACATCTCAAAATCCACAAAGACCTCCGCGATCGGTTCCCCCGCCATGAATTAAGTCATCACTCTTTATCAAGAGTAACGACTTGGGGGGCTTTTGTTCTAGACCAGTCAAAGACCTGAGCTTAATCAATTAGGCCCAATAACAAACCAAGCCCAAATGTTGGTATTTGGCAATTTTCCCTACTGCCTCAGTTGGTCTCCTCGCCATATGTATCTGCCCAACTCTACTGTTATCTTGAATAAAAGTATCACTCTTCACTTGGTGCCCCGTCATGTTTCGTAGTGAAAACAATACTAGGCTGAAAATAAGGAGTATAAGGTACGTATTAAATTGGAATATTTTGAACCTATTGAGTTCTTAACGATACAATAACCGAATGAATTTGATTAACAACGTTGAGGTTTGGCTGAATGTCCTTAACTGTACCTCCCTTTGCTTCAAGATATTTACGCCGAGGAAGGAGCTTAGTGTAAGTTTAGATTGAAACCTGAGAGGAAGGATACCGTTTAGCAAATAGAAATTTTGTTCTAATCTTAAAAATTAAACCTCTAATTCCTTCAAAAAATAAAAAATTAAACCTCTAATAAAATAAAATAAAAACTGAAAACAACCATCATTTGGTTAAACGGTATATGTTAAACCATTTGACTTGGTATATAAAGTCTTAAAAATAAAATTTTTTATAAAAATACTGTTGATAACGTAATTTAAAAAAAAAATACAAAAAACTTAAAAAGAACTGTCATTTAGTTAAATTTCAAATATTATACCTAATGAGTTCGTGGCCGTTTTTAAAGTTTTACGGGTCTTAGGCATAATATGAGAAAAAGGGCCCTTATATAATACGGCATAATTTTTGTTAGCTTATTGTTGTGATTTTATTAGCTCTTCACTTTATTTTATTTTTTCCGCTTTTCACTACCAAATAATTTTTTTTAAACAACATCTGAAAATAAATCAAATAATTTATAGACACCAAAACAAAATAAAATACCGTAGAAGAGAACAATAACATATGCATGCAAAATGATCATGAATGCGTCTCACATGATCTTGCACTATCAAATTCAATTTTGCAATCCTTTCAATCAATTTAAGAAATTTGACATTACAATATTGATATAATTTATTTTTTTGGAACCTTAGAAAGTCAAGATTAAGATTAATTTTGTAGGCTCATTTTCAACTAAAATATAATTTGTTTTGTTATGAAAATTATCCTTATTTCTTGGATAATAAATATCACGAATATTTTTAATATCAGTGAGGCACATTATTAGCATCAAAGGGCCCAAAAAAATATCGCCAATTTATTCGATAATAAATTTTTTGGCACATTATTAAGAAATTTTTTTATAGGGAGGGTGTATATAGAAATTTTTGTGTTATACGAGGGTATATATAGAAAATCTCGCCAAAAGGGCCTAAAACATTAACAGACTTGAGCCAAGCTCTGCATCTTGTCAATATTTCAGGCCTTTTAGTAAACTTTGCTGTATAAACCCCCCAGAAACCAAATATTTCTATATACACCCCCTCGATAAAAAAATTTCAGGCCCTAACAGCATGGGCCCTATGCCGTCGCACCCTCGGCCTATGCCTAGGGCCGGCCCTGAATGAGTTGGTATATAAAGTTTAAAACATTAAGAAAAACTAATAACAGTTAAAAAGAATATTGTTTTTTTTAAGAAGTTAAACTAATTCACTCAAATTGATTAAAAAGAATATTGTTGTAACGTACTTTTGATATTTTTAATTAAAAATAAGTATTATTTTTTTTATAAAAAAAAATTATATACTTTTTTATTTTTATTGTTTTTCTATAAATTTTATGTGCTACCGTTAAAGATTTTTATATAACTTTCTGCAAAGTTAAATAGACATTTGTTTTTTATTTGAATACACTTGTGCTGAGTATGTGGATCTAGTTGTTTAATTTGGAAAATATCATAACCAAGATTTGTTTTGGTCAAAAGTTATACAGTATACCTTTGACTATGTAATTAATGATTAGTTTCATTTCACATATGTAAATTACAAATTTACTAGTATAGAAATCCGTGTTAAGTACGGGCTAGAATTTCGTCAAATTAAAAATATTGGATGAAGGTGTGGTATTATTTCATTTGTATGGTCGCTTTGTGTTTAATAAGTCGATCCACGCCATCTTTGGCTCTCCCGTAAAGTCCAACGACACTATCATAGCCGGTTCAACTTTGTGGGGGAAACAAAAGTAGTTTCGGGTGGTAGATCACAGAGGCTGAGAGTCTCATAGAAATATGTTAATGTGTCAGGTGTGATTTAAAGTTTGACATTGAATTCAATAGTAGATGTTGAACAACATATAAAGTGATATGATTCATATATCTAATGCATTAAGGTGTAGAGTGAAGATTTGGTGTCAAACTCACTTTTAAATTTTCTTACTATTTCTCTCACGTTAAATTTTTTGTCATCTTATTTCTTTTTATGGTTTATTTTCTTTATACTCATGAAAGAGAGGAATGGAAACATCTCTTCATGAAACTACCACCAATCTTTCTTTTTTCACCGTGTTGTGCCTCAATGTGACTTTATTTGGTTATATTACCAAATTACAAATGTAAAGAGTCCAACATTTAAGAGAGAGAAGTTAATTTGTGATATGTGATTGAGTAGGTGGTGAGAAAAATATAAGTGAGATGACTCATATACATAATGTCTTAGGATTTTGTATGGCTTCTCTTAACCTAATGTGACTGTCCAACTTAGTTTATACTCCCCTCGAAGTCACAACATTATGATGAAATATTTTGTTAGTTTTGGATGTCATTTGTTTAAATATTTTATCTAAAATTTTTTTTTTTGATATCATTCGGTTTGATGCTATTTTTATTAATCAACTTTTATTAGTTTATATTATAAAATTGTAGATGTTTTATGTTGAGTTAACAAAATGCATGTTTATTAGACATTTTAAGTGAAAATGTGATGTCAGCCTCAGTTGTGTGATTGCTCTTAACCTAATATGATATTCCGACCCAATGTAGGTTTCCTTTGTAGACTCAACATTATGATGAATTATTTTGTTGGTTTTTGGATGTCATTTGCAATTTTTTGTAGGGCTAATTAACTAAATGGTCCCTATAAATAGCAAGAATTTCATTTTTAATTCCTACAAAAATAAATCGCACTTTTTGGTCCTTGTAAAAAATTTCTTCAACATTTTTAGTCGTTGTTAAGTTTTGTATCCTTAAAAATTTCAAAGGAAAATGTTACAACGATTAAAAAATGCGATTTTTTCTAGGGACTAAAAACAAAAAATCATCATATTTGTAGGGAATATTTACTTAATTAAACCTTTTTTCATGTATAACTTTTGTTTTTTAATGTCATTAGCTTTTATTCTATTTTTGGATTCAACCTCTATGTTTAAAATTCCTTCACATCTAGTCTTTGGGGATGTGACAACAGAAAATGCAAATGAGTTATGATGATTTTAATAAATACATGCTTATTAGACATTTTAAATTGATGCGACAATTTTTTAATTCAGTCTTACTTTTCGGTAATAATAACCCAAAAATATTCAACTTCAACAAAATCATATAATTACCGGTAACTCAATCTACTATATACTCTTGCGGATTAAACAACTGCATATTTTCCTCTTAATGTTTTTCTCATGTTCAATTTTTTTTATTCGTTTTTTTTCTTTCTAGTTTCCTTTCTCTTTTCTCATTAAAGAAAGAAACATAAACCCCCCTCCATGAAATCACCACCAATCAACCTTTATGTACATGTTGTGCCTCAATTTGACCTTATTTTGTTATGTCACATAATCACGACACAGATAGTCACAAACTTAGTCAAGATATGCTAAATGTGAGTTTAAAGTTATATATCGGATGAAAGAGTAGTTTTTGAACGACATATAAGTATAAGTGAGATCAACAAAATACTTAATGCCTTAAAGTTTTATGTGAAGATGTGGTATTAAGCTCACTTGTATGGATACTATTGACCTAATATGATCATCCAACCTAGTGAAGACTCACTTGGAAATCCCAACATTATGCCAACGTTATGATAATTTGTTTTGTTAAGTTTTGGATATCAATTGTTTATTTTTATTTTTTATCTTAAACTTTAGTTATTGGATGTCATTCATTTTCATGCTATATTTTTTCATTCAACCTGTGCTAATTCAAATTCCTTCACTTTTGATCTTTGGTGGGATTTGACAATGGAAAAAATAACATGTGTTATGTAGAATCGACAAAATATATGCTTGTCGCGTCATTTTTTTGGAGATCAAGGCTATTTAATTAGCTTTGACTCACTATTTTTATTCACAACTTGAACTTTTAATTTTTTTAAGGGGAGTGGGAAAAAAGTTCAAATTACCCATTTGAAAGAGATTAGGGTTCGGGGGTTAGTTATATTTAGGGAAGGTATTAGCAGCCTAAATATTCGTAGTACTCTACGAGAACCTTTTGATTTTATTCAATTGTTTTGTGCTATAACTTACTTAGTTTTTTGAGGAAAAGGAGAATGGTGAATAAAGAAAATAAAGAAACCTATTATCTACATTTTTTATTGATTTGGAAGGACAAGGTCCTTTGCCTACGTACCTGTGAGGGATCAAAACCTCGTAGTTCGGGGTAAAAATTACCGTTTGATTGGTTGTGTATTTTTTATTTGTTTTTTTAAAAAGGGTTTAAAGTGAAAAGCAAAATGGCAAAATAAGCTTGTTTGTGTTTTTAATTATTGAAGAAAATTACTCGAAATATGATTAAGTTGATTTAGAATTTGATTAAGGAAATACAGTAAAAAAAGGATCACTTGCTTGTCAAACCAAGGTTTATTATGAAAGAATATTTTTGTGATTTTGACTATTTGCATGTTTTCGTTATTTTTTTTATTGTGCTTGACAAAAGTTTCATCTTGCTCCTACGTATCTCCAGGTGCGATGGAGAAATCAAAGCCACGTAGTTCTGGGTAGGAAAATGTTTTTGTGTTGATTGATTTTATTTATGAAAATGATTTGGTCGCGCTTGGGCAAAAGTTTGCTTAAAAAAAAGGGGGGGGGGGGGATTCACACTTGGGTGATGGCATCCGTTTGAGAAAAATTAAACGCGCATGACGTGAAAAGAAGATTTGCTTAAAAAAAAGGGACGGACTCGCATTTGAGCGATGACATCCGTTTGAGAAAAAAATAAACGCGCATGGCGTGAAAAAAGATTTGCTTAAAAAAATGGGACGGACTCGCATTTGAGCGATGACATCCGTTTGAGAAAAAATTAAACGCAAATGGCGTGAAAAAAGATTTGCTTAAAAAAAAGGGGACGGACTCGCATTTGAGCGATGACATACGTTTGAGAAAAAATTAAACGCGCATGGCGTGAAAAAAGATTTTTGGTTTATTGTTAGTTCAACAAAATAAATAGTATTTTATAAATATCGGACCAGAATATTATGGAGAATGGTTATATAAACAGAATGAGAAAAATGATGTTAAGCTGAATTATGATATTATTTTTTTAACACGGACCAGACTATTCTGGAGAAATATAAAGATAATATAGTAGAATAATATTACTGATAAATATTGGACCAGAGAACTCTGGAATAATTTGATTATTAATTAGGACCAAATTATTCTGGAGAATAATTAAATTAAACAAAAATATAATATTAACAGTTAGTTTAGGACCAGAGTACTCTGGATTAATTTTATTAACAAGGACTAGATTGTTCTGGAGAATAATTAAATTAAACAAAAATATAATATTAACAGTTAATTTAGGACCACAACACTCTGGATTAATTTAATTAACAAGGACCAGATTGTTCTGGAGAATAATTATATTAAACAAAAATATAATATTAACAGTTAGTTTAGGACCGGAACACTCTCGATTAATTTAATTAACAAGGACAAGATTGTTCTGGAGAATAATTATATTAAACAAAAACATAATATTAACAGTTAGTTTAGGACCAGAACACTCTGGATTAATTTAATTAACAAGGACCAGATTGTTATGGAGAATAATTATATTAAACAAAAACATAATATTAACAGTTAGTTTAGGACGAGAGCACTTTGGATTTAAGAGGTGTGTATTTAGTATAAAATAAATGAAGAGAGAGAGAGAGAGAGAGAGAGAGAGAGAGAGAGAGAGAGAGAGAGAGAGAGAGAGAGAGGGAGAGAGAGGGGAAACAGTAAAGGGAAAAAAAGGAAGAAGAAGAAGGAGGAAAGAGGAAAAGGGAAGATGATATACCTTTGTGGGGGGAGAGTAGGAGAAAAAAAAAAAACAAGGGTTGTTTTGTTTGATTTTTGTTTGTTTTGGTAATGATGGCGTGTTGATTTTTTGTTTGATTTTTGTTTGTTTGATGATGATGAGAAAGAAAAGAGTTTTGTTGAGAAGTTTGTTTGTGTGTTTGGGGAGCTTTTGGATTTTTTTGTGTAAGCTCTCTCTCCTAAACTAAAGTGGAGGTATGCTTGTATTTATAGAAGCTTTGATCTTCAAGCTTCAAAGACAAAGACAGTTGTCTCCTCCTTTCATAAAACATCCCATGTGCGTGTGTTTTTATTGCTTGATGTGCAAGGATGCTAAAAAATGAAACCTTTGTGAGTTGTAGAACGTTCTTGAGAACATTCTCTGAGTTACAACTGTTTGTAGCAAGCATACACGTGATTGTTAGATAGCTGTGATGTGGTGGCAATGTAAAATCATCCTTATCTTTGTTGTACCTTCACTAGACCATTCTAGAGAACATTCTTCTTTGTTGTACCTTCACCAGACCATTATTGAGAACATTCTTCTTGTGCAATCTTAGATTTTTTCTTCTTTCTACACAGTTGTATGACACTTCTTGGAAGCTACAGGTGTTGTCCTTTGTTGCTTGGAGAGCAAGAATGTCCAAGTTGTAAAATTTGCCATATGGAGAATGTTCTTAAGAACATTCTTGTTGTTCCTTTCCTTTTTGAGACAACCACACATGATGTAAAAAAACAGCTGTGATCTGGTGGCAACATGAGGGGACATGATGAGGTTACTTTGTTTTATTTGTAATATGACCAGAACGTTCGGGAGAACGTTCTGTAGACTATTCTTGACAAAAATTCATTTTACACTTCTTTTAATTAGTTTAAAATAAAAATAAAAACCAACAACATAGTAAAATAATAATAATAATAATAATAATAATAATAATAATAATAATAATAATAATAATAACAAAAATAAAAACAAAAAGGACTAAAATAAAATGACTGAAAAGAGTGGACAATAATGAACAAACAATGAGGTATTTTAAAATATTTCTTTGCCGAAATTTTTTCCTAAAGGCAAAAAATATTCCGGGCTAAAAGACAAATGAAATGGGATCTTAGGTCAAAAATTGGGGTATGACAATGCTTATTAGAAATTCTAAAATATTGTGGCATTTTTTGTTTAGTCTATTTTTTTTGTTAAATATTTACTCACAAATCTCAACTCCATAATCAAACTAGTAAAATTATCGGTAACTCACTATGTTTCATATACTCTCACAAAAAAAGCTCATACTCCTTGTTTTCCTTATCATTTATCTCATGTTCAATTTTTTTTTTATCTTCTTTCCTTTTTTAATTTATTTTCTAACTTCTCATGAAAGAAAGAAACGTAAACATCTCTCCATTAAATCACTATCAACTTATAATTTTTACCATGATATGTCTTCATCTGATCTTATTTGGCTATGCTACTAAATCACTCATGCAGAGAGTCTCACACTTAAAGGGAGAGATGTTAATATGTCTTATATGAGTTAAAGTTCCAGATTGGATGCAATAGTAGAAAGTGGAAATGAGGTGATCCATATATATAATGCCTTTAGAATTTAGACGAAGATGTGATGTTAATCTCACTTGTGTAGTTGCTCTAAATCCAATGTGATTATCCAACTCAATTTAGACTCTCGCGGAAGTCCTAACATTATGATGAATTGTTTTCTTCATTTTTGAATGTCATTTTCTTAATCCTTTTTTTTCATGAAAGAGAGGGAAAAAAATCTCCTTGAATTGAATCCACAACCAACCCATATTTTTTAGCATGTTGTGCATTCGTATGATATTATTTGGCTATGTTTCTATATCACAGTCACAGAGAGTCTCACAGTTAAGGGAGATATGTTAATGCGTTAAGTGTGAGTTAAAAGAGATATTTCATTTGTCAAGATTGATTTAAATAAAAATCCATTTACTAGTTCTCTGCAATTTTCCAACTCTACAGGTTTAATATAGTTGTAAAATGACAAACTTTGAATTTAGAGATTTTGAGTTTCGAGCTCTGCTAGTATATTTGAAGAGATGTAGATGTAAATATATTTGTGAGTGCTCATTTATCTCTAAGATCTTCCCTACATTGCAGAAAATCATCACTCTGTCACGATAATTTTTTTTATTAAAAAGAAATTCGTTGTGATTTTTGTTTTTTTTTCAATAATGGCATGAAATGTTATACCTCAAGAATCATTATGGTGCAATGATCATTAAGAAAGTATCTCGTGTACATTTTTATTAAAAGGCATGTCCGTGCATTCACTGTTAAAAGACATGACGTACTTTTTAAAAAAAAAAACTGAGACAAACATTGTAGAAAATTAGTAGAATTGAAATTTGAAAAGTTAGTAGGTTATAGATAAAATTTAATTTTGTATATCATTCAATTTCCTTTTAAAATGTTGATGTTATTAGTATATAAAAACATATCTTTTAGAATATGCCGAAGAGACTTTAATTTGTCATATAAAAAAATTGAGTCTTTTCTAATGACTACTATCAAAATCTAGAATTTACAATTTAAACAAAATTGTTTTTTTTTTTTTTATGATAAAAATTTAGGTTGGTTGGGTTTTGGAGGGCACATCAAATTCAAAACATGCTTCATGACTCAAAATATGCTTATGGAGGAATTTAGAGATCCCTCGTCAAAGATAACCTCACGCTAATAACGGGGATTGAATCCACACCCTTGAGGTTGAGTAAACTCATTAATAACTTAGTCAACCTTAATAGACAATCTTATTACCATATAATTGTATCATTTAAATACCATTATTCATGTGACCCATGAAATAAGACATTTATATAATCGTTATAATTTAAATGACCACATTAATGACTCATAAATATTATTTAAATAACATTTTTTTCTTTTTCGTTTGACCAATAAAATGAGACATTTTTCATTCTAAATGATAAAACATTTCAATCTTTATAAAATCATGCTAATTTTTTATGACATATTAATGACTCTTAAATTGTTTTGTCATGATTATCCTTAATAAAAGGAAAATAAATAATATTAAGAACTGTATAAAGTATTAAGTATGCAAATACTTTTGTCAAAAAAAAAAAAGTATGCAAATACGAGAAATTGATGATATTGAGACAAAAGATTGAAAAAATACTGGGGAAATATTTAATAAATTGAAAAGATTGAAACAAAAGAAGGGTGGCTATGGAAACATCATCTCTCTCTCTCTTTATTTTTTGTTGGTCCTATTTAATAAATTAAATAAATTTTATTGAAATGTAATGATATAGAATTATTTGAGGGACCTAAGATGCTTTGAAGAAAATTAATGTTTATTAAGTATTACCGTAAAATTAATAATGTAGACACAGGGAACCCATTTAAGATCCCAATTTGGGTTGCTCCGTTCTGGATGGTCTAAGAGGACCATGTAAAAAAAATGACAAATCATAATGGAAGCATCCTCTCTCTCTTTATTTTTTTTGGTCATATTTAATAAATTAAATAAATTTTGTTGAAATGTAATGATATAAAATTATTTGTGGGACCTGAGGCGTTGAGTTGAAGAAAATTGGTGCTTATTAAGTATTACCGTAAAATTAATAATGTAGGCACAGTGGACCCATTTAAGCACCCAATTTGGGGTGCTCCGTTGTGGATGGTCTAAGAGGATCATGTAAAAAATGACAAATCATAATTGCAAATTAATTACTATTATAATTTGTTAATCGATTTACCTTTGTAAAATGAGTGAAAGTTTAAAGATCTTAAAAATGAATCATAGCAAAAATCAATAGTTGCAAAAAAAAAAAATCAATAGTCATTACTGTGATTGTAGGAAAACTCTTAATCGTTTACAGTAATAGATAAATAAATTGGAATATTGGTAGAAAAATGATTTTTTTTTTTATATTGAAAACTGGTGTTTAAATTTTAATATTCATTTTATTTGTTTTTTTTCTTCATCACTTTCTATTTTGCAGCATGATAATTGACATGATTATCATAATATTTCACCATCCAATAATCATGATGTTGAATTTGAATATTGCATGATAATATTTTGAAAGAAAATTTTGGTTCAAAGTTCAAACTTATTTGGAATTGCAAGGGTCTATGTTAGAGTTTCCTTGTTTTATAATTTATATGTTTGCTTAGTTGTTTGTTATGGTTTTCGGCTTTCTATGCCTTCATGGATTTTCTTTTGACACTGATAGTTTTATAGGTATTGGATTGGATATTCAGATTTTTATTTTATTGACTATTGTAAGCTATTTGTATAGTGCTATATCCTTGTATTATTTTCCTCTGTCCAGATCGCGTGATTAACCTGCTATGCAATAACACACCTTATGAAAATGAGTCAGAAAAGAAGTTAATAAATCTATTATAAAATACATCAATATGCAATGACGTTGTAGTTGGCCTTAGAGATTCAAACATAGGAATAACAATTATAAAAATATTTCAATCCAATGTATGAAATTTTTGTACATAAATACTGGTGTATGAGCTATTAGAATACAACTATAAGACACTAACATAGACATGAAACACAATATTAACACATCAAAACCTTCAATAATTTAAAAAAATGAAATACTTGAATGTGTTTGCCTTGTATCTAAAGATTTTTGCTCTCATATTTTTGTGATTGAAAAACATTCTCCCTAACAACATGAAAAAGGAAACTATGTTAAAATTTGGAAGAAAAGAAATGGAAAATAAGGAGGATAGAACATATGTGCCTTTGTCAGGTTTAACTTTGAAACAAATAAAAAAGAGTAAATTACACTCCACTCCCTTCAAAGATACTTGAATTACACTCTCCTCTCCTCTTATGTTAAAATATACACTCCCCTCCCCTCTTATTCAAAATATATTAGAAAATATTTCATTCCCCTCCCCTAAGAGAAGCGAATTACATTCCCCTCTCCTCTTATGTTAAAATCTACACTTTAATCTCTCAATATTTTTTTATTTCTAATAATCTAGCAAATAAATAATAATCTAACACACTTTGAAAAAAAAAAGTATTGCGGGTCTATTTTAATATAATCAAAATTTGAATACATATTTTTCTTTATTTTTTATTCACAATTTCATTATCATATAGTTTTAAACCCTAACACAAAATATGAAACAACCCAAAATAAAATAAAAATATATGAAAAATTACTAAATACAATAAAGCATGGTTATTTAAAAGTCAGTTTTATACTATAAAATATGAAATTAATAGCAAAATATTTAAATTTAATTATCATTGATATTTAAATTATAAAAAAATGAATTTATTTTTCTTAAATGGTGGTTCAAAATTACTATATATCATAAAAATATTTATCTAAGTTATAATAGATTAAAGTGTAGTGCATATTTAATTATTAAGGGATAGGATTGTAATTCAAGCATCTTATAGGGGAGGAGAGTATACATTTTTCTTTTCAAAGGAGGGGAGTGTATATTTAAACATAAGAGGGGAGGGGAGTGTAATTCAAACATGTTTGAGGGGAGGGGAGTACAACTTACTCAATAAAAAAAGCAGCTCAAGTTAATAGCATTTATACACCATAAAAACATTCATTTATTTTTTCAGTTAACAATACGTTTCAATTAATGTGTAAAATGAGAAGGAATATTTTTTTTATGAGAGGAATATGCTCTTAGAAAATCATTAAATGAGTTAAAAGATAAAATGCATTGAAGCATTTTTCTGTGAAGTGCATTAAATGCTAGAAGAAAAAATGAGATGTCAAGTGTACTATGACTAATAGATGTAACCTTTTGTATTATATTAAGATTAAGATTAAGATTAAATATAACTACTAATATTAAAAAGACAAAAACATTAAATCAGAGCTAAAAAAGTCTTTTACGCAATAAATACAGCTTAAAATTTGCAGATTTTTTTTATAAATAGAACCAAAAGGTTTTTTAAAAAGTTACTTATATAAAGGGCTGGGGGAGTGGTACATAACTAATTCAATTTTTTCTAAAAAAAAAAGAATTTAAATAAGCAGCCTTAATTTTAAGTTATTAATTAAAACTATTAGATTTGAAATTAAAATTGGAATGTGCTTAAAACAACTAAATTTCAAAAGAATGAGGCTTCAAACAAAAACAAAAAAGGAAAACAGTTACGACTAGGTAATTGAAATTCAATCTATCATCTTATACAAAAATAATAAGACCCGGTTTGGTACCTATATGTAAGTGTCTTATGTTCAAAACAAATTAAAAAAGATCGAGAAGCAATTTTTTTTTTTAAAATTGTAAAGTAAAATATAATATGCATAATGGTCGGTTGGTGGCTATTAAAATTGAAATATTTTTTTTGGTTTGTCAAATGAAATATTGTTTTTTTTATCAAGAATCGATATGCCATATATATTTATTAGATTTTTTTTGGTCAAGTAGCCTAATGGTTAGAGCTCACACAATTTAATTGTGGAGAAGTGAAGTGTCCGGGGTTCGAACCTCCCTACATATAAAATACAATATCCCTATCAACTGAGTTAAACTCACAAAAATATTTATTAGATTATTTAATTAGGATTAAATGAGGAATGCATTTTCTATTAAAAATAAATTATGAAAGAATGATAGCCAAGAGAGAAGGAGAGCATGTTCATTCAAAATGTGTTTTCAACCCCTAAAATTGGGATTTCTCCCATGTATTTTAATTCAAAATTTGGGAGATCATTTCCTTTAAAGAATTTTTTAGGGTGAAATCTCCTTTAAGGCATAGGGGCGGCCCAAAGGGGCGGCCACTAAAGCAAAGTTTTAGGTCTTCAAATTTATTAGGTATTGTATTAGCCTCAAATATTTGTATCTTTGAATATATATTTCCGTAAGTCAAATTTGTAAACACGTGTACACCGACCTCATGTAGTAGTTAAATAAGGAGTCGTAGTTCGTGTTGTAAGTTTGATCTCAATGTTAGATATTTTATTGGTTATTCATACCTTAAATTATTTTTTCTTTCATATTTCTATCAAATTAATTTAATATTAGTTGTTGAAAATATTTTAAGATAAGTACTGTGTAACCAAAGTTTGCAAAAATTAAAAACAATTTATATTTGTGTTGGAAGTCAATATTATTTCATGGGGTTGACTCTAGCAAAAGGAAGTAGACTCGCAACGTGAGGAACCAAAATTTGAATTTCGACCGACTTGGCATCCACATTTAGTTACCATCACACATCAAATAGAGTTAATTTCAATTGAGAAAGACCTTATAGATCAAATTTCTTATTTTTTGTAGAATTCTTCCTCAACACACTTAATTCCATTTAAATTTCACTTTAGACTTACGGATACATTGGGTCGGCCCTGTTAAAGCATTTATGAATTACAACTTCACATAAAGAACTAAAAGCAAAAAAAAAAAAACACCATGAGCATCTACCTAAAAAGAATTTATGTTTGAGTCATAATGATTTTTTTTTATTAAGTAGCCTAAATTAAAAGTTAAGTATTTTTAGATGAATAAGCTTCAAAGAACTTAAGTGATGAATGATAGTCCAAATAAAAATCACAAAAGTTGCAAATCCAGATGTACAAGAGAGTCATGATTGATAACATATATAGCCTTAGCATACTTCTGCCAAAAAGTTGATTGTCATCGTACTACTCCCTCTGACCCAAATTGTATGTCGCTTTAAGAAAAAAATTTGTCCCAAATTATATGTCGCTTTACACTACCAATGCAACATTAATGTTACTTTTCCTATTATAACCTTAACTATTTATTACTCTCTCTTCTTTCAATTATTTTATTTATTTTTCCCATATTATTTATTAAGGACAATTTTGTAAAACAACTCATAATATCTCTTTTCCATACAATATTAATTGTATTTCTTAATATGTGTGAAATGCCCAAAACGTCATTCAATTTGGGACAAAGGGAGTAATTTCTAATCTCTCGAAGAAAAAAAAATCGTACTAATTTCTAAGGTATTATTACAACATTTATGGCCCTAGAAAATCAAAATTGAATTCATATTACCATTTTTACTTCTTCACCGCCGCTAGAAAACCATAACATCTACCCAAAACTTCAAAATTAGGGGCAACCATATGATAAATGTTTATATCATCGTCTTTCATGTCTTTCTCAAGGCAGTTGTAGTTAATATTTATTTATCTCCTTAAAGTCTTTCTCAAATTTTATATATCAACGTCGTACACAACGACTGAAGTTTATTCCATGAATGAACAAATAAATAAATACAAATCTAAAGAAGAAATAATCATTAACAAATAAATAAATAAATGTTTATGTACGGCGGTATGAATTTCATTGCATTTTTTTTGTAGGGATGCAAATTTAAATATGAATATGAACATGAATGATTGATATAAATAAAAAGATTCAAATCAAAATATCTCTAAAAAAAATAAAATCAATATAAATATGTAAAGAGTAAATTACACTCCCCTCCCCTTAGAGAAGCTTGAATTACACTCTTCTCCCCTCTTACGTTAAAATATACATTCCCCTCCCTTAAAAAGTAAAATTTATACTCCCCTCTCCTGTGAGATGCTTGAATTACAACCCCCTCCTTTAATAATTAAAAATGCACTACACTTTAATCTATTTAGACATAAATAAATATTTTTATAATATGTAATAATTTTGAATCACTATTTAAAAATAAATAAATTTGTTTCTTTATAATTTAAATGTCAATGATAATTAAATTTAAATATTTTATTATTAATTTTATAATTTAGAGTATAAAATTAACTTTTAAATAACCATACTTAATCGACTTTTGTAATTTTTCACATATTTTAATTTTATCTGAGGTTGTTTCATATTTTATCATAGGGTTTTAAATTATATGTTGATGAAATTGCGAATAAAAAATAGCGAAAAATATGTATTCAAAATTTGATTATATTAAAATGGATCTGCAATATTATTTTTCTTTGAAGTGTGTTTGATTATTATTTTTTTTGCTAGATTATTAGCAATAAAAAAAATATTGAGGGACTAAAGCGTAGATTTTAACATAAGAGGGGGGAGTGTAATTCAAGCTTCTCTCAAGGGACGAGAGTGAAATATTTTCTAATATGTTTTGAATAAGAGGGAAGAGAAGTGTATATTTTAACATAAGAGGGGAGGGAAGTGTAATTAAAGCATCTTTGAGGAGAGGAGAGAATAATTTACTCATATGTAAAACACATTAGATTTACAAAACTTGTAATTTTATGAATTACATACGAATGTGTCCATCAAAACGATGTTTCATAAAGAATTAAGTAAATACAGAGGTATGAATTCCATTGCATTTGTTTTGTAGGGATGCATATTTAAATATGAATATGAACATGAATGATTGATATAAATAAAAAGATTCAAATCAAAATATCTCTAAAAAAGAATCAAATCAATATAAATATGTAAAACACATTAGATTTACAAAACTTGTAATTTTATGAATTACATACCAATGTGTCCATCAAAACGATGTTTCATAAAGAATTAAGTAAACACGGAGGTATGAATTCCATTGCATTTGTTTTGTAGGGATGCACATTTAAATATGAATATGAACATGAATGATTGATATAAATAAAAAGATTCAAATCAAAATATCTCTAAAAAAAGAATCAAATCAATATAAATATGTAAAACACATTAGATTTACAAAACTTGTAATTTTATGAATTACATACCAATGTGTCCATCAAAACGATGTTTCATAAAGAATTAAGTAAACACGGAGATATGAATTCCATTGCATTTGTTTTGTAGGGATGCACATTTAAATATGAATATGAACATGAATGATTGATATAAATAAAAAGATTCAAATCAAAATATCTCTAAAAAAAAATCAAATCAATATAAATATGTAAAACACATTAGTTTTACAAAACTTGTAATTTTATGAATAACATACCAATGTGTCCATCAAAACGATGTTTCATAAAGAATTAAGTAAACATGTACAACTCACACAACTATGCTCTATAATTCTTTGACCAAAACGATATCAAAGATATTGGTGCCAGTGAATTTTTTTAAAGTTAATAAGATTGTACAAAATGAATAAGCAAGTGAAAATGATATAAGATTGATCGACTATATAGGGAAAAAAGCTAGCAAATTATTGAACATTATACACAGCATTAAAAACGCAAATCATCCATTTATCTTGCTGAAGGAATTGAATTAATTATTTTTTACAGGAAAAAGAAAGTGAAGGTAAATGATGATCATCATTATTAGCATCAAAGGGCCCAAAAAAATATCGTCAATTTATTCGGTAATAAATTTTTTGGTACATTATTAAGAATTATTTTTATAGAGAGGGTGTATATAGAAATCTGTGTTATACGAGGGTATATATAGAAAATCTTGCCAAAAGGGCCTAAAACATTAACAGACTTGAGCCCAACTCTGCATCTTATTAATATTTTGGGCCTTTTAGTAAACTTTGCTATATAAACCCCCCAAGAAACCAAATATTTCTACATACACCCCTCGATAAAAAATAATAATTCCGGGTCTCCTAGAGGCATGGGCCCTAAGACGTCGCACCCCCGCTCTATGCCTAGGGCCGGCGCTGAATGAGTTGGTATATAAAGTTTAAAAAATTAAGAAAAACTAATAACAACTAAAAAGAATATTGGTTTTTAAAAAAAAAAAGCTAAACTAACTCACCCAAATTGATTAAAAAGAATATTGTTGTAACGTACTTTTGATATTTTTAACTAAAGATTCGTATTATTTTTTTTATAAAATTTTTTTATATACTTTTTTATTTTTATTATTTTTCTATAGATTTTATGTGCTACCGTTAAAGATTTTTATATAACTTTCTGCAAAGTTAAATGGACATTTGTTTTTTATTTGAATACACTTGTACTGAGTATGTGGATCTAGTTGTTTAATTTGGAAAACATCATAAACAAGATTTGTTTTGGTCAAAAGTTATAAACTAGACCTTTGACTATGTAATTAATGATCAGTTTCATTTCACATATGTAAATTACAAATTTATTAAGCTAATGATTAATTAAAATTAATTTTTTGACTCAATAATAATCTACATTACTCCAGAATACTAAAAAAAATCTCCCACTCTTATCTATATATAAACACACACACTTGCTCATATCATACAACATTAGGCAACTAATTTTAAGTTAAACAAAATGAGAAATCAAAAAATCATTTTTCTCGCTCTTCTTTCACTCTTCTTGATGCTTCTAGGGTACATAAAACATTTTCTCTCTATGTTTTTACTACAATATGCTTTATTTAATCCTATTCTTACTGTTGTTATCTTTCATTTGTCTATGGATTTACTTTGGTGCAGTGCAAATGGTAAGGCAACGGGTCAAAAATGCAAAATTCAACAACCATGTGGCATGAAAAATTGCTTTGCAAAATGTCATGGATTGTGTGATGCAAAAGGAGGGTATTCAGCTTATTGTGACCCTCCTAATGGAGTTTGCATATGCCTTAACTTGAGGACTGGTATCCCCAATTCTCTGTGATAGTTTAATTTTTATGTAAAAATCCATGTTGAGAAATAAATTACAGAGGTGGTATGTACTCAATAACAGTTTTGATGAAAAATATATGATTTTTTACAATAAAGTCAGATGGTTTGTTTTCTTTGAAGAAGTCAAATAAATACAACGACGACGACAACAACAACAACATAGCCTTATTCTACTAAATAAGGTCGGCTATATGAATCAAATTACGTCATAGTGTTATATCATACACCATATTTTGATCTAACTCTTCGAAGAAGCCATATAAATAATATATTAAAAATTCGTTCTAAGTATAAGATGTGTCAAGAATGAAAAAATTACTTCTAGTTTATAATACAAACTAGAAGCACCACCAACTGAACTAGAACTTGGAATAACCCAGAAAAGTTGGTGGGTTAATCCACAACAAATTAAATCCAAACTAAAATCCACCTTCTTAGTCTTTTGCCACCACCAAACAAGATATTTTATTTTGCAACTTCATCTTGCATCCTAGACAATATCTTTTCTCTAAAGATACGATAGTTTTTTCTTTCCAAATAAATCAATGATGTGATCAAGAGCTCAAAAACACAAAAAAAATGAATGTTTTATTTATTTTTGGTCTATTCACGTTTTTTAATCAAAATTGTTTTTAACTTATAATTTTTATGGGGTCTTGATTAGAAGTAGGTCATCGATAGTATAATGGAAGGAATTAGAAGAATCATTTGACTATTGAATGCCTGAGAACAACATTTATCATCTAATTGCACAATATCTTTCGGTTATGGAAATTTGAAGAAACCAACACATGCACTTCATGACAAGGATTTAAAGTCAAATTTATTTTGGCTATTCATTGGTTTTTATTGGTTGAATATATGGTTTTGAAATCATATAGTCAACACTCAAAAAATTATTTGTAAGGCTAATACGCCATTTATTAGTTTTCTTTAAATTATGATTAAAAGTTATATTAATTAATTAAGAATCATTGAGATACTTAGTAACTAGACACACGGGTCATACCGCGTAAAAGTTAATCGAATCAATCACAATAATGTAAAACAGATTTAGGTAATAGAAGTTTTATAGCAATTTAAAAATATGTATTCTCCTAAGACAACAGTAGAAACAAAATGAAATGGTATCATACATTACAAAAAGTTTTGAACATTAACCATCAAGATATATTACGAAAGACTTCGTGATAAATAACATTTGAGGTCGTATCAGTACCCTCTCCATCTCCATCAACGATTAGTATTTTCAACCTCTGTCTTGAAGTGATGCAACGTACAACTGACCATGCGAGAACACGGGACTCGGCAAATAAATTCCTACATTTTTAAGTGATTGCCCTTGACTCTTGTTGATTGTCATGACAAATGAAACAAATATTGGAATTACAGCTAAGTATATTCACTCACATGTTTTTAATGTGAATGACTATAGTCTTCTATTGGTAGTAATTCTTATTTATTGTAGCCATAAAAGCAATTAGTGCAAATTAAATGTATTTTTTTAAGAAAGTTTTTTGTTAAAATCATCATTTCAGTCATGAATGCTTTCAATAGGTAGTAATTGGCAGAGCAATTAATGCATACTGCATGAAAGCAATTAAAAACAATTCTTATTCGAAGAAAGTTTTTCTATTAAAAGTAATTCTTATTAAAAGCAATTACTACCTATTTATTGCAGCCATAAAAGCAATTAATGCAAATTAAATGTATTTTTCTAAGAAAGTTTTTGTAAAAGAATTATAGCTAGGTATATTCACTCGCGTGTTTTAAATGTGAATGACTTTAGTATTCTATTGGTAGTAATTCCTATTTATTGCAGACATAAAAGCAATTAGTGCAAATTAAATGTATTTTTTTAAGAATTTTTTTTTTTTTAATATCATCATTGCAGTCATGAATGCTTTCAATACGTAGTAATGGGCAAAGCAATTAGTGCATACTGCATAAAAGCAATTAAAAACAATTCTTATTTGAAGAAAGTTTTTCTATTAAAAGTAATTCTTATTAAAAGCAATTACTACCTATTCATTGCAGCCATAAAAGCAATTAGTGCAAATTAAATGTATTTTTTTAAGAAAGTTTTTTGTTAATATCATCATTGCAGTCATGAATGCTTTCAATACGTAGTAATTGGCAGAGCAATTAGTGCATACTGCATAAAAGTTTTAAATTGCAATCAACTACGATTTCATCAATTTTTTTCGTGATGCAATATATTTTTTTGCCACTAAACAGAAAATTAAAGATGCTACGGCACGAAAAAGAGAGCAAACTAAACTGGAAAGACGATAACATAAAACACATTACGTACTTTTTTTGCCTTTTTTTACCGATGCAAAACTGATAATATTTGAAAATAAAAACTAAATTATTCTTTCTTTCAAAGAAAAATTTAAACTATTACAAATAAAAAACTCCAGTCATGTGTTTATCAATGCTTGGATACGATAACATATTTTTTGTCCATGACGCACTTGCACTTGAAAATCAAAATGTTTCCGCCCTCAATACCATTGTCAGCACAAAAACTCGTCCAACCTCTTCTGAACATCACATTTGGTATGGAGTCGTATGTATATTTGAGTCTCACAGGAATGATATTGTTGTAAGGTCCACACAACATGATGTAATCGTGATGTTTCACTCTAAGGAATTTGGCAAAAGTATCAGGTAGTTCCTAACAAAAAGAAAAAAAATTGTTAATGACATACAAAAATCCTTTATTATAGCATATATCTAATTGAATAGCATCAAAAAAACAATAAACAACCTTAAGTGATTTCGTCGATCCATATCCGACGATAGGAACTTCAAAGGTACAATAACATGATGCTACCGCACTCACGGAATGATAGGGTGGATATTCAGCTACAGTAATGTTATAAGTAAAAACAAAGATTTGAAATTTACTTCCACCAAGGTACTGGAAAGCAATAATCTTACTTCCACTAAACTCGTAGAATAATCGCAATGCACTCCAACCATCTCGCAAAAACGGCCGACTAACTGATTTGTTGAACATGACGTTATGAGTATTCCCATCACCATCTAGCAAGTGCCATTGCTCCGGTAGCTCGTAGAAATATTTAGCAACGAAGAATGGTTGCAGTTCTCCGACATCCTAGAAGTTAGGCAAAAAAAGTTTACGGAATAAGTTTACGGAATCCGTTCATCTTATTTAAATAGAAACAAATTAAATCATTAAGTGAAACAAACCCGATTTTGTACATGCACTGTGAAGAACGAACATTTAACTTTAGTGGTAAAATTTGGGGGAAACTTCACCTTGAAACGCATATCTTCCTATAACTTTAGTGGTAAAATTTGGGCGAAACTTCACCTTTAGCAGTCGTTAAGAGTTTTTGTACATAAAAATGATGGTAGTAGACGATAATGGTAGGAGATGATAATTGTAGAAGATGGTAATCGTTAAAAGTTATGGTGATTTGATTAGCATTAACTACGTTTTCAATGGTCATTATGACATATTTGTATGAGAGAGGAAATTAGTAGTTTGAAACATAGCCTTTGAATCAACGGCTGAGATTAGATAAGCAATGAATTTAAATCAACGACTGAGATTAGATATATGCTTAGGAGGGAAAAAAGTTAGTGATTAGGGCAAACATGCCAGCTTGACAACTCTAGCTTTTATAATAAAGGACAAGTCTATAAATTGTAATTTGTTTGATGAAATAAAGGATATGTGGAATTTTGATAAAAAAAAAATACACTTTGTATGTTGTGAGAGTTTTGTCTCTTTTTTGGTTCTGGATTGAACCAAGTTTATCGAATCTTATCAATGACTTCCGTACCATTGTGGGGATTCTTCATCGGGTAGCATTCCTTCTTGGATTGGAAGTGAGTGTGACGCCTTCTTTACCATTTGTTTTCCCAAATCCATCTTTTTATTTTACTTTTATACATATACGATTTTAGTCCTTTATCATTTGGTATCAGAGCACGGTTTCGTTTGGGAAATTTTTTGGTGTCAATTTCGAAATCATCTTCATTTTCTATGTTATCGTTGCAATTCCTTCATTTCATTCTCTTTTTGAAGTATTAAAAAAAATGTTTCAAGAAGTACCTATCGAAGGGCTTCTCATGGTAAGGAGAATGTTGGGAACTCTTGTGGAGGAATACAACTCAAAGTGAAAATCTTTTCCAAACAAGATGTCTAGTACAAGGAAAGGTATGTGCTGTAATTATTGATGGAGGGAGTTGTACTAATTTTGCTAGCACACGTTTAGTTTCTAAACTTCACTTGGAGACTAAACCACATTCTAAACCTTACAAACTTCAATGGATTAGTGAAAATATAGAAATGCTTGTTGACAAACAAGTAGAGGTGTGTTTTTCAATTGGAAAATATGAGGATGTTGTTTTATTTCATGTAGCACCGATGAAGGCTAGTCACTTGTTGTTAGGGAGACCTTGGCAATTTGATAAGAAAACCAGCCATAACGGACAGTCCAACAAATATTCATTTTTCCATCATAATAAAAAGATTGTTCTTGCATCATTGAGTCATAGTGAAGTGAGAGAAGATCAAAAGAAAATGAGAGAAAAATATGAGCAAGAAAGAAAAAAATTAGAAAAAGAAGAAAGAAATAGAAAGAAAAGAAAATGAGAAGAAAGAAGTAGAGGAGAATGAAAAGTGTGAGAGAACAGAAGAGAAAGAGGAAGAGAAAGATGAAAGTGGGAAGGAAAACAAAGATAAAAAGGAGAGTGAAAACGGAATTAAAATGGAATTATTGCTGAGAAAAATGAAGGTTTTATGAATAAAGAAAATGAAGGAGGAAAACATAGACAACAAAATGAGAAGCAAAATGGAAAACCATTTTTACATAGTTTACTCTTATTGTATGCCTGTTTGGATTTGAGGACAAATCCTTTTGAAGAGAGGGAGAATGATGTGATCAAGAGCAAATTAAGCATATGGAAAGAAACCTAAAAAAAACACACAAAAAAATGAATGTTTTATTCATTTTTGGTCTATTCACGTTTTTTAATCAAAATTGTTTTAACTTATAATTTTCATGGGGTCTTGATTAGAAACAGGTCATCGATAGTATAATGGAAGGAATTAGAAGAATCATTTGACTATTGAATGCCTGAGAACAACATTTATCATCTAATTGCACAATATCTTTCGGTTATGGAAATTTGAAGAAACCAACACATGCACTTCATGACAAGGATTCAAAGTCAAATTTATTTTGGTTATTCATTGGTTTTTATTGGTTGAATATATGGTTTTGAAATCATATAGTCATCACTCAAAAATTATTTGTAAGGCTAATACACCATTTATTAATTTTCTTTAAATTATGATTAGAAGTTATTTTAATTAATTAGGAATCATTAAGATACTTAGTAACAAGTCTATAAATTGTGTAACCAAAAAAAAAAAGTCTATAAATTGTAATTTGTTTGATGAAATAAAGGACATGTAGATTTTTTGATAAAAAAATACACTTTGTATGTTGTGAGAGCTTTGTCTCTTTTTTGGTTCTAGATTGAACCATGTTTATCGAATCTTATCAATGGCTTCTGTACCATTGTGACGATTCTTCATCGCGTAGAATTCCTTCTTGGATTGAAAGTGAGTGTGACGCCTTCTTTATCATTTCTTTTCCCAAATCCATCTTTTTATTTTACTTTTATCCATATACGATTTTAGTCCTTTATCAATCAAGCTACACACCAACCAAAAAAACCGAAAGCAATGACTATTCTCTTTATGGAGCAAATGAGAACCACAAGGTCGAGGTCGAAGCTCATGCACAAAAAGATTATTTAGTAAAATGCAATAAATGTTCAACAACTTAAGAAAAGCAGTTACGGTCGGAGTTCTTATTCACAATAAATTTAAGCAGATTTAAATGTATATCTATAGCTTGATTTATCCTTAATGTATTTAGGGACAACTAAACCTCAATAAGTAACTTCTTCGATAGACATAATGAAACGTCTTAAAATTGTTGTTTTTTGTATTTCCAAACTGTTGAATTTGGATTTCCAAATTCTATTATCTACCGAAGTTGTTTACTAGGTTGAGTCACGACCAGGTCACTCTCTTTAAGACATTTCGTGGCACTGTCCAAAATTGTGCAAGGCAGACTATCAACCACGCCGCCTCCAGGATAAAACAAGCCCATGTACAACTGTGCGGTTAACTACTGCACTATAGAAAACCGTTCGAGATATACACCCTCAAATATGGTACTAAGACCACTCTTTAATACTGAAACCACTTTAATATGGTATTATTATCATTCTATTATGATGCTAAAACCACTCAAATATGGTGTTTCTACCATTCTAACCTTTAAGTTCTCCAAACTATCAATATGGTACTACGACCACTCAAATATGGTGTTACCACCATTTCTCCCCAAATAGAAAAAATATTGATGTAATATTTATATACCGTTAAGATCATTCTTGATTCTGACGGGACATTGTTATTCCAAATAGGGAGTATGATCTTAAAAATACTCTTTATTTATTCCGAAGGGACGTATATTACCGAAGGGACTATGTTTTTAAGACCTTTCTTAGTTATGAAGGGACATTATACCGAATAGGGACTAAGGTCTTAAGAACACTTTTAATTCCGAATGGACAGAAGAAGGAGATGAGGAGAAGAATAACTCGTTAACACAAGCTGGAGGGAGAAGAGAGAAAGAGTTCCCGATAACTCAATGAAACTCTTTGGTGTGATTTTTGAACTGAGTGGAGTCCTCTATTTATATAGAGATTCTGTAACTGTTTTAGCACAAATTGCGATAATAGTTACTTTAATTGATAAGATTAAAATGAAGTTTATCCGTTAATCAGTTCAACAACACTTGTGGATAGGATCAAAAGAAAAAAATCCACAAAAGTGGAGGAAACAAACTATTGGATTTGAATGAAGGAAATATAAGAAATTCAATTAAATTCTTATTCTTATCACAACCACCATAAACTAAATTTGTGGGAAGTGATATTCTCGGATAATAATTACTATTATTTTTATCATTATCAAGTATTTAAAATTAAATACTGCAATTTAAACATTACTAATGTGTGTGTTCTATTTTATGTGGGACCCACACACTCTATTTTTTCAATTCACACAACATTAGATCAAAATATAATTACTCTATGTTTAATCTTCCAATTCTTCATCCAACATCACATCAATGTTCCACCACACTTGATTGCTCCTTTAAATTTTTCCCACCAACACCCATATACATACCTATATGTTAATACCTTAATATTTTAGTTAAAGATGTAATATCAAATTCTCTTTATATCTTGTCTTGCTCTTAACTTAATGTGATGATACTTCGGACTCTTCAAGACTCAACATCAACCTTGTTAACCACAACCATGACTGATGTGAGTCCAGCAACTTGGTTAACGCAAATGCTTCATGATAGAAGACTTTACGATCCAACATCTTCATTCACTTGCAGTATATACAAAATAGTCTTCTTTTATAAAGTTAAAAACAATTATATTCTAACTGTACTGCGCCTTTTAATAAAGGGTACGTTATATTATTCCCCTTGCTTCTTAATTAATTAACTAACTAACATGTATTGACAATTTGACTAAACCATTTGTGTCAAACAAAGAAATTGTCCCAACTAGTATGTCACCTAGCTGTCTTATGCATGTCTTCTAGCGTGTTCTATATTAAGAAAGAGTATTTGTTTGTTTGTTATGCAGGCTTCTATCATAAAAGCTCCACTGAACTATTAAAATAACTAATATAAACAAAAATTAATCAAATAAAGTTTATTAAACAAAACATTAATCAAAGAAAGTTAATGAAATTGGTTTAAACAAAATTTAGATCAAATATATCAAATTTCTTAGACTAATTTTTATTATTTATTAATATTTTTGCGAATAGTTACGATCTTTGATCCTCTAGTATGCTCCCCAAAGTAGTCTTTCTACTTAAATCAATTAGACTTTTTATATTTTTTTTGGTGTAAATCGGGTATCTTCTGCGCGCAACTGGAGATACTAATCTTTGAGCATTGTGAGACACAAATGAGTGACAAACTCTTATTAAGAATTTTAACACTGCTGCATGTCCAAGGTTTGATTCGAACCTAAAACCTTAGTTAAGCTAGAAGAAACCTGTTACATCTCATATAAACGCTTTTAAGTAATTAGACTTTCTACATGAGACTAATCATATGGAACATCCATTTTTTAATTAGGGAGTTGGACTTCCTCTCAAATAGTTGAATCAACTCCGGGTTTTTTTCCTCGTGTTACAGTTCTTCCAACACCAAAGTGATTAGACGGCGTGGAAGGGCATATTTTAAATTACATAATGGTTGAATTAATTTATTCACAATGACCAAATATGGCATATGCATAAAATAAGACAATGAAGTTTTCGATGTTTTATATATAATATAATTGTTGATTTAAGAGTCCCCTTAAAAAAATATTTCAGTGTAGAAAAGGGAGGATATTGAACCGTACGAGTATATCATTTTTTATTTTAGTTCCTCTATTTTTTTTCTCCAAACAATGACGACAGAGATATTTTCCATGAGCAAATTTGGTCATCAATGTTTTTTTTTTTTTTAGAAATGGTCATATCGATTTTGAAGGCTGCACAACTGGTATTTATGGAGGGATTTAAAACAAAAATGATGGAGATAAAGCTTATGTTCAAATAAGTTTTGTAACTTATAAATTCAGATGATAGAAACAATGCATTGTTATATGTAAGGGTTGATGTTCAAACCTCATACACCTAATTTTTTTCTTATTCGCTTTAAAATATGAATTCTAATCGATAATCAACGTGATAAAAAAATAATGTAAACAACTTATATAACTCTTCATTTTATAATTGAAGAGTCCAACTACGTATTCTTTTTCATTCTTAATTTTAATGCAGCTATCTACCATAAAAATATTGGCATTCAACGTACAATTTTCTCCTTCAATTTATTCAAGGATATGGAAGTTTTCTTCGCATCGCATAAATTAAATAAAAAATAATAATTGCATTGCTGTTGAGTGCTGACTCAAAATATAACAATAGATTTTGATGAATTGCCGCCTGACATAAACAAGTGTCTTTATAATACTTTTTATAAGATTTAAAGAAGAAATGATTTATAAATTTTATGTCGAAAAAAATAACCTTTTTAAGTTTCATGTGTTGTTTCTTAAATAAAAGTTAAAAGTTTAATGTATGGTTCTCTATTTTGGTACTAAGAACTCTCTATTTGATTCTTCAAAATTGACGTTAAAAGTGCATTTTAAATGAATTTATAAATGATAATAATGTATATGTTAAACAACCACCTAAATTTGGGGGGAGAAACGAAACCGAAGGAGTACTCTGGCGACAGACATGAACAGTAACCCGTTGAAGGGTTGTTCGCCGCTGGAAGCTTTTGCGGTGTCCAATCAGCATCACACCTCCTCCTAATCACGATTAGCTGTCTCTCGTTTGCTTCACGGTTGTGTTTTGCTCCACAACGATTGTTTCTCGATCTGGGTCACTTCAAGGTCGGCACCGCCGTTCTGAGTTTCAGATTGGATTGTGTTGCTTTTGATTCACTCTGGTTTGTTTTCGATTGTGACTCTTTGGACTGGTTTGATTCAACTTCCTAACTGATATTCTATTGTGGGTTATCTCTCTGGTTTATCTGATTGTGAAACTGCTGTTTGTTCAACTATTGATCACGGTTCCTGTTGTTTGTGCAACTGTATTGGGTGTTGATCTAGTATTGTTGGGTTGCATTTTGTTCTCTGTTTGCGTTTGCAGATTGCTCTTTTCGAAGGTCTGGCTATGTCCGCTACATCGCAATTCGTATGTCCTTGGCCTTGCTTGGTCTCACATACGCCGAAGCCTACGCCACAGCTTGTCTCAACCCACAGTTTTGCACAGGCCCTTCTCAACAAAGTAGACATCCCCTTGTTCAAACTCCCTAAACCTTGTTTGAAAGGTAATACCCTTTCAATCAAAATTGCAACAATTACCTCCATGGTAGATTAGTGTTGACTAAAGGGGATAAGCCTATGTCCTTTAAAGACGTACACATTAAACTTGTACAATTGTGGAAATCTTTTGATCGATGGAAGATGATTCCTTTAGGTAGGGGTTTTTTTTTGAATTTCGATTCTCCTGTGCTAATGATCTTAGAAGTGTCTGGTCGAATGGCGCTTGGAATTTGAAGCCGGGATTGTTACGTTTATCACGCTAGTCTCCGAATTTTCATGCCTCTAATCAGACTCAAACTCATAGTCAGGTATGAGTGCGTTTTCATTATCTTCCTCTAGAATATTGGCAGGATAGAATCCTTTTTGAGATTGTTGGGGCTATTGGTACCCCTATAGTAATTGATGGGGCTATTTGTAGGATTTATTCCTGATACTTTGTGTGTTGAAAGAGACAATTTTGCTTTTGACATTGAGATTGAGTATGAACATCCTTTATACTTTTGTTTCACTTGTAATTCAATTGGTCATTCCTCAGATCATTGTAAAAAAGATCCTGCCAACAAAATTGCTCGTGAAAAGGTGACAACTAAAGATAATTCTATTAAGAATGTCCCTAAAAGGTACGTTCAAGTGCAAGGTTGTAGTAAAACTATGGCGGATGAAGATCCTATTATTCTTGACATAATGAGATCCAAGGAAGTAACAACAAACGTGTTGGTGAGAGATATTATAAACCTTGAAGAAGAACTATATTCTACCACTTCCATTGGGGCAGCTCAGGTTCAACCACCACATGTGGAAGTGATGACTGAAAAACAAAGTGAAGACCAACAAAGCAACAAACTTCCAGATATGCGCATCGTTGGTCTATGGAGTGACGATGTGATGGACTTAGATTATAATCAAGATCCTCAGCCTTGGTATGATTTAAGTTCTTCTAATGTCATGGTTTCTAAGGATGTTTTAAATCCTAACATCGCTCATGATTTGAAGATTTTGCGGCCGTATTTGAAAGACAATAATGCTTGTGCTAGTCAGCCTCGGGTTTAAACAGATGAGGAAGAAAGAGAGGCAGCTATCAACTACTTGAAGAATCGTTCTGCTATTAGGGAAGAACCTTTTATTCAGGTCTCTAAGTATAAGAAAAAGAGTGTGCAGAAAGGTTTTCAGATTCATAACACTCATTCTAAGGGCAGACCTCCGCATTGATTTGAGTTTATTCGTGGGTTTCGTTTCTTTCCTTATTATCTTTTGTTTTCTGTTTCTTTTTATTTCTTTCTTGCTTTCTTTTTGAAAGAAAAAGAAAACCACCTAAATTTGAGGATATCAAACTTTCAAATAATGTTTTCAAACTAAATAATAATTGTATTATCTCAAAAATGTTACCTGATATTGGTATGATGGACTAAGAAATTATCTTTTAAAGAATAATTTTACAAGAGGACATGTGGATATTAGATTATTTGGGAAATCATCTAAAAATGGATTCATTATAATCCAAATTTATGTGGATTATATTATAGTTGGGTTTTCTAATAAAATCCTCTATCATGTATTTTATGAGCTTATGTAAGTTTGAAATGAATATGGTAGAAGAACTAAATTTTTATTAAGAATTCAAATTAACCGATGTTATGATGGAATTTACATCCATCAAACGAAGTAGAACAAAGAACTTCTCAAAAAGTTCAATATGGATGATTGCAAACCAATATTCACTACTATGTATCCAAATTATATTTTTCGTTGAATTAGGCAAACAAAGTAGATCCTAACCCTTCATTACAATCAACAGGCAATTCCGTCAAAGATATCAGTGGTCGTTGGATTAAAATCAAATAGTTTAGATTTTAATATTATTTTTTCTTTTTTAAAAATCAAATATGAACCGTAATTTGGAGCACTACTTGAATGCACTTAAAATATTTGTTAAAGTATTAAAAGTAGTAAGTTTATATTAAAACATGGTGCGATTAATGCATTGACAAAAGTAACAATGTATTTGTACTTCAAAAAGAAGTAACAATGTATTTTCAAGACAAATTTTTATGTAATATAATCCTTAAATAATGTCAGCATCCATCCCTAGCCATAAAGAACCTGGAAGGTATCGAGTGTGTCCCTGTCCCAAATGCCCCAAATGTCCCAAATGACAAATACTCCCTTAACAACTACAATTGAAATCTTCTAGTCCCATACAAAAAAATGGTAACTTTCCGTCTAATTTCCATAAACAGTAACGGTCAATTTTTGTGTTCTAGAATAGATATCTCTGACCTTTGTAACTAGTCAAATCTACCCCACCCATATATTAATATAAATTCCAATATATAAATATAAAAGATTGGAAGAGGCCAACCCATGAAACACAATAAATACATAAATCTACTAGAATATCAACACACAGCCAAATTACAACTTTTTCTTCCTATATACCCAATTAGGCCAAATTCTTTTATTCTTTTATATAAATAATTTCTTCCTATGTCGAGTGGTGGATGTAGTAGAAACCCTGTGAAGATTGTGATCATCAACACACAATATGTGGAAACTGATGCTACAAGTTTCAAATCTGTTGTCCAGAAACTCACTGGTAAAGATTCTGATGCAGCAGCAGAAGGTGAAAAGGTTCAGATGAAGAAGCATAATCAAAGTGATGTGTCATTTAAGGAATTTGATATGCTTCTTAATGAGATGCCACTTATAAATGACATTTGGTCTGATACCATGATTAATTGAAACTAACTTAATTTTCATTATTGTATAATAATATGTTTGTATTTGATTATTTGATTTGATATATATACTTCATTTTCAGTGTATTTTTCTTTTACCACTATGTTACAATACATTCACGTGTGTTGTTTCTTCTTTACTACAATTTTTTTTTAACATATTATTGCTATATTGATTAGCACTATTGGTTATTTTGTATATCAGTTTTGCTAATTAATATAATTATAGTTTAGTGATGGATTATTATATATGATGACAATTTTAGTTTTTGCATTTGTGAATTTACATAATGACAATTTATATAAGGTATATAGAAGGCTTAAACACATTTTTCACCGCTTAACTTTTAAAGTGTAGCTATTTCGGCCCCTATTAAAAAAATAGCCAAAATCCTCCTTATGTTTAGCCCCTTTTACAAAACACTAATTTTGACTTGGTCAACATATATGTGGCCCCTCACTTGAGTGAGTTGGATACCACACGTGTAATTTTTAAATTAAAAAAAGAAATTTACATGTGTATTTTATGAATTAATTAAAAAATAAAAAGGAATAGGAAGGGGGCACGTGAGAAGCATCGACCCTTCTTTCTTCATCAATCTCCTCCCTAAGAAGTGTTTTCCAAGGCAATGAAGGCTAAAGTTCTCTTAGGTTTGTCCATCTTTGAATCTTAAGACATTTATAACACACTCTCTCTACGCTTTCTTAGTAGTTTTACAAACGGTCAGCCCTAATTAATCTACGTCTACCTTCCTAAGGGTTTCAAGAGAAAGATTCTATTAGGTTAGAACTTATTTCCTTAAGCTAGCCACTTGTTTCCCTAATTACTAACCAGTTAATTCCTAGGTTTGGTGGGGGCATCACCCAGTCTTAATAGTTTTAAGCCACTAAGCACCTACGTCTAGGGTCAACAATTCTTATGGCATCTTTGGCTAGTTAATAATCACTCACTTCCTAGACAGATAATTATCAGTAAAGGGATATAAATATCAAGATATAAGCATCCAGTTAGTGATAGAAATATTAGGCCCTGTCACAACCCTGTACTTAATATAGGGTTGCACCTATCACAGAAATAAACTACTTCCTAATAAAACTTAATAGCGAACAAAAGAATAAATAAATAAAATAAACGAAATATTATATTAAATAAATATCTAACAAAAATATACAGAGGTTCAACTTAGAACTCTAACCTAAAAAGATTTAGTTACACATGGTAACTAAAAACAAATTATTAAAGATAAAAACATACCCTAGAAAATCAAGGAGAAGATAGAAACTCTCCCGAAGCTCCAAAGTTGCATTCTTCTTGAACTGCCACAGTTCTGAAAGAGTAATTATGAATGAGGAAGGCTAGTATTTATAGTGAGAGTTTCTACTTGAGTTTGGGCTAAAATTGCGGGCTTTACCCAACACGGAAGCAGGAAAAGACGGTTGCGCCCCACATTTTTGCATGCACGGGGCGCATGACAGATGCATGAGGCACATGAGAGTTCACCCTAATCCATGCCTTAGGCGCATGGTGTCTGTTTCCTGATCCCAATCTCCGATTTTCCGTCGTGTTTAGGTCTTCGTCTTCAAATAAATTGCCTCGGTACTTTGGGAACATAATTCTTCCCATTTTTAAGTCTTCTGATGTCTCTTGAATCTTTATTCTTGTTTCTTAAATCTTCACAATTCTTCAGATTTTCTTGATTTTCCGATTTGCATGATTTCTTCGTGAATTACTTCAAAACTCCCTAAATTTGCTATGTTTCAGAAAAACTATAATTACAGACTCAAATATTGAAAACATTATAAAAGTCTCGAAATCATAGGCAATCGTTCTAATACTCCTCCTTTTTGCTGCTAAAACCTAATAAAAATAACTGAAAAACATGCTAAGAATAACGTAAGATGACCTGTTATCAACCTATGATTTGGGTCCATCTCTATTGCCTTTAGCCCTCTCCAAATTTGGGTTGTGTTTGAGTGGCTTGAGGTTTGATTTTGGATTGTTTTCCACCTATTGACTTCCTTAAGGATTTGTCGTATGGATTTGTTGAGTCTGTCGCTTTTTCTTCGACGTCGGAAGTTAGTGTCTAGTTTCACGTTTTTGGGATGGTTATGGTGTGTTCTCCAATAGTCCGAGAGTCAAGGGGTGAAATACTGATTTGTTTATGGAGTTTGGTGGGCCGATCACTTTTTTTTTTGACATCAAAAATCTGTTTTTGTACTACAGTTATTTGGGATTGATATAGTGTCTTCTTCAATGAATCGGAGGTCGAATGGTGGTGAAATCCTAATGATTGTTTGAATACGTGTTATTCATGTGTTTATTTAGGCTCAGTGGTGGGAAGAGAAGGGGAGGTGCTGTTATAGGAGTTTGAGTCAGTTTTGATGTTTTTTTTTGTTGAGGTTTTTGGTTTGAGTAGCTGACGATAGGTGTTTGGAACGTGTTTATGTGGCTATTCATAATGGAGTTTGAGGTATTGGCTCAACTTTGGTTTCTGCAGTTGTGTGGGGGTTTGGCATTGATTTTTGTATTTGGCTTTGGGGGTTAGTTTTCTTGTTTGGTGATAGCCATCGGTTAGGTGGTGTTTTTAATGTACGAGGTGTATGTTATTTTTTTTGAGTGTTCTGTCTAGATACGACGTTTTTTGCGATGTTGTTGTTGTCTTGCCGGTATTTATTCGTCTTGTTCAAAGACTATGTTATTAATAAAATTTTGTTGTTCAAAATAATAATAATAGTTAAGTCAAAAAGAATCATCGAACAAACCATCTGCAAATAATTTTAATAAAGTATTTATTATTCGACAAGGTTGATACTGAATACAAGATTGTCTTTGTAATTTATTTCTCAACGTGGATTTTATATTATAATAAAACTGTGGTTGAGAATTGGATACACCACTCTACTTAGGTATGGGGATTACAATAGGAGATTAATAAATCGGCAATTTCCATTAGAATTGCAATATCCTCCCTCCCTATACAATTTGTATTCTATGCTTCAATGTCACATGATTTAGCCATTGGGATTATGGGAAGTTGATCCTTTATCAAGACCATTATCTAAGTACGCGGTCATAAAGGTCTCTGACTAAGTCTAAACTTAATGAAAGGGGACAAAGACGCAAAAATACCCATGTATCATGTTTATAGCACCACTAACTACAAAGTGGGATGAGAGAAGTAACATGTTGGTAGTGGAGCTGCGCACCAAGGAATATGTGAACAGATCATGTTGTGAAAGAGGAACTTAGAGTTGAACGTGGACACCATGATCCCCTCAACGAGGGAACTCATAAACTACCTAGGAAACCAGCCGAGTCGAAACACATCAGTGTAGGCCACATCCTTTGACTAATATATATAGTTTTTGCTAGAAATACTTAGTTTATACATCGAATTACAACATTCAATCAATCAAGCAAGATTATTTTGTATTTTTTTTTATCTATTTACCTTTCTATCTTTATATTTACTTTCTATATTTCTTAATGTATTTCAAAACCCAAAAAAAAATAAAAATAACTTACATAACATTCTTGTGGAGAAGTTAGGAAACCAACAATTAAGTGACTAATTTCCTTCCTCGGTGTAAATCTCTTGAAGCAAAGGGAAGTACAGTTAAGAACATTCAGTCGAACCTCAATGTTGTTAATCAAATACATCCGGTTATTGAATCGGTAAGAACTCAACAGGTTCAAAATATTCCAATATAATATGTACCTTATACTCCTTATTCTCAACCTAGAATTTTTTTCACTTCAAGTTGGGCAGATATATATGGCAAGGAGACCTACGCAGTAGGGAAAATTGACTAGCCAAAAGTTCCATGTTATGGCATTAGTATGCAAGTGAGAAACATCTCTTATGCTAATACACCTATAGCCCATTAGTAGAAATACAACGTCCAGTTATGGATCAACCAATGTAGCAAGCATGTAGATGAATTATAGGTTTGTATCAGGTAAAAAGAAAAGAGAGTTAATTATGTTTAAGATTTATTTTGAAAATTCCTATGACTTCTTTGAGTTGAAAATTCCTATGACTACGTGGAGTGAGACTAATTTGATATGACAAATATTAAATTTCCAATTAAGTGTTAGAAAACTGGTTATGAAGTGTATTAGTTTGGCTTCAACTTCAAATTCAGGTAACAAGTTTTCAACTGATGTTATACAATATACTTAAAAGAGATTAGTCATTGCTTTCAGTTTATTTGGTTGGCGTGTAGCTTGATTTATTTGGAAAGAAAAAACTATCGCATCTTTGGAGAAAATATATTGTCTAGGATGCAAAATGCAGTTGATAGACACAATTAAATATCTTGTTTGGTGGTGGCAAAAGACTAAGAAGGTGAATTTTACTTTTGATTTTAATTTTTTGTGGATTAACCCACCAACTTGTCTTGGTTATTCCAAGATCTAGTTTAGTTGGTGGTACGTCTAGTTTGTATTATAAACTTTTGTAATTTTTTTTATTCTTTGAAACATCTTGTACTTGAACAAATTTTTAATATATTATTTATTTGGCTTCTTTAAAGAAAACAAACCATATGAGTTTTATCGTAAAAAATTATATATTTTTCAGCAGGACCGTTGTTGAGTACATATCACCTCTGTAATTTATTTCTCAACATGAATTTTTACATTAAAATTAAACTATGATAGAGAATTGGAGACACCCGTCCTCCAGTTATGGCATTTGCAAACTCCACTAGGAGGATCACAATAAGCTGAATATGCTCCACTTGCATCACATAATCCCTAACATTGTGCCATGCAATTTTTCATGCCGCATGGTTGTTGAATTTTGCATTTTTCACCCGTTGCCTTACTATTTGCACTGCACCAAAGTAAATTCATAGATAAATCAAAGATAAAAACACTAAGAATAGGATTAAAGATAGCATATTGTAGTAAAAAGGTACAACGAAAATGTTTTATATACCTTAGAAGCATCAAGAAGAGTGAGAGAACCTTAACAGCGAAAAAAATGATCTTTTCATTTCTCATTTTGTTTAACTTGAAATTGGCTGCACAATGTTGTATGATATGAGCAAGTGTGTGTGTCTATATATGGATACGAGTGGGAGAATTTTTCTAGTACTTTGGAGTAATGTAGACTATGACGGAGTCAAAAAAAAAAAATTTAATTAATCATTAACATAATAAATGTGTAATTAACATATGTGAAAAGAAATTAATCATCAATTCCACTGCCAAAATTTTAGTTTATAACTTTTGACCCAAACAAATCTAGTTTATAATACACACTCGGTACAAGTCTATTCGAATAAAAAGCAAATTTTCATTTAATGTTTTATAAAGTTATATAAAAATCTTTAATGGTGGTACATAAAATTTATAGAAAAATAAGTAAAATAAAAAAGTATGTAAATTTCTTTTTATAAAAAAATAATACTTATCTTTTGTTAAAAATATCGTAAGTACGTTACAACAATATTTTACAATTTTTTTTTTTTTTACTTTTATAAATTTTTTTTTTTAAAACTTTATACACAAAGTCATAATGATTAACATATACAGTTTAACTAAATGTTTTTATTACAGGTTTAATTTTTATGATTAGAAAAGAATTTCTATATTATTTAAGATGACCCTGTGTCAAAGCGTAAAATGACAAATAAAATAAATAGTTATCGTTATATATATATATATATATTTGGATACATCGAAATGTATTTTTTCTATATACACTACTAGAAAAACCGGTTTTAGCGACGGAAATTTGAGAGGGTTAAGATTCCGTCGCAAATTGCGACGGATTTTGTGAGGGTTAATGTTAAAATGTCATTAGCGACGGACTTTGCGAGGGCCTACTTCGTCGCTATGTGTCCGTCATAAATTCCGTCAGAAATATGAGATTACCAAGTTTTGTGAGAGATTTAGCGACGGTTTTATTTCTTCTATAACTACTCCGTCACAGTCTTCGTCGTAGATTCCACTAATGCTTAGCGAGGTCCTTCGATGCCGTCACAAAGAGATTTTCGCGTTTTTTATATTAAATGATGCAAAAGTAAATTAATTAAAATTTGAGGGTGAGCTGAGACTTGAACCCCCAACCTTGTGATAGCAATCAAGGCTATTTACCACCACACCAAAGAGGCTCCTTTGTATTGTTGATTAATTAGTTTTTATTAGTACTAAGTTATAACAGTTTTTTTTTTTTTTAAAAAAAAAAACCTTTCCTTTTCTTCCACTAACAAACATTTGATCCAACTAATTTGTATTTTTCTATTAAGGCCAACACCTTCATTTTTTCCTCATTCCTTCCATATTCTTTTCACACGTATCAGAAATCTACTCCCATCATTTTCTCATTCTGCTCTCACGCTCTCCTCTCTCTCTCTCTCCACTCTCAATCTCCAACAAATCCTATTTTCACTTCGATCCAATTAACATGCAAGCTACCCTTTTTCATCCTCATCTGATTTAACTTATTTTTCAAGCTCAATAATCTTTCCCTCCTCACCTTTCCCTCTCAGCCGTGCCTTCACATCCTTGGTTTCTTGGAAGATTTGTTTCAATTTTAAAATGAAGGCCACGCTTGTTTGTTTCAGCTGACTTATTGAGATTTTTGGCAAATATTAGAAGCTGAAATAAAAATTGAACTTGGGTTAAGCATAATCTGCTGGAAGTATCATAGAAGTATTAAAGAATGGTTTAAGTTGCTGCATATGTGGGTTTAGTGTTTTTGTTCATGTTTGGATCGTCGGGTTATGGTTTTAGAGTTGGCATGAGCAAAAGTAAGACATAAGCTGTTTTGTAGAAGTCCCCATAAGTGCTTAATTAGTAGTTAAGTTGTTTTGGGAACCTACAAAAGTACTTAATTGGTGGTTAAGCTGTTCTGGAAACCTGCAGAAGTAATTAATGGGTGATTAAACCGTTTTTGGAAGCAGTTTGGTGAAACCCGTATTTGGGACAGGGCTCCGCTAAAACGGTAAGAACTCTCTCCCTGTAACTCAGAATTGAGTGATTTTTGATGTTATGGAAAGCTAACGAAATTTCAGACATTTTGGCACCAGTTTCATGATTTTAGGTTCAGAATTGAGGTCTGGAGACGACCTTGAAGTATGAGGCTGAAATGAGTTTTGTGTTGAACCAAGGTTATGAGTGGTTGATGATGAGCTATGAGAAGAAGATTGGAGCATGAGTTTAAACAGGAAGTGCTTAGGCTGAACATAATCTGTTTTTGGATGTTACCAGAAGTGCTAGGTGAGTTCCTCTAGATTTAGTTCCCACCACGGGTTTTTATGCGAATTTGTGAGGAAAACATGAACATTAGATATGAATTATGCATATAAGCTTCCCCCATGAATTACCTGAGTTATGTTATGTTTGTTGTTGGTTTGTCGAGTAGATACAACAATTTATGTTTCAATATAGAAGTATAAGCAATTCCATGAATTCATTGTACTTAAAATAGCTTAATTTCAAGCTAAAACCCGAATTTTTACTTAGTGTAATTGGTTACCTGTTAGGTGTAGCCGGCTGCGTATACATTCTCTATAGTGTAATTGGTTACACCCCTTACAGTAATCGGTTACACCTTCTGAAAATTCAAGAAAATGCTTAAAAACTTCCAAACTTTGTATCCTTGACATCTGAAATGATCATGGGATTGCTTAATACTTTTGGAGGATAATTTTTAATGATAAATCAACCATCAAACATAACTATAACTTGTGATGTAACTCAAGAGTGTAATTTATATATGAAATATATAGTTTTCAGTTAGAACCCTTAGAGATTGGAACCTAGTAGAAGTTTCGACTTAGATAGTCCAGGCTAGTAATATCAGCTGTGAAATAGGAACATATTAGAGATATGTGTTAAGTTAAACAGTTAACGACATATTAGATATATGTTGCAGAATTTATATACAAATATATAAACATAAATTTTCAGATAAGTTGTGGCTCAGAAAAGCTCCAGATTATTCTGGATAGGTCCAGCCCGAAAGGGAACCTTCACGACGACAAGAGGAGTCCGGCTCTAGCCTCAGATAGGAATTTAGCCGGTTTATCAGAGCGAATGTATTCGGGGTTACTTCAATCGGATTCATTCCGTAAAATGAACTCAAATAATTATTGTTTGTTCAATGCTAGCATTCTAACTTAATTATGAAAATATGATAATATGATTGTGATTATGACATGAATTATGATAGTAAACAGTTAGCGATCCTAACTTTCCCTCAATCGCTAAATTATGCAGAACAGTAAATCCTAAAAATAGGTACATGTACAGACAATCGGCGATCATAGGTTCCCGAGATTGCCTACAGCCTAGGATAGGTGGAACTCACTGAGACATTCTGTCTCACCCCAATCCCTTTTTTTTCCAGATAAGCAGGCTGATCGTAGCAAGAGGAGGCAAACTTGAAGCTGAATGATTTACCATCATATACACGTTATGTACTAGATTTGGATATTTTCTTATGTAGTCGAATATGTATCAGATATATGTATTTGACAGATGTCATTTTATCAGATGTACGAACTTGTATCAATGTATATATATTCATTCAGACAAAATTATGTTGTAAATTTAATGTATCTAGTACTAAGTTAATGTGCATGAGAAATATTATAGACAATTTAGTATGGATGTTACATGTAACCTTACCAATGCTCCATGAAATTGAGGCAGACTTGTATTACTGGTTTTGTCTCAGAGTGATATGAATTCCTATTTATATAGACTGTTCTTTTCACTTCATCATTCTTGTCCTATTGTTGTATACTGTAAATGTAGGCAAAATATCATTGATGCATTTTTTCTCATTGTTGCAGGGTGGAGGATGTCACCAAAAAGCTGCGGTACCAGCACTGGGATTAATTAGCTCCATTGAACTTGAGTAATATTGCATATTTTCCTATTTTCCTTTTTTTTTTTAACTTAGTTTTTGGTTAGTTTGTCTGATGGGATTGCTTTTCAGTGATTCTGCAGGGAGTTCCGACCTCTGATCCAAATAAAACATGACCGGGAAACAGGCAAAGTTTTTCAGGTTCTTGATAGCATGCTGCTCAAGGATGGATTTTTGTATAAGAAAGTATATCCAGATTCGTTAAGTTTTTGGGGTGTTGTTCCCACTGAAGAGGAGCTATTGAAGTTTGGATCTTCCAAAAACAATGAATCAAATGAAATGGAGTGGCTTTCTAATATTTATGGTGACACAAAGAAAAAACGGGTTATTATAGCTCACAAGGGTGATGGCAAAGGAGAGGGCTCATCAGCTTCGGGCGTAGGAAATGATATGCTCTTGTGCGTTTTCAGTAAAAATTTTGTTAAACTTAGCATTCATTATATCATACAAATTCGCTCTCCTCTCTCTATCTCTCTCTCTCTCTCTCTCACACACACACACACACACACACACACACACACACACAAAAACATGCAGATGTGCACACATACACATCCTGACAGAGCTTTGCCATTGCAGCAAAAAGGAAGAAAATGGTGTAATAACAAGCCCAGATAAAGATGGTACTTACAAGGTACGATATTTAGCTTATGCATTGTTCTATGTATAAGCCATTGATTTTGAGTCTCTAGTGCATTTTTATAGTTATATCATAGTTTTCCTGTCTGTTGTAGATTCTAAAAGAGAGTTCAGACGGACCAGTTGCAATAACTGTTCAACAAAACAAACTAAAAAGTGTGTTGTGCGATCTGGAACTTAGTGCCCAGGACCTGCATTGTAAGACTATAGTTGTTAATGACAATGTTAAAGTTCTGGAGGGTCCATCTCAAGTTCGATGCTTATTTTCGAATGAATTTTTGTCTGTATGTTTGAATCTCTTCTCACCCTTGATATTTTCTAAAATATTGTGTCATTTTGCACGGTAAACAAGGCATTGTTAGACATATCTATCAAGGGATTGTCTTTCTATGTGTTGGAAATGAGGAAGAAAATGGTGGCTACGTCACAGCTAAAGCTATTATGTGTGAGAAAGTCAAGCTTGTCGTTAGTGATTTCAGTGCAACTGAAAAGGTCTAACATCTTATCTAGTACCCTCCTTGGTTACCAACTATTTCTCCTTCTCCTTCACTTTTTTCAAAAGAATCTTCCACTCTTTCTTCTTTTTGAATATTCATAGAGTCTTTTATTTTTGCCATCAGATTTGTTATTCTAATTTGCACTTAAATTTGTAACAACATTCCAGTCTTATTTATATAATTTCTACTCTCACTTATATGTAGCAAAAATTTGTTATAAAAAAAAAAAACAAACTTGAATTTTTCAGATACGACGGTTTCATTATTATAGGTAACAAATTACGTTAATCTTTTAACAATAATATAACAAATATAACATTTATTCAAAAAAATAATAACAAATATAATAAAAATTCATTATTAAAAAATATATAATAATTTTTTTTATCTTTTCAATAACACAAACAATAGAACATTCTTGCTCCCAATTATATATTGTGATAGATTATTATTATTATTATTGTTCTAATTATTATTATTATTATTATTATTATTATTATTATTATTATTATTATTATTATTATTATTATAAATAACAAAACACCACTTTCTCCCTCACATCGTTCATTATTATTATAACAAACAAATACATAACAAAACTCAAGTTTTACCTCATTCACCCATCAATCAACAATCGCTCATACCAAAAATTCATTCATCGTTAATCAATCTAACTCTCAAACAGGTCCCCCAATCAGTTCCTAATCTAATTTTCCCTCTCTAATTTCCAAATTCATTTGCCCTAAATCTTCACTTCATCAATCTAATTCCCAAAACCTTCACTCATCAGTTCAGTTCACTTCGATCAGCTTATCGCTAATCTTACTTTGCTGCCGCAAACAGGTTCCTAAATCCTTCACTTCGCTCGGCTCGTTGCTCACTTAGCTCATCTCACTTGGCTGCTGCAAACAGGTTCAAGACTTTTTCTGTCCTTCTCTTGTTTTTATGTATGCACAATTTGAATGCCTATCTGTTAAGGTTTTGATTTTTCTTTCTGGGATTTTGTCAATTTGTTTGTGATTTGGGTTGTTTTTATAGATTTATATGTTTTAATTTTGTATGCCTTTTAACTTGTTTATGCCATGTCTAATTTTGTGTGCCTTTTAACTTTTTTATGTACAGTAGTTAATTACCTAGTTTTATATGTGTATAGATAGATGGAAGACAATAATATTACAAGGGGCAGTGGAAGAGGTGTTGGTACAAGCATCAACAAAGTTAGGGGAAATGGAGGAGGCAAGCATAAAACTACTTTGTCACATTCTTCCAGATTTCAAGCAACTAGGCCTGCAGACACCCAACCACCTCAATATACAAGGCAACCTACAAATACCCAACAACCCCAATCTACAAGACAACCTACACATGATCCCATATCTCAAACACATACAAATTTCCCATCTTTCCTCTCTACTCCAAGTCCATAAATGTCTACAATTCATGCTCACACTTCTCAAATACCTACAAATATCCAATCTTCCCACTCTACTCCAAGTCCACATCTTTCTAATACACATAGCCTGCCACATTTACCATCTGATGTTGTATCTGGTGGTGATCCACATGCATCATCATCATCATGTGATGATTTGTATCCGATAACTGGGAGTACAGATCCTACTGATAGGCGTATATGGATCCGTCCGGGACCACAGTTAACGTAAGATTTTTTATAATATTTTCCGTTTAATTCTATAATAACTTGTATCCTTGTATTTTACTAGTTAATTTTGTTTTTATAGGTTTGAGCCTGCTGTTCAGCCCCCACGTGCCATTACAAAGATTATGAAACGTCTGTTTCAAGGGACTTGGGCAACCTATACAGAGTTAAGGAAAAATGACAAGGAACTTGCAGACTTGTGGTATAACGAGTTTCAGGTACTGTCCTCTTCCTCCAACTTATGTTTAACGTCCTCGTTGTTAGATTTGTCAGTTGAAGTTATCTCTAGTCCATTTTTTATTTTTATTTGGAATTGTCGGTTGAAGTTATCTCTAGTCCATTTTTTATTTGGAATTGCTGGTATATATTATATTCCATCGCACTGCCTACCATCATTTTTTGGCTCCCTCCCAACTTTGGAGGGTATGGAATGGAATTTGTTACTAGTCACTTATGAAAATTATAAAATGAAAAGTTACACCAATTAACATATATACAACCCTTAAGTGCTGTTGTTTTCGGATTGGCACTAACTATAGCTTCTCTAGTGGAGCATCACCCTTTTCTTAATCTCTTTTTACATGAAATCAAGGAAATTATATGCACTTATCTACCATCCTTAATAAGTGTGAAAAAAAGTACTTCTGCTTATACTTGAGTATGAAGTGAGTACATGCTTCCCTTATTATAGAATTCTAATGCATCAATTATGTGACAAACTCCCAATAGAATCGTAACTCAATAGAAACAAGAGAATAGTGGTGAATATTAATAACTCACAAAAGAGTTACAAGTTCTAGAGCAAAGCTCCTAGTTTGATGTCTGGTTTAACCTATATTATTTACATTGTTTGTATTGCAGAGGATATATAAGTGGCTTCCTGAACATGAGCAAGACATAGAGAAGACTTATCATCATAAGGCATCTGATGGGTACCCAAATACAATGTATCGGGTACGAAAATGAATAGACAAAGGCGAATGGATCCCTGTTCAATTGCGTGAAAAATTGGAAAAAAATTGAGAAGATAGTAAATGGAAGAATAAGGCAGAAGTTAATAAGCAAAATAGAAGATCCTCTGATGGTCCATTGCACACTTGTGGGTCAATTCCAACAACCGAGCATTCTAAAAGATTAGTAAGTAAACAAATTTTATTTGCAGTAAAGCATAGTGATTTAAATTAACTATAATACTAATCTATTTATTTATTTTGTACTATAGAAAACTGACTCAAACATGACTCCAAGCTGCTGGGAGGTGTATATAAAGACACACAAAATGAAAGGCGATCCATTAAAGTGGGTATCCTCCAAATCTCAAATGGTTGCGGTAAGTTACAATTTGATGAGATTATCACTTCCAGCCTTTTGTCAAATAAACATAAAACAATTGAAAATTTTCTAGAATTAGTTATATTCTTTGGTGGACTTGGTATGCTGGTGGAAAGTCAAGTTAATTGGAAAAACTTTAAAATTTGTATTTATAATTGTCCTCATGTGTATTGATGCATGCTGCTACACTATAACTCTGCCATCATGTGGTATAATTGTTTTTGGTTATCTAATCATGTTTATTGTTGTATGTTACCTGCTTTTGTGTAGTTTTTAATGTTATCCATGCTTATTATTGTTCATCTGACATCTGAACATGATGATCTTATGTTTCTTCACTTGGAAAGAAGTTATGATAACTTAGTTATTAATTAAAAGCTAGTTTTAATTTGTTTAAGTTGTTATTGGTTGGTTTATATATGCATTTAATTGTAGTAATTAATTTGATTTCATATTTTTGTACGTAAGAATTAAGACGAACTCTAATTTTGTAGGATGAATATGAAAGACTGATTTTTTAAAGGAACTCACAGCAAACAGAGGGGGATGATGTGTCCAATGACCATCAGTCAGACAACTTCATCTTCTTGGACGTAGTTGGAGGAGTTGACAAGAAAGGACGCATATATGGTTAGGGGTCAGACGCAGGAAAATACAAGCCTTCTTCATCTAGATCATCTGACGGCATCTCACCATCTGAATATGAGCATATGAGGACTGCAATATCTAAAATGTCAGCTGAAAACATGGAACTCAAGGAGCGGTTGAAGACTAATGAGGAATTGATTCGTGCATCACAGGAGGAGTCACGTTTAGCTCGAGAGCAGTCACAACAGTCACAGGAGGATTCACGATTGCTCCGAGAGCAGTTCCAGAAATTCATGGAGTCTTTTACACAAAGGCCATTCACATCTACCTCCTTATCGTTCGAGTTAAGATTAACAACTGTGTCCACCTACTTGATTATTTATCATATTATTTTGAAAATTTGATTATAGCTTTTAGTTTAAAGTAAATGTTCTAATACTATTTAGTAATTATTTCAATATATTTTGATGGAAAAGATAAGTAGTGTGATTCTTGTTAATGCAACCAAAAAGGTTTTCCATCAAATATTAATGTGATTTTTATCGTATTTTATCATATTAATGTATTTTATATTGTTATTTTTCATCTACTTGTTTTATATTTGAAAAGTGTTTTGAGAAATAATTCAGAAATTTCCTAAACTAAATTTAAGGCAAAAAAAAAAAAAACCTATTTGCGACAGAAAATCTGAGTCACAAAAGTTGTCTTGCAAAGTAGCGTCAGTCAAACCTCCAACGCTACTGAAACTCCCAGATATTTAGCCACGGGAGTATTCTCTCAGTAATTTGCAACGATTTTTTCCCTCAGTAATTTGTGACGGTTATTTATTACGTCGGTAGTTTGTGACGAAAAACTGGGAAATATACATTCATTCTATAAGAGGTTTAGCGACGGATTTTTAGTACTTGCGACCAAAAGACAGCCGCCGCAATGAGTGACGGAATTGATATTCCCTCTCTAACGTTTTCCGACCCCATTATTACGATGGATTTCTGAAGCCTCGCAAAGTCCGTCAGAAAAAAGTTTGCAACGGAATTTTGACTATTTTGCGACGGGAAATGGCCGTCGCTAAATCCGAGTTTTCTAGTAGTGTATATATATATATTCTCAATCAAATCATACAATAATACCACTATTTTTTGGACAAGATACTTGAAAACTCTAAATCAATTAATAGGGGTTATTTGGATAGCACTTGGGTGACAATGTGGTTGGTGACATTGTGACATTGGCCAACCACAATGTCACAAATGTCTTTCTTCTTTCTCTTTCATAATATTTTTTTATTTCTTTGTACATATGTGACATTGTGGTTGGCCAATGTCACCTACCACAATGCCACCCAAGAATTATCTGGGTTATTTGATTAGATCATGTGTAAAAATGTTTTACACCACCACCTGAGTATATATGAAATTAATCTCAATAACAAATAAATAAAATGAAACGTCTTACTAAAAATAACGAAGCAAGTAAATAGTAAAATATCAAAGTACAAGATTCGTTTCATGCATTAATTTTTCCCATAAATTAAATCATGTTCTTCTCACTGCTCCCTAAAACTCACTCTAACACCAAAACATTGCGCTCATTCCAAAAACTCAAAAAGACTTTGATCTTCTTCTCACAGTCATCATTGAGAAACCTTTGAATCATCTTTTTCTTGCCATTGTCACTCACACTTACTTTACATAGAAACCCTTCTTATACTCTTCTAATATCGACATTCACGATGAACATATATGCCTCATTCAATATTGTTCACCCTCCTGAAATCCTTTTTCTCTTCTATCTACAATACAAATTCTTTAAAACCCTAAAATCTTGAAATTATCCATAAATTCAACCCATTAACTTGTTGAAACCCTAAAATAAAAAGTGATTGATCATTATTGTATCATATGTTTTAATTTCATTTTTTATTAATTATTAATTTCTGATTAAATTGAAATCATGCACTTTATCCATGACTTATACAATATACTTATTTGATCATTTATTCCTATTAACAATTCACGTTGGTTTGAAACCTTATGTGGAATCAATTATCTCCATTGAAATCTCTTTTTTAATGTGGAGGCTATGGTCCATTAGGAACCCTACAAAGGATAATTTAACTTGAAGAAGTATTTCAAATTATGATTTTTTGTTATCCTTAGGTGGTGGATGTAAATAAGAAAGGGTCAACCATTTATTCTTCAAGTGCGACTTTTTTTTCGTAATATTTGGTCTGCTTTTCACAAGTGGTCGAAAATTTCTTTCGTTTTACTAAATAATCATTTTGTGCATGAGCATCGACCTCATGGTTCTCATTTGCTCAATTAAAAAGAGATTAGTCATTGTTTTCAGTTTATTTGGTTGGCGAGTAGCTTGATTTATTTGGAAAGAAAAAATTATCGTAACTTTGGAGAAAAGATATGGTCTAGGATGCAAGATGCAGTTGATAGACACAATTAAATATCTTGTTTGGTGGTGGCAAAAGACTAAGAAGGTGGATTTTACATTTTTGTGGTGCGTCTAGTTTGTATTATAAACTTTTGTAATTTTTTTTATTCTTTGACACATCTTGTACTTGAAAGAATTTTTAGTATATTATTTATTTCGCTTCTTCAAAGAAAACAAACCATATGAGTTTTATCACAAGAAATCATATATTTTTCAACAGGACCGTTTTTGAGGACATATAACCTTTGTAATTTATTTCTCAACATGGAGATTTACATAAAAATTAAACTATGACAGAGAATTGGAGACACCAGTCCTCCAGTTAAGGCATTTGCAAACTCCACTAGGAGGATCACAATAAGCTGAATACGCTGCACTTGCATAACATAATCCCTGACATTGTGCCATGCAATTTTTCATTCCGCATGGTTGTTGAATTTTGCATTTTTCACCCGTTGTCTTACCATTTACACTGCACCAAAGTAAATCCATAGATAAATCAAAGATAAAAACACTAAGAATTGGATTAAAGATAGCATATTGTAGTAAAAAGATACAGAGAAAATGTTTTATATACCTTAGAAGCATTAAGAAGAGTGAGAGAAGTGCGAGAAAAATGATCTTTTGATTTCTTATTTTGTGTAACTTTGAAATTGGTTGCACAATGTTGTATGATATGAGCAAGTGTGTGTGTCTATATATCGATACGAGTGGGATAATTTTTCTAGTACTCTGGAGTTATGTAGACTATGATGGAGTAAAAAAAAATTAATTAATCATTACCATGATAAATGTGTAATTAACATATGTGAAATGAAATTAATCATTAATTCCATTGCCAAAGTTTTAGTTTATAACTTTTGACCCAAACAAATCTAGTTTATAACACACACTCGGTACAAGTCTATTCGAATAAAAAGCAAATTTCCATTTAATGTTTTATAAAGTTATATAAAAATCTTTAATGTTGGTACATAAATTTTATACAAAAATAAGTAAAATAAAAAAGTATGTAAATATCTTTTTATGAAAAAATAATACTTATCTTTTGTTAAAAATATCGTAAGTACGTTACAACAATATTTTACAATTTTTTTTTTAAACTTTTATAAGTTTTTATTTTTAAAACTTTATACACAAAGTCATCATGCTTAACATATACAGTTTAACTAAATGTTTTTATTACAGGTTTAATTTTTATGATTAGAAAATAATTTCTATATTATTTAAGATGACCCTGTGTCAAACGTAAAATGACAAATAAAATAAACAGTTATCGTTATATATATTTTTATTTGGATACATCGAAATGTATTTTTCTTATATATATATATATATATATATATATATATATATATATATATTCTCAATCAAATCATACAATAACAACACTATTTTTGGTCGAGGTACTAAAAAAACTCTAAATCAAATTAATAGGGCTTATTTGATTATCATGTGTAAAAATGATTTACACCACCACTTGGGTATATATGAAATTAATCTCAAAGTTGAAACCTACTGATTGTTCTTTCTCTCTGTCTGGACTCAGTCGCTGCCATGCCTTTTGACTAGCAGGCTGAGTTTCCCCTTTTGCCCACTCCTGCTGCTGCGACGGTGCGTTTACAATCAAATCCACCGGTTGCAGCTTCTTTTGCACAAATTCTGTCAGCATTGAAACCAGTTTGGTTCAAAGACTTTAATATGAACACACAACGTAATACACATGCACAAGTTTGGATCCGATTGATGGCTTTACCCCCAAGAGTATTGGATGAATATGACTCTTCGTGAGATTGCTAGTCCGGTAGGTACTCTGCTCCTTATTGATAATGCGATGTACAAGCGTCTTTTTGGCCATTATGCACACATACTTGTCGACATGGACTTTACTCGCAAGCTTTTTTATGAAATTGTTGTGGAAAGAAAGGGCTTTGCTTTTCCTGTCGAGGTGGTTTATGAGCGTATGCCGAATTTTTGTACCCATTGCCAAAACATAGGTCATCATGTTTCCGTTTGTCGGTGGATTCATCCCCGGAAAGAAAAAGAAAATTATACAAAAAAGGAAAAGGTTGCTTAGGGAAAGAAGCAAATTCCAACACAGAGGATTGAATGGGTTCCTCTTAAGGACAACCCTTCAGGTATAGGATCATCTGCAGCCTTCCAACAGCCTGTTTCTCGGCCAGTTACTGAAAAGGAAGCTTTACCAACTCAACACTCAAGTCTACAACATGTCCATACAGAGCTAGACAACTTGGAAACTCATGTATCCCCACAACAACAGCTCTCTCGGCCTGTTTCAGCAGCATAAATTTTACCAAGTCAGCATTCAAGTCCGCATCATGCTTCTTCGGAGAGGGAATTTTTAGAAACGCATGTTACTTCCCAACAACAGCCAACAAGTGCTCAGGAAGAGACAGAGAAGGATATCCATTCCACTAAGGAATTTGTAGCTTTGGAGACCACCTTACAACACAATGAGGCCGAAGCTCAAATTAATAATGAGGGAATACTAGTTTGATGCAAGCAACACCAGTTCAGCAAAAAGAAATTACGGTAAATGTTCCACCCAATTCTTTTACCTTGCATCATTTGAATGTTACAAAGGAGGTAGGAAGGAATACTCTTGGGGCTGATCATGACACAGTTTTGTCCCCGGTAACAGAAAAATATTTAGATGTCAATAGTATTGTGGTGCTGTCTGACGCGCCTGTTAATCAATCGTTACAGAAAGAAGTCGATTTTATGAATAACTGGTTGGCCAAGGCTGCGGAGAACGAAATACCATTTGTGCCAGGTATTTCAAAAGCGCAGAAGAAAGGGAACATTCCTAGAATTGGCAATAATGATTCCCGAATCGCTTCGTCTGACATGTGCCGTTTGAATAGTCCTTCTTTGATTTTTATTGTTGAACCTATAGTGGCTTATAGTTCTATTCCTAATTGGTATTGGAGAACTAGAAATGTTACTCGGTTCTCTGTAAATAAAAGAGATTCTTTGATTACTAATCTTTGGGCAGTGTGGGGAGCTGATTGTATTTTTACAGTTATTTTTTTTTCATCTCAATGTCTTGTGTTGGAGCACATCTGTAACGAGACAACAATCTATATAGTCGGTGTCTATGCTAGTACTTCTTAGTTATTACGGAGACAACTGTGGGCAGATTTGACTACTCTTCAGAATTTTTATACCGCTCCGTGGATTTTTTTGGGGGATTTTAATGCGTTGTTAGGTGCACATGAAAAAAGAGGTTGTCGTCTTCCACCATCTATTTCTTGCACTGATTTTCTTACTTGATCTAATGTTAATCTCTTGCTGCACTTGAATACAAATGGTGCGCAATTTACTTGGAATAAGGAAGGTTAGACTCGGATTCTGTTTTTCTTCTTCTTGACCGTGCTATTTGTAATGAAGCTTGGACAAATTTTTGGAGAGTTACTTCTTGTACAGCCTTGGTGCGGACTCATTCAGACCAGCATCCCCTATTGGTGCACTCTGATATTGCTTTTGTATGTAAGTCTGCATCCTTTAAATTCTTTAAGACTTGGACTACTCATGCTGATTGTCGACCTATATTGCTGAATATTTGGAAAAACGAAGTGGTCGATTCAGGTATGCATCGTTTACAGAAAAAAAATGTTGAGAGTAAAGGATGCATTCCGGGTTGGAATAAGTCTGTTTTTGGAGATGTTCAAAGTTTTGGGGATAGGAACACGACTTATTTCTACAGAATGGCTCACATTAAATCATCCGCTAAACCTATCACTTTGCTTAAGAATGGAAACAACTGCATTACTGATCCTAATGAGATGGAAGCACCAATTATTGTATTCCTAATGATTTGGCTGCGAAGGTTGTTCCAATTTCAGTTTCAGATAAGGAAAATTCTAATTTAATTGTTATGCCGTTGTTTGATGAGATTAAAAATGCGGTGTTTGATTTGAATGCTGACAGTGCCCCTGGTCCAGATGGATTTGGGGCTCATTTTTATCATTTTTTTTGGGATATTGTGGCGGCGGATGTGGTGAGCTCGGTCCAAGAATTTTTCTATATAGGTGTTCCAATTCCAAATTTTAATGCTAATATTTTAATTCTGATTCGTAAAATTCCCGGGGCCTCTTCCATGGGTGATTTTCGTCCTATATCGTTGGCGAATTTCTAGTTTAAAATTGTAACAAAAATTTTAGCAGAGAGGGTGGCTACTATTTGTATGAGAATTATTTCCCCTCAAGAGAGAGGTTTTGTTAGAGACCGTAATATTTCTAATTTTGTCCTTTTGGCTTCTGAGGCAATTAATATGTCATCAAAAAAGCAATACGGTGGAAACATTGCCATTAAGGTGGATATTCGCAAGGCCTTTGATACGCTGAATTGGAATTTTTTATTGGAGGTGTAATGCCCTAGTTGTTATTTATTTATTTTAGTTGATTTTTGTGTGTTTTAGGTGCTTTAAAATTATTTATGTTGATTTATGTGAATTATTGGTGTTTGTTATTTTATTATATGAGAATTAGTAATGACTTTTGTTATTTAAGTGAAAATAGAAGAAATAATATTTATTTTAGAAAAAGGGATTTAATTGATATTATTAGAATTAAGGTAGTGGGGGTTACACTTTAATTAGGAGAGTTAAGAGGGAGTTATGAGAAAGAAAAGGTTTTGGTTGGTAAGGATAGAAAGAGTCAGACAAAAACAAAACACGTATCAGTAAAAGAAAAGAATAGACTTTTTGGGAGAAAGAGAGAAGAAGCCAAGGGAAGAACTAGGAAGAGGGAAATTCATCCAATTGCTGTAGGAATTTGCTGAATTAAGGTAAGGGTGGGTTTATGATTCAATAGCTGATATATATTTATATGATTTCATGAAATGGATTGAAAATGATGATTTGTTGGTTTAGGTTTAATAGTTATAAAAATGCCATTGTTGATGAATTATGTTATGATTGATGATGTTTCTATGAGATGTTTTGTTGTTTTGATGAGTAGTGAACCCATAAACTTCATTCTAAATCGTTTTGGGTGATTGGGGGATTAAAATTGGGTTTTTGGTTGAAAAAGGGGTTGGAAATCGTAGGTTTTTATCTGCCCAGATGAATTCTCGCTTAAGCGAGATAGCCGTCGCTCAAGCGAGCGGCACTTCCCCTGCCCAGAATCGTTTCGTGTCCGTTCGCTCAAGCGAACTCTAAGCGAGCTAGGACCTGACTTTCGTCATTTGCTTCGCTCAAGCGAAATTCCCGTTGCTCAAGCGAAATCTGCCTGAACCTGTAGTATGTGAGCGTCGCTCAAGCGAACGCCAAGCGAGCCTCAAGCGAGGAACACCCAGACTTATGTCAATTGAGTTCGCTCAAGCGAACTGTGCTTCGCTTAAGCGAGATTGGTCCTGAACGACCATTTTGTGTAATTTTCCGAAGTGCTCCTAACCCAAACCTAAGCTTCCTAACTTGTTTGTTGGATTTATTAAGAATTGTTTAGATGGTAAAATTATATTATGAAGATGAATATGATGAAATTATGTATGTTACATGAAAAATAATTATGCTTTGCTAAGCCTGAAGTTAACCTTGATGGTGTTGAGTGGTTGTGTCCAGTTGGGGAGGGTGTCTTAGTTGTTAGACACAGTTGTTGATGTCCTGAGTTGTTGTTGTTGGTTGCATGCTGATATGCACCAGTAGTTGTTGTAGGGTTGTATGCAGATTGTCATCGTGATTTTCGGGTGTCAAATCATTAATCGGATTTGAACCTTTCGATCATTGATGTTTCTATTTTTTTTGGGGAAGGTAAAATCGAGAAAACCTTAGAAATCCTAAGTTCGGGGCTGATTTCATCACGGGAAGGTGTTAGGCACCCGCGATGACTATAGTATCCTATAGGAACCGTTTTACTACGCTTTACATTTATGCGTTGCTTTTATCGCTACTTTGTAAAAGAAATTGGTTTTAAGAATGAGAGGGAGAAATTTGGATTTTATTTTATTGGACTTGGAGAGATGTAAGTCTCTTGCCTACATACCCTTTTAAGGGATCAAAATTCCATGTAGTTCTCTTTCAAAAATGCTTTTGTGAGTTTTGTTTGTTTTTTTTTTTAATTTTGAGAAAGATTTTGAAGAAGGGAAAGGAGGCCGTATAGGCATTAGAATTGAAAAAGAAAGCATTTGGTTGATTCAATTGTTAATGAAAAAACAGTTAAAGTTGAGAATTAATTGTATTTTTGATTTGATTAAGAAAATAAAGGGAAAATCCTTCGGAGTTTTGACTCCGAGGTTTATTTGAAAAAGATTTGAAGTGATGGAAGTTATTTGTTTTTCAAAAGATTGATTTTTCTAAGTACCGCGTATCCTAAACATACACTTAGCGATGAACATACAACGTGTGTGCGTGTGTCGGTGCATGTGTCGGTGTACATCATCATAGTCCATAGTCTTTTACATCGGGTCCTATTTTACATTCTATAGCTTTGCATGAAATTAAAGAAAGTAAACTAAGCCTAGAATATTACATGAATCAATGGAAATTGCATGAAGAAGTTAAGGAAGAAAAACAAATGAGAGTGAGGCAATGCTTGCAATGTGCATGAGACATAGAACAAAATGGTTAGTAAACGAGATGAAAATGATAATGAAGCACTAATCCTAAACAAAATGGTAACTAGTCACAAAAATGGCACAAAATCACACCAAACAAAAGTTGCAAAAGTATCACGAAATTGGCATCAAAATTCTAACTAAACAAGACTGTAAAATATCACGATTAGTATCAAGAATCATATTTGACAAGATTGGAAAACATCACAAAATAGTATCAAGGATCAAATCTAACAAAAATTGAAAATATTGTTAAAATCGTAAACAAAAAATCAACTAACACAATTAAACATATTCGCAAAAAAAAAAAAAAAAAAAAAAATTGTAAGCAAAAGATCAACTAACACAATTAAACATATTTGCAAAAAATTGTAAGCAAAAGATCAACTAACACAATTAAACATATTACTAAAATTGTAAACAAAGATCAACTAACATAATTAAATGAATTGCAAAAAAAAAAAACAAAAAAAAAATCAGAGGTAAACTCATGATAAAATTAAGTGCCAAACATCCACGTCACGTGACAAGTTTCGGATCAAAAATTGCGCGAGAAAATTCATATGAAAACGCACAAAATACGAATCACGAGAGAAAATTGACGCGTATTATTTCCATCAATCTTGAACGCGTGAAAATAATACTAAACAGCCAAAACATATCAAGAACACACTATGAATTTTCCAGGAATTTTGCAAGAGATTTTAGCATGCATAGGGGTTCAGATAGCAGGAATAAGGGTGTAAATAGCAAGAAAAAAAAAAAATCAAGAAACTGAAAGAAAATCAAAAGCTGACGGGTAAGAGGCCCAGACCCACGGATCTGATGGATCCGGATCAAGCTAACGCTCCAGGAGCGTTGGATTGATCCAGATCCATCAGGATCTGAATCCAACGGCCAAAAAAGGAAGTAGACCGGGTTTTGGGTCGACCCGACCCAGCGCGCGTATAAATGGGGGAAAAACCCGTTTTCTCTCATTTCTTTCATTCTCTTCTCCCTCTCTTCTCCGCCGTTTCCCTCTCTTGCAAACCCTAACCCTAATTTCTTCAAATCCACCAAGAATTTGTTCATCTATGGCTTAAAAGCTTCGTATGATCACTCTAAGTATGAATCACGTGAAAAGAAGCAACATTAACCGTTCAAACGACGTGAATCTCTGAATTTAGTGACTCAGGCTCAAGCTGTTCGGATTTTTGTTTTCTTTTGGTTAAAACGTTCAAGGTGTAGCATGTGTTTGCTTCGTTTCACACTTGTTGTGGATTTGGAAACGTTTATTTCATTTCTTTCAAACTGTTTCTTGTTAGGGTTTGAGTTTTGAGTTGAACAGCTTGAACTTGGCTTGGATTCACATCGTTTGAGACTCAATGATGGCTTTTTTACACAGTTAAAGAAGGTCTGAGAGGTACCTGAGTTTGTTATGGAGATTTGAGCTGATTCCTTCGGAATACTTCGGATTTGCTTCTGTTGTTGATCTTTGGCTTGAAATCCGAAAAAAGAAACCGGTGAATCCTTCGTTCTTCTTCTTTTCTGGCTCAAAACCGTGAGATTCTTTCCCTCTTCTTCCCTAACCCTTCCTCTGTGATCGTGCTGGATTCATTGCTTCCGGCGATGAATTTGGCGCTTGAATTGCAGAGGCACAGTTCAATGATGATGATTCAGTGATGAATCTCTGAGAATTGTGGTGAATTCCATCGCATTGTGCTTGAATTTTGGTTCTGGGAAATTAGGGTTCTTTCGTGTTCTTGAGCTTCTCTGAGTTTGTTGTGATTTTTGATCCTAACTGCCAAGAGAGAGAAAAATGGAATCTGTTTGTGATGATGTGGATTGCACCGTGGATCCCTCTGACTGGTACAGTACCGCGCCTTTTATAGCCTGCCATGTGTACTGTGGGCCAATGAAGTAGTGACACGTGGATTCGGCCAGCTGGCGTGGCATCTGAACTGATTAAAAAGAAAGAAAGGACTTTCCTGCAATCTTGTAAAGTTTGGGACCTTTTTGTAAATAAAAGAATGGACTGTTTTTTTTAAAAGAATTGAAAAAAAGAAGAAAAATGACTGTTTTTTAAAAGAAATGGGACTAAACTGCAAAAATAAAAAGAATAAAAAGATTGGACTAAATTGCAATTTCATAAAGGTTTTGGACTAAAATGCAAAATAATGAAATTGGTTAAAAAATGTAAATTTGAAAAACAACGTAAAGTGAAACCTTTAAAAATGACAAAACGGACTAAAACGAACAAACTACCAAAAATGAGGTATTTCAAAATACCTCTCTGCCCAAAATTCAAATAATGTGAAAAGACCAAAATGCCCCTGGGGCAAAAGCGACTCAAACTGACTCAGACTGACTCAGATGCAAAGCTAAGGTGATTTTTGTACAAAATTTGATCAAAGATTTATGCAAAACAAATTGAGAAGACTCAGGGACACATTGTAGGGACTGAAAATGGGTTCCTCTGTAGGAAATGACCAAAATACCCTTTTGTATGATTTTATGCAAAAATTCAAAAGACTGAAATAGTAATGCATGCAGTTGAAGCACAGTAGAAAACACGGTGGATTTGAAAGCATTGGAAAATAACAGAGGAATTTGAGTAAGTATTTTTAGGTCCAAAATGATGGTATAACAGCTGCCCCTATTTAAGTTTCTTCGTTTGGAGAGTCAAGAGACGGAGTCTTTGGCTTGACGCGACGAAGATACTTAAATATCGACGTTTGTACTGATTTTGGGCGTAAAAATACATTTGTAAATGCTATGTATGCCATGCAACATTTGTGTTATGAATGCAAGACAAACTGAGAATTGATTTTAACAGAATATGTCGTATCCATTGCGGGATTGGTAGACATTGACAGAATAGCAAACAACAAAATATGTCGTATCCATTGCGGGACTGATTGACATTAACAGAATAGCAAAAAGGAATATGTCGTATCCATTGCGGGACTGATTGACATTAACAGAAAAGCAAAAAGGAAAATGTCGCATCCATTGCGGGACTGATTGACATTAACAGAATGGCAGATAACAAGACTCACTGGGGAGACTCGAAAGCAAATTTGACAGGTACAAGCTGTTCTTGGATGCGAACTGGCCACTTGACCGGGAATATTGACAACAAAGGGCGCAAGCTGCTCTTGTATTTGAGCTGGTTACTTGGCTGAAAGAAAACATAGAAAGCACAAGTTGTTCTTGGAGATGAACTGGTTACTTGGCTGAAAGAAAACAAGGTAGAAAGCACAAGCCGTTCTTGTATTTGAACTAGTTACTTGGCTGACAGGAAGCAAAATAGAAAGCACGAGCTGTTCTTGGATCTGAACTAGCCGCTCGGCGGATATCAAAAGGATAGGTACAAGCTGTTCTTGGATGTGAACTTGCTACTTGACCGATAACAGAAACAAATTGACAGACACAAGCTGTTCTTGGGTGCGAACTAGCCACTTGGCCGTTAACAGAAACAAATTGTATTTGAAAAAGAACTGAATTTGATTGACATAACTGCAGGAGCTTGAATTTGACAAGAATGTTGACAAGACTGTTGAACTTTGAAATTGACATGACAGCAGACGTTTATTGTAGGCAGAAGAAATTTGAAGTTGACATGATTGATTTTGATTGAAATTAACATAGGAATCGAGAATGCAGATGCGTATGAATAGCATAACAGCTTTATCAAATGCATGAACATGTAGGATGCATGACTATGCATGTATGAATGTTTTGGAATGCATGATGATTGGCAATTTGTAGACACAATTTCGCAGAGACAGACAAAACATTGGAATATTGGGCACGTAATGGCTCGCGCTCGGACATACATTTGCAAAAGTTCCTCTTCTGGGGACGCCGCCGTTTGAAGATACGTCGAGACCATCGTCGAAGGCAGGAAGCTGCAACATTGTAGAGAAAAACAGTTTGAAAGGTATTGCTGCTTGTGGGAACAGTCACGTAAGTGCTTTGGACATCGCATCTGTGGTCAATGCTTTTGTATGTTTGTTTTTTTTTTCATTTCATTTTCATCTTTCTTTCATCATCCCATTTTTGCCTGGATCGCCCTTTCGGGTTTTCGACCCACCGGGGAATAGTTTTTTCACATGCCCCTGTTTTTGCCTGAATTACCTTTAAAGGTTGTCAATCCATCGGGGTGCTCATTTTTGCCTAAGCCGCCCTTTCAGGTTTTCAACTTAGCGAGCATATTTATTTTCATGCTTTTCATTCTGTTTTTTCATTCTTGCCATTGACCACAGACCGTAACCGGGAGGAAGGCTTGCTAGTAACTTGAATTGGAATTGATATCAATGTATCTTTGTTCATGCATGTTTGTTTAAATGTACCTAGCTGTTCAGGCTTGTTTTCAAAATACTCAAAAAGGTTTTCAGTTTTCAGAATGTCTATTCCAGACTTGCATCATTATTATCATAGAAAAAGAATCTTTTGTGTATAAAGCTTTGAAAATAGAATAGAAAGTGAGTGCCAAACAAAAGCATAGGCTCAAATTGATGTATAAGGGTGGTGGTCGGCCAAAAGCGCGACCCCACAGATTTACAAATCTTGGAAAATGGTAATTTTATTGGTTGGTGGTACATTGAACACAGTAACTGCTATGGTATCTGAAACTCTTGAACCCGCCAGCGTCGGAACCTCGGATGAGAACAGCCAAACACCAACTGCGAAGATCCCAAGGGGAATAGTAATCTGCCAGATATAGTCAATTGTCTTTTATTTCAATCTCATTCTTGCATGAACCGCCCTTTCGGGTTTTCGGCTCATCGAGACGCTCATTTTTGCCTGAGTTACATGTAATCTCAGCGAGCTTTTACATTTTTGTTTCTTGTCCCTTATTTTGCCTGGATCGCCCTTTCGGGTTTTCGATCCACCGGGAAGCGCATTTTTGCCTAGGCCGCCCTTTCGGGTTTTCGACCTACCACGCTGTTCTTTTCATATCTAGACAAAGTATTTTTTGACTATATCGGCATTCACAGGATTTGGAAGTTCTACACCATCCATGTGTGTGAGAATCAAAGCACCGCCAGAGAAAGCCTTCTTGACAACATAAGGTCCTTCATAGTTAGGCGTCCATTTGCCCCTTGGGTCGGGTTGCTGACTCATTCTTCTTTTCAATACGAGCTCACCCTCTTTGAATTCTCGAAGACGAACTCTCTTGTCAAAAGCATTTTTCATCCTTGTTTGATACATCTGACCGTGAGCCAAAGCATCCAGGCGTCTTTCCTCAATCAAATTCAACTGGTCGTACCGACTCTGGCACCATTCAGCCTCAGACAACTTTGCTTCCATAATCACACGGAGAGATGGAATCTCCACTTCCAACGGGAGGACTGCTTCCATGCCGTATACCAGAGAAAAAGGTGTTGCCCCGGTTGAACTACGGACTGTAGTGCGGTAGCCATGTAGAGCATAGGGCAACATCTCATGCCAGTCTTTGTATGTTGTTACCATCTTCTGCACAATCTTCTTGATGTTCTTATTAGCGGCCTCGACTGCACCATTCATCTGAGGTCGGTAAGGAGAAGAATTGTGGTGTTCAATCTTGAATTTCTTGCATAAGGCCTGCACCATGTCATTGTTCAGGTTGGTACCGTTGTCAGTGATGATCTTGCTAGGGACACCATACCGACAGATGATATTATTCTTGATGAATTTGACTACTACTTGCTTAGTCACGTTGGCGTACGATGCAGCTTCGACCCATTTGGTGAAATAATCGATTGCTACCAGAATGAAACGATGACCGTTTGAAGCTTTCGGCTCAATTCTTCCGATCATATCAATGCCCCACATAGAGAAAGGCCACGGAGAAGACATAACATTGAGAGCGTGCGGAGGCACATGGATCTTATCAGCATATACTTGACATTTGTGGCACTTTCTGGCGTATTGATAGCAATCGCGCTCCATGGTAATCCAGTAGTAACCAGCTCTCAGCAGCTTTCTAGACATAACGTGCCCCGATGCGTGGGTCCCAAAGATGCCATCGTGCACATCGTGCATTAGCTGTTCTGCCTCACATTCATCGACACATCTCAACAACACCATATCGAAATTCCTTTTGTACAGGACATCACCATCCAGCAGGAACTTGCTAGCCAACCTGCGTAACGTCTTCTTGTCTTTGTTGGAAGCACCTGGCGGATACTTACGGCTTTGCAGAAATTGTTTGATATCATAGTACCAGGGTTTGACGTCGATTCCGCCTGAACCTGTCTGTACAATTGCATCACTGACAGTAAACACATGAGCGGGCCGATCTAGGCGTTGTACTTTGATCATTGGCACATGATTCCAATGGTTCACTTGAAGCATAGAAGATAAGGTAGCAAGAGCATCGGCCATTTGGTTCTCCTCTCGGGGAATATGGTGCAACTCGGCCTTTGTGAAATACGTCAACAGACGTCTCGCATAGTCACGGTAAGGGATTAAATTGGCATGATGGGTCTCCCATTCTCCGTTTATCTGGTTGATGACTAGTGCAGAGTCTCCATAGATGTCGAGGTGCTTGATTCTCATATCGATGGCCTCTTCAATTCCCAAGATGCACGCCTCGTACTCGGCCACGTTGTTGGTGCATTCAAACACAATCCGGGCTGTGAAAGGGATGTGATGCCCCTGCGGAGCCACAATTACTGCGCCAATTCCTCGGCCATAGGCATTAACAGCACCATCAAAAACCAATCCCCACTTGCTATCAGGGTCTGGACCCTCACCGATTAGCGGTTCTTCACAGTCTCTTGATTTTAAAAACATGACCTCTTCGTCGGGGAAGTCGAACTTCAATGGTTGATAATCATCAAGCGGTTGGCAAGCGAGATGGTCAGCCAGGATACTCCCTCTAATGGCCTTCTGAGCTTTAAACACAATATCATACTCTGACAGTAACATTTGCCAACGTGCGATTTTTCCAGTGACAGCCGGTTTTTCAAAGATGTACTTGATTGGATCCATCCGGGATATCAACCAAGTTGTATGATTTATCAAGTAATGACACAGGCGTTTGGCAGCCCAAGCCAAGGCACAACAGGTTTTCTCGAGCATTGTATACCGAGTCTCACAATCGGTGAACTTCTTGCTCAAATAGTAGATTGCATGCTCTTTCTTTCCAGTTTCATCTTGCTGACCGAGCACACATCCCATGGACTCATCCAACACTGACAGATACATGATTAATGGCCTCCCTTCCACCGGCGGAACGAGGATAGGAGGTTCTAGCAAATAACTTTTGATGTTGTCGAAAGCTTCTTGGCACTCATCATTCCATACCACAGGTTGATTCTTCCTGAGCAACTTGAAAATTGGCCCGCAGGTCGCAGTCATGTGGGATATGAATCTGGAGATGTAGTTCAAACGCCCGAGGAACCCTCTGACCTGTTTCTCAGTTTGCGGGGCCGGCATCTCGCGGATGGCCCGGACTTTGTCGGGATCTACTTCAATGCCCTTCTGGCTGACAATGAAGCCTAGCAATTTCCCAGACCTAACACCGAATGTACACTTGTTTGGGTTCAGCCGAAGCTTGTACTTCCTCAACCTTTCAAACATCTTAGCCAAGTATTCAACGTGTTGTTCTTCATCGCTCGACTTGACAATCATGTCATCTACATACACTTCAACCTCCTTGTGAATCATGTCATGGAACAAGGTGGTCATCCCCCTTTGGTAGGTAGCACCAGCATTTATTAGACCGAACGGCATTGCTTTACAGCAGAAAGTCCCCCACGGAGTGATGAACGACGTCTTCTCCCTGTCCTTGGGTGACATTTTGATTTGGTTGTAGCCAGAAAAACCGTCCATGAAGGAGAACACCTTGCACTGGGCCGTATTGTCAACGAGCACATCGATGTGTGGCAGTGGGAAATTGTCCTTCAAGCTTGCTCTGTTCAAATCTCTGTAGTCAACACACATTCGGACCTTACCATCTTTCTTCGGCACTGGTACGATGTTAGCAACCCATTCAGGATATTCAGCTGTCATGAGAAAGCCCGCATCAATCTGTTTCTGCACTTCCGCTTTGATCTTCAGGGCCATGTCCGGCCGCGTCCGTCTCAACTTTTGCCTGACAGGAGGACAGTCTGGCTTTGTCGGTATCCGATGTTCCACAATTTGAGGATCCAAGCCTGGCATGTCTTCATACGACCATGCAAAAATGTCCGAGTACTCCCGGAGAAGCTGAAAGATCCTTTTCTTGACCCCTTCTTCCAAGGCAGCACCGACTTTGATCTCTCTTTTGTTATCCTCAGTACCCAAGTTGATTAGCTCGATCTCTTCCTGATGAGGCCGAATGGTTTTCTCTTCTTGTTCCAGCAGCCGGGTAATTTCATCTGGTATATCATCACCATCCTCATCTTTGGTCTCGAATACTGGGGATTCAACAGTTTGGAGAAGCATAGAGTTACCGTGTTCAACGGGTTTATTTTGGTTCGATCTGCGTGACATGATTGGATGATTTTAGAAAATAGTTTTCATGCAGATCTTTGAAATTAATAAGAAAACACAGATGTTTTGGTTTTTTCTGGCATTACCATTATTTCCAAGGGAAAGCATTAAAGAAAGCAAAAGAGTCGTGAAAGAAACGACGTTTTTTATTGATAATGGTGATGTCGGAACAAACATGCCCTTTACAAAAAGGTCACTTCCGCCTCGGGCAAGACGGAAGGATTGTTATTTTGAAAATAAAGCCTAAACAGCAAGACATATTACTTAGAATCATGCACAGACACAGGGAGATTGATAACGTTCCAGTTCTTTGCAATGCCTCCTGGTATCACAAATGTGGGTCTAACCCCTCTTTCAGCAGCACCATCAAGAATTGCATTGGTAAATCCAGCACTACGGAACGTTCCAGTTGACATGCCTGACGTCGGAGAGAAACCGAGACCCTCTTTGTATTTGTTGTCCTGCAGCTGTATCAATTGGCCCCAACCAGCGGCCTGACCCTCCTGAACAGCTTTCTGCGCATCTTTCAACGAAGCCATAGCAGCACAAGACCTCTTGGGCTCCGCACCCTCGATAGTCAAACCCTGGAATGCAGTTCCTTCGGCAGACTTAGCTTCGATACAAGAGAAGGACGATAACTGACTGACCAGATAAGCTTCTTCTCCATGCACTGTCACAAGTTTGCCATTCTTTACGAACTTTAGCTTCTGATGGAGAGTAGAAGTGACTGCCCCAGCCTCGTGTATCCAAGGTCTCCCGAGCAGGCAACTGTAGGAGGCATCTATGTCCATAACCTGGAAAGTAATCATGAATGTTTCAGGACCAATAGTCATGGGGAGATCTACTTCTCCGAGCACGGTTTTACGGGAACCATCGAAAGCTTTGACTAGAAAAGTACTCCTCCTCAAGGGAACTCCTCGGCAACTCAACTGATCCAAAGTCGATTTAGGCATCACGTTCAACGACGACCCAGTGTCTACCAACACGTTGGACAGCATATCTGTTTTGCAGTTCATGGAAATGTGCAGGGCCAAGTTGTGGTGCTTTCCTGCCTCTGGAAGTTCATCTTCACCAAACCAAAGGTTACTGCAAGCAGTGATGTTAGCCACTATTCCGCCAAATTGATCCTCCGTGACTTCGTGGTCAACATAGGCTTGTTCCAATACTTTCAATAACACATTCCTGTGAGCTTCCGAACTGAGGAGTAGGGCCAAGATGGATATCTTCGAGGGAGTCTGTAGCAGCTGATCAACGATCTTATAATCGCTTTTCTTGATTATCCTCAAAATCTCATCCAGATTGGAATCATCAATGGAATGGCCTGGACGGCTGGTACCTTCAACAACAGGAGGGATTGCCAATGGAGTAGTTTTGTCAGCAGGAATTGCAACTTGTGCATCATCTTTCTTCTGAAACAAGAGTGGTCGGACCTTGCCGCTCCTCAAAGCTGTCACTTCAGCGATACTGCCTACTGTGCTTGAGGACACCAAAGGTACTTCTTCCCCGTTTTCCAACATAGTCACACTGTACTTGTACGGGATAGCTTTTGCAGAGGTATATGGTACTGGACCAGGCAACCGTATGACCAATGGTTCAACGTCCTTCCTGACGGGTGCGCTCTTGACTGGAGTATCGTGGAAGACCGGCACTATCATGCAAACATCACTGGTAGTCAGGTAGTTGTCATTCATCAATCTTTGGATATCATTCTGAACTATGCCGCAACCCATAGGGTTCTGAAGACATTCACAACAGGCAGCGTGGTCGTGGCTAAACAAGGAAGCTCGGCACAGCTTGATATGTAGCGGTACTAAGGGAGTAGCAACATTACGGACATTGAGACGAGGGATTTCTTCACAGACCTCAATCATATTTACAGCGGCATGGTTGGGGAGTGGATTGTCGAGTACGTGCGGGACATTGTTTTCAAAGGACAGCTTTCCCTGGTCAATCAACTTCTTCACAATGTATTTCAGAGCGTAGCAACCTTCGACATCATGACCTAGGGCGCCTTGGTGGAAATCACATCTGAGATCAGAGCGGAATCTGGGAGGCAATGGGTTTGGCGGAGGCTTGCCGGGCCTAGTGGTGCAATACCCCTTATGTAACAGAGTTGGGAGTAGTTCGGCATACGCCATTGGTATCGGCGGGAAAGATGGTCTAGATTGAGGGCCTTGTTGTTGCGGTTGTTGCTGAGCCAGTGGTTGTTGTTGCATCTGTTGGGCGATGGCATTAACAGGGACCTGAGGCTGGCCCGGTAGAGGAGGGTACTGATGATAGAACGGCGGATAGAATGGATGCTGGGCATACTGTAGGTACTGATACGGTTGAGGCAATTGTGTAGCATTGACAGGAGCGGCAGTGGCAGATTGATTAGTTCCGGCGGACACCATTCCAACTTCTGATTCCTTTTTCTTATGGTGACCATTGCCGTACTTCTTCGGTGCATTCGAGGACTCACCTTTCTCAAACACGATGATCCCTTCTCGGACGGCTTCCTCCAAGCGGGTACCCATAGTGACCATCTCAGAGAAATTGCTTGGGGCGGCAATAATCATTCTCTCAACATAATCTTTCTTCAGGGTCTTCAAGAACGTTTGAGTCATTTCTTCCTCGTCCAAGGCGGGAGTGATACGGGCAGCTGCCCCTCTCCACCTCTGTGCGTATTCGCGAAAGCTTTCGTCCTTTTTCTGAGAAAGAGACCGGAGGAATTCTCTATTCGGCTTGAGCCTGGTGTTGAACCCATAGTGGCTCTTGAAAGCAGTAGCTAGATCATCAAAGGTACGGATATCATCCTTGCTCAAACCGGTGTACCATTCCGCGGCATCTTCCTTTAGACTGTCCTGGAAGCAGTGGATCATGAGTGAATCATTGTCTGCATGGTTAGCCATCTTCCGGACGTATTTGATGATATGGTTCTGGGGGCAAGTCAGCCCGTTGTAGCGGTCAAATTCCGGGACCTTGAATTTCTTGGGAACATCCACCCTTGGCACTAAACAAAGGTCGTGGGTTCTGACGAGGTCACTGCTCCCACGGTTGGCCTTGATCTCGCGACGGAGTTCTCTGGCAAGTTCTTCCATTCTTTCTTCCATAGTTCCCAATATAGGAGTCTTTCCACGGTAATCGTCAGCATTAGCGCCCTGAGGAGTAAAGTGCACAATCGGATCTGTGAAGACCGTTGATTGAGGTAAGGTAGTGTGAAGAGATGCTTGCCCTGAGACGGGGATCTGGTTGCTGTTGGCAGCACTGGAAGCAACTGTTGTGGGATCCGGAGCAAAGAAAAGCGGGAGCCCGTACGGGTATCCCCTTGGCATGGCGAAGCGGCTATCGAGAGATGATGTTGGAATTGCCTCGGTGGTCTCTGGAGCGGACGAGGTCGGTTGCTCTTGAGCGGCTACCAGAGCGGTCATGGCGTCGAGAGCTTTGGCTAACTCTTCTCTCACGGAGGCTAGTTCAGTGCGGAGCTGAGCATTCTCTTCTTCCATAGCTACTTGATTTCTCCTTCTGTACTGTCTGGTTTGATGTACTCTGGTAGGTTGATCAATCCTTCGAGCACGAGCCACCTTTCACTCTGCGGCAGAAGAACCAGGAGGCAATGAGCACTTGGAAGTTTTTTGTGACCGATGAATGATGCATATGATGCATGATATGCAGATGCGGATGCAAAAAATGACTCTTTTATTACCAAAGGGTTTTTTAGACAAATTAGAATTCTTTGCAAACATTTTGGAGTAACGAATCATTCAAAGCAAATTGTTTTGATACACTGAGCCAAGGGAGTAGGCTTCTGAAACATAAACTGAACAAACAACATAACCAATAGCAATCCTATCATCCAGAACTAAGGAGTGACTGGGTAGTATTCGGGATCCGAGTCTGAAGCTGAACCACAATAACTGGCGAAGAAATCTCGACGACCTCTGACTCTCCTGGAGTCTCTCCTCAATAAATCATCCTTCTCCTCAAGCTCTTTCCTAACCTTGGCTAGCTCCTTCTTCAGCATTCGGTTCTCATGATCTTTCTGCTCGTCTCTGCCATCCAAAGTCATGATCAAGTTCTCAGCCTCACTGTAACGGGCTTTCCACGCTCGCTTTTCCTCACTCTCCATAGCTAGATGCTCCTGATATATCTCCCGAGTCGCGGGAAGCAATGGTAATGGTCTAGACGGAGTAGATGCAGATACATGCCTCATGGCAGGGTAAGGCATGCCAATCTCCTCAGCTCGGTCTATCACCCACTGAGTATAGGCCTCATGAGCAATACCGGATCTCACACCCAAATGCTTCACATCTTTCCTACGAACCTTAGACCAAGCATCTGTAAAAGCTTTCCTTTGCCTGGTGGGGGCATTGGAATAGTAAAAGAACTCCTGAGATGTAGCAAGGTTGATGGGCTTCGCTCTCATAGGAAAACCAAACTGTCTCATGGCTAACTCGGGGTTGTAGTTGATTCCTCCCCGGGTACCGAGAAGAGGTACATTGAGGAAATCTCCACAACCAGTGATAATCTCTTTGACTCGAGCTGCTGGAGTGATCCAAACCACCTCATCGGGAGTAAGAGCCATAATCCGCTGCGAATAAGACCAATTCTCTGTGTTGGCATGGAAAGAACTCGGGAGGTGAGAAATAAACCACCTATATAGAAGAGGTATGCAGCAAAGAATAAATCCACGGCCCTTGAGAGTCCGATCGTGGATGGCATGGTATGTGTCAGCTAACAAAGTAGGAACCGGATTCCTGGAGTGGAAGATCTCAATAGCATTCATGTCCACAAAGTTGTCGAGATTCGGAAAGAGAACGAGCCCATAGATAAGTAGTGCAAGAATAGCCTCAAGGGTGTCCTGACAAGTAGATTCGAGATTAGCCTGCTCAAGTAAGTACTTCGAAGTGAAACCCTGAATGTGAGACTTGGTAATAAGATTCTTAGACACCTCGGAAGTCCTGAGATAAAGATCCTTAGCAATAACCAGAGGAGTAAGAGAAGATCCTGGGCCTGTGAAAGGTGTCTTCTCGGCTATAGGTAAACCCAATAAGCAAGATAAGCCTCAAGTGTAGGAACCAACTGAAAATCCGGGAAAGTGAAACAACGGAAAACCGGGTCATAAAATTGCACCAGAGTGTGCACCAGCTTCTCTTCTACACTAGTCCGGAGAATACCAAGCAAACCACCGTATCGGAGACGGAAGCCAGTAGGATTCTTAACTTTGAGTGCCAACTCCCTTAGGCTAGCCAAATCAACTTTTTTGAACTTGTAAGATTTAGTCCTCTTCATGCCTGATTATATTTGCAAAGAATTTTAGTTTGTCTATACCCTTTGATAAATGCATGTAGAAATTTTATGCATGAATGCATGTATGCATGATTTAAATAATGGGAGAGCACGGTGGGCTAAGGTAACAAGTGGACACGGTGTCCGGTGAAACTAAGGCTTTTGATAATAGTAACCAAGGTTCTACAAAGTTCCCAAACCACAACCTCTCTTGCGTACATCATGGTAGTACAAAGCGACGCTTGTCCATGATTATCCGTAAGAAGGTTTAGTTTGGGTGTAGTATCGCGTGACGACTAAATTTCGAGACAACGCTCGGTTTAGCCACCGCACTACGTCCTGAGAAAGGCCAAGGATGGGCTTGGTAACTACGGTTCATAGCCTTCATCGGTCAATTGGAAGTAAAGTGCCTAAGCATGACAACACACGCCGACAACATCACCTCCAAAATGCCTCAGCTACGTGAGATTGATCGCGTAATCCAATGCACGAGGCAACCCCCGGAATGGATTGTCGATTATATCTCTTCCTAATCTTAAGTTCACTCAGCCCGGGTATAGGGCTTTTGACATTCTCACCCCACACGTTCACAAGAAAAATTTTACACGTGACGATAAAGCAAAGCATAAATATAAAGCATGTAAAACTAGGCGTAGCCCTAAAAATAGTCCCCAGTGAAGTCGCCATTTCTATCATCGTGATTTTCGGGTGTCAAATCATTAATCGGATTTGAACCTTTCGATCATTGATGTTTCTATTTTTTTTGGGGAAGGTAAAATCGAGAAAACCTTAGAAATCCTAAGTTCGGGGCTGATTTCATCACGGGAAGGTGTTAGGCACCCGCGATGACTATAGTATCCTATAGGAACCGTTTTACTACGCTTTACATTTATGCGTTGCTTTTATCGCTACTTTGTAAAAGAAATTGGTTTTAAGAATGAGAGGGAGAAATTTGGATTTTATTTTATTGGACTTGGAGAGATGTAAGTCTCTTGCCTACATACCCTTTTAAGGGATCAAAATTCCATGTAGTTCTCTTTCAAAAATGCTTTTGTGAGTTTTGTTTGTTTTTTTTTTTAATTTTGAGAAAGATTTTGAAGAAGGGAAAGGAGGCCGTATAGGCATTAGAATTGAAAAAGAAAGCATTTGGTTGATTCAATTGTTAATGAAAAAACAGTTAAAGTTGAGAATTAATTGTATTTTTGATTTGATTAAGAAAATAAAGGGAAAATCCTTCGGAGTTTTGACTCCGAGGTTTATTTGAAAAAGATTTGAAGTGATGGAAGTTATTTGTTTTTCAAAAGATTGATTTTTCTAAGTACCGCGTATCCTAAACATACACTTAGCGATGAACATACAACGTGTGTGCGTGTGTCGGTGCATGTGTCGGTGTACATCATCATAGTCCATAGTCTTTTACATCGGGTCCTATTTTACATTCTATAGCTTTGCATGAAATTAAAGAAAGTAAACTAAGCCTAGAATATTACATGAATCAATGGAAATTGCATGAAGAAGTTAAGGAAGAAAAACAAATGAGAGTGAGGCAATGCTTGCAATGTGCATGAGACATAGAACAAAATGGTTAGTAAACGAGATGAAAATGATAATGAAGCACTAATCCTAAACAAAATGGTAACTAGTCACAAAAATGGCACAAAATCACACCAAACAAAAGTTGCAAAAGTATCACGAAATTGGCATCAAAATTCTAACTAAACAAGACTGTAAAATATCACGATTAGTATCAAGAATCATATTTGACAAGATTGGAAAACATCACAAAATAGTATCAAGGATCAAATCTAACAAAAATTGAAAATATTGTTAAAATCGTAAACAAAAAATCAACTAACACAATTAAACATATTCGCAAAAAAAAAAAAAAAAAAAAAAAAATTGTAAGCAAAAGATCAACTAACACAATTAAACATATTTGCAAAAAATTGTAAGCAAAAGATCAACTAACACAATTAAACATATTACTAAAATTGTAAACAAAGATCAACTAACATAATTAAATGAATTGCAAAAAAAAAAACAAAAAAAAAATCAGAGGTAAACTCATGATAAAATTAAGTGCCAAACATCCACGTCACGTGACAAGTTTCGGATCAAAAATTGCGCGAGAAAATTCATATGAAAACGCACAAAATACGAATCACGAGAGAAAATTGACGCGTATTATTTCCATCAATCTTGAACGCGTGAAAATAATACTAAACAGCCAAAACATATCAAGAACACACTATGAATTTTCCAGGAATTTTGCAAGAGATTTTAGCATGCATAGGGGTTCAGATAGCAGGAATAAGGGTGTAAATAGCAAGAAAAAAAAAATCAAGAAACTGAAAGAAAATCAAAAGCTGACGGGTAAGAGGCCCAGACCCACGGATCTGATGGATCCGGATCAAGCTAACGCTCCAGGAGCGTTGGATTGATCCAGATCCATCAGGATCTGAATCCAACGGCCAAAAAAGGAAGTAGACCGGGTTTTGGGTCGACCCGACCCAGCGCGCGTATAAATGGGGGAAAAACCCGTTTTCTCTCATTTCTTTCATTCTCTTCTCCCTCTCTTCTCCGCCGTTTCCCTCTCTTGCAAACCCTAACCCTAATTTCTTCAAATCCACCCAGAATTTGTTCATCTATGGCTTAAAAGCTTCGTATGATCACTCTAAGTATGAATCACGTGAAAAGAAGCAACATTAACCGTTCAAACGACGTGAATCTCTGAATTTAGTGACTCAGGCTCAAGCTGTTCGGATTTTTGTTTTCTTTTGGTTAAAACGTTCAAGGTGTAGCATGTGTTTGCTTCGTTTCACACTTGTTGTGGATTTGGAAACGTTTATTTCATTTCTTTCAAACTGTTTCTTGTTAGGGTTTGAGTTTTGAGTTGAACAGCTTGAACTTGGCTTGGATTCACATCGTTTGAGACTCAATGATGGCTTTTTTACACAGTTAAAGAAGGTCTGAGAGGTACCTGAGTTTGTTATGGAGATTTGAGCTGATTCCTTCGGAATACTTCGGATTTGCTTCTGTTGTTGATCTTTGGCTTGAAATCCGAAAAAAGAAACCGGTGAATCCTTCGTTCTTCTTCTTTTCTGGCTCAAAACCGTGAGATTCTTTCCCTCTTCTTCCCTAACCCTTCCTCTGTGATCGTGCTGGATTCATTGCTTCCGGCGATGAATTTGGCGCTTGAATTGCAGAGGCACAGTTCAATGATGATGATTCAGTGATGAATCTCTGAGAATTGTGGTGAATTCCATCGCATTGTGCTTGAATTTTGGTTCTGGGAAATTAGGGTTCTTTCGTGTTCTTGAGCTTCTCTGAGTTTGTTGTGATTTTTGATCCTAACTGCCAAGAGAGAGAAAAATGGAATCTGTTTGTGATGATGTGGATTGCACCGTGGATCCCTCTGACTGGTACAGTACCGCGCCTTTTATAGCCTGCCATGTGTACTGTGGGCCAATGAAGTAGTGACACGTGGATTCGGCCAGCTGGCGTGGCATCTGAACTGATTAAAAAGAAAGAAAGGACTTTCCTGCAATCTTGTAAAGTTTGGGACCTTTTTGTAAATAAAAGAATGGACTGTTTTTTTTAAAAGAATTGAAAAAAAGAAGAAAAATGACTGTTTTTTAAAAGAAATGGGACTAAACTGCAAAAATAAAAAGAATAAAAAGATTGGACTAAATTGCAATTTCATAAAGGTTTTGGACTAAAATGCAAAATAATGAAATTGGTTAAAAAATGTAAATTTGAAAAACAACGTAAAGTGAAACCTTTAAAAATGACAAAACGGACTAAAACGAACAAACTACCAAAAATGAGGTATTTCAAAATACCTCTCTGCCCAAAATTCAAATAATGTGAAAAGACCAAAATGCCCCTGGGGCAAAAGCGACTCAAACTGACTCAGACTGACTCAGATGCAAAGCTAAGGTGATTTTTGTACAAAATTTGATCAAAGATTTATGCAAAACAAATTGAGAAGACTCAGGGACACATTGTAGGGACTGAAAATGGGTTCCTCTGTAGGAAATGACCAAAATACCCTTTTGTATGATTTTATGCAAAAATTCAAAAGACTGAAATAGTAATGCATGCAGTTGAAGCACAGTAGAAAACACGGTGGATTTGAAAGCATTGGAAAATAACAGAGGAATTTGAGTAAGTATTTTTAGGTCCAAAATGAGGGTATAACACAGATATACACCATTGAGTCATTCATAACTCATTTGCATCGTTGGGGGCTTATGCCCTGGAATGTTTTATACATTCAACCGTTGAGGGCTTATGCCCTGGAATGCTAGTCATTCACCTGTTGGGGGCTTATGCCCTGGGATGCTTTAACCATCCAAATTGTTGGGGGCTTATGCCCTGGAATGCTTAGCATTCAACGCGCGTAGTTGGTACCACATATGCATTGCATCAGTTGTTGGAGTCTTGAATAGTTGTTGTAGGTGTGAGTTGTTTTGTAGAGTTGTAGTTGGTGAGGTGTCGCCACAAGTGTTGTTGTTGTTGATGACCAAAGATGAATCAAAATTATAATGTTGAGGTGATATTGTTGATAATGTTGCTGTTGGTTGTTATTATTTGTTGTTATTTTCAATTTACTTTGATGATTCATATATCTATATATTACTTTTGATTTGTGAACTCACCCCTTCTGCTGGAATTGCCGCCTTGTGGGCAAGTGTAGGTAGCGAAGGCTTGTAGGTTGATGGCTCTTGTGTCTAGGGCTCTGATGCGTAACGGGATGGGAATATTGCATGTCTAATTTTTCATTCCTTATGTATCACTTGTTGAACCATGTTGTTGAGGATTCTGTTAATGAATAATTCTTATTGATGTTAAGGCCTTTGTGCCAAGAACTTACTTGTAGTAGATTTGATGTTGATGCTTTGAATTAAGGATTTTCCGCTGCAGAATTTTAATATGATGGAATTTGTTGATGTTTTTAAATAGTTTTTATATTCTATTTAAATAATTTTGAAAAGTAGATGTAATACTCCGTTGTTTGCTGAACTCTGATGATTGTTGCATATTATTATGTCATTTTGGGGAACGGGGTGTTACAATTGGTATCAGAGCATTAGTTGAGTCGTGTCGAGCCTAGTAGAGTTGTGTGACAGTTTTAACTGTCTTTATTGTTCTAATTGTTGTTGTCGTGTAGAATTATCGAGATGGCCGGAAGAAATGATGCTGCTCTTGCTGCTGCTTTGCAAGCAATGGCTCAAGTTGTAGGACAGCAACAAGGTGCTGGTGGAGGTGAAGGTGTACGGATGCTGGAAACATTCTTGAGGAATCATCCGCCAACCTTCAAGGGAAGGTACGACCCCGATGGAGCGCAGACTTGGCTGAAAGAGGTAGAGAGAATCTTCAGGGTGATGCAGTGTACGGATGCTCAGATGGTGCGGTTTGGCACCCATATGTTGGCTGAAGAGGCTGACGACTGGTGGGTAAGCACTCAACCTATTTTGCAGAATGAGGGTGCTGTAGTCACATGGGCTATGTTTAGAAGGGAATTTCTGAGGAGGTATTTTCCGGAGGATGTCCGTGGTAGAAAAGAGATTGAGTTCCTTGAGCTGAAGCAAGGGGACATGTCTATCACCGAGTATGCTGCAAAGTTTGTGGAGCTTGCCAAGTTCTATCCACACTATGCTGCGGAGACTGCTGAGTTCTCCAAATGTATTAAGTTCGAGAATGGTCTGCGAGCTGATATCAAGCGGGCCATTGGCTATCAGAAGATCAAAGACTTTTCGGAGTTAGTGAGCAGTTGTAGGATCTATGAGGAGGACACTAAAGCTCACTACAAAGTGATGAATGACCGTAGAGGTAAGGGGCAGCAGAGTCGCCCGAAGCCTTACAGTGCCCCAGCTGATAAGGGCAAGCAGAGAATGCATGATGAGAGGAGGCCTGCACGTAGGGATGCTCCAGCTGATGTTGTATGCTATAAGTGTGGTGTTAAAGGCCACAAGAGTAATGCTTGCAACCGTGATGAGAAGAAATGTTTCCGTTGTGGGAAGAAGGGCCATACTGTTGCTGAATGCAAGCGTGGAGACATTGTTTGTTTTAATTGTGATGAAGAAGGTCATCTTAGCTCTCAGTGTACTAAGCCTAAGAAGGCGCAGACCAGTGGAAGAGTTTTTGCTTTAACCGGTACCCAGACCGATAATGAGGATCGACTTATCAGAGGTACTTGTTTCTTTAATGGTACTCCTTTAATTGCTATTATAGATACTGGTGCCACACATTGTTTCATTGCTATAGACTGTGCACAAAGATTGGGTTTGATTATGTCTGATATGAATGGGGAGATGGTTGTTGAAACTCCAGCTAAGGGTTCAGTAACTACTTCCCTTGTCTGTTTAATTTGTCTGTTGTCTGTTTTTGGTAGAGATTTTGAGGTCGATCTTGTTTGTTTGTCATTGGTGGGAATGGATGTAATATTGGGAATGAACTGGTTAGAGTACAATCATGTCCTGATTAATTGCTTTACCAAGACGGTGCGGTTTTCTTCTGCTGAAGAAGAGAGTGGAGCAGAATTTTTATCCACTAAAGAGATGAAGCGGTTAGAGCAAGAAGGAATTTTAATGTTTTCTTTGTTGGCATACTTGTCGATAGAGAATCAAGCTGTGATTGATGGACTGCCTGTTGTGAAAGAATTTCCTGAAGTTTTTCCTGATGAGATTCCAGATGTGCCACCGGAGAGAGAAGTGGAATTTTCGATTGACCTTGTGCCGGGTACGAAGCCTGTGTCGATGGCTCCTTACCGTATGTCAGCTTCTGAGTTAGCTGAACTGAAGAAGCAGTTGGAGGACTTACTTGACAAGAAGTTTGTAAGACCGAGTGTTTCACCATGGGGAGCGCCGGTGTTGTTAGTCAAGAAGAAGGATGGTAGCATGCGGTTGTGTATAGATTACCGTCAGTTGAACAAGGTGACGATCAAGAACAGGTATCCACTTCCGAGGATTGATGACTTGATGGACCAACTAGTGGGTGCCCGCGTTTTTAGCAAGATTGACTTGAGGTCAGGTTACCATCAGATTAAGGTGAAGGATGAAGATATGCAAAAGACGGCCTTTAGGACGCGATATGGTCATTATGAATATAAGGTGATGCCTTTCGGTGTTACTAATGCGCCTGGTGTGTTTATGGAATACATGAACAGAATTTTTCATGAGTATCTGGATCAGTTCGTGGTGGTCTTTATTGATGATATTTTGATTTATTCTAAGACTGAAGCAGAGCATGCAGAGCATTTGAAGATTGTTTTGCAGGTGCTGAAAGAGAAGAAGTTATATGCCAAGTTATCCAAGTGTGAATTCTGGTTGCATGAAGTAAGTTTTCTTGGCCACATCATTTCTGGTAATGGTATTGCTGTAGATCCTTCGAAGGTTGATGCTGTGTCGCAGTGGGAGACACCGAAGTCAGTTACCGAGGTTAGAAGTTTTCTTGGTTTGGCTGGTTATTACCGCAGATTCATTGAAGGATTTTCGAAGTTGGCACTTCCTTTGACGCAGCTGACTTGCAAAGGAAAAGCATTTGTGTGGGATACTAATTGTGAGAGTAGTTTCAATGAGTTAAAGCAAAGGTTGACGACTGCTCCTATTTTAATTTTGCCGAAGCCAGAAGAACCTTTTGTTGTTTATTGTGATGCATCTAAGCTGGGTTTAGGTGGTGTTTTGATGCAAGATGGCAAGGTGGTAGCGTATGCTTCTAGGCAGTTAAGGATCCATGAGAAGAATTATCCTACACATGATTTAGAGTTAGCAGCTGTGGTGTTTGTGTTGAGAATTTGGAGGCACTATTTGTACGGTTCCAGATTTGAAGTGTTTAGTGATCATAAGAGTTTAAAGTATTTATTTGATCAGAAGGAGTTGAACATGAGGCAGAGGAGGTGGCTTGAGTTGCTTAAAGATTATGATTTTGGCTTGAATTACCATCCTGGTAAAGCTAATGTAGTTGCTGATGCTTTGAGTAGAAAGACGTTGCATATGTCGGCTATGATGGTAAAGGAATTCGAGTTACTTGAATAGTTTAGGGACTTGAGTCTTGTTTGTGAAAGATCACCTCAGAGTGTGAAGTTGGGCATGTTGAAGATTAACAGTGATTTCTTGAATAGTATCAAGGAGGCGCAAAAGATTGATGTTAAGTTTGTGGAATTGATGGCTGCTAGTGATCAAAATGCGGATAGTGATTTCAAGGTTGATAACCAAGGTGTGTTGAGGTTTAGAGGAAGGATTTGTATTCCGGATGATGAGGGTTTGAAGAAGTTGATTTTAGAAGAAAGTCACAAGAGTAGTTTGAGTATTCATCCGGGAGCTACTAAAATGTATCATGACTTGAAGAAATTGTTTTGGTGGTCCGGATTGAAAAGAGATGTTGCTCAGTTTGTGTATGCATGTTTGACTTGCCAGAAGTCTAAGGTTGAGCATTAGAAGCCTGCAGGGTTGTTGACCCCTTTAGATGTGCCTGAGTGGAAGTGGGACAGCATTTCCATGGATTTTGTAACGAGTTTGCCGAATACTCCAAGAGGGCATGATGCCATTTGGGTCGTGGTCGACAGGTTGACTAAGTCGGCGCACTTTATTCCGATCAATATTAGTTATCCGGTAGCTCAGTTGGCGGAGATTTAAATTTGTGATATCGTGAAGTTGCATGGTGTTCCGTCAAGTATTGTGTCAGATAGAGATCCGAGGTTCACTTCAAGGTTTTGGAAGAGTTTGCAAAATGCATTGGGTTCGAAATTGAGGTTGAGTTCGGCTTATCATCCGCAGACAGATGGTTAGTCGGAGAGGACTATCCAATCCTTAGAAGATTTGTTGAGGGTGTGTGTACTCGAGCAGGGTGGAGCTTGGGACAACCACTTACCTTTGATAGAGTTCACTTCCAACAATAGTTACCATTCGAGTATTGGTATGGCACCGTTCGAAGCTTTGTATGGTCGAAGGTGTAGAACTCCTCTATGTTGGTTTGAGTCGGGTGAAAGTGTTGTGTTGGGACCTGAGTTAGTGCAGCAGACTACAGGAAAGGTCAAGATGATAAGAGAAAAGATGAAAGCATCGCAAGATCGTCAGAAGAGTTACCATGACAAGCGTAGAAAAGCCCTTGAGTTTCAGGAGGGTGAGCATGTGTTTTTAAGGGTTACTCCTATGACGGGTGTAGGACGTGCATTGAAGTCTAAGAAGTTGACTTCGAAATTCATTGGTCCTTATCAGATTTCAGAGAGAGTTGGTACCGTGGCGTATCGGATTGGATTGCCACCACATTTATCGAACTTGCATGATGTGTTTCATGTGTCGCAGCTGAGGAAGTATGTAGCAGATCCTTCGCATGTTATTCCTAGAGATGATGTGCAAGTTAGGGATAACCTTACCGTTGAGACTTTACCTTTAAGGATTGATGATCGTAAGGTGAAGCAGCTGAGAGGCAACGAGATACCTTTGGTAAGGGTTGTTTGGGGTGGTGTGACTGGTGAAAGTTTGACTTGGGAATTGGAGAGCAAGATGCAAGAATCCTATCCTGAGTTGTTTGTTGCTTGAAGTAATATTTCGAGGACGAAATTCTCTAAGTTGGGGAGAGTTGTAACGCCCTAGTTGTTATTTATTTATTTTAGTTGATTTTTGTGTGTTTTAGGTGCTTTAAAATTATTTATGTTGATTTATGTGAATTATTGGTGTTTGTTATTTTATTATATTTTATTATATGAGAATTAGTAATGACTTTTGTTATTTAAGTGAAAATAGAAGAAATAATATTTATTTTAGAAAAAGGGATTTAATTGATATTATTAGAATTAAGGTAGTGGGGGTTACACTTTAATTAGGAGAGTTAAGAGGGAGTTATGAGAAAGAAAAGGTTTTGGTTGGTAAGGATAGAAAGAGTCAGACAAAAACAAAACACGTATCAGTAAAAGAAAAGAATAGACTTTTGGGAGAAAGAGAGAAGAAGCCAAGGGAAGAACTAGGAAGAGGGAAATTCATCCAATTGCTTTAGGAATTTGCTGAATTAAGGTAAGGGTGGGTTTATGATTCAATAGCTGATATATATTTATATGATTTCATGAAATGGATTGAAAATGATGATTTGTTGGTTTAGGTTTAATAGTTATAAAAATGTCATTGTTGATGAATTATGTTATGATTGATGATGTTTCTATGAGATGTTTTGTTGTTTTGATGAGTAGTGAACCCATAAACTTCATTCTAAATCGTTTTGGGTGATTGGGGGATTAAAATTGGGTTTTTGGTTGAAAAAGGGGTTGGAAATTGTAGGTTTTTATCTGCCCAGATGAATTATCGCTTAAGCGAGATAGCCGTCGCTCAAGCAAGCGGCACTTCCCCTGCCCAGAATCGTTTCGCGTCCGTTCGCTCAAGCGAACGCTAAGCGAACTCTAAGCGAGCTAGGACCTGACTTTCGTCATTTGCTTCACTCAAGCGAAATTCCCGTCGCTCAAGCGAAATCTGCCTGAACCTGTAGTATGTGAGCGTCGCTCAAGCGAACGCCAAGCGAGCCTCAAGCGAGGAACACCCAGACTTACGTCAATTGAGTTCGCTCAACCGAACTGTGCTTCGCTTAAGCGAGATTGGTCCTGAACGACCATTTTGTGTAATTTTCCGAAGTGCTCCTAACCCAAACCTAAGCTTCCTAACTTGTTTGTTGGATTTATTAAGAATTGTTTAGATGGTAAAATTATATTATGAAGATGAATATGATGAAATTATGTATGTTACATGAAAAATAATTATGCTTTGCTAAGCCTGAAGTTAACCTTGATGGTGTTGAGTGGTTGTGTCCAGTTGGGGAGGGTGTCTTAGTTGTTAGACACAGTTGTTGATGTCCTGAGTTGTTGTTGTTGGTTGCATGCTGATATGCACCAGTAGTTGTTGTAGGGTTGTATGCAGATATACACCATTGAGTCATTCATAACTCATTTGCATCGTTGGGGGCTTATGCCCTGGAATGTTTTATACATTCAACCGTTGAGGGCTTATGCCCTGGAATGCTAGTCATTCACCTTTTGGGGGCTTATGCCCTGGGATGCTTTAACCATCCAAATTGTTGGGGGCTTATGCCCTGGAATGCTTAGCATTCAACGCGCGTAGTTGGTACCACATATGCATTGCATCAGTTGTTGGAGTCTTGAATAGTTGTTGTAGGTGTGAGTTGTTTTGTAGAGTTGTAGTTGGTGAGGTGTCGCCACAAGTGTTGTTGTTGTTGATGATCAAAGATGAATCAAAATTATAATGTTGAGGTGATATTGTTGATAATGTTGCTGTTGGTTGTTATTATTTGTTGTTATTTTCAATTTATTTTGATGATTCATATATCTATATATTACTTTTGATTTGTGAACTCACCCCTTCTGCTGGAATTGTCGCCTTGTGGGCAAGTGCAGGTAGCGAATGCTTGTAGGTTGATGGCTCTTGTGTCTAGGGCTCTGATGCGTAACGGGATGAGAATATTGCATGTCTAATTTTTCATTCCTTATGTATCACTTGTTGAACCATGTTGTTGAGGATTCTGTTAATGAATAATTCTTATTGATGTTAAGGCCTTTGTGCCAAGAACTTACTTGTAGTAGATTTGATGTTGATGCTTTGAATTAAGGATTTTCCGCTGCAGAATTTTAATATGATGGAATTTGTTGATGTTTTTAAATAGTTTTTATATTCTATTTAAATAATTTTGAAAAGTAGATGTAATACTCCGTTGTTTGCTGAACTCTGATGATTGTTGCATATTATTATGTCATTTTGGGGAACGGGGTGTTACAGGAGGTCCTGAAGATGTTTGGTTTCTCGCATCTGTTTTGTAGATGGATTAAGGAAATTCTTCGGTTAGCTCATTTATCTGTGATGTTTAATGGTAATGCGGTGGGCTACTTCCTTGTCAGAGAGCAGTGCGACAGGGGGGCCCTCTTTCCCCTCTCCTTTTTTGTCTTGCGGAGGAGGTGCTTAGTAGAGCTCTTCAGATGGAAAGAATATCTAATTGTTTACAGCCAATGTCTTATTGTAGGGGTATGTCTCTGCCGACACATATTCTTTATACTGATGATGTCTTCATTTGTTGTGTGGGTTCAAAAAAGAATATATGTTGTCTTTTACGGGTATTTCAAGCCTAATCTGATGCTTCTGGTCAATTTGTTAATTTGAAAAAAGTAAATTGTATATTGGCGTTATGTCTACTACTCTGAGAAATATGTTGGCTCTGTTATCGAGTTTCTCGGTTGGTACGTTGCCGTTCCAATACTTAGGTTGCCCGATCTTTCAAGGTAAGCCTAAGTGCATTCATTTCCAACCAATTGTCGACCGCATTAAGGTGAAGCTTGCTACTTGGAAAGGTGTCCTTTTGTCTATTATGGGTCGGGTGCAATTAGTGAAGTCAATTGTGCATGGTATGTTGGTTTACTCTTTTCATATTTACCGTTGGCCAGCTCGTTTGTTGCATAGGCTTGATAGATGGATAAAAAAATTTGTTTGGAGTGGTGACATTTACACTCGTAAAATTTGTACGATTTCTTGGAAGAATGTTTGCCGTCCCTCTAAAGCAGGTGGTCTTGATCTCAAATCAACTCAGGATATTAATGCTTCTTTGCTTTTGCATTTGAGTTGGAAACTGTTTACTCAAGATTCTCAATGTTTTCTCCTATTTCAGAAGCGGTTTCTTTCCTATGGTCTCCCTCGCAGCCACTATTTTAAATCCTCTATTTCGCCCGGTGTTAAGGAGTACTTGTCAACGGTGTTAGAGAACTCGGTTTGGATTATTGGTAATGGTGAAAATATTGATCTTTGGTTGGATAATTGGATGGGAGCAACTTTGGTTTCTATTCTTCAATCCCCGCCGAGTATGTATCCTCATCTCAAGACCAAGGTTCATTCGGTTATTGATAATGGCAGATGGCAGCTACTTCCTTCGCTCTTGAACTATCCGACAGTGGCAGAAAGTATTCTAAAAATAACTCTTCCGGTTACACCTTTACTAGATACGAGGGTTTGGACTCATGCTTCAAACGACATTCTTATAGCTAAGCTGGCTTTTCAATTTCTTAATCCTTCTCCGAACAAACTTGATTGGGCCTCCATTATTTGGCGTGCATGTATTCCTCCTTCCCATTCATTTGTGTTTTGGCGGCTGATGTTATATAAGCTTCCCACGGACGAGAACTTGCAAAGGCGTAGGTGTACTTTGGTTTCGATATGTGGTCTGTGTTACAAGCAAGCGGAAACTTCGCCTCATTTATTTCTTTCTTGTGACTTTGTGCTGGCTGTTTGGCATTGCATTGGGCTGAAGCTGAATCGAACTCTTTCTTTGGACTCGATTTTGTCTTTATTGAGTTGTGTTCCTACTTGCTGCTCCTCTCAAGTTAGGGATGTTTATGTGGCTGCGATTGTCCACTCGGTGTATTGCATCTGGCTGTCTAGGAATGCCTTACGTTTCAGTTTTGTCCCTCCCTCTCTTCATGCGACCATGGCAAGGGTCTCTTCTTTTGTTGCTATGTCGGGAATGCATTCTAACGATAACTGTTTAACATATGATGTTGCGGTTTTAAATAGTTTTTTTATTCCTCCTAATTACCGTCATTTCAAGGAAATTATATCAGTTGTTTGGAAACCTCCCACCATTACCTGGGTTAAGGTAAATACGGATGATTCAGTCATTGACAATAATGCTTCTTGCGGTGGTTTATTCCGTGATTTTAGAGGAACTTTTTTGGGCTATTTTGCTAGTAATGTCGGTCATGTGTCTGTTCTTGAAGCTGAACTTTTGTGTTTGATTTTAGCTATGGAGTTTGCTGCTAGTAATCATTGGACTCGTTTATGGATTGAATGTGATTCTTCTAGTGTAGTGCACACCTTCAAGAATCCCTCTATTATTCCTATTTCTCTTCGTAACCGTTGGCATAATTGTATGCACCACGGTATGACGGTTCTTTGTTCTCATATCTTTCGTGAAGGAAATTGTTGTGCTGATATGCTTCCATTTATTGGTCATTCTCTGACACACACTATTTGGTTTGATACCATGCCCCCCTCTTTGGTGGTTGATTTTGCTAGGGATAGAAGTGGTTTGCCAAATTACTGTTTTCCTTAGACACTTCTGTCTCTTTTTGTTTTACCTCTTTTCTTCTTTTGAGGGTTTTGGTCTAGTCCCCCCTCTTTGTATATTTTTTCCCTTTTTTTTAATAATATTACGTATCAGGATGGCGGTAGAGGATGGGGGTCACTGTTGAGTGCCAACCTAGTTGGGATGCTTCAATTTCCCCCTGATGCCAAACCTTCCTCTTGCCTTATCCAAAAAAAAAATGAAATTAATCTCAACAACAAATAAATAAACGAAACGTCTTACTAAAAATAACGAAGCAAGTAGATAGTAAAATATCAAAGTACAAGATTTGTTTCATGCATTAATTTTCCCATAAATTAAATCATGTTCTTCTCACTGCTCCCCAAAACTCACTCTAACTCAAAAACATTGCGCTCACTCCAAAAACTCAAAAAGACTTTGATCTTCTTCTCACAGTCATCATTGAGAAACCTTTGAATCTTCTTTTTCTTGCCATTGTCACTCACACTTACTTTACATAGAAACCCTTCTTATTTTCTTCCAATATCGACATTCACGATGAACCTATAAGCCTCATTCAATATTGTTCACCCTCCTGAAATCATTTTTCTCTTCTATCGTCAATACAAATTCTTTAAAACCTTAAAATCCTGTAATTCTCCATAAATTCTACCCATTAACTCGTTGAAACCCAAAAATAAAAAGTGATTGATCATTATTGTTTCATATGTTTTAATTTCATTTTTTATTAATTATTAATTTGTGATCAATTTGAAATCATGCACTTTATCAATGACTTATACAATATACTTATTTGATCATTTATTCCTACTAACAATTCACGTTGGTTTGAAACTTTATGTGGAATCTGTAACATCCCCAATTTTCATGACCAAACATTTGTTTTATTATTATTAGTATTATTATAGTTATTAATGTTGTTATTACCTATTATTACCCTTCAATGTATGAATATTCACACTATTGACAAATCATATATATTTTCATTTTCGGTTAATGTTTGAAAATTAGACCAAGTAGAAAGTTTAAGTGAACCAAACCCAACTTTTAATTGACTCAAAAGCCAAGAGTATAATATAGGTGGGATTGCTACAATAAAAAGGGACATTTTAGTAAAAAGGTGTGTGTGTGTGTGTGTGTGTATATATATATTCTTTAATTAAACACCCTTTAGTTATTGTTTAAAAAGAAAAGAAAGATAGGAGGTAGAGAGAAACATAGGTCTAAAGGTAGAGAGAAAGAGATTGTCGAGAGAGACAAAGAGAAAGGAAGGTGAACCGTTAGAGGGTGAGGGACTCATGCATCATCCAAGAAGAAGGAACCCCAAGCTTTCCCAATTCTTCCTATTTGGGCAACGATTCAGTAGAAAGGCAAATCCTGAGTGTTAGTTAAGAATTATAACACTGCAGGGCAAACCTGAGTAAAGATGCATCCCCAGTTGAAAGGCAAATCCTGAGTGTTCAGCTAGATATAATACTGTAGGGCAAACCTGGGAAACGATGGAAATCCGGTAGAAAGACAAATCCTGAGTATTCAGTTAAAAATTAATGACACTGCAGGGCAAACCTGGGAAACGATGGAAATCCAGTTGAAAGGCAAATCCTGAGTGTCCAGCTAAAGTGAATTAGATTATATTTAATTTAGGAATACAAACTCCATCCTTCAGAAATCATTGTTTATTTGATAAATTGTTTAACTGGTATAAGAGTTCATTTTTGGTAAAACTGATGAGAGGATTTTCTTCATGCCTAGTACACCAGGCATGGCTGGAATATCAAAGTACTTTTATATTCTATGTTACTGAGTCTTTGTGCTCATTATGTTTGGGTGATGTTTTCAGGTTTAGCTCAACATTGGAAAGTTGAAAAGTATGTCCGGACTACTCGTCAACAATTTAATGTAGAGCTTCTTTATCACCGGATCACAGTTAAAGTCATAGATTATAAGTTGTATTCTGTTGTGTCATCTGATTACATTTATATATGAAATTGGTGTATTTAAAGTTTGACAAGGATTCAAGTTTTATCGAATTTCATTGATACATAAATTTTAAATTTTCCTTGTCTCTAGTATCAAGCATCTTTCTAGATGTTACATAATCAAATATCTCCATTGAAATCTCTCTTTTAATGTGGAGGCTATGGTCCACTAGGAACCCTACTAAGGATAATTTGACTTGGAGAAGTATTTCAAATTATGATTTTTTGTTATCCTTAGCTGGTGGTTGTAAATAAGAAAGGGTCAACCATTTGTTCTTCAAGTGCGACTTTTTTTTTCGTAATATTTGGTCTGCTTTTCACAAGTAGTCGAAAATTTCTTTCATTTTACTAAATAATCATTATGTTCATGAGCTTCGACCTCATGGTTCTCATTTGCTCCATTAAAAGAGATTAGTCATTGCTTTCAGTTTATTTGGTTGGAGTATAGCTTGATTTATTTGGAAAGAAAAAACTATCGTATCTTTGGAGAAAAGATATTGTCTAGGATGCAAGATGCTAGACACAATTAAATATCTTGTTTGGTGGTGGCAAAAGACTAAGAAGGTAGATTTTACTTTTCATTTTAGTTTTTTGTAATTTTTTTTATTCTTTGACACATTTTGTACTTGAACGAATTTTTAATATATTATTTATTTGGCTTCTTCAAAAAAATAACAAACCATATGAGTTTTATCGTGATAAATCATATATTTTTCATCAGGACCGTTATAAAGTACATTTCATCTCTGCATTTTATTTCTTAACATGGATTTTTACATAAAAATTAAACTATGACAGAGAATTGGAGACACCAGACCTCCAGTTAAGGCCTTTGCAAACTCCACTAGGAGGATCACAAAAAGTTGAATACGCTCCACTTGCATCACATAATCCCTGACATTGTGCCATGCAATTTTTCATGCCGCATGCATGGTTGTTGAATTTTGCATTTTTCACCCGTTGCCTTACCATTTGTACTGCACCAAAGTAAATCCATAGATAAATCAAAGATAAAAACACTAAGAATAGGATTAAAGATAGCATATTATAGTAAAAATATACATAGAAAATGTTGTATATATCCTAGAAGCATCAAAAAGAGTGAGAGAAGAGCGAGAAAAATGATCTTTTGATTTCTCATTTTCTTTAACATGAAATTGGCTGCACAATGTCCTATGATATGAGCAAGTGTGTGTGTCTATATATAGATGAGTGGGAGAATTTTTCTAGTACTCTGGAGTAATGTAGACTATGATGGAGTCAAAAAAAATTAATTTTAATTAATCATTAATTCCACTGTCGAAGTTTTAGTTTAAAACTTTTGGCCCAAACAAATTTAGTTTATAACATTCCCAAATTAAACAACTAGATCCACACACTCGGTACAAGTCTATTCGAATAAAAAGCAAATTTCCATTTAATGTTTTATAAAATTATATAAAAATCTTTAATGGTGGCACATAAAATTTATAGAAAAAAAGTAAAATAAAAAAGTGTGTAAATTTCTTTTTATAAAAAAATAGTAGTAATACTTATCTTTTGTTAATTATTATTTTTTACTTTTATAAGTTTTTATTTTGAAAACTTTATTCACCAAGTCATCCGGTTTAACATATATAGTTTAACTAAATGTTCTTATTACAAGTATAATTTTTAAGATTAGAAAATAATTTTCCTTCAAAAAAACGATTACAAAAGAATTTCTATGTTATTTAAGATGACCCTGTGTGAAAACATAAAATGACAAACAAACTAACAGTTATCGATATGTGTGTGTGTATGTATATATATATTCAATCAAATCATACAATAATACCATTATGTTTGGACAAGGTACTAAAATAACTCTAAATCAATTAATAGGGGTTATTTGATTAGATCATGTGTAAAAATGTTTTACACCACCACCTGGGTATATATGAAATTAATCTCAATAACAAATAAATAGAACGAAATGTCTTACTAAAAATAACAAAGCAAGTAGATAGTAAAATATCAAAGTACAAGATTCATTTCATGCATTAAATTTCCCATAAATTAAATCATGTTCTTCTCACTGCTTCCTAAAACTCACTCTAACTCCAAAACATTGCGGTCAGTCCAAAAACTCAAAAAGATTTTGATCATCTTCTTACAGTCATCATTGAGAAACCTTTGAATCTTCTTTTTCTTGCCATTGTCACTCACACTTACTTTACATAGAAACCCTTCTTCTTATTCTCTTTCAATATCGACATTCACGATGAACGTATAAGCCTCATTCAGTATGGTTCACCCTCCTGAAATCCGTTTCCTATTCTCGTCAACACAAATTCATTAAAACCCTAAAATCCTAAAATTCTCCATAAATTGAATCCATTAACTCGTTGAAACCCTAAAAAAAAGTGATTGACCATTATTGTTTCATATGCTTTAATTTCATTTTTTATTAATTATCAATTTGTGGTCAGGTTGAAATCATGCACTTTATCCATGACTTATTTGATCATTTATTCTTATTAACAATTCACATTGGTTTGAAACCTTATATGGAATCAAATATCTCCATTGAAATCTCTTTTTTAACGTGGAGGCTCTTGTCCACAAGGAACCCTTCAAGGATAATTTGATTTGGAGAAGTATTTCAAATTATGATTTTTTGGTATCCTTAGGTGGTGGTTGTAAATAAGAAAGGGTCAACCATTTGTTCTTCAAGTGTAACTTTTTTTCGTAATATTTGTTCTGCTTTTCACATGTGGTTGAAAATTTCTTTCGTTTTACTAAATAATCATTTTGTGCTTGAGCTTCGACCTCATGGTTCTCATTTGCTCCATAAAAAGAGATTAGTCATTGCTTTCAAATTATTTGGTTGGCGTGTAGCTTGATTTATTTGGAAAGAAAAAACTATCGTATCTTTGGAGAAAAGATATTGTCTAGGATGCAAGATGCAGTTGATAGACAATTAAATATCTTGTTTGGTGGTGGCAAAAGACTAAGAAGGTAGATTTTACTTTTCATTTTTTGTAATTTTTTTATTCTTTGACACATTTTGTACTTGAACGAATTTTTAATATATTATTTATTTGGCTTCTTCAAAGAAAACAAACCATATGAGTTTTATCGTGATAAATCATATATTTTTCATCAGGACCGTTATTGAGTACATTTCACCTCTGCAATTTATTTCTTAACATGGATTTTTACATAAAAATTAAACTATGACAGAGAATTGGAGACACCAGTCCTCCAGCCAACGCATTTGCAAACTCCCTTGCATCACATACTCCCTGACATTGTGCCATGCAATTTTTCATGCCACATGGTTGTTGAATTTTGCATTTTTCACCCGTTGCCTTACCATTTGCACTGCACCAAAGTAAATCCATAGATAAATCAAAGATAAAAACACTAAGAATATGATTAAAGATAGCATATTGTAGTAAAAAGATACAGAGAAAATGTTTTATATACCCTAGAAGCATCAAGAAGAGTGAGAGAAGAGCGAGAAAAATGACCTTTTGATTTCTCATTTTGTTTAACTTGAAATTGGCTGCACAATGTTGTATGATATGAGCAAGTGTGTGTGTCTATATATCGATACGAGTGGGAGAATTTTTCTAATACTCTAGAGTAATGTAGACTATGATGGAGTAAAAAAAAAAATTAATTAATCATTACCATGATAAATGTGTAATTAACATATGTGAAATAAAATTAATCATTAATTCCACTGTCAAAGTTTTAGTTTATATCATTCCCAAATTAAACAACTAGATCCACACACTCGGTACAAGTTTATTCGAATAAAAAGCAAATTTCCATTTAATGTTTTATAAAGTTATATAAAAATCTTTAATGGTGGTACATAAAATTTATAGAAAAATAAGTAAACTAAAAAAGTATGTAAATTTCTTTTTATAAAAATATAATACTTATCTTCTGTTATTTTTTATTTTTTTACTTTTGTAAGTTTTTATTTTTAAAACTTTATACACCAAGTCATCCGGTTTAACATATATAGTTTAACTAAATGTTTTTATTACAGGTTTAATTTTTAAGATTAGAAAAGAATTTCTAATTTATTTAAGATGACCCTATGTCAAAACGTAAAATGATAAATAAAATAATGGTTATCGTTATACGTATTTTTATTTGGATACATCGAAATGTATTTTTCTTATATATATATATATATATATATATATATATATATATATATATATATATATATATCAATTATTTTACTAGATCATGTGTAAAAATGTTTTACACCACCACCTAGGTATATATAAAATTAATCTCAATAACAAATAAATAAAACGAAACGTCTTACTAAAAATAACAAAGCAAGTAGATAGTAAAATATCAAAGCACAAGATTCATTTCATGCATTAATTTTACCATAAATTAAATCATGTTCTTCTCACTGCTCCCTAAAACTCACTCTAACTCTAAAACATTGCGGTCACTCTAAAAACTCAAAAAGACTTTGATCTTCTTCTCACAGTCATCATTGAGAAACCTTTGAATCTTCTTTTTTTTGCCATTGTCACTCACACTTACTTTACATAGTAACCCTTCTTCTTATCAGTTACGTGTTGTAACAGCCCGTTTTTCGCGTTTGTTTTATTTTAATTATTTTACTTTGTGTATTATTTTAATTGTGTGCATTTTCATATGTTTGTGCATTTGAGGGGTAATTAGTAATTTGGGAGGATAGCGTTTTATCGTTTTTCTAAGATAGGACCGTTTTATTAATTAAGTTGTCGGAGCGCGTTAATTAATTAGTTATCGTTGGTGTGTATTTAGTAGATTGGTGTGAGCCCATTCATTTATTCATTTGTGTGTTTAAGGCCCATTAAGGGAGAGGGAGTATATAAGCTTAGTTTTTAGTAACTAGGTTAGAAACTTTGTTCATTTTCACACAAACACAAGAGGAGGCAAATTGAAGCTAGAATTGTTGATTCTTGGTGCTAGAGGTAAGAGGGTTAGGTTTCACTCATAAGTTCATAACTTTTCATTTTTCCCATTTTATGAACTTGATGAAATTGATTCTATGTGCTGTAAATTCGTGCATGTTTGTTGCTATTATGTTTGAGAACATGATTTGCATGATAAATGTGTGGCTATATGTGAATTAACATGTTGAAATGCATAAATGTTGGTGTTTTGTGTTCTTGAGCAAATTTGATGAAAAATGAAGTTGTGATGTTAGATTATGCATGAATTGATGTTCATTAGTTGTTATTGATGATTGTTAAACTGTTGGAATCGAATTTGTTGAACTTGAATCGTTGTATACGAATTTGTGTAGAAATTTGAGGTTGTGTTGGTGTTTTGAGAAAATCCTATGATTTTGATAAAATGAGTTGAATTGTTGTTTCTAATGCTTGATTCATGTTTGTTTAAGTGTATTGAAGCTATTTTGACCCATAAACACTTTCTGGAACTTGTTTTGGTGGATTGGGGTTTTGAAAATTGAGTTTTGGTGTGAAAAAGGGGTTAAACCCGAGAGGTTCTGGGCTGCCCAGATGAAGCTTCGCTTGAAGCGAGATTTTCTCGCTTGAAGCGAACCTTCAAAGGGGAAACCCAGAATTTTGGATGCTATTTCGCTTGAAGCGAGCTCCAAGCGAGATGCACCTGTGCTCTCTGGAACTATCTCGCTTGAAGCGAGATAAAATGGCTTCAAGCGAGATTGACCTGTTCCAGCCCATTTGATCTTTTTGTTTCGTGAACTTGGGACCTTTCCGAGCATTTCTTAACACTTATTTTAACCTCTATAAACACTGTTTGCATCTATAATCCTACTGGAACAACAATTGAGTCGAATTGGATCGAATTTTGAAGATTGAACTTGAAACTTGAAAATGGTCAAGAACACGGACTTTCCGGAACTTGATTCTTTTCAAGAAAACCAAGTGGGATTATACTTGAATAATGTTTATATGACTTTTAAAGATGATTTCAATTGGTTCCATGGATCGATTACTTGATTTGCTTTGAAAACTTATAACTTTGGAAAAGTGGCAAAAGTGAGACGAACTTCAAGAATTTTGTGTATTCTTCATATGTGGCCGATGAAATGCTTATGTAACCTCTACTGTACACATGTATGACTTGTGAGAATACATGGCATAGGCAATTGAGCTTGGTATTGGGTTTTAGTTCTTAACTTCAAATATTTTTCAAAGTTGTGAATATGAGACGAACTTGTGTAATTCTTACCTTGAAGTTTATTTGATGGTGAACCTTTTTGAATATTGATTCCTATGGTTAATTGTATACTTGTGAATGAAGTTGGATAGTGATAAAGTAAAATATCATGATCTAGTATGTTATTTTCTTTACTTGAAATACATGAAGTTTTGCTTGTTCATGGTGAACTATGTGAAGAAGGTGATAATGTTGATTGTATACATGTTCAATGGTGATGGATATATGTATGTTGAACGTATGCGCAATTGTTGATGTGTGCATACTTGATTAAATGGTATTTGGTGATAATTGCATAATTGTATGCATGGTTTTGGTGATGATTGCATAATTGTATGCATGGTTTGGTGATGATTGCATAGTTGTATATGCATGGTTTGGAGAATTGTGTATGAGCATATGTATTGAGTCAAGTCATATGTTCATGCATTCATTGTTGAGGAGACGGACAGATGTCCAAAGTGTAAGGCAGGAGTGAACCTTACACTCGATGTGTTTGTTGTATCGGAGGTGACGACCTTGAGGAGACTTGGTACCACATGCATCTAGATGAGTCTAGAGACATTGCATGATTTGTTTGTGAGTCGAATTGCATTTGAATTGTGATATGTGTGCGATACACTCGAATTATGTGAACTTGAAATGATGTCTATGAATGATATTGAGTAAGATAAATGTGGAGATACTATGAGTATATGTTTGGCAATGTTGTTTATCATTCTTGAATATATGATCATTATTTCAATGTTCTTGTTATCTGTTTATGGATTATGATGATGTAATGCTAACCCTCAGTGGTTTACCACCTGCCTTTCCGTATGGACGGGTAGATGGAGTGTAGGATGCTTAGTTACTTTGATGTTGCCGAGGAGCGGGAGTTCCTCGTTCTTGTGCAAGTGTCTAGATTAGGGCTCTGATCTAGGGTGTCCTTGCATGTTATTTCTTTTATGACTATGTTGTTTTGTGGAGTTGAGACATTGTTATTTTTGAGTTTGAGATCATGTATTTATTATCATGAGATTTTGGAGATGTTGCTTATATGGTTTACATATATTCCGCTGCTATGCTTATGTAATTTGATAATTTATACATGTATGCTGGATTTTGTTTGGTGACGTAGCATCTATTTCTTGAATATGTCTGATGTATTCTCGCGTTTATCGCTTAGTAGAAATAGGGTGTTACACGTGTGCCTTGAACTGCGAGAACCGGGATCAGTTTAATTCCAACCAATCCACCTACTATATATAGTAAGTTTGTGGTCCAAGATTCATAAAACACACAATTTTCTCTCTTCTCCTTTCCTAATCCGTAAGCCTTCTCCCTCCCACAATCTTCAACTTCTCTCATCCATAACTTCTACGTTCCTTCTCTGAATCGTGCAAACGAGATATCAAAATGAAGCTAGCGACGAATCCTATCTTCCAATGTGTGATTCACTGTCATTTGATGAGGTATTCCTCTCCTTTTTCCTCTTTTAAATCACGGTTTTGGTGTTTGCAAGGGTAAGAGTGTCGAGTTTTGGTTTTCTTGCATGATGTTATGTGTTAATGTTGTTGGGTAAGTCCGTATGAGTATAGATCTGAAAGAAAACTTACGATCTGTTCGTTGTAAAATTTTAGTGTTCTTGGAAAAGTGTTGAAATGTAAATTTTATTTGATATATATGCTTTAGACGAGTAAATGAGTTGTTTGAACCGATTTATTTTTGAAAAATGTTGTCCGGATGAAAGTGCTGAACCGTGTAGGGAAATTTTCGTCATTTTAGACTGTTGAAATATGAAAAAGAGTTGACCAATGGATTCGTGTCGTCAAGACGGTCGAAATGGACCTATGGTTTGCGTCGTTCCGACGACGAATGAATTTATAGTGAATTTTTTTAAAATAATTTGTGTCGGAGCTTTCACTATAAGTGACTGCTGACACTTTTAGAGTTTGAATTTTAAATGTTTGAACTACTGAGTTGTGAAAATATTATGTCTGTGAATTTGTGTTAGATTGGCTGAGCCAGAGGCTCTGGTATATGTAATTTAACATATACAATTTAACTAAATGACGGTTGTTGAGTTTTTGTATTTTTTTATTAGTGGTTTAAATTTTAAGATTAGAACATAATTTCTATATTATTTAAGACGACCTTGTGTCAAAAGGTTAAATGAAAAATAAAATGAACAGTTATCGTGATATATATATATATATATATATATATATATATATATATATATATTTTATTGAATATATCGAAAATGTATTTTCCATACGTATATTCCCAATCAAATCATAGCATGATACCACTATTTTTGGATAAGGTACTAAAATAACTCGAAATCAATTCCAAGGAGTTATATGAATGTATCATGTGTAAAAATGTTTTACACCACCACTTGGGTATATATGAAATTAATCTCAATAAATAACTAAAATGAAACGTCTTACTAAAAATAACGAAGCAAGTAGATAGTTAAAAATCAAAGTACAAGATTCAATGACGATATTTAATTATGAAGATGTTGGAGATACCTATATATTCAATGAGAAACAAGGAGGGACAAAAAGGTTTTTGTTCAAATTAAGAAAATTATTATATCAACTAGCGTTTATCGGGGCATTCCGTGCTCGTCTGTCAGTTCTTTTTATTGCATTAATGCGTATAAATAACAAACAACAGTTTTTATGAAATTTTGATTTTGATTCAATGAGTTTGATTTTGATTAAAACTATATGTATTAGATATTTTAAGTTTTTCATATTGTAACAAACTACACTTATCTTTTTCAATGATACCAACAATATAAGAAATATCTTTTCTAAAATGAAAACCATGTAACAAATGTAATATTTATTCTTACCTTATTGAATGACATCAACAATATAACATTATTATATGCAAAGTTATTTAAGGGTAAAATTGGAAGTGAAAAAGCCATCTCAAACCATTGTATTCTCATTATATATAGTATATATGAAAAGAAAGGGACACATTTTCGCGTTTATTATTCGTTTGTTTTACATGTTAGTATCTGCATCAGTACCTCGTGATCGTATTGTGGCTAGTTGGCTATAATCGATCTTGAGTTTGTTGTTGTTTTTCATAATAAATTGTGGCGTTTAGGTTTCTTATCGTGTTAATGGTGGAATCCAGCCATCTTTCTCAAAATTTGGGGTCCATTGCTCATCAATCCACACGCTTCTTTTTTTCCTTCAATTTGATTTCATGTCCATATGCGGGTTCATTGGATTGTATGGTAGTGTTTGTTTGAATGCTTCAAATATAGATTTGTCGTTTCTTACCCTTTAGGGTTATTTGTATTACTCATTCCGACTCTTTCTTTTTTGCTTACCGTATCAGGTTTTCTTTTCCTCGGTTTTATGTACTTTTTAATTTAATCTATCGCATATCCATCTAAGCTGTATTTGGTCAAAAAAATATAAGGAAAGAAAGAGAGAATATTATGGAATATATTATCACCATTGAAATCTCTTTTTTAACGTGGAGGCTCTTCTCCATTCGGAACCCGACTAAGGATAATTTGACTTGGAGAAGTATTTCAAATTATGATTTTTTGTTATGCTAAGGTGGTTGTTGTAAATAAGAAATGGGCAACTATTTGTTCTTCGAGTGTGACTTTTTTGGTAATATATGGTCTGCTTTTCTTAAGTGGTTGAATATTTCTTGCCATTTACTAAATAAACCTTTTGTGCATGCTCTTAGACCTCTTGGTTCTCATTTGCTCCATAAAGAGATCAGTCATTGCTTGCAATTTATTTGGTTGGCGTGTAGCTTGATTTATTTGGAAAGAAAAAACTATCGTATTTATGGAGAAAAGATATTGTCTAGGATGCAAGATGCAGTTGATAGTCAAAATAAAATATATTGCTTGGTGGTCGCAAAACACCAAGAAGGTGGATTTTACTTTTGATTATAATTTATGGTGGATTAACCCACTAACTTGTCTTGGTTATTCCAAGATCTGGTTTAGTTGGTGGTGTGTCTAGTTTGTATTATAAACTTTAATAATTTTTTCATTCTTGACACATCTTGTACTTGAACGAATTTTTAATATATTATTTATTTGGTTTCTTCAAAGAAAACATATCATCTGAGTTTTATCGTAAGAAATCATATATTTTTCATCAAGATCGTTATTGAGTACATATCACCTCTCTAATTTATTTCTCAACATGGATTTTTACATAAAAATTAAACTATGAAAGAGAATTGAAGACACCAGTCCTCAAGTTAAGGCATTGGCAAACTCCATTAGGAGGATCACAATAAGCTGAATAAAATCATCTTGCATCACATAATCCCTGACATTGTGCATAGCAATTTTCCATGCCGCATGGTTTTTGAAGTTTGCATTTTTCACCCGTTGTCTTACCATTTACACTGCACCAAAGTAAATCCGTATATAAATGAAAAATAAAAACAGTAAGAATAAGATTAAAGATAGCAAATTGTAGTAAAAAGATAGAGATACAGTGTTTTATGTACTGTAGAAACATCAACAAGAGTGAAATAAGAGCGAGAAAAATGATCTTTTGATTTCTCATTTTGTTTAAGTTGAAATTTGCTGCATACATTCGAGACGTGAGGGAGTACTAACTTTTTCTACATAAAGTTTATACATAGAATTTTAAAAGAATACTTTTTCTTTAAATTTTAAATAACAACTTTTTCTACATAACTTTTATCTTGAAAATTGGGTAATAATTGATTAGTTAAATAATTAATCTTACATGTGAGTCAATCGCCATTTATATGCACGCACCAAACCCAATAACGTTAGGATGAAAGGATGTTAATGAGAACACTATATTCCACATAATAAATATAGGGCTTAAGTCGAGTTTATAAAAGATATCTGTTTCACCTCACAATCTGATTTTCCAAAATTTATTTAGATCCAATGTAAAATCCTAATGTGATATAGTCATTTGTTCTCATCAATAAAATTAATGCAGTACACCTTTATCTGCTCACACATATGGAAGATCTTAATCTAGTTTATTATACTTATCCTTATGCTACATTACAAAGTGAAAACAGCACCATAAACATATATTAATTAAAGCTTATATTTGTATTTTGTTGTTCAAATAATACAACTAATTTATTAATTAGAGCATCTTGAAGCCAGATGTCTTGCATATTGTCTTCTCAATGAAGCACCGTGTTGCATATATTTTGTTGGCAATTTGAGACGGGTGATCATCAAAGAAGAGATGAGTGTTTCTGTTTGCACAAGTAGCACTATAAGGATGGCATTTGAGATCACCAAAAATGTTATTTGGGCAGCAAGGTTTCCATGTTTCTAATATCCCTGCAAAGAAAATCAGTTATTATTCAATTCGGTCCGCTAGTGCCAACATAAGCCATTATAAGTTTGACTCAGGTCCTCTCCCATAAAGCAGTTGTGGATCAACTAGTTAAAAAATTGTTGCAGCTGCTCCGTGAGAGAGGATCTGAATCTTGTTAAATCAAACATTGAATAACAATTTGAATTTCTTCTTACCATATTTGTATCCATTTTCCCTTAGATCTATAATGGACTCATAAAGATCTGAATGCATAAAGGTAAAGCCAGGAAGTTGAGACTGTAGCTTTTGAAGTACATTTGGCAAACGATTATTGTAAAAGGAAATTTCCCTGTTTATTGTCTCATTGCATTCTCCTCTTGGTCTTGGTTTTGGAGCAAATGATGGAAAGCACCCAAGTGGTGCAATATTATTCGTGAAAAACCTTCTAGCTCCTAGGTTGTAAATTTTCTGCAATAAGCAAATGATTTTGCACAGTTGAAAGAAATTTCATTTGCTCCAATTTTAGATTGTGTTAAACCCAGCTTATATTTTTATTTAAAATTAAATTAAAATTAAAGTTTAAAAAGTAGAAGAGTGATTTTAATGTAAGTAGCCCATACAAATTGAAGTATTATTGAATTTTTTATTATCTCAGCTTATTATATTAAAACTACATAAGGGATTTATCAAAAACCAAAAATAAAATTATAGAACAAATTAAGTGTGAAACTAATACATGATTGTAAAAATTAAGGTGATTCTTAGATAAATTCATGTTTGTTTAGATATAAGGATCCGATAACCAAAATTTATTTATAAATTGAATTTATTTTGAAATAAATAAAAATAAAAATTTGATATAATATTAAATGATTGGATGATGCATACATACTCAAATAAAATTATTGATTTTTTTTTTTCAAAAACATCTTTTATTTTTTAATATTTTGTTTTTTTGTATTAACCCTCCTTTATCAGAGAAAATGGACACCGATAGTCCATAGTTTTTTTTTTTTTTTGAAAGGATAGTCCATAGTTTTAACATGTTTGATTAAATAAATTATATCATCACCGAATTACAATAAGATTCATTAAAGATACAATAGAAAAATTTCAACGGTGCTTTTTTTTTTTCAATGGAAAAAGTCAAAATACATTACATTATCGTCAAATACATTTAGTTTCCGGTCAAAATAATAAAACAATATATTATAACCATTCCTATTATTTTATAATATTAAATCAATGGTTCAATCAAGATGAGCCTAAGTTGGGGAAATTTTGCTAAACATTGCCATGAAAGTGAAACCATATGTATATGTAGATTCCAATGTTATGTATAATTGCAGTTTTTTTTTTTTTTTGAAGGAATGTATGATTGCAGTTATAGAGTTAAAAAGAACAATAAATTCTGTCACATATACCTGCAAGCGTAGGGAAAATTCTTTTAGCAGATAGGAAGAAAAATTTCTAGAGCCACGGTTAACCAAGTTGTCATTCACACCAGTAGAGACAACAAACAAGGATTCAGATAGATGCCTCTCTAATTTTTCTTTTTCATCAAACATATGTGGCAAGTTATTCTTAATAACCCTTGTGAATAACTTTATCTGTTTGTCAAGTGTCAAAGTATTCTGCAAAAAGGAAAAAAATAAATACATGACAACATAAGATAAAAATTAAGAACTCTTTAATACAAAGAATAGCTAAGCAAGCTTATGAACTTCAAAAATGTAGGTATCAAATTTACATTGTTAGTTTCTGGAAGAATGCCCGAACCAGCAGACGCAAAATTTATGCCTGTCGTGATTTTGTTTCTTTGAGCCTTTGAAAGTCCCAAATAGGGAGGAACAAAGGGTAGCCCTAGATGTATAGCTGCGTAAATAGTGTAATGAAAGGTCATTGAAATGAATCTACGAAGACCGGACGCTAGACACTACACATCAATACCAATATTAATTTGAGAAAAGAGAATAATTAAATGTCTATGCGGGATACCAACTCATTTCAAACACTAGAAACGCTTTCAATCTAAAGAGTTAATATGTTACATAGAGATAAATTAATAAATTAGTGGGAAAAATTTAGTAAGATAATAAACTATGATTTTAAGAAACAAAGAAATGACATAGTGAAAAATGTGAATTGTGTTTTCTCACCTAAGTAATCAACCACAGTTTTTCCATTAGTGTATCGACCAGTAGGTTTGCCACCACAAAAGTCTATACCGTAAGGAGGAAATTTTGCATTCGATTGAATTGGAAGATAATTGTTGTTACCACTGTCAACAAGGGAATCACCAAAAACGTAGATAGCTGGAATCTGTTTTGGGTGATATGAAATTGTTGATGAAGCTAGGGATAAAAGAAAAGTAATCAACACATAAAAAAAAGTGAGATAATTAATATTCATTTTCTGACACCAATATAGAAATAGTGTAGGAGGGATTGACCAACTTGTTTCTCTGCTTTGTAATGATTGTTGAACATTAGTTTGGGGTTTTATAGTGGTATAGATGTTTTTCTATAACAAAAAAAATACAAATCAATGTGAATATAAGATTTTTTTTTTTAGAGAATATGAGTATAAGAGATATAATTTACAATTACATGATTGTACGTATAACCTTATTACAAGGATTCAATTTGAAAGAGCAACCTACTTTTGTCTACAAAATCCCCCCTTGAATAAAATTCAATATTGATGATTTCTGAAGTCAAATCAAGTGACTCAGCTTTTTGGATTTTTGCCTTTCAAGAACTTCCCATTATGGAGTAACTGTTCAGCTGCATCTCAAATGCCTACCTCATGCCAACCAGGGTAAACATGGTACGATCCCTTAATTAGTGATGCATTTGAAGCTATCAGAATAATAATTGATATGATGGTAGTGGCATTAGTTGGATACGGAGCCAAGTATAGAACCGGTTCCATTCACTCACCTTTCCAATTTTTAACAATATGTAATTAACTTGCTTTTGCGAACATTTTGAAAACTTGCTTTTGAAATAGGAAACAATGACTTTTTACTGTTTTATATATTAATATAAAATATAATTTGGAATATATTGTAAGATTAGTGGGACCCATCGTAAATTTTGTAAGAGTGATATGAATATTTAGAAAATGTAATTGAGTAATATAAAGTATTATGTGTGACCCATTTATACCACTCATATGAGTGACATGAATGTGGGTGTTCTAAGTAAATAAGAGATTCCTTCTTTCCAATGTGGTATTATATTACAACTTTTACATTAACATCAACCTCAATGGAATCTTTGGTTTAGGGAAAAACACAAAAGTACCGGTCCAATAATTTAAAATTATACTTTTGTTTTTATTAGGTCAAAAGAAAGGTTAGGCATCGGGGAAAACTGAAGCATCTCAATTAAATTGACACCCAATAAAGACTCTTTTCTTCTACCGTCTTTCCAATACGTAATATTATTAAAAAAAGAGAAAAATATGTAGAATAGGGGGACTAGGCCAAAACCCTCAACACAGAAAAAATAAAATAAAGAGCTAAAAATCAAAAGTTGTATTATTTGTTACTTTAAAATATCAATAAGATGTTAATTACATTTCCTAAAAAAAAGATATTAATTATATTTTTCAAACATTATTTACTACATCTTAATATATTTAAGTAATCAATTAAGATGTGGAAAAACAAGCAAAGAACATTGTACTTGACCTCAAGTCGTTAATGAACATCTTCAAATGACGAATTGTTTACGAGAGGCTCAGTCTCATTTTTACGTAGAACAATTCTTTTTTTTTTTTTTTGAAGAGGTATGTAGAACAATTCTTGTTCCGAACCGGCCAGAAGACCAACCGCACGTTGACATGTGGCATATAATACACCAGCTTGCTTGCACCGTGCCACACAGGAATGCGCTCTCGCGCCAGGTTTCTTGTGAATAACAAATATCTTAAGGAAAATGTTAAAAAATCGTACTCCCGATGTACGTTTTTAATTGTCACTTTTTGACATTTTACTCAAACCAAGACAACTAATAAATGTTACTACTTTTGATACAATAATTTATGTTTTTAGTATAATAGCCTTATTTATTTAATATTTTATTTCATATATTTCTCTCTCAGCAATAAAAAAACTAAGGATAATATTGGTAAAACAACATTTAATGTTGCATTAAACTTTGAAAGTGATAGTTAAATAGAAACAAAAAATTTCTCTAAAATAGACATTTAAAAAGGAACGGAGGAAGCATATAATAATTATATCTTGGAAAGTGTGTAGTCCATGTTTTAAAAGATTAAAATATGCAATTTTCAATACACAATTTACTGTTTTTATTCTTTTACAAATGTTCTTAGGATGCTGTTATAGTATCACTATCACTATTCTTTTAAATGCACTTTAGACTTAAGAGTTTTGATGCATTTCATTTAATCCGTATTCTAGGATCATTCTGTTTCTCAAGAATATTCCTCTTAAACTATGTATGTTTTACATGATTGGATTTACTGTTGTTACATCAGAACGATACCAAGACTATCTGATCTAATAGAGATAATATTTTACGAACTTTAATTTGAAAAAAAAAATTCATTCAATATATTTACAAATCTAATAAAAATTGTTTTGATATATTTATTGAAGCAATCCGAATATTCGTAGCAAAAATAAATCAATCACAATTTCTTTCAATTTTACATTTTTAAGGTGCATAAAAAAATGTATCTTCAAATATATTTTTAAGCGGAGAATTGATATGTGAAACATTACTTACCAACTTAAGTCCTTATGCTATTCGAAAGCTCTTATCGATTTTGTTTATTTTGCAATTGTTTTTCGGTGTACATACATAATTTTTGGATAATCAATCTTATGGACATTTAGCTTTAACGTAATTTGTTTCACTTGATGTTAATTCTCGTTGTGTGATTTAGTTTTTTTTTTTTTTTTTTTGAAATTCAAACAACTTCATTAGATAGCAGAAGTGTTACAAACAGTAGCAGAGTTAGTGATAGGAAAGGCATATTCTACCCATGAGTTACAACCAGCTTCCATAGCATGGCCAACAAGTCTGTGAGCTAGAACATTTAAGTTTCTATAAACATAATTAATCAACACAGTACTAAATTCTTCCATAAGGGCCTTACAATCTAGGACTATCAAATCAATACTAGCAAGAGAATTTGAACCTCTAAAACACTCAACAACAGCAAGAGCATCAGATTGAATTATAACATCTTGGAGGCCTTTTTCCTTTGCTAATTGAAGACACCAACGAATAGCTAGAGCTTCAGCCAAAACAGGTTCAGTACTCACTTCCTCCTTCTTGCAGGCTGAGAAGTAGACACTATTTGGACCATCCTTAAAAACGCAGCCAAACGTGGTGAAACCTTCCGGAAAACAACCTGCATCAACCTGAATAATATGAGCATTACATACAAGACTAGGAGCGGCTGCCACTGCACCTTGTGGCTGCAACTGATTCTGCTTCTTTTGCATACTGTGATTAAATTCAACAATAAAATCTAGTGCTGCATTAGCGACAACAGGGGGGGTAGGGACTGATCTGATTGAACACCACTTGATTTCTATAAAACCACATTTTCCACAGAATAGTGCACAATAATTGTGAACCTAGCATATCTTTCTTTTCCAACCACCCTAACAGCCAACTGTTTAAATCAAGGTTTGAAGGCACATGGATCCCAAGGCTTCATGAGAACCAGGTAAGCTTGGAAAAATTACATTCCATGAAAAGATGGTGAACTGTTTCAGTAGCAGAATTACACATTGGGCATACTGGTTCAATTTTAATTCCTTTCTTGCACAAATTTTCTCTTGTGGGTAGGATGTTTTTTGATAGCCGCCAAATGAAGTTCTTGACTCTATTGGGAAGATTCACCCGCCATATTTCTTTCCACAACTTTGCATGGGGGTCATGAGATGATCCTGGTAAATTGTTCCTTCGTTCATCCCCTAATAAATGATAAGCTGAACGCACAGAGTATTTCCCGTCCTTTTCTCCAGACCAAACCAATGAGTCTTGAGGGAGCCTACAAGAAAGAGGAATACTAACAATGAGTCTTGACTCAAATGAATTAAAATTGGAGAAGACCGAGTCTCTATTCCACTGTTTAGTGTCTTGGTCAATAAGCGCACACACATAAGCATCTTGTTGAAGTGTCCCGGTTCGACTTTGAACTATTGTGCTACCCTTACTCGGAAGCCAGTTATCATGCCAGATCCTGACTTTTTCTCCATTGCCAATTCTCCATTTACTTCCTTTCATAATTATTTCTCTAGCACTCATGATACTTCTCCATGCATAGCTTGGTGAGAAACCCAACTTTGCGTCCAAGAAGCTTCCTCTAGAGTGGTAACGACTTTTAAAGATTTTCCCCATCAACGTATCTTCCCCAGTCAACAATCTCCAACAGTGTTTCCCCATAAGCGCTTTGTTAAAATCACTAATTCCTCGAAATCCCATCCCCCCTTTGATTTTTGCCTTGGACAATCTCTCCCAGCTCATCCAGTGAATTTTCCGTTCCCCTTCTTTTGCGCCCCACCAGAATCTTGCCAATAGTCCTTCAATTTCATTACAGCAACCTTCCGGTAAATTGTAACAACTCATGATATAGCTCAGAATGGCTTGCGCAACAGCTTTGATCAACACCTCTTTCCCAGCCCTTGAAAGAAATTTCTCCTTCCATCCTTTCAATTTCTTCCAGACACGGTCAATAACAAAAGAGAAAATCTCCTTCTTGGATCTACCAAACACGACTGGGAGACCCAGGTATCTAGTATGAGACATCACAGTCTTTACATTCATCTGATTACAGATCATTTCTTTTTCCTCATCACGCACATTTCGACTAAAAGATGCCTCTGATTTGTCCAAATTGATGACTTGACCAGAAGCCCTTTGATAAGTATGTAGAACCTTCAAAATTCTCTCAGCTTCTACTGTGTTAGCCCGAGCAAACAACAAACTATCATCAGCTAAAAGCAGATGTGAGATCTTAGGTGCCTGCCTGGCCACTTGAATGCCATGGATATTATTGAGTTTGGCCTCCTTAGATAGCAAACCTGATAAGACATTAGCACATAAAATAAACAAATATGGGGAACGTAGGTCTCCTTGTCTAAGGCCCCTTTCATGAGAGAAAAGTTTGTTGGGTTGGCCGTTAATCACGATTTGATAAGAAATAGAGGAGATACATCTTAAGATATAGACCAACAAAGCTCTCAGGAAATCCCATAGCCTCCAACACTCCTCGAACAAATCTCCACTCAATTCTATCACAGGCCTTTGACATGTCAAGCTTGAGAGCCATTTTTCCTTTTTTCCCCTTCTTCTTCTTTTTCATCCAATGAAAACATTCCATAGCAATAAGTGCATTATCAGTGATCAATCACCCCTTAACAAAAGCACTTTGTTCTCCATCAATTATATCCGGTAAAATTGCCTTCAGCCTATTTGCAATGGTTTTGGTTACTATTTTCATCACCACATTACAAAGACTAATTGGCCTAAAGTCCTTTGGGGATGAGGGGTTCTTACATTTTGGTATGAGAGCTATATAGGTCCTATTCATATCTTCTGGACTTTTACCACTGTTAAGAACATCAAGAGCATAATTCTGAACTTCCCCACCTACTATGTGCCAGTATTTTTGGAAGAATAAAGCAGGGAGACCATCTGGTCCGGGGGCTTTAAGCGGATGCATTTGGAAAATGGCTTCTTTCACTTCAAGATTTGAGAAACTAGTAGCCCACATTTCTTTATGATCAGTGTTTAACTTTCCTCTCACCACCTCACACACAACATCAATATCATCTGGATTGGAGGAAGAACAAATATCCGAGAAATGATCAACTAGGATTCTTTCAACATGATCCTCTCCCCTCCACCACACCCCATCACCATCCTTAAGCTTTTGTATCTCATTGGTTTTCCTCCTTTGATTAGCCTTTCCATGAAAGAATTTTGTGTTTTTATCCCCTTCCATAAGCCACATTGCCCTGCTTCGTTGTTTCCACATGGTTTCCTCTATTTTCATGTGCTCATCTAATTGTTTTTCCAAAGTTTTGAATCGAAGTAGATCATCATGGGAACTAGACCACAAGTTACTATCACTGAGAAGCTTTTCAATTCTTTTGATTTCAATCCTAACAAAACTCATATTAAGGTGTTCGAAGGAACTATTCAATTGTTTCATACCCTGGATCCGACCAGAGAGGTTGTTACTGCCTCCGATCCAAGTATTACAAATTATTTCCTCTGAATTCGCTTCTCTCGTCCAGGCCTCCTCGAACCGGAAAATACGGGTCTTTTTCTTACGACCACGCAAAAAGACAGATTCCAAATCAATCAAAATAGGAGCATGATCAGAACGATACTTGGGAAGATGTAGGACTCTAATAGGAGAGAACCGGCTGATGAACTCCTCTGTGGCTACCGCTCTATCTAGTCTGCATTGGATATTTTCTTCAAACTCCCGCTTGTTAGTCCAAGTGAAAGGATGCCCTTCAAAGCCCAAATCAACAAGTCTACAATTATCCAAAATGTTCCTCCCTAGCATAAGCTGGTTTGGATTCCTAGTGTTGCCCCCCATCTTCTCATTTGAGCTGATAATGTCATTTAGGTCCCCAAAACAGATCCACTTGCTCCCAATAGATGAGCCTAACTCCTCAATAAGCTTCCAGGTTTTCTTCTTATTACATTCCTCCGAAAAGCCATAAATACATGAAAAATGACATTGCTGGTCAGATTCACTATCAATAAAATGTCCCTCAATGTGATTCAGAGAGTAAGATGATACAGTGAGTTTCATAGGATCTCTCCACAAAAGAGCCAAACCTCCTGCTCATTCTTTCCCCGAACCTCTACAATCCACAGCCAAGCAAGAATTAAAACCGCATCTCTGTTTTATGCCTTCCATCTCGAAACTCTTCAATCTAGTTTCCATTAGGAAGACACAAATGGGATTTTCTAACCGGATGAGCCTCAACAAGGCTCGAACTGCAGGGGGACTCCCTAACCCCCTACAATTCCAACTCAGGATTTTCATTAGGTAAAAGCAAGAGGTAGGACCAAGTTAACAAAAGAAAGACTATTGTAGGTATCCCGTGGAAGAAGTAAAGTGTGGTATTGTTAAAAGGTCACATATGAGAGATTATGGCGAGGAAAATCGTGGTATTTAATAGGTCCAAGTGACCCACTTCTCTTTCCTGGGAACCCCTTTCATGTACCATTTACTCTACGAACTGAACTAACTATTTAGTAAAAACATAAATAATGGATTAATAGCACCATACCCAAAAATTAGTTTTTTAGGAGTGTTTGTGGTGTCATGGTCATTGTTAATCGTTCATATAACTCCTACAATTGCTTTGTAGCTTATGCGGGGGTTATATAATGGTCAACAAAGACATTTGACATCAAAGAAAACACAATCTAGTTCGGATTACATAATCCAGACTAGGGGTATTTTTGTATTTTTTGCAGACGCGCAAGAACAGAGGAGGGTGGGAAAAGTAATAGTCTTTTTCTTTTAGAACATTAGCTAACAATTTCTTGTGGGCCAAATTAACCCAAGCCCAATACAAAAATATATCCAGCAAGAAAGAAACCCTAATTCATCATCTTCCTCCTTGAAACAGATCAGTCGCCTCCTCCATCTCTTTAACCCATTTTCATCACAGAAACCTCTAACCTCTCAATATCACTCAAGATCTATATCTATTACTTCTATTCCTCTTCATAAAATAAATTTGGATATACTTGTATGTTTTTTTCTTGGATTTTTCAATGGGTACGCTTGCTTATGCGAATTTCACTACAAATTTGAGCGAATCAGTACGAGAAAGTTACGCGAATCGGTACTAGACATCAATAAATGTATTAGACATGAGAAGGGTGCCTTTGGTTTGGCTAAAATTGAACGGTTCTCCCTGGTTTGTTATTTTTACTTGGCTTAATTACACTTTTGGCCCTCTAAGTTTTCCAAAGTTGTGATTTTGGCTCCCTAAAAAAAACAACTCTTTCCAGGCCCCCTAAGTTTACTTTTTGTTGCAATTTTGGCCCTCTAGCCCAATTTTGACCCAGTCAACGCTGATGTGGCGCCCACTTTAATATTTTTGTATTTTTTAATAAATTTTTTTATTTTGTAATTAAAAAAATAAGAATAATTTTTGTAATAATTTTTTTTTAAATTTGTAGTTAAAAAAACATTTTTTAATTACAATTTTTTTTTTTAAAATTTGTAATTAAAAAAAACATTTTTTAATTACAAAAATATTTTTTTTTTAAGTTAAAAAATAATTTAAAAATATAAATAAAAAAAATTACACACATGGCGCCCACGTGTTCGTTGACTGGGTCAAAATTGGCGTGGGGGGCCAAAATTGCAACAGAAAGTAAACTTAGGGGGCCTGAAAAGAGTTGTTTTTTTTAGAGGGTCAAAATCACAACTTTAGAAAACTTAGAGGGTCAAAAGTGTAATTAAGCCTTTTTACTTTGGAGCTACTCTTGGCTTATTTTTAAGTAGACTCAGAAGGTGGTGGACAGTTTTCATATGTCAAAATACGACACTATAAAATTTTGATGCAAGCTCTACTATTGAGTTTGTGTGTAGACAAGCAAATGAGATTTTCCATATATTAGAAAAGGCGATCACATTGTTATCTAATTTTCGAATATTTGTTGAAGTATCAAATTTTCTTACACGCATTTTGAGCAATGAAATGTTATAGTTTACTCTGCTTAAAAAAAAACTTTTGAAATGCATATTAATAATACCCCAAACAATTGTATTGTAAAACTAATGTATCTTTAGAAAATAAATACAATTCTACTAATAATTTAAATAGATTATTAAAGTAACCACATAGAAAATTATCGCATCAAAACAAAAACATGCACTACTAGAAACTCTCGATTTTCTTGCGGGTTATCTTGAATTTTCCGTAGAAAACTTGTTTCCAGCGGATTTTGTCAAGCATTGAGGTTCTCAGGTAATACCTTCGTGGGTAATTGTTTCCTGAGGATTTTAGGAACCGCAAAAAAATCACCTAAGGAAATTTCCTAAGGAAATTGGACAATAATCCGTAGGAAATATTCGATCAGTGTTTGAGGAGTTTTTTTTGCCCGAACATACTCGCAGGAATGTCCGCAGGAAACGATGTATAGAGACCAATATACGGCAGATAAATCCGCAGGAAATGGTTTGATATAAATAAAAAAAATAATACACATTGATGCATTCTAGAACGATATAAATATAAATTATAAATTATAGAAGATACAATTTTTTAACATTTAAGCAATTTGAACAAAAGAACAATTGCACTTATCAAACAACATACTAAGATTAAAAGAAACACACATGTCTCTTAATAGTTGAACCTCCAATTACCCAATTGCTAATGTCTCATACCTCTAAAAGTCTGTTCCACATAGCAAATACAAGTATCGTAGTTTGCTCCATGTTTTGACAAGTAGAACTAAAAGTAAAAATTCATGAATTTGCAACTAAAAGTATATCCTCTTGACAAAAGAGACACGACTGTAAGAGGAAAACTGTCATAGAAGCTCAAAGCCGAGAGGAAATCAATCACACAGCTCGGTAGTTTTCTGTTAACAATTGTGTTCTCTGAGCATATTTAGGAGGATTACCACAACTGGTATGAATTCCTAACCTGCAAAGAGAAGCAAGGTATTTGGTTAAGATCCCATTACATCATTATTCAAGCAATAATATGTCATATACCATCCGTAACTGCTGATGACAAACGATAAAAGGGGCTGAATGAAAAGAACTTCTATTATTTAGAGATGACAAAAGACTTCCTAGCCATACAAACATCTCAGGGTCAATAAATGTGTCAGTTTCAAGTTTTTATCATACCATCATGACACGTCATTCCAAATTTCAAACTTCAACCTGCAAATCTAGTCAGATAATTCAAGATTGCATGTACACATGTAACATATTATTTCCAACACAAAACCACCAGTTTATTTACTGCAAACTTCAACCTGAAACGCAAAAATCAAGGTTGTCCCTAACTCTTATTCAAAGAAAGAAAACAAAAATAATTTCCACACCTCCATTCCCCCATCAATCTGACCAACAGATGGAGCCTCCTGAAGAGCTGGAAGGGGCACTGAGATCACAACATTCCGCAGATCAAACATTGATGAAGCCTCGTATTCAATGTTGACATAAGTTTCATTTCTAGAACAAGAGGGCCAACAGTTGACTGCATGAGACATATATATTACCCTGTAAGTTATAAATACATAAACACAAAGCCAACATCATTGAAAGTTATAAACTCACTTGTCAGGGACACCATTGACTCATCAGTGCTTTGCATTCTCCACTTTAAAAGACCAGCACCTCCGGCATCACTGACTTGACCAGTGGGGAAGGGCCTATTTGGATCCTTCAAGCCTAATATATACTCATTGGCAAACAATTATTTATTCATGTTAGGGTGTGTCTTGAAAGAGACGGCTTGATTATCACCGGTCTGAACCTGCAAAAACAAGGCACAATATGTAAGTACATATCTTTTTCATTGTTCTCCTGGATAGATGTTGTGTCATTCAAAACAAATTCAAGGCATGTCTGCATGAGTAAACCTAGTTTGAGACAGTTAGTATGGTACTATGATATAAGCAATTCATACCTTCAGCCTCCTAACATTGTCCAGATACAAAAGCATTACCTCTACCTATCAACTTAAGCTTTTAGGAGAATAATCATCCGCATGATACTATACATATTAATGGATACTTAACATATTGTCAGAAAACCCCATTAAAAAAGCGTCATAGCTCAAACCATTGTCAAGAACACTAGTCAAAAAGTCACACTGATTTGATCAGGAAGCTCAACATTCCATTTGGGTTGCAACGAAACTATTAATAATTTACAGTAGCAACCAAACTAACATAACAAGTCAAAAAAACTCGGTGGATTATTGCAGCCTAATAGTATTTAAAGACCACGAGTTTGAACAAGTTCTGAGAGAATGCAACGTCGAGCTTTTTGAAGAACATCGATCTGAGCGAACACAACTTTGAGCATTTCGAACAATTTCGATTTAAGCGAAGATTAGCTTGAAGCTTTGCGGTGGTGGAACGGTGATTGAGAGGTGGTGGACGGTTATAGAGAGAAAGAACATCGATGGTGGAATATTAATACGTCAATTGTATCTTAATTTTTGTTAGACTTTGAGTTTTTTATCTGAAAATTCTATATATAATTATATTTTATTTATATATATTTATCATAGGATTTGTTAAGTTAGACCAACTTAAAAGGCATGACAATTAATTATCAAAGGTGTACCTTTTTATTTGAATAAAAAAACTCAATTATACCTATCAACTATTATTTATAGAAGGCTATTTTTGTCAATTGCATTTAACTAATAAAAAAACAAAAGTGGGTTTAAGTTTTTTTTGAACAAAAGTGGGTTTAAGTTAACCTCATTAAAAGCATGACGAAGGTAAGAATATGTGAAAGATACGGGGTTCAAGTGCTGACAAAAAAAAAATTAATATAACAATAAACGTATTAACATTTGTTTTTTAAAATAACAAAAATAAAACTTTTTTAAATCAACGATATATATCAATTGAGATACGGGGTTCATCCCATATAACACTGACTTCAACCTACAGCAGAACAAACACATTTTCACAGACACTTGGCATGCATACTTGAATAAACTAGTGGAGTATTTAGGAGAAAATAGAACCTGAGATTTGGCATTAGCACACATGATTCAAAAATTGGAGGAATTTCGCTTGCAACTACGGACTCGAGAGAATCGCATGTTGCAGTGAAGAATTGTCAGAGTTTTAGATGAAAACACATCAATTTCAAAATTAGTTTCAATTTCACGTTGCAACTATCTTTTATAAACTATAAGTCATCAATTATGAGCTATAAACTATAAATTATCAACTATTTTTGTTTTTTTTTTATTGTCAGGAATCTAATTCTCCATTTTTAAATGAAAGAGAAAAAATAATTAAATTGACTTTGCACAAACACAATAAATATGAAGGTGTTCTATACCACATATGATTTTTTAAGTCTTTTTTATTGAGATTTGTGGTCTAATATTATATTATTTGTTTATCGAAATATTTTAACATATTTTTTTTAAAAGAATCAAAATATTTTAACATTGAATGTGAAAAAAATAATATTAATTACAATTGGTGACAGTTTGACAATTTATATGGATATGTGTTGATTTGGACTTAAATCTAAAATTATAAGATCCATATCCAATATCTAAGATTAATAAATCCAAAATCCAAGGAAAAAAAAGAAAGAAAACAAAATAAACAAACTGCAGGAAAATTCGCAGGAAATGACTTTAGAAAAACCGCAATAACATTCGCAGCAATAACTGCTGAATTTCCTAAGGAAACGTTCAAATAATATTCGTCAATGATTCGACAGGAAAATCTTCAGCAAAATAAAAGTTACCTACAGATTTGCCTGCGGTATCTGGATTCGTAGGAAATTTGGTATGACTAACGTAATAGCAAAATCCTCATGTATTCCTGCGGAGTAATATCCGCATGAAAATCCGCAGGAAAGTCGACAAAATCTAGTACTTTTTTTTCTTTGTTCTTATATGAAGTGGTAATTCACTGAAATTAAACTCACACACAACTGTGAGGTCCTGAGTTCGAACCCAAGTCACGACGTCCAGCCTTGCAATTTCAGCATTTGACAATTGAGTTAGGACTTCTAAACATATATGTACATAACATTAATATTGACTAGAATTTCGGTGCGTGACTGGGATTGAAATTGACAAATTTTAAAATAGTGACAAATTCGTGAGTGGGTGAAAATAAATGGATCAACAATGCATTTATGTCTATTTTGTTTTAGAGGAAGTACAATGTTTCAGATTTTTGCAAGGGCATAAAACGAAAAGATTGTTGAATTATAACTTCTTTTTTTTTAATCAGCAAATTTTATTAAAGAACAGATCCCTGCTCAAGACGAACAGAGACTGGTTAAACATAGAATACAAACGAAAGGCACCGTATATAGGCGGAACACCCGAAAAATAAACACCATAAAAAACCCCTACACTCAAAACACCTAGTCAAATCCTACCTGACAACACCCATCAAAATAAACATCACCACCTAAAAACAGACCCCTTCACGAAGCCACCTCTAAAAAACAAAATCCATAACCACCCATCGCCACAACTCAACCCAAAATAACCCCCTCTAAATGAAACACACCAGCCGCATCCCATAAGTTGAGCTATTATTCTAAAACACCTTAGCCACCCAAAACTCAAACAAGAGGTAGCGACAACGAATATGAACCCGAATAACAGAGGCGGTCTTCAAAAGGAATCTCCCACAACAACCGCCACAAAAGCACCCACCTCCTCACCTAAGCAACACAACCACCCCTTTTACTGAGTCCCCATCACCACCAAACTTCAACACCACCACCACCTAAGTTGTTGAATTATAACTTGATTTTCTAAATGAACCAATTTTTTTTGGATAAAACTAAAAAAATATAAATATATTTTTAGTCTCAGTAAATATATTATTATTTTTTTGGTGAATATATTATTTTTTATTTGCATCAATAAAATTATTTTTTGGTTTTTAATCTTTGGAAATATATAAGTTTTTGGCAAAATTACATAAACAGTCCCTTAATTTTAGGTAATGTTTTAGTCCTTTATCTTCTTTTTTTTTCTCCACTTTCATCCTTTATCTTTATAAATTGTTTCAATGTTTGCTTTATGTTAACAAAAACACAATTTATATTATTATTTTACTTTTCTTTCACAATTACCCTTTTAACCCTTCAATCTTTCACGCAATTAGAAACACATTAAAACCCAGAAAGTGAATACCAGAGAAACCCAACAAACGTGAAACACAGAGGAAGAGGTAAACAAATAAGAAGAGAAAAATGATCTAGTCCTTGTTTGGTTTCCCGGTGTCATCGCGATTTTCGGGTGTCAAATCATTGATTAGATTTGAACCTTTCGATCATTGATGTCTCTATTTTTTTTGGGGAAGGTAAAATCGAGAAAAACCTTTAGAAATCCTAAGTTCGGGGCTGATTTCATTACGGGAAGGTGTTAGGCACCCGCAATGACTATAGTATCCTATAGGAACCGTTTTACTATGCTTTACGTATATGCTTTGCTTTTATCGCTATTTGTAAAAAGAGATTGATTTTAAGAATGAGAGGGAGGAGATTGGATTTTATTTTATTGGACTTGGAGAGATTTTGAGTCTCTTGCCTACATACCCTTTTAAGGGATCAAAATTCCATGTAGTTCTCTTCCAAAATATTTTGTGGGTTGGTTCAATTTTTAGTTTTGAAAATGGTTTTGAAGCGGAGAACGAGGCCGTAAAGGCTTGAGATCTGGAAACAAGTGAGGTGATTCCAATTTATTTGCAAAAGGGATGTTAAAGTTGAGAATTAGCACTAGTTTTGATTTTGTCTTAAGAAAATGAAAGAAAAAAAAGTGAGGTTTTGACCTCATTTTGTTGCGAAATAGTTTGAGTTATGTGTTGATTTTTGATGAAGAAATTATAAGTTTTCCTAGGTTTTACGCTTCCTACACATACATCTAGCGGAAAGTCATACAACGTGTGTGCATGTGTCGGTGCATGTGTCGGTGTACATCATTATAGTCCATAGTCCTTTACATCGGGTCCTAATTTACATTCTATGGTCTTGCATGAAATTAAAGAAAGGTAAACTAAACCTAAAAGATTACATGAACCAAATAGAAAATTGCATAAGGGTGACTAAAGGAAGAAAAACAAATGAGAGTGAGGCAATGCTTGCAATGTGCATGAGACATAGAACAAAATGGTTAGTAATGAAATGAGAAGTGATAGTATGAGTAGCAATGCATAGTAGATGAAATGTACTAACAAAGCACTAAACCAATTGAAAAAAAAAGATGAAGTGAAACATAACTAAAAACATTAAGCAAATTGCAAAAGAACAAACACCAAAAATAATGCAAATGACACCACACTAAAACCTAAAATCTAAACTAAGTCCCATGACCTATAACCTTTACCAAAACAGCACCCCCTTTTCAAAGAAAACATTTCAAGAATCAAAGAGAAATTATGAGTCACACTTAAACCCTAAAATCAACACATTTCACAAACAAATTGCATTTCGAAGTTAACAATTAAACTTGGCACATTGGAGGCTATCAAATGAGTTTGCGACACAAAAAATATTAACGATCAACATGAAGGAATTTAGCTCATGACAATCAAACTTGTGAAGCCGAGAGCTATCTATCACATTTATGGAGCAAGAAGCTAGCAATTAGGCTTGGAAAAAAACAAGAACAAATAATTAAACTTGTAGAACAAGCTAGTAACAATTAAACCTTGAGAAACTGCAAGAAACCACATGCATTCAGAGGTAAAAACATCACAAATTTATATGCCAAGCATCAATTTTGTACGGCAAGAGATTGGGCCAAAAATCATACATGAAATTCTACCAAGAACACCAAAATGCACAAATCAAACGAAAAAATTAGCGCGCACATTATTTATCCACCTCAAACTGTGAAACTAACACAAAATAGTCAAGAATGCATCAAGAACACATAGTAATTTTCCAGGAATTTTTGCAAAAAAAAATCAACACACATAGAGGTTCAGATAGCAAGGATAGGGGTGTGTATAGCACAAGAATTTCAAGAAAATGTGAAAAGAACCAAAATCCACGGGTAAAAGGCCCAACCCACACACGCAGATGGATCCGGGTCAATCTAACACTCCAGGAGCGTTGGATTGATCCAGATCCCTCCGGATCTGATCAAACGGCCAAGAGTGAGGGAAAATGGACCGGGTTTGGATCAACCCGGTCCAAGAGCATATAAAAAGGGTTTGTAACCGGTTCAAGCTCATTTCTTGGATCAATTCTCTTTCTTCTTCCCTTCTCTTGCGCCGTTCTCTCATTCATGAACCCTAAACCCTAATTGTTCAAATCCACACAGAAATCGTTCGTCCCTAGCTTAACATGTTCGTACCACTACCCTAAACGCGAATCATGTGACAGGAAACGATTTTCTCCGTTGGAATCACGCGAATCCCTTTTTCTTGTTGTAAGTTCGAACTGTTCGGATTTACCATGTTCTTGAGGTGAACTTGTTGCAAACCGCGAGGATTCGCTTCGATTCCCACTCGTTGTGGATTTCGAAACGTTTCCTTGATTTTTCAAATGATTTTTGCGTTTAGGGTTAGGGTTTTGGTTCGAACAGTTCGACCTTGCAATTGATTCACGTGGTTCTGGACTCTGTGATGATTTTCAGTGACATGAGGTAGGTTTGAGAGTTTACCTGAGTTTTGATTTGAGATTTGAGTCGAAATCTTCGGAAAACCTTGAATTTGATTCGGCTTCGTTGATTTCTTGGCTCGAATTTGGAAATAGGCCGGTAATTCTCTTCCCTTCTTCTTCTCTGGTTCGAAACCCTTGGATTCTTTCCCTCTTCTTCTCAATCTCAACTCTGTGATCGCGTTTGGGATTCGTTGCTTCCGGTGACAAATTCGACGCTTGGATTGCAGAGAGAGTAACTCAGTGATGAAGATTCGTACTTGAATCTCTGAGAGTTCACACAAACTCCATTGATTCACCTTGAATTGCTGGCAAGAAACGGTTAGGGTTTGAATGTTCTTGAATATTTTCTCTGGATTTGTGACTTTGATTCAACTGAAAAGAGAGAGAAATTTCTCTTCTGTTTGTGGTGATGTGGCTCGGATTGAATGGTGTTGTGTGGCACCTGAACAGTGGCCAGCCTTTTATAGGCTGCCATTTGTGCTCTTGATCAATTGGGGACTGCCATGTGGACTTGGACCTGCTTGCGTGGCTTTTTGGACTGAATTGACTTATTTTTGACCTTGAGGACCAATCTGCAAATATGTAAAATATGGGACCACTTCGCAAATATATAAAAAAATGGGACTGTTTTGCAATTTAAAATTTGGACTATTTTGAAAAGAAATGGACTGCTTAAAAAAGTTGAAATTGGGACTAATTTGCAATTTACATAATATTTGGACTAAAATGCAATTTCTAAAAATGTTTGGACTAAAATGCAAAAATAATAACTAAAACTGGTAAAAAAAAATAAATTGAAAACAACGTAAAGTGAAACATTTAAAACTGACAAAACGGACTAAAATGAACAAACTACCAAAAATGAGGTACTTTAAAATACCTATTTGCCCAAAATTTATTTGATGTGAAAAGACTAAAATGCCCCTGGGGCAAAAACGACTCAGACTGACTCAGATGCGAATTAAGATGATTTTTGTACAAAATTTGATTAATGATTGATGCAAACAAATAGAAAAGACTCAGGGACAAATTGTAGGGGCTAAAATGGGTTCTTTTGTAGGAAATGACCAAAATACCCCTTTGTACGATTTTATGCAAAAATTTAAAAGACTGAAACAGTAATGTATACAACTGAAACACAGTAGAAAACACGGTGAATTTGAAAGTATTAGAAAATAGCAGGGAAATTTGAAAGAGTATTTTTAGGTCCAAAATGAGGGTATAACACCCGGCAACAAACCGCAAACGCACGTTCATAATTGTCCACCGTGATTTGAATGAAATTGAGGGTGTTTGGATCTCAGTTGGGGAATTGATTATTAATCTTGGAATTAATTCTAGGGGTGTGTTTGGATTGAGGGTTTAGGAAGGGAGGGTTTAGTTTTTTTTTTAAACTACGGACTATATAACATGTTTTTCTAAAATAAATCAAGTGTGATTGAAGTATTATATTATCGTTTATCATGTTATTATGTATAACTTTTTAAAAGACATTTCATAGTGTCCGTAATTTAAAAATAAAACGTGAACCCTCCCCTCCCTTCCCCTCCTAAACCCTCCAACCAAACACACCCTAGGTGAAGCAGCATTTTCTAGCTTTTACGTTTCCTTCAATTGATTCTCAAACAACCATTGGCAATTTCTTAATTTTGTCCTCTTTAATAAAAGGAGCAAAATGTTCTTCCTCTTGTTAATTTCAGGTGTGGTTTCATTTTAGGAGCAAAGTGTCTTTCCTTATTTAAGGAGTCATTTTAGAAGAAGAGGAAACGGGATTCTGAGGAAGATGTGATTTAGTACAAAAAACCCTTTTTAAGTCGGTTAAAAAGGGCTTTTTAAGTCGGGTGCGCATCCGACCTAATAGCTCCAGTCATAAGAAGTATTTTCTTTTTAAGTCAGATTTACCAACCGTCTTAAGGCATATTTTTTTAAGTCGGTTAAAAGGGCTTTTTAAGTCAGGCGCGCAGCCGACCTAATAGCTCCCGTCATAAGAAATATAATGTTTTTAAGTCGATTTAACAACCGTCTTAAAAAGTTCTTAAGTCGACCAAATTTAACCGACTTAAAAAGTTCAGTATTTTTTTTATAAATAGAATACATGCAAAAGATGCACCAATTGGTTTCCTGCAACCATTTTTTGTCCACTGCATACACGCATAATAGCAACATAGTAACAGTTTATTTAATATGACATTATCTCACTACAATAACGATTTAGCAAAGTTTATTTTAGAAATTAAAACAAGAGACAAAAGAAATTAAAACAAGAGACAAACATAAGCCAAGAAAAAATTGTGATCTCAAAGCATTGAACCCAACAGTATAGCAGACATAAAACAATTGCTAGTTGTGACAACAAAGATAGTAGACAAGTTTACAAATTAGATGCTCAAAACAAGCAGCCATACTAAAGAAATGCGAGCCACATAACCCTATGCAACAACAAACAAGTGTAATGGGTGTGCACATTCTGAATACAAATCAATGTCGAATACGAATCAATGTTGAATACGAATCAGTGTAGTTTGATCCCAAATATTTATAACTTGGAAAAAAGAACTTAAGCATTTACTTACAATTGTTTCTGCAACAACACGAGTGTCTTTTGATGTATACTCTCCTGATGGTTTTATTCTGACTCTTTTCCACTTCTCATGACGTTGAGGTGGAGATGGAGGTGGAACTTTTGTGTCTCCAGCTGCTTCGTGTCTTTCTTTTAATTTTTCTTCCATCATCTTTTTCACAAGTAATTCATATCCCCCTTGAGACAATCTATGGGGATATTTATTATTAGCTTGAGTCTGTTGTGCATTATGTCTTTTCTCCTATATAAATAACACACTGATTCATTATGTAATACTAAAATGAAACTTGATTCAGGAACTACATAATAAATCAAACTAACCAGAAAGGAAGACTCGGCTCGCATAATAAACTCCTGCCATATGCCCTCATCAATAAAATCGTAAGTCTCAATAGGAGACTTGTCACTTTTTTTACCACCAAATAAATACCTACTTTTTAAATTATTTTTGAATGCTCTCCATCGGTCACACGCGTACGATAAAGTTTTCTTTTTCACAATCTTATCATTCAGCATATCCCATTCAGCCACATTACACAACAAATATAGCAGTTATTATATGACAAAATTAAAGTTAAGTACAATAGTGACAAACACAATTAAAAATTACTGTGATTGATTTCCAAATCTCATCCTTTGTGGCATCAGGAACACTATCCCAATCACTTATCAGAATACTTGTATACTCTCGAGCAAAGGAAGTCACATGGAGCTTGAACATTTCCGCATTTTCCCCCTGAAGGTAATCCATTTGATTGGAATTCATTTGGTAATTTCTTACCCTATGCAGTTTTGATTTTCAAATTCTTCATCTGGGTGCAACCTCTTCCCCTTTTATGGTTAGATTAAGTATTCGACTCACTTTGTGAAGGACCTGCTGGATCACCCATGTGTTTGTTTAAAAAGAAACATATAACAATGGTTAGTAACAATTCAAGCTCAATACCATTAATATAGTACACAACCAAGAACCAATTAAAAACTACATATTAAAATCACCAAGGAAATGAAAATAGAACAGTAACCAAAAAATGAGAATATAGACACAAAAAACCATATTTGGTCATAACAAATATTGATGTTTGACACTAATAAATTGAAGCCAAACTATTCATTATCATAATAGTAGTCAAACCCAAACTACAAACTTGATACATGGTGTCAGAATAGAATGAAAATCCAAATATGGAATCTCTGTTGTTAATAACGACCACTCCCGGCGCGATCGCGACGCGGAGCGGCCAAAAACAGCCTACCGCGTCAGAGCACTACCGATTCGCGCGTTAGGGAAAAGCGTGCCAATAGCGGGTTTCGCGGGCGCCTTTACCTGGAGCAGGAGCGGGTCAAATCGCCCGCTTTTTCGGGTCGGAGCACAAAAACGACTGTGTTTTAGTTTTGGGTGGTTGTTTCCGGTTAGATCTGTAGGGGAGGAAGAGGAAGGAGAAGGAAGAGTAAAGAGAAAGAGAAAGAGAGAAGGAAGAGGAAAGAGAAGGAAGATCTAACGGTAGATCTTGTTTTGGTTTTGTGGTGGAATACAACTGTATTTTCCTTCTAACAAAGTGGGACACACACGTACTGCTTTGAATTCAATTTTACTGATATTTTAATTCAGTTTTACTAATATTTACACAGCTGTGGTGGAATACGAGTTGTTTTTCATAATATTCTCCAATAAATATTAATAATTAATTGCTAATGTGATTTAAAAAAGTATATACAATTATTTGTTTCTTAAGTACATTGTTTAAGGCATTTTAGTACTTTTTATAGCATTATGATATTTAAGTATATTATTTAAGGTATTTTAACATTAAAAGTATTTAAGTATAATAGTATTTAATACTAAAAACAATTAATAACCTTTAATTTTTCATTTATACTAATACTAAATATTATTTTTTTCCATATTTTGTTAGTCCTTTATTAATAACATAATTTTTAGTTTGTGTCCGCGTCATGAAATAGCGGCCGCTACGCGCACGCATACCACGCCACGTCAATTTTTTGGGTGGCCGTGCCGCGCCGCTTTTCCGCTTTGACAACATAGTATGGAATTGTAGCTCAACAAATTATAAATTTTACCATATGTAAGTTACTTCTACATAAAACTAGAGGTCGTTCGTTAACGGCAAAAAGATCATTTTCTTATTAATATAAAAGTCAGATAAGTTTGCAAATAAAATAAGAGTGAAAACATTCAAAATAAAAATGCAAAAGCAAGATCAAGTAGTTTCATAGTTTAAATGACAAGAATTGTGGTAAGCACAATTGACAAGTGATTGAAAAGTCAAAGTTCAATATGTTGGAGTATTAACTTAAGCATTGACCAAATCAAATAATAATGGTTGTAATAATATCAGTAAATGGAAATCATATCCCATAGTAAATAGCCAATTAGTATAGTTGACTGTTCCATGATTTTAGCAAAATTCATCATTGTATTACATGTATATATGGCCACACAAATGTTAACATTTTCTATTGACTTGAATATAACAGTAACGTATTTTTCCTATATGGTATCAGAGTGAGCCTTTTGCCTAACAACAACAATTTCCTTTTCGATCCACATATCCTCGTGTCTACTCCGCTGTTTCCACTCCCTCTCTTTGTTGGCACAATCGACTTGGTCATTCATCAACTCAAATTTTCCATCACATTCTCAAATCAAATAATATTCCTGTCAAAGTTTCTTTCAATAACTGCAACCATTGTATGGCCAATAAGAGTCATAAGTTGCCTTTTCATATATCTATTATTTCTAGTTCCAGTCCATTAGAAGTTATTTATTCAGATGTTTGGGGACCCTCCCCTTTTGTTTCTATTGATAACTTCAAATACTATGTTATTTTTATTGATCACTTTTCTAAATATGTGTGGTTGTATCCTTTAAAATTCAAGTCTGATGTGTCAACTATTTTTCCAATTTTTAAAAACCTTGTGGAAAATCAGTTTAATCATAAAATTAAAAGTTTCTACTATAATAATGGTGGAGAATTCATTAAACTCAAATCATATTTTCAAAATAATGGAATTCAACACTTAACCACTCCGCCTCACACGCCACAACATAATGGATTGTGTGAACGGAAACATCGTCATTTACTTGAAACCACAAGGTGCCTACTTCATCAAGCTTCCCTTCCACCTATGTTTTGGTCATTTGCAGCCCAAACCGCATATCTCATTAATCGTCTTCCGACACCTACTCTAAAAATGCATTCACCATTCTTCACTCTATTTCAAACTAAACCCAATTACAACAAACTTCGGTCCTTTTGGTGTCTTTGTTTTCCTTGGCTAAAGCTGTATACTTCACATAAACTGGAACCACGGTCTGAACCTTGTGCATTTCTTGGTTATAGTTTGTCTCAAAGTGCATACATTTGTTATAATTCTAAAACCAATAAATTTTACAATTTTAGACATGTCCAGTTTATTGAAAATATTTTTCCTTATTCCAAAACATCTTCACAGGAGCATACTTATTTTCCTCACTTAAATTCAAATGATATCAATCCCAATTATTCCTCACCTTTGACCATAACCCACCCAATTGAACCTATTCCTACATTAACTCCTAATTTAACTCACCAAACCATATACCCACCTCAAGAAACCATTCACAATAATCCCACACCACTGCCACGTACTTAACCCACCACACCATTATCTCCACCCACACATTTAGATAATCATGAACATATTTACCCACCTAATAATAATGATCCCATAATTCCACAAGTTAGTCACCATTCTCCTACAAATCAGTCACCTACTAACACTTCCATAACCTCGGTCATTCCACCCCCCAACATCACAAAACCTATATCCAAACCCAAAGTTCCAGTGACTGATCACCCAACGCAAACAAGAGTTAAATGTGGCATTTTCAAACCCAAACAATTGAACCTTGCCACCAAATACCCTCTGCCTAATCCAGTTGAACCAACATGTGTATCTCAAGCGTTAAAGTCTACTGAATGGCAACAAGCGATGACAGATGAATTTATGGCTCTTATGTGTAATGGTACATGGACACTTGTTCCTCCCTCACCACATTACAATGTTATCGGTAACAAATAGGTCTTTAGATTGAAAAGAAATCTTGATGGTTCTATATCTCGCTATAAAGCAAGACTTGTCGCCAAAGGATTCCATCAAAGACCAGGTATTGATTATAAAGAGACCTTTAGCCCTGTCATCAAACCTCAAACAATCAAGATTGTTCTCTGCATTGCTCTCTCTAAAGGCTGGTCTCTCACACAAATGGATGTGAATAATGCCTTCTTGCACGGAACAATTAGTGAAGATGTCTACATGACCCAACCAACTGGCTTTATTCACTCATCATTTCCAAACTATGTTTGCAAGCTAAAGAAAGCATTATACGGTCTCAAGCAAGCACCACGTGCTTGGTTTCATGCCTTAAAAACATTTCTATTGCAGTATGGTTTTGTTAATGCCAAGAGTGACACATCCTTGTTCATCTACACCTCTGGTTCTACAACTGCTTATTTTTTGGTGTATGTTGATGATTTATTACTATGCGGCAATGATTCTAGTTTTCTAGATCAATTTAAACAGACACTTGCAGATCAATTTTCCCTCAAAGACTTGGGCCAGCCAAGCCACTTTCTTGGAGTCGAAATTATACCAACCAAGACTGGCTTATTTCTTACACAACATCATTACATAAGAGATATTCTCCTTCGAGCAAACATGGGTGACTGCAAACCTGTGTCTACTCCCATGGCCACATCATTCTGCTCACAACCTAAACCCGACTCCACACACTGTGACAGTAAGGAATTTCGCAGTATACTTGGTGCCTTACACTACCTTTCAATCACTCGCCCAGACATAGCATTTTCGGTGAATAAACTAGCACAACAAATGCAAGCTCCTACTGTGACAGATATGCAAGCCTTGAAGAGAGTATTACGGTATCTCAAATCCACCATCTCCAATGGACTCCACCTCACGAGATCTTCAAATGCAAGCCTCACAAGTTTTTGTGATGCAGATTGGGCAGGAGACACAATTGACAGGAAATCAACAGGTGCTTATTTAATTTACTTTGGCCCTAATATTATCTCTTGGTCATGCAAGAAGCAGCCAACAGTTGCAAAATCGTCAACTGAAGCTGAATATCGTACTGTAGCAGCCACTACTCAGGAATTAATATGGATTCAAAACTTGTTACAAGAACTTCAAATTCCATTAACTACACCAACGATATTCTCAGACAACATTGGAGCTACATATCTATGTGCAAACCCTGTCTTTCACTCTCGGATGAAACATATTGCCATAGATTATCATTTTGTTTGCGATCTCGTCGCCGCCAAGAAGCTTTAAGTTTCACATGTCCCAACAAGTCATCAGCTACCCGATCTTCTAACAAAGCCGTTATCCTCGGTACGGCATCACTTCCTTAAAGACAAGATTGGAGTTATTGATGATACCTCCATCTTGAGGGGGCGTGTAGGAGTATTAACTTAAGCATTGACCAAATCAAATAATAATGGTTGTAATAATATCAGTAAATGGAAATCATATCCCATAGTAAATAGCCAATTAGTATAGTTGACTGTTCCATGATTTTAGCAAAATTCATCATTGTATTACATGTATATATGGCCACACAAATGTTAACATTTGCTATTGACTTGAATATAACAGTAACATATTTTTCCTATACAATATGTCCATATATTTGTTTTTCTTCTAAAAGACTAAATGCCTAATTGAAGACATTGTTTCTAAAAACTTTGCTTTTAGGAAATGACGCCCCACACACATATTTTTGCTTATAGTTTGTATTAAAAATAAATAATATCTTAGCCTGTAATAACTATTGTTTTTAGGTTACTAACTAAATCATTAGTTTTAGATAGATTAAAAGTAGTAACAAAAGTATAATTTTAAGTTTTCCTTTAAAATAAAATCAATAAATAAATAAAGGGAAGAAGGATATAAGGCTAAGTATAGAGTAGTTAGAAAAGAAGAACAACCCTTCTGGACAGTTAAAAACACCAGCAAAAACAAAACTGCAAACTATAGCAACACCACCAAAATTAACCGCAGGCCAACCACAAGGAGTAGTAGGCATTGATGGTGAAGCGACACAAAGTTGATACTATTAATTAGGATCTATAAAGATTAAACCATTTTTACTAAGTTTCTTAAATTAATTTTGACAAGAGCAGGTAGGTATCCTTGTGTTAGTAAAAAATTTGTTATAAAATGCTTACTGATGGTGAAGCAACACAGTGAACGATTTGTTATAAAATGCTTGGGTAGGTATACGTGTGTGTTTCAATTAAAAGTATAGAAATTTAAAGGTTGATCAGTTCCAATTAGAGTTTATGAATTTTCAAAGAAACAAAAGCTTCTTAGTTTTTAACATGACCACTCATTCAAATCAAAATTATCAAAGTTCTGTTTTAGCATTTTACACACAACTATTTTCATGACTATTCAGCATATTATGCAATTATAATTACTATAGTCTATAATGCAATCATAGACAACCCAAAATTAAAGTTATTTTTTACATTTTATAATGATTTTTTTTACTTGTTTACAACTTAGGTACTCTTTTCAATGATTTTGAAAAAGCATATATGAATCCAATGTGGAAGCTCGGTAAAAAATATTGTAACATTATGAGCTGATTCATGATAAAAAAAAATATTATTGTTAGAAAGGATTTGTAGCACTATAAAAATCCAAATTCATATAAAAAAAATAAGAGGACAAAAGAGATCATATCTGAATCTAACCTTGATATGTCTAACCAATCTCATGAGGAATAAGGCCAGAGTCGAATTAGAGAACTACATTTACCAACATCATGAAGAATAGAGCCTGAGATATTATTAAAAGTCAATAAAAACATAGTTAAATTCTGAAGCTTAGAAAGGCTTGAAGGTTAACTATAATTAAATTTAGACAAATCCAAAACCTTAACCGCTAACAACTTGCTAGAACCCAAAAAAAAGACATAAGTGGACCTCCAACACACCTCCCCCAAGCTAGACTTGAATCATGGCAGAAAAACACTCAAACAAAACATTGGCCAGTGTCAAAATAAATAAAAAAATTGATGCAAAAAACCAGAAAAATCGAATAGCTATAAAGCCCTCAAACTCTCAATAACGCGGCTGAAAGAACCTCATCTGAAGAGACCAAACAACAAAACCAGATGAAGTTGGCATTATTCTTATAAATATATAGCATTATACATATAAAGTTTCTTATACATATTTAGCAAAATCCAGATGGTTGGTGCATGTGAGGAAGCAAACAACTAAGGTTTAGGGTGTGTTTGTTTCAAGTTATATTTGTAGATTTCTAGGAATAAAATCATAAAATTACATATGTTTATGTTTGTTACAAGTTTACTAAATTTTATTCCCGGGTGTAAAATGTTCCTGGGAATAGAAAAGTTTTCCCTAAGAAAATGGTGGGAGTAAAGTTCTCATGAAGATGGAAATAAAATTATGTGTATTTACCTAATATAATCCCTATTTTTAAGGTTCCTTGGAATATTATAAAGTCAACCAAACATAATTTTTCTTAATACCTTAGAATAAAATTCTCATCTTTATATCCTAAAGAATATTATTCCTAGGAATAAATTTGGTAAACTTGAAACAAACACACCCTTAGTGTTATGATAATTACATAATTTATACACCAAAGTTAAGACCATATACAGAATAGGAAACATGTTAAAATATAAGAAAATTGATTTTAAAAGACTATTTATATATCACCAAACCTGAGGAACATAGGAGTTAATTTGGAAAAAATGTCAACTAATATTTCCAAGAATATGATATCCAAATGAAAGTCTCACTCACCGTAAACACATTGTACTCTTCAAATGCTTTCTTGTAATTTTCATACGGTGGCTGAGAATAGTTATCATGAGGCTTTTAAGTGCACACATCGTAGATGGTCCTACATTGCGATTTAAAATCAATTAAAATGAAAACTAAAAAAAAAAAAAAGCATGGTGAGAAAATGTGTGTGTGTATATATATATCACTAGTGCAAATCAGGGATACAAAACCTATTTTTTAGAGATTTAAGACCTGTTTTTTGCCGGGGTTATATCAACGGGTGTTGTAAGTTTGAGATACGACACCTGTTTTTTATTGGGTATAATAACTACATATCATACCTGTTTTTTTCTTAAAAACAGGTGTGATATGTGTATATGTAACTCCACTTTTGCACAAAAACAGGTGTGAAACATCACATATAACACCTTCTTTTTAGTAAAAAAGTGGTGTGAAAAACACAATAGCATGTTAAAAAAAAACAGCCTACATCCACTCATCACCTATAGACAAGGGCATAAGGCTATTCGATTCCAATGATTTTTTTTTATACTTGGAGCGAGTACCATCTAATAATTCTTCACATTGATTCCCTTAGATTGGTATTTTGATCTGTGATTAAAACATAACGAAGAGGAACAAAATTTATTTGTGAAATCAGCATAATAACTTGATAAATTGGGACAAGATGAAATTAATAAATTACCTAACACAAGCATTAAAGATGAAAAGGATATAGAATCTAAGAATAATTTATACAAGTGAAACTTAACTACTTCAAATTTTTGATAATTAAATACCCCACTTAGTAAAAAATAACTAATTAAATACCCCACTTAGCAAAAAAAAAAAAACCTAAAAACCCCACTTAACCAATTCACTTTCTCATATACTCCAAGAATTTGTATCTGCAAAAGGATCAAAATTACTTGTTGGAATCTGAACCTGTTTACTCTAATCATGATAGTTGGCCATTTGAACATGCATTGTTTACTTTGACACCTTCATTCCTTGTACATTAAGCCATCCAATTGCTTATTGCCTGTCATGGTCGATCATGGTTAGAAGTTTTTGTTCATTTGAAAAGTGTATGATTTTGAAGCTTATTCAAGAGCTTACCTCATTTTGTTTTCATTCAACTTTCAGAGCATCGATGGGTTTCTTTTTGTCATCTGTGGATTCAACGTTCCTCCTGCTCTTCTTGTCCAGGATCAGAGAAGCACAATGAGAAAAGATCTTGAAATCAAAACACACAATGAGTCATTCAATGCTAGCTAACATCTTTAAATTAAAAATTGTATTAGAATTATATATTATCAAGGACTATTTTTTTAAGTGTATTTAACATACACAACCTTTATATTTTGTTCCTTGCATGAAGGACGAGGCATTGTGTGATTTGGTGGAATTTTTCATCCATCATTAGACGAACCATTATTTGGTTCAATGACATGATTAGCGTCTTAATGAACATTGCAATGTGCTTAGTACAGGGCAAGTTAGTACGTTGTATGTGATTGAAACAATAAAGGTTGTAAGTAATTGATTCCCACTTAAAGTTAGTACTTTTGAACATACACAAAGGTGAGTTGCAAATGATTCCACACATCTTTATCAACATTACTCCAACATTCCAACCCAAAGGGAAAATTAATTTATGAAGGAAAATAAATGTATAACAGTTGTGATGGTAAAATCAACTCTCTAATTTCTCACAACCAAAAAGAAAACACATTTTTGTACTCTAAATTTCAGCTTTTATCGAGACAATAAGTGAGGTATATTCAAGCTCATCAAATTTCATTTGACAAATGAAAATCATACAACATGAGTAAGGGAAAAATATTCATTTGTCTTTTGAAATCTTAAAAAGCAATGTTAAAGAAAGACATGAATAGTTCTAAATTACCATAAAAAAAAAAAAAAGGAGTACTGTAATCTTAATTCCTTACATTTTTGCATCAATCAAGAGAAAAAAATTCCTATTCACCAAAAAAATATCAAGAGAAAAAAGATCTAGTGTTTATTTCTTACTTTGTGATTTCGACAACCACATGGCTTCCTATAACCCCGATTAAGAGAATGGTATTTAAACCACAATCAGTGATAGAGTTTGACATAGTTTTATGAGGGGCCAACATATAAAGAGACATACAACCATTGCACTAATGTGCAAATCATGTATTATAAGTTGCATGGTATACTATGTGTATAAAACTTTGTGGGTGACATGGCAATTTCATTTAACAATCACTTAAGAAGTATACACACTCTCTATAATACAAATCATTTACAGGGAGGGTAACTATATAAGGTAATATATTAGCCACATGCAAAGATTGTGGGAGTAAAAAAAGAGCACAGATAAGAAAGTTTAAATAATTTGAAGAGTATATATAGATTTTATCATGCTATCATGTTTCTATCCATTGGATGTAGTGCAAGGATTCATGGATTATGTAACTACACCCAACTTGAAATTCTTATGAAACTTCAATGCAACTTAAACTTAAAAAATATATATTTAACTTGCAAGAGTAAGTGATAAAATCATAAGAATCTAAAGTAACCACTAATGAAAATTATAAATTAAAATTGTATCACCCACCAAATGTAGTGATCGGAATTTATCAAAGCCAAAAAAGGTTCCTGGTTCTGCAAAGACAAACACAAATGGTTTTCCAAAAATTTCATTAGGATATAAGAAAAACCATATAAATAGTAATTTGAATGATTCAATATGTTGATAGCATGATTACCTTATTATTACTTACTTGTGTGCCTCCCTTCTAACATCTGAGATCAAATTTCAAATGTAAATGGAGTGGCACTCAATTATTAAAACAGAAAATGTTCATTAGAAGCAGAATATATCGAACAAAGCAGCAGACAAGTAGATACACGAACACAACAGAGCATGATCCGGAGCGGAGAGGGCCGAAGTTGCAAAAAGTTGTGTGATTCAGAACTTACGTTTCTTGTGTTTTGTCATTAGATAGATGTGAGTTGCGGGGGCACACAACTCACAAAGATGCCAGCAGAACAAAGGAAAATGCGGCACCAACAAACAAAACCTGAGCATCCAAAGCTTGGAACCAAGAACCTCACTTCCACGAACTGAAGAAACACAAACAGCCACACACCTCCCTAACAACATTAAATAAACTCCGTGCCAAAAACTAGCAGAAAAAAAAAAACACCAAGCAAAGCCTACATCTTCAAGCAATCTATCGAATCCCAACACCAATCATAAAACATACAAGGTGACAAATTCAGCCTAGCCAAAACCATCTCAAAGACAAAACCTTTATCTCCTCAACAACCCAAATCACTCACAAAAAAAAACTGTTATTTTTCTATGTCAATAAACCAAAAGTTGTTAATTTTTTCATAAAGACATATTTGCACAATACAAAGACCATGACCAAGGGAAAACATATAAAGTAAAAAAAAAAAAACTTGTATAAATCAATTAAAAGGTGTAACCATCGAATGAAGTGTAAACTAAATCGTGTATAACAGAAGATATAACAAATACTTCTGAAACAAAGCAATAATCAGAAGGGAAAGAGATAGTACCTTGGAGTAAATCCCAAAGACTCGGAGAGCGGTTCGAGTTGAAAGCGGACCCTTTTCCAACCAGTAATAGAACGATGAGTGGGAGGGTTTATGAATAGGAAGGTTTGGGTGAGGTTGATTTCTATTGGTGCTTGACTTTTCAAAACTGAATCCCTTTGAAATTGGAGAGTTCGATTGCGGAATTTGATTGAGGAATGGTAGAGTTCCACTGAAGGTTTGAAGAGGAACGAGAGAATGGAGTACTGAAGGGGGGTGATCGATATTATTTTTTTTGTTACAAGAGTAGTGATAGATATTGAAGAAACAGAAAAGTATATATGGAAAAAAAGATTATTTTGTTTATTTTTTAAAAACATAGAAACAAAAAAGTTGTTTAAATGATTTTGTACCAAAAAAAAATGTTTTATTTTTGACAAAAAAAAAGTTGTTTATACGGAGAAAAGATTATTTTGTTTCTTTTTTAAAAACATACAGAAAATATATTATACCTTTTATTCTTAAAATCAAGTTTACAATAATATTTAAGAGTATAAATAGCTAAGTTTGTTTAACTTAAAGATTGAAAAGTTAGAGGTCAAGGGTTCGAATCCTGGCAAACGAATAAAAACATTAACATAACAATTAATATATTAATATTTCACACCTTTTTTTCTTAAAATCAGATATAAAATAATATTTACAAGTTTGCCACCTTGTTTTTATTTCAAATTTGACCCCATTTATTCTTAAAATCAGGTTTTGAAACTTACTTACTAAATCAAAATTTGCAATATATTTACAAAATTGCCACCTTATTTATATTTCACACCTTTTTTAAATAAAATAGGTATAATACACATAATTCTTATGTCAATTTTGCACTAGTGTATAACTCTGATAAGAAGTTACTAAATTATGTATCCACACTAGACGCCCAAAAATGATGGTTTAGTTGAGATGCAAATCAGCAACAAAAGTTGAATTTGGGTTAATAAAAAATCACTAAATATCATAGCCACTAAAACCCAGATAAAGTGTGATTGACTTATTTAGAAAATATAACTATACACCTACCACTTATGCATCAACACAAGAATATGGTGTGGCACTATGATATAACGAAAAACAATTTAGTACTGCCGGACAAAGCATGACTGCATTTGATATCAAAAAAGCCAAAGGCAAGTGTAATAAGAGTGTCAGATACCGGTGTGTGTCGAACGTCGAAACACGCCTAATTTAAGAGATGTCCGTACTTCATATACATATACAAGCAGCCCCACGCCTACTCTTATTTGATATCAGTGGGACATATAAATCACACAAACTAACTTTCATAAAAAAAGAGTTTTTCTTTAACACTATTTTCATTCACATTAATTTTTATTACACAATGGCTACTTGAAAAACAACTCATCTTCTATGCTAAGAAACACAAGACGGTGATGGTGTAATGTTTAGGAGGTGGCACTACTTAGATCATGACACTTTTAATGACTAAGAAAAACACTTCATAGCTAAGGATGATACAAACACAAAACGTGTCCTTCAACTTATATTTTTCTTTGCTCCAATAAAACACTTCCTTAATGATAAAGTAACGTGCTTAATGCCATTCTCAATTCTTTTAGGTAGCTTGGTTTAATATCCAACATTATTTATACTATTGAAAAGTGACTATATGTGAAAGAACAAAACACGTTAACCTTAGGGGTATGAAAATATTGAGATAACTAAATAGATAAACATAGAACTCTAAATATGAAATACACAAAATGAAATATACAACTTCAAAAGAACATGAAACAGGCTTATACTAAATATCATCACTATTTAACCAAAATCAGCACAAGAAAAAAGTTTAGAGGTAAGAAGCAGAAGGATTTTTGAGACGAAAGAGTGGATGAAGAAAAAGATGAAGGGATTGAATGAAACTCATATGTAGTGCGATAGATCTGTACGTGATTTGTCAAAAGAAAAAAAATATATATATTTGTACATGATTTGGAGATGGGAGCTTTTTTTATTATTTATTTTAATAATTTAATTTTTTTAGAATATTAAAATGTTAGGTTGGGTAACTTAGGAAAACGTTTGTTAAGACTGGTGGTCAATCGAATGACTTATGAATTTAATTTTAATTACTTTTATTTTATAGTTTATCGTTGTTAAGTTGGGTAAAGAGAAAACAGACCTAACAAAGTTTGAAGTAATTACAAACCTGCCACCGCATGCTTTGATAAGTCGGGTGAAAGTCAACCGACTTAAGCACTATTACTATATAGTGTTTTTTGTACTCGTATTTGAAGAAGAGGGAAACGTGATCCAGAAGAAGAAAAGGAAACGCGATTCTGTTTTGAACACGGTATTTGCAAACTTTTACGATTTTGATTTATTGATTATCTCTAAATTACGGTGTTTGTTTTGATTTATTAAAAATCTCTAAGTCTCTCTTTGTCTTTGATGAATTTGCCCCTCAGAGTCAATATGCACTTGTTCAAGATCAATCTGTACCTATTTATATAAAGGATGAAGGTTTTTCTGTTACAGGTTCTTGCTTAGAGGATGAAGGATGAAAAAGATGGAAGAAGATAACTGTGGGGTTTTTTTTAACGGAACATGTAACAGAAGTTACTTTAAGTGTTGAAGATCTTGTTAGCTCTCTCAAAGTTCATGAGTTAAGTCTTAATGAACATGAGTCTGCTAAGAAGAGTAAATCTATAGCTTTACCATCTAAAGGGAAGTCATCAAAAGCTCTTAAAGTCATAGAATCTGAAGAAGAAGAAGAAGAAGAAGAAGAAGAAGAAGAAGAAGAATCACCTGATGGAGATTCTGATGAAGATCCTGCTGAGATGATGGCTATGCTCTCCAACAGACTGCAGTATCTGGCCAAGAAAAACAAGAAGTTCTTGAGCAGAAGGAACAATTACAAAGGCTCCAGGAAAGAAGATCAGAAGGGTTGCTTCAACTGCAAGAAGCCTGGACATTTCATTGTTGATTGCCCTGATCTTCAGAAGGAGAAATCAAAGATAGTTGTTGGGTTAGTAGCTACAACAACTTCATAAGCTGAAACAGAATCAGACTCAGAAGAAGAAAATGAGATATATTCTAAAATTCCAAGAGAAGAACTTATTGAGTCTCTTAAAGAGCTCCTTACACATTTTGAACTGAGAACCAATGAGTTGAAAGATTTAAAAGAAAAATAGTTTGATTTAATGAAACAACAAGAATCAACTCTATTGGATTTGAAAGCTTCTGAAGAAGGACTTAGAGGCTTTGACTTCATTTGTAAAACCTATGAAGACAAAATCAAGTTCTTATGTCAGAAGCTACAAGAAAAGTGTAATGGAAAACCTTTAAGCAACCATGAAATTGCACTTGAAGATTTTATTATGTCTGCTATTGACAGAAGCAGAGTTGCTTCTATGATTTATAACATTTACAAGAACAATGACAGAGGGATTGGATTTTCAGAAGGGAAATCTAATGAAACCAATCTCAAAGCATGTTGTGAATGTATCAAGGAAGGATTGAAAACCTTCTTTGTACCTGAAGGTGTTAAAGTTGAAATTGTGGTTCAGTCAAAACCTGAAGCTTCCAGCTCTAAGGCTAAGAGTACTTTAAAGCCAAAGAACTCTAAGCCTAAGGTTATGAATAATTCTGATTCTAAGACCTCAAAGATCAAGATTCTGAAGAGATCAGAACCTATTCCTCAGAGTCTGTTGAAGCCAGAATCTGATGTCTTGAAGTCTAAGGTTCAGAAAAATAAAACAGTTGCTGCTTATGAGGAATCAAAACCAAAAGGTGTTAAACCTAAGGTAATGGTTAATCAGAAGCTACCAAAACCACATCTTAAGGTACAAGAAGTGAAGAGTAAAATTTCCAACACTAACCCCAAAGGACCCATAAAACAATGGGTACCTAAATCTGAAATTGTCAATACTGCAGATATGCCTAAGAGCAAATCAAAAGCAAAAATCATGGTATCTGGACAGCGGTTGCTCAAGGTACAAGACTGGAGAGAAGTCAATGTTCCTCACCCTCACAATGAAAGAAGGAGGAAATGTGATGTTTGGAGGCAACCAGTCTGGGAAGATCATTGGTACAGGAACTATTGGTAATTCCTCTATCTCTATTAATAATGTGTGGTTGGTAGATGGTCTTGAACATAACCTTCTGAGTATCAGTCAGTTTTGTGACAATGGTTATGATGTGATGTTTGAAAAGACCAATTGCACAGTAATCAACAAAGATAACAAGTCCACAGTGTTCAAAGGAAAGAGAGTAGAGAATGTCTATAAAATCAATTTCTCTGAACTGGTTGATCAGAAGGTAACTTGTCTTCTATCAATGAATGATAAGAAGTGGGTCTGGCACAAAAGGTTGGGACATGCTAACTGGAGGTTAATCTCTAAGCTTAGTAAGTTACAACTTGTTAAAGGCCTACCTAACATTGACTATCATTCAGATGCAGTCTGTGGTGCATGCCAGAGATGAAAAATTGTGAAATCATCTTTTAAAGCTAAAGACATTGTCTCAACCTCCAGATCTTTAGAACTGCTTCATATTGATTTATTTGGACCAGTTAACACTGCATCTTTATATGGAAGCAAGTATGGACTAGTCATTGTTGATGATTATGGCAGATGGACTTGGGTAAAATTCTTGAGAAATAATAAAAATGCATATGATGTATTTAGTAACTTCTGCACTCAAATACAGTCTGAAAAAGAAATGAAGATTTTGAAAATCAGAAGTGATCATGGTGGAGAATTTGAAAATGAGCCATTTGAAACTTTTTGTGAAAAACATGGAATTATCCATGAATTCTCTTCTCCTAGAACTCCACAACAAAATGGGTTTGTAGAGAGAAAGAATAGAATTTTACAAGAAATGGCTAGAACCATGATTCATGAAAACAATTTAGCAAAACATTTCTGGACAGAAGCAGTGAATATAACATTTTATGTTCAAAATAGGATCTATATCATACCTATCTTGGAGAAAACTGCATATGAACTCTTTAAAGGAAGAAGACCCAATATATCTTACTTTCATCAATTTGGATGTACCTGTTACATTCTAAATAACAAGCTCTACCTAAAGAAATTTGATGCCAAGGCGCAAAGAGGAATCTTTTTAGGTTACTCTGATAGGTCAAAGGCATACATAATGTATAATACAGAGACACTCTGTGTTGAAGAATCTATGCACGTTAAATTTGATGACAAAGAGCCTGGAAATGTAACTCTAGAGCAAGATGAAAGTTGTGCAGATATACAGGTTATTGAAGATACTTATGAACCTGATCAGACTAGTGATTTTGAAGTAAGTCCAAAAGCTAAACCAATCTCATAAGCTCAAGATGAAGTAGCTTCTGATGAAACTCAAGATAGCTCTCAGCAAGCAAATCAATCCAAGAATACGTTCAAGCACAAGTCTTCACATCCTGAGGATCAAATCATTGGAAACAAAGACAGTCCCAGAAGAACAAGATCATACTTCAGACAAGAATAGTATATGATAGGATGGTTATCAGTGATTGAACCCACTACAATTGATGAAGCACTTTTAGATGATGGATGGATATTAGCTATGAAAGAAGAGCTTAATCAGTTTCAAAGAAATGATGTGTGGGATCTGGTACCCATACCACCTCAGAAGAACATTATTGGAACAAAGCGAGACTTGTTGCACAAGGTTACAGTCAACAAGAAGGCATTGATTACACTGAAACATTTGCTCTAGTTGCAAGATTGGAAGCAATCAGGTTACTTCTATCCTATGTAGTTAATCATAGCATAATATTATATCAAATGGATGTCAAGAGGGCATTTCTTAATGGAGTCATAGAAGAAGAAGTGTATGTCAAGCAACCTCCTGGTTTTGAGGATCTTAAGCATCCTGACCATGTTTATAAACTTAAGAAATCACTATATGGCTTGAAACAAGCTCCTAGAGCTTGGTATGATAGGCTTAAGTAATTTCCTAATTAAAAATGATTTTAAAAGAGGTCAAGTTGACACAACACTCTTCAGAAGGACCCTTGAGAAAGACATTCTTGTTGTGCAAATATATGTTGATGATATAATATTTGGTTCTACTAATGCATCTCTTTGCAAGGAATTTTCTAAGTGAATGCAAGATGAATTTGAAATGAGCATGATAGGAGAATTGAAGTTCTTCTTTGGCATTCAAATCAATCAATGTAAAGATAAAGTATATGTTCATCAACAAAGTACACAAAGGAGCTTTTGAAGAAGTTCAAGCTGGAAGATTGTAAATTGATGAACACTCCAATGCATCCAACATGCACCTTAAGCGAAGAAGATACTGGATCAAAGGTAGATCAGAAGCTGTATAGAGGTATGATTGGTTCTCTGTTATACCTCACTGCATCTAGGCCAGATATTTTATTCAGTGTATGCTTGTGTGCAAGATTTCAGTCAGATCCTAGGGAATCTCATTTAACAGTTGTTAAGAGAATCTTCAGGTATTTGAAAGGAACAACTAATCTTGGACTCCTTTATAGGAAATCCTTAGATTACAAGTTGATTGGATTCTGTGATGCTGATTATGCTGGTTACAGGATTGAAAGAAAATCAACCAGTGTAACTATCAGTTCCTAGGAGAGAATCTGATATCTTGGGCTAGCAAAAGACAAGCAACTATTGCAATGTCTACAAGAGAAGCAGAATACATTTCAGCTGCAAGTTGTTGTACACAACTACTCTAGATGAAACATCAGTTGGAAGATTATCAGATTAATGCTATAAGTATTCCCATTTTTTGTGATAATACTGCTGCTATTTGTTTGTCAAAGAATCCAATTCTACATTCACGAGCCAAGCACATTGAAATCAAACACCATTTTATTAGAGATTATGTTCAAAAAGGAATTATGGATATACAATTCATTGATACTGAACATCAGTGGGCTGATATATTCACTAAACCTTTAACTGTTGAAAGATTTGATTTTATAAAGAAAAATTTGAACATGCAATTTTTGTTTGATTGAAATTGCTTGCTCCTGAACTAGAAGTTAGGTTCTGAAGTTAGTTCAGAAGCTATGGTCCATCAGAAGCTCTTAACTGAGATTCTGAGGAAAATTTGCTTCTGAAGATGACATCAGCACCTTAACCTCAGTAGTTGGACTTTGTGCTTCTGAATAGCAGAAGTTAGTGGAATTGTTGAAGTTGCTTATGGTAACACCTGTCCCACTAACTAGACAGCGCATCTGAAGTTTGCCAACGTGACTTATTTGTATTGGTGTGTAACTTGAAGGGCAATGATGATGTTTATGCTTTAAATGTACTATTCTCGCGCCACCAACTGTCATTAATGTTGTGTTTGTTTGTCCCCTTTGAAATTGCAATCGTTTTTACTCAAAACATTTAGACAATCACACACTTCTCACTTCACTACCTACACTTTCTATTTTCAAGCTACTCTCTACGAAGTGAAACTTTTTCTTCCCCAATTCAAAACTTAAAAACCCTAAAACTTCATCATCATCATCAATGACATCTTCAAGCTCTATTCCAGAATCAGCTATTCAAGAAACAACTCAAGGAACATCTACTCAACAAGAAGCTCCGGCTTATGAGATCAAAGGCAGAACTATGTCTCTTGAAGAATGGGAGTTAACGGTTCAAGTGGAGAGACCTGTTGAATTCGCATCTCTACTACATCATGGGTGTGACATCAAGCAGTTCTACGAATCTCAGGATCTCATTCATTACTTCAACATGCTAAACGGTCCAACATATGAGAACCTGATAAAACATTTTTGGGTAAGAGCCTCTGTTTATGATAAACACGCTGCTAAGTTGGAAGAAGCTGAGAAAGTTTTGATTGATCCCTCTCTAGAAGGCAAGACAAGATAAGAGATGGGATTGGAACCATTTGTGGACACTGAGATCAGGTCTAGCATAATGGGTGTTCCAGTCTTCATCAACCAAGAGATTATAGCCTACGTGATTGGAAGGGCTTCTGAAGGTAACTTCAAGGATGGGTTGGACAACAACAAGAAGAGCCCTTGGAATGAGGTTGTTAATGAAACAATGTTCAATAGTAAGAAGAAAGGTTCATACAACAACCTTTCCATGGCGAAGAAGATGATGCTGAAGATACAGAACGAGAACCTGCTGCCCAAGGGAGGAGGTTCTGATCAACCATCATTGGAGCACAGAGTGTTCCTGCACTTCTTCATCAAGAAGGAGAAAGCAAATGTGTCAAAATACATCTTCAAGCACATGATCAAAACCTTGAAGGAGAGTCAACTAATTAATAGGGCATGGATTCCCTATGGAAGGTTAATTTCTAAGATCTTCAATCAAGGAGGATTGTTAAGAGGTCTAAGTGAAACAAGAGGTTTCACATATGATATGCTGGGCACAGTCACTGGCAAGATTGTCATACCCCATTTTTTGACCTAACCAAAGCTTTCTTTCTCCTCATTTTCTATAAAAAATTCAAAAAAAAGTCAACATTGACCAAGGTCAACTGTTGACCGAAGTCAACCTTTGACCAAGTTCAACAGTTGACCAAAAGTCAACTTTACAAAATAAACTTTTTTTCCCACACCAAATGCATTCTCATTCATGTTTTTCCCTTAGTTACTTGTTTTACAAGTTAACTTCAAATTTTCTTTTTTTATGCATTTGTATTTTATTTTTTTTACATTTTTATTTTGTTACTTCATTTTCAAGAAAACTCAATTTCATTACACTAAACATTCCAATTTCAATTCTTCTCTTTTCTATTACATTTCTAATCACAAAAATCACAACTTTACACCAATTATTATTTTTTTTATTTTATTTTATTTTTTTCAAATTTTGAAAAATTCAAAAAACACTATCTTTCACAAATTCACACAAAATACACATTTCACTCCCATTTTCATTTCTTTCCCCACAAATTGTGCATCTAGATTCTTCTTCACATATAACACCTCATCACTATCCTACACATCATCATTCACTACCAAAAATCCTCCAAAAAAGTCACAAAAACCTCATTTTTCACAAAAATTCCAAACTACCCTTTCTTACTCCCCACTTAACCTAATTCTTCACACTTGGTGACCAAGTTACTCCAACTATAGGTACCAAACAAAAACTCAAGAGAGGGGGCCGAAATTTTGAGAGAACAAAATCACCATTTTCATGAAAAATTCCAAAATCTTCATTTCTTCACCATTCTTCAACCAAAAGTTCATAATCATTTCCAACAAACCAAAAACACTCAAAAACTCAAGAAAAACCATCCAAAACCGTGAATTCAAAACCACAATTTTTCAAGAAAAAAGTGAGAATCAGTTAGATCATTTCAAGGCATTAACAAGGTGGGTTTTGATGAATTCATACCCCTTGAAGTGTTGTGAACCTTTTCCATTATTTAATTTTGCTTAATTAATTGTTTTTTGTGTTTTTGATATTTCAAGTTCAAAGTTGTGGTTCACTTTTCTCTCTATACAAACCTCCTCTGTGAAATCTAATCATTGGTTCATGATCAGTGCAAGAAACCAAGCAAAATGGTATTTTAGTTTGTGAGATTTGGTGACCATTTGAGGTTTTAAATTTTTGAAGGATGTTGGTGTTATTGTTATTGTAGTGCCACGGCTAGAGGAAGAAGAATGAGTGGACTTTCTTTCTCTCACGTGGGACCCACATATTTTGTCCTATATGTTGTTTGCTTTGGCACCCCTCTTTTGCTTCTTGCACCCTTGTGTTTTCATAAAATTTTCTTCTCTTTATTTTCTAAAAATCTTTGTTTATTTTAATTGTTTTATTTAATTATTCTACTTTTTTCTTTTCTCTTTTTTTAGTACTCATACTCTTTAGTTTATTATTATTGTATCTCTTTTATTTATTTTGTTTATTTAGTCTCTAGTTTATTTATTTTGTTTTTGACTTAGTTTACTTTCTTTGTTTTTTTTAGTTAGTTCAATTGCTTTTATTTTTTATTTAGTTTATTTTTATGCTTATTAGAATAATAAACATCTCATACATTTTATTGTTTTTTATTACTTCATGCATTTATAGTTTTAATATGTCATCTTTTATTTTTTTGTCATTTTTATTTTAGAGTGTTCTTAGGTCATATTGTAATTTAATTTATGTACATTATTTTCTTTTCATTTACATTTTGAGCTTTAGCATGTACCTAGGCACAATGTAAATATCCAATAATGAGAATATGCACTGACACCACACTTTATTTATCGCTTTATGTCATAATCGCGATCGAGGACTAAATGAATTAGTGACAAATTAGGTTAATAATTGGACTTTAACTATTTTCTTAAAATCAAACTATTAGTAATTTTAGGTTCATTTTAAACTCGAGAATTTGCTTAAGATCCAACGTCCTTTGTAAATTTCTCGCCTTTTTTTACCTCACGTCGTTACGCTTAGTTTTTTAGTTTGCGTTTAACTTAGAAAAATCATTTCCAAAAACATTCAAATATGCAAAAAATCACAAAAATATTTTCTTAACAAACCTTGGAAACAAACCAAGTGAATCTTCCTTTCTCTACTTTTTTTTTTCCAAATCAAACTTCAAATCAATCTTAATCATTTAGACTTTCTTTTCTTTAATTAAAATCAATCAGCCTCACATTTTTATTCTTCTATGCCTTTCGGCCTCTTGTCTTCTCAAAAACATTTTTCAAACTTTTAAAATCAATCCAACTCACCAAACGAAATTTTTGAGGTGAACTGCATGATTTTGATCCCTTTTCTTTAAGGGTATGTAGGCAAAGGATTTATCCTTCCAAATCAATAAAAACAACAAAAAAAACATACTTCTTATCCCTCCATTCTTTCACTTAGACTTTAGGCAATATTTTACAAATAAATAAGCAAGTAATTAGCACAAGATAATTTAGGCAAGAGGCTCCTTCGGAGTACCGAAGTCGTTTAGGGTGCTTAACACCTTCCCTAATCGAAACCAACCCCCGAACCTTGATCTCATAAGGGTTTTTACTCATTTTTTCCCTTCCCACGAATAAAAGTTGAGAGTTCAAAGATTGAAGGTTCAAAACCAATTAATGGATCGATACTCGAAAATCGCGAGCACAAAGATCATCAATGGAGGCACTCTAGCAAACATAAGGCTGATCAAGCCAGAAGCAATTATAAAGCTTGAGACAGACTTGAAGGAATCAAGAGTCTCCTCAAATCTGATGGAAGGATTTCCCCCAATTTGTAAGCAAGATCCTTTGGATGTTCAACTGTTTTACATACATGATCATCTGCAAAGCATGGGAGAAGAAATTCATCTGGAAGACATACCAGAAACTATTTATGGAGGTAATGTCAAGGTGGCTAAAAGCAAGAAGACCAAGAGAAAACCTTTGACAGAAGCTGAGTACTTAGAAGATGCTTCTAAACAGCCTGCCAGGAAGGCAAAGAAAGCTAAGAAGGATAAAGCTTCTGAAGCAACCAGTTCTGAAGTAGCAACCATGCAGGAAGAGGTTGAAGATCTTGAAGCTGACAATATCTTACTTGATAGAACCAGAAGTGGTAAGGCTGCTACTATTTCAATGACTGCTCCTGAACTGCCTTCTATTCCAAAGAGGAAGAGAAAGCATGTTGTTAGGAAATTGAAGGAGTCCATGTATGTTGAAGAAGAATAACAAGTTGCAAAAGCTACACAACTGGTGTCAAGGGAGGTTAGGAGGAAGAAGGTGAATGATGAAGCTGTTCAAACAGCTTTAGAACTGGCCAAGCAGATTGAAGTTCCTGCTTCCAGCATAGCAATGGAAGATGCTGCAGAAGCTGCTCAAGAAGTAATTAAGGCTGTTGAAGTTGTGCAAGAGCTTACAGCAACTGAAGCTAAAGTTCTGGCTTTAGTAACATCTGAAGAAGCTCAAGAGGGAAATATTGTTGCATCAGAAGCTCTTGACAGTTCAGAAGCTCCTGAAGGTATTTCTGAAACTTTGCATACTGATGTAGAAATAGTTGAATTAAGATCTAGTTCCTCATCAGACATTAGGTCAACCTCACCCTCTTCATCATCATCAACCACATCATCTGATCCAGATGATATACCTCTTAGTAAAGTTTACTTAACTCTCAACAAAGCTTTATCCCCATCACCATCAACCAAAACCACTAAAAAGCCAGATGATACCTTTGTGCCTATGTATCCCTCTGTTGAGGAGAGATTAATTAGTATGCAACAAAGAAGAATAGATGCATGCAAGCATCTACCTGCAGATCACCCATTACAACCACCTGTAATTGAACCAATTCAATTTATACCTGCTGCTACAGAGGGTGAAAGTGATTGTGTAGGGACAGATCTTGCAGACACAATTGTATCATCATCCACACCAAACACACCACCAACCCAAACCATTGAAATTTCTGAACCATCAATAATCTCAAACCTAGAAAGCCATTATTCAGGTGAACTGCCTGGATATGTATCTAACTCACAAATAGCCTCTGACATAGCTTCTGATGAAGTTATGACAGAATGCCCCCCACAACATACACTAAACTCAGAAATGGCCACATCAACCAACAATGACTTTGTTCTTATTCATGAAATACTTGTTCATGAACTAACCGTTCCTGAACAAACACTGCTTCTGAACAAAATGCATATGAACTCACCACAAACAGGCAGTCAACAACAACCAACATTCATGAACTTGAAACCTTCACAAATGACCAACCCTGTAGCTCCAGCTAAAACAAATGTCCCCACTCCACCCACCTAATTCCTACATTTAACTATTCTTACAAATGTATGTGATAGTATCTTTCAGGAGCTGAACAGTTTTGTTCAAGCAAGGAACAACCTCATTCATGAGGACAACTATGAGAAGCTGTGTACAAGATTGAAGGACAAAGTGGAATTCGTCCTTTTAGAGCTTCAAAGATCATGTTTTGATGCACAAGAGCTTGCATAGGAAAAACTACAAGAATGGCTGAAAGGAGTGGTTTTAAACTTGGATGAAGTCAAAATTCTCAGAACATGGGTGAAGACTCCATTATGCTTGGAAGCAAGGAGTGTCATTCCATAAATCATTCATCCTAGAGACCTTAATCTAGATCTGCTAAACAAGCTTAACTTCAAAGAAGCCTCTTCTGAACTGGCTCTGCTTCAAAGGAATACTCTTCTGGAGAAAGAGAATCATCAGTTGAAGAAAGAGCTTCTGGAGCAGAAGCTGATGCTGTTAGAGTACAAGACAACAACTAAAGCTCAGTTCGAGGAAGCCAGGATTAGAGAGGAAAGGCTTATAAAGAGCAATGAAGAGTTCAAACAGGAGATGAAGCAACAAGCTGAGGAAACTCAGAAGATGATGAAGCAACTAATGGAGATGATGAAACAAAAATAAGCCTAACCCTAGATTGCACACCTTAGCTTGCTTTTTATTTCTTTATTTTCACTTGCTTATGAACCTTGTTAAATGCTTCAGAATTACTACTTTGTCATTCACACTGATACATTGCTTCTGTAGTTGTATTGCTTGTTATATGCACTGATTAATGCTTCTAAAAATTTTGTGCTATGATATATTATGTGCTCTAATTGATTCTGAACTGATTTTATACTCTGATCCTGTATACTCATATACTTACTTTGTTTTTCTCAACTCTTTTTTTTGTTTTATTATTTACTTTTTGTTAATGACAAAAGGGGAAGTAGTAGATAGTATTTAAAAAGGCTCTGAGCCCCATTAATTTAATTTCAAGCAATTTAAATGAATAGAACCATCTTCTCATCTCTTAACTTACTCTGATAGCTTTTAATGTGAGATTATTCTGAGAGTTAATTCGTTTTTAAATGAATTTAATTAACAAGAATAGAACTTAGGGCGAGCTTAGAAACCTCGCCTTAAAGTATTATTGGACTCAGGGGGATCTTACAAACCTCATACCTAAAGAGTCAACTTGTTAACTAGATTAACAACAATTGAACATCTTTAAATACTAATGTTTGTCATCATCAAAAAGGGGGAGATTGTTGGAACAAAATGTGTTTAACATTACCCTTAAGAGTTTTGATGATAACAAGGTATTAAAAATTGTCAATTGAATGTGTTAATATTTGTTCAAGTGTACAGGACCATAGACAAAAAATTTGAGATCATTAATAGGTTCTGGAAGAACAAAAGAGAGCAAAGAAATAAACAAAAAGGAAGCTTAAAAGCATCTGAAGAGAACTGCTCCTGAAGTCAAAGTGCTCCTGGAGACAAAGCGCTCTTGAAATGATGACGTCATCAGAAGCGAGTTCATCAGAAGCGATTTCATCAGAAGCTTAAAATCACCAGAAGCTAAAGTTCATCAGGAGATGCAACATTAAAGATTCAAAATTTGTTCAATGGATTCAATGTCGTCTAAGCAATGCCGAAGAGTGGAAAAGAAGAACAACGGCTAATTCAAAAGGATTCAAAGGCATTGGATGCTTGTTCTTTTGTTAAGCGTTGACAAAGTACAATTGTACGAAGTATACAACCACTACCTCCATTACACAGAGTTTGTCTCTACTGCAAGACAAGGAAAACAGCTCTGCCTACAATAATGTTCCTTCATGCATGGAATGCATTTGAAATTGATCCTCCATAAGACAATAACCATATTTGGCAATAAATCATTGGTGATTCATCAAAGCTTCAAACGACTCTTTTTGGATGTGCGGCAATTCACAACGTTCATTACATACCTCTATATAAAGGAGTGAAGACTTGAAGAACAACAAGACTCAACAACAATTTGAAAGTGCCTAAACTCTGTCAAAATTGTTCAGCATCCGAAAGTTCACTTAGAATTTCTTTTCAAAGCTCATATCTTAGAAATTCTAGAGTCTTAAAGAGTCTGTATCTTATTTGTATTGTGAGCACCTCTGATTGTATATCAAGTGTTCAGTGTCAAACATTTTTCTTTGTAATTATGTTTGATTAGAAGTCTCTTGCTTGTGTGCTTGAGCATAAAAGTCTCTTGATTGTGTTCTTGAGCATTGGAAGTCTCTTGAAATAGTGCTTGAGCATTTGAAGTCTCTTGATAAGTTTAGCAGTGAGCATTTCTAATCAAATATTACATTTTAGTGAACTCTCCTTGGAAGTGCAAGAGGGACATGACTACGTCCGGTTTGTGGAAGGAACCTGTATAATTGTTTTGTGTCTTTCTTCCTTCTCTCTCTTTTTTTTTATCCGCTGCAACCTAGTTCTGAACATCGCTTCAGAAGCTGTTCTTTAACGGCTTCTGATCAATGTCCTTCAGCTTAGGAGAAAACGAAGAAAATCTTAACACAATTCAATCCCCCCCCCCTCCTTTTTGTGTTTTTCTCACCTTCATAAAGGTTATTATGGTTTTGCCACTAGGCAGTTGATTTGGTTTGATTTTATAGAATCAAATAACAGAAAATAAAAGTTGTTAAGAAATAAGAGAGAGATGAGATCAGGTCTTAAACCCTTGAGCTAGGACCCTCCTCTTAAACTACAACCCCTAATTCCTTAGGTGGTCTAATAATCCTTGAAGGTTTAAGCACGTTAACCTAATATCACTAACAAACGATCATCCATTCCTAGACTAACCATGTTTATTAGAACAATTCAATGGGTCTAAGTTGAAAGCTAGGGTCAGTAGTCATTCATACTCATGAGTTTATATGTGATCAAGATATAAAAGAATTAAAACAATTGAATTGAATAAAAACTAAATTGTCATTCACAATAAATAGAGTTTCATCACAACAACATGTATGAATTAGGGTTACATAAAATCATCTCAGACCTAATCTCTAAGAGATTTTGCTACTCATAATAAGACTTACAAATAGCATAATCAATAGTGGAATCAAAACATACATGAACTGAAAGAAGGTAGAAGAAATCGCCCTCCTAGCCGTCCTTAGGTCTCAAAATCGTACTTTGCTCTTCTCAAATCGTAACCCTTGTTTTCTGAATAGTCTTCAGCTTAAATAGGCTCAGAATTTCGTCCAAATCGTGTCATGTTTTAAGTAAATCGTGACACGTTTTCAGTTGTGTAACAAGAAACTGAATTAGAGTTTCACCAAATCGTGTCACATTTTTGCCATCGTGACACGTTTTCCTTAATGTCGAAACAATGCACTCTGCCTTGTCAAATCGTGTCACGTTTTTGACCAAACGTGCCACGATTTTGTCTTTGCCTTTTTCTTCAGTTTTCTTGCTTTTCTTGCTGCTTAAGTCACCTTGTGAACTCCAAAATGTGATAATATTTACATAAAAATTACGTAATGACAACATGTCATCACAACCCCAAACTTGAACCATTCCTCGTCCTCGAGGAATTTACATGCAAAATTGACAATCGACAGTAAAATAACAAGTACCTGATCAAGTGATGGTAACCAAAAAGTTCATCTCCCTATTAGCTAAAGGTGAGCTAGTTTGACTTGAAAGCATCCGCCAATACACAACTCCACACAACAAAATGAATAGGGTTCACACTCAGTCACATGCAAGACTACATATTACCATACGCATGAAAAGTTTCTAAACGTCAATTAAAGTTGTCATCGCGATTTTCGGGTGTCAAATCATTAATTGGATCTGAACCTTTCGATCATTGATGTTTCTATTTTTTTTGGGGAAGGTAAAATCGAGAAAACCTTAGAAATCCTAAGTTCGGGGCTGATTTCATCACGGGAAGGTGTTAGGCACCCGCGATGACTATAGTATCCTATAGGAACCATTCTACTACGCTTTACGTTTATGCTTTACTTTTATTGCTATTTGTGAAAAAATGATTGGTTTTAAGAATGAGAGGGAGAAGATGGGATTTTATTTTATTGGACTTGGAGAGATGTGAGTCTCTTGCCTACATACCCTTTTAAGGGATCAAAATTCCATGTAGTTCTCTTCCAAAATGATTTTGTGAGTTTTGTTCTTTTTTAGTTTTGAAAAAAAAAAGAGATTTTGAAGAAGGGAAAGGAGCCGTGTAGGCATTAGAATTGAAATCAAATGAGGTTAGTCCGATTTATTTACAAAAAGTAGTTAAAGTTGGAAATTAGCACTAGTTTCGATTTTGTCTTAAGAAAACAAAGGGAAAATCCTTTGGAGTTTTGACTCCAAGGCTTGTTTGAAAAAAGATTTGAAGTGATGGAAGTTGTTTGTTTTTCAAAAGATTGATTTTCTCTAAGTACCGCGTATCCTAAACATACACCTAGCGATGAACATACAACGTGTGTGCGTGTGTCAGTGCATGTGTCGGTGTACATCATTATAGTCCATAGTCTTTTACATCGGGTCCTATTTTACATTCTATAGTCTTGCAAGAAATTAAAATAAAGAAACTACCTAAACATTGAAAAATTGAATGGAACCTAAACTTAAAGGAATGGGGATGAAGTGGAGTACTCAATATGCATGAAACATAAAATGGTTAGTGAAGCAATATGAAATGATAATGAAAAATGTTAGGCAACAAAAAATAACAAAACATGGAGGGATAAATGCGTGCAAACTAACGTGACTTACGAAGCAAGAAACTAAAAGAACTAAACTTTGTAAAATTGGAAGTTAGCATCTAAACTTGCAAGACAAAAGCTAATCAATTATACCAATCAAGATTGAAAATATTGTAAAGTTTGTAAACAAGAATCCAATTTAACAAGATTGAAGAAAAATTGTAAAAAATGGTAAACACACATCAAACTAACAACATTTAGACATATTGTAAAAATTTGCAAACAAAGATCAAACTTAACAAAATAGAACATATTGTAAAAGTGGTAAACAAAGATTGTAAGAAATGGTAAACAAATGTCAAACTAACAACATTGAATATATTGCAAAAAATACCAACAAGAATCTAACTAAAACAATTGAAACTATTGCAAAATTGTAAACAAAAATCTACTAACATAATTGAACGAATCAACACTAAATCAGAGGTAAACTCATCATAAAATTAAACACCAAGCATCAACATCACATGACACATTCGGATCAAAAATTGCTCAAGAAAATTCACGAGAAACCGCACAAAATATACGAATCAAGCATGAAATTGACACATATTATTTCCATCAATTCTGAGCATGTGAAAATATCACTAATCAGCCAAAAACATATCAAGAACACATAATAAAAATTTTGGAATTTTTGCAAGAAATTTGGCATGCATATGGGTTCAGGTAGCAGAAAATAGGAATAAAAATAGCAAAAACACACAAGAACTGAAAAGAAAACCAAAGGCCCAAGCACTCAGCCCAATACCCACGCGGATCTGTGGATCCGGATCTCCAGAACGCATCAGGGGCGTTGGATTGATCCGGATCTAACGGGCTCTAGATCTAAAGGTCCAGGATACGGAGCGCTGGATCGGGTTCAACCCGAACCGATCTAGCGCGTCTATATAAAGGTTCAGGACCCGGTTCGCTCATTCTCTCAATCCGTTTCTCTTTCTTCTTCTTCTCTCTGGCGCCGTTCTCTCTTCTTGCAAACCCTAACCCTAATTCGCGAATCTTACCCAGAACTTCAAATTTCATGGCTTAAACGCTTTGTCTCGTGGTTCTGATCACGAATCCATCATTGAAACTCACGGATGGCCACGGAAACGATGTAGATCTTGAACTTTCATTCGTGGATTCCGAACCGTTTTGGTTCTGGTTTTGGTTCGAATCTTCTTCTGTATGTTTTCACCGGTCGATTCGTTGGTTTACAACGATGAATACACGTTGTAAACCTTGGAATTTTGAAGGTTTTCTGAAAAATGTTAGGGTTTATGATTCCGAACCAAAACTTCTTGAATTCGTATTGATCTACATCGTTTCTGGACTCGTTGTTCTTGAATCAAAGCAGAGAGGTAAGCTTGTGATTTTACCTGGTTTTATTTCGGAGATTTGATTTGGATCTTCAGAGATCCTTGAATTGATTCTGTTGTTGATTCTGAGATTGAAATCCGGAAATTAAACCGTGGTCCTGCTTCCTTCTTCTTCTTGAATGGTTTGGAATCCGTGAATTTTCGTTTTTCTTCTCCTTTCCTTCACTGAACCGGTTCGGAACCCTTGGGATTCTTTCCCTCTTCTTCTCTGATGCGTCTCTGTGATCACGCTTGAGTTTGCTGCTCCTAGCGGTGAATTCGCGTTGGAATTGCAGGGAGAAATGGCTCAATGATGAAGATTCACCATTGTTGAATTTCTGAGAGCTTGAAATTCTTCTTCCTAACTGAATTCTGTTATGGTTTTTGATCTAACTGACATGAGAGAGAAAATTCTGATTCTGTTTGTGAGTTGGCACTGATGTGTATCTGAGTTGTGAATTTCTGACACTGTGTGCCTTTTATAGCATGCCATGTGTGCCTGCGAGCCAGTAGGGGACTGCCACGTGGAATTGAACACTTGCGTGGCCTTGGACTGAATTCTGAGAAAGGACTTAAAAGCAAATTTGTAAAATTTGGGACTGTTTTGTAATTTTTAAAAGATTGGACTGTTTTTAAAAGAAATGAAAGAATTGGACTGTTTTCAAAAGAATTGGGACAAACTTGCAAAAAAACAAAATATTTGGACTGAATTGCAATTTCTAAAAATGTTTGGACTAAAATGCAAAAATAATAACTAAAACTGGTAAAAAAAAGTAAATTGAAAACAACGTAAAGTGAAACATTTAAAACTGACAAAACGGACTAAAATGAACAAACTACCAAAAATGAGGTATTTTAAAATACCTCTCTGCCCAAAATTTGAACAATGTGAAAAGACTAAAATGCCCCTGGGGCAAAAACGACTCAGACTGACTCAGACTGACTCAGACGCAAAACTAAGATGATTTTTGTACACAATTTGATTAATGATGCATGCAAACACATAAAAAGACTCAGGGACAAATTGCAGGGACTAAAATGGGTTCCTTTGTAGGAACTGACCAAAATACCCTTTTGTATGACTTTATGCAAAAAATTCAAAAGACTGAAGCAGTAATGTATGCAGTTTGAAATACAGTAGAAAACACGGTGGATTTGAAAGCATTAGAAAATAGTAAAGGAAATTGAATGAGTATTTTTGGGTCCAAAATGAGGGTATAACAGCTGCCCCTATTTAAGTTTCTTTGTCTGGAGAGTCAAGAGACGGAGTCTTTGGCTTGACGCGACGAAGATACTTAAATATCGACATTTGCACTGATTTTGGGCGTAAAAATACATTTGCAAATGTTATGTATGCCATGCAACGTCTGGGTTATGAATGCAAGACAAACTGAGAATTGAGTTTAACAAAATATGTCGTATCCATTGCGGGATTGATTGACATTAACAGAATAGCAAAAAGGAATATGTCGTGTCCATTGCGGGACTGGTTGACATTAACAGAATAGCAAAAGGAAAATGTCGCATCCATTGCGGGACTGATTGACATTAAAATAACAAGATCACAAGACTCACTGGGAGACTCGAAAGCAAATTTAACAGGTACAAGCTGTTCTGGGATGAGAACTGGCCACTTGACCGGGGATATTGACAACAAAGGGCGCAAGCTGCTCTTGTATTTGAGCTGGTTACTTGGCTGAAAGAAAACATAGAAAGCACAAGCTGTTCTTGGACACAAACTGGCTACTTGGCTGACAGAAAACAAAGGAAGCACAAGCTGTTCTTGGACACGAACTGGTTACTTGGCTGACAGAAAACAAAATAGAAAGCACGAGCTGTTCTTGGATCTGAACTGGTCGCTCGGCGGATATCAAAAGAATAGGTACAAGCTGTTCTTGGACGCGAACTGGCCGCTTGACCGATAACAGAAGTAAATTGACAGGCACAAGCTGTTCTTGGGGTGCGAACTAGCCACTTGGCCGTTAACAGAAACAAATTGTAGTTGAAAAAGAATTGAATTTGATTGACATAACTGCAGGAGCTTGAATTTCGACAAGAATGTTGACAAGACTGTTGAACTTTGAAATTGACATGACAATAGACATTTGTTGTTGACAAAGGAATTTGAAGTTGACATGATTGATCTTGATTGAAATTTAACATGGGAATTGAGAATGCAGATGCGTATGAATAGCATAACAGTTTTATCAAATGCATGAACATGTAGGATGCATGATTATGCATGTATGAATGCTTGGACATGCATGATGATTGGCAATTTGTAGACAGAATTTCGCAGAGACGGACAAAACATTGGAATAATGGGCACGTAATGGCTCGCGCTCGGACATATATTTGCAAAAGTTCCTCTTCTGGGGAGGCCGTCGTTTGAACATACATCGAGACCATCGTTGAAGGCAGGAAGTTGTAAAATTATAGAGAAAGACAGTTTGAATGGTATTGCTGCTTGTTGGAACAGTCGCGTAAGTGCTTTGGACATCGCATCTGTGGTCAATGCTTTGCATGTTTGTTTTTCTTTCATTTTTCCTTTCATTTTTCTTTTTCATCCCATTTTTGCCTGGATCGCTCTTTCGGGTTTTCGATCCACCGGGGAATAGTTTTTTTTTTCACATGCTCCTGTTTTTGCCTGAATTGCCTTTGAAGGTTGTCAATCCATCGGGGTGCTCATTTTTTGCCTAAGCCGCCCTTTCGGGTTTTCGACTTAGCGAGCATATTCATTTTTTCATGCTTTTCATTCTGTTTTTTTCATTCTTGCCATTGACCACAGACCATCACTGGGAGGAAGGCTTGCTAGCACCTTGAATTGGAATTGATATCAATGTAAATTTGTTCATGCATGTTCATTTGAATGTACCTAGCTGTTCAGGCTTGTTTTCAAAATACTCAAAAATTTTCAGTTTTCAGAATGTTTATTCCAGACACACCATTATTAACATAGAAAAAGAATCTTTTTGTATAAAGCTTTGAAAATAGAATAGAAAGTGAGTGCCAAACAAAAGCATAGGCTCAAATTGATGTATAAGGGTGGTAATCAGCCGAAGGCGTGACTCCACAGACTTACAAATCTTGGAAAATGGTAATTTTATTGGTTGGTGGTACATTGAACACAGTAACTGCTATGATATCTGAAACTCTTGGATCCACAGGCGTTGGAACCTCGGATGAGAACAGCCAAACATTGATTGCAAGGATCCCAAGGGGAATGGTAATTTGCCAGATATAGTCAATTGTCTTTTATTTCAATCTCATCTTTGCATGAACCGCCCTTTCGGGTTTTCGGCTCATCGAGACGCTCATTTTTGCCTGAGTTACATGTAATCTCAGCGAGCTTTTACATTTTTGTTTCTTGTCCCTTATTTTGCCTGGACCGCCCTTTCGGGTTTTCAATCCACCGGGAAGCGCATTTTTGCCTAGGCCGCCCTTTCGGGTTTTCGACCTACCACGCTGTTCTTGTCATATCTAGACAAAGTATTTCTTGACTATATCGGCATTCACAGGATTCGGAAGTTCTACACCATCCATGTGTGTGAGAATCAGAGCACCGCCAGAGAAAGCCTTCTTGACAACATAAGGTCCTTCATAGTTAGGCGTCCATTTGCCCCTTGGATCGGGTAGCTGACTCATTCTTCTTTTCAATACGAGTTCACCCTCTTTGAATTCCCGAGGACGAACTTTTTTGTCAAAAGCATTTTTCATCCTTGCTTGGTACATCTGGCCGTGAGCCATGGCATCCAGGCGTCTTTCCTCAATCAAATTCAACTAGTCGTACCGACTCTGGCACCATTCAGCCTCAGACAACTTTGCTTCCATAATCACACGGAGAGACGGAATCTCCACTTCCAATGGGAGGACTGCTTCCATGCCGTATACAAGAGAAAAAGGCGTTGCCCCGGTTGAACTACGAACTGTAGTACGGTAGCCGTGTAAAGCATAGGGCAACATCTCATGCCAGTCTTTGTATGTTGTTACCATCTTCTGCACAATCTTCTTGATGTTCTTATTAGCGGCCTCGACTGCACCATTCATCTGAGGTCGGTAAGGAGAAGAATTGTGGTGTTCAATCTTGAATTTCTCGCATAAGGCCTGCACCATGTCGTTGTTCAGGTTGGTACCATTGTCAGTGATGATCTTGCTAGGGACACCATACCGACAGATGATATTGTTCTTGATGAATTTGACTACCACTTGCTTAGTCACGTTGGCATAGGATGCAGCTTCGACCCATTTGGTGAAATAATCGATTGCTACCAGAATGAAACGATGACCGTTTGAAGCTTTCGGCTCAATTCTCCCGATCATATCAATGCCCCACATAGAGAAAGGCCACGGAGAAGACATAACATTGAGAGCGTGCGGAGGCACATGGATCTTGTCAGCATATACTTGACATTTGTGGCACTTTCTGGCGTATTGATAGCAATCGCGCTCCATGGTAATCCAATAGTAACCAGCTCTCAACAGCTTTCTAGACATAACGTGCCCCGATGCGTGGGTCCCAAAGGTGCCATCATGCACATCGTGCATTAGCTGTTCTGCCTCACATTCATCAACGCATCTTAACAACACCATATCGAAATTCCTTTTGTACAGGACGTCGCCATCCAGCAGGAACCTGCTAGCCAGCCTGCGCAACGTCTTCTTGTCTTTGTTGGAATCACCTGGAGGATACTCACGGCTTTGCAAAAATTGTTTGATATCATAGTACCAGGGCTTGTTGCCAACCTCGCCTGAACCTGTTTGTACAATTGCATCACTGACAGTAAACACATGGGCGGGCCGGTCTAAGCGTTGTACTTTGATCATCGGCACATGATTCCAATGGTTTACTTGAAGCATGGAAGATAAGGTAGCAAGAGCATCGGCCATTTGGTTCTCCTCTCGGGGAATATGGTGCAACTCGACTTTTGTAAAATACGTCAACAGACGTCTTGCATAATCACGGTAAGGGATCAAATTAGCATGATGGGTTTCCCATTCTCCCTTTATCTGGTTGATGACTAGTGCAGAGTCTCCATAGATGTCGAGATGCTTGATCCTCATATCGATGGCTTCTTCAATTCCCAAAATGCACGCTTCGTACTCGGCCACGTTGTTGGTGCACTCGAACACAATCCGGGCTGTGAAAGGGATGTGATGCCCCTGCGGAGCCACAATTACTGCGCCAATTCCTCGGCCATAGGCATTAACAGCACCATCAAAGACCAATCCCCACTTGCTATCAGGGTCTGGACCTTCACCGATCGGTGGTTCTTCACAGTCTCTTGATTTTAAAAACATGACCTCTTCGTCAGGGAAATCAAACTTCAACGGTTGATAATCATCAAGTGGTTGGCAAGCGAGATGGTCAGCCAGGATACTCCCTCTAATGGCTTTCTGAGCTTTAAACACGATATCATATTCTGACAGTAACATTTGCCAACGTGCGATCTTTCCAGTGACAGCCGATTTTTCAAAGATGTACTTGATTGGATCCATCCGGGATATCAACCAAGTTGTATGGTTTATCAAGTAGTGACGCAGGCGTTTGGCAGCCCAAGCCAAGGCACAACAGGTCTTCTCGAGCATGGTATACCGAGTCTCACAATCGGTGAACTTCTTGCTCAAATAGTAGATTGCATGCTCTTTCTTTCCAGTTTCATCTTACTGACCGAGCACACATCCCATGGACTCATCCAATACTGACAGATACATGATCAATGGCCTTCCTTCCACCGGCGGAACGAGGATAGGAGGTTCTAACAAATAACTCTTGATGTTGTCAAACGCTTCTTGGCATTCGTCATTCCATACCACAGGTTGATTCTTCCTGAGCAACTTGAAAATCGGCCCGCAAGTCGCAGTCATGTGGGATATGAATCTGGAGATGTAGTTCAAACGCCCGAGGAACCCTCTGACCTGCTTCTCAGTTTGCGGGGCCGGTATCTCGCGGATGGCCCGGACTTTGTCTGGGTCTACTTCAATGCCTTTCTGGCTGACAATGAAGCCTAGCAACTTCCCAGACCTAACACCGAATGTACACTTGTTTGGGTTAAGCCGAAGCTTGTACTTCCTCAACCTTTCAAACATCTTGGCCAAGTATTCGACGTGTTGTTCTTCATCGCCCGACTTGACAATCATGTCATCTACATACACTTCAACCTCCTTGTGAATCATGTCATGGAACAAAGTGGTCATCCCCCTTTGGTAGGTAGCACCAGCATTTATTAGACCGAACGGCATCGCTTTGCAGCAGAAAGTTCCCCATGGAGTGATGAACGACGTCTTCTCCCTGTCTTTGGGTGACATTTTGATTTGGTTATAGCCAGAAAAACCGTCCATGAAAGAGAACACCTTGCACTGGGCAGTATTGTCAACGAGCACATCGATGTGAGGCAGTGGGAAATTGTCCTTCAAGCTTGCTCTGTTCAAATCTCTGTAGTCAACACACATCCGAACCTTACCATCTTTCTTCGGCACTGGCACGATGTTAGCAACCCACTCGGGATACTCAACTGTCATGAGGAAACCCGCATCGATCTGTTTCTGCACTTCCGCTTTGATCTTCAGAGCCATGTCTGGCCGAGCCCGTCTCAACTTTTGCCTGACAGGAGGACAGTCTGGTTTTGTCGGTATCCGATGCTCCACAATCTGAGGATCCAAACCTGGCATGTCTTCATACGACCATGCAAAAATGTCCGAGTACTCCCGGAGAAGCTGGAAGATCCTTTTCTTGACCCCTTCCTCCAAGGCAGCACCGACTTTGATCTCTCTTTTGTTATCCTCGGTACCCAAGTTGATTAGCTCGATCTCTTCTTGATGAGGCCGAATGGTTTTCTCTTCTTGCTCAAGCAATCGGGCAATCTCATCTGGTATATCATCACTATCCTCCTCTTCGGTCTCGAATACCGGGGATTCAACAGTTTGGAGAAGCATAGAGTTACCGTGTTCAACGGGTTTATTTTGGTTCGATCTGCGTGACATGATTGGATGATTTTAGAAAATAGTTTTCATGCAGATCTTTTGAAATTAATAAGAAAACACAGATGTTTTGGTTTTTTCTGGCATTACCATTATTTCCAAGGGAAAAGCATTAAAGAAAGAAAAAGAGTCGTGAAAGAAACGACGTTTTTTATTGATAATGGTGATGTCGGAACAAACATGCCCTTTACAAAAAGGTCACTTCCGCCTCGGGCAAGACGGAAGGATTGTTATTTTGAAAATAAAGCCTAAACAGCAAGACATATTACTTAGAATCATGCACAAACACAGGGAGATTGATAACGTTCCAGTTCTTTGCAATGCCTCCTGGTACAACAAACACGGGCTTAGACCCACTGAGCACGAGCCATTTTTCAAACTGCGGCAGAAGAACCAGGAGACAATGAGCACTTGGAAGTTTTTTGCGACTGATGAATGATGCATATGATGCATGATATGTATAAATGCAGATGCAAAAATGACTCTTTTTGGTTATCGAAAGGATTTTAGACAAACTAGAAACTTTTGCAAACATTTTTAGCAAGATGACGAGATCTAGAAAGTTGTCAAGACAAATCGTTTTGAAATGCTAAGCGAAAGGAAGTGGGATCGACTTCCTTGAACTTGTAAGACTTAGTCCTCTTCATGCCTGATCATATTTGCGAAGAATTTTAGTTTGTCTATACCCCTTGATAAATGCATGTAAAAAAAATTTATGCATGAATGCATGTATGCATGGTTTTAATAAGGGAAGCATGGTGGGCTAAGGTAACAAGTGGACACGGTGTCCGGTGAGACTAAGGCTTTTGATAATAGTGACCAAGGTTCTACAAAGTTCCCAAACCACAACCTCTCTTGCGTATATCATGGTAGTACAGAGCAACGCTCGTCCATGATTATCCGTAAGAAGGTTTAGTTTGGGTGTAGTATCGCGTGACGACTAAATTCCGAGGCAACGCTCGGTTTAGCCACCGCACTACGTCCTAAGAAAGGCCAAGGATGGGCTTGGTAACTATGGTTCATAGCCTTCATCGGTCAATTGGAAGTAAAGTGCCTAAGCATGACAACACACGCCGACATCATCACCTCCAAAATGCCTCAGCTATGTGAGATTGATCGCGTAATCCAATGCACGAGGCAACCCCCGGAATGGATTGTCGATTATATCTCTTCCTAATCTTAAGTTCACTCAGCCCGGGTATAGGGCTTTTGATATTCTCACCCCACACGTTCACAAGAAAAATTTTACATGTAACAATAAAGCAAAGTATAGAAAATAAAGCGTGTAAAACTAGGCGTAGCCCTACTATCCCCAGTGAAGTCGCCATTTCTGTCATCGCGATTTTCGGGTGTCAAATCATTAATTGGATCTGAACCTTTCGATCATTGATGTTTCTATTTTTTTTGGGGAAGGTAAAATCGAGAAAACCTTAGAAATCCTAAGTTCGGGGCTGATTTCATCACGGGAAGGTGTTAGGCACCCGCGATGACTATAATATCCTATAGGAACCATTCTACTACGCTTTACGTTTATGCTTTACTTTTATTGCTATTTGTGAAAAAATGATTGGTTTTAAGAATGAGAGGGAGAAGATGGGATTTTATTTTATTGGACTTGGAGAGATGTGAGTCTCTTGCCTACATACCCTTTTAAGGGATCAAAATTCCATGTAGTTCTCTTCCAAAATGATTTTGTGAGTTTTGTTCTTTTTTAGTTTTGAAAAAAAAAAAAGAGATTTTGAAGAAGGGAAAGGAGCCGTGTAGGCATTAGAATTGAAATCAAATGAGGTTAGTCCGATTTATTTACAAAAAGTAGTTAAAGTTGGAAATTAGCACTAGTTTCGATTTTGTCTTAAGAAAACAAAGGGAAAATCCTTTGGAGTTTTGACTCCAAGGCTTGTTTGAAAAAAGATTTGAAGTGATGGAAGTTGTTTGTTTTTCAAAAGATTGATTTTCTCTAAGTACCGCGTATCCTAAACATACACCTAGCGATGAACATACAACGTGTGTGCGTGTGTCAGTGCATGTGTCGGTGTACATCATTATAGTCCATAGTCTTTTACATCGGGTCCTATTTTACATTCTATAGTCTTGCAAGAAATTAAAATAAAGAAACTACCTAAACATTGAAAAATTGAATGGAACCTAAACTTAAAGGAATGGGGATGAAGTGGAGTACTCAATATGCATGAAACATAAAATGGTTAGTGAAGCAATATGAAATGATAATGAAAAATGTTAGGCAACAAAAAATAACAAAACATGGAGGGATAAATGCGTGCAAACTAACGTGACTTACGAAGCAAGAAACTAAAAGAACTAAACTTTGTAAAATTGGAAGTTAGCATCTAAACTTGCAAGACAAAAGCTAATCAATTATACCAATCAAGATTGAAAATATTGTAAAGTTTGTAAACAAGAATCCAATTTAACAAGATTGAAGAAAAATTGTAAAAAATGGTAAACACACATCAAACTAACAACATTTAGACATATTGTAAAAATTTGCAAACAAAGATCAAACTTAACAAAATAGAACATATTGTAAAAGTGGTAAACAAAGATTGTAAGAAATGGTAAACAAATGTCAAACTAACAACATTGAATATATTGCAAAAAATACCAACAAGAATCTAACTAAAACAATTGAAACTATTGCAAAATTGTAAACAAAAATCTACTAACATAATTGAACGAATCAACACTAAATCAGAGGTAAACTCATCATAAAATTAAACACCAAGCATCAACATCACATGACACATTCGGATCAAAAATTGCTCAAGAAAATTCACGAGAAACCGCACAAAATATACGAATCAAGCATGAAATTGACACATATTATTTCCATCAATTCTGAGCATGTGAAAATATCACTAATCAGCCAAAAACATATCAAGAACACATAATAAAAATTTTGGAATTTTTGCAAGAAATTTGGCATGCATATGGGTTCAGGTAGCAGAAAATAGGAATAAAAATAGCAAAAACACACAAGAACTGAAAAGAAAACCAAAGGCCCAAGCACTCAGCCCAATACCCACGCGGATCTGTGGATCCGGATCTCCAGAACGCATCAGGGGCGTTGGATTGATCCGGATCTAACGGGCTCTAGATCTAAAGGTCCAGGATACGGAGCGCTGGATCGGGTTCAACCCGAACCGATCTAGCGCGTCTATATAAAGGTTCAGGACCCGGTTCGCTCATTCTCTCAATCCGTTTCTCTTTCTTCTTCTTCTCTCTGGCGCCGTTCTCTCTTCTTGCAAACCCTAACCCTAATTCGCGAATCTTACCCAGAACTTCAAATTTCATGGCTTAAACGCTTTGTCTCGTGGTTCTGATCACGAATCCATCATTGAAACTCACGGATGGCCACGGAAACGATGTAGATCTTGAACTTTCATTCGTAGATTCCGAACCGTTTTGGTTCTGGTTTTGGTTCGAATCTTCTTCTGTATGTTTTCACCGGTCGATTCGTTGGTTTACAACGATGAATACACGTTGTAAACCTTGGAATTTTGAAGGTTTTCTGAAAAATGTTAGGGTTTATGATTCCAAACCAAAACTTCTTGAATTCGTATTGATCTACATCGTTTCTGGACTCGTTGTTGTTCTTGAATCAAAGCAGAGAGGTAAGCTTGTGATTTTACCTGGTTTTATTTCGGAGATTTGATTTGGATCTTCAGAGATCCTTGAATTGATTCTGTTGTTGATTCTGAGATTGAAATCCGGAAATTAAACCGTGGTCCTGCTTCCTTCTTCTTCTTGAATGGTTCGGAATCCGTGAATTTTCGTTTTTCTTCTCCTTTCCTTCACTGAACCGGTTCGGAACCCTTGGGATTCTTTCCCTCTTCTTCTCTGATGCGTCTCTGTGATCACGCTTGAGTTTGCTGCTCCTAGCGGTGAATTCGCGTTGGAATTGCAGGGAGAAATGGCTCAATGATGAAGATTCACCATTGTTGAATTTCTGAGAGCTTGAAATTCTTCTTCCTAACTGAATTCTGTTATGGTTTTTGATCTAACTGACATGAGAGAGAAAATTCTGATTCTGTTTGTGAGTTGGCACTGATGTGTATCTGAGTTGTGAATTTCTGACACTGTGTGCCTTTTATAGCATGCCATGTGTGCCTGCGAGCCAGTAGGGGACTGCCACGTGGAATTGAACACTTGCGTGGCCTTGGACTGAATTCTGAGAAAGGACTTAAAAGCAAATTTGTAAAATTTGGGACTGTTTTGTAATTTTTAAAAGATTGGACTGTTTTTAAAAGAAATGAAAGAATTGGACTGTTTTCAAAAGAATTGGGACAAACTTGCAAAAAAACAAAATATTTGGACTGAATTGCAATTTCTAAAAATGTTTGGACTAAAATGCAAAAATAATAACTAAAACTGGTAAAAAAAAGTAAATTGAAAACAACGTAAAGTGAAACATTTAAAACTGACAAAACGGACTAAAATGAACAAACTACCAAAAATGAGGTATTTTAAAATACCTCTCTGCCCAAAATTTGAACAATGTGAAAAGACTAAAATGCCCTTGGGGCAAAAACGACTCAGACTGACTCAGACTGACTCAGACGCAAAACTAAGATGATTTTTGTACACAATTTGATTAATGATGCATGCAAACACATAAAAAGACTCAGGGACAAATTGCAGGGACTAAAATGGGTTCCTTTGTAGGAACTGACCAAAATACCCTTTTGTATGACTTTATGCAAAAAATTCAAAAGACTGAAGCAGTAATGTATGCAGTTTGAAATACAGTAGAAAACACGGTGGATTTGAAAGCATTAGAAAATAGTAAAGGAAATTGAATGAGTATTTTTGGGTCCAAAATGAGGGTATGACAAAAGTCAATATCAATACACACTTTGAGGTCTTTCAGGGTTATAACGGGGCTTAGGTGAAGGTGGGATAATATTTGGATACGTAGGCTACACAAAATGTGAGTTAGGCACTCCTACGAAATTACAGCACAATTTCAATCCATCTTTCACCTATGGACACAATTCTTGTCAAGATGGGGCTAGAGAACATTTTTAACCTACCCCAAACTTAATTTTTAGCAACATCCTACCTTGCCTAACTCAGTAATAACAATTTGGGATAAATCCTAAAAGTCTCTAAGTTTGTAATGTAGTTTGTCATTGAACAAAAAGTTCTAAACCTGCCGGCTCAACTTGGCAAAGAAAAGGATAAATAACAAATAATCAGGGTAGGCTTCAAAAGGCTCACAGGACCAACCACTTTTGCCTCAGTGTGTATACGACAATGACCAATCAACAGTAGAGAAACAATGCAAGTTCTAGAAATGTAACAGCATGGAACACTCTATATAAGTAAATTGGAAAAATAAAATTTGGCCATGAACCTTACAGTTTTGATATCTGGGAGTTGTGACTACCTATCTTTCACTGCTGAACACTTCGCCTTTGAAATATCAAGTCACTCCTCCTTATGAACTTTTGGCAACATCACTTGAACACACATTTGTTACTAAACTGGAAAAAGTCAATTAAACACATAAATTCATCAATAATAAACAAGTGCAGGAACAATTACATAACAGGGGGATACACTGATTAAACTGAATGAAAGCAATTAAAATTGTTTGAAAATAAAAATAAAAGTACATTAAAAAGTGCTGAAACAAATAAAAGAAACATCATAAGGAGTGAGCCATCAGTAGCCCACTCAGTCCTGCATCTGGTCCTGATCAATCCAAGTGCTAGGGTTCTCCTCCTCATAAGAATCCTCTCCAAAATGGTACCGAGACCTAGCACCACCAGCAGAAAAGTCAGCCCTAATCTCCTGCTCTCGAGCCTGGGCACGACCTCTAGTCATGTCAAAGTACTGGTCCATAGCATCCTCGGACCCATCAAAACAGTCAAACGACCCAATAATAGCTCTCTTGTGAAGGCAGGCCGCCTTAGTAAGCTCCTGACCAATCTTGGGACGGTTCCAATACTTCTGGTCAGACACCTCATTCATCCAGTTGCAGTGGCCGAACATGTAATCTAGCATCATGGGATGAATAGGTGCATAGGCACCTTGTTGACTGCTCCCTGCTCCCTGTGCAAACTGCTGCTGAGGCGGGGGCTGCTGAGGCTGAGGCTGACCTCCTACTTCCTCCTCAGCGCCCAGCTGCTGCATACGCTCCAAGTAGTCTGCCAGGAAGACCTCCACGTATTTGTCCGTAATTGGCTTCATCATTTTTGCTTCGCGGTCATTCGCATAGAGCTCATAGTCAGCTTCCTCACAAAGCCAGTTAATGAGACTCATATGAAGAATAGCCTTCTTGGTACCTGCAACAAAATCAGCAATGTTGTTGGCAATCAACTCACCAACATTAATAGGGCCTCCATCCATAATAGCTGTCATAGTGTGTACTCGAGTCAATAGAATCTCAGAAGTGCACGAGGTGCCCTCCAATGTTTGCACCACAAATGAGGCCCAAGCCTTGGCAATTGGCTTGAAATCAGACTTCAATAACATCCGCTTGCTTCCTTGCCATTGCGCCCCCTCAACACATAACAGGGACTTTACCTCGTCCCATTGCTCCTCATTCCAGCCCCCACATGTGTCCCTCCTCAACTACACGTCACATTGCTCCGGTGGAACAATGCTCATCAAATCATTGATCGCCCGAGGGGAGAAATCGATGTCCTTTCCCCGCACATAAGATTCATACCTTCTCCCGAAGACCATATCATTAAGCCCATGCCACCCCCGGGCAGTGATGACCTGTTCAAACTCAGGGTTTCCAAACAGTTTCTCAAGCAAAAATCCTCTCTCTTGTATCACCATATAGCTTCTAATTTCCTTAAAGCGGTCTCGAGTCAGGGTGGTTAGGAAACGGTGGTTGACTGATGGTGGTTGCGTCGGTGGGGCTGTAGGTTTGACCGGTGGTTTACGTTTTGAAGCGGTTTTAGCTTTTTTGGATTGTGGGGCTTTTCCTTTTCTGCGTGTGTCCACCGTGGTTAGGGTTTGAGAAATGGGTTAGTGAAGGTTAGGGTTTGAGGTTTGTGGTGTAGATGATGATTTTGGTTAGGTTGATGATGATGATGATGGTTTATGGGGTTGGTTTGGTGAATTGGAATTGAAAAGATGAAGATTTTTGGTGTGGTGGGTTAAGAATTTCAAGGGTTAAGGTTCTGGGTAAATTTTGGCAAAGTTTGGCTACTTTTGGAAGTGAATGGAAGGGAAATCGTGGTGGGTTTATTTATAGGGAAGGAAAATCGTGTCACGTTTGGCCACAAATGTGTCACAATTGGGTTTTGTAACTGTCAAAAAATTCGAAGAACCACAAAAAACGTGTAACGTTTGGGCAAAACGTGACACAATCCACCATTTTCAAAAAGTTTCTTGTCCAAAAATCATATCACGTTTTGGCCAACGTGTCACGATTTCTATTGTAGGGAGCAACTCGAATTTACTTAGTAAAATTTGTTGGAAACAATTTTTGGGCACAAAATTTCGTGTCACAATTTTATTATCGTGAAACGATTTTCTTGGCAGAGTTGCACCCATTTTTAACTTAGAAAATTTTTCCTGGAGCATCAGAGGGGAGGCAAAATCGTGTCACGTTTTGCCCAAAACGTGTCACGATTTTGCCAAGTATTGGAGTTGAAATTTTTTTGTTCCTCTGATTGTTTCAGCTAAAGTATTTGTGTTTTTGGTTTTTTTGAAAGCAATAAAAAGCAATAAAACTATAAATACTACCTGCGATAAAATGGTGGGTTGCCTCCCACAAAGCGCTTCATTATTGTCACTAGCTTGACTACCACGGACCTTTAAAGGTCCTTCAACACCAGTCCTACCCTTTCTTTCGGTAGGTAGTCACCCAGATACCGCTTAACTCTCTGCCCATTCACCTTGAAACTTTTGTCACCCTCCGGCGTGATTAACTCAACAGCTCCATAAGGTGACACACTTTTGACCAAGAAAGGTCCCGACCACTTTGACTTAAGCTTTCCAGGAAACAGCTTCAACCTGGAATTATACAACAAAACTAGTTGCCCAGAGTTAATATCCCTAGATACTAAGTTTTTGTCATGATACCTTTTAGCCTTGACTTTATAGATGAGCGCATTTTCATACGCTCTAAGCCTCATCTCTTCAAGTTCATTCAGTTTCAAGAGTCTTTTCTTACCAGCCGCTACTTGATCAAAATTTAAGGCCTTAATGGCCCAGTATGTTTTATGTTCTAGCTCAACTAGAAGATGACAAGCCTTCCCATAGACCAAATGATAGGGTGAGAGCCCTATATGAGTCTTAAAGGCCGTCCTATATGCCCACAGTGTGTCGTCTAACTTTCTAGACCAATCCTTCCTATTTGACGTAACTGTCTTTTCTAATATCTGTTTCAACTGACGGTTTGAAACTTCTACTTAACCACTTGTTTATGGGTGATAGGGAGTTGCAACTTTGTGCCTGATGTTATACTTTTTCAGCACATTTTCAAGAAGTTTGTTGCAAAAGTGCTTCCCTCATCACTGAACAAGACTCTAGGGGTTCTAAACCTAGTGAAAATATTTTTGTGGAGAAAATTGACAACAGTTCTGGCATCATTAGCAACACAAGGTATCGCTTCAACCCACTTAGTAACATAATCAACACAAACCAGAATATGAAGAAAAGAGTAAGAGGAAGGGAAAGGTCCCATAAAATCAATGCCCCAACAATCAAGTGGTTCTATTTCAATTATTCCTGTTAGGGGCATCTCATTCCTCTTAGAAATGTTACTTGTCCTTTGGCATTTATCACACCGCCGTACAAAGCCTTGGCAGTCCTTGAACAAGGTGGGCCACCAGAAGCCACTTTGCAAGATTTTTGCCGCGGTTCTTTCTCCACTATGGTGGCCCCTATAAGCAGAGCTATGGCAGTGCCACATGATACTATTAGCCTCCTCACCTGCAATACAACATCTAATCAAACCGTCAGTGCTTACCTTAAACAGACAAGGATCATCTCACAGATAGTGGTTTGCATCCTTGAAGAACTTATTCTTCTATAGATAATCCATGTCATCCGAAACTATGTTACCGACCTTGTAGTTCTCCATGTCAGCAAACCAAGGCCTTACTCCAATAGCAAACAACTTCTCATCCGGGAACTCGACCATGATGGCCTTCTCCTTCTTCCTCACCTCATTATTCTCCAACCTGGAGAGGTGATCAGCCACCACATTCTCAACTCCCTTCTTGTCACGAATCTCAAGATCAAATTCTTGCAACAAGAGGATCAACCTCAACAGCCAAGGCTATGAATCCCCTTTTGTCAAAAGATACTTCAGGGCTACATGATTTGTAAAAATAATGACTTTGGAGCTTATTAGATAAGAACGAAATTTCTCCAATGCAAAGATTACCGCAAGCAATTCCTTTTCAGTTGTGGAATAGTTAACTTGATTTTCATTTAAAACCTTGCTTGCATAGTAAACTGCATGGAAAAATTTGTTCTTGCGTTGGCCTAGGACTGCACCAACAGCATAATCACTTGCATCATCACGGTACTCGTTTTGAGCCATGCTTTCAATTAGGGCTTTGACTTCATGATCGGTTTTATTCTTTAGACTACCACCAGCTGAGGCATCTAAGAACATTCTAATATTGTGTTTCAAGCCCTCGGTGAATATTTGGAGATATTGTTTTTCGGAGAGTTCATAGTTTGGGCACCTCTTCAGCATCAAAGTAAATCTTTCCCAAGCATCATATAGAGACTCAGTATCCCCTTGCTTGAAATTTTGAATCTCCATCTTCGTATCCCAATACTTCGACATAGGGAAATACTTCTCTAAGAACTTCAGCTCAAGCTCTTCCCATGTTTGAATGGTCCTACTTGGTATGGTCAGCAACCAATCTCTAGCTCTTCTTGTCAAGGTGAAAGGAAACAACCGCAGTTTCTTTTGGCTATCAGTCACTGTGGCTGGGGGTACACAAAACTCACAAGTCTCAGCAAATCAACTCAGGTGTTCATGTGGGCTCATAGCTTCTGTCCCATCAAATTGTTTGTCCTTCAACCCATTCCGAACGGTGCTCTTGATGTCAAAAGCAGCAGGATTAGCAGGCCGGAAAATGTGTGTCAGCTGACCACGGTGAGTAGTTAAACCGTAGTCTCCCAACTTTGGTCTTGGTAAAGGATCTCCCATGATACTCGATTCAGGAGAGGTGGAACTTTCAGTTTCAGAAGGTGCAGGACTCGGTATCTGCTCTCGTGCACTCGGTGGAACTGACTTTGACAACCGGACAGCTTTTTGATTGGCTCTTGCAGTCCTTTATATCTCTGAATCGAATTGTAGATCGTCTTACTTGTTCTACCTCGTATAAACAGCAAAATACCTCAATAGCACTGCACAATCAAAAGTAAACATTTTAAAAACAGAAAATAAATTGCAGAAATCCTAAATTATAACGAAATTGCCTTGTTGAAATAATTCAACAGTCCCCGGCAACGGCGCCAAAAACTTGATAGAAGTTTGGCAAGTGTACCAAAAACTATCAAAGTAGTAAAAATATCGTTCCCACGAGGACTACTTTTAATCTCAATAAACTAATTTCGTTAAGCAATAGGATGTATAAAGGTTATTATGGTTTTGCTACTAGTCACTGTGGCTGGGGGTACACAAAACTCACAAGTCTCAGCAAATCAACTCAGGTGTTCATGTGGGCTCATAGCTTCTGTCCCATCAAATTGTTTGTCCTTCAACCCATTCCGAACGGTGCTCTTGATGTCAAAAGCAGCAGGATTAGCAGGCCGGAAAATGTGTGTCAGCTGACCACGGTGAGTAGTTAAACCGTAGTCTCCCAACTTTGGTCTTGGTAAAGGATCTCCCATGATACTCGATTCAGGAGAGGTGGAACTTTCAGTTTCAGAAGGTGCAGGACTCGGTATCTGCTCTCGTGCACTCGGTGGAACTGACTTTGACAACCGGACAGCTTTTTGATTGGCTCTTGCAGTCCTTTATATCTCTGAATCGAATTGTAGATCGTCTTACTTGTTCTACCTCGCATAAACAGCAAAATACCTCAATAGCACTGCACAATCAAAAGTAAACATTTTAAAAACAGAAAATAAATTGCAGAAATCCTAAATTATAACGAAATTGCCTTGTTGAAATAATTCAACAGTCCCCGGCAATGGCGCCAAAAACTTGATAGAAGTTTGGCAAGTGTACCAAAAACTATCAAAGTAGTAAAAATATCGTTCCCACGAGGACTGTTTTTAATCTCAATAAACTAATTTCGTTAAGCAATAGGATGTATAAAGGTTATTATGGTTTTGCCACTAGGCAGTTGATTTGGTTTGATTTTATAGAATCAAATAACAGAAAATAAAAGTTGTTAAGAAATAAGAGAGAGATGAGATCAGTTCTTTCGAATCATCTATGTTCCCCTAATTGGTTACTGCACTCTATTCTTGTGAATGGTTCTTTAGTTCCATGATAGTTAACAAATTAGCCCTAATCAATCCCTTGAGTTAGGACCCTCCTCTTAAACTACAGCCCATAATTCCTTAGGTGGTCTAATAATCCTTGAAGGTTTAAGCACGTTAACCTAATATCACTAACAAACGGTCATCCATTCCTAGACTAACCATGTTTATTAGAACAATTCAATGGGTCTAAGTTGAAAGCTAGGGTCAGTAGTCATTCATACTCACGAGTTTATATGTGATCAAGATATAAAAGAATTAAAACAATTTAATTGAATAAAAACTAAATTGTCATTCACAATAAATAGAGTTTCATCACAATAACATGTATCAATTAAGGTTACATAAAATCATCTCAGACCTAATCTCTAAGAGATTTAGCTACTCATAATAAGACTTACAAATAGAATAATCAATAGTGGAATCAAAACATACATGAACTGAAAGAAGGTTGAAGAAATCGCCCTCTAGCCGTCCTTAGGTCTCAAAATCGCACTTTGCTCTTCTCAAATCGTAACCTTTGTTTTCTGAATAGTCTTCAGCTTAAATAGGCTCAGAATTTCGCCCAAATCGTGTCACGTTTTAAGTAAATCGTGACACGTTTTCACTTGTGTAACAAGAAACTGAATTAGGGTTTCACCAAATCGTGTCACATTTTTGCCATCGTGACACGTTTTTCTTAATGTCGAAACAATGCATTCTGTCTTGTCAAATCGTGTCACGTTTTTGACCAAACGTGCCACGATTTTGTCTTTGCCTTTTTCTTCAGTTTTCTTGCTTTTCTTGCTACTTAAGTCGCATTGTGAACTCCAAAATGTGATAATATTTACATAAAAATTACGTAATGACAACATGTCATCAATGTCCAACTTTATCATCCTTATACTTATGTAATTAGTCAGATTGTTGGGTTCCATCATCGAGATTGGATTATTAATTTTCATCAAACCCTCCATCAAGGCAATAAGTTCTTCTTCTTCAAATGCTATGAAGTCTTGGAAATTACTCCCTTCTTGTTGATGCTCATGAAGTTGCTCGCCTAAGATTTTAGTTTTTGCTTTGTTTTGTCCTTTCTTCTTGATAAAAACAAAATTCAATTTAGTCTTTATGTGTACTACTACATATTTGAGGAATTAAAATCAAATTTTCCACATACTATATATCGGGGTCAATTTTAACATAAACAAATACTTCAAGGACTAAAATAAAAACAATACTACATGGAAAAATTGAAAAATTGGCTGAAAATTAAACATATAATTTGCATTAAATATTTGTCTCTAACAATTAGCGACGAAATTATAGATGAATTTGTCCTTTTCTGCCGTCGTTTAAACTTTTTCAAGTAGTGCAACAAATGACGCTAATTTTTCTGCCGTCATTTAAACTTTTTCAAGTAGTGCAACAATGACGCTAATTTGTTTTTCAAGGAATTTTTTTTACGGATAATAAAACCAAAATTTGTTATGTTTACAACGACCGAAATCATAATTATCCAAAAGATCACCGCATGAGTATCATCTTAGTTAAATAATTTAGTCTCAGCATTGTCATCTCCTCACCATAAATTTCAATTTATAACGAAAAGGTTGGCATTTGATTAATTAGTTTATTTCATTCTCCACAAAGATGATAAAAGACTTGTTGGATGGCATGTCTATATACATCCAAAGCTCCCCATTTCTCCCCAATCAAAGAAAAATATTTTTGTTAACTAATACTCTTAATTATTATTATTAATATTAATCTATTGTTTATCAAATATTTTTGTGTCCTTCAAAAAAATAAAATCAAATATTTTTGTGTATTTTCTTAATTAACTAATATAGCAAATGGTACTCCATCTGACCTATATAGATATCACATTTGCACACAAAAAAGTCCCTTTCAAAGAAGTTTTAATTTATATTTTTAAACACATCTTCAACTTAATACCATGTGCATCACTCTCAAATTGTTATATTTCCATGTTTATTTATAATACTCAAAATACATCAATAGTTAGTAAACAAAAAAAAAATATATCAATAGTTAACAAAAGGAGTGTTATAGACACTCTCTCCAACACCCACCTATTATTGAATAAAATTCATGTGGCTACCACAAATTAAAAATGAATCCCACATAAAATGGTGAGATCCACGTAGATTTCACCCAATAAAAGAGTAAATGTTAGAGATAATGCTATAAAAAGAGCATTCTTAGCATTTCTCTAGTTAATAAATGTAATTTCATAGCACAACTAATTTTATTTTATTTTTTATTTGTTTGAAAGAGTCTAGTGGAAAAAGTTACATACAATGTGAAGAAAAAATGACTAAATTAGTTCACAAGTTACAACTTAACTGATAAAAATGTTAAAATTGTTAGACCGGACGTTCTGATTGGAGTTCAACCCGACCCATCCAAACAATCAAGATATTATCATGAAAACATTTATTAACTCTTCAACATCGATATTGGGTACATAAACACCTTTGTAATTTATTTCTCAACATGGATTTTTTTGTTAAAATAAAACTTTGGTAGAGATTTGGATACACGACTCCACTTAGATATGATGATTAGGGGATCAAATGATTGGCATTGCCTTACACTGGCAGTGTCCATTAGGATCACAATAACCATTTAAGCCACTCAATTTACACTGTGCCTTACATGCTTCAGGGCTGCATCCAGGAACCACAATCATGGTTTGTGCCTCAGAAGCAGAAACTCCATGCTCATAAGTTTTTTCCTCCCCGTTTGCACTGCACCTATAAAGGAAAATACATATAGTACATAAATGAAAGATAAAAACCTTATGAATAAGATTAAAGACAACATATTGCAGTGAAATAAAAGAGAAAACTGTTTATGTACCATAGCAACATTAAGAAGAGAGAAAGTATAGCAAGAGAAATGATATTTTGATTTCTCATTTTGTTTAGCTTGAAATTGATACAATGTTGTATGATTCTCAGCAAGTGTGTCAGTATATATAGTGTGTGAGAGAGAAAATAACCTAAAAAATATTCATGTAGATACCATTAAGAAATATATTTTTAATTAATTGAGTCAATATCCCGTCAAAATAATATTAATTGAGTTCATATGTATTTTTTTATTTTTTTTTGGTAATAGTTCATATGTATTTCTTATTTTAGTTAATTATTAGAATAAGAAATATCTACTTTACATGTGTAAAAAAATCAGTAATTCCATTTTTAAGTTACATATTTCATATATGTAGCATAGAATGTCTCAATAAAGTTTTTTTTAAGAAACCAAAATGGAATATGACTCAATAAAAGTGATTCATCTCGCACAAGGTGTGCAAAAGAGAACCACCCAAAAAAAATACAAAGTTAGGTATCTGTTACCAAGAAGTATAAAAAAAACATTTAAAAAACTATTCCCTAACACCCATACATAACAAAGGGTTCCGCTAATTTAGACAAACAAAAACATGAGCAAGTGTGCATATTTTTATTTGGACAAAATACAATTATATTCATCTTTATTATTTAATACAAAAAACTTGAGGGTTAATTTAGTAATTTTTATGATAAAATATTTGTTAACTTGCACCAATTTGCTAACTTAGACTTATTTTTGTTATGAACATATTTATGTCACAACTCCAAAAATTAAACAACAACAACAAAAAAAACGGTTTTGACAACCTTAATAAAAAAAACGGTTTTGTCTTTTTTTTTAAGGTTGTCAAAACCATTTATTTATTTTCTTGTTATTTGAGTCCAACATTGATAACACCGAGAGAGCAATCCAAAAGGCCATCCATGAAGCAGAAATAGTAGCAGTTGTTCCACTACCCAACTTAAGTGATTTCTCATCCGACAAAGAGATGGGAGACGTGGAATGAATTACACTTGGAGATTACAAAGACTCGACAACCTCGATGAAGTTGGCCGAGGGTTCCAAACGGTGAACCCTGTCTTCATTGACATTGAAAACGTTGCTCTCACCGATTTGAAGGAGAACCAATTCTCTGGTATGGAATCAGAAGACTGTCATGCTCATATGACACATTTCTTTGAAGCATGCAGCATTATCAACCCAGTTGGAGTTTCGGATTCCGACAAAATATATTATTTTGTTTGTCTTCTCTCTAAATGAACGAGCGAAATATTGGCTCAACGCACTTCTAAGTGGAACCATAACTACTTGGGATCGATTGAAGAGGACATTTCTCAATCGCTTTTTCCCAACAACAAAATACTTGGAAAAGAGGAAATAAATTTCTAGTTTTCAACAAGAAGACACTTAAACTTTGTACGATGCATGGGAGAGATACAAGATTCTACTCAAGCGATGTTCGATGCATAAGTGTTTTGAGATGGAGATCACCATAACTTTCACCAATGTTCCAAAGCCGCAAACTCGAATGCTCTTAGCCGCATCAGTTAGTGGTACCATGAAGAAAAAAATAACCGCAGCAATCCGAGAGTTGATCGATAACATGTCCTTGACTGAGTACCGCTTTCAAAGCAAGAATATGGTTGTTCATAAGAAGCAAAGAGTTTTAAGTCTAGAAACACATGATGCCTTACTAGCCAGAAACAAGCTTCTCAGTGCCAAATTGGAAGAAATTGCTAAGCAGTTGAAAGCACAAATGTGGCAAAGTTATGAACCAATAGTGTATGTTGCGACTTTTGTGAGCAAGCTCATGAAAGTGGTGTATGCATTCTAGCAAGTTTAAGGTTATTCAAGGTGCATGCCTTCTAACAATTTCAATTCCATCTGGCCAAATCATCAAATTTTGCACGGGGAGGAAACAAAAAATTTCAACCACCATAAGACGGTTGTCATGTGGAAATGTGGTCAAGAAAGAAGGAAAAAGGCACTTGACGATGAGCAAGATAGTAAGACCAAACATCACGTAAGTCAACTGATGACAGTAGTCATTACTTTATTTTTAGTGTAATTTTCATGATGTTTTGAGTTCACATGCAAGTTTAAACAGCAAGGAAATCAAGAAAAAAAGAAGATTTTGAAGAAACAGTTGTGTTGATGTTTTTATTGAGTCTGTAGCATTTTTAGATAGCCTCGAGGTGTAAAAAGCAAGAAATTACAAAAAGTTGGAGTTTGCCACTACCACTAAAATAGTGACACGTTTTAGAAATCGTGACACGGTTGCAAAATCGTGTCACGTTTGCAAAAATCATGACACATTTTTGATAGAACTAGAATGGGAAAATTGCCTTTTTAAGCTGAAGCCAGTTCCAGAAACAAGGGTTACGGATTGAGAAGAGCAAAATGTGATTTTGAGACCTAAAGACGGCTAGGAGGGCGATTTCTTCAACCTTCTATCAGTTCATGTATGTTTTGATTACACTATTGATTATGCTATTTGTAAACTCAATTATGAGTAGTTAAATCTCTTAGAGATTAGGTCTGAGATGATTCTTTGTAACCCTAATTGATCCATGTTGCTGTGAAACTCTATTGATTGTGAATGACAATCTAGTTTTTATTCAATTCAATTGTTCTTAATGTTTTTTATATCCTGATCAAATATAAATATGATTTAGTGAGAATGAATGACTACTGACCATAGCTTTCTACTTAGACCTAATTGAATTGTTCTAATAAACATGGTTAGTCTAGGAATGGATAATCGTTTGTTAGTGATATTAGGTTAACGTGCTTAAACCTTCAAATATTATTGGACCACATAAGGAATTAGGGGCTATAGTGTGAGAAGAGGGTCCTAACTCAAGGGATTGATTAAGACTATTTTGTTAACTATCGTGGAACTAGAGAATCATTCATAAGAATAAAGTGCAGTATACCAATTAGGGTAAACATAGATAATTCGAAAGACATGATCTCATCTCTCTCTTATTTTCTAACTGAATCTTTATTTTCCGTTAATTTACTTTTTATGCACACAAACCTACTGCCTCAGGCATTAAAATAATTTACTCATCCTAGATAATAACTTTATTGCTGAATTGAGATTAACACAGTCCTCGTGGATACGTATTTATTTTATTACTTCGATGCATTTTTAGTACACTTGCTAAAAGTCTATCATCAACCAACTCCTTTGATTGCACAAATCGAGATACCAAAGAAGGAAGGTCAAAATGCTAAACACATACAATTACTCTTGAAGCTCATGGCGGATATCAAAGTTATTATTCCTTTTGTGGATGCTCTTGAACATAATCCTATTTACACAAAGTTTTTGGACAAGTTTGTCTGAAAACAACGTGAACTTTGATAGACTGAGGAAGCAATGGTAATGGGAAGATGCACCTTAGTTCCTAAGAAAAAGGAGTGTGGGTGGTGGAAGAAAAGAGAAGAAAAGATAAAAAAAAAGTAAAAAAAAAAAAGAAGAGAATCCAAATTAATTTGAAAGCAAAGAAATAAAGAACCAGGTGAAGAGGTGACTCGAAGTGAAGTTGAATCTAGTGTAGAAGATGAAGATCCAATCATGTTGTTAGAGAAGAATTTTGAGAAAGGAAAAATGCCTATAGTGGAAGTTAAATTAATGCAAGGGAAAAAGAAACTTTCATGGAAGAACAAATAAAGAAGAAAGATGAAAAACCGGGGAAGAACATAAAATGGAAGTGTCGTAGTATCAGAAATAGGGGTGTGCAAAAAATCTTGTTTATGAGAACTATATCCACAAATCCAGTGAACCACTTCAAAAAAACCATTTTCTCTTGACCCTAAACCAACCCGGTCCATTTCATTGGAAAAATCAGTAAACCGTATCCATTTAAAAAAACCATATTCCAAACTTATATAGTACATATTGCATCTCAAACAAAAAAGTGACTAAATCACGTTCTCTACTGTAACAAAAAAGTGACTGTAGAGAGAGAAGGAGAGATTGAAAGGAAAAAAGGATACTTTCACGAGCTTTGCAACAATGGCGACAGAGAGAGAAACAGAGACGGAAACTGCAATGACGGCAGTGGAGACAACGACGAAAACAACGACAGAGACGACAACCACAATAACGGTGACGGTACCCGATGGGGGAAACGAGAATCGATGGCTATAGTTATGAAATCAGCTCAGCTCAACACCATCAATATCTAGTGTAATGGATAAAAGCAGCTTAATTGAACAAATTGGAGAAATGGAGAATCGATACTGATGGTGGTGCGGGGGAAGTTTTCTGCGGCGGCGGAAGAGAGGGATCCAATGATGTGATTGGTGGAGCGGCGAATGTAAGAGAAGGTTGAAGAAAGAGAAGAAGAGGAAGATATTGATTATCAATTCAGAGAATATAACAATGGAGCTAACCGAATTTAGCAACCAATCTCTTTGTATTACAGTTTTTAATCAAAACGGGTTAATCCAGTTTCAAACCGGATTGGACCTTTTTGCTTTATGAACCAGAAAAATGGTTTGGTTCTCAAACTAGAACCATTTAAGTGGATTAGTTCTTATATTTGGTTAACCATGCACACCCCTAATCAGAAACCATGATTGAAGATGATGTGGGGAAAAGCCTAGAAGCTTATAAGAGTCTCAATGAGGAAGTTAAAAAATGATGAGAATCAAGAAGAAAATTTCCAAAAATTCATCAAAGGCTTAAAAAGGTTCAATGTAAACATTCCCATGAAGTAAATGCCCGAGAAAAGTCCCTCTTGCATCAAATTTCTTCAAGACATCCTAAAACTTGAGGCGAAACCATCAAATGAAGAACTTATTTTTTCAAGAAAAAATAGTTTTTATAATTTTTATCCTAAATATAGGCTACTGTTGTAGTTCCTTCTTACTTATTTATAATTAATTACACGTTTTTCTTTTGTGATGGCCGGGGGTTTGAACCCCCGACCTTGCATATATTATGCAGCGTCCTTACCAACTGAGCTAAGCTCACGAGGACAATTACATGTTGCTTTAAACATATTTAATTAATTACGAGAGTAATTTTCTCATTTAATTTTAATAAAATAATGATATTATGTTTGTTATCATGTGCGCATCAAACACATAATAGGATTATTGTTTATCATGTCCATATCATATCATGTTTCTATCTTGTCGTGACCATCAAATAGACCCCTTAGGTTAAATATTGACTGAAGAGATCTGCTTTAATAACAAGATATAAAGAAAGTTGATTCTTCAAAAAAAAAAGATATAAAGAAAGTTGGTCACAAACACAAAAAAAAATAAAAATCTAGGCACATATACATAGAAGAGAAAAATACAAACGTAAAAAATGATGTGACTAATTTATTTCTCTATTAATTTTTTCTAATTGTGTGCGCGCGCTTAAATTTCTCTATTAATTTTTTCTAATTGTGTGTGTGCCCAAATATTTTTTATTTTGGGTTGTGCCCATAAAAGAATTGCTCCAAAAATATTATTAGGAGATCCATACAAAAGGAAAACTAGTTAAGAGATAAAAATAAAACCAAATTAATAGTTAAGAAACCAAAATAGTAATTAAACCTAAAAACAAAATATTATATCTTCCAAATTAAAACACTCGTGTTACCATTTCTCTATCTCTATGCTTTTGATCTCGAGAACGAAAAACACTCTAGGTTAATCTTTTATTATTCATCAAAGATCATACTTTCTCCGTCCCGCAATAGTTGACATATTTGTAAATCTGAAATTTTGACCTAATTTATTTTGACCATATTTTTCTACTAATATACAAAGATAAATAGTATCATATAAGATCGTTAGATTCGTTTCGATAAATATTTTTAAAATATCAAATTTTCATAATTTTTTCTGAAATATTCTTCAAGATATTTAAGCTCAAAATTATGCATTGGTATGCATAATTGGGTCAACTGTGTCAAGTATTATGAGACGAAGGAAATATTAGACAAAAATTGTTCTCTATGATAAAAGTTTGTCTTATGTTGTTCTGTCTTATATTGTATTGTCATCCAATACTTATCTTTTAGCCGATTAAAGTTACTCTTAAAAAATTCCCATGAGCTTAGCTCAGTTGGTAGGGATATCACATTTTATATGCAGGGGCCGGGGTTCGAACCTCGGACACCTCACTTCTCCACAATTAAATTGTGTGAGCTCTAGCCACTAGGCTAGTCGACAAAAAAAGAAGTTACTCTTAAAAAAATTTAAAAAACCAAATGGCGGGTGAAAAACACTTGATAGAAGAGCGCGTGAAAGCAGGTGAGTCGAGTAGAGAGGTAAATGGAAAAATGGAATCATTCTTTTCTCCTCTATTACTCCTTCCTTTCTTCTCTCTATCTCCGCAACCCTCTCTCTCTACAAAACCCTCTCTCTCTCTTTCTCTCTCTTTTGCAAACCCAATTCAGGTTCGTTTTCCGATTCCCAAGTTCCTTGTCTTTTCTTCCTTTTTCTTCGTTCCTTCTATTTACGTGTTTTTCGCTCACTGTTCTAATCTTTTCAACTTCAAATTCTCTTTCAAAAATTTTGCTATTTTTTCTTCTTACACTCTCAACTTTGGACCGAACAACAATTGGTACTGTTTTTGTTTTTCTGATTGTTTTTATAATTACGTCATTGTTGTTGTGTGTTTCATCAATTTGAGTTTCTTATAGCTGTGATTAGGGTTCTTACTTCTTTGTCTTTTTGTTGATTTCACTTTGTTTTGAAGGTGATTTTGTTGTTTGGTATTGAATTGTTAATGGGTTTAGTTTCAATTTTTGGTAAATTTTGCTGCATTGAAATTAGGAGATTGTTTTGTGAATTTGGGATTTTTATTTGTTTAGGTGAGTGTTGTGGAAATAGTGAATTTGGTGATGAATTTGGGAATTTGGTTAAAGTTTGAGACTTTGAGTGATTTTCAAATTTGTTAATGAATTTAGTTTAATTTTTGAAAAACTTCTCGGCATTGAAATTAATTCGGTTTTTTGGTTTGTTGAGTGATGTGTAAGCAGAGTGATTTTGGTGATGAATTTGTAGAAGGTTTGAAACTATTTCAATTAGTAAAGTGTGCAATTTTGGGTTTTCTTTTGAATTATGTTTGCTTACTTCTTCTAAGAGATTTGTAAATAATTGCTGCATTTGGTTAAGTGTTGTCGAAGCAGTGATTTTGGTGATGAATTTGTAGAAAGTTTGATACTTTGAGTGATTCTATTGCAATTTGCAAAGTGTGTACTTTCAGGTTTTCTTTGGAATTTTGTTTACCTCTTGTTTACTTCTAGGTGATTTTCTCTGCAGGGCTTTTGGAAGTGTGTCTGCAACAATGTCAATATATTTACAAGAAATAGTCTTTTGATTGTATTATATATGGGGGGGGAATAGGCTTGTTGATTATTTGATAATACAATTTTATTTTGCAACAGTGTGCTTTGGTGGTATAGAAAAGTGACCAATTTTTATAGATAATGTTATAGTTTGTTACTTTTGTTGTTGTTGTACTGTATTATCTTGTTGAAGAATTCTAAACATAATCGGCAAACGGGAAAAACTGAATTTTGTTTGATGGGTAATAAACTCGGGAGGAGGAGACAAGTGGTAGATGAAAAATATACACGGCCACAAGGGTTGTATAATCATAAAGACGTCGATCAGAAGAAGCTGAGGAAGCTAATCCTAGAATCAAAGCTTGCACCTTGCTATCCCGGAGATGAAGAAACTGCCGTAGATCGTGAAGAGTGCCCAATTTGCTTTCTGGTATGGTTTCCATTACATATCTCCAATAGCTGTTACAGTAAATTTTTTAAATAACTCAATTCAACTTAGCACACATATTGCAATATACATTTGACGTGTGATCAGTTTTGGGGTTTAATTTATTTTTTCTTCGAACCAAACTAATGGAGAATGTAACCTTGAACACTTGCATAAACATGCTAATCGGAATAGAAGGAACACTCAGGGCCTGTTTGGATTGCCTTATGTTTTAGCTTATGCATAACAACTTATGCAAATAAATAAACTTTTATGCATTATTCATTACTTTGTTAAGGTAGTTTATGAAAAAAAACGGCTTATGAAAATACAAATTTCGTTAGTGAGAACTTAGGAATCAACGTAAAAGCTTATTTATTTGCATAAACTATTTTTCGTAAGCTAAAAAGTAAGTTAATCCAAACGGGTCCTAAGCATATGGACTGTTTTTTAGTTTTTGTTTCTTTGAAATCTGTTCCAAAATGTGAATTTCGCTTATCCCGTTTCTAATCAAACTATTCCATTGTGCTTTGTTTTTTTTCTTCCCATGAATTTAGTATTATCCAAGTCTAAACCGATCAAGATGTTGCACAAAGAGCATTTGTACAGGTAATGATTGGTTACCTTCACTGGTTGTATCTATATTCTGTCATTAGCATTCTATACAACCTGATTAATTTCCTTTTATCAGAGTGCTTTTTGCAGATGAAAGTTCCGAATTCAACTCGACCTACACAGTATCCTGTTACTAGTGTTCTGTCTTCAATGCGAGGACATAACTTCAAATTGATTGTCTAGCGAATTTCTTGTAGCTTTAGTATTAGGATAAATGTTTGCCTTAACAGCATTAGATGTCCCTTCTGTAAAACGGCGAATTATGCTGTGGAGTATCGTGGTGTAAAATCAAAAGAAGAGAAGGGGATGGAACAGATTGTAAGTTGTTATCTTCTATGATTATTGTCTTTTTTAATGCAATTTCTAAAAAAACAATTTACAGTGAATAAAGTCTGGCATGCATACTCATCAATATTCAGGAGGAGCAGCGTGTTATTGAGGCAAAAATTAGGATGCGGCAGCAGGAACTTCAGGATGAAGAGGAAAGAATGCATAAAAGACTAGAAGTAAGCTCTTCAAATGTGAATGTGGCTGTTGCAGATGTTGAATACAGTTCAAATGCAGGTATTTTTATTTTGATTAAACGTAGTTTCAGATTTTTTCTGTATGTGTAATGTGTCTACGTGACAAATTCTAGTTGCATAAATTGTTTTGTTTAAATTCCTGTAGTGGCTGAATCTTCAACGTCTGCCATTGAACACGATGAAATCGTCTCTTCTCAAGACTCGTGTGCCACACCGATGGTTAGACCACCTCCTGCTGCTAGGGCTAATAGGTATGATAGCGTGTTCACTTCTTTTCTTTACCAATCCCACAACATTTTCCTATTATGTCGCTTAGCTTTTCTGTGTCCATTGTTTTTGTACCAACTTATGGATATTTGATCTAGTGTGGATATATATAAGTTAACCATCTATGATTTTGTGCTAATGCTTTGGAAATTCTTTCAACCAATAAGGTTACAAGGAGTACTATACTCATAAATTGTCTAAATTTAATTATTTGAAATGTACAAGTCTATATGTAAGCTGAATTCAAATCATAAATGAATGGAACACATGGTATTGCTTGAGTCTCTGGGTTTTTGATGTAAATACATCTATTGAATTAAAGTTATGTACTGAAAATCTTCCTGGAAGATGCTGACTTCAGGTAATTTGGTCCAGCTAAGATGCATTCATTTTGGTCCAGTTTAGCCTTTGATTTTTGAATCACAACTGAGGGAAATATTCATAGAAATTCATTTTTATTTTCTGACGCTAGTATCCAACATCTAAAAATTGGCCTGCTTCTATGGGCTCTGCAGAATAAATCATATTTAAACCCACATTAACTTCAAAACTAGTTTAATTCCAACTTGAATTTCATTGATTATTTGTTAATGAAAGTCTGGTTTCATAATTGCTTACCTAACAAAATAGATGAAGAGGGCAGTTGGTGTAATCCGTTATAATTTGATTCCTTCATTTTGATTCAGTCGCTCACCTTGAACCAATGCTGCTCCTGATGTTTTGATTGTATGGATGGATATGCTTAGGCGTGCGAGAAATGATGAGTCACACAGACTGACGGACATTAATTAAAAGCGATTAGCTTTTTAAAAGCAGGATTCAAGATACTGATACGTGGCAAATCCATGATTTGTTCTTTTGGATCAGTACTTGATTTAGAATGTTTTACGGGTTTGTTCAATGTTTCAATATATCCGTAATATAAATTGAGAAGTAGAATGAGACAACTATTTAAGGATTATTGTACTACTATGTTTTAACTGTGCTATCACTATCCATAAACCATTTTTAAACTGGCTTGTTTGCTACAATGTGCATATCTTACAGTCTGATTTTATAATGTGTGTGTGTAAAAATTCCATAAAATCATGACAATATGGTCCTGCACTGAAGTTCAAGGAAGCACATATACTTTAAAATGGTTGCTGCATTGGTCCTGCAAGTCCAAGGAAGCACATATACTTTAACATGGTTGCTGTTTTGCTGTTGTATTATTCTGTAGTCTGTACTGCCTGGCTGCATCTTGTAGTTTGTGTTTTGAGCTAAAACAAATGATATATGACAATAATTGCATAAATGGCAGTCTCTTATTGCATCTCCATTTACTAATGCAAGGCTAATGACATCCAAGTTGAAGCCTTCATTGTTACTCAACCACATATATTTTTAAAAAAATCTAGCCTAAGAGAAAACTCTTTTCTCTATCTTGTGATGGTTATATACACACAACACCATAGGTGGAGCCCCATCAATTTTGTTTGTTCATTTATGTTGATGTCTTATTAAATAAGTAGTAAATTGGTGTCCATGAGTGCATGGGTCTTTTATATATATATATATATATATATATATATATATATATATATATTCCATTTTTGAAATTATACTTTCTGGGCATACCTGATATTTTTTGCTAAATGTCGTACACTGCAGAGATGATGAATTTGATGTTGATCTTGAGGACATAATGGTCATGGAAGCAATCTGGCTTTCGATTCAGGTGAATATCTTTTAATGAATAACAATATGCTAGATAATCTATTGTTCAGTGCCAATTGTCGATCAATTTTGAAATTATTCAGTTTCAGTTTATTTTTCTCAAGATCTCTAAGACATTTATAAAAAAGAAGCAAATTCTTCATAGGAAGTGCAATATTTGTTCTTGTCCTGTTGAACCTCATTAATACTATGTTTTACTTCTGGAAAGTGATTTTTGAATGAAACAAATATATAATATCCATAATTGAGCTTGGTGCACTACTTTTGTTTATATATTAATATTAACTTCCAAACAACAGCAAAGAAAAACCCTCTTCATTTAAATTTCTTTATTGCATGTGCATTTCTAGGTATTACTGACTACTTAATACTTTTTTAAACAATCGGAATTACATAACTTTTCATTATTTATGTCCATGCTGTGTGAGACACTTATATTTTGGCTCGTTGTGTTTTTGTGTCCATGTGATGTGATGTCTAATTTATGTTTGTGATGACCATACGTCTCAGCTTTTGACTGACCCTATCATTACAAAAGAACAATAATAATTACTATAAAATACATCTAGTTTCTAGATATAATTAGCTCAAAAAGGTACTTGATGCATAATTTTATCCATTAAGTTTGCATACAAGCTAGCATCTAGTAGGTTGCAATAGCACTCCAAAGTCAAAAGCAAATGCCCATCATTTTGGGTGACATTTATATTTTGTGGAAAAACGACCCTTCCATCCAAACCATATCTTTTCCCTTTTCCTAAAGAAATGTTAATTTATACTTGGTTCATTAAGAACTCTCTACTCAAAAGCATAAGGTAAAACTATAAATTATGTTCATATTATGAAATTCAGTGGTGGATATGCTGCCATGTAAAAGATTTGGCAAACTTGAGTCCATTAACACTACTATGTGGCTTGTATAATCTTGTTTATTTGATGATTGTGATTGACTCAATATATATGTATTAAAATTACAGGAGAATGGCAGGCAGAGAAATTTATCTTTTGCTGACGCTACTTCTGGCCACTACGTAGCTGATGATCGCTATGCTTCATCTCCCATGGGTCAACAGGCAGGGACATCCTCATCCCCATCCCCATCGGGGGGTCTTGCTTGTGCAATTGCAGCTCTTGCTGAGCGTCAGCAAATGTCTGGAGAATCATCTGTAAGCTCCAATAATGAAAATACATCATTCAACATGCTACCGGGTTCCAGAAGGTTTTATAACCGGATTGGGAGAGATATGGTTAGTTATTCACCCACAGAAAACTTGGATGAGGGGCCACCAGATGATACTATGGCAACGACTAGGAGTCATAGTCAATGGAGCATAGATCATGGATCACAGGTAACTGAAACGGCAACTAGCTATGCAAACTCTGTTGAAGCAGAAGATCGTGGTGAACTGTCATCTATGTCACAGTCTAGTGACATTGATGGAAGCTTTCAAAGTGCCACAGAACCTATTGTTCCCGAGAGTTTTGAGGAGCAGATGATGCTGGCTATGGCTGTCTCTTTAGCCGAAGCTAGAGCCATGCCAAGTGGACAGAGCGCTTCATGGCAATAGTTTTGGTCAAGGTACTGCTTCAATCTTTCTTAAATTGGTGATGCTTGCCTTGACTATGTGGCCTGCCGGGTCCTGTATTTGGAGTTTGAGCAAAAGTCACACGTTGTGTGCAATTTTGGTCAAGGATCAGGTAGCGATTCTCTTTTCACATGAATTTATATATATAGATGTCAAAGGAAAACTAATGATTCAAGTTAGTGAAAGGTTGTTGCTTAATGCCATTTTTTTTACTGTGCAATGTCTCCCTGCTCTCATTTATTTTCTGTAAATAGTTTTTGTCTTTTGATAAATGTCTTTTCATTCTTATAGTAATATGCAGCGCATTTTAGAATTGTAACGAACAAGAAAGGAAATTAAATATCTATTTCAGTAAATTTCATTAATCGTTACATCCATTAAGATCTTGAATGATGTTAAACTGTATGGCGTCGCACTTATAAACATCTGAGGAATTCTTCATAAATTGTTTGAGTGACCTTCGGAAAACTATTAAGAAAATGTGCAATCGTAGTAATACACTCTAACACACTCCATTATTGAGTGAAATTCATATTGTCTTGTTCATTGGTAGGACACATTCAATGTGGTAAGACTCACATGAATTTCATTCCGTAATAGTGTATTGCTACCAGTTCTCTACAAAGAATTTGGATTTAGGTGGTCTGTCATTGGACCTTTTTCATCATGGGATAAACGTGAGAATTATCTGTAAGTAGAAACAAATAATTTTCATGATGGGTTAAAAAAACAAATTCTCTACAAAGAATCTTCAGCGTGGGATAAAAATTCATGAAGGTAGAAATAAAAATTATTTCAAAACTGATTTTTTTTTCTTCCCTTTCTATAGTTTAAATAAACATGTATAAAATAACAAAATACACTTGTCAGTTTCGTTTTTGAAGGGAAAATACACTTATCAGCTATCACTGAAGTTAATAATGGATTTAATTCCTCCAAAGTGGGGCAATTCATATTAGAAGTAAGAGATCCTAATTGTTGATGAAAGACTCCAATGTTTTTTTTTTTGGTGGTGAAAGACTCCAATGTTTGATATTACAGTCACATTGCTAACAAATCATGAATATGTTTAAATATCTACTATATGATAATCTCAATAATTAAAATGCTTTACATTTTTGCTTTTTCTTCTAAAGTTAGAGCTTATTTTGGAGGCTAATATGTTAGTATATAGTTTGTTCGTTAGATGAATGAGTTGATTTGGTGTTACAGGAGAAATTCTGGACAATTTCTATTCTGATTAAACTGTTTTTAAGTGACTGGTCTTAGTTATGATGTGAGAACAAAAGGTGGAAATACAAAAGATTTTCTGATAACTGAAGGTCAAATTTGAGCATTTATTTTTTCATGTTGGTTCTAAATATGCTTATTGATCACACCTAAAAGATGGGGTGACATGCATGATTTTGTACAAGGGAAAGAATTTTCTAATGAATCAGTGGTTACCCAACACAAAATAAGATTAGATATACAAATATTAGACAGAAAATTAGAGGAACTATATTGTGGAAGAGATGTTAGTCTTGTCATAGGTGGTTTGTCCATGTTGGAGGATACATGTAAAAGCATCAATAAGGGAGGTAAGGGAAACTATAGGACAAACTATTAAGCGACATGTAAAGGTTAATGGTTTATCTGTAAACCTATTAAAAGGAAGAACTTTATGACATCATCAATTAATTCATGTAGCCAATCTCACCTACTAGGAAAACTTTAGTTGTAATAATCTAATTTCTAATAAGGTAGTTAGCTTCCTGGTGAAGCAATTAGAAAATTTTGTCGAGAAGAATTGTAAGATTTTCATTAAATTTGAGATTAACATTGTTATTTATGCAGATCATTCAGTGTTTTCACTTATTAAGATTAATCATTAATGGTTTATACTGAGATCTATATTGTTGACCTTGTCTTTTCATGAATCTTTTCCCATATTGTCACTGTAAGTAGGTTGTATTGGTAAAATTTGGCAGACCAATATGCTTGTCGCCATTTGCCCTGCCACTAGATAGGCGTCAATATCAAAGCAGTAACAATTTGGATAACTATCTGTTTCATATTCATTATGTTGTTACTATATATATATATATATATATATATATATATATATATATATATATATAGTTTATGATCAATAAGAAGAGAAAAAAAGTATGTTGTCACAGAAATTGTCACCAAATAGTTGTACTAATATCATTTCTCTTTTTCTAATTGTCAATCGTGGTCTCTCTAAATGGTCTTCAGATTTTAGCATTCGCAATCATAAACAAACTCATGTGCAAGTCTCGATTAGATCGATAGATCTCCCTCAAGAGTATTGGAGACATACAACTTTGTTTGAAATTGATAATGGGGTGGGAACCTCTCTTACTTTAGATAATGCGGCTAAGAATCACACTTTTAGCCATTTTACAAGGATCTTGGTTGATCTTGACCTTTCGAAAAGAATTTTTAATGAGATTATGGTTGAGTGAGGAGAGACTCCTCCCTTGAAGCTCATAGTGGTTTCCTTCCTCTAGAACCGCTTCGTTCTGAATGAGAAATTATGAGTGAGGAATGTGGTATTTATAGGGAGAGTTTCCACCTGGACTTGGGCTAAATTCGCAGGCTTTCTTTACCAAAAAGTCACAAAACAGCGCCTTGAGCCGTAAGAAACAGGCACTAAGCGCCTAGGATCATGTGCCATGCACATGTGAGAGGTAAGTCAGGCGACAGACGCCTATATTCATGCGCCACCGTGAAAACAAGTGTACACGACCTAATTCATCATTCAAGCCGTCATTTTGAAGAATAGATCTTTTAAGGTTTTGAGTCTGTTATTTGTGAGCCTTTCGTGTATCATTTTGATGCATGCTTAGGACTGTGTTTGAGTTGTAAATTGTTCACTACTCTGAAGCTGTGAAGCAAAGAGTTAGATAGTTTGTGTACTATACTAAAGCTGTGAAGCACGGTTGTAGGTAGTATGTTTTGAAGGTAACTTCGCATTTGATTGTATCTGTAATCTAAGAATCACAAGGGTTGTGATCATTTGTAAGGAGTGAGATGGGATCTCAGATCTAGGAGTTCCTAGGTTGAAGTCAATACAGGTATGTCCTAGGTCTTTAGTGCAAACGTGTATTTTGCTGGGAGCTATTGAATACGGACTACACTAGTGGATTTCCTTCCTGGCTTGGTAGTCCCCAGAGTAGGTGACGTTGTACCGAACTGAGTTAACAAATTCTCTGTGCATTTTACTTTCATGTCTGTTGTTTTTACTTGCTTTTATTTGCAAATTTTCTAAACATTTTATTCAACATCTGCTTTTGTGTTACTGGTGTTGGAACATTGCATAAAACATCGTAGGACTAACGTGCTAGAATTTCAATTGGTATCAGAGCTGGCACTTTGCCTATTTTTGGGTGAGATCCAGAGGAGACTATTTCTGGCATTATGGAAAAGGAAGGAGGGTTTGTTAACAGACCACCTCTGTTGGATGGAACCAACTATGATTATTGGAAATCACGGATGAGTGCTTACCTTAAATCTATTGACAACAAGTCTTGGAAACCAGTGTTGAAAGGTTGGGAACATTCGGTGGTTCTTGACAAAGATGGGAACAAAACTGAAGCTTTGAAACCTGAAGAAGAATGGTCTGCTACTGAAGATGAGCAGGCTCTTGCAAACCCTAAAGTCTTGAATGCCCTTTTTAATGGAGTGGATAAAAATATGTTCAGGCTGATCAAGAAATGTAATGTTGCTAAAGATGCCTAGGAAATTCTTAGAACTGCACATGAAGGTACGTCCAAGGTGAAAAGTTCAAGGATTCAACTTCTGACTACCAAATTCGAAAGCTTAAAAATGAAGGAGGATGAGACCATACATGACTACTATATGAATGTGCTTGACATTGCTAATTCATTTGACTCACTTGGAGAAAAATTGTTAGATGAAAAAATATCCCAAGAGGTTTGATATGAAGGTCACAACAATTGAAGAAGCACAAGACATCTCCAGCATGCAGGTTGATGAACTCTTAGGGTCTCTTCAGAACTTTGAGCTGGTTGTGGATAACAGAACTGAAAAGAAAGGCAAAAGCATTGCGGTTACAGCAAACACTGCTGACGAGGAGGCACATGGAGACATTGTGGAGGATGAAAATCTGTCAGAAAATTTGGTGTTGCTTGGAAGACAGTTCAATAGGATTCTGAAACAGGTAAACAGGAGATCCAAAGGTAATGGGCAGAACATTAGATTCAACATTGACAAGCAACAAAGCAATGCAAAGAATGACAGAACTAATGAAAAGAACATCCAATACAAAGGTGTTCAATGCCATGAATGTGAAGGGTATGGTCACATTAGAACTAAGTATGCCACTTTTCTCAAGAAGCTAAAGAAAGGGATGACTGTGTCTTGGTCTGATGATGAGGAAGCTGATGGAGATGGGGAGAGTGATACTGCTATGACTGGGAGAATTGATCCCGAGTCTGAATCTGGTGATGAAGTTATGTACCATGAGAAGTTGACTATTCCTTACAATTATCAAGATGTCAACAATATTGACACCTTCAGGAGGAAAGTAATGGTCATCTTGCAAAAATTTCTGAGCTAAACAAAGAGGTAATGTTACTGAACTCACAACTTGAGAATGTCTTAAAGTAAGTGAGAATGATGACCACTGGAACTGATGTCCTGGATAAGATGTTAGAAGGTCATATAAAAGGGAAACCAAATGGTATAGGCTTTAGTCATGAACACCTAAAACATGAACATCAAAACAATAGTTATGCTCAGGCTTTAGAACACTATCATAAGGCTAAAAAGGGAAAACCTGTTAAGAAAATAAATTTTTTAGCATCAACTAGAATGGGTGACACTACTGTGAAAGAACAAATGTTGCAACATCCTATAGAACCTTCTGAATCTAAGTTGGAAAAGGAATCTCCCTCGTGGAAGTGTCACTATTGTAACAAAAAGGGTCACAAAAAAACCTTTTTGCTATACGTTGTACGGATATCCTACGATGTACCAACCCAAATTACACAAACCTGTAGTAAGTAGGGACAAGAAGGAGTGGAGACCTAAATGTGTAGGATTAATAGCTCATACATCTTTAAGAGCATCTTCTAGTGAAGACTGGTACTTTGATAGTGGTTGTTCTAGACACATGGCAGGGGTGGATAAATTTCTTGAAAATGTTAGACCTTATGCTACTAGTTATGTTACTTTTGGTGATGGGGCAAAAGGAAAGATAATAGGTATTGGCAATCTAGTCAGTGAAGGATTTCCAAGACTTGACAATGTTCTTTTGGTGAAAGGTTTAACTACAAATTTGATCAGTATAAGTCAGCCGTGTGATCAAGGTCTTAGTGTAAATTTTAGCAAAACAGAATGTCAGATCACATATGAGAAAGGAAAAGTGAGTATGAAGGGTACTAGATCTAAGGACAATTGTTACTTATGGGTATCTCAAGAAAAGACTCTCCTATCTTCATGCATGTTGAGCAAAGATGAAGAAGTAAAATTGTGGCATAAAAAACTAGGTCATTTGAATCAGCAAGGAAAGAAGAAAGCTATTTCAGTAGAAGCTATTAGAGGTATACCTAAGTCACAGATTGTTGACGACAACATTTGTGGAGTATGCTAGGTAGGTAAACAAACTCGGATGTCTCATCCAAGGTTGGAACATCAGGGAACTTCTAAGGTTCTTGAATTTCTACACATCGATTTAATGGGACCTATGCAAGTGGCCAGCATTGGTGGAAAGAGGTATGTTCTAGTTATTGTTGATAATTTTTCCAGATTTACTTGGTTGAATTTTATTAGAGAAAAATCAGACACATTTGAGGCATTAAAGGATCTTTGCACTCAACTTCAAAGAGAGAAAGACAGAGACATTGTAAGGATCAAGAGTGATCATGGAACAGAGTTTGAAAATTCTAAATTTCATGATTTCTGCACTGGTGAAGACATTAAACATGAATTCTTATCACCTATAACACCTCAGCAAAATGGTGTGGTAGAAAGAAAGAACATAACCTTGCAAGAACCAGCCAGAGTTATGCTTCATGCTAAACATCTCCCTTATCATTTCTGGGCTGAAGCCATGAATACTGCCTGTCATGTTCACAATAGGGTTACACTAAGAGCTGGCACTACAACTACTCTGTATGAACTGTGGAAAGGTTGAAAGCCAACTGTGAAATATTTCCATGCGTTTGGAAGCAAGTGTTACATCCTGGCAGACAGAGATTATAGAAGGAAAATGGATCCAAAGAGTGATGAAGGGATTTTTCTGGGGTACTCTACTAACAGCAGAGCCTATAGAGTATACAATTCCAGAACCCAGGTTGTTATGGAATCCATCAATGTGGTGATAGATGTTGTAGCTAAAGACCAAGTTCCTGAAGTGGTACCAGGTGTTGAAGCATATGCTGAAACATCTGCGCAAGAGAAGGAGACACCTAAGACAATGTAGAAATGAATAAAGGACCATCAACCAAAGTTCAGAAGAATCATCCTCAAGAGCTCATCATTGGAGATCCAGATCAAGGGGTCAAGATCAGAAGATCAAATGATATTGTATCCAATTCTTGTTTTCTATCCAAATTTGAACCTAAAAATGTGAAGGAAGCTTTCACTGATGAATTATGGATTGAGGCCATGCAAGAGGAGCTTAATCAGTTCAAAAGAAGTGAGGTATGAGATCTAGTTCCAAGACCAGATGACATAAATGTTATTGGAACAAAATAGATCTACAAGAACAAGTCAGATGAGAATGATACAATTACAAGAAACAAAGCTAGACTTGTTACTCAGGGGTATACTTAGGTAGAAGGCTTAGATTTTGATGAAACTTTTGCTCATGTTGCCAGGTGAGAATCTATAAGGTTACTTTTGGGAGTGGCCTGTATTCTGAAGTTCAAGTTGTTTCAGATGGATGTGAAAAGTGCCTTTCTAAATGGTTTCCTACATGAAGAGGTCTATGTTGAACAACCTAAAGGGTTTATTGATCCAAGCTTCCCTAATCATGTGTACAAGTTAAAGAAAGCTCTGTATGGTTTGAAGCAAGCTCCCAGGGCATGGTATGAAAGACTTACAAAATTCTTGATCAATCAAGGTTACAGAAAAGGAGGAACTGACAAGACACTATTTGTTAAGGAAGACTTATGATAGCACAAATCTATGTTGATGACATTGTGTTTGGAGGGATGTCTAACCAGATGGTCCAACATTTTGTCTGCCAAATGCAGTCTGAATTTGAGATGAGACTTGTGGGAGAGTTGACCTACTTTCTTGGTCTACTAGTCAATCAGATGGAGAACACTATATTTATTTCTCAAAGTAAGTATGCAAAGAATATTGTAAAGAAGTTTGGCTTGGACAATGCCAGTCATAAGAGAACACCAGCAACCACTCACTTGAAGTTGTCTAAAGATGAAAATGGTGTTGTTGTTGATTAAAGCATGTACAAAAGCATGATTGGAAGTCTATTATATCTTATTGCAAGCAGACCTGATATAACCTTTGATGTAGGAGTATGTGCAAGATATCAAGCTGAGCCAAAGATGAGTCATCTGACTCAAGTGAAAAGAATTCTGAAATACATCAATGACACCACTGACTATGGAATTTTGTACTATCACAGTGAAAATTCCAGGTTAATTGGATATTGTGATGCTGACTGGGCAGGTAGTGCAGATGACAGAAAAAGTACTTCTGGAGGTTGCTTCTTTCTTGGAAATAATCTTGTGTCGTGGTTCAGCAAGAAACAAAATTTTGTGTCATTAAAAACAGTTGAAGCAGAATATATAGCAGCAGGAAGTAGCTGTTCTCAGTTAGTTTGGATGAAGCAAATGCTGGAAGAGTATGATGTTAAACAAGGTGTTCTAACATTGTACTGTGATAACTTAAGCGTTATTAACATCTCAAAAAATCCTATACAACATAGCAGGACAAAGCACATTGACATACGACATCACTTTATCAGGGATCTTGTTCAAGAGAAGGTTGTGACTCTTGAGCATGTGACTAGTGAAGAACAATCAACTGACATTTTTACAAAGACTTTGGATGTCAAACAATTTGAAAGGTTAAGGAACAAGCTGGGTATCTGCTTACATGAGGAGTTATAACAATTAATGTATAGCAACTCTGGTATTGTAGCTTCATTCTAATGTTCTTGGACCATAGTTTCTGATACCTTTCATCTTGATTTGTGTTTCTCTCATGTTTGGCATATTTTGTGGCTAAAAAGGGGGAGTAGATATATGCTATGATTTCTTTGATTTTGAATGCATGTATTTTGTTGGAAGTAGTCTCTGATGTATGCTTGTGAAGAACTCCTGAGGTGTGTGTTCATATGATAGCAGGATTATCATTTTTGTATGGCTGAGTATGTTAGCAGATATTGTGTCAGGTGATGATGAAACATCTGTGTATGCTTCTGAGTATGTTTCATTCTGTTTGAAATATTCCTTATGTCTTTGAAGTTTTTCCTGATGGCTGGATGTATTTATGCCATGCATGCCTGTTCTTGATATGCCATGAAGCCTTCTGGTTTAGTATGCATATTTTCAGGGGGAGCGCGTATGTTTAGTAATCACTCTATGATTGCATCTTTGAGGGGGAGTGATACTATGAAGTGTGCTGCAGTTACAAGTATATATGGAAAGTTATTTTTTCCATTATGCTAAATATTTGGTTGGATGTTGGAACATTTTAGCTTCTGCATGTTTACTGGGAATTTATTTTTCCCTTGTGTTTCCGTTGCTGCAAGTCTCTGATTTCCTAGTATGATACCTATCTTCTCTTGTCTGCATATTTCCATGTGATGAATATTTTGTGAAAATATTGGAAGCAGAATCTGAGATCTGTGATATACTTCTTCTAGTCATGAAGATTATGATGTGACTGAAGAACTATATGTGTGGTATCTGTTAGTAATCTGAGTATGTGTACTTTTCTTCATGGTACTACCTCCGTCCCTATTTAAAAGACCCTTTTGAGAATTTTTTTGTCGCTTTATATAAGACCCTTTTGTTATTTCCAACTACATTAATGATTTCTTTACTAACATACCCTTATTTATTTTACATATTTTTCTTCAATCAACAATAAATATTGTGTTGAAAATATAAACCAACTCTCTCTCTTTAAGGATAAAATTGTAAAAACAATAGTAATTACAAACAAATTTAATATTACAATCAACTTTCTTAATTCCCATGATTTTTTTAAAAGGGCCCTAGAATTAGGGACGGAGGTAGTAGTATGTTTGTGATGATTGTAGAAAAGGTTGTGTGTTATCTCTCTGATTTGTTTGGTCTGGCCTCAGTTTGTTTTAGCCAAAAATTTGCCAAAGGAGGAGATTGTTGGATATTTGTATGTTGGCTTCACTTTTGCCTAAAACAAATATTCAAATAACATGTTGGACACGATGTTCCAACATCCAGGCATGGATTAGTGTGTCATGTACCTTGCCTTGTCTTTAATAGAGAATCATATCGCTTTGTGATTTCCTGAAGAAGTTCTATCTACTTAGGAAAGTTTGGACGTGATCAAAATGTTCCTAAAGATGTGCCTACATTTTAGGAGTTTCCTTATCTGATTCTAACTCTTGAGAGATGGATTACCGGTTTGTTTTGAACCCCAACAAGTTGTTGACCCGTATTGCTTCAGTATAAAAACAAGACTACAAGACCTAATTCATCATTCAAGTCGTCATTTTGAAGAATAGATCTTTTAGGGTTTTGAGTCTCTTATTTGAGAGCCTTTCGTGTATCATTTTGATGCATGCTTAGGACTGTGTTTGAGTTGTAAATTGTTCACTACTCTGGAGTTGTGAAGCAAAGAGTTAGGTAGTTTGTGTACTACACCAAAGATGTGAAGCACGGTTGTAGGTAGTATGTTTTGAAGGTAACTTCGTATTTGATTGTATCTGTAATCTAAGAATCACAGGGGCTGTGATCATTTGTAGGGAGTGAGATGAGATCTCAGATCTAGAAGTTCTTAGGTTGAAGTCAATACGGGTAGGTCCTAGGTCTTTAGTGCAAACGTGTAGTTTGCTGAGAGCTATTGAATACAGACTACACTAGTGGATTTCCTTCCTCGCTTGGTAGCCCCCAGAGTAGGTGACATTGCACCGAACTGGGTTAACAAACTCTTTGTGCATTTCACTTTCCTGTCTGTTGTTTTTACTTGCTTTTATTTGAAACTGTTAGCTTAATGATCTGAACATTTTATTCAACATCTGCTTGTGTGTTACTGGTGTTGGAACATTGCATAGAACATCGTAAGTCTAACGTGCTAGAATTTTAAGTTAAAAACTTAGTTAAGTGTTAAGGAGTTCTATGTTTTCAATCGATGAGTTTTTTAATGTAATAATTAATGAAACGACTTGTCATGTTATATAAGTTAATGCTCAAAGTAGTATGTGGTATGAAGCTAATTAACCTATCTGTTGTTAGTGTGCAAGTTCTGCAGGACGACCAGGGTAATTAGATAAGCATGTTGTAATATAATAATGAATAATGAAATGGACCATGAGATGGTTTTCACCCTGATAACTATGATGTTTGAGGAAGTTAAGTTGATTATGAAATTTTATACGGTATTGTACCTCTATCTTGAAGCGAGTTGTTAGAATCAGAGGGCGCAACAATGGTAATTTTATGTGGCTTGTAGATGTTATGTATTATGTAACCCGTCAGTGGTAATTTTATACTCAGTGCGACTTATATATTTACATGCCAATGGTACCTTACCATATGTATAAGACAAGTAATTATATATCTTGTTTAGAGAAATTTTTTAATATTGTAATTTTAATGTATCCAGATACTAAGTTTAACGCGCATGCTAAATATTCTAGATAAATTTAGTATGGGTGTTGTAGACTGTACTTTTGAAATTCAAATTTTTGTTGTTAAAAAATTGGGGCGTTACATATATACAAATTTTGTCAATTTCATCGCATATCTAAATAGGCATCTAGTGAATTTAGGAGTTGCAAAAGCGCCATCCGGTTGGTAATACTATAAGACATTTATGTTGTTAATAAACTAAAATGGATGCACACAAATTTTAGTTATCTTCTATTGCGGATTTTGTTTTGTTATCAGGTTGTCATTATAAGCTGAATTTATATCTTATCAATTAAGTTTGTGATTTATTATTGTAAAAAAAAATGATTTACTATTTATATAAAAAAAATGTAGTGACACGATTTTCTTCATGAGAGGTTTAAACCCAAGATTAATGATAACAAAAACACTTCAGCTTTTCATCAACCACTTTAATTAAAGGTTCTCACCCACTCATCAAAGCTACCATCATACTTTTGTATATACTCAGCCCCAGGTTTTAAATCAATTGACAATTTAGGAGAGAGTTTTGGATATGACCGCATATATGCAGTTGCTGCAACTTCATCCCATAAGCATTCATCCAAAAACCAAATGGTAATATTATTCATAACTCCGCCATTTAATATTAAGTACTTGACAAACTCAAATTCAAACTCTCCACCCTTGTATCCTTTTATACAAACAGACTTTAGGTTGCGGCTAACACACCTACAGGGGTCCTTTTGATCCAAAACAAACTTACGGGGTAAGGAAGAGAATCATTGTCATTCTGATCGTAGTAATCCACCTTGACCTAGAGTATAAGGGAAAAATCGTCAAAAAAATATAATTAAGCATAATTTAAATCATGGTTGATTTAAATTTATATCATGGTCAAATATGACTAATTTGACTACAATCAAGATCACACTAAAATAAAAATTATTATCGCTGCGACCTAAATTCATACTACAGACATTTTAAAACTTGAATAATTGAATACATGTAACTGAAGTAAAGATAGTTGCAAACATATGGCTAGATTAATCCTAAGCATACCTGGTTATTTATTTGAAGATTCATTAGCTGCGGGCAAGACTTGAGTGCAAAAGAAAAAGCTATGGTATTTCTGCTACTGTTCAACTCAAAGTCGAGGCAAAGAGCAACTAAATTTTTTAATATATTTCCCGTGCCTGAACCGCGATGACCCTAAGACAATCAAGAAAGATAGTTATAGAACAAGGTCATGCAAACACGCGTCTTCATGGTACATGTTAAGATTTCTTCAAATAGAAAATATTCAATGAGAAAATTTAATTACCAATCTTTTGAAAAATAAAATTGCATCATTTCCAATACATAATTTCCACTTTTGACATCCTTAACATATGTTCTAAGGGCACTTGTTAACATTACACATACAACAAATTGTCATAAATGTTCATAAAATATAGCAATGTTACATTATGAGGATGTAGTCAAAGCTTTAACTATTTATATAAATTCATGGGCGGTTGTAAAATTTTATTAGCAACACTTAGTAAACGAAATTATATATATATATATATATATATATATATATATATATATATATATAGACACGAATAGTAAAGATACTAATATTAAGTAAGAAAATAATATATACTTGTCATTTTTTTACATGACTTTTTCTAAGGAGCAAAGTCAAATTGGATTATTTTACTCTAAGAAATATTTGTTGTATGGGGAAGCTTTTATTACTATTTAGTAAGGTGGTGATGACATACTTGGTTACTAGACAATGCTCACCCTAAGCATAAAATAGATACCATAAACAAAAAGTTTAATCATCTCAACACAATTACTCAATTAGTCGACATATAATAAGCTATGATATTTTTCTAGAGAGTATTTTCCAATAAGCGTGATTTTTTTTTTGATGGCTCAAAAGGGAATCATACTTGCATTAAGGGATATTAAAGCTTAATCATTATCCTTGACTTACTTGTTTGCATCTACGGAAATCATTGTAACATTCAAAGTAATTGAATATAGACCATATGTTAAGTTGTACATATATCCAAGGATAGGCATGTCATTAGACGCATTGTGCTTGTAGCCTTCTACATTAATTTGCAATACGAGCGAGCAAATATGTGCATGTGTGTTTGCCTTTTATAAATCTAACAATATGACTTGTTTATTTTTAAAATTGATATAAATATAACTAAATAGTATTCAGAGAACATGAGAACATATGAAAATCCAAGATAGAAAACTATCAAATTAAAATCCATACAAAGCAAGCAAACAAAAAATACTAACATAAATCTAATAGAAACTTCAGGAGGTTTAAACCCAGGAGTAATAAAAACAAAAACACTTCAGTTTTTCATCAAGCGGTTTATTTTAGGGTTCGAACCCACTCATCAAAGCTACCACCATTTTTTCTTATGTACTCTATCCCAGGTTTCAGATCAATGGATAATTTCGGAGAGAGCTTCGGATATGACCGTAAACATGCAGTTGCTACGACTTCATCCCATGAGCAGTCATCCAAAAACCAAATTGTAATATTATTCATAACTCCTCCATTTAATATTAAGTACTTAACGAACTCAAATTCAAGCTCTCCACCTTTGTATCCTTTTATACAAACAGACTTTAGGTTGTGGCTGACACACCTACACGGCTCTCTTTTCAGCCAAAACAAACCTCCGGGGTAAGGAAGACAACCATTGTCATTTTGATCATAGTAATCCAAATTGGCCTAGAGTGTGAGAGTTAAATGTCAAAAATATATATATATATATATATATATATATAGTTAAGCATAATGACTGCAATCATGAGCAAATTAAAATAAAAAATACCAAAAATCCTATATATATATATATATATATATATATATATATATATATATATATATATAGCCAAATTAATCCGAAGCATACCTGGTTATTTATCTGAAGATTCATTAGTTGGGGGCAGGACTTGAGTGCAAAAGAAAGAGCTATGGCATTTCTATTACCGTTCAATTCAAAATCAAGGCAAAGGGTAACCAAATTTTTAAAGATACTTCCCATGCTAGAACCTCGATGACCCTAAGACAATCAGAAAATATAATTATAAAACAAATAGACATATATGTTCATAAAATATAGTATTGTTACATTTGGAGGATACAACCAAAATTTCAATTCTTTATATAAATTCTTTGGTTGTTGTAAAATTTAATTAGCATTACTTAACAATCTAAATAATAGATACTCATGATAGGTCAAAAATTAAAATATAATTGTCTATTTTTTACATAACATTTTTCTAAGCCACAAAATAAAATTACATAGAGAATTTTCTAACTCTAATCAATATTTGAGGTATGAGGAAGAGTTTATTACTATTCAATAGGTGTTGATGGCATACTTAGGTTACCATTCGGTGTTCATCCTAAGCATTAAATAGATACCATAAACAAGTTTTATTATCCTATCACAGTTACTCAATTAGTCCACATATAATAAGCTATGAACTTTTTAATGGCTCAAAAGGGAATCATACTTGCATTAGGGATATTAAAGTTTAATCATTATCATTAACTCACCTGTTAACCTTAATGATTGCATCTATGTACATGATTGTAACATTCAATAGTAATTGAATATGAACCATATATTAAATTTTATATATATCCTAGTAGAATTGTAAAGGAGCAAAAATTTAAAACATTAGATTACATGCACCTCTATTAACTACAAAGAAATGTAATATACGCATCAATCAAAAAAATTGACATTGTTGAACTATCCAAGTGAAGTATAGTACAGAAGACACTTACCAAAATGCCACCACAAATTTCAATAATATCCCTTGTTGTCAAAAGCTTGCATCCATCTATAAAAACATTTTGTCCAAGCATTTGAACATTATTGTAAGCACGTAGAACCCGAAGTTTTGGGGCCTCTAAGATGAGATCTTCATGATTACAAATAACAGAGTCAATCTCAATGACTTCCATGTTAAATGCAGAAACCAAAATCCTACGCTCATTCACATCACAAATTTTAATATATTTGAGGCTTGGACTTACAATCTTAACCTCATCCGTTAAGAAATCACATTTCTCAAGGATAAGATTTTCAAGAGACGAACAGTGAGAGAGAATATCATGAAAAATGTTTGATATAATATGCACTTTGTTAAGAGCAAGAGTATTCAAAATCTGTTGGGGATTAAGGGAGGGTGTAGTTAAAAAATGATAGTTCTTCAACTTAAGAACCTTAAAACTGGAGAAAACCTCAAAAGGTAAATCAATGGTTGATGTAGCATTCCTTTCAATCATGTCTGGTATTCCTCTGTAACGATAATCACTGGAATCACGTTCTATTGAAACCTTAATCACCCCTTTGTCTAGTAATTTTCTCATCCACCCTACAACATCCCCACTTACACAACTCTCAGGCAAGTGTCTAATGCTACAACTCTTCAAGGGACCAATATGATTGTCAATTTTTGATGTAATCATCATGGCTGCTTCAGCAAAAAGTTCATAACTTTCAAGATCTACCTGTTATACATAAATTCCGATAATATATATCATATTTGAAAAGCCTTTAGGATTAAAGTTCATCTATTTTATTAAATTAAAACCTAAAGTTTATAGTAAAAAAAGCTTTAATATGTGTTTCGTTCTTGCAATTAGGCGTCAATTAAAAATTAGTCCCTGTAATCGCTAATCCTGGCAATATACCCTTACATTGTTTAATCATTTAAAATTTCGTCCCTCTCCTCACTTAATCACTGCCATGTCACTAATTTAATGATGTGGAAATCAATGCCACACATGAAATTCCAATTTTACCCCTGGGTTTCCAATTCTTTCTTCCATCTTCTTTCCCCTTCTTAAGGGCAAAATTGGAATTTCATGTGTGGCAGTGATTGCCACGTCATCAAATTAGTGACGTGGCAGCGATTAAGTTGGTTAAAGGACGAAATTTTAAATGATTAAACAAAGCAAGGGTAAATTGCTAGGATTTGCAATTACAGGGACCAATTTTTAAATGACGCCTAATTGCAAGGACAAAACACATATTAAAGCCTAGTAAAAAAACACATAACTACTTTTACATGAATTTTTATAACAATGTACCTGACGTTGCCTAGTCACTGCAAAATAGAAGTTTAGTCTGGAATTTTGATTGTTTTCTTTGATCAATGACTTTAACATTTGTCTTTGGTCAAAATTAAGGTTAGGAGTGTGTTTCCACAATGATTCCCATCGCTTGGAGAGCACACTTGTTCTCACGACTTCTGTGTAAGGAAGTGGAGAAATGATATAAGCTAGAAGTGCATCAGGAAGATTGCTGATCAAATCTTCTTCTTCCTCCATAACTCTGATTTCTGTCTCTTCTCCTTCACCCATTTTTTGTCGAATGATCTTAGCCTGCAATATGATCTTATATATTAGGTTTGTAAGAAATGATAAGAGAACAACAAGTTTATAAACAAGATTTGTGTTTACCTTTAAAAGACAACACAAGTTTCATTTTTTATTTCTCTATTGTATGAAAGATTACAAAAACCAAACTTTATCTTTTTATAGGTGAAAACCACATATTCTAGTCAAACCCATAATAAATAGCACCATTTAATATTATTATTTGGTCAATTCAGTCAACGTTTAATTTTACAATTTAATTTATGAATTTGTATTTTGAATATAATATTCATAATAGTTCAACATTTTTATTGCTTTCTTTTATTTACAGTAACATTTTTATTACCTAAAAAACATTATTATTAATATTCGGTCAAATTAGTGTGTGAATTTAAACTTTAACTTTGAACATTCATAATATTTTATTATTATTATTATTTATTTTATTTTTTTAGAATATCATTCGATACATTGAGTCAAAGTTAATTTCAAAATTTAATTAATGCAAATAAGTAAGTATACTTTTATATTTAAGTTCTCTAAATAAACTTATTTGCCAAAACTAGTACAAATAATAAAGTAAAAAATTATCAATTTTTTTTGACAATAGTAAACAATATTCATTCATTTAATTTGATAGAGTACATCGATGTAATACAAATCCAAATTCGTTAAAAACAAAAAGGATGAATATGTGAACAAACTCACATCATCCGTGTTAATAGCATAAAACGGAAAAGTATCTATGCCTACAAATATGACTAATATGACTATATTCAAGTCTCCGGTGTAACAGCCTGATTTTTGTAGTTTTATTTTTATTTGTTTAATATGTGTTTATATGTGTTTGTCTATGATTATTTATCCTTGGGTGTAATTTCTTTGGTTTTTGTGTTAGAAGGGTATTATGGTCTTTTGGTAAGCAAGGGTAATTTAGTAATTTCATAGTGAAGGTTATTTTTTAGTGTTTCAAGTCGGAACCATTTATTTTATTAAGTTGTTAGTGGGTTGTGGTAATTAATTAAGAGCCGGTGTTTACTCATTATTTTTACCGTAAGTGAGTAGAAACTTGTGGTATGGATTAATTAGAGCTTTGAACCCATAAAACATTTTGTGAGTTAGGTCCATTAGTGGTGTGTCTATGTAACCCATGTCTTAAGAGAAAACTAGGGTTAGAGCATTCATTTTCACAACATTAGAAAGAGGTAGAGAGAGAAAAGCTAGAGAAAGAGGAGAAAAGAGTTAAATGAGAAAAAGCTTGAAGAGCAAGAAGGGATTGAGGATTCTAGGAGCTAAAGTGAGGCTAAGGCTAGGAATCTTGGAGATTGAGGTAAGGGGGATAGTATTCAAGCATAATCTTTTCATTTTAATCTCTTTTCTACCCATGTTCAAAAGTGCTTAATTGAATAAGTGATTATTTTGAGCTTAGTTGTAGAAATTCGTGTTTAATTTTGATGCCATGTTTAAGTATGTGAATTGAATGATAATTGTGTTGTTGATGTTGAATTTGTATGCTTGGAATGTATATATACGAGTATGTTTGGTGTTTGTACAAAATTGATGGAGAATGATGTTGTGGTTGTTAAATTGTGTATGATTTCATGATTAAATGTTGTTGTTGTTGTTATGGAATGTGTTGTTGATGATTGATGCATTGGGAATTCATAATTGTGGATTGATGATGTGAATTGGGTTGTTGTTGAAAGTTTTGGTGAAACTTTGTTGGATTGTTGAATTATGTTGAAATGATGTTTTAATTTCAAGTTGTGTAACTTTGAGTGCCTTTTGATGTATATAGACCTGTAAACAACCTTTGGGAACGAATTTGGATGTTGGGAGATCAAAATTAGGGTTTTGGGGTAAAAAATGGTTTAAACCCGTGAAAATTTTTGTAGAACTGTTGAATGTTCGCTTAAGCAAGCTGTAAGCGAACCGCTATTGGAAGAATTTCGCTTAAGCGACATTTACTTCGCTCAAGCAAAATGCTCTCAGACAGCATGCCCTATTTCGCGTTCTCGCGTCTTTTTCTCACATTTCTGTTTTGAATTGGCCTTTGGTGTAAACATGAAAGTTGTGGGTAATTGAGTTAGCTTTGCAATGAATTTGGTTTGACTTGAAAATGTTTTGTGGATTTTCAGTTATGATAGAAACACTCCAAGTGGGTCTCAGAGAAGCTTTAAGGAAAACTTAGCATAACTATTTTCAAGTCAACCCAAAACTTATAGTTTGTTTCCAAACTTCAAAACTTAAGTATTAGGGGTTCACTTGAGGTGTTTAATGAGTGTTGAACCTATGTCTTGTTGAATCAAACTTGATTTTCTTTTGAAAAATGTTTTGGTTTTGCAAAATGATAAAGTGAGACGAACTTTGTGATTTTGATGTTTTTGTCGTATTTGGCCGGTGAAACCCACATGTATTCACACCTACACTCATATGTGATTAATGTGTATACATAGTTGTGGCAATTGAGTTGTTTGCTTAGTCTTTGGTTCAATTGTCTTAGTTGTTTTAAAGTTGTGAAATATGAGACGAACTTTGCAAAACTCGGAATTTAAGTGATTTGGCCTATGATACGTTGATGTATACACTATTGCACTCATATGTGATTTTTGTATATACTTAGTTGAGGTTCTCAAGCATATTTGCTTTATGTTGACGTATAACTTGGAAAATGGTAAAATGATATGAACTTTGTCGAAAATAATCTTTAAGACCAAATAATTGGCAAATCTTTTATAAATAGTTTGATATGATTAAATGTAGATGTATGAATGGTTGATGGGTGTTGAATATGATGTTTATCATAGTATGATATACTTTTCTCTTTACTTGAATTATGAGAAATTATACAAAGTTGTTGTTTTGTGGTGATGTTGTTGATATTGATGTGCATGTTGATAATAAACATGATTACGTTTTGATGTTGATTATGGTGATGCTTGTTAATAATCATAATGATGCTTGTTGAATTATTATGATGATAATGTTGGTGAATTATATATATGTATGCGCATATATGTTAATTGATGGTGATGTTGATGTTTGTTGATAATAATGATGATGATTTGTTATGTATGGATTATAATTACTTGACGATGCAATGAGGTGTTAATCATGAAGATGGGGTATATATATTATATAATGGTGTAAATTATATAATTATGAGAGAACTTGACGATGCAATGAGGTCTTTAGTTATGCATTGTCGAGTCATTACTTGAAGTCCATGCATTCATTGAGTATGTAATCACGAAGATGGGGGAATGAATCGGTATATCCGGTTGTATCCAAATTAATCACGAAGATGAGAATCACGATGATGGGTGAATTATTCGATAATATTACCTCCGATGTCCAAACATTGGTACCACATGAATCTAAAAGAGTCTAGAACATTGCATGCATTTGAATAGTTGATGAGTCGTGTCATAATTGAATATGTGACTTGTTGAATTTGTACATTGGTGAAATTTGGCGAATGCTGTGATTGTGTGGATTGGTGTAAAGGTACATTGGTGGATTTTGTTGATGGTTGTGAATAATTGAACTATGCTCTAATTGCATGTCTTACTTGCTTATGCTTATACACTTGGTGAATCTATTTGATGATAATTATTTTGGTAATAGTAATGAGGTGAGAATTGTATATGTGTGTGTGTGTGTATATATATATATATATATATATATATATATATATATATATATATGATGTGGTGATTTCTTTGATGATGATGATTGCTTATAACTTTGAAATGATTAATTGTATTTGTTAAGTTGATGATTATGCTAAATGAGGAATAAGGTGAGTAATCCTTTCATTGATTGATGTTGATAAATGATGAGCTTATGTCGATGACTTGATTAAAGTTTGAATATGCTTGTTATGCTATGTTATAGTTGGGATAACATGACGTGTATAGAATGGGGGACAATATTCATGTGATGTTAGTATTCTAGAAGGGATGGTTGTATATTTGTGTCATGCACGAAATCCTGGAATGCTTATGATTATTTATGCTTGATTATGTTTGATGTGAAGCTAACCCCCAGTGGTCGTTCGGTTGACCGCCGCCTATTCGTATGAATGGGTAGACGGCATGCATGATTGATTTCTCTTAGCTTGCTTGATGAGTGCTTGAGGATAGTGGGAGCTACCTTCGTTGGTTGTTTGTTTCGTGTCTTAGATAGGCTCTGATATAGGACGACGTCTTTTATGTTGCTTTGGATTTATCTTTATGTTGTTGAGATTGCACATATGTCGGGTTTTGGATATTATATTTTATGGATGTATTTATGAGTTGATGACATGGCTACTTGAGGTGTATGCTATATTTTCGCTGTGATGTTGTATTGTTGAAATTTTTATGCATGTCAATTGAGAGTTATTTGAAGACGTGACATCTATTTCTTGATTATTTATTATATTCACGTGATTTATCGCTTTGATAGAAATAGGGCGTTACATCCAGAATACTCATGTCTCTGGATCTGCAACGTTGACGACGCCAAAGTCATTGTCATTGATCGGATCTGCACTTGCTCAAAGCTAATCTTTCAACCTGAATCAAATAGACACCGCACTAAGACGTGAAATCAAAAACACACCGCACAAAGACGCGAAATCAAAACAAACAGAGTCGTTCAGAGACGGCGAAATCACAAAAACAAACGAAAGAAAACTGAAAATATGTGAGATCACTTATTCAATTAGGATAGAAAGAAATAACAACTCAGAGGGGTGATTTTTTTGTCAAAATTGACCCTAAATCACCCCTTTGACAAGAAGAAGAAGAATTTATCGAGGTTTAAGTTCACAACTTCTCTAAGCTCACTAATATGTTAGGTAACCCGTAGTGACTAACTAATAACATTTTACCTAAATAGAGTGTCATCTCAGACGACACTAGAATTTAACGATGTATTTTCTTAAAAGTTTCAAATGGAACATTTTCTCGAATACTTCAATAATTATGAGAGAACTTAGAAAAATCAAAGTAATCTATAGAATAATCACAATTCTTGACGGTAAGGTTTTCAAGAGATGAACAATAGGAGAGAATATCGTGAAAAGTGTTCGATATAATACGCACTTTGTTAAGAGTAAGTGTTTTTAAAGTCTGTTGGGAATCAGGGGAAGGTGTAGTGTTAAAATGATAGTTCTTTAACTCAAGAACCTTAAAATTGGAGAAAACCTCAAAAGGTAAATCAATGGTCGATGCAGCAAGCTTGACATCCCTGTGTAATATTCCTCCGTTACGATAATCACAAGATTCATGTTCTATTGAAACCCCAAACACCCCTTTTTCCAGTAATTTTCTCAACCACCCCACAATATCCGCACTTGCACAACTCTCATGCAAGTGTCGAATGGTACAACTCCTCAAGGGACCAATATGACTGTCAATATTTGATGTAATCATCATGGCTGCTTCAGTAATTACATCAAAATATTCCTCATTTTTAGGAGCTACCTGTCACGCATGAATTCCATCAATATATATCATATCTCAAATGGGTTTAGGATTAAAGTTCATTCATTTCATTCATAAAATGGAAGCTTAAATATGAAATTAGATTCTCTACGGCCTTCTTGGTTGACTCTCCATGAAAATATGAACCATTTGATTAATCTAATTATTCATAAAGCAAAAATTAAAACATAAATCTTATAGTAAAAAACACATAACTTATTTTACATGATTTCCATAATAATTACCTTGCGTTGCATAGCCATTGTAAGACGGTCATCAAGTGGAGAATTTTGAATGTACTCTTCAATCAAAGACTTCAACATTTGTCTTTGATCAAAACTAAGGTCAGGAGTGTTCTTTCACAATGACTTCCATCGCTTGGAAAGCACACTTGTTCTTACAACTTCCACGTATGGAAGTAGATAAATGATAGAACCTAAAAGTTCATCGGGAAGACTGCTGATCAAATTTTCTTCTTCCTCCTCTACCATTTTCACTTTTTTCTGTTCTCTTTCACTCATTCTTTTGTGTTACTATGTCTTCTTCTTTTATTATTTTGTGTAATGAACGTAGCCTGCGTTAAGTTCTTATATATTAGGTTTGTAACATATATTATCCTTAGTAAGAAATGATAAGAAAACAACAAGTTGATAAACATGAATTTTGTTTAGCTTTAAAAGACAACAAGAGTTTAAAGATTACAAAAAACCATATATTGTAGCACTATTTTATATTATTATTTAGTCTATTCAGTCAACTCTTAATTTGACAATTTAATTAATGAATTTGTATTTCAAATATAATATTCATAATAGTTTAATATTTTTACTACATTTCTTTTTACAAGATTTTACTATATCTTTTTTACCTAAAAAACACTATTATTTATATTCGGTCATATTTATGTGTTTGAATTTTAAATTCAATAATAATTTTTAGGGGAAATAATTTATGATTATTATTTATTTATTTATTTATTCCGAATATTATTTGGTACCTTGAATCAGACAACAAAAAAGTGAAATGATTTATTTTCTTAAAAATTACCAACAAAACATTTTCTCAAATACTTCAGGTCTTCTAAGAGATTTTAGAAAAACTCAAAGTAATTTATAAAATACTTTTTTCGTTCAAACAGTTTTCCAAAATAGTTTCATTTGAGACTAAGTAAAATGATTTTTCTTTTAAATTTTCGACATAGTCTCCTTTGTGTCTATATCGTTTTGTATAGACTTTGGCTCAGTCAACCTAACGCAAAATCATTGACAAAATATTTTCTCTAGTTGTAACTCAGACATTTTGAAAATTACTTGGACATTGTAAATCAGTCACAAATTGTGACATTGATTTTGACAAATTTCTAAAAGTCTTAATAAATTAATATGTCATCGGAACGTCGCAAACCACAGATCTACTTCAACCGTCTTGACGAGGTGGATCTAATGATCAACTCAATTCAATATTTTAATAGTTAAAAAATGACAAAAATACCCTTCAAAGGAGCATCATTTGTTCTTGAAAATATTTTTTAAAAACTAATTGGCTGAATCCATATATCAGCTCATCTAAGACATATATCTCAAATAAATTTTACATTTCAAACATCGCTAAAATAATAAGACAATCTAATCACAAATATGTTTAAATTTCAAACTCACAAGGATGATAAAAGAAATTAACAAAGCGAAAAAAAACATTAGCACAAGAAAATTGGCACCCTTTTCAAAAAGGGTGCAGGCCACCGAAAATCGTAGAGAAAACAGACATGATTACCTCTTTGAACAACCCTGAGTCACATGCGGTTGAATGGTGTCTTGTGAGAATTTGGATTTTGTACTTCGTTCACGCTATTTGATTGAGAAAAAAAGACGGCAAGACAGTGTTGGTAGTGGTGGCCGCGGCCGGAGATAAGAGAGTGAGGAGAGAGAATTTTTTTGGTGAAATGAAATTTGGGAAGGGAAATAACTTAATAATGTTCTATACTGCTAAGAGGCTATACTCCAAGCCCAAAGTTTAAAAAACAGACCGAATCCACTTAAGCCTAACTAGAACTATTCACACCCTCACGTTTTTCGGAAGGCGAGGGCCTCACCTCATCAGGAGGTGTGCATAATCGAAACGTCTTTTGCAAGATTCAAAGTATAACGCGTTGCAATTATTAACCACCCCCTCTATAACTGTCAACCAACGACTATACAACAAATCATTTCTAAGAGTTTCACCTCTCCACTATATAAGAGTTCTTTTTCAATCCTCTAAGCTACAAATTAATCTACCATTAACCCCCCTATATTCTACCCTTAAATTCTGATTTGAGCGTCAGAGTTACCATAGGTAAACCCCCTGTCACCCTAGCTACAACTTCACAACAAGCTCATCGCACCATACATTGTTCTCCTGATCACGTCAAACCAATGGTGTTGTATGTGGGAACTGTTTTCCCAATCTTTTCTCCTCAAAATACCGAAACCACCAAATATAATTTTACTCATGGAGGATTCTGATCTCCTTCCACTTCGTCAAGATTCGCAGCAAATGCTTTTGATCAAAGAATACACTTAATTCTCTCAAAATTTTCATGAGGAAATATTGACCAACCTGAAAACAGGTGTATGCCTTTGACAATAGACATCATCATTGAACTGGTATATTACTTCTCAACACAAACTAGTCTTGCTTGTTTAGTTAATTTTTTTCAAGTTAGACCTACCATACAATGGACTTGTCTCTTCTTTAATAAGGAGCAAAATACATTGAGTCAACAATCTCTTCCAACTTCCTAAAAGAAGGAATTGGTACAACAATATTATTCGATAGGTGATACACCTATCCGACAATGTCAAGAACAATTTTAGCTTACTATCATGGCGAGTGTTCTGTCACACCAAACAATTGTCCCTGCATCCTTGTTGATTCAGGTTATTGTTTTATTACCTAGTACTAAAAATCTTAGACTTCAAATATCACTTTGCTCACCTTTGCAAAAACTTACAGGTCTATGAATTATCATTTGAAGATTACAACCTAAAAACCTCTACGTTGTGTCCAGCTAACAAAATATATTCTATTTATTTTGTTCAAAGATAAGTATGCAGGGATTAACTTTTTTATATGACATTCCATGACAATGACCAAGCGTTTCTGACATCATCAATGGGTCTGCTCTTTAGTGAACCAAGCTCTTAACAGGTGACATGATGTAGAAACATGTCGTCTCCAACATCATCGTATGTACAACTTCTAGTTATTTTTTGTTGTCTTATTTGATATAAGCATGGCAATTCGGACATCTTATTATGCATGAAACAAATTGTAGGTGACTGAAAGCCTTAAACTCAACATGCCAACAAGAACTTGAAGCAGATATCTCCCACTAAATTATGCTGAATGGAAATTAATTGTGACATAAAAATATTACCCAAAAGGTAATATTATTAATTGTGACATAAATTAATTGTGCATAAAAATTTCATTATAGAATTGAGAAATAGATAGGGATGTAATAGATTAGACATTGAGATGAAAATATGAATCCCTTGACGCTTTCAAACCTCTGAATTTTAAACCAAAGAAGCATTGATCTTAACAAACTTATTCCTTTTTCAGCTAATCAAAATAAAATATTAGATTGGTAATCACATAAAACTCTATGTGGATCGATACTCTTCTTACTACTCCATAGAACCGTACAAATGCAGGGCTATCAATTTACATCTATTTCTCCTTATTCAACGATTACAAACATAGCAGATATCAGATATCTGCATCTTATCATTCAAAACTATCTATGAACAAACTAAATAATAAACAGAAAAATGCAAGATCAAAATCACATGAAACAAAAATCTTAAGGTAGCCCATTAGATTTACAATTTGAAGTTTAATGATGTTGTTCATAAGTTTATCTTAGTTAATAAATTATTAATATTATTAATTCATAATTGGGTAAAACAAAATTTCTAGTAAAATATTTTCATTTATGGCTATGAATGTAAACTGCTAATAACTAAAACATTATATTTAAACATATATTATACCCAACTATATCTTAGACACACAATATTAAAGAGGGTGATATAGTCACGATAAGAACAACAGACAAAATGGAATAGGGTGTGAGACTAGAACAAGAAAAGGGTGCAACTGCTTTCTTGGACTCAAACAAATAAAAAACATGCGTTCTCATTGTTGCATGTAGATTTTCACCCTAATAAATGTGTATAACATCACAATACGAACTATTTTTATGATTGAGAACTCAAACATATACAACAACAGAAACAAAAACATGATCAACGTAACATTGGGTACCTTTTCATCCACCAAAACTATTTCAATTAAGTTAGTCTCTTTAGGATTCAAGAAATTTGAAATAGACCACAAGCAAATACCCTAACCTGCTAATGACAGGTCATCTTAAATTATTCTTAGCATGTTTTTCAGTCTATTTTAGTAGGTTTTATCAGCAAAATAGAGGAGTATTTGATCAATTACCTATGATTTTGGGACATTTATAATGTTTTCTATATTTGAATATGTAATTCTATTCTTCGCGAAACATAGCAATTTTAGGGGGGTTTTGAAGTAACTCATGAAGAAATCAAGAAAATCAGGCAAAGCAAGACCTCTGAAGATTATTGGGCCTTGGGAATACAAAAAAATGAAGATTCAGAAGGCTTCGTAAGACTTTACCCAAGTTCCAAGACATCTTAACTATGAAGAAAACACCTCAACAGGTGACGAATACATGAAAATAGGGGCATTTGCACTGAAGCGCCCGTCGCACCACAGGGGGCGCTAGGTGCCCCAGAACAACACACTAAAGCTCCTGGCGCATGCCAGGGGGTGCTAGGCGCCTCATCCTGGCATGCACATGGCCAGGCGCATGGCTATAGGCTCTAAGCACCCCAAAACTTGCAAAAAAGTTACTTTTCGTGACTTTTTTTTGTCCCTAGAAACCAATGATTTTAGCCCAAGTTAGGTGGAAACTTTTCCTATAAATATCAACCTTCCTAATTCACAATTTATCGTTCAGAACTGAAGAAGTTCAAGAGGTAAGAAATTATAGAAGCCAAGGAGGAGTTCTATCTTCTCTTATCTTTTTCTAGGGGTATGCTTTTATCTTTTAGTATTTTTGTCTTACCTATCATGTGTAACTAGATATTTATAGGTTAGGGTTCTAAGATGAACCTATGTTTAATATTATTGGATAATTAATTAATTTAATGTCGTTTTATTTTAGTTTATTTTCTATTTGCTATTAAGTTTAATTAGGATTATTTTATTCTGGCGAAGTGCAACCCTATATTAGGTACGTAGGTTGTGACAGGTCCTAACATTGTTATTACTATCTGAATGCTTATATCTTGATATTTATATTTGGATTCTCCTGTAGAGATTTTGATCAACTTCAACACCTTTTTCATCCTTAGATAGTTTCACATGTGTTGCAGCAGGTGTTCTTTTGTGACTAGCATTCTCAAGACAAAATTTCTTCACAATGCTCTTGGCATACTTGCTTTGGAAAATAAATATAGTATCATCCATTTGTTTCACTTGCAAGCCAAGACTCATCTCAAATTCATATTGCAGTTGCTTGACAGAATGTTGGACCATCTGGTTCGACATCCCTCCAAAAAAAATATTATCGCGATTGTCGATGTAACAAGCAGTGTTCATGGATTCAACCTAGAAATGATAGGGAAGCTTTTTGGCATGTAACATAACCCTTGTGGATTCTTGCAAATTTCTATTCTTGAGTTCAACAACTCCATTTTGTTGAGGTGTAATGGGAGATGATAATTCATGAGAAATTCCCTTAGAAGAACAAAATTCAAAGAACTTAGCATTCTCAAATTTCTTGCCATGATCACTTCTAATTTTGAAAATAACACTTTCTTTTTCTCTTTGAAGACATTGACACAAGTCTTTGAAGACTTTGAAGGTCTCTGATTTTTCTCTTATGAAAGTCACCCAAGTAAACATTGAGAAGTCATCAACACAAACGAAGGCATACTTCCTTCCACCCAAACTTTAATCTTGCATAGGCCTCATGAGATCCATGTGCAATAATTCAAGAACCTTGGAGGTGACCTGATGTTGGAGCTTCTTGTGGGACATCTTGGTTTGCTTTCCGATTTGACACTCACCCCAAATCTTACCTTCTTCAATTTTAAGTGTAGGAAAACCTTTGATGGCTTCTTCATATATAACTTTCTTCATACCTTTGAGGTTAAGATGCCCAAGCTTTTGGTGTCGTAGATTGACGTCATCTTCTTTAGTCATTAAACAAGTAGAGAATAAACCTTGTCTTGAGGAACCCACAAGTAACAATTGTCTTTGGATCTCACACCTCTCATGAGAACATCATCTTTGTCATTTGTAACCAAGCACTCTGACTTAGTGAAGTTGACTTTTAGACCTTGATCACATAATTTACTAATACTTATCTAATTAGCAGTCGATCATTTTACTAGAATCACATCATCAAGTCCAGGAACCCCATTGCAAGCAAGCTTTCCTACGCCTTTGATTTCACCTTTAGCTCCATCATCAAAAGTGACAAAACTAGTGGAGTAAGATTTAATGTCAACTAAGTACTTTTTGACCCCTGTCATATGTCTAAAACATCCACTATCAAAGTTCCAGTCTTCCTTTGAGGAGGATCTAAGAGATGTATGAGCTTTGATGTTATATTCATTCGGTCGAAATTTTGTTGTAAATTTTAATGTATCTGATACTAAGTTAACGCACATGCTAAATATTCTAGATAAATTTAGTATGGATGTTACATTCTGCAGTTTCCTTTTCCAATAATCTAAGTAAAGATTTCTTGACTGAAACAATTTTTTTCTTTTATTGTTTCTAATCCTCATTGTTTTTATTTTATTTTAATCTTTGCATTACTTGTATCATCCTTCCATTTCAAGGTTAAAATATTTTAGTCTCAGAAAGTTATTTCATAACATTTACAACAGAGGGCTAGCTTACCCACAAAGTTCGAGAACACGATAACTATTGAAATTTGTTGTGGAAGGTACTCGTCACAATCACCGTCTCTTTTCTGTATAGCATAACCAGGGAGAATTTGAGCCAAATATTCAATCACTCTTCTAATATAATTCTTTCTATATTGAGTATTTCATATGAATGCTATTTTTTGTTGAATTTGCGGCTGTTCTTTTTGAACTACCGGTTATGTTATACTACAGATGAGTCAATTTTTTTGTTGTACGTTTAGCCTTCCAAGCCATCCTTTATACTATTATTATTATCCTTTGTGAATTCACTTTGAGTCTCCAACTATAATTTTTTTTGTTGTTACTAATTAAAGAATCATGTCATAAGTTTTGAACCCTAATGTCATCTATTTGATTTCTTTTTGAGTTAGATAGAATATTTTTAATAATTTGGTATGATTTAAAACTAAGTTTGGGGGTTGCTCTTTTGAAATTAGCAACATTTTAAGTTTAGAGTGGGGTACCAATAGAATTTATTGATTAAAAAATAAAAAATAATAAAATACATGTAGATAAACCATTGGTCACCACACAAAAAATAGAAAAAAGATAAAAATCAAAGGCAAAAAAGGTCAAAATTTTCGGTCTCTTAAAAATAAATGTATCTATCTAGATAAATGAAAGATAAATAGTTTTACTTAATACCCATCTTGCTTAGCTTAAGGAATGAAGGTTGGTAATACTTAATTGTTTAGTAAGAATTCGTTGTTGAAAATCTAACTCCAAGTAGTTTTATTAGCCTACTTTCTTAAATATATCCCACCTTAACTTAAGCCACGTTATAACCCTGAAAGACCTCAAAGTGTGAATACAGTATCATCTTGAATGTCTGTTTAGATTTGTCTCATATTTACAGAAAGGTACATTCATGTGACTACTGAAGTGGAGAAATATCGTAACCAGCTGTACTGACTTTAGGTGATACATACGTGAATCCTGGAAAAGAGTGTAGCTGAAAGTGTGACTTATCTTCTCTAAGCATGCGCCGCTTGCATGAAAGGGTGAGATGATGATCAGAGAAACCTCTACGAAAATGTATGTTTTTCCTAAAAAAATGAAAAGAATTAAATTTTATTTTCTTTTGTTACTTGAGAACAAGCAACAACTTAGGTTTGGGGTTGTGATGATAGGTCATCTTATGTTATTCTTAGCATCATTTTCAATCATTTTTCTTTAGTTTTAATCCAAAATATGGTTTAAGGACATTTTGTAATATTTTCTATTTGAGTCTAGTTTTTCCCGAAGCATATCAATTCTATGTTGTTTTGATGTAATTCAAAAAGACATCATGTAAACTGGCAAAGCTAACATCTTGAAGACTTGTGAAAATATTTCGAAGACTATGAATGATGTCACTGGACGTATGTCTTGTTGTTGTGGGCCGAACTATAATAAACTTCTTTTTGTCTCTTCTCTTATCTCTTTTACTTTATTTGTTATCTATTTTACCTATTTATTAAACTTTTTATAAGCACATTATTTTACTTTTTAAAATTTTTTGGAAGTTATTAGAGATATAGGATTAGTGATATTACAAATGAGTGAAATACCCACTAATAAAATGGTTACAAGCTATTTATATTACTATCTATTAGATCTATTAAGACTAATATATCATTAATCCTATATCTCTAATATAAGTGATTGTTTTAATCATATTTTGCTTTGATTCATTGTTATACAAACTTTTGCTAATATTTTTTTTAGAGATATCTTATATTATATCACTTGTGATTTAATTTGTTTATATTTACATATTTGGTTTAACTTTTTAATTCTTTTATTTCTTATTTGTATTGAGTATGATCCTAAGGTTTTAAGAGAGGTGATGTCTCTTAGGTTTAGAGGCTCTTCTTTTTACAAAGGATAATTTAAATTGGAGAGTGCTCGTTATTTGTAAAGGTTACTAGTTTATCCTGTGTTAAAAGATTTGTTAGTGAAATTCTCAAGGGACTTTTCCTTGAGAACTAGGCATAGGTCTTGATGTTGTAGGTTGAATTAGAATAAATTTGTTTATGTCTTTTTTCTGATCGGCTTATCTCTTTTACTTTACTTGTTATCGATTTTACCTCACCATCTCAATTTTTCATATTTATTAAATTTTTATAAGCACGTTATTTTATTTGGTTGAATATTTTTCAAGTGCTTATTTTAATAGATACGGGAGGATAAGCCGAGAAGCTTCACCTTTTCAGATGAATTGTTCATCCTCTTTATCATGTTGTACAAATCTTGAAAATAAGATAAATCATCTAAAAAAAATTATAAAGAAAGCACATCATGCATAGTTTTTAATATCTTTGCATAATGGATATTCAGTAGAGATCTATATCTTCCATCATGAGGATGACGTCATAAAAGAAGTTTATGAATCCATGTCTTCTTATGTGTTTCTTCAATTCTTCAAGCTTGCATATCGTTTAGTAAAAAATCCCAAGACAACCTCAGGATTTTATTTTACCTTTTCACCGGTTTAATTTGGTTTAACCCTTTTTTTAATGAATATTTTCAATGTAACATAAATTGCACTTGTAATGAAATTATCATTGTAATATAAGTTATAAATTGAGTATGCTTTTGCTTATGTTTTTCTAATGTGTGTTTCATTTTGATGCTTCATTTTGTACTAATTTTGTTATTTAATATCCTTATTTTCATTTTTCTTTGGGTGAAGTATCATCCAAATTAGTTAGGTTTTAATTTCTTATGTAGTTTGCACTACCTTCTTTCATTTCATTTTATTTCCTTCCTATCCACTCATACCCTTATGTAATCGAACTCCATCCTTGTATCCTCATTGACAATCATTAAAGCACCACTCAAGGACTAAAACCCCTTCATCAAATATTATTCTTACTTGAAATTATACAATATTAATTTATCATCTTTAAATAAATATTATTTTCATCTCGAGACATGTGTCATACATAAATTTTACGTGTCAGTATTTTTCTAAATATTTCTTAAAAAAAATAAAAATTCTTAATATTAAGTTTCATACTTTGCACTTTGTTAAAATTCCTAAATGAGAATGATGATGTTTGTTGTTTAGATTGTCATAGTGTAGAAGTTCATGATGATGTTAGAATTGTGAGAATTCTCAAATAGAATTGTGATTTTGATGAATGTATATGAGGATGTTGATGAATGTATATTTTTGTTAATTTTTAGTCTATTTTAGAATGCTAATTTTGTTAATTTAATGATGATGTTAGACTGTTTTTTTAGTTAATTTATGATGTTCATTTTGTTAATGTTATTTTCAATGATGTTAATTTTTTAAAATTATGTGTGGATATGTTTGATCAGGAGCAGGGGTAGGAGCTTGACCCAAATAGGACCATTTCTCAAAGAGGGGAAGAGGCCGGAAGTCCAATCGCAATGATGGTAAAAGCAATTCCCAACCGACACAGTCACAAGTGGATGACCCGTCCTAGTACATGAATTATCAAGATAAGCTACATGATCCACGGATGGTGGTTATGACGCCCTGCAGTTTGGTAATGTGGTTGAGCGTGACGATGTTCAGCAGGGCGAGGATGTTGTGCCTGAACCATACGAGGATGATCTTGCGGCTGAGGCAGCCCCAAAGCAGTTACCTGATGTGCCTCCCTTTCTTGGAGGGTCTATGGATACATCTTTGATGTCCTCGTATGCTTCTCATATTGCATTGTTGATGTAGTATAATGCAAATAATGTAAGTGTTAATTTTTTTCTTTTGTATGCCAAACTTAAAAAATAATATGAACACATGATCATGAATGTTAATTTTATTTGTCTTCAATTATTGTTCGCGTCATTTTTTATATAAGAATTATAATTTATTTTTAAAAAATTTTATACGAGATACTTAAAAAAAATGATATCAACATATGCAATTATCTTTTTTTTTTTTGTCTTCAATCATTGTTCATGTCATTTTTTAAATATGAAGTATATATAATATAGAGTTTTATCTATGTTGTTTTTATGATGTTTTTAATTTTTTACATCGTTTTTATGATTTTGATTTATATGTGTTGTTTTCATGGTGTTTTAAATTTTTATGTCGTATTTTTTATTATTTCAGATTCGTAAGAACCGTAAGGTTAAAGTCATTAATCATGGGCTAAGGTGGCAGATGTTTGATGTCCACCAAATAATCAAGTATTGTTTTGGAATTCGGTGAGGGCAAGCAGTCTAAATGATTTGATTTATACGGGGTACCCCAATGTGCTTCATGTTTTGCTTATGACTCTGTACAAGAGGTGGCATACCCAGACCATCAATTGTCACTTGCCTGTAGAGGAGATGAGCATTACTTTAGATGATGTCGCGTATCTGTTGCATATTCTCATTGAAGGGCGGATGGTGAACCATCCAAATAAGGTGTTTCAGGTTACTATAGTGGAGTTGATGGTGTGATACTTAGGTGTTTCATATAATGTGGTTGTATTAAATTTCAAGGATGAATATGTTGCTTACATTAGTTATAAAGCGCTGAATGAACTTTATGAGGACCACCTCACTGTTGCTACCAAATTGGCAAATGCACAGACGATGGAGCTCATACAACAGAGGGATATGCGTAGGGATGCTTGTGTGAGGAGTTTCCTCTTATATATGCTTGGATGTACGTTGGTTGGTGATAAAAGCAACAAATACATCGAGTTGATATACCTACATACGATAGAGGACATTGATATGATGTGAATGATATTTTTTTGTATGGATAGGGTTTCACCTAGACTTTTTGTGGCCCAAAATCCACAAAAAGTTCTATATATAGGCAGTGTTGCTTTCAGTGCATCCAAACTCAACACTTACTGCATCTACAGTTTATAAGATGTGTGGTGATGAGAGCGAAGGTGTTCGAACAATGGTTTGAACATCTTCCCTTTCATCACTATCCTCTTAAAAACTAAACAAAAAAATCTTTATCTTTTGGTTTTGAATTTAGTGGCGTAAACAGTTTATAAGATGCATGGTGATGTTGGAGAAGGTGTTCGAACATACAATGTTATGACAACCTTCTCCAACATCACTACTTCTCTTAAAAACTAAAACAAAACAGTCATGTTAAGTGTCAAATCTGATTATTTATTTTTTTGCTTTATATTTTTTTTCCCTTTAATCGTATATTTTATCGTTTTTGTTTTCTCATTATTGACTTTGGAGGACATTAAAATAAACAAATGTGAAGTTCTGGTAAAAAGCACAACATGGAAACATCGACAACTAACTATCGAGGAATCTCAAACCGAAGATAGTTAACTACCGAGTATTTCTAATCCGGTAGTAGTTAACTACCAAAAGACATTTATGTCAATTCTTGACATTTTTTAGCATTCTTTAATGTGTGAACAACAATTTTCTGATTGAATTTGCCCTTTGTGTTATGATTTACGAGTGTGGGCCTAGACTATGACGTGAAATGTTTATTTGAATCTATTCTAATTCTTCCAATATTATAAAAACCACTGCTAAGAACTTCTTAACCTTAACCTTAATTAGCTAACTATTAATCTTCTACGATTTAATAAGATATGAGTTTTGCTAACAAGTATTCTAAAGACATTTTTAAGAAACCCACAAAAAGAAATTTTGTCTCGAAATACATATAAATAAGGACAATGCTAACGAGTGTCTTTAAGACATTGGTTAAAGTACTAAAATAAGTAACTTTGCAACAAAAAGTAGTTAATTATTGCTTAAACGAAAGTAAAACTTATATTTTCAAGACAAAGTTTCTACTAATGAATTCCTTCACCAATACTCTTAAGACACTGGTTAGCAAAACCCTATCGATAAATTTAAGTTGATTATGAATTTTATGGTGTTTCATAAACCATGCAATTAAAAAGTAAGGTTATGAAAATATAAGTGATCATACACTACTTTGAACCGCTGCATAAATCAGTTTTCACCTGTTTCATGTTTCAAAAACTTTTTCCCCTTTCCTATCATGAATGGTTAAAAAAATTAAACTTTTTCCCCTTTATAATTACTTAAGAGACTTTTAAAATAGTACCTTACGATTCTGGATTCATCAAAAAGATAGAATAGATAACCCCAGTTATTCTCATTTGTTATGGAAATCAAAATTTTAAAGATGGGGTAAACTAATTTAACTTATGTCTCTCCAATTAAGATTCAAAAGTGTATTTTTAACCAATTGGACATCATATTTTCATGAAGGAATTGTTAAATTTAATAAGATTGATTACCCTACACCGTCTCAAGAAAATTTAGACTTTTTTTCATGTTTAGAAATATGAGTAAATTACACTCCCCTCCCCTCAAAGATGCTTGAATTACACTCCCCTCCCCTCTTATGTTAAAATATACATTCCCCTCCCCTCTTATTCAAAACATATTAGAAAAAAATTCATTCCCCTCCCCTAAGAAAAGCTTGAATTACATTCCCCTCCCCTCTTATGTTAAAATCTACACTTTACTCCCTCAATATATATATTTTTATTTTTAATAATCTAGAAAAAAAAAATAATCTAATGCACTTCGAAAAAAACAGTATTGCAGGTCTATTTTAACATAATAAAAAATTGAATACATATTTTTTTGCTATTTTTTATTTACAATTTCATTAACATGTAGTTTTAAACCCGATTATAAAATATGAAACAAGCCAAAATAAAATTAAAATATGTGAAAAATTACTAACGACAATAAACCATGGTTATTTAAAAGTTAATTTTAAACTCTAAATTATAAAATCAATAGCAAAATATTTAAATTTAATTATCATTAACATTTAAATTATAAAGAAATGAATTAATTTTTCTTAAAGGGTGGTTTAAAATTAATATATATCATAAAAATATTTATTTATGTTAAAATAGATTAAAGTGTAGTGTATATTTAATTATCAAGGGAGGGGGTTGTAATTCAAGCATCTTATAAGGGAGGGGAGTGTAAGTTTTATTTTTCAAGGGAGGAAATTGTATATTTTAACATAAGAGGGGAGGGGAGTGTATTTCAAGCATCTTTGAGGGGAGGGGAGTGTAATTTACTCTAGAAATATTTTATCCATTCTTATAGGTCCATAATTATGTATAGTTTTATGATTATCCAACCTTATTTGCCGTTATCAAACTTCACCTTTCTGTCCATTGTTCAATATCTAAGATCGAATAGTTCCAGTTCTATAATGCATGCTTAATAGTGTTGCCTAGGAATAATAAGATTGAACTAAAGTACTTTGAAAAGCTATAACAAAAGAGATCATTGGGATTGTGTAATATATTCCGTTAGTCTTAAATACCATCACTAAATCCATTATCGTAAGGTGTAGTCAAATTCATTTATCTCATCATTTTCTACATATTATCTTGTTCTTCTTCTAAAAATGAAAATTAAACAAAAGGTAGTAAAAAGGAACAAAAATAAAATAAAAATACTAAATTATCTAAATATAAGTTTATTATAAATTTTGGGGTGTTTCGTAAATCATACACACAAAAAAAATTGAGGGAATAAATCATACAATTAAAAAAGTAAGTTATACATTCATTTTAATTAAACAAATTTATGAAAATAAAAGTGATCATACTATACTTTGAACTTGTGCATAGATACGTTTTGGGAAATGTCGAGTGCTCCTATGACACTTTTAAAGCCTTTTAAATTGTAACTTTTTATTAAAAAAAAAAAAAAAAGTTTGTCTAATATGTGTAATATTAATATTGCACATGTTAAAATAACTAAAAATAGCAACTATTTATTGAAAAACAACCGTTATTTATTAACAAATTATATATTTAATAGAAAATACATAAGTTCCAATATATACATACTACATTAAACTTCTTAACATGTGCAAATTTACACGAAAAACCCTTATAAAAATATGTGTAATCAATGCATCGAAAATCAAAATATTTGATTTTTTGATAAATAATTTCTTTTTTTAATCCTTAAAGAGTTTCCCGAATGCACTCGTTAACAAGACATGTTCGTGCATATAAATTTTTTGTGCTTCAAGGACATTTTTCCTATCATGAAAGGTTAAAAAAATATATTTAAGTTGGTTAAAAATTATGAATTCCTATGATTTACTTAAGAGACATTAAATAATAATTCTTATTTTTGGAAGAGATTTTTAACAAGTTATAAGTGCGATTTTTTTATTTTATATTAGGAGATCGCTAGCTTTACACCTTATAAAATGATCAAATCTTGTTCTTCTATTTGTTACATAAAAAAAGTTGGAAAACATGGGTGCAATTCTGAAATTCGTTTCTGCTATGTTTCTCTTTCTTTCCCTATTTCTTGCTGCAAGAAACGTTGACGGTAAGCAAATTATTTGCCCTTCAATTTTTCTTCTTAACTTCGGTTTTTATGTTCAATCCTTTTTCTCATTTTAGCAACATTTGTTTATTCTCTTTTTCATTACAGCATTATCTGGATGTATTACTAACGAAGATTGTATAAAGTATCAGTGTAGTGCGGAAAATTGTATGGTGTGTATTAATTTCACTTGCATATGTAAGTATAGTGTATTCTAAGAAAATGATAATGAAATGAAATAAGGTAGCAAAAAATATTATTTAGATTGTCTTCTTCTTTTTTAACTATGGGGTATTAATTATTGGTATTTTTATATGGTTTAATTAGAGATAGAATTGACTTGAGTAATTATAAAGCAAACACGTTTTTAATAGAGTAAAACTTATTGGTTCCAATAACGTAATTTTTAATATAAAAGATAATTTTTTAATTTATTTATTTGTAGTCAATAATAAATAGATTGACTGTGTTGAAAATTATTTCGTTAATTGAAAAGCCCTTGTCTCCAATTCATACCTTTTCACAAATACTTGTATCCTCTGTTTAAGTCTTATGTAAAGAACAATTTTTGCCTTCTTTAAAAAAACAAATTTTGTCTATTAATGAAGTAAGATGAATGGATATTTAGAAGAATAAAATATTATTGTTTTCGGTTTTGTACCCTTGTTGAAATTGTTCGGGACATGAGATTTTATCTCCAATTAAACTAAACATTAACACCAACGCTCAAACTAAATAAATAAACCAACAGACAAATATATTTATCTCAAATTAAACTTCATGGGATTCAATAAAGAAGAGAATGAAATAATAAACATCAAGATAAACCAAAACATATGAGTAAATTATCCCTTCTCTAAGTTTCATGTTGGTTAACTGCTCTAGCGAAGAAGAAGAAGAAGTCACTAATGAGATTTTCCACCCATATTTGGAGCTGGTTCATAACTGTCATGAACTTAAACATCAACTCCATGTCCATCATTGACATCTTGAGAGCTTGCAACAAAAATTAGCAATGTTGTTGTATTGTCTACTATCATCAACATCTTCAAAACTATATGGTTTTATAGAAATAAAAAGAGGTTCGTAAACTCTTTCATTCCTTGGAAGTCTTCCATACCCATGAATATTTCTATTGTGTCTCTATTAGGAAATCATACAAGTTAGACAACTAATAACTCAATCAGATATTTTGTGGTGATCAAGGCCTTCAATGTCAAAGGCTCCCCAAATTAAAGAAATCATTTGTACGTATCAGGAAAAAGAATCATTTGTCAACCTCCATTTTTATAACTGCATCAAATGCAACATTGATGATGCTACACTTGGTGATTCAGGTTCATCTGTTTTTTGGTGTTTATTCCAAGACAAAAACTCCACCATACATGGCCTGATACGATTCATTTGACCCCAGATAGTCAGATTAGGCAAGTGTGTCAAATCGTTTACCAAGTAATAAAGTGATAAGTAGAGTATCGTGTTCACAAGGATTGTTGTTTCGTCCAAACAATTCACGTTACTTATTTTAGTTTGACGATATAAAATAAAAGAGTTAAGGGTTAGAGATTGCAATTTTTATCTGTTTGCAACAGAGCAAGTTACCAGTTTGATTGCAGAAAAGTAAACAGCGGTTAAGATTCTTTCAATCCTCCTATCTTAAGTAGACTATACAGGTGATAAGGCTGTTGGGACATTCTAACCTAGTCGGTTGTCAAGTTGCATCTGTTGATCGCACAGTGATACTTACGTGCGGGTCCTATACTACCTCGCTTGATCTATGTTTATCCCTCCGATGGTTAACTGCACCTGCTGATCGCACGGTGATCCTTACATGCGGGGTCTTGCTAATTCAAATGTAATTGAAACATAGACTTAAATTAACGTTCTTAGGTTTCCAAAGGCAATGAAGGTCAGTGTTCCCGAAGGTCTTCTCATCTATGAATCTTATGACACTCATATCACACTCTCCTTATCCTCTTGGTAGTTCTACAAACGAGAAGCCCTATCAGCGTCTACCTTACCAAGAGGTCAAGAAGAATGGTCTTACTAGGATCAATTCACATCCTAGAGATATTTGTTTCCCTAATTAATAATTAGTTACATCCTAGGTTCAACAAATTTGACTTTATATTAGTAATGTCACCTCCTAAGTACCTACTACTATGGTCAACTCAATTTTGGTATCCTTCATCTAGTTATTAACTACTTTTATGGATAGGTAGATGTAAATATCAAGATATAAGCATCAATATTAGGTCATGTCACAACCTCAGTACCTAATATACGGTTGCACTCCACCGAAATAAAATAATCTGAATAAAACTTAATAGCAAACAGAAAATATACTAAAACAAACGACATTAAATTAAATAATTATCCAACAAAACAAATAGAGATTCATCTTACAACTCTAGCCTATAAATATCTAGTTACACATGATAACTAAGACAAAATACAAAAAGATAAAAACATGCTATAGAAAAGATAACGAGAAGATAGAACTCCATCTGACTTGGGCTAAAAAAATGGACTTATAGGGGCAAAAAAGAGACTTTTTTCACAAGATGGACATGACTTTTTCTATCTTCTCGTTATCTTTTCTATAGCATGTTTTTATCTTTTTGTATTTTGTCTTAGTTATCATGTGTAACTAGATATTTATAGGCTAGAGTTGTAAGATGAATCTCTATTTGTTTTGTTGGATAAATATTTAATTTAATGTCGTTTGTTTTAGTATATTGTATGTTCGCTATTGAGTTTTATTCGGATTATTTTATTTCGGTGGAGTGCAATGATAGACTTTTAGCAAGTGTACTAAAAATGCATCGAAGTAATAAAAATAAGTTCGTATCCACGAGGACTGTGTTAATCTCAATTTGGCAATAAAGTAAATATTTAGGATGTATAAATTATTTTGTAAAAGTATATTTGATTTGATTGAATAAAATTAAATAACAGAAAATATATATTCAGTTAGAAAATATAAATTTGTTTAGAAAATATAGATTCAATTAGAAAATATAGATTCTTTTAGAAAATATATATTCGGTTAGAAAATAAAGATTTGATTAGAAAATATGAAGAAAAGATGAGATATGGTCTGTCGAATTCTCTAATGTTCCCCTAATTGGTATACTGCACTCTATTCTTATGAATGATTCTCTAGTCCCACGATAGTTAACAAATTATTCCTAATCAATCCCTTGAGTTAGGACCCTCTTCTTAAACTACAGCCCCTAATTCCTTAGGTGGTATAATAATCTTCGAAGGATTAAGCACGTTAACCTAATATCACTAACAAACAATTATCCATTCCTAGACTAACCATGTTTATTAGAACAATTCAATGAGGTCTAAGTTGAAAGCTAGGGTCAGTAGTCATTCATTGTCACTAAATCATGTTTATAATTGATCAGGATATAAAAAGCATTAAGAACAATGGAATTGAATAAAAACTAGATTGTCATTCACAAATAATAGAGTTTCATCACAGCAACATGGATCAATTAGGGTTACATAGAATCATCTCAGACCTAATCTCTAAGAGATTTAGCTACTCATAATTGAGTTTACAAATAGCATAATCAATGAAAGAATTAAAACATACATAACTGATAAAAGGATGAAGAAATTGCCCTCCTAGCCGTCTCTGGATGTCAAAATTGCACTTTGCTCTCCAAGATTCGTAACCCTCGTTTTCAGAATAGTCTTCAGCTTAAATAGGCACATAAATTCGCCCAAAATCGTGTCACGTTTTAAGTAAATCGTGACACGTTTTTACCTTGTGTAACAAGAAACTGAATTAGGGTTTCACCAAATCGTGTCACGTTTTAGCCATCGTGACACGTTTGCCTCAATGTCGAAGCAATGCATTCTGCCTTGTCAAATCGTGTCACGTTTTAGACCAATTGTGACACGTTTTTCTCTTTAGTGTTTTCTTCAGTTTTCTTGCTTTTCTTGCTGCTCAAGTTGCCTTGTGAACTCCAAAATGTGATGAAAATGACACTAAAAATAGTGAATAATTGACTGTCATCACAGCCTCAAACTTGAACCATTCCTTGTCCTCAAGGAATCCACTTGCAGTATTGACAATCGACAGTAAAATAACAATTACCTGATCAAGCAGTAGTACCCAAAAGTTCATCTCCTTACTAGCTAAAAGTGAGCTAGTTTGACTTGAATGCAACCACCAATTCACAACTCCACGCAACAATATGATAAGGGTTCACACTCAATCTCATGCAAGACTACATATTACCATACGCTTGAAAAGTTTCTAAACGTCAATCAAAATCAATGTCATTACACACTTTGAGGTCTTTCAGGGTTATAACGGGGCTTGGGTGAAGGTGGGATAATATTTGGATAAGTAGGCTACACAAAATTTGAGTTAGGCACTCCTACGGAAGTTAAAGCACAAATTCAATCCATCTTTCACCTATGGAACAACAATGTAAAGGTACTAGAGAACATTTGTAACTTATTGGGACAATCGAGTTTAAAGTTACTCGGAGTTTTCATTGTTTGTCCCTTTTTCATTCTTTTCTTTCTTTCTTTCTTTGATACACCATGATAATATTCTTTGTTAGTGATCTTTGTGTGTATTTTTCATGATAATGTTCTTTGTTCTCTAGTACCCCTAGCCCCAAACTTAGTTGGTTGCAAATTCCAAAAGCAACCCCAAACTTAATTTTTAGCAACATTCTACAATGCTTAACTCAGAAATAACAATTTGGGATAAATCCTAAAAGTCTCTAAGTTTGTAATGTAGTTTGTCACCGAACAAAAAGTTCTAAACCTACCGGCTCAACTTGTCTAAGAAAAGGATAAATTCAATATAATCAGGGTAGGCTTCAAAATGCTCACAGGACCAAACACTTTTGCCTCAGTGTGTATATGACAAAGATCAATCAACAGTAAAGAAACAATGCAAGTTCTAGAAATGTAGTTGCATGGAACAATCTATATAAGTAAATTAATAAATAAAATTTGGCTATGAACCTTACAGTGTTAGATTTCTGGGAGTTGTGACTACCTATCACACATGTTGTACACTTCGCCTTTGAAATACAAGTCACTCCTCCTTATGAACTTTTGGAATACCACTTGAGCAAATATTTGTTACTAAACTGGAAAAAGTCAACAAACAAGCAAATTCATCAATAATAAACAAGTGCAAATTCAATTACATCACAAGGGGATACAACTGAGTTAAACCAAAATGAAAATTAAAGACAAATTGTTTGACGCAACAATAGAAATAAAATACTGAAAATAAAGACATAATAAAAAGGATAGGTTGCCGCCCACCAAGCGCTTTCTTTTACATCATTGAGCTTGACGCTTCAACCACTGTTAGGGTGGCAAATATGATAGAAAGAATATATCATCCTTCTTTTTCCTCTTGTTTGGTAGGAATCCCATGAATTTGTAGCAAAGAAGTAGATGCTCCCATGCGCTCACAGTTAAACCTTTGGAATTTAAGCTCTTCCACCTTAGGGAAGGACATGCATCCATCTGCACACAAGTGATTTCCTTAACCTCCGTTGGTCCAGACTTCGGGAAAATATCAACACTCATCACTTTGGGTTTTTCTTCCACCACAACCTTGTGACACTCAATCTCCATCAGAACCAATTTCCTCTCAGACTCATGTGCTTTCTCAACAAGATCACCACACTGAAGATCAAACTTCTCAAATGAAACTTGATTTGTGTCATACCCCATTTTTTGACCAAGTACTTTCTTTTTACTCGTCTTTTGAACCCATTTTACCCAGTTATTTTCTCAACATTTTACAGCATATCTCACAGCATTTTACAGTTTCTTTCCCACCATTTTACTGTTTATTTCCCAACATCTTACTTGTTTATGTCTCAGCATTTATCTGTTCATTTTGCAAACATTTTACTCGTTTATTCCTCATCGTTTATCCATTTAATTCTCAATTTTTTACCAACATTTTATCTGTTTGTTTTACAACATTTCACTTTTATTTTCCCGTTTTACTCGTCTTTAAAGACTGAGAAGTTTTGTCGTTTCAGACGAAATTTCGGCAGAGAGGTATTTTAAAATACCTCATTTTTTGGTTCCAAAAGGGACATTTTTTATTTACCTTTTAGTTATTATTTATTTTTGTCTTGTTTATTTCTTATTTTTTATTTTTACATTTTTACTTTATTTTTATTTTATATTTTCGTTTTTTCTTTTTATTTATTTTTATTATTTATTTTATTTATGTTTTATAAAGTTTTAGTCCAATTTTGGTCCATTCTAGTCCAAGGTCCATACAAGTGTCCGGCCCAAGGGCATTTTGGTCCAATAATTTTCAGGCACAACCCTAGTTTTGTCACTATTTATAAGCTGCCAATATTTGGCTAAAGATAGGCACAGAATTTCACAAAAAACGCAAATCAAAAGCTGGAGCCCTAAAAACAGATCAAACACCTCTTTCAAACAATTTCTTCAAGAACATTCAACAACATCAAAGAACAAAAATTTCCAGCAACACTATATTTCACTCTTTTCTAGAATCCGAGCTCCACATGTGAACAACACACGACCGAGCTCCACACAAGCCAAACCGAGCCGGAACAAACTCAAACAGTAGCATCAACAAGCTCAACAAAACTGGCCGAGCTCCAAACAAGCCAAACCGAGCCGGAACAAACTCAGACAGTAGCATCAACAAGCTCAACAAAACCGGCCGAGCTCAACAAAACCGGCACCACCAAACAGAACCGGATCTGGAAGAGAACGAGGTAGTGAAACTTTGCTTGTTTTACTTCGAATTTTAAAATGTAGATCTAGAAGTGTATGAACCTTTTTTTGAAAAAACGTTGTCGGATCCGAGCGAAGCACCAAAAAGGATATCTAAAACTGAAAGTTTTTTTTGAATCGGAGGTGTTAAGTATCTCCGGCGCGGCGGCGCCGCCTTGTTGGGCCGGCAGCCACCGCACTGGCGATTACTAGTTCGCCGGGGAAGACGACCAGAGGAGAGGGGGATTTGCAGAGCTTCTCTCTCTAAACATGTTTTGGGGAGAGAGATTTTTGAGAAAATGAACTAAGAAACCGGATCTGTTCCTTTTGTAGGTTGATCAATCGATTCGGTTTGCCTGTGAACCGATCCAGGCTTGAACCAAACTGGTTCCTCCTAAGCCCAATCTTCTTCCTTCTTCTGATTTGTCTGTGCTGATTACACCCCCTTTTTCTTACTACACCCCCTTTTCTTTTTAAAAATTTTCTACTCTTTTTCTCAAAAATTCTTTAATTATTTTTTGGTTGTTTTATTTATTTATTTTGCTGTTTTTTTTCTTTTTAAACACACATATTTATGTGCAAAATTACTAGGGTTTTAGTTTATTTTTATTGCTTTTTTATTTATTTTCTTTATTTAGTTTTTAGTTTATTTATTTGCATTAATTTAGATTATTTCATTGCATTTTTTTTTAGTTTATTTTTTTTTATCATTCAGTTTTATTTTATACTTATTAGAATTATCATCATCTTATGCATATTTTATTTCCTTGTCTTTTATTTGTTATCGTCGCTATTTTAGTGTGTATTTAGGACTTGATGTAATTTTATTTTCCGCATTTTATTTTTCTTGTCATTTACATTTTGCTTGAGACTTATTTTCTCGCTTTTTATTACCTCACGTCGCTACGCTTAGTCTTTTAGTTTACGTTTAACTTTGAAAAATCATTTCTCAAAAACATTCAAATATGCAAAAATCACAAAAACATTTTCTTAACAAACCTTGGAAACAAACCAAGTGAGCCTTCCTTTATTTACTTTTTTCCAAATCAAACTTCAATCAATTTTAATTATTTAGACTTTCTTTTCTTTAAGTAAATTCAAACAACCTCGCATTTTTATTCTTCTATGTCTTTCGGCCTCTTGTCCTCTCAAAAACATTTTTCAAACTTTTAAAATCAATCCAACTCACCAAACGAAATTTTTGAGGTGAACTACATGATTTTGATCCCACTTTTGGGTATGTAAGCAAAGGATTTATCCTTCCAAATCAATAAAAACAACAAAAAAAACATAATTCTTCTCCCTCCATTCTTTCACTTAGACTTTAGGCAATATTTTACAAATAAGTAAGCAAGTAATTAGCACAAGATAATTTAGGCAAGAGGCTCCTTCGGAGTACCGAAGTCGTTTAGGGTGCTTAACACCTTCCCTATTCGAAACCAACCCCCGGACCTTCATCTCATAAGGGTTTTTACTCACTTTTTCCCTTCCCGTGAATAAAAGTTTAGAGTTCAAAAATTGAAGGTTCAAAACCAATTAATGGATTGATACCCAAAAATCACGAGCACAGAAATGGCGATTTCACTGGGGACTAAAATTCTTAAGCGGGTTAAGCCTATCTTACCTTTCTTTACTTGTGCTTTATTATTGCTTATACCTTGTACATACATGCTTATTTGTTTACCTTTAAACGTGAGTGGTGAGATAAGTCCTACACCCGGGCTTGAGTGAAATATAAGTTAGGACGGGGTACGATCATAGTGCCATACCAAGAGCGGTCCTGCGCTATGTGTGCATGTGATGTAACCCCACTCGACGAAGGACTCTCAAAGTAATATGACGTCGTCATGAGCAGTCGTGACTGGCTCTATTATTTTTGAAGTCCGTCGAACGTTGAGAACCTTTAGATCACCCTTAACCCATCTTGGCCTTTTTAGGACGTAGTGCGGTGGCTAAACCAAGAGCAGTCTTGAATTTAGTTCATACGTAATACTACACTCAAACTAGACCTCCTTGTGAATAAGTATTTGACTAGGAGCAGTCCTGAGCACCGATACGTTCACAAGGGTGGTTGTAATTTGGGAACTTGGTAGAACCTTTGTTACAAATGCAAATAAAACCATAGTCCTTACCAAATGGCGTTGTTACCCTTGATTCCATCATGTTGTATTTAACCTCGCCATGTTTTCTTTGTTTCATAGCATAAATCATGCATACATGCATTCATTCTCACTTTTTTTTATTAAAAATATCGAAGGACTTACAAAAACTATTTTTTGTAAACATTGTAGATGAGTTCCACCTGGTGTATTAAGCAGTACAGCTTCAAGAATCTGGATTTGACGAATTGAGGGAGTTAAGTGCTCATGTGATCAGCCCAAGTGATTTCCGACACCGGCATGGGAGACTACTCGACCTCCTCAAAGTGAAGGTTGAAGAAGGAATTTTGGAGACTTTAGTTCAGTTCTATGACCCAGTTTGTCATTGTTTTACCTTCCCGGACTACCAGCTTGTTTCTACCCTTGAAGAGTATTCTTATTGGGTCGACTTACCAGTATTTGAAAAAGAGCCTTTCAACGGTCTTGAGCCCGTCCCCAAAACCACTGATATTGCAAAAGCTCTCCATCTCAAACCTTCTGATATAGCTCATCCTCACTACACTACCAAAAATGGCTTCCAAGGTCTAACTGCTAAATTTCTCTACGAAAAAGCCACTACCTTTGCTAGAGACAAGAAAACCAATGCCTTCGAGTCCGTCTTCGCCTTACTCATATAGGGCCTCCTTTTATTCCCTAACATGGATAACTTTGTCGACCTTATTGCAATTAAAATCTTCCTCACCAAAAACCCCGTCCCCACCTTACTTGCAGAGACATACCACTCTATTCACTATCGAACCTTCAAGAAAGGCGGGCTTATTATCTGTTGCGCACCTTTGCTATACCGTATGTTTGCTTCACACTTACCCAGTTCCGTTTTCTCCAAGACAAACACGGAAAGGTCCTCTTGGTCGTAGAGAATTATGCCTCTCATCCCAACTGACATTGTTTGGGTCCACGTATCTGCTAACACTGAAAGAATCATCGACAGCTGTAGAGAATTTCCGAATGTGCCCCTCATTGGTACCTGTAACAACCTATTTCTAATAAACGATAAACGCGAGAATACATCAGAGCATATGCAAGAAATAGATGTTACGTCACCAACAAATCCAAATCAAGCATGGATAATTTATCAATTACATAAGCATAGCAGCGGAATATATGTAAACCATGTAAATAACATCTCCAAAATCTCATGATAAATAACACATGATCTCAAACTCACAACAATTAGATCTCAACTCCAAAACTACATAGTCATAAAATAAATATAACATGCAAGGACAACCCTAGATCAGAGCCCTAATCTAGACACTTGCACAAAAAGAGGAACTCCCGCTCCTCGGCAACATCAAAGCAAGCAACTAAGCATCCTGCACTCCATCTACCCGTCCATACGGAAAGGCAGGTGGTAAACCACTGAGGGTTAGCATTACATCATCATAATCCATAAACAGATAAGCAAGAACGTTGAAATAATGGTCGTATATTCCAAGAATGATAAACAACATTACCGAACATATACTCATGGTATCTCCACATTTATCTCATTCAATATCATTCATAGGCATCATTTCAAGTTCACATAATTTGAATGTATCACATACATATCACAATTCAACCAAGTCAATTATCAAACTCCAAACACAATCACCATGCACAATTCATATGCAATTCAACTCACAACAATTCATGCAATGTCTCTAGACTCATCTAGATGCATGTGGTACCAAGTCACCTCAAGGTCGTCACCTCCGATGCAACAAACACATCGAGTGTAAGGTTCACACCTGCCTTACACTTTGGACATACGTCCGCCACCTCAACAATGAATGCATGAACATATGACTTGACTCAATACATATGCTCATACACATTTCACCAAACCATGCATATACAACTATGCAATCATCACCAAGGTCATTTAATCAAGTATGCACACATCAACGCTTGCACATACATACACATACATATATTCGTCACCATTGAACATGTATACAATCAACATTATCACCTTCTTCACATAGTTCATCATGAACAAGCAACACTTCATATATTTCCAGTAAAGAAGATAACATGCGAGGTTATGATATTTCACATTATCATTATCCAACTTCATTCACAATCATACAATTAATCATAGGAATCCATATCCACGAAGGTTCACCATCAATTAAACTTCAAGGTATAAATACACAAGTTCGTCTCATTTTTCACAACTTTGAAATAATTGAAGTTAGGAACCAAAGCCAAATAACAAGCTCAATTGCCTATGCTATGTATCCTCACAAGTCACATATGTGTACAGTAGAGGTCTCATAAGCATTTCATCGGCCACATGTGAAGAATACACAAAATTCATGAAGTTCGTCTCACTTTTGCCATTTTTCCAAAGTTATAAGTTTTCAAAGCAAATCAAGTAATTAGTCCATGGAATCAATTGAAATCAACATTAAAAATCGTATAAACATTATTCAAGTATAATTCCACTTGGTTTCCTTGAAAAGGGTCGAGTTCCGGAAAGTCCGTGTTCTTGACCATTTTCAAGTTTCAAGTTCAATCTTTCCAAAATCATTCCAATTCAATTCCAATGTTGTTCCAGTAGGATTATAGATGCAAACAGTGTTTATAGAGGTTAAAAGAAGTGTTAAGAAATGCTCGGAAAGCCCCAAAGGTTCACGGAACAAAGTTCAAGAGGTGCTGAAACAGCTCAATTTCGCTTGAAGCGAAATCATCTCGCTTGAAGCGAAATTGCTCCAGAGAGCATAGATGAATCTCGCTTGGAGCTCGCTTCAAGCGAAGCTTCATCTGGGCAGACCAGAATCTCTCGGTTTTGACCCCTTTTTCACCCCAAAACTTAATTTTCAAATCCCCAATTCACCAAAACAAGTTCCAGAAAGTGTTTATGGGTCAATATAGTTATAATGCATCAAAACAAACATGAATCATGCATTAGAAAACTACAATTCAACATCTTTCACCAAAATTATGAAATTTTCCCAAAACACCAACACAACCACAAATTTCATCTCAAATCCAAAAACAATGATTCCAGTTACACTAATTCGATTCCAATAGTTTAACAATCATCAATAACAACTAATGAACATCATTTCATGCTCAATCCAACATTACAACTTCATTTTTCATCAAATTTGCTCAAGAACACAAAACACCAACACTTATGCATTTCAACATGTTAATTCACATATAACCACACATTTATCATGCATTTCATGTTCTCAAACATAACAACAACAACTATGCACGAATTTTACATTAATTATGCTCAATCCAACAATTCCACAAAAATGGGAAAAATGAAAAGTTATGAAATTATGAGTGAAGCCTAACCCCCTTACCTCTAGCACCAAGAATCACTAACCAAAGCTTCACTTTAGCTCCCAAAGGATGAATTCCCCCTCTAGCTAGCTTCCAACCCTCAACTCTTGCTCTCTTCTCTCAAGCCTCCAAGTCCTCTAACTTTGTGTTGTGAGAAATGAACAAAGTTTCTAACCTAGTTACTAACACTAAGTTTATAACTCTTTCTCCCTTAATGGGCCTAACACACAAGTGAATGGGCTCACACTAATCTACTAACAACACACTAACGGTAACTAAATAATAACCTCGTCTCTATTTAATTATTGTGCTCCGACAACTTAGTTAATAAAACGGCTCTATCTTAAAATAAATGATAAAACACTATCCTCATAAAATCACTAATTACCCCTCAAATGCACAAACATATAAAAATGCACACAGTTAACATAACGCACGAAATAAAATAATTAAAATAAAACAAACGCTAAAAACGGGCTGTTACAGTACCTGTGGAGGAATAACCTACCACACTGCTCTTGCCATGCTCCAGTTTGGATATCCTATGAATGGAAAGCCTATTAACCTGTCCTTTTTCAGGGAATTCTATCTCAACTCCAAGGATCCTACCAATTTAAGAAGGCGGTATGTGGAAGCTTGGCGTAGTGTCCGTAAGCTTGATGGGTTCCATTTAGGAAAGAAGATGAGCTACGTACACGAATCATATACTCAGTGGGTTATCGAAAGAGCCATGACCTTCGGATTACCCTACACCTTACCCAGGCTTTTATCCTCAACCACCCCGGAAATACCTCTCCCTTTGCCACCCCATACTATGGAGGAGTATTGGTGTCGTCTACACAAGACCAACCTCGAGAGTGCCGCTTGGCGAATGAAGTACCAGACATCTGAGCGAGAGAATGACACCATAATGGGGATACTAAAGCAGACGTCTTGGAAGCTCCAGGAGAAAGAACGGAAGATTGCTGAGTTGAAAGACCTCCTCAAGAGGAAAGATGCTATAATTGACCGGATGCCTGGAAGTAGGAGAAGACGCATGGACTTCTTCGTCGGTGCACCCTCGGGCTCCGAGGAGTAGCATATTTCCAGGGCTGTGAGAGTTTCCCAGATGTTTCTTTACTCTGTTTGTTGTTATTTTCTAGCTTTTGTTTATGTACTTTGAAGTTTATCCTTTGGCTTTGTTGTTAGAAAGAGAATTATCTTGTATTTGTTTTAATTTAAGTCTATCCCTTGGCTTTGTTGTTAGAAAGGGAATTATCTTGTATTTGTTTTAATTTAAGTCTATCCCTTGGCTTTGTCGTTAGAAAGGGAATTATCTCGTAATGCTTCGGTGCTTCCTTTGTAATGTTCCACTATGATGTTTACAAAAGTCCTTTTATAAGTCCTTCGATAAAAATGAAAATACACATAAAAATTTCACTTTTTTTTTGCATCTAGCATATCATGCATCATTTTGCATTCATAGTTTTGTCTGTATCTCACATTGTGTCTTCTCAATAAAAGGTCTTTCCCTCAGTAAAGCGGTTTGATGTCTTTATCCAAACTCAGCTCGCATATGCAAACACTCGTGCAAACACAAAAGATGGATCAACTTGAGAAAGAGGTCCACGAGCTTCGTGGAGAGGTAACAATACTTCGGGCCGAGGTAGAAAAGTTAACTAGCTTGGTATCCTCGTTGACAGTTACGCAAGACCAGCCTCTGTACTCAAAACGGCCTCGACAGTAGGTTCCTCGGCAATTTGTCCCTCAGAATCAGGTTCCTCGGCAAGTTTTCCCTCAGAATTAGGTTCCTCGGCAAGTTATCCTTCAGAATCAGGCTCCTCAGCAGTTTATTCCTCAAAACCAGGTTCGGAAAGCATCGCAAAGTTACCCAATACCTATGAAATATGCGGATTTGCTTCCCATCTTGCTTAAGAAGAATCTTGTTCAAACCAGGCCACCTCCTCAGGTGCCGGATGTGCTGCCTATTTGGTATCGCCCTGACCTCTTTTGTGCCTTCCATCAAGGGGCACCAGGTCATGACACTAAGCAGTGCCATCCTTTGAAGGAAGAAGTTCAGAAGTTGATTGAGAATAACGCCTGGTCCTTCGATGACCCAGATCTAAAAGTGCTAAGTCAACAACAGTATCAACAGCAGCATCAACAACAGGCTCATCAATAGTTTATCGCTCAGAATCGGGCTCATGAAGCACCGCAATATGATCGGATTCCTCTGAAGTATGAAGAGCTGCTTCCTGTTTTACTTAGGGAGCATTGTGTCCAGACCAGGCCACCTCCTCGGGTGCCTAAGAAACTGCCGGCTCGGTGGAGACATGGCCGCTTTTGTGCATTCCATCAAGGGGCACAAGGTCATGATGTGGAACATTGTTTCTCTTTGAAGATCGAAGTCCAGAATTTGATCGAGGCCAACATTTTATCTTTCGAGGGTTCGACTCCAATCGTGCAAGCAAATCAGTGGGCGTAGTCTATCAACACAGTGCAAGACAATACCGGATCATGGTACTTAATGGCAGCACATTGAATGGTTAGTTGTGCTTGGGACGCTGTTGACGTTCTTTCTACTACTCTTTTGTTCGAATAATATGTTTGTTTGTTGCATTCTGTTTTTCAAAAAAAAAATCCTTTCGTCCCACCCAAGATGGAAGTGAACTTGTTAGGGCTTTTTGCGTTACGTATATTCATCATTAATAAAAAGGTCGTCTCAATCCCAACTTTGTTTTATTTTATTTTGTGCTTCTTCTGGAAAAATGGTTATACAAAAAAACCAAAAAATATATATATATATAATTTTCTTTTTTTTCAATGTCTGCATAATCATAGTATTTATTTACTTGCCGAAATCAAGAAAATCATGCATTAGTAAGCCCGTTGAACACTTTAATCCTATGCTCCCTCCCAACTTTGAGTTCCTTGTGACCGAGACTAAAGAGGAGAAGGATGAATATGGGTCCCCGATGAGAGTTCTTGTCTACTGGGGCATCTCAGCCGTTAAAGCTACAAACAAAGACATTAAGAAGATTGTCCAAAAGAGGGCATTCACTTATAAAGACTGGCATGAGATGCTGACATCTGCTTTGCACGAAGTATCATACTTCAAGTACGCACTTCAACAGGGGCAACCCCCCCTCCGTCCCTCAATGAACAACACATGGATACCATACTTCAGTACCCATTTCAACAGGGGCAACCCCCCTCCTTCCCTCAATATACAACATGAAGACCGTGTCCCCCACATAAGTCAAAGTCTCATCAATGAAAAGTTCTCCAGGACAGTCATATCAAAAGAATGAAACAAGCTTCCAACAAGAAGGTTCGTCCCTGCGAATTTCAAGGAGACCTTATGCTCAAAAAGTCACTATCTTTCAATCAGAATCCATGGGCAAAGAAATGCCTAATTACAAAGGATGGTGACGAACTCACGCGTCTTGTGAACACTGATGCAGTCAAGAAATACATTATCAAAAAAAAAGAGCTCGATAAGTCGCAAACCTGAAAAGGCGGCTTAGGCAAAAAAAGAGTGTCTCGATGGATTGAAAACACGAAAGGGCGGTCCAGGCAAAAATTAGATACATAAAAAAAATGAAAATGATTACCCTGATAGATTGAAAACCCACAAGGGCGATCTATTTAAAATTTAAGGGTTGTGGAAAAGTAACTACTTCGGATCGGACGTGACTCACTTGGGGCACTTCAGTTGTCAAAAGGACCTACATTAAGTCAGATGTGACTCACTTGGGGCTTTTCAGCAATCAAAAGACCTCTGTTTTGAAGTTGCTGCAAATCAAAGATTCGGAATGGAGGAATTCAAAGTTGCCAGGGAGAATAGCGGTTATTGTGTTCAATGTACCTTTCCCATATAATTACCATTTTCCAAACTTTTTAAAGATCCGTGGATCCACGCCCTTGGCGGGTCACCACTCTTTCAAATTAGTTTGAGCCTGTGCCCTTTATTTTGAATCCTCATTTATTTCTACTTGTATAATTTCTTCTATTTTTTTGATGTTAATACTTAAAGCAAAATTATTTCAGAAAAAATTTTCTAACTTCTTCATGTCTTTTGAAAAAACTTTAAACAACAAACACACTTTCTTTGAACTCTTGAGTAGGTGAAACGCGCGTCAACATTTGCCTCGAGAACAGTTAACCTTTGCAGGATGGACATAGTCATTGCTTGAAAAAAAAAAAAAAAAGAGCTCACTAAGTCGAAAACCTGAAAAGGAGGCTTAGGCAAAAATGAGCGCCCCGGTGGATTGAAAACCCGAAAGGGCGGTCCAGGCAAAAATTAGGGGCATACAAAAAAAAAAGATACATTCTCGGTGGATCAAAAAAAAATAGCAAAAAAATACAATGCAAAAGAAAAGCATGACTATTGAAGTGTACCCACGAGAAAGCACTCCGGGCCGGTTCAAAAATGGCGACTTCTGTCAGATGTCTAATTAACGGGCTTTGTTCTCAAGGAATGTTTACTTTATCAATCAACTATTACTTCATATCGGTCTTTACCCCGACGGTGACTTTATTTCTCTCCAGCGTTACTGTCTTTAAGGAAGTTTGCCGAGTGTTTGTGTTGCTACTTTGGGTCCGACTTTCTCCTCAGCCATCCGGTCTTGTCTCATCAAGTTATCTACAGTCACATACATTCATACATACATGCATGCATACATACATTTATGCACATACACTCACACATTTATACAAATCATCATACATACATGCATACATACATATTTATGAGCATACACTCACACATTCATACAAATCATACATACATACATGCATACATGCATACATTTATACACATACGTGCACATATTCATGCATATACACTTCCATGCACATACATACATACGAAAAATCATGTACACAATTGCATCGACCACCCTGACTCTTGATTAAACAAAATTCCCAAAACAAAACACAAAACAACAAAATGTCATCCCCAGTGTGTCTAACCCAAAGATATTACCAAGTATACACTTCAAGTGGCAGGTTCCACAAACCGTCAGTTTACAAATATACATTTCTTTTTCCCTAGTATTTTCTCAAGTTTTACCTCTTCCAACATTGCATTTACCTTTTACTTGTTTCTTGCTCTCCAACAATGACAGCAAACACCAACATTGCATTTACCTTTTACTTGTGTCTTGCTCTCCAACAATGACACCAAACACCAACATTGCATTTACCTTTTTTAATTGTGTCTTGCTCTCCAACAATGACAGCAAACACCAACATTGTATTTACCTTTTTACTTGTGTCTTGCTCTCCAACAATGACAGCAAACATCAACATTGCATTTACCTTTACCATTTTCAAGCTTATGTTCCGCAGTGAACTTTTTGTCCCCAGTCAGGTCGTCTTCACCATCTAGCATTCATAACATTGCATTCGCAACACCACATTTACATCTAGCATTCATAACATTGCATTCACAACACCGCATTTACATCAGTATATTCATAACATTGCATTCACATCTAGCATTCATAACATTGCATTCACAACACCGCATTTACATCAGTATATTGATAACATTGCATTCGTAACATTGTATTCATAGCATCGCATTCATAGCATTTTACAGTCAATACTGGCCAAAAATGGTGTACTATGATATTCAAGTCTCTTCGACTCGTCAATTTAAAACTTTCGTTTTCTAACATCCGCGACGCAGAAACATAAATAGGGGCATCTGTCATACCCCATTTTTTGACCAAGTACTTTCTTTTTACTCGTCTTTTGAACCCATTTTACCCAGTTATTTTCTCAACATTTTACAGCATATCTCACAGCATTTTACATTTTATTTCTCAACATCTTACTTGTTTATGTCTCAGCATTTATCTGTTCATTTTGCAAACATTTTACTCGTTTATTCCTCATCGTTTATCCATTTAATTCTCAATTTTTTACAAACAGTTTATCTGTTTGTAATACAACATTTCACTTTTATTTTCCTGTTTTACTCGTCTTTAAAGACTGAGAAGTTTCATCGTTTCAGACGAAATTTCGGCAGAGAGGTATTTTAAAATACCTCATTTTTTGGTTCTGAAAGGGACAGTTTTTATTTACCTTTTACTTATTATTTATTTTTGTCTTATTTATTTCTTATTTTTTATTTTTACATTTTTACTTTATTTTTATTTTATATTTTTCGTTTTTTCTTTTTATTTATTTTTATTATTTATTTTATTTATGTTTTATAAAGTTTTAGACCAATTTTGGTCCATTCTAGTCCAAGGTCCATACAAGTGTCCAGCCCAAGGGCATTTTGGTCCAATAATTTTTAGGCACAACCCTAGTTTTGTCACTATTTATAAGCTGCCAATGATTGGCTCAAGATAGGCACAGAATTTCACAAAAAACACAAATCAAAAGCTGCAGCCCTAAAAACAGATCAAACACCTCTTTCAAACAATTTCTTCAAGAACATTCAACAACATCAAAGAACAAAAATTTCCAGCAACACTATATTTTACTCTTTTCCAGAATCCGAATTTCATAACACAATCCAAAATCATCATCAATCACATGTGAACAACACACGGCCGAGCTCCACACAAGCCAAACCGAGCCGGAACAAACTCAGACAGTAGCATCAACAAGCTCAACAAAACCGGCCGAGCTCCACACAAGCCAAACCGAGCCGGAACAAACTCAGACAGTAGCATCAACAAGCTCAACAAAACCGGCCAAGCTCAACAGAACCGGCCAAGCTCAACAAAACCGGCACCACCAAACAGAACCGGATCCGGAAGAGAACGAGGTAGTGAAACTTTGCTTGTTTTACTTCGAATTTTAAAATGTAGATCTAGAAGTGTATGAACCTTTTTTTGAAAAAACGTTGTCGGATCCGAGCGAAGCACCAAAAAGGATATCTAAAACTGAAAGTTTTTTTTGAATCGAAGGTGTTTGGTATCTCCGGCGCGGCGGCGCCACCCTGTTGGGCCGGCAGCCACCGCGCCGGCGGTTACTAGTTCGCCGGGGAAGACAACCGGAGGAGAGGGTGATTTGCAGAGCTTCTCTCTCTAAACATGTTTTAGAGAGAGATATTTTTGAGAAAATGAACTAAGAAACCGGATATGTTCCTTTTATAGGTGGATCAATCGGTTCGGTTCCCCTGTGAATCGATCCAGGCTTGAACCGAACCGGTTCCTCCTAAGCCCAATCTTCTTCGTTCTTCTTATTTGTCTCTGCTGATTACACCCCCTGCATGCTTGCTGCACCCCCCTGTTTCTTTGAAAAATCTTTTTCTCTTAATGTTAATTTTAGCTACTTTCATGCATTTTGTTCAAATTAGTTTTTCACATCATATTTGTCCTATCATATAGTTTACTTATGGATTTAATTTTCATCACATGCATTTAAATTCAAATCATCTTTCATACCATGCATTTTTTATCTAATTCATTTAATGACTTTTTTGTCTCATGCATTTTAGACCTAAGAAAAATCATTACATGCATATTTGGTTTGTTTAGCATATGTGCCTACTCTATGTGTTTGCATTTTATTTATGTTATCTTTTTTTTATTATTTGTTTAAATTTCATGATATTAGCGTGTATTTAGGATTTATGTAATTTAATTTTCTGCATTTTTATTTTTCTCGTCATTTACAATTTTTTTGAGACTTTAGCATGTATCTAGGTCCCTTGTAAATATCCAAGTAATGAGAATATGTACCGACACATGCACCGACACAATCACACACTTTATTTTTACCGCTTTATGTCATAACCGCGATCGAAGACCAAAATTGAATTAGTAACAAATTAGGTTAATAATTGGACTTTAATTTTTTTCTTAAAATCAAACTATTAGTAATTTTAGGTTCATTTCAAATTTCTCGCTTTTTGTATTACGTCATTACGCTTATTTTTTACCGTTAGTTAAAAATTATTTTCCCAAAAAAAAAATCAAATAATCAAAACTCCAAAAAATATTTTCTTAAGAAACCTTGGATTTTAACCCAAGTGATCTTTTTCCTTTATTTTCTTAATCAAACTTGTAATCAATTTTAACATATATTTAGACTTGCTTTCATGTAATTAAAATCAACCAACTTCACACCATTTTATTCTTCTATACCTTTAGATCTCGCAACCCTTCTAAAAACCTTTTTTTCTAAAACTTTAAAATCAACCCAACTCACCAAATAAATTTTTGAGGTGAACTACATGATTTTGATCCCACTTGTGGGTATCTAGGCAAAAGACTTATGTCTTTCCAAATCAATAAAAACAACAAAAAAAACATATTTCTTCTCCCTCCATTCTTTCACTTAGACTTTAGGCAATATTTTACAAATAAATAAGCAAGTAATTAGCACAGGATAATTTAGGTAAGAGGCTCCTTCGGAGTACCGAAGTCGTTTAGGGTGCTTAACACCTTCCCTATTTGAAACCAACCCCCAGACTTTGATCTCATAAGGGTTTTTACTCACTTTTTCCCTTCCCACGAATAAAAGTTGTGAGTTCAAAGATTGAAGGTTCAAAGCCAATTAATGGATTGAAACCCGAAAATCACGAGCGCAGAAATGGCGACTTCACTGGGGACACGGTCTTCATGTTGTATATTGAGAGAAGGAGGGGGGTATCAATATTTCTGTGCTCGTGATTTTCGGGTATCAATCCATTAATTGGTTTTGAACCTTCAATCTTTGAACTCTCAACTTTTATTCGCGGGAAGGGAAAAAGTGAGTAAAATCCCTTATGAGATCAAGGTTCGGGGGTTGGTTTTGAATAGGGAAGGTGTTAAGCACCCTAAACGACTTCGGTACTCCGAAGGAGCCTCTTGCCTAAATTATCTTGTGTTAATTACTTGCTTACTTATTTGTAAAATATTGCCTAAAGTCTAAGTGAAAGAATGGAGGGAGAAGAAGTATGTTTTTTGTTGTTTTTATTGATTTGGAAGGATAAATCCTTTGCCTATATACCCAAAAGTGGGATCAAAATCATGTAGTTCACCTCAAAAATTTCGTTTCGTGAGTTGGATTGAGTTTAAAAGTTTGAAAAATGTTTTTGAGAGGACAATAGGCCGAAAGGCATAGAAGAATAAAAATGTGAGGTTGTTTGATTTTAGTTAAAGAAAAGAAAGTGTGAATAATTAAAATTGATTGAAGTTTGATTTGGAAAAAAGTAAAGAAAGGAAGGCTCACTTGGTTTGTTTCCAAGGTTTGTTAAGAAAATGTTTTTGTGATTTTTGCATATTTGAATGTTTTTGAGAAATGATTTTTCAAAGTTAAACGTAAACTAAAAGACTAAGCGTAACGACGTGAGGTAATAAAAAGCGAGAAATTTACAAAGGACGTTGGATCCTAAGCAAATCCTCAAGTTTGAAATGAACCTAAAATTACTAATAGTTTGATTTTAAGAAAATATTTAAAGTTCAATCATTACCCTAATTTGTCGCTTATTTATTTTTGGTCCTCGATCACGGTTATGACATAAAGCGATGAATAAAGTGTAGTGTCCGTGCATGTTCTCATTATTGGGTATTTACAATGGACCTAGATACATGCTAAAGTCTCAAGCAAAATGTAAATGACAAGAAAAATAAAATGCGGAAAATAAAATTACATCAAGTCCTAAATACACACTAAAATAGTGACGATAAAAAATAAAGGACAAGGTAATAAAATATGCATAAGATGATGATAATTCTAATAAGTATAAAATAAAACTGAATGATAAAAAAACATATAAACTACAAAAAAAAATGCAATGAAATAATCTAAATTAATGCAAATAAATAAACTAAAAACTAAATAAAGAAAATAAATAAAAAATCAATAAAAATAAACTAAAACCCTAGTAATGTTGCACACAAATAGGTGTGCTTAAAAAGAAAAAAGAACAGCAAAATAAATAAATAAAACAACCAAAAAATAATTAAAGAATTTTTGAGAAAAAGAGTAGAAAATTTTTAAAAAGAAAAGGGGGTGTAGTAAGCAAAAGGGGGTGTAATCAGCACAGAAAAATCAGAAGAAGGAAGAAGATTGGGCTTAGGAGGAACCGGTTCGGTTCAAGCTTGGATCGGTTCACAAGAGAACCGAACCGATTGATCCACCTATAAAAGGAACAGATCCGGTTTCTTAGTTCATTTTCTCAAAAATCTCTCTCTCTAAAACATGTTTAGAGAGAGAAGCTCTGCAAATCCCCCTCTCTTCCGGTCGTCTTCCCCGACGAACTAGTAACCGCCGGTGCGGTGGCTGCCGGCCCAACAAGACGGCGCCGCCGTGCCGGAGATACCAAACACCTCCAATTCAAAAAAAACTTTTAGTTTTAGATATCCTTTTTGGTGCTTCGCTCGGATCCGACAACGTTTTTTCAAAAAACGGTTCATACACTTCTAGATCTACATTTTAAAATTCGAAGTAAAACAAGCAAAGTTTCACTACCTCGTTCTCTTCTGGATCCGGTTCTGTTTAGTGGTGCTGGTTTTGTTGAGCTTGGCCGGTTTTGTTGAGCTTGGCCGGTTTTGTTGAGCTTGTTGATGCTACTGTCTGAGTTTGTTCCGGCTCGGTTTGGCTTGTGTGGAGCTCGACCGGTTTTGTTAAGCTTGTTGATGCTACTGTCTGAGTTTGTTTCGGCTCGGTTTGGCTTGTGTGGAGCTCGGCCGTGTGTTGTTCACATGTGGTTGATGATGATTTTGGATTGTGTTATGAAATACGGATTCTGAAAAGGAGTGAAATTTAGTGTTACTGGAAATTTTTGTTCTTTGATGTTGTTGAATGTTCTTGAAGAAATTGTTTGAAAGAGGTGTTTGATCTATTTTTAGGGCTGCAGCTTTTGATTTGCGTTTTTTGTGAAATTTTGTGCCTGTCTTGAGCCAATGATTGGCAGCTTATAAATAGTGACAAAACTAGGGTTGTGCCTGAAAATTATTGGACTAAAATGCCCTTGGGCTGGACACTTGTATGGACCTTGGACTAGAATGGACCAAAATTGGACTAAAAACTTATAAAACATAAATAAAATAAATAATAAAAATAAATAAAAAGAAAAAACAAAAATATAAAATAAAAATTAAGTAAAAATGTAAAAATAAAAAATAAGAAATAAACAAGACAAAAATAAATAATAACTAAAAGGTAAATAAAAACTGTCCCTTTCGGAACCAAAAAATGAGGTATTTTAAAATACCTCTCTGCCGAAATTTCGTCTGTAACAACGAAACTTCTCAGTCTTTAAAGACGAGTAAAACGGGAAAGTAAAAGTGAAATGTTGTAAAACAAACAGATAAAATGTTGGTAAAATATTGAGAATTAAATGGATAAACGATGAGGAATAAACGAGTAAAATGTTTGCAAAATGAACCGATAAATGCTGAGACATAAACAAGTAAGATGTTGGGAAATAAACAGTAAAATGCTGGGAAATAAACTATAAAATGTTGTGAGATAGCAGCAAAAAGGAGGAGTATTAGAACGACTGCCTATGATTTCGAAACTTTTGTAATATTTTCTTTAATTGAGTTTGTAATTCTAGTTTTCCCGAAACATAGCAATTTTAGGGGGGTTTTGAAGTAATTCACGAAGAAATCATGAAAATCAACAAATCAAGAACATCTGAAGATTTGTGATGATGAGAATCTAATATTGTCTCTCTCTTGACAATAATAATAGTCATTGTGGAATAAAAGAACCGAATTATTTTTGGTTCAAAGTTTTATTTTCGTAGGTCATGATATGTTTGTCTTGTTTTGGCTATATCTGGAGCTCTGGATGTCCTTTTGAGGTGAACTTTAACTCGTTAGAAATCTTACGAAATTCTCTACAGTTCGTCTATTTGACTCAAGAGCAAATTCGGAATATTTAATGGTGTATAATGAGCTGCAAATTGAAGACGTGGTTAAAGTGTGTGAGCTGAAGAATTAAAGGTGGTGTTTGTGGAATTGTAACGTCCAGAAATAATAAGCCTTCACAAATCAATGTGCAAATGAATATGTAACCTCCTCATGCATTGATCAGCCACCAACTTCAAAGATACAACTAAATTGTAACCTCTCTTGTAATAACTAGCCATTTAGGAGTTATAACACTAATTATGTTATGATTGTAAGCTTTTCAGCATCCTAGCCTATTACCTATATAAAGGGGGCGAAAATTATGAATATGATATGTAGAATTTTGATAAAATAGATACACTTTGTGTGTTGTGAAGCTTTGCTTCTTTTTGGTTCTGGATTGAACCATGCATTGATCTTATCAAAGAATTATATTTCTTGTGGCGATCCTCGCATCCATAGACTTATCGCTTTCTTGGATTAGAAAGTTGTCATACCCTCATTTTGGACCTAAAAATACTCTTTCAATTTCCCTGCTATTTTCTAATCCTTTCAAATTCACCGTGTTTTCTACTGTGCTTCAATTGCATACATTACTGTTTCAGTCTTTTAAATTTTTGCATAAAATCATACAAAAGGGCATTTTGGTCATTTCCTACAAAGGAACCCATTTTTCAGTCCCTACAATTTGTCCCTGAGTCTTTTCAATTTGTTTTCATGAATCATTAATCCAAATTTGCACAAAATTCATCTTAAGTTGCATCTGAGTCAGTCTGAGTCGTTTTTGTCCCAGGGGCATTTTAGTCTTTTCACATTATTCAAAATTTTGACAGAGAGGTATTTTAAAATACCTCATTTTTGATAGTTTGTTCATTTTAGTCCGTTTTGTCAGTTTTAGATGTTTCACTTTACGTTGTTTTCAATTTACTTTTTTTTACCAGTTTTAGTTATTATTTTTGCATTTTAGCCCAAACGTTTTTAGAATTTGCAATTCAGTCCAAATATTTTGTTTTTTGCAAATTAGTCCCAATTATTTTAAAAAACAGTCAAATTCTTTAATTCTTTTAAAAAAAAACAGTCCATCTTTTTTTTCATTTACAAAAAGGTCCCAAACTTTACAAAATTGCAGAAAAGTCCTTTCTTTCTTTTTAATCAGTTCAGGTGCCACGCCAGCTGGCCGAATCCAGGTGTCATGCTGCCATAGGCTCATATTCACATGTGTCAGCCTATAAAAGGCGCGGTACTGTACCAGTCAGAGAGATCCCATTCATAACGCGCCAGATCACAAACAGTTCACCAATTTTCTCTCTCATGTTAGTTAGATCAAAATGCAACAAAATCAAAGAAGCTGAAGAACACGAAGAAGAAGGCTAGGGTTCCAGAATCAAAATTGGAGCAATTTCAATAGGAGTTTCGTTGATTCTCAGAGATTCGAAGCGGAATCATCATCATTGGATCTTTACACTGCAATTCAAGCACAAAGTTCATCACTGAAAGCGACAAATCTTGTGCGATCACAGAGCGTGAGAAGTTGAGAAGAAGAGGGTGAAGAAACTGAAGAATCCGAACCGGTTAAAGGGAAGAAGCAGAAAATCACCAGCTCTATTTCAGAATTCAAACCAAGAATCATTGAAAACAGCATTGAATCGAAGCATTTCAAAGACTCAAAGCAAATCTCCGAACAAAATCAGGTAATAATCAAAGAAACTCACCTTTTCCCATTCGTAAACAGTAATGAACACTGGTTTGATGCGAGTTCATGCGGATTCGAAGCTTTTCCAGTCGAAGTTCGTGAAACCCTAACTTTTTTCCAAAAAACAACGAAGATTCTGAGGTTTACAACGACTTTCAGCCGTTGCAAACCAACGAATCCGTAAGGATCTCGCGTGAGAAAGCTTCGAACCAAGAAGAATCCAAAACGGTTCAAAACCGTACTGATTCAACAAATCCACACGGATCCCCAGTGTTCATATGAATTTTAGCATCAGAACCATGATTAGAAACAAGAATCAAGGCGTTTAAGCCAAGATTCCTCTGTTTCTGGGTGGATTCAAGTAAGTTAGGGTTAGGGTTCAAGAACACGAGAGAACGGCTGGAGAAGAGAAGGGAAGAAAGAGAAAGATGCGACCCAAATGAACAAACCGGGCTCATAGCCCTTTTTATATGTGTGTTCGGGTCGGGTTGATCCAAAACCCGACCCACCCTCGTCTGTTCCTAGCCGTTTGATCAGGATCTTGATGGATCCGGATCAATCCAACGCACCTGGTGCATTGGTCTGATCCGTACCCATCAGGTCCGTGGGTTTTTGGGCCTAGAATCCTTGGGCTTCCAGTTTTTGGCTTTCTTTCAATTTCTTGAGTTTTTTCTTGCTATTTGCACCTTGATACTTGCTAATTGGACCTGTTGCATGCCAAACTTCATTGAAAAATTCTAAGATTTTTACTGTATGTTTTTTACTATTTTCTTGATGTGTTGTGATATTTTACATGTGAAAATAGAGAAAAATATGTGTGTTTGCTTTTTGTGATGATTTATGCCCGTTTCGGCGTTTTCACGACGTTTCATACGCAATACTCGCTCCAACTTTTGTATGGTATGGTTCTGATGCTTGACATATGATTTGTGTAACATTTTTCTCATGATTTGTGATAGCTGCTACTGTTTGTGGATTGCGTCTTTGGTTTCTTGCATTACAAGTAATGTAAAGTGTTTTAAAATGATAAAATGCATATAAAGAAGTGTGTGTTGATTTTGTGCTACTTGGTTTACGCTTTGACACTTGAAATAAATCTCTAAAACTTGTTGTGATGAGGATTATAGGTCATAGGATTTAGTTTAGATTTTAGGTCTTAGTTTAGTGTCATTTGCATTATTTTTGGTGTTTGTTCTTTTGCAATTTGCTTAATGTTTTTAGTTATGTTCACTTCATTTTTTTTATTGGTTTAGTGCTTTGTTGGTAAATTTCATCTATTACGCATTACTACTCATGCTATTATCTCTCATTTCATTACTAACCATTTGGTTCTATGTCTCATGCACATTGCAAGCATTGCCACACTCTCATTTGTTTTTCTTCCTTTAGTCACCCTTATACAATTTCCATTAATTCATGTAATATTTTAGGTTTAGTTTACCTTTTCTTTAATTTCATGCAAGACTATAGAATGTAAAATAGGACCCGATGTAAAGGACATGGACTATAATGATGTACACCGACACATGCACCGACACACGCACACACGTTGTATGTTCATCGCTAGGTGTATGTTTAGGATACGCAGTACTTAGAGAAAATCAATCTTTTGAAAAGCAAACAACTTCCATCACTTCAAATCTTTTTCAAACAAACCTTGGAGTCAAAACTCCAAGAGATTTTCCTTTTGTTTTCTTAATCAAAAATCAAAATGAACACTAATTGCCAACTTTAACTATTTTTTGTAAATAAATTGGACTAACCTCATTTGTTTTCAACCTAATGCCTACACGGCCCCCTCATCTCTTTCTTCAAAACCCATTTTTAAAAAACTAAAAAGAACAAAACTCACAAAAACATTTTTGGAAGAGAACTACATGGAATTTTGATCCCTTAAAAGGGTATGTAGGCAAGGGATTCACATCTCTCCAAGTCCAATAAAATAAAATCCAACTTTCTCCCTCTCATTCTTAAAACCAATTTCTTTACAAGTAGCAATAAAAGTAAAGCATAAACGTAAAGCGTAGTAAAACGGTTCCTATAGGATACTATAGTCATCGCGGGTGCCTAACACCTTCCCGCGACGAAATCAGCCCCGAACTTAGGATTTCTAAGGTTTTCTCGATTTTACCTTCCCCAAAAAAAATAGAAACATCAATGATCGAAAGGTTCAAATCCGATTAATGGTTTGACACCCGAAAATCGCGATGACAGAAATGGCGACTTCACTGGGGACTTTAGGGCTGCACCTAGTTTTTCATGCTTTATATTTATGCTTTGCTTTATTGTTACATGTAAAATTTTCCTTGTGAACGTGTGGGGTGAGAATATCAAAAGCCCTATACCCGGGCTGAGTGAACTTAAGATTAGGGGAGATATAATCGACAATCCATTCCGAGGGTTGCCTCGTGCATTGGATTATGCGATCGATCTCACATAGCCGAGGCATTTTGGAGGTGATGTTGTCGGCGTGTGTTGTCATGCTTAGACACTTTACTTCCAATTGACCGATGAAGGCTATGAACCGTAGTTACCAAGCCCATCCTTGGCCTTTCTTAGGACGTAGTGCGGTGGCTAAACCGAGCGTTACCTCGAAATTTAGTCGTCACGCGATACTACACCCAAACTAAACCTTCTTACGGATAATCATGGACGAGCGTTGCTTCGTACTACCATGATATACGCAAGAGAGGTTGTGGTTTGGGGAACTTTGTAGAACCTTGGTCACTATTATCCAAAGCCTTAGTTTCACCGGACACCGTGTCCACTTGTTACCTTAGCCCACCGTGCTTTCCTTATTTAAACCATGCATACATGCATTCATGCATAAATTTTCTACATGCATTTATCAAAGGGTATAGACAAACTAAAATTCCTTGCAAATATAACCAGGCATGAAGAAAACTAAGTCCTATAAGTTCAAGGAAGTCGATCCCACTTCCTTTCGCTTAGCATTTCAAAACGATTTGTCTTGATAGCTTTCTAATTCCATCATCTTGCTAAATGTTTGCAAAAGTTTCTAGTTTGTCTAAAACCCTTTGATAACGAAAAGAGTCATTTTTGCATCTGCATTTGCACATATCATGCATCATATGCATCATTCATCGGTCACAAAAACTTCCAAGTGCTCATTGTCTCCTGGTTCTTCTGCCGCAGTTTGAAAAATGGCTCGTGCTCAGTGGGTCTAAGCCCGTGTTTGTTGTACTAGGGGGCATGGCAAAGAACTGGAACGTTATCAATCTCCCTGTGTCTGTGCATGATTCTAAGTAATATGTCTTGCTGTTTAGGCTTTGTTTTCAAAATAACAATCCTTCCGTCTTGCCCGAGGCGGAAGTGACCTCTTTGTAAAGGGCATGTTTGTTCCGACATCACCATTATCAATAAAAAACGCCGTTTCTTTCACGGCTCTTTTGCTTCCTTTAATGCTTTTCCCTTGGAAATAATGGTAATGCCAGAAAAAACCAAAACGTCTGTGTTTTCTTATTAATTTCAAAGATCTGCATGAAAACTATTTTCTAAAAAAATCATCCAATCATGTCACGCAGATCGAACCAAAATAAACCCGTTGAACACGGTAACTCTATGCTTCTCCAAACTGTTGAATCCCCGGTATTCGAGACCGAAGATGAGGATAGTGATGATATACCAGATGAAATTGCCCGACTACTTGAGCAAGAAGAGAAGACCATTCGGCCTCATCAGGAGGAGATCGAGCTAATCAACTTGGGTACTGAGGATAACAAAAGAGAGATCAAAGTCGGTGCTGCCTTGGAGAAAGGGGTCAAGAAAAGGATCTTCCAGCTTCTCCGGGAGTACTCGGACATTTTTGCATGGTCGTATGAAGACATGCCAGGTTTGGATCCTCAGATTGTGGAACATCGGATACCGACAAAGCCAGACTGTCCTCCCGTCAGGCAAAAGTTGAGACGGACTCGGCCAGACATGGCTCTGAAGATCAAAGCGGAAGTGCAGAAACAGATCGATGCGGGTTTTCTCATGACAGTTGAGTATCCCGAGTGGGTTGCTAACATCGTGCCAGTGCCGAAGAAAGATGGTAAGGTTCGGATGTGTGTTGACTACAGAGATTTGAACAGAGCAAGCTTGAAGGACAATTTCCCACTGCCTCACATCGATGTGCTCGTCGACAATACTGCCCAGTGCAAGGTGTTCTCCTTCATGGACGGTTTTTCTGGTTATAACCAAATCAAAATGTCACCCAAGGACAGGGAGAAGACGTCGTTCATCACTCCATGGGGAACTTTCTGCTGCAAAGCAATGCCGTTTGGTCTAATAAATGCTGGTGCTACCTACCAAAGGGGGATGACCACTTTGTTCCATGACATGATTCACAAGGAGGTTGAGGTGTATGTAGATGATATGATTGTCAAGTCGAGCAATGAAGAACAACACGTGGAGTATTTGGCAAAGATGTTTGAAAGGTTGAGGAAGTACAAGCTTCGGCTGAACCCGAACAAGTGTACATTCGGTGTTAGGTCAGGGAAATTGCTAGGCTTCATTGTCAGCCAGAAAGGCATCGAAGTAGACCCTGATAAAGTCCGGGCCATCCGCGAGATGCCGGCCCCGCAAACCGAGAAGCAAGTCAGAGGATTCCTCGGGCGTTTGAACTACATTTCCAGATTTATATCCCACATGACTGCGACCTGCGGGCCGATTTTCAAGTTGCTCAGGAAGAATCAACCTGTGGTATGGAATGATGAATGCCAAGAAGCTTTCGACAACATCAAGAGTTATTTGCTAGAGCCTCCTATCCTCGTCCCGCCGGTAGAGGGAAGACCTTTGATTATGTATCTGTCAGTGTTGGACAAGTCCATGGGATGTGTGCTCGGTCAGCAGGATGAAACTGGAAAGAAAGAGCATGCAATTTATTATTTGAGCAAGAAATTCACCGATTGTGAGACTCGGTATACAATGCTCGAGAAGACCTGTTGTGCCTTGGCTTGGGCTGCCAAACGCCTGCGCCACTACTTGATAAATCATACGACTTGGTTGATATCCCGGATGGATCCAATCAAGTACATCTTTGAGAAACCGGCTGTCACTGGAAAAATCGCACGTTGGCAAATGTTACTGTCAGAGTATGATATTGTGTTTAAAGCTCAGAAGGCCATTAGAGGGAGCATCCTGGCTGACCATCTCGCTTGCCAACCGCTCGATGATTATCAACCGTTGAAGTTCGATTTCCCCGACGAAGAGGTCATGTTCTTAAAATCAAGAGACTGTGAAGAACCGCTAATCGGTGAAGGTCCAGATCCTGATAGCAAGTGGGGATTGGTTTTTGATGGTGCTGTTAATGCTTATGGCCGAGGAATTGGCGCAGTAATTGTGGCTCCACAGGGGCATCACATCCCTTTCACAGCCCGGATTGTGTTCGAGTGCACCAACAACGTGGCCGAGTACGAGGCGTGCATCTTGGGAATTGAAGAGGCCATCGATATGAGAATCAAGCACCTCGACATCTATGGAGACTCTGCACTAGTCATCAACCAGATAAAGGGAGAATGGGAGACCCATCATGCTAATTTGATCCCTTACCGTGATTATGCAAGGCGTCTGTTGACGTATTTTACGAAGGTCGAGTTGCACCACATCCCCCGAGAGGAGAACCAGATGGCCGATGCTCTTGCTACCTTATCTTCTATGCTTCAAGTGAACCATTGGAATCATGTGCCGATGATCAAAGTACAACGCTTGGATTGGCCCGCTCATGTGTTCACTGTCAGTGATGCAATCATACAGACAGGTTCAGGCGAAATCAACGTCAAACCCTGGTATTATGACATCAAGCAATTTCTGCAAAGCCGTGAGTATCCGCCAGGAGCTTCCAACAAAGACAAGAAGACGTTGCGCAGGTTGGCTAGCAAGTTCCTGTTGGATGGTGATGTCCTATACAAAAGGAATTTCGATATGGTGTTGTTAAGATGTGTTGATGAATGTGAAGCAGAACAGCTAATGCATGATGTGCACGACGGCACCTTTGGGACCCACGCATCGGGGCATGTTATGTCTAGAAAGCTGTTGAGAGCTGGTTACTACTGGATTACCATGGAGCGCGATTGCTATCAATACGCCAGAAAGTGCCACAAATGTCAAGTATATGCTGATAAGATCCATGTGCCTCCGCACGCTCTCAATGTTATGTCTTCTCCGTGGCCTTTCTCTATGTGGGGCATTGATATGATCGGAAGAATTGAACCGAAAGCTTCAAACGGTCATCGTTTTATTCTGGTAGCAATCGATTATTTCACCAAATGGGTCGAAGCTGCATCGTACGCCAACGTGACTAAGCAAGTAGTAGTCAAATTCATCAAGAACAATATCATCTGTCGGTATGGTGTCCCTAGCAAGATCCTCACTGACAACGGTACCAACCTGCACAATGACATGGTGCAAGCCTTATGCGAGGAATTCAAGATTGAACACCACAATTCTTCTCCTTACAGACCTCAGATGAATGGTGCAGTTGAGGCTGCTAATAAGAACATCAAGAAGATTATGCAGAAGATGGTAACAACATACAAAGACTGGCATGAGATGTTGCCCTATGCTCTACATGGCTACCGCACTACAGTCCGTAGTTCAACCGGGGCAACGCCTTTTTCTCTGGTATACGGCATGGAAGCAGTCCTTCCATTGGAAGTGGAGATTCCATCTCTCCGTGTGATTATGGAAGCAAAGTTGTCTGAGGCTGAATGGTGCCAGAGTCGGTACGACCAGTTGAATTTGATTGAGGAGAGACGCCTGGATGCTTTAACTCATGGTCGGATGTACCAAACAAGGATGAAAAATGCTTTTGACAAGAAAGTCCGACCTCGGGAATTCAAAGAGGGTGAACTCGTGTTGAAGAGAAGAATGGGTCAGCAACCCGATCCAAGGGGCAAATGGACGCCTAACTATGAGGGACCTTATGTTGTCAAGAAGGCTTTCTCTGGCGGTGCTTTGATTCTCACACACATGGATGGTGTAGAACTTCCGAATCCTGTGAATGCCGATATAGTCAAGAAGTACTTTGTCTAGATATGAAAAGAACAGCGTGGTAGGTCGAAAACCCGAAAGGGCGGCCTAGGCAAAAATGCGCTTCCCGGTGGATCGAAAACCCGAAAGGGCGGTCCAGGCAAAATAAGGGACAAGAAACAAAATGTAAAAGCTCGCTGAGATTACATGTAACTCAGGCAAGAATGAGCGTCTCGATGAGCCGAAAACCCGAAAGGGCGGTTCATGCAAAAATGAGATTGAAATAAAAGACAATTGACTATATCTGGCAAATTACCTTTCCCCTTGGGATCTTTGCAATTGATGTTTGGCTGTTCTCATCCGAGGTTCCGACGCCTGTGGATTCAAGAGTTTCAGATACCATAGCAGTTACTGTGTTCAATGTACCACCAACCAATAAAATTACCATTTTCCAAGATTTGTAAATCTGTGGGGTTGCGCCTTTGGCCGACTACCACCCTTATACATTGATTTGAGCCTATGCTTTTGTTTGGCACTCATTTTCTATTCTATTTTCAAAGCTTTACACAAAAGATTCTTTTTCTATGTTAATAATGATGCAGGTCTGGAATAAACATTCTGAAAACTGAAAACCTTTTTGAATATTTTGAAAACAAGTCTGAACAGCTAGGTACATTCAAATGAACATGCATGAACAAATCTACATTGATATCAATTCCAATTCAAGTTACTAGCAAGCCTTCCTCCCGGTGATGGTCTGTGGTCAATGGCAAGAATGAAAAAACAGAACGAAAAGCGTGAAAAAATAAATATGCTCGCTAAGTCGAAAACCCGAAAGGGCGGCTTAGGCAAAAATGAGCACCCCGACGGATTGACAACCTTCAAAGGCAATTCAGGCAAAACAGGGGCAGCACAAAAAAAAAACTATTCCCCGGTGGGTCGAAAACCCGAAAGGGCGATCCAGGCAAAAATGGGATGATGAAAGGAAAAATGAATAAGAAAAAAAAACAGACGCGCAAAAGCATTGACCACAGATGCGATGTCTGAAGCACTTACGTGTTTTTTTTTTTACAATTTTGCAGCTTCATACCTTCAAGTGTTGGTCTCGGTGTATGTTTAAACGACGGCATCCCCAGAAGAGGAACTTTTGCAAATATATGTCCGAGCACGAGCCATTACGTGCCCAATATTCCAATATTTTGTCTGTCTCTGCGAAATTGTGTCTACGAATTGCCAATCATCATGCATTCCAAAACATTCATACATGCATAGTCATGCATCTTACATGTTCATGCATTTGATAAAACTGTTACGCTATTCATACGCATCTGCATTCTCAATTCCTATGTTAATTTCAATCAAAATCAATCATGTCAACTTCAAATTTCTTCTGCCAACAATAAATGTCTGCTGTCATGTCAATCTCAAAGTTCAACAGTCTTGTCAACATTCCTGTCAAATTCAAGCTCCTGCAGTTATGTCAATCAAATTCAAGTCTTTTTCAAGTACAATTTGTTTCTGTTATCGGTCAAGCAGCAAGTTCGTACCCAAGAACAGCTTGTACCTGTCAATTTGTTTTTGTTATCGGTCAGGCGGCCAGTTCGCATCCAAGAACAGCTTGTACCTACCCTTTTGATACCCGCCGAGCGACTAGTTCAAATCCAAGAACAGCTCGCGCTTTCTATTTTGTTTCCTATCGGCCAAGTAACTAGTTCGTGTCCAAGAACGGCTTGTGCTTTCTACCTTGTTTTCTTTCAGCCAAGTAACTAGTTCGTGTCCAAGAACGGCTTGTGCTTTCTATATTTGCTTTCAGCCAAGTAACCAGCTCAAATACAAGAGCAGCTTGCGCCCTTTGTTGTCAATATTCCCGGTCAAGTGGCTAGTTCGCGCCCAAGAACAGCTTGTACCTGTCAAATTTGCTTTCGAGTCTCCCCAGTGAGTCTTGTGATCTTGTTATTTTAATGTCAATCAGTCCCGCAATGGATGCGACATTTTCCTTTTTGCTATTTTGTTAATGTCAATCAGTCCCGCAATGGATACGACATTTTCCTTTTTGCTATTCTGTTAATGTCAATCAGTCCCGCAATGGATACGACATATTCCTTTTTGTTATTCTGTTAATGTCTACCAGTCCCGCAATGGATACGACATATTTTGTTGTTTGCTATTCTGTCGATGTCTACCAATCCCGCAATGGATACGACATATTCTGTTAAATTCAATTCTCAGTTGTCTTGCATTCATAACACAAATGTTGCATGGCATACATGACATTTACAAACGTATTTTTACGCCCAAAATCAGTGCAAATGTCGATATTTAAGTATCTTCGTCGCGTCAAGCCAAAGACTCTGTCTCTTGACTCTCCAGACAAAGAAACTTAAATAGGGGCAGCTGTCATACCCTCATTTTGGACCTAAAAAATACTCTTTCAATTTCCCTGCTATTTTCTAATCCTTTCAAATTCACCGTGTTTTCTACTGTGCTTCAATTGCATACATTACTGTTTCAGTCTTTTAAATTTTTGCATAAAATCATACAAAAGGGCATTTTGGTCATTTCCTACAAAGGAACCCATTTTTCAGTCCCTACAATTTGTCCCTGAGTCTTTTCAATTTGTTTTCATGAATCATTAATCCAAATTTGCACCAAATTCATCTTAAGTTGCATCTGAGTCAGTCTGAGTCGTTTTTGTCCCAGGGGCATTTTAGTCTTTTCACATTATTCAAAATTTTGACAGAGAGGTATTTTAAAATACCTCATTTTTGATAGTTTGTTCATTTTAGTCCGTTTTGTCAGTTTTAGATGTTTCACTTTACGTTGTTTTCAATTTACTTTTTTTTACCAGTTTTAGTTATTATTTTTGCATTTTAGCCCAAACGTTTTTAGAATTTGCAATTCAGTCCAAATATTTTGTTTTTTGCAAATTAGTCCCAATTCTTTTAAAAAACAGTCAAATTCTTTAATTCTTTTAAAAAAAAACAGTCCATCTTTTTTTTCATTTACAAAAAGGTCCCAAACTTTACAAAATTGCAGAAAAGTCCTTTCTTTCTTTTTAATCAGTTCAGGTGCCACGCCAGCTGGCCGAATCCAGGTGTCATGCTGCCATAGGCTCATATTCACATGTGTCAGCCTATAAAAGGCGCGGTACTGTACCAGTCAGAGAGATCCCATTCATAACGCGCCAGATCACAAACAGTTCACCAATTTCTCTCTCATGTTAGTTAGATCAAAATGCAACAAAATCAAAGAAGCTGAAGAACACGAAGAAGAAGGCTAGGGTTCCAGAATCAAAATTGGAGCAATTTCAATAGGAGTTTCGTTGATTCTCAGAGATTCGAAGCGGAATCATCATCATTGAATCTTTACACTGCAATTCAAGCACAAAGTTCATCACTGAAAGCGACAAATCTTGTGCGATCACAGAGCGTGAGAAGTTGAGAAGAAGAGGGTGAAGAAACTGAAGAATCCGAACCGGTTAAAGGGAAGAAGCAGAAAATCACCAGCTCTATTTCAGAATTCAAACCAAGAATCATTGAAAACAGCATTGAATCGAAGCATTTCAAAGACTCAAAGCAAATCTCCGAACAAAATCAGGTAATAATCAAAGAAACTCACCTTTTCCCATTCGTAAACAGTAATGAACACTGGTTTGATGCGAGTTCATGCGGATTCGAAGCTTTTCCAGTCGAAGTTCGTGAAACCCTAACTTTTTTTTTCCAAAAAACAACGAAGATTCTGAGGTTTACAACGACTTTCAGCCGTTGCAAACCAACGAATCCGTAAGGATCTCGCGTGAGAAAGCTTCGAACCAAGAAGAATCCAAAACGGTTCAAAACCGTACTGATTCAACAAATCCACACGGATCCCCAGTGTTCATATGAATTTTAGCATCAGAACCATGATTAGAAACAAGAATCAAGGCGTTTAAGCCAAGATTCCTCTGTTTCTGGGTGGATTCAAGTAAGTTAGGGTTAGAGTTCAAGAACACGAGAGAACGGCTGGAGAAGAGAAGGGAAGAAAGAGAAAGATGCGACCCAAATGAACAAACCGGGCTCATAGCCCTTTTTATATGTGTGTTCGGGTCGGGTTGATCCAAAACCCGACCCACCCTCGTCTGTTCCTAGCCGTTTGATCAGGATCTTGATGGATCCGGATCAATCCAACGCACCTGGTGCATTGGTCTGATCCGTACCCATCAGGTCCGTGGGTTTTTGGGCCTAGAATCCTTGGGCTTCCAGTTTTTGGCTTTCTTTCAATTTCTTGAGTTTTTTCTTGCTATTTGCACCTTGATACTTGCTAATTGGACCTGTTGCATGCCAAACTTCATTGAAAAATTCTAAGATTTTTACTGTATGTTTTTACTATTTTCTTGATGTGTTGTGATATTTTACATGTGAAAATAGAGAAAAATATGTGTGTTTGCTTTTTGTGATGATTTATGCCCGTTTCGGCGTTTTCACGACGTTTCATACGCAATACTCGCTCCAACTTTTGTATGGTATGGTTCTGATGCTTGACATATGATTTGTGTAACATTTTTCTCATGATTTGTGATAGCTGCTACTGTTTGTGGATTGCATCTTTGGTTTCTTGCATTACAAGCAATGTAAAGTGTTTTAAAATGATAAAATGCATATAAAGAAGTGTGTGTTGATTTTGTGCTACTTGGTTTACGCTTTGACACTTGAAATAAATCTCTAAAACTTGTTGTGATGAGGATTATAGGTCATAGGATTTAGTTTAGATTTTAGGTCTTAGTTTAGTGTCATTTGCATTATTTTTGGTGTTTGTTCTTTTGCAAGTTGCTAAATGTTTTTAGTTATGTTCACTTCATTTTTTTATTGGTTTAGTGCTTTGTTGGTAAATTTCATCTATTATGCATTACTACTCATGCTATTATCTCTCATTTCATTACTAACCATTTGGTTCTATGTCTCATGCACATTGCAAGCATTACCTCACTCTCATTTGTTTTTCTTCCTTTAGTTACCCTTATGCAATTTTCTATTTGACTCATGTAATATTTTAGGTTTAGTTTACCTTTTCTTTAATTTCATGCAAGACTATAGAATGTAAAATAGGACCCGATGTAAAGGACATGGACTATAATGATGTACACCGACACATGCACCGACACACGCACACACGTTGTATGTTCATCGCTAGGTGTATGTTTAGGATACGCAGTACTTAGAGAAAATCAATCTTTTGAAAAGCAAACAACTTCCATCACTTCAAATCTTTTTCAAACAAACCTTGGAGTCAAAACTCCAAGAGATTTTCCTTTTGTTTTCTTAATCAAAAATCAAAATGAACACTAATTGCCAACTTTAACTATTTTTTGTAAATAAATTGGACTAACCTCATTTGTTTTCAACCTAATGCCTACACGGCCCCCTCATCTCTTTCTTCAAAACCCATTTTAAAAAAACTAAAAAGAACAAAACTCACAAAAACATTTTTGGAAGAGAACTACATGGAATTTTGATCCCTTAAAAGGGTATGTAGGCAAGGGATTCACATCTCTCCAAGTCCAATAAAATAAAATCCAAATCTCCTCCCTCTCATTCTTAAAACCAATCATTTTTTCACAAGTAGCAATAAAAGCAACGCATAAACGTAAAGCGTAGTAAAACGGTTCCTATAGGATACTATAGTCACCGCGGGTGCCTAACACCTTCCCGCGATGAAATCAGCCCCGAACTTAGGATTTCTAAGGTTTTCTCGATTTTACCTTCCCCAAAAAAAATAGAAACATCAATGATCGAAAGGTTCAAATCCGATTAATGGTTTGACACCCGAAAATCGCGATGACAGAAATAAAAGTGTGGCGTCCATGTCTATCAATCCCATTTCTTCATTTTTATTTTGAGTCATTTCACCATTTCTACCAAAAATATTACTATTTTGCTTCCGACGGCTTCGTGACACTCATCATTTGGTATTCAGAGCACGATTTCGTTTTGGACAATTTTTGTTTTAATTTCGAAATCATCATCATCTTCATTTTCCATGTTATCATTGCAATTCCTTAATTTCATCTTCTTTTTGAAGTATTAGAAAGAAAAATTAACAATAAAATGTCTCCAGAATTATATATGAGATAGCTTCTCATGGTAAGGAGAATGCTTGGAAATCAAGTCAAGGAGGAGGATACAACTCAAAGAGAAAATCTTTTCCAAACAAGATGCCTAGTGCAAGGAAAGGTATGTGCTTTAATTATTGATGGAGGGAGTTGCAATAATTTTGCTAGTACTCGATTGGTGTCTAAACTTAATTTGGACACAAAACCTCATCCTAAACCTTACAAACTTCAATGGCTTAAAGAAACTGTCGAAATGATAGTTAATAAACAAGTGGAGGTTTGTTTTAGAATTGGAAAATATGAGGATGTTAATTTGTGTGATGTAATACCAATGGAGGCTAGTCATTTATTGTTTGGGAGGCCTTGGCAATTTGATAGAAAAACTAATCATAATGGATATTCAAATAAATGTTATTTTGTTCATCATGGAAAAAAGGTTATTCTTGCACCATTGAGTCCTAGTGAGGTGAGAGAAGATCAAAAGAAATTGAGAGAAAAATATGAGCAAGAAAGAAAAGAAAGTGAGAAGAAAGAAGTAGAGAAGAAGGAAAAGTGTGAGAGAAAAGAAGAGGAAAAGGAAAATAAAAATGAAAGTGAGAAGGAAAAGGTAGATAAAAGAGAGAGTGAAAAAGGAATTCTTGTTGATAAAAATGAAGGTTTTATGAATAGAGAAAATGAAGGAGGTAAACACAAATCACAAGGGGGAGAAAATCCAACAAATTGTATCAATCAAAATGAGGAGTTTTCTAAAGTGGAAATTTCGTGTGATGAATTCTATAGAGTTATTTTTGACCCCGGAGGTAATCAATCTATAAATTCGAGGTCGAATTCTCTTAAAGAGGGGGAGTATGATGAGAATCTAATATTGTCTCTCTCTTGACAATAATAATAGTCATTGTGGAATAAAAGAACCGAATTATTTTTGGTTCAAAGTTTTATTTTCGTAGGTCATGATATGTCTGTCTTGTTTTGGCTATATTTGGAGCTCTGGATGTCCGTTTGAGGTGATCTTTAACTCTTTAGAAAGCTTACGAAATTCTCTACAGTTTGTCTGTTTGACTCAAGAGAAAATTCGGAATATTTAATGGTTTATAATGAGCTTTGTGCTCGTGATTTTCGGGTGTCAATCCATTAATTGGCTTTGAACCGTCAATCTTTGAACTCTCCATTTTTATCCGCGGGGAGGGAAAAAACGAGTAAAAAACCCTTTTAAGAGATCAAGGTCCGGGGGTTGGTTTCGATTAGGGAAGGTGTTAAGCACCCTAAACGACTTCGGTACTCCGAAGGAGCCTCTTACCTAGATTATCTTATGCTAATTATTTGCTTAATTATTTGTAAAAATATTGCCTAATAGTCTAAGTGAAAGAATGGAGGGAGAAGATGCATGTTTTTGTTGTTTTTATTGATTTGAAAGGATGAAACCTTTGCCTACTTACCCAAAAAAAGATGGGATCAAAATCAAGTAGTTCTCTCTCGAAAATTATTTTTGTGTGTTGGATTAATTTTAAGGTTTTTTGAAAAAAAAGAGATTTTTAAGAAGAGATTAGAGGCCTCAAGGCATGAGAATAAATGGTATGAGGTTATTTGATTTTAGTTAAAGAAAAAGTTTAAGAGATTTAAAGGTTCATTAAAATTTAATTAAGAAAACAAAGGAAAAAGGATCACTTGATTTTACTAACCAAGGTTTATTAAGAAAATATTTTTGGTGTTATTGACTATTTGATTTTTTTGGAAATTGATTTTTTACTAACGGTAAAACTAAGCGTAAAGCGTAACGAAAAGCGTAGAAAGTAAATAAAGCTCAAACCTAAAAATTTACTAGTTGTTCATTTTTAAGGTAATTATAGTCAAGTTTTCAATCCTAATTTGTCACTAGTTCGTTTTTCGCCTCGGTCACGGTTACGGTAAAAAAAAAATGCGGTAAATAAAGTGTGTGATTGTGTCGGTGTGTGTCGGTGCATTTTTATTATTTTTGATATTTACATGAAGCCTAAATACATTCTAGAGTCTTGCAATAAAATAAATGACAAGAAATAAAAACATAGAAAAATTAAATTACATCAAATCCTAAATACATACTACAAATGATAATAACAAAATAAAATATCAAGAAACAAAAATAATGCATAAAGACATGGATGAAAATAAAGCAAAATGGCAAAGATGACAATAAAAAAATAAACAAGTAACAAGAAATGAAAATATTTCTATGCTTTTTTTTTAGAGGTAAAAGTTTGAGTAGGTAAAGAAATACACAAGTAAAAAGGTGTAAAAAAATAGTGAAAATATAGTGAAAACAAAAGAAAATCAGTCTGGATAAATCTAAACCATCTGATAAATCAGATGGTTCGGATTTGATCACAACAGGAGCAATCGTAGTCACAGGATGGAGATCAGAAGGACCAAAACAAATGAGATGTAATGAACAAAAGCAAGAGACACAGCAGCCGTCAGATCTTAGATCTGACGGTTTGAACAAGCAAGGAACAAGATAACACTGGAAGAGATGCGCACAAGATTCAGAGGGAAAGAAGATGCACAGTAGCCGTTGGATCGTAGATCCAATGGCTAGGATGCAACCGCGGTTGAGGGAGAAGGGAAAACCGGTTCGTTTTAAGTGAACCAGTCCGGTTCACTCTCTATATAAAGAGAGTGGTACCGGTTTTTTTCAAAAAACTCAATCCCCTTCTCTCTCTAAATCGCATTGCTCTCCCTTCTCTCTAGCTTCTGGAAATGGTGAAGAACGGAGGCGGCCGGAGAAGATGAATCTTCATCTTCTCCGGCGAGTTAAGAGGTTTTCGGCACGGTGGCCGGTGAGCCACCACGGTGGCGCCGCCGCACCGGAAACTTCTAAACCCCTTTTTTTTTAAATTTTTATATCAAAAAAACTCGCCTGTTCATCCTCTTCCTAGATCCGGTTTTAGATTTTGAAAAAGGAACTCACACGCTTCTAGATCTAAGATTTAAGTCATTCGGAAATTTTGCACAAAACTTGAAATAAACACACGAAAAGAAACAAAGAAGCTACCTCTAGCTTCAGATCAGAGAACAAGACGGAGATGGTTCGGAAAACTTCGAATCAACTTCTTCTTCCTTTTTTTTTTGCGTTACGAATTGTTTATTTATGTACGAGCCAAAATCCTTGCTGTTTGTGTGCTATTATTCGAATATGAGGCTGCTTGTGTGTTGTTATTTGAATCAGAATGGAAGAAATGAAAGGGATGGTTCGGTTTTGGTGTAGAGAGGCTTGCTGGAATTTAATTGTTCATGTCATTCATCTATGTTCATATATTTTTTGTGTTTTTTTTGGCTTTTTGATCTGAAATTGGAAAAAGGAATGAAGGATTAGGGTTTCTGAAGTTTTTTTTTGCGGCTGCCCATCATTAGCTCAGTGTCAGTCTACAGTGCTGAGCAATTAATGTTGTATTTATACTGTATAAAATTAGGTTAAATTTTGCAGGTGTATCAGATGAGGTGTCCCTTTCACTGGACCAAAATACCCTTACTTGGATCAGACTAGACTCTAAGGACAAAAGGACATTAAAGAGACTAAAAGAAATAAAACCAAAAGAACACTATTCTTTTTTTAAAACGTGACATGAAGAAAGAAAAGAAAAAAGAAGAATAAAAACAAAAGTAGAAACAAAATAAAAATGAAATCACCATAAGGTAAAAAAGGAAGTTAGATAATGAGAAATTAACAAACAATAAATGAATTAAAGACAATAAAAAAAATGTCCCTTTCGGAACCAAAAAAAAAAAATTAGGTATTTTAAAATACCTCTCTGCCGAAATTTCGTCTGAAACGACGAAACTTCTTGGCTTTTTTTAAAAGACGAATAAAAGTAATAAAATGAAAGTTAAAAATGCGTATAAAATAGAATTTTGAAAATATGAACAAAATGAAATGTAAAATGCAGATAAAATGCGGGTAAAAATACGCAACAAAAATGCGAATAAAAATGAGCAAAAAGCGGGGACCCTGGTCCAAATTTGGGGTATGACAAGCTTCAAGTTGAAGACGTGGTTAAAGTGTGTGAGCTAAAGAATTAAAGGTGGTGTTTGTGGAATTGTAACGTCCAGAAATAATAAGTCTTCACAAATCAATGTGCAAATAAATAAGTAACCTCCTCATGCATTGATCAGCCACCAACTTCAAAGATACAACTAAATTGTAACCTCTATTGTAATAACTAGCCATTTAGGAGTTATAACACTAATTATGCTATGATTGTAAGCTTTTCAGCATCCTAGCCTATTACCTATATAAAGGGGGCAAAAATTATGAATATGATATGTAGAATTTTGATAAAAAAGATACACTTTGTGTGTTGTGAAGCTTTGCTTCTTTTTGGTTCTGGATTGAACCATGCATTGATCTTATCAAGGAATCATATTTCTTGTGGCGATCCTCGCATCCATAGACTTATCGCTTTCTTGGATTAGAAAGTGTGGCGTCCCTATCTATCAATCCCATTTCTTCATTTTTATTTTGAGTCATTTCACCATTTCTACCAAAAATATTATTATTTTGCTTCCGACGGCTTTGTGACACTCATCAGAAGACTTTGGGAAAACCAAGAATGAAGATTCAATAGGCCTCAGGAGACTTTGCAGTGGGAGGAATTATGTTCCCAAGTTCCGAGGCAAGTTATTTGAAGACAAAGACCTAAAAACGACGAAAATTGGAGAAACTAGGTCTGGGAAGCTACACCATTCGCCTTGGGCACATGGGCTGCGCTTTGTGTAACACCCCATTCCCAAAAATACGTAATTTGAATAAAACAATCAGAGTTATACCACAAACGGAGCATTACACTGCTTACATAAAAAATTATTTAATAGAAAAATAAAACTATTAAACTTCCAATAACTCATTATATATACAACTGCAGCGGAATATTCATTTCATTTATAATTTAATCCTCAAATAAAAATCTTGGCACGAAGGCCTCAACCAACAATAATTATTCAACCATACTTAAATAATTCCGGCATAAAAGCCTCATCAAAATAATTCAACAAAAACAACATCATCATGTCTCAAAATTTGATACATAGGAATGAAAATAATATAAAAATCTCATCCCATACGTATCAGAGCCCTAGACATTGAGCCACCACCTACTACTCAGGATCACCTGCAAGTTACCCACACGAAGGGCAACATTTTCAAGCAGAAGGGGCAACAATCAAAGATAATATATATATATATATATATATAAATATAGCATCATCCTTGATTATCAACACTACTTCAATTATATTTAATTTGAAACCAACTTCATTCATGATGACAACACACCGACAACGACTGAACACCAACGACACATCAACAACATCAACAACTCACCCAACACAACAACTACTACGATGTAACAATGCACATGCATGTGGTACCAAAAATACAGGGCAGAGCCCTCACCGCTTTGAACAACAAAGTGTTCCAGGACACGAGTCCTCCCGCTTTAAACGACAAGGCGTTCCAGGGCAAAAGCCCTCACCGCTTTGAACAACAAAGTGTTCCAGGACATGAGTCCTCCCGCTTTGAACGACAAGGCGTTCCAGGGAAAAAGCCCTCCCGCTTTTATGCATTATGCAATGAACACCACTTGTGTATATCAACATACAACATCAACAACTCAATGGTGTATATCCGCATACAACCCAACAACAACGACAACAACATATACTACGACATCAACATCTGTGCCTAAATACTTATGACACACTCCCCAACTTGGACAACACGACTCAACAACATCAACAACGGGAACAACGATACACCGTATATAATTGTACATATATAAACATATATATTCCAACTTAATGACAACAATGTACATAATATTCATTAACTTCATTTACATTAAACCAAGTTAGTTCATCACGAACTAGGTTAGATACTCATAAACACCTCAACTAGACTCCTGATACTTAAGCTTGAAGTTTGGAAACCAACCATGAGTTTTTTGGCCCAACTTTGAATTAGTTATGCTAAGTTTTTCTTAAAGTTTTCTCAATACCCACCTGGACTATTTCCATCATAACTCAAAATCTAAACATCATTTTCAAGTCAAACCAAAGTCATTAGAAAGATAACTCAATTATCTACAACTTTCATGTTTACACGAAAAGCCAGTTCGGAACAAAAATGGGTGAAAAAGACGCAAGAACACGAAAAACAAGGGATGTTGTTCACTGAAAATCGTACTATGATTTCAAGGCATCGTACTACGATGGAATGTGCTGAAAAAGTCATTTTTGCTACTGGAAAAATCGTACTACGATTTCCCAGCATCGTACTACGATGGAATGTGGACAAACCTACGGAAATAGACCAGTTTTCACTCCAAAAACCCAATTTTCAATCACCCAAACCCCAAATTGAATTACAAAAATGTTTACATGTTCTATTTGCAACACAACAACCAAAGCAACTCAGAAACATGCATCCAACAACATAATTCACAACATCTTTGCAATTCTATCATGCTTTTCTAACCCTAACTCAAGAACAACAATTTAATCCAATTTCAGAATTCATATATATATATATATTACTAATTGAAAGCTAGTCTCACCCTTACCTCAGATTGTTTTCCTGAAATCAAGCCGCATTCTTCTCTCTTCTTGCTCCTTCTCTCTTCTCTAGGTTTTCTCTTCTTTTCTCCCAAAACTGTTTTTTCTTTTCTTTTACGTGAAAAATGTCTTTTTTTGACTTTTCTTTCCTAACTCAGTAAAACATAACCCCCAACTTCTATTTTTCCTTAACTCCTCCTAACTACTATTAATTTCTCATTAACCCCAACATAATTCCAAATAAATATTATTTCATCTATTTCTATTTCCTTTCTCCCACTAATATTTCTTAACTCCCTTTTACATTTCATTTAACTCCCACTAATTACTATTAACTTCTCAATTAACTCCCCACATTTTCAAATGAATAATATTCTTACTTATTTTTATTAAACAATAAAAATAATCATATATTCACATAATCACATAAATACTATATAATAAAATAGTAACACCCCACATATTCACATAAATCATTCAAAAATCATATAAAAGATTTTAAAATCAACCAACGATAATTAAAATAAAACTAGGGCGTTACACCTTGGGCATGGCAAAAACATTCCATGCGCCTTGGGCATCTACAATGCGCCTTGGGCATCTCCCAAAATGCACTTGGTGCGCCTTGGGCATGTCCATGCGCCCTGAGCATTTGAAATGCGAGGGACAGAGGTATAATTTTATGTTTTATTGTGGGTAAAGCCCACGTTTTTAGCCCAAACCCAGTTCAAAACTCTCACTATAAAAACCATCCTTCCTCATTCATAATTTCTCGTTAAGAATTGTGGTTGTTCAAGAGGAAGGAAACTTTGGAGCTTCGGGAGAGTTTTTATCTTCTCCTTGATTTTCTAGGGTATGTTTTTATCTTTAGTACTTTGTTTTTAGTTACCATGTATAACTAAATCTTTTTAGGATAGAGTTCTAAGATGAACCTCTGTTTATTTTTGTTGGATATTTATTTAATTTAATGTCATTTTTATTTTATTTATCTTTTGTTCGCTATTTAGTTTTATTAGAAAATTCCTTAGTTTGTTTCTGTAGTAGGTGTAACCCTATATTAGGTACTTAGGTTAGGACAGGGCCTAACATCGTTATTACTATTTGGATGCTTATATCTTGATATTTATACCCTTATACTAATAACTATTTGTCTCACTAACAAAAAAAAGAAGTATCACTACCAAAAATAACTATCTGTTTATGAAGTAATTAGTTAATAATTAGCGAAAGATACCGAAAGAGAGTTGACCCTAGAAGTAAGTACTTAGGAGGTGACATTACTAAGACTAAGTAGTAACTCTTCTAAACCTAGGATGTAACTGGTTAATAATTAAGTGATGATAGGTCATCTTACGTTATCCTTAGCATGTTTTTCAGTCATTTTCAGTAGGTTTTAGGAGGAAACACGAGGAGTATTGTAATGATTGCTTATGATTTTGGGACTTTTGTAATATTTTCTATATTTGAGTCTGTAATTCTAGTTTTCCAAAACATATCAATTTTAGGGGGTTTTAGAAGTAATTCATGAAAAATCATGCAAATCAGCAAATCAAGAACATCTGAAGAATTGTGAAGACTTTGGGAAGACCAAGAATGAAGATTCAAGAGGCCACAGGAGACTTTACAGTGGGAGGAATTCTATTCTCAAGCTCCAAGGCAAGTTATTTAAAGACGAAGACCTAAAAGCGACAAAAATTGGAGAAACTATGCCCAGGAATGCAATACCATACGCCTTGGGGGCATGGCTAAAGCTTGCCATGCGCCTTTGGCATGCTATATGCACCTTGGGCATTTTAAATGTTAGGGGCGCAGGCGTAATTTTACGTGTTTTTGTGGGTAAAGTGCGCATTTTTAGCCCAAACCCAGTTAGAAACTCTCACTATAAATACCAGCCTTCCTCATTCAGAATTTCTCGTTCAGAACTGTGGCAGTTCAAGAGGTAGGAAACTTTGGAGCTTCAAGAGAGTTTCTATCTTCTCCTAGATTTTCTAGAGTATGTTTTTATCTTTAGTAGTTTTTTTTTAATTACAATGTGTAACTATTTCTTTTTAGGTTTGAGTTCTAAGATGAACCTCTGTTTATTTTTGTTTGATATTTATTTAATTTAATGTCGTTTATATATAATTTAATTTTTGTTCGCTATTAAGTTTGATTTAGTTTTTTATTTCAAAGGAGTGTAACCCTAAATTAGGTACTTAGGTTGTGACATGATCTAACATTGTTATTACTATCTTGATACTTATATCTTGATATTTATAGCATTATACTAGTAACTATCTGTCTAGGAAGTAATTAGTTAGTAACTAGCGAAAGATACCGAAAGCGAGTTAACCCTGGTAGTAATTACTTAGGAGGTGACATTACTAAGATTGTGTAGTGACTCTGCTGAACCTATGATGTAACTGGTTAGTAATTAAGGAAACAAGCGACTCCGGAGAATAAACCTAAATAGAACCATTCTCTTAAAATGTTTTGTAAGGTAGACGAGATAGGGCTACCCTTTTGTAGAACTGCTAAGAGCGGAGATAGGGTGTGTTATGAGTGTCCTAAGATTCATAGATGGGCTGAACTAATGGAAATGCCAATTTAAGTTTATGTTTTCAATTACCTTATAGACGGTAAGACCCCGCACGTAAGGATCACCGTGCGATCAGCCGATGCAACCAGACTTAGGAGGGATAGATCTAGTTAACCGAGATTTATAGACCTCACACGTAAGGATCACTGTGTGATCAGTAGGTGCAACTTCCAACCTTTATGTTAGTCACGTCCCAACAGCCTCATCACTTGTATAGTCTACATAAGATAAATAAACGCGACATGACTGTTGTCTAATATCCAACAATATAAACATGGGGGATTCGAAGAATCCTAACCGCTGCTTACTTTTCTGCAACCAAAACATGTTAACTTGCTCTGTTGCAAACAGATAAAAATTGCAACTCACTAACCATATCTTTTATTATGTCGTCAGCTTATGAATTGTTCGGACGAAAAGACAATCTCTGTGGATACGATACTCTACTTATCACTTCATTACTTGGTAAACGATTTGGTACACTTGCCTAAATCCGACCATCATTAAGGAAACAAAACCTACTTGAAGGAAGTAAGCCGTAGTCTAATAGAACTATTCTCTTAAACCCTTGGTAAATAGTCCTTGAACTAACTTAAATTAAACTATAGAAATATATTAAGTAGTCCTTGAACTACTTTTAATCCATGAAAATAGTCTTTAAATTATTATTGTCTCTTTTATTTTCAAAGAAAATGAAGAACTAACTTACTTGATTAATAAATAATAGTTTATTTCTCAAATAAAGATTTGATGAGTAAATAATAGTTTAGCAATTATTCAATATTTCTATAATTTATGGATCAAGTTGAACAGGCCGGTAGTTTAGGGATCAATTTGATAATTTCCTTAATTTAATTTTCTCTCAAATTTCAACCAAACTGATGTGTTAGACTCCTACCTTTTGTTTTCTAATTAATTGTTAATTAATAATTAATTATATATGTTACTACTACTATGTATAATAACCCAAACTGTTATTAGATAATTCTGATGTCAGGCACATGGACGATTAGGTTAGTAGATTTTGTCAACAAACACAAGATCAAACACTTGTTTAACCAAACCGAAAAGCAAAATCCATTCTTTATATGCAAACATTGCATTATTTTCTACTCCAATGAATATTAGATTATTAGAACCAAAATTTCAAACGAAGAGCTGAATGCACGCACCGCTGGGATAAAACAAAAGGAAAATGTTATAAAAACACATAGCAAGTTTTTGAATCGTGGAAGAAACTGACAAAAAGACAAGTTATATTGGGTAAGATAACACATGTTGGATTTCCAAGAGAGCTAACACTAGTATTATTTTTTAGTCTTTTTGAAAGGTCGTATTATTTAATTTTATTTTTAGAAAGAGACATTCAATGAGAGTTTTATATTTTGTCATTAAATTTAAAAGAACCGTGTTACTTAATATTAAAATAAAAAAATACAGCATGTGATACTATATATATTTCTATTTTTTTGTCTTTTACAACCTACGTTTATTTTAAAAAATTTGTCTTTTACTTCCTCTGTATTTTATTACAACTTTAAAAAGAAGAAAATGTTTTGAGTTTATTATAAGTTGTTTTACAATAGAAACATCATCGATGATTTTTTCCTATCATACCATTTGTCATTTATTACTATATCTTCTTAGGATAATACTTAGGTGACATTCTGGTTGGTGACATTGGTGACACTATCAAATACAATGTTACAAGTGTACTCCCTCTGTTTTTTAATATAAGCAAATTTTGACTTTTAGATTCATTTAATTAATGATGAATGTAGTCTATAATGTAGACCACATACATCGTTAATTGAATGAACCTAAAAGTCAAAATTTGCTTATATTAAAAAACGGAGGGAGTATAAAACAACAAAAAAATCTTCTGAAAGAAAAAGAAGAAAGTCACATGTGACATTGTAGTTGGCCAATGTCACCTATGTCACCAACCACAATGTCACCCAAGTGCTACCTATCTTCTTGAGTGGTGCTAGCAAGATTCTCTTTTCAACACTCTCTCAAATACTCACTTTTTCGTTGGTTTAAATTAAGGTGGGTTTCACACTTTAGAAATGGGTTTCACTTAAAGTGGTGGAACATACATTAATTTCATCTAATAAAAAAGTAAGTGTTAGATAAAATGTTTAAAAGAGAGTGATCCTAGCATTTCCTCGTATCTTCTTTCCATTTTTTTAATCTTTTTTCCTCATACCTTTAATAAGGGATGTTCAAATTTTGTCTAGGAGATTTACCTCATATTTAATGTCTTATCTTATACACCTTAAATTGTTCTCCGTGACTTATACAAAGAGTTGAATTCAACAAATGATAGTTTAGAACTGAAATGATAGTTTGCAATTGAAGTTTTGATGTTAAATACGATGTTGGTGAATTTTTTTTAAAAGTCTATAATTTGTAAGAGATAGATAAAAAAAAACTCCTTAAAAAGAATAGATAAATATTTTTTCGTGAACTAAAAGGTTGTCAGACTCGTGAGTCTGCAAAGACTCGAAAATGGTTTGTAAACTCGACTCGTATGAGTCTATAGAAAATTAAAATTAACTTTAAAAAAATATGTAAGTGGCACAAGAATGATGTGTGTGTGTGTCTATATATATATATATATATATATATAATAGAATATCAATTAACATAAAAATTAAAATTTTGAACTCCATAACAAAAATTTTAACAAAAAAAAAAAAAACCCCTACATTTGAGCAAGCAAAGTAGAAAAATAAATGGATAAGATCCCAATCAGTCTTAATTAGCTACTATATACACACACAAAATTATAAAACATATATGATAATGGCTTAAAACATTCAAAGCTCATGTGCAATCTTGTTCATCATCAAAATCATCATCATCGTCATTATCATCACTATCCTGACCATCATCAAACTTAACCCCAAATAAAGGAAGAACAAAATGTCGCCAACGAATGTGAGTAGACTTGAATTATTTTATTTGTGATGACAATGGGAGTTTTGTTTCTAAATTGAGAGTGAGATCGAAAAAGAAAAGAGAATTCTAGGTTTTTTTTCCTTCAAAGTTCGTTTAGTTTGAGCTTTTTTGTTTTTTGTTTTCAAAAAAAAAATTGTTTTTCAAAAAACTCATGGACTCATAAACTCGTTATAGACTCGCGAGTCTATGCGATTTTGTAAGAATCTACGACAAAATGATTCTATGCGCGATTTCACTTGTTTTTGCCTTCTAAACTCGTAAACTCGTACAAAGTCTACGAGTCTAGTCGTGAGTTTGACAACCATAAACTAAATACGTCATTCATGTGCAACTACATATATTAATCATCTATGACAATTGAAATACATTTTAAGTGTTGATATTATCCAACAAATGGTTTTTCATTCGTATTCATCATAGATCGAAGATTAAATCAAATGGTTAAGAGACTCAAGTATCTATAACTTATGTTTTAACACCCTAAAGACTTAATGCGATAAATTATACAAAGAATACAACTATTCAAAGAGTTTAGATGTTACATCTTCAATTAATCCAAAACATGCATAATTAATTTTTCAAAACTCGCAGCGGAATAATATCATAACATCTCATCAACATAAAATCAAATCTCTAAATCATAATACATCACCAAATATAATCTCAAATCTCAACATATTGAGTAACAAATCTCATCCAGACATAACATAAACAACGAAAGACCGACACTCTAATCAGAGCACTAAAACTAGACTCGCAGCATAAAAGAAACGAGGTAGCTCCAAAGCTGTTCCTCAAGCATACTCACAAAGGCAAAGGCAAATCACTCTTGCACGCCATCTACCCATTCATACGAATTAGGTAGGCGGTCAACCAAACGACCATTGTGGGTTAGTTTATATTCCACAAATAATACATAATCAAATGATATATATTCAAGGATATAAAGTATATCATGCATACATACTCATCATTCCTATAATACTAACTCCACATGAATATTATCATACCTCTATCATAGCATCTGAAGCATATTTATTCTTTAATCAAAATCATCAACAAAAGCTTATCACCTTACCAACATCAATCAATACAAGAATTTGTCGCCTCATTCTTTATTAGCTTAATCATCAAACTACACCAACTTCATCATTTAAAAAATATAATCATACATGCAACTTCACTCATTTTGCATAAGGCACATATTTCACATAATGCATATAATTCATCTAATTCACATCAATCCTATATATCACATAAACTCTAGCCTAATCAACTCAACAAATACAATTCATTCTTTCAAAAGTATAGGCAAAAAAATCATCGTCACCAAAGAAATCACCAAATCGCAACTTCATATAATTCACTAAATCACCATATTCATATAATTCACCAAGTTTCACCAAATACACATAACCATCAAGCACATAGTCAAATATGACACGTTTCACCAATTTCAAGTGCATGTGATGATCTAGACACTTCTAGATGCATGTGGTACCAAGTTTTGGATTCGGATGTAATTTTACCGAAATTCCATTACGTAATCCCCTCCAATTACGTACTAAGATAGCTCCCTCCGGCTATGTTCTAACATAACTCCCTCCGGTTATGTTCTTCACCAAAGACTCGACATGACTATGAATGCATGAACATACAAGTAAAGACCCGACAATGAGACAATCATAACATTATATTAGATAACCACTCCATTATATATATCCTCACCAAAAACCCATCATTGCATTATCAAATATTTACATCCACACAATCAACAAGTCATGAACAACAAAAGAGTCATCATCATAAACATCATCAACAAATATCACCACCAAGAAACAACATCGTTTCATAAAGACACAAATCACATAATAGACAGACCACTCACCACATCAAGATAAACAACATATCTTACACCCAACAACATTGATTCATTATCATTTCATATCATGATTGTAAAGTCATTTACAAATTAGAAAAGCATAAACCCTCATTTAAGTAAAGTTCGTTTATTTTCTCAAAGTCGTCTATTTTCAATTTATTTCACCAAAAGAACGCATTCGTATTCAAACCCATCAACATACCATATTCACATATCACATAACATCATAGTAATGCATTCATCATCATTTCATAATTCCGGTTATTCCCAAAAATTCATCAAGTTCGTCTCATTTTCTCATTCTTTCAAAAGAAATTCATTTTCAAAGTAAAACCAAGTCATAAGCTCATATATACCTTACATGATCATTCTAAACTCATTACCACATTATTCAAATCATAACTCCATCATTTTATTTGAGGAAAACAAGTTTCTAAAAATCCTAAGTTCTTGACCCTTTTCAACTATGTTTCTTTCCAATTCTCAAAAATCAATCTTAATCCAAGTAAAATACGTTTCAATAGGTTTAGAAAGCAAAACAGCAGTCAAACACATCAAAAAGAACACTTAGGGATGTCTGGAACGACCCCCAACTGCCCGGGAACCAAAATCATGGTTTATGTCCCGACCAACTCGTCATGGCTAGCTACAGCTCGCCAGGCGAGCTCACTAGAACAGGGAACCCAGATTTTTGGGTTCCTCTCGGGAACTCACACAAAAATCTTCCCAAAAACCCCGATTTTGATCCCCAATGATCCACAGTCGTTACACAAACTTTGTTATTAGTTAACATACATCAAAAGGCAATCAAAAAACTTACAAGCATGAATTCATAACATCATTTCATCACAAAATCAACATCAAACTCATTTTTCACTAAAAACTCATATTTTCACAATTTCATCCAAACTTCTTAAACAAGACCAACAATTCAAACCCCCAACAACATACAAACATATATAATCATATTAAAGTGAATTTAGACATGTTTGAACAATAATCACTTACAAATTCATGGTTTACACTTAATTGAGCAAACATCACGAAAACAACTTACTTCAAACATCGTCCATGAACTTGAACATATAAACACATCAATTTCATAAAATTCAATATACCCATAATTACATATCAATTAGGAGCACGAAATTCAACATCAAAAATCATAAAAATCACAATTCACACCAAAGCACTTATGACCCATAAGTAGAAAAGAAGATTAGGACTTATTTGATGATATAGGACTATCCCCCTTACCTCTAAACTTCAAATTCTTCTAGTTATGACTTCACTCTCCTTCTCTAGCTCCCAATCTCTAGCTTTCCTCTTCTCCAAGTTCTTCCTCTTCTATTCTTCTCTTTATATCATCCCACTTTCTCTCTCTAGCCACTCTATCAAATGTTTTGAAATGTTTTCTAGCCCTAGTTCTCTTATGAGTTATGAATATATATACTCCACCTTAATGAGCTTAGGTACTACAAACCATAATGGACTTAAAACTATCACTAATAAATTCTCAAAAGTTACTACACACTTAACACGTTAAACATCAATTATTTACCACACTAAATAATCACTACTAGTTACCTCTAACTTAGTAAAAATAACTATTCTCACTAAAGCACTAAAAATAACTTTCCGATGAATTACTAATTTATTCTTACTTACCATATGACCAAAATGACATTAACCTCCAAAATGACTAAAATACCCTTCTAGGCCAAAATTTCACTAATCCCAAAGCAAATACACAATCAAGCAATTAAACGCATATAAATAATAAATAAAATAATCCTAGCGAAAAACGGGTTGTTACATATATCACACTATAATACATATAGATGGAGATAGTCATATAGTATCTCGATGTGTATTTTGATATTCAAATAACTCAAATATTTTAAACATATAAAGTAATTGGACTAGAGTAATTTATATACTATAGCAGTTCGGGAATACATGAGTTCGATTCTTAAATGAAATATTCCCTCTGTCCTAAATTGTATGTCGCTTTAGGGAAAAAAAATTGTCTCAAATTATATGTCGCTTTACAATATCAATGCAACATTAATGTTACTTTTCCTATTATAAACATTAACTATTTATTACTTTCTCTTCTTTCAATTGTTTCATTTATCTTTCTCATATTATTTATTAAGGACAATTTTGTAAAAAAAACTCATAATATCTTTTTTCCACACCATATTAATTGCATTTCTTAATATGTGTGAAATGTTTGAAATGTCATACAATTTAGGACGGATGGAGTATTAAGACCACCTCCAATGGGTGATGAAACATGGTGTTGAAAGCAGCATTAAACAGAAAAAGAGCTCCAATGGTTTATTTAAAGGTGACATGGATGAGAGAGAGGATGAAAGCTTTCAACACCAATTAATCTGACCGCAGGGGCCACGTGGCGCGCTTCCATTAACCCAACACGGCGCGTACAGCACACGCGGGAGCAGCAGCGCGTGACGCTGCAGAGATAAGAGAGAATCTGCTTTTTGGATGATGCTGCCACGTGTCTTATTCTGATTGGTTGTCCGGATTCTTATCATTTTAATCATTAAACCTCAATTATTTCAGTGTAAATTAATTTTATTTTTAAAATTTTTTTACCAAAATTCATGATTTTTTTTTCTCTACAAATAGAGACTTGGTTCATTTGATTTGGACACAGAAAAAAAAACCAAGTTTTTCACTATCTTTATCTTTTTATTAGCAAACTAAGTGAAGTTTTAACCTTATTTTTAGTGAAATGGATCCCAATAATAACCACTTCAACACCCAAAATTATTCTAATTACCCATTTAATTACGAAAATCCCAACAATTATCAAAATCCAAATCAATTTAAGTTATTTGTGTGCTTGTTTGTTGTCTTGCATTTTAAGTTATTTGTGTGTCGCGTGTTTAGTTTGTTGTATTGCATTTTAAGTTAAGAAAATAAAAATAATTTATTGCAAATAAATTTTGTTTTTACAAAAAACAAAAAAAAATTGTTAAGTGTTTCTTTATTTTAATTTAATTATAATCGATAATTGTAATTTTATGTAATTATAAAAACAAAAATATAAAATTAAATAAGAATAAAAAATAAAAGATGATGGGGTAGAGTAAGGTGGTGGGGTAGGGTGTTGAATGAAAAAATTATTGGAGAGATAAAAATTGAATATGTATTGAATTAAGAGAGAGAAAATGATGTGGAGTATTGAAAATTGAAAAAATGAATGTTGAATGGTGTTGAAGGATAAAACCATTGTAGATGGTCTAAGCTTTACTTACTTTTTGATCCAACCGGATTATTGATAAATCTTTCTCCTTAAAACTTGAGTGTTTTTTTTTTTACAAAGAAAACTTGAGTGTTAATACCTAAAAAAATATAAGATAAATAATTTTTAATATTTTATTCAAAAACATGCGGTAATATATTTAAATTATAAAAAAAAAAATCATTTCGTATAAAGTATTGTTTGACATTAAATAACTGAGAAACTTTTACCCCAAAATGACCTTTTTTTGTTTTGTACTCTTCTTGTACAGAGTTTGAAAGTTGAAACTCATAAATGAGCACTAGCTACTGGCTAGTGTCCTCACACAGTTCATAACAGCTTTAATTCAAACTTTCAAAAACAACCCATTTCTCTCTTCATTTTCTGTGCCCTTTCTAGTTTCTTGCACTTCCTTGTTTTTTGGTTTTTAGGCATCTTTCAAATACAAACAACACCTTAAAAACCCTCCATTTTTTTAGTACTATTTGCTTTGAGGGTTGTCGTTTCTCATTTGCAGTGAAACTTCTCTTTCTCATGCTTTCAGACCCTTCAAGTTCTTCTGTTTTCGCAAAATACTCTCATCAAGGTGAGTATTTTATTTTCTAATTTTTTTTAGTGTCTTGAATTGGTTTATCACTTTTCATGTTTTTTCTATTAGCTGTGAAACATGTAGATGAACAAACATTCTGATTAGCATTTAAAGTAAATGCCAAACAATGTCTTATATCTCCTTAAATTGTTCCTCTGCATTTTGCAGGATCATTGTCTATTGACCATTGTCTTTTTGGGTGCTTTTTGTTTAGTATTTATTTTTATTTTAAATGGTTACATAATTTCAGTTACGACTTTTGAAGAAAGTTTTTATTTTTATGGTACAAACTAATGAATGTTACATTAAAATTACTAATTATTGCTTTAATGTTTTTACGATACCTCTTAAAGTTGTGTAACTGGTGTAATGATTTTGCAATCACTATTATTTATTATTATTATTATTAAAAAGTCTAAGATACACCAACTATAATTTTTCTTCTTAAACTTTTTAGTGTATTTTAGATGAGGAAAAACAATGGATAAATGATAAAAAATTATTTAAATGGGAATGAATGAAGGATTAAGGAACAAAGACAACAAAAACTAGGGTGTGAGAGGTTCGAATCCTGAGCTATGCTAATGGCGATTTAATTATATGTTTTATAGTTTTATTTAATTTCATTTGTGGCGTTGTTATAAAAAAAACAAAAAACAATCATTTCGGTGCGTTGTTGTGTAGCGTTTTACTATTTTTAAAGTTTGTAAAAAGTTCATTTGAAAAAGAAAGAAAAAAATTGTTTGATATGAGCTGAATTTGGTTACTTTGTAGTGTCATATTTCACGCGCATCCTAGCGCGTGATTAACTTGTTTTAAATAACCATCAAGTTCCTTTGTCTTACATACTGTTAGATGGTTTTATCCTAAAGAGTTTAGTAGCGAAATTCGCACATATTTAATATTTAAAATTGAGAAGTTACGGATTCAAACTTACATCTAAGTATATCGATTTTTTATAGCGTTTTATCATTTAAATTGTACTTATGGACCGTTTTACATGCTTTGATTAAAAGAGTATGGTATATTTTACTCATTATTTTCCAATTTTTACTGCATGGTTATTGTTGGTCATGGTCACATAAATCATGAACTTTCTCACAGTGACATAAATTCACAACTGCACTATATAGATCTGAATCTCACTTTTCATAAGTATCTTGTGGCCATTATGGTCCACTGCCACCCTTTGCTTTATATAATAATGTGGGGTCTTGATGGGTTTGGTTTCCCAAAAGGGAGGGACAATTCAATAGAGAATGGATCTTCTACCAGCTTATTGTCATTCTCTTCTTTGAAATGTCATTTGAAGCAAATGAAATTAGAAGAAAATAGAAGATAGAGTTAAATATATTTTCAATAATCACCTCAGATTTTGTTTTTAGTCTCTACATTTGGTTAGTCCCTATAATTTACAAAAATGCATGCTCTAATTCCACTTTAGGAACTTAAAACATTTAGTTTTATAAATTTTAGGGTTTAAAAAAATGAGTATTGAGACTAAAAATAAAAAATAATCTATTTTTCCAGGAACTAAAAACATATTTAACTTTCGATGATAGTGTTTGGCTAATAACCGTGGGCTCCAACATTATTTTTTCAAACTTTCTGCTATGTGATGTTCAGTTTCCACAAATCTTAAAATGACACAAGATCTTAATATTGATTTCCTACAATAATTATTTGACCTACTCTTCAATGATACACTTGCCCTTGAACTCCTATTTTACCAATACTTTTATTAATGTATTAATAAGTTGCATGGACTGAGAAACTTCATCTACATATTTTCCCTACTAAGGTTGTTTGTGTTACAATTATTCCTTTTTCATATGTTTTCTGAAACTAGCATTTGGTGATCTTATTAGGTTCATCATTGCAAATCCAAAACAGAACTTGAACAAAATACTTTAGACTACAATAGCACAATACAAGGTAAATAGCATTTATATAGCTACTATTGTAGGAATCATGATTGTCGCGTTTTCACATCCCCGGCATTTAGTGTTGTCATTAAGATAAAAACCATTGGAAGAAGATCAGACGGTTCATATTTTAAACTTCATAAAATTTTAAAAGCGTCTTAGAATGCGAGCCATCAGTTGATCTTCATCCGAATGGCTCTTATTGACTAACTGCATCGACTAGATGGTATGTTCACCGCAGTAAATATGTTTCCCTATTGGAATTATACATGTGTACACTCCAATCTCCATTATACAACAACTTGAAAGGATGGTGGGCCTAATGCAATTTATGGGAAAGTGAGAGTTACTTATATGCTAGCATTATCAGGTTGCACATTTGCATATGGTCACATAAATTCCTTTTTCCTTTCTTGGGGTGCTAGGATTAATTTATTTTGACTCTAGTGATTTTGAAATCATGCAAAATTGTTGGCATCTCAACTGTGTACAGTGTGACTGCACGCAGTCAGCTAAATATGAACCGTCCAATCTTGATCCAACGACATAGACGTGGCTACGGGATTGTGACAGCAAACAACTCATATCCCAATTGTTGGTAGTATAATGTTGCATTTACTGTCTACAAAGACATGCAACATTTACTGTTACTTAATCACTTTTAAACAAAGCAAAAAGCACTGCATAAAGTTACCTCTGACACTGCATGCTTTGCTCTTGAGGGTGGTATTAAAAGCATACTTTTATTGCATGTCATTGTTTGGAACACAGGACTAATGTGATGTGGGGCATAACTTTATTCATTTGTTTTATTCTTTTGCTCTTTCTTGATTTTTCCAAAAGGGTCATCAATACCTTTCTAGTTTCTAATGCAAGATAATTCTTTGATTTCTTGAGTTTAAATCAATTACCTTTTTAGTTTATTAGTCACATTTGTAGTGAGTTGGCTTCTTTATGATAGTGTGTTGGCTCAAAGGGCCATAAATACACAGAGATATTCATGTGTCTCTTTGTCCTTCTATCTGTTACACCTAATTTAAGAGCCTAATTGACATTAACTTGAAAAAGGGTCCATTTTCTTTAAAGAAAAATAGTGAAATTTATAATATGTATACTGCTGCATCTTCATTTTGTCTCAAGTGTCTGCTAAGTGTGATGAAGTTCACTTTATCATTCATTTGAACTTTGCATTTTTTGTTACCTTTAGCAGGTGAAGTGAGATTCTCTTTTTACTAAAAATTCCTTAGAATTGTTGTTCTATCATCAAGCATATCAAATGCCTAGATCAAGGTATGTATGTTAAGCAAACTTATAAAATTACTATTATTTCTGCCTTCTTTTAAAATGTAAATATTTGATTTCCTTGCTACTAATCATGTTATAAAACATTATGCATGTTTTGATTGACTGTTAGTTTAGGCAGAATCGCGGTGTGCTGCCATGATTTTGTCACGTCTGCACCGTGATTCCAAATGTTTAAGCTGTATTAATTGTTGTTTTCAAATAGGGGAACTGATTTGCCTCAGAGGCAGTCACCAAGAGGTACTCATCAGCTTCGGACATCGAGTTCCGACTCAGATCCATCACATCATCATCGACCGGTTACTGACCGAAGTCCAAAACTAGGAGACCGACGATCTCCAAGAGGTAGTACTCAATCCGAGACAGTAAATCAGAAGAAGCTCGGAACTCGCATTGCAGATTTGGAATCACAGCTTGGTCAAGCACAACAAGAGCTGAAAAATTTGAAAAATCAACTATCTTCTGCAGAAGCTGAAAAGAAAAGAGCTGAGGATGAACTAGTGAAGAAAGTTCAATCGGTAGTTCCTGTGGTAGAAAAGTTTCAAGAGAAAAAAAGCATTTCAAAGAAAGCTCAAGCAAAACCTCAAGATGTTATTATACCTGATGAAAATCAAGAAGAGACTGATGTGTTTGAAGTTCCTATCGAAAAGTTGGCAATTGAATTCAAAAAACCTGTTGATGTATTTGAAAAGGAAACTCAAACTCAACCAGCAACATCAGAGCCAGAGAAGCCTTTTGTGGAGGAGCTGACACTAAAAAACGAAGAAATAGCGTCATTGAAATCGAGTTTGGACGAAAAAAAGAAGGAACTGGAATCAATGAGTAATGAAAACGATGATCTGAAGAATCAACTGAATGAAGCAGTTTCAAAAGTGAAAACTTATGAAACCAAAGAAGAGGAAATGGCAATGCAGGTGAAGAAGTTGAGTGAAGAATTGGAAGCAAGTAAAGGGAATGGAGAGAAGTTGAATGAGAAGTTGAAATCTGTGGAAGAAGAAAAGGCCGGGTTAGAATCAGAAATGAAGAAGCTAAGGGTGCAGACAGAACAATGGAGAAAAGCAGCTGATGCTGCAGCTGCAGTGCTCTCAGGAGGTTTTGATATGAGTGCTGCTGCTAGGGTTCCTGAAAGGTGTGGTTCAATGGATAAGCACTTTGGTGGTGGAACATTTGAGACACCTGGTGGAAGGTATCATGGATATGTAGGTTCTCCCGGTATGGTTGATGATCTGGATGATGGTTTTGGTAGTGGAAAAAAGAAGGGTTCTTCTGGTATTAGAATGTTTGGTGATTTATGGAAGAAGAAAGGCCAAAAGTGATATCTGCTGCACCTGCTTGAATTGACAGTGGGTTTGGCAGAATCATGGTCACGTGATTCTGTCAAAAGTAATACTCTGGAGCCTCGATAAATTCATGTTACCGTAATTCTGTCGAACTCGCTGTAATTCCAATGAGTAGTATTTTAACTATGGTCATGTTTAGGTGGTAGCAGAAGCTGTGAAAAACAGTTGCTTATTGTTGTGCATGCTTCTTTTTGGTATCTTGTTTAGTTGTTTCTGTTGTATTATAATGGCCATGAAGAGTGTACTATTATGTTACTATTGCATGATCAATGCAAGCTAGTGATGTGAACTTTTGAAAGATGGTTTATGTAATATTTTTCCCTTTCCTACTGAGAAGAAGGGTTCTTAAGCAAATTTTCTATCTGCATTCCTTTGGACTAATATCTATTACATTTACATAGTTTTTGTTCACTTCAATGTGATTCTTTAATTCAACTTTTTATGATACCTTAAATATGTGTAGTATTTGTCGGTGAGTCCTATGTAGTCCTCCAGGTTGGATTAGATTGGTCTAATATTGGTGGTTGGATTGATCCAATAGCTAAACCCATTAGATTAATCCAATGACTGGCATTTAATTGGATTTGAGTTGCAGGGCTATAGAGGATCTATTTTGTCTTCATAATAAGATGATTAGAGCAGTGTAGCATGATAACCAATAGCTATTTGCAAATGATGGGGGTGAAGCTCTTTGAAATTACGGTACTTTATAATGATAGATGAAATTATGAATATAATACTCAGAAATGTGAAAGTGGGAGATTCTTAAAGTAATAGCCTAACTTCTTATTTTGACTTGTCTAAGTTTAAGATATGCTTCCTAATTCCAAGATGAATAAATCAAATATCGATAACAAATGTACAGATACCAAGATGAATAATTCAGGATTGTGATTATTACATGCACCTTTTATTTCAAATGTCTTTTTTAAAGAGGTTTATCTACCATGTGCCATATTTCATAAGTTAAAACAACTAAAAGCATAAAAAAAAATTTATTGAAAAACAATAATTTTTTATTAAAAAGTTACATATTTCATATAAAATGCACATATTCTAATACAAACTTATGATTTTGAATTTCTTAACATGTGTAAGTTTGTACAACTTGAATTCAATAGAGGTTGAAGAGCTAGACAGGAGCAACCAAACATTAAAAAACAAATAGGGAAAACAAAAATTGAGTCAAATTCCTTTTCTCCATTAATCTTGAACAATATGACAAAATGAAATTTGCAAAAACTTGAAAACTAAGAATCTATGTTCTGAATCACAATATACAATCCATTGGAAGCAACTGTTGAATATATAGTCATCCCAACTGTTTATTACAACTATTCCTCATCACTACTTCCATAGCTTTGACACAGAGATAGTAGTCCCCCAGTAGTATTTGTTTTATTATCTTCCTCTTTTTTCTTTTGTTTGTCTTCTTCAGCACTTCTAACATTAGAGATCCCTGGTTTCTTAATAACAGCAATCGTCACCAAGGGATTAGACTTTCGACGACCGCCAGTCAATTTTTCTGCATAAATAATAGATGGCATGATGTGTTAAATTCCCATATTATGGTATCATAAAAACCCCATCCACCAAAAATATAAAGTTAGACTATTCTAGTCCAGTCCAATTAAAAATGAAACAATGCAGATCCCCCCCTCAAGTATCAAGAAAGTGACTCCACAACTAGTAGGCAAACTAAGAACATCAATTTTGTCAAACTAGGGTCAATGGCAAGTCAAACAGATGGTTAATAAAAAAAATTAAAAAAAAAAAAAAAACAGATGGTTAATGTGGGTCGGTCTCTTTGATTCAAACTAGAGTCAATGGCAACTCAAACAGATGGTTAATGTGGATAAATTTCATTGATTAATACTACTTCATCATAAGCGTGTGACTACAAATGTGAGATATTGAAGACGAACAACGGATATGCTATACAGCTGAAGATAGTATCTCGAATTGATTTGCAGCCTCTCCTCAATGTTACTTCATTTACAATAAAAATACACTTGGCAATTTGGCATGATATGACTATTTACTGTGTGCATGCATTAATAAAGTTTGATGTATCTAATTGCTTTTCTAAAATGTCAAGAAATGGCATATACCTTGTTTGTCAGAATCATCCAAGCTGGCTTTCGTCAGGGTGTCAGTTGGTTTTGGAGGAAGATCTTCGGAAATTTTTTGCCTCTGCAGGCAGATATAAACAAACAAAGCTGAAACAGTTATTATATGATTTCAACATCATATGTAAATGAGAATAAATAGTTGCCTCTGTAGTAAAGCATATCATTCAAAAAATTAGAACAAATAGTGAAATCAAATTTGCAGAGAATAATATCGGGTTCAGAAAAAGAAAGTCAAGAAAGCACATCCGGGATAGTCTGACTGAAAATGTTGGATCAGTCTTAGTTCAAATGAAATAACAAAGGATGAAGATTTAAGTTCCTGGTTTTCAACAGTTGAGTTGAGAGTGTGAGTTGAAAATGATTAGAAGCGAGGTTTTGAACAATGACACTGCAAAAATTTATTAGGACATCAAGACAGTAAAGAAAATCTATTAGACAATTACTACTTGACATTTTGGTACCTTTGGATTACCATTGGATGTTTCACCATGTCCATTTGAAAACTGAAACAATTCATCCTCGTCTTCAATATCTTCATCACGAATTCTGCTGATAGGAACTTCTGATTTCTGTTTAAGATAGTACAAAACAAACCATATAAGATTAATTTCAAGAGAATAAGCTGACATTGAAAGTAGATAAAATAAGAAGGGTAACTGGAAGTATAAGACAGAAATACTCACATTCGAGAAAATTGATTTTATCAGTGCTTCATCTTCTTCTTCGATTCTTTTCTCCTAAGAACATAAAATAACAGAGCTTTACTCAAAATATCAAGAGGGGGAATGGAAAAGTAAGAAATAAAGAATGCCATAGAATTGCATGCTCGATTTATGTCATAGCCCAAAACTCGAAACAATTAGAAGAACAGTTTTTATGGTGGTTGTCTTAAACTGCTAAAGTTCAGGTTTATCAATTAAAAGGCATGATTTAGAGTTTGCAACCTAAGTTCCCCATCAAGAGCCAAGTTTTCTCTTCCAGAAGCTCAAAGGACCCTAAGAGTAGTTAGTTATAATTGTTGAAGAAGTGGAGTGTTTGGGCAGTTAAAAGCCGTTTAACAAAGGATGATTAGTATAAATAGTAGGACTCTATGAAAGGGTAGAAGAGAGGTTTTAAGATTTGTTGATATTGAAAACAGAGCAAAGGCTCTATTATGATAGGGAAAATACAAGAGGGACACCCTTGGAAGTTGGAAAGAGGCTTTTCATGTTTGCTCTCTGATTCAGTTAAGAACCACGGAAGTGCTCTTTCTCTTCTATGACTCAATGTCCTCTCAGCTCTCTCTCTGATCATCAATTTAAGTTTTGAATGTCAACATTGCACTACAAGATTATACCAAATGTGAAAAGAAACTCCAGCTATAGTTAGAATATTTTGATAATCTCCTGTCCATCATTTTCCCCACTCATATTTACATTTAGGCATATCAAGTGAGTGGGTGGGTTGGGGTGGGGGGGTGGGTTGGGGTGGGGGGATGGGTAGCTCACTTGGTTGAGCTTAGGGATTTAAGGAGTTAAAGGTCCAGGGTTCGAATTTTGGTAATCACAATTAACATACTATTTTCCATTCAAGAAAGAAAAAAAAAAAGTGAGTAGGTAAGAGGAGATAATCATGATCGTTGTGTCATAAGTTGAGTCTAGTCATCTAGTGTCCATGTGTTTGAACATGCTTCATAGTAACAACTAAACTAGATGTCAAACAAATTTCAAAAGATTCAACTGATAATTATATTTATGCCTCTTTTGTAATGCGTAACAATCCTTTCCTTCGAACAGGAAACTTCTCATACAGAGAAAATACTATTATATAGCAAGCTTTATCGTACCTTGTCCGCTGCCGTACGTTGCAACGCCGCAAGCATTTCATCAACACTAACAGTTGCATGCCTAGACTGGAAAACAAAAGAGATTCTCATCAGACATTAGTACAATGGACAGACTTCACATATATGAACAGAGTTAATTATAATAAGAATAAATGATCCCTGAAAAAGCATGTCATATATTTTAGGCAGCATGCACTATATTCTAAAATTATAATATAAAGATCCATAGAGAAACATTTATGCACAGCTATCTAATCAAATATGTTGCAAGATGCATTACAGATACAACAATGAGCATACCTTCATTGACTTCATTTCATCCAATGCAGCAAGGATGTCCATCTCCCTTTTAGAATCCAGGGTTCTATTCTCTAACGACTTCATTGCATCTCCCATTTCTTCGGCTTCCCTCTTCTTTTTCATTTCATCAGTTTCCTCATCCTCTGCACGCCAAGGTTCAAAATTTCTGGTAGCCCCCGACTCAACGACATAATCAGAATTTTGCGGGTCAGTCTTCATAGTAAGTTCAGCTGAGCACCGGGTGCATTTGAAATAGAATCTGAAAATTTGAATTCCCAGATATGTCTGCACAAAAAAAATCAAACAAGATAAACACACTCAATTTCATAATCAAAACCAAATCACACACAAAGCAACAAGAAACTCAGAAAATCGTACTCAATCCATTATGCACACTTATGAAAATATGGAATGTACGAATTTCAACGGAAAAATTAACTTCATTTACATTTACTTAAGCACCATTGTTAAGTAATAGTCAAAGGAGTAGTTAGGGTGAGTTGAGTTGCAATAAATAAGAATATGATAATTGAAAAAAGTAATTAAGTGATACTTCATTGGTAATCTAGAACAGGAAATAATATGAGACAAAAAATAGTTTAAACATAGCACTTAGTGTATGTCCGGTTTCACAGTAGGGAGAGTCGAAAGTGATTTGAACCCGTTAAAACCGATTTAGACATGTGAGTGATGTTAATTGAAATTGATTTTGCCTCTAAAATTGATTCTAACTTGAATCTAGGATTTGTAGCTTTTGACGCCAAAAACAATATTTACACTCAAGTTCATTGTTCAATTTACTTTCACATGACTATATCCAAACATAAATAACTTCAAATTCAACCCACTTTGGATTAAAATCAATTCTACAAAATCAATTCAATCAAAATCAATTTCTATAACTACAGAACCAAACACACACTAAGTACAGATGAAGCATAATTGGAATCCAATAACAAACCACACACAAACTTTAGCATGCTTCCCTAAATCAAATATTAACCGACACTGAAATACAGATACTAAGCACACAAAATCTAAAATTGATCATGCTCAAAATATTCTGATACAATAATTAGGGATGCTTGAAATTGAACATGCTCAGAATATTTTGAGTGATGTTGATTGAAATTGATTTTGCCTCTAAAATTGATTCTAACTCTGAAGCTGGGATCTATAGCTTTTGACGCCAGAAGTGATTTTTACACTCAAGTTCATTGTCCAATTTACTTTTACATGACTATATCCAAACATAAATAACTTCACATTCAACCCAATTTGGATTAAAATCAATTCAATCAAAATTTTCTATGACTACAGAACGAAACACACTAAGTTCAAATGACGTATATTTGGAATCCAAAAACAAACCACACACAAACTTTACCATTACCATGCTTCCCAATATCAAATAACACTGAAATACATATATTAAACACAAAAAATCTAAAATTTAACATGTTCAAAATATTCTGAGACAATAATTATACCTCGCCGATAACATCTTCTTTTCTGGAGTTGAACTTGGTTCCTTTATAAATGTAGTTCCCGCAAGTATTGCATCGGATGCTCATCGGAAGCATCATACGAACCTTGATTTGCAGATTCTTCGGTCTTCTTACTCGAGGAAGCTTGGCCGGATCGAAATCCGGTGGGTAATACTTGTTCAAAACCTTCCTTTCACCCATCTTTCCTTTCTTCTACTTCAAATTCAAATTCCTTCACAAATTCACAAACAAATTAATCAAACGCGATGTTAATAAAGAAAGATTAATAGACACTAATTAAAAGAGGTGAATGGGTAGTTAATTAGAAACAAATTAATGAAAGGCGTTGTTAATAAAGATTTTGTTAGGGCATAAGAGTTTGCCCTAAGAAAATCAGCGAAATCGTAAATTGGTTCAATTAGGTTAAGGAAGAGGAATTCGAGAGAGAGAGAACCTGAGGAAGGAGTTGAACGGAAGCGTGGAAAGCGGGGATTACAGTTGGCGGTGGCGGTGGCGGTGGCGGTGGCGGTGATTGAACGGAAGAGTAGAGAGTCGTGGGAGTTGGAAGAAGAAGAGAAACCCCGGTGATTGGGTTGGGGGATTACGGTTTTTGCTTCTTTTATTGCATTAACCTTTTTTTTAATATTATGAATGGTATTTTTGTTTTTTTTTTTATGAAATTTTGATTTTGATTAAAAGTAAAAATATAAATATAAATATTTGTTGTTTTTTTGTAATGATACGAATAAGAATCTTTATTATTGAAAAAATTGTTTAAAAGTATAATTGAAATAATGAGAAAGTAAGTATAAATATATTCAGCTAGTTTGTTATACTTTTAAATGATAAAGGAAAAAAAACAAATATACATGTATTCATATGATGTTTGTTACATTTATTTTAATATTTAAAAATCCAATACAAAAGTGCTGAAATGGATACTTTTAAATAGTATAGATAATGATTTATTTTATAATAAAAAAAAAACCACGGTTCTCATTATATAAAAAATAAATAAAAAATCCATGTTATCATAGTTTGTATAAGCAATTATAAACCAACAAAATCAAATAATCTTTAAAATTAACCATAAACAATTTTGAATCGTAACCACTTATAAACCACTAAAGTCAAATAATTTATAAAATTAATCGACTTTTATTAATTGTAACATGAAAGAAAAAGAAAAAAAAAGTTACAGATTAATTATGAATTCTGATGCAGAGGGATGAGAGAGGTTGAGAAAAACTAAACAATGTGGGAACGAACTATGAACTGTGAGAACCCTAGTTATTAATATTTTTTGCCCACATTTGTTACTAATCTTTTTTTTTAGAGGATTTAAAGTTCAATTTTTAACAATATATTTTGCTCATGTTTGTTACTAATCTTTTTTTGGAGGATTTAAAGTCCAATCTTTAATGTTTAAAAAAAAGTCCAAACTTTAACATTACTAGTTTAGAGTCCCGACGTTGCCCGGATTATATATTAAATAAGTTTATGTGGACGAATACATGTGTATATATTAAATCAAATTTATTTAAATTTATAATTAGAATAATATCTTAAAAATAAATATAAATGGTGAGATGAATATCCAATGCAAGAATAAAAAGTATAACAAAATCAATAATGAATTAGTTGAAGTTGTAAGAGTTTTGGGTCCCTTTTAACATGTGGTCATGAGTTTGTTTCGTGGCTCATGTGTATGAGAAAAAATCGATTGAAAGGGAAGAACTCATCTTTTGTGCCCCATTGTTGACAGAGATTAGTCATCTCTAACAATAGTGGAATTTTGTGACAATCAAAGTGCCATCCATATAGCTGTCAACCCTGTTTTTCATGAGCGTACTAAACATTTGGAGATTGACTGCCATCTAGTAAGAGAGAAGCTTCAAGCTGGCATCATGAAACTTCTGTCTGTTTCTTCTCAAGACCAACTTGCTGATTTTTTCACTAAGTCACTACTTCCTCAGCCTTTCCGCATACTTTTATCCAAGTTAGGGTTGCTAGACTTGTACCAACCACTAACTTGTGGGGGGTTATTACATGATAAATCGGATAATGATGACTTAAGCTCCAAGCAAGTGTGTTTAGTTTAGTTTATTGTACTTTAAGCTACTGCAATACCATAGTACACTACTAAAAAAAGGTCATTTTCGAACGGAATTTCGGACGGATTTGGGACGGAATTTACGGAGATTTTCCACGGATTTTAGACGGAAATGTGTTTTCGGACGGAATTCGGACAGATAGGGTGTTGTCTGAAAAAGTCGCGTCGCAAATTGTAATTTCGTCCCAAATTCCGTCCGAAATATATTTCAGACGGATTTCGTACAATTTTCGCAAAAACCCATTTGTGGGATATTGGACTAAACTTCAAACGGATTTCGGACGGAATTGAATTTAATTTCCTACGGATTTCAGACGGAATTGATTTTAATTTCCTACGGATTTCGGACGGAGTTGAATTTAATTTCCCGCAGTTTTCATATGGAATTTAATTTAATTTCATGCAGATTTCAGACGAAATTGAGTTAAAATTTTCTACGATTTTCAGATGGATTTAAGATAAATTTTCCAATGATTTTCAGACGGATTAAAATTGCTTTAAAATATTTTCCACGCTTTTCGGTTGTGGTTATAAAAAAATTTATTTTACAGAATTGCCACAATTCATATTTTTTAATGAGTTTGGGATAAATTCCAATATTTAAAATTTATATTCAATAATACATACTAAAAATAAATAATAATTCAAGAGTAAATAAATGTTCATTGTCTGAAACAAAATTATATAAACTAGATTCATATAAGTGTTCAATGTTCTAACACAATATATCACAAACTAACATGACTAGATTGTTCATTAGTCAGTATTCAACAATAAAAGTAACACAATCAAGTGCACTAGCATGGATATGGGAGACAACAACTGCCTTCAAAATGTAAAAAGCGAAAAAAAACAAGGTAAACAGGTTTGGAAACATAACTCCAACCAAAAGGAACTCCCATGACAAAGCCAAATACAAGACAGCAGCAGTCAAACACATAATTCATCAAAAAAAGAGAAACTGACAGCAACAACCACAAAATAGTAGAACAGCAGAAAACCAGTTGGGCCAAACTTATCAATCAAATCCAAAATTATCATCATTGTTTCCATTAGAGGCTTCACCAACATCATTTGGTTCATCTTGCATAGGTGTCGCACAAGCAAAGTTTGGAGGCAATGGCATATTGAACTTTTCAAATAAAATTGCAAGCATGCTTTCATTTGACTCAATTCTTTTTTGTTGCTGCTCCAATTTTTGTTTTTGCTCTTGGTTTATTCGTTCTTGCTCTTTTGCCTTTTCTTTCCATTTTAAGAGTTCTTGTTCTATGTTTTTTTCCTTAAAGGCATTTGAGCATGAACCAATAGTATACTTCGAAGCATTTGTTCCTATAGAACTTAAACCATATAATTTTCCTTTTTTACCTTTGGGAGCTACTTCCTTCCAAATAGTCAAGTCATCTGGCATATTATGACTGCTTTCAGAAGACAATCCTTCCTCTTGATTTTGTGACATAGATATTTCCAAAAGCTCATCTTTTCTCTTCTTAAAAGCTCCCTGCAATTTTGAATTATGTTAGTCATTTAACTAACAACTAATTAAAATCTGTAAGTTTAGTAAAATCATTTAACTAACAACCAATTATGGCCAGCTTTCTGCCTTTCTCAACTCTATTATCATAACTAAATTATAGATAAATATTTAATGTTAAAGAGCTACTTACATAGGCATGCTTAGCTCTACTATCAACCCATTTCTTATCCTTTCTAATATGGCAAATAGCAAATACCTCCTTCATTGCAGGCTTGACTCCTGTTTCATTCTCCTACTACTTGAGCTTAAAGAACTTTCCCCGTGAGAATCCCAACACCAATAGCTTGGCTTGAAACCATGCTTATACAAATCGAGGGTAACCTCACCTGGAGTTAAGAAATCTATATTTCTATGTTTACTGCAAGGACACCTAAGTTTACCCCCATTATCTGTAAACTCAGGTTGCCTAATTGCTTGTTCTATAAAATTCTTAACACCACTAACAAATTCAGTTCTCATTCCTGCCCTATTGGGAAGAAGTCTTTTATACATCCATTTTCGATGTTCAGGAATTCCCATACTCTGTTTCATGTTAACAAATTTAGCAATGCATGTATAGATCTAGCAATTTCATAACTTTTATAGTAAAGTGTCCATGATGTCCTAGATCTTACAAGACTGTTTACAATATGCTAACTTGTTATGTCACTATGGATTTACAACTAATAATTTTCAAAGTGACTAACAACATAAAACAAATTTTCATATAAAAAATTAAAAATCAAATCAACATGATACTAATAGTTTTCATATAAATCAAATCAACATAAAACAACTAAATTATAACAACAACTAATAATTTTCATATAAATCAAATATTATTAAGCAATCATCCTCGTAAGAAAATAAGGATGTGCAAGGACATCATAAACAACTAACACAGGCAGAAAACACAAATATTTGACAATAGTACCTCCCCACAATTCACAAAGTAAACAAACTTAAGCATATAGTTTTCCACTTGTTTGTGATCCCAAATTCTAGCATGACATTTAGGTGAACACAGATTAGTGCGGCTGCTTATAAACTTTTCAATTATTGAGGTCCAGAACAGAAAAAATACAATTCAATCATTAGCATAAATGCAACATTTGCCACAATAAATGTGTGTGATGTGCACAAGCTATTACTCACGGCTTACATGTATAATTTGTACTCATGAATACCCATTCTCATTATGTACATTTTCTTCTATAACAACAATGGATCCTTTCTCTTCACTTTTAACATCTTTAATTTTGAGAATGAAAAAATAATACGAATCAATTTGTCAATCGCGGGTCACTCGTAACGGCAAAATGGCACGGTTCTTTTTGCGTGAGAAATTGAAAATTGCGAATATAGCAAGTAAGATTTAATAGTTCTGTTCATACACTATCTGCTATTATAAAATTATGATGTAACACGAAGAAAGTTTTAGCTCTTTTTTATGCTTAATTACTTGTCTATATTATGAATAATTTTTATTTATTTTTGCTTAAACTTTTTAATGAAGTTTCATTCAGTCTAGAAAGACAAGGTAGTAGTTTGTGAGCTGTTAACTGTATTCAATGAATTCTAACTGCCATTTAAGATCTTTTGTCTTACTCCATTTTTATGTTTATACTGGAAACTCAACACCTCAAAAATATTATGAATGGTTTCAATGATGACTGCACTCTACTAGCATACTAAACCTTGTGTAGGTAACCCAAGTAAACCTCATACTACTCGGACAAGAAAGTGGAACTTAAAGTTAAAGCAATGCTCACATACGTTAGGAACTAGAATCCTAAACAAACTAGGAATAAGATGTACAACCCAAACAAGATACTTAGGCTCTTAAAATTCTTGAAAGTTAATCATGATTCTTGTATTATACCTAATACAAACTAAAAAACCCCTGGAACCGCAAAATTCCAAAACAAACTACCCACCTCCAAACTAATCCTGAAGCTAATATATACTAAGGGGTAAAAATATAGCAGTAACCAAAATAGCTTTTGCAGTACAATTAAACCCAACCGAGCAAACAATTGCTTCAAACATTAGGTCCCAAACCAAATAGAAGGCGCTAACAGTACACCAGAAAAAAAAAACTAAAGGCTACTATGAGAATTAAGCTCCCTTAGCCACTAAGGGAAAGGGAAAAACAACACAGAAGCTGCATCAACAGCAGAAAACGCTGCTGATACGCAGCTGCTAAACCAAAATAGCAGTAAAAACAGCATAGAAAAACAGCTGGATCATGCCAAAACAGTCCCTTTATCATAATTTTTTTTAATGCAAATAGGCACTTAAGTAAACCATTATCTTCTCATTTCTTTATTGCTCTCATAACCAGTAGCCATAGAAACTAAATCAATGTCCAATCTATCATTTTTGCTCTCTTTTCTTTCCTCATTTTTAAGTGTTCCAATTACAATCAATCAATTTTGCAAAGAAACTAGACAATTTATAATTTGTGACATTAACAACTAAACATTTTAAAAGGTCTTTTAACTTTAAAATAGACCAAATGTTTGAAGACCATGATCACACAAGAGCAGCACAAAGCACAACAAAGTTACATAGAAATAAACTACAATAGTTCAACATCGTGTGAAAAACCCATAACTTTTATTCAATTGGGACAGCCAAAACGCAAACCACAAACATGAGTAACTATTAGAATAGGCCAATAAAACACAAACCACAACATACACCCAATTAGAACAGCAAAAACACACAAAACCCACAGTATTTCAACATCAAACATGAATCTAGGTCTAGGTAGTTAAGCACACTAAAAACCCTAATAAATAAAACAAAATAAACACTGAAATTGAACCAAGAACCATGTACGAGTTTATGGGAACATGGTTAATTTGTTGAAGAGAACACATATTATAATAGAGTGAGTGAATTCTAATACCTTGAAAAGCTTGAGAAATAAAAAAAAAACTGAGAAAAATAAAATCTGAAGAGAAGAGAAGCTAACCTTGGAAAGCTTGAGAAGGTGATTGAAGAGCCTTGAGAAATTGACTATGAAATTGATTTTAGGGTTATGAAAAGTGAGACTGAAAAGTGAGAGAGAGCGTACACGAGAGGGAAATTTGATGAAGTACACGCGGGACATGAAATTTTTCCAATTAAAAATGAAACAAAAACCCTCAAATCCGTCCGAAATCCGTCTCAAAATTTCCCATGGTTTTGGGACGGAATAGTTTTTCAACGGAATTCGTGCGAAATTTGTGGGAAAATATCTTGTTTAAACATGTCATAATAATTTAACACGGTTTTGGGACGGATTTGGGACGAAAATTCCGCTCCGTTAAAACTGTCTCAAATCTGTCCGAAAAAATCAGACAAAAACGTTTTCGTCCGAAAATTCCGTCCGAAAACACAAGTTTTTTAGTAGTGGTATGTTATGGTACACTTGCAACTTCCTATAATTGCCTTGTAATCGTTGAATTACTAAGCAATAATATTTCATTTTCTCAATTTCATATTATGAAGAATGAGAGAAAATAATTTTAATTTCCTCCAAAATAACAAATAACCAATCCTTTCAATTTCCAATATTACTAGCAACATACAGCCACGTATTATTTCCTCAGTTCAATTTCCTCCGCTTCGTTGTCATTACTGTGAGTTTTCTTGTCGAGTTTTAATTGCTCTCTTGAATTGTGAATTCTCTTATTCGAGGTAAGGGGGAGATTATTTTACTTATGACTATTTTAGAGGTCTTGGATGAAGGGTTGGCCCTTAACCCCGACTTTGGGTGTTTTGGCTCTTGATGTTTTTAATAAACCGTTTGTAATATAATTGTGGTTGCCTGAAAACAATTGTATTGCGATAAATGATATATGTGTATGGTCGTAGGATTAATTGTTAAATTTTAATTGGACGAACTATTGGGGATATCTGTGCTTAATTTTAGTACTTTATAAGTTGAAATTTTGGTATAAAATCTAGGGAGAAAGTTCCAGTACACGATGCCAATGTAACCGAATAGTGTGATTAAGAAGCATGCAGTTTATATTTACTGAACATTATAAGTTAGTCCTATGTTGATTTCCTTAGGTCTAAGTTTAATTAGAAATAGGATTGAACTACTAGAAGTGTAGTAGATTCAATCTTACATATGGCCTTAATAAAGGTAAATCAAAGAAAAATAGTATAAGTTGAAATCGAGATACTAAAGGATCACCTACCTTGAATCATGGCATAACCCAGTTGAAAAAGAAAAAAAAAAAAAAAAAAAGGAAGTAAAGCCATCCATGTGCACTGTTGTAGAAGTGATTCATAGTATTAGAATTGCGGTCATGGTGTTACAATACCGTGTGTGTTGTGATGTGAACCATAACTAAGAGACTTTTCCGATACACATTTGGTCTTGAGGTTCTAGAGTGCGAAAATACCCTTCCTTTTTGATATAAAGAACTGATCGAGATGATCATAGTGTTTGATGTGAGGTATATCATGTAACAAACATGAATAGTGAACATTCAAAGATAATATTAAGATATAGTAAAAGGATAGTTTAGGATAAGAGAAAGTAGAGGTGTTGAGAAAATCTTTATTCGATGTTTAAAGATTACAAACATATTGTATTTATTTAATCTTGTTATCTACTAATTTGTTTTGTAAAAATTTGTTTCATGAGAATGTATTGAGAATGTTCTCGTATATATGAAGAAAATAAAACAGTACATCAAAAGTGAGCAAGTCTGCACAAAAAGAAAACATGACAGATTATAAATTGAAAGATGTCTCTTGCGCCATAAGAAAATGTTTCGACCCATTTGAAAGATAAAACCCATTAGAAATAAAATATCTCATGGATAAGGGCACATGGCTTCTTTAAGCATGACATCACTAAAGCAAAATGCGATGACATAATTATAAGTGAACAACAAGTAAACAACTCACTACTAGCTGGATATCTCTCTCGCAAGCAAGCAACAGTACAAGCAAAGGCAAGCAAATCAGACAAAACATTCTCAGATCACTCTGCCTATTTTTAAGAAGAAAAGTGAAATCAATTGAGACTTTGGTCAACTATCAAAAACGTGTCCATCAACTCTATTTTTACTCTTGATCACCAAGACACTCCTCACCTATACATACAAGTGGTTTTGAAGGTTGAAAACAAGAGTTTTGAAATCAAATATTCTCTCAAGTGAAAAACATCACTACATACAAAGCTCTTCGTAAACAAAGCAAATTCCAAGCTCTCTCACTATATCTCTTGGATCTTCTCTCTCGAATTTGCTTAGTAAAATCTCAAACAAGTGTTGAGTATTTATTTGATCCAAACCAAATCTCATTATACAAAGTGTATTGTAATTCTCAAGTCTATTGGGCTGAATAGTTTGAGATAGAAAATTCCAACCTTTCTTTTGCTAGTGCAAAGAATTGTAGAAGCCTGCTGAGGTTGATAATACATGTGTAACAGACTGATCTGGTGTGATCAAGATCTTATAGTGCTAGTCAGAAGTTTCTGTTAGCAAGACAACTATAGTGGATAATCTCACACGAGGTGTGGGGACTGGAACTCTCTCTCTCTCTCTCTCTCTCTCTCTCACACACACACACACTATCACATCTATATTAATATATATTAATCTCCAGAATATTCTGGTCCTAACTAATCACCATCAAATTAATCAAGAGTTCTCTGGTCCCTAATTAATTATTAATATTATTGCATTATTTTATTCAATATTATACTGCCTCAAGAACATTCTGGTCTAAAATAAAACAACTGCTTAATATTTAACTAAAGTTTAAATTCATCTTATAATATTGATTTATCATTCTGTCTTATATTAATCATTCTTCAGAATATTCTGGTACTTGTTAAAACAATCTTATATTTTAACTTCACATCATTTTTGTCATTCTGTTTATAATCATTCTCTAGAACATTCTACTCTAATCAATTAATTGTTATATACTCTAATTTGTTTGAATTAACATACACCAAGAACTTTCTTGAGTATATAAATCTAAACTTAAGTTTTCAGGAATAATTTTAAAAGGGTCACAATTCAAACCCTCACTTTCTTGCGACGTTTATTGCTACTTCAATAGGTAGAATATGTAGCTTTGTATTAGTGGTTTATATACGTGGTTAAGAGGTTGACATTGGAATAATAAATTATGAACGAAGTACAAGAGTTAAATCTTAGAAGTGAGATCTAATTGATGAGTTGAATTAAGGTTTAATTTCAGTTTTAGTCCCCTATGTTTTATAATTTTGTAATTTCGGCCTCTTATAAAAAATAATAACAAATCAGCCTCTTAAGTTTATCCCCTTTTGCATTTTTGGCAACTTGGTCTAATTTTGACCCAATTAACGCACACGTGGCATCTCACTTAAGTGAGTAGGATGCCATGCACATATTTTTAATTTAAAAATAAATAAAAATGTCATGTGTGTATTTCTTTAATTAAAAAAAAATCAAAAAAGGAAATGAAAAAGGAAAAGGAAGAACACACAAACGTAAGAAACAACCCAAAAATAATATTCATCCTTGCTCTTCATCTTCTTCACAATCTTCAACATCATCTCCATACAACATCATCTTTCAGTTCTTCTTTCACCAAATCCTGATAAGCTTTAAGCGCCTCCGAAAAATACCCTTCCACCACCTTAATCTGAGCAACCAATAACCTAAAATCCTTAACATCCAAAAAATTCCCTTCCATCTCCAGGTTCAATTTCAATCAAACGGTCAATAACACCAATCACTTCATCAATAGAACAAGTACAACGTGCGGCAAACATAAGTGACGATCCTTTACATTCTTATTGTCAAACCATTTTATGTCACAAGAACATATTCAAAATGTCATAATAAGCATTGGATAAAATCAACGTGTGTCATGTGTGTTACACAACTTGACAACTTGTAGGTAGTAAAATCCTACGAACTCATCACTTAGATAGAAAATGTTTAATTACTCTGACTAAGTGTTGACCACTAATTTATTACATCAAACAAATAGAGAGGATTCAAAGAATCCTAACCGTCGCTAACATTCTGCATTTAAAACAGGTTAACTCTTAAACTCTTGCTATGATGCAAACAAACTAAATAGAAAAAACCCCTTATCTTTTGTTTATAGTTTTTATTTTATTGTTCCTAACTAACATGAATTACCTAGTTGGAACAACAATCCTTGTGGATACGATACTCTACTTACACTTTATTTTTTGGTAAACGATTTGATACAATTGTCTACATCCGACCGTCAATAATCTATTACCATGTTCCAACATTCAAAAATTTCAAAGTTAACACTTGGCAAATGATTTGTGATTAACTTTAAATGAATTTACGTGCATTCTAAGTTATATAGATGCAACGATTTTTTTTTGTTTTGAAGAAGCTAACTTAGCCCATTCAAATTGGCACTAGAGAGAATTGAACCTGAGACCTTGTAAAGGAGCATAATCCAAAGTCCAAAGCCAACACTACTAGGCCAATCCAAATAGGTTAGTAGTAAATCAAAGATAAAGACCAAACCTACAATAATTCACACTAGATAATCTAAGAGTCCCCATCTTCATCTTGTGCCTTCATAGTTTTTCTTCTTTTGTGATGTGAGTTTGTTATCATCAAAACCTAATCAAATTTATGAAGGAAATCTTCTTCACATGTCTCAACTTTAAATAAAATAAATAGATTTTGGATTAAAATAATATAAAGATATTTTTTTAGAGATTTTTAAAAATATTTAAAACTATTTTTGTTTATTTTCTACCTATATAAATCACTTTTAAAAAAAATAAAATAGAAACTAGTTTTAACTTATTCATGTGTTACCTGTTAGTTTTTGAAGAAAAAAAAATGATTCTAGAAATTCTAATCCTAATATCATTTCATTTTAGAGTCAAAATAGTTTTTTTTTAATTTATAAAATCCTAAGCAAACACTTAAAATAGTGATTTTCTAAGTTTCCTCTAATACTCTTTTTACTAGAGGGACTTCTTATGGTTTATTAATTTATTCGCTTAGCGTTTAAAAAAAGAACAATTACAAATGAGAAAAATGATTTTTTTTTTTATAAAACAAAACAGATTTAAAAAAAAAAAATCTCAAACAATGGACCCTTTATGAAGAGCACTTCACTGACTTTAAGGAGGGAAAGGTATGTGACTTTGAATCAGTTAAAACTTGACATGTGACACTTCTTTGTTTTAAAAAAATAAATAATTAAAAACTGGATTTTTATCACACAAATGGAAGAAGAAAACGCACGCAGGAAAAAAACACCGTCGTTGATACTTTCCGACGCCGTCCTCCGCTGCACCACCACCGGCTCTCTCTGGCACCGTCCTCCGTTGCACCTCCGTCGGCTCTCTCCGGCACCGTTCTAATGTTATGTGCAGCTGAACCTGTATATCAGACATAAAAAAACAAAGTTTATTCCTCTAATAAGAGTATAATCAAGTGTATAACCATTTTAAAAAATAAACAGAGCATATGGACTGGAAAATAAATTTAATGAATACATTATTTATTTTTTTAAAACAAAGCAGTGCCACATGTCAAGTTTTTACTGGTTCAAAGTCACATGTCTTTCCCTCCTTAAAGTCACTGAAGTGCTCCCCCTTTATGAGGGTGCGTTTATTTCAGCTTTAAAAAAAATAATTTTGGATGCTTTTGTTTCAGCTTAAAAAAAAATAATTTTGGGTTAAAAGAATCTAGTGGTTTATTCTAGAGCATTTGTTTCAGCTTTGAAAAAAATAAAAAATAGATTTTAGGTTAAAAGAATGAAGAGATTTATTGTAGAGATTATTTTTAAAAATTCAAAGACATTTATGTTTGTTTACAATCATACAAATCATTTTTTTTATAAGATTTAAAACTTTTACGCTTGAGTTTATTGTTCGTAGAAATTAGTTTTTCTTATTCAATTATGTTATCATTTCTTTTTAATCTTCTTATGAGAAAGTGTTAATGCTTTCAATGACCTTGGGAGTGTGGCATACCTAGGGCTGATGTTTTATCATAGAATCGAGCGAACCCTGTTTTTCAAATCTTACATATTGAATTTTATTCTTGGCTAAATTACACTGGATGTCCTTTAAATTAATTAGTTGTAACAAATTGGTCCTTTATGTTTTTTTCGTTACACTTAGGTCCTTTAAGTTAATTAATTGTAACACATTGATCCTTAAGTTTTTTTTTTTTGGGTACTAATTAGGTCCTCCCTTAAAGCTCCCAAAGCTTGCCTTCCTCTTGAACTAATTTGTTCTTAATGAATAATTGAGAATGTGAGAAGTTGTATTTATAGTCTAATTTCCAAGTGGATTTGCGTGGAAAAACTAGACTTTTTCACCAAACCCGCAGCCAAAAAACAACATTCAACTATTTTTCCCCATATGCGCTTGCACCTTTAGCAGTGTAATTCTGCACTGCTTTGGTGCCCCACGGGCGTGTAGACAACACACCCGGGGATTACATACCATGCTTCTTGCGTGTTTTTTTCTTCCCATTTCTTGTGTGTAACTATCAAAATGCAAGACATGTAGTTTAGGACTACTTAGAGTAGACCTGATACTATAAACAAGTATGATGTGTGAATGTTTGTTGAACATGTTTTATCACTTGAACTTGTGAAATGTTTTATGTCATGATTCTATGTTTTTCCCGACTTTTTACAATTTTGATAATTATGAGATTTGGATAGAACAAAATATGAATTCTTCGGAGAATTAAATATTAATGGACTATGGGAGTCACCAATATTAATTACGGGGACATAGATCTAAAATGTTTGAGACCGGTTAGAATTTCAATAGAGATGGGATGGAACTTTATGAAATACGCGTGCATTAAATTGTGAGAATCGAGTCTTGATTCCTTATAAAATTTCATTTCACCAAAAGTTTTATCTCTCCCACTCTCTTCTATTCACCCACACTCACCACCACTAGGGCTGAAAATGAGTCGAGTCGAGTCGAACCTGCCTGAGCTCGACTCGATAAGAATTGGTTCGGCTCGAAACTTGACTCGAGTTTGAAACGAACCTTTTTTCTAGCTCGAGTTCGGCTCGTTTAAAGTTCACGAACAACTCGGTTCGGCTCGTTAGGTTCAACTCGTCTGCTCGAATTGTATACTTTAAAAGCTTTTTTTTCTTCAAAAAAAACTTTTTTTTTGTCAAAAATATATGTCTTTGACTTTTAATAAAAAATTAACTGAAATAAAACTATGAAGGTAGAAAGACAGTAACATTTAGTACTGTAGCGCATACCATGTTTTACATTGTATTCATCATGCATCTCTCTTATATATATATATACTCTTCTTCTCTAATATTTTCAAAACACCCGATGTGGGACTATTTGTGTAAAAATGTTTGTTTAAAAGCCTTCAAAAGGTATTAACTTTTTTCCTCTATTATTCCAATTATTGTTGATTTTTAATCAAATTAGTAATAATTCCTGTGAGAAAAGTACATAATTATTAGAAGAAGCTTGTGATAAATTACTTATTATATAAAAGCATGCAAAATAATATTTTATATATATCGAGTTGGTTCATGAACCAAACGAGTCGAACCATACTCAACTCAAGTTCAACTCATTTATTTAACGAGCATAATTTTTAACTCAAGTTCGACTCATTTGGTTCATGAACCAAGTTCAACGAATCAATTATCGAATCGAGTCTCGAACTATTTTCGAGTTGGTTCGGTTCATTGCCAGCCCTAACCACCACCATCTTCCTGTTGCTACCATTTCTCAACCGAATCGAGTGACTGAGGTACCAAATCAAAGCTCTCGCAAAATCCCACTCAACTACATGTGACCCAGGGTCGTTCAGAGAGGTAATACCTTTGTTTTTTATATTGATTTTTACGTTTAATATGAAGGTGAGAAAAACACAAGAAGATGGTTGAATTCTGTTGGTTTTTTCTTCGATTTCTCCTACTGAATTCAAGGATCAAAAGCAGTTAGATTACAGCTTCTGAAGTGATGTTCAGATTCTAAATGCAGTGGATAAAAACAGAGAGAGAGAAGAAAGACACAAAGCAATTATACAGGTTCCTTCCACAAACCGGAAGTAGTCCTGTCCCCCTTGCACTTCCAAGGAGAGTTCACTAAAATGTAATATCTGATTACAAATGCTCATTGCTAAAACTAACAAGAGACTTCAAATTACTCAAGCACAACTGCAAGAGATTTCCTATGCTCCTAAACACAATCAAGAGACTTCTATGCTCGAGCACAACTGCAAGAGACTTCTATTCAAACAGAATTACAAAGAAAAATGTTTGAGGTTAAACACTTGATATACAATTAGTGGTGTTCACAATACAAATCAGATACAAACTCTTAAGAGTCTAGAATTTATAAGATATGAACTTTGATAAGAAATTTTAAGTGAACTTTTGATGTAGAACAATTTCAGCAGAGGTTCAGCGCTTTTAAATTGTTGTTGAGTCTCTTTTTCAATTCTCTAAGTCTTCACTCATTTATATAGAGGTGTGAAATAGACGTTGTGAATTGCCAGCACATCAAAAAGAGTCGTTTGAAGCTTTGATCAATCACCAATGATCTTTTGCCTGATATGGTTATTGTCCTATGAAGGATCAATTTCAAATCCATTCCAAGTCTGAAGGAACATTGTTGCAGGTGTAGTTGTTATTCTTGTCCTGTAGCAGAGACACAAACTGAGTAGTGGAGGTAGTGGTTGTACACTTCGTACAATTGTACTTTGTCAACGCTCTTCAAAGAACAAACATCCAATGTCTTCAAATCCATTTGAATTAGCCGTTGCTTTACTCTTCTGGTCTTCTGCAATGCTAGGCGTGATTAAATCCTTTGAACAACCTTTGAAGCTTTAAGTCTCTCATCTCCTGATGAACTTCAGCTTCTGGTAATCTTGCTTCTGATGAGGTGCTTCTGATGAAGTTGCTTCTGATGACGTCATCACTTCAGGAGCACTTTAACTTCAGGAGCACTAGTCTTCAGATGCATTAAGCTTCATTTAATTTGTTGATTTCATTGCTCTCATTTGTTCTTCTAGTACCTAAGCTTTAAGTAGACACAATTTTTTTGTTTATGGTCATGTACACTTGAACAAATATTAGCATATCCAATTGACAATATTTAATACATTGTTATCATCAAAACTCTCAAGAGGTAATGTTAAACACACTTTGTTCCAACATAACACCCTTTTTCAAACATGATTCCATTTTTCTTGTGCTATTGCTTTTATCACTTTGTAAATGTAATTTTTAGTGTTCTTGTGAGTTTATAAATGAAAAAAAATATTTGCAACCAGTTCATTTTAAAATTTTAACGCTTTTGGAAAATGTATGAAATGTGAATTTTATTAGAGATATATGTCTTAGATAAGCATATAGATTCAACCGATTAATTTTCAATTGTAGGGATGAAATGGCACACCTTTGAAGGTCCATTTAGTATTTTTGGACTGTTAAAATATTGAGATGAGTTGACAATTATATTTGCGTCATCAAGATGACAACATATCGATTTATTATGATGTTTAGAAAATCATCAAAATCAGTGCCACACTTTGTGGTAGGCTTACACTGTTGATGGTCGGATTAGACAAGTGTACCAAATTGTTTACCAAGTAACAAAGTGATAAGTAAAGTATCGTATCCACAAGGATTGTCGTTTTGTCCAAACAACTTGCGTTACTTATTTTGAGTTGACGATATAAAATAAAAGAGATAAGGGTCAGAGATTGTAATTTTTATCTGTTTGCAACAGAGAAAGTTACATGTTTTTGGTTCCAGAAAAGTAAGTAGTGGTTAGGAATCTTTGAATCCCCCCTATTCATTTTGTTGGATATTAAATAACATTCATGTCACGTTTAGTTATCTCAAGTAGACTATACAAGTGATGAAGTCGTTGCGATGTTCTAACATAGTCGGTTGTCAAGTTGCACCTACTGATCGCACAGTGATCCTTACGTGCGGGGTCTATACTATCGCGGTTGATCTAGAATTATCCCTCCGATGGCTAACTACACCTGTTGATCGCAAGGTGATCCTTATGTGTGGGGTCTTGCTAATTCAAAGGTAATTGAAACATAAACTTAAATTGGCGTTCCTAGGTTTCCAGCGGCAATAAAGGCCAATGTTCCCAAAGTTCTTCCCATCTATGAATCTTAGGACACTCATAGCACACTCTCCTTCCCCCTAAGTAGTTCTACAAATGGGAAGCCCTATCAACATCTACCTTACCTAGAGGTCGAGGACAATGGTCTTACTAGGTTTATTCCCCTCGGTGCTTGTTTCCCTAATTACTAAACTAGTTACATCCTAGGTTCCCCAATATTAGTAATGTCACCTCCTAAGTACTTAGTACTAGGGTCAACTCTCTTTCGGTATCTTTCGTCTAGTTTACTAATCAATTACTTCCTAGACAAATAGTTACTAGTATAAGGACATAAATATCAAGATATAAGCATTAATATAGTAATAACATTGTTAAGCACTGTCACGACCTAAATATCTAATCTAGGGTTGCACCTCGCCAAAATAAATTAATCCTAAATAAAACTTAATAGCAAACATAAAGTAAACTAAAATAAAACGACATTAAATTAAATAATTATCCAACAAAAGTAAACAAAGATTCATCTTAGAACCATAACTTATAAATATCTAGTTACACATGATAACTAAGACAGAAATACTAAAAGATAAAAATATACCCTAGAAAAGATAGGAGAAGATAAAACTCCTCCTCGGCTCCTAGAATAGACTTCCACTTGAAATGCTTCAGTTATGAACGATAAATTGTGAATGAGGAAGACTGGTATTAACAGGGAAAGTTTCTACCTAACTTGGGCTAAAATCATGGGCTTCCAGGGGCAAAAAAGTCACGAAAAGTAACTTTTTTTCGCAAGTTACCATGTGCCTTGCACCTGAGGGCATGCCCCTGGCGCATGTGCCTGAGACTTTCAGGCGCCTTGCGCCAGGCACTTTAGTTCATTACTTCAACGCACTGCACACCTCCTGTTGTGCACCGAGCGCTTTAGTGCATTAATCTCTTGTTTTAATGTATTCTTTGTTTGTTGAGGTGTTTTCATCATAGTTAAGTTGCCTTGGAACTTGGGAACATAATTTCTCCCTTTGTAAAGTCTTTTGAGGCCTCTTGAATCTTCATTCATCATCTTCCCAAGGCCTAATAATCTTCGGAGGTCTTGCTTTGCCTTTTTTGCTTGATTTCTTTGTGAATAATTTTAAGAACCCCCTAAAATTGCTTTGTTTCGGGAAGAATAGAATTACATACTCAAATATAGAAAACATTAAAAATGTCCCGAAATCATAGGCAATTGATCTAATACTCCTCTTGTTTGCTGGTAAAACCTTACAAAATAGACTGAAAACATGCTAAGAATAACGTTAGATGACCTATCATCAACCGTCCATTTGATTTATTAAATGTCTGAGCTACTGTCTGGTGAAAATATTTTGTCACTGAATTTGAGTCAGGTTAGCGAAGCTGAAGTCTCTACTAAATAATGTAAACACAAGGAGACTCATTTGAAAATTCGTCAGAAAAATTATTTTTACTTAGTTTCGGGTGATTTTACATAGATGTTCAAACAAAACTATTTTGGTAAATTGTTTGAACAAAAAAATTATTCTATAAATTACTTTGATTTTTCTAAGTTCTCTCATAATTATTGAAGTATTCAAGAAAATGTTCCGTTTGAAATTTTTAAGAAAATACATCCTTAAATTTTAGTGTCGTCTGAGTTGACACTCTGTTTAGGTAAAATGTTATTAGTTAGTCACTACGGGTTACCTAACATATTAGTGAGGTTAGAGAAGTTGTGAACTTAAACCTCGATATTGATTAGGACTCGTCGAGCCATGATATAGAGAAGAGTTTTCTATTAGAGCCTCATGAAAGGCCCACATACGTAGTTTGTAAACTTGAGAAAAAAATCAGTTTTCCATCACTCAACTATCATAGCCTTAACCTAACCTTAGAGGAATGCTTGCCTAAACCTTAATTTGTTATCCTCGGTGTGTTGGCTAACATGATAATGATTTTTAGGTATAAACAATTTTAGCAAAGAAATCTCTTTGCAGTTGCTATGAATATTGTATTGTCAAAACACGATCAATAAAATTTTCAATAAAGTGATAATTTTTTACTTTATTATTTCTACTAGTTTTGGCAAATAAGTTTATTTAGGGAACTTAAATATAAAAGTATACTTTTTTTTTTGATAAAAATATAAAAGTATATTTACTTATTTGCATTAATTAAATTTTGAAATTAACTTTGACTCAATGTATCAAATGATATTCTAGAAAAATAAAATAAAAAATAATAATAATAAAATATGTATGAATGTTTGAAGTTAAAGTTTAAATTCACACACTAATTTGACCGAATATTAATAATAATGATTTTTAGGTAGTACAAATGTTACTGTAAAAAAAAAAAAGCAATAAAAATGTTGAACTATTATGAATATTATATTCAAAATACAAATTCATTAATTAAATTGTAAAATTAAACTTTGACTGAATTGACCAAATAATAATATTAAATGGTGCTATTTATTATGGGTTTGACTACAATATGTGGTTTTCACCTATAAAAAGATAAAGTTTGGTTTTTGTAATCTTTCATACAATAGCGAAAGAAAAAATGAAACTTGTGTTGTCTTTTAAAGGTAAACACAAATCTTGTTTATAAACTTGTTGTTCTTTTATCATTTCTTACAAACCTAATATATAAGATCATATTGCAGGCTAAGATCATTCGACACAAAATGGGTGAAGGAGAAGAGACAGAAATCAGAGTTATGGAGGAAGAAGAAGATTTGATCAGCAATCTTCCTGATGCACTTCTAGCTTATATCATTTCTCCACTTCCTTACACAGAAGTCGTGAGAACAAGTGTGCTCTCCAAGCGATGGGAATCATTGTGGAAACACACTCCTAACCTTAATTTTGACCAAAGACAAATGTTAAAGTCATTGATCAAAGAAAACAATCAAAATTCCAGACTAAACTTCTACTTTGCAGTGACTAGGCAACGTCAGGTACATTGTTATAAAAATTCATGTAAAAGTAGTTATGTGTTTTTTACTAGGCTTTAATATATGTTTTGTCCTTGCAATTAGGCGTCATTTAAAAATTGGTCCTTGTAATTGTTAATCCTAACAATTTACCCTTGCTTTGTTTAATCATTTAAAATTTCGTCCTTTAACCAACTTAATCACTGCCACGTCACTAATTTGATGATGTGACAATCACTGCCACACATGAAATTCCAATTTTACCCCTGGGTTTCCATGTGTGGCAGTGATTGCCACGTCATCAAATTAGTGACATGGCCGTGATTAAGTGGGGAGAGGGACGAAATTTTAAATGATTAAACAATGCAAGGGTAAATTGCCAGGATTAGCGATTACAGGGACCAATTTTTAATTAATGCCTAATTGCAAGGACGAAACACATATTAAAGCCTTTTTTACTATAAACTTTAGGTTTTAATTTAATAAAATAGATGAACTTTAATCCTAAAGGCTTTTCAAATATGATATATATTATTGGAATTTATGTATAACAGGTAGATCTTGAAAGTTATGAACTTTTTGCTGAAGCAGCCATGATGATTACATCAAAAATTGACAATCATATTGGTCCCTTGAAGAGTTGTAGCATTAGACACTTGCCTGAGAGTTGTGTAAGTGGGGATGTTGTAGGGTGGATGAGAAAATTACTAGACAAAGGGGTGATTAAGGTTTCAATAGAACGTGATTCCAGTGATTATCGTTACGGAGGAATACCAGACATGATTGAAAGGAATGCTACATCAACCATTGATTTACCTTTTGAGGTTTTCTCCAGTTTTAAGGTTCTTAAGTTGAAGAACTATCATTTTTTAACTACACCCTCCCTTAATCCCCAACAGATTTTGAATACTCTTGCTCTTAACAAAGTGCATATTATATCAAACATTTTTCATGATATTCTCTCTCACTGTTCGTCTCTTGAAAATCTTATCCTTGAGAAATGTGATTTCTTAACAGATGAGGTTAAGATTGTAAGTCCAAGCCTCAAATATATTAAAATTTGTGATGTGAATGAGCGTAGGATTTTGGTTTCTGCATTTAACATGGAAGTCATTGAGATTGACTCTGTTATCTGTAATCATGAAGATCTCATCTTAGAGGCCCCAAAACTTCGGGTTCTACGTGCTTACAATAATGTTCAAATGCTTGGACAAAATGTTTTTATAGATGGATGCAAGCTTTTGACAACAAGGGATATTATTGAAATTTGTGGTGGCATTTTGGTAAGTGTCTTCTGTACTATACTTCACTTGGATAGTTCAACAATGTCAATTTTTTTGATTGATGCGTATATTACATTTCTTTGTAGTTAATAGAGGTGCATGTAATCTAATGTTTTAAATTTTTGCTCCTTTACAATTCTACTAGGATATATATAAAATTTAATATATGGTTCATATTCAATTACTATTGAATGTTACAATCATGTACATAGATGCAATCATTAAGGTTAACAGGTGAGTTAAGGATAATGATTAAACTATAATATCCCTAATGCAAGTATGATTCCCTTTTGAGCCATTAAAAAGTTCATAGCTTATTATATGTGGACTAATTGAGTAATTGTGATAGGATAATAAAACTTGTTTATGGTATCTATTTAATGCTTAGGATGAACACCGATTGGTAACCTAGTATGCCATCAACACCCTATTGAATAGTAATAATGCAATTTGATTTTGTGGCTTAGAAAAGTGTCATGTAAAAAATAGACAATTATATTTTAGTTTTTGACCGATCATGAGTATCTATTATTTAGATCGTTAAGTAATGCTAATTAAATTTTACAACAACCAAAGAATTTATATAAAGAATTGAAATTTTGGTTGTATCCTCCAAATGTAACAATACTATATTTTATGAACATTTATGTCTATTTGTTTTATAATTATATTTTCTGATTGTCTTAGGGTCATCGAGGTTCTAGCATGGGAAGTATCTTTAAAAATTTGGTTACCCTTTGCCTTGATTTTGAATTGAATGGTAATAGAAATGTCATAGCTCTTTCTTTTGCACTCAAGTCCTGCCCCCAACTAATGAATCTTCAAATAAATAACAAGGTATGCTTAGGATTAATTTAGCTATACATATACATACATATACATATATATATATATATATATATATATATATAGGATTTTTCGTATTTTTTATTTTAGTTTGCTCATGATTGCAGTCATTATGCTTAACTATATTTTTTTTTTGACATTTAACTCTCACACTCTAGGCCAATTTGGATTACTATGATCAAAATGACAATGGTTGTCTTCCTTACCCCGGAGGTTTGTTTTGGCTGAAAAGAGAGCCGTGTAGGTGTGTCAGCCACAACCTAAAGAATGTTTGTATAAAGGGATACAAAGGTGGAGAGCTTGAATTTGAGTTCGTTAAGTACTTAATATTAAATGGCGGATTTATGGATAATATTACAATTTGGTTTTTGGATGACTGCTCATGGGATGAAGTCGTAGCAACTGCATGTTTACGGTCATATCCGAAGCTCTCTCCGAAATTATCCATTGATCTGAAACCTGGGATAGAGTACATAAGAAAAAATGGTGGTAGCTTTGATGAGTGGGTTCGAACCCTAAAATAAACCGCTTGATGAAAAACTGAAGTGTTTTTGTTTTTATTACTCCTGGGTTTAAACCTCCTGAAGTTTCTATTAGATTTATGTTAGTATTTTTTGTTTTGCTTGCTTTGTATGGATTTTAATTTGATAGTTTTCTATCTTGGATTTTCATATGTTCTCATGTTCTCTGAATACTATTTAGTTATATTTATATCAATTTTAAAAATAAACAAGTCATATTGTTGGATTTATAAAAGGTAAAACACACATGCACATATTTGCTCGCTCGTATTGCAAATTAATGCAGAAGGCTACAAGCACAATGCGTCTAATGACATGCCTATTGTAGTATGCACACATTAAATCCATGTGGTTTTTTCCCTTTACTTATCTTAAAATCCCATTCATTCATATAAAATGGTAGTTTATGATCTAATTTATGTTTACGCAACACATGTTTTACCACTAGACATATATCAATATAGGTATGAACAACTCATGATTATGAAGATTATTCTTCTCATTAGCGAAATTGTGGATCTACTTTTTTTTTTGAAATAGTAAATTTGATTAATAACATATAAACTCAACATTCTAACTAATCGTTCTTTTCACTTTATTTATCAAATGATATTAAAGCTAGACTATTTTTTCATATCGATTATTGCACATTTTGTTTTTATGTATTTTGTTTAAAAAATATACACAATCTATCAAGTTAGTAAATGTTTATTTGGATTGGCGATGAAGTTGACAAAATCATCGTGTACCTATACAATTATAGAAAAAACTAAGCATTAAAGTTTCAATAGAATGACAATGTAACATTGAATACCGTGTATTTTATTTTGAAAAATTTACACAAGTTGTCAAGTCGTTAGATGTCTATTTAGATGGGTGATGAAATTGACAAACTAACTTGGTGTATACAGCAAAAACTATGCTTTAAAGCTTCACTAAAAATGCCACTAACTTCAAGAATTTGTCTCGAAATATTATGCGCTTCAAGTCTGAAAAATATTCCTGCTCGGAATATTCCTACAACGAAATATTTTGCGCTTCATGAACTTGTCTCGAAATAATCCTTTCAGTCGTCTTTCAAAATTTTTAAGGCTTGGAGTACTTATATAGATTGCCATTGGTTGGTTTTAGATACTTGGCGCAATGATTTTATTGGTAATGGGATGCATCATTTGATCCTTTCAAGGTGACTTCTAAGTTGAGGGCTCAATTAAGTCTCTCACCGATAGACCATTACCAATACACTCTTAGATTTGATCACATATATTGATAATTTTTTATTTTTTTTATAACGTTCAGTGGATTGGAACTAAAACAAAGTGAAAAGCAATAAATGTAATTTTTTCCAATTCATTAAAATATCGCTTTTTGTATTTTTATTTAAAAAAAAAATTAAATTGAAGAATGAAGTGCATGTCGGTGAAGCAAGGACAATCATTTTCCCAATATCAAATTTACTAGTTATATTGGAGAAATGCTTGCTTAATCTTCTCCATGGATGCCACCGTAAGCACCTCATGAAATGTTAACAAAATAGCAGTGATGGTGGTTATGGAGTGGCGGTTTGGGAGCAGAGAGGGAAGGGGGGAGAATGAGAAAAAATAAGATGTGCGTGATCAAATGTGTGGAATTGATTAATCTAGTGGTTATTAAATGTGGTTCAACGGTGAGAGATTTAATTGAAACCTCATCCTAGAACTCCACAATTTTCAATTCAAAATTATTACAAAAATCTTGGTTGATAGGTTAGCAATTGTCTGCATGCGCATTATTTTTTATTTTTTTTGTCTTGCTGAGGAAGTTTTGAGTAAAATTATTGAGTTTACGTGTGTTTCTGGATCCTTGTTTACTATGTCATACTACCATGGTATGTCATTGGATGTCTGTTATGCATTTAGCATTTTTATGTTGAGACTTATGGTCAAATGTGGAATATTGATAAGAGTAAGTTATTCACATGTGATATGACTACTAATCGCAAATTTATGCTAGCTCATCTTTGTGGTTTCTCGCATGGTGTCATCCCCTTTCAATACTTAGGCTATCCAATTTTTCAAAGGAAGCCTAAATGTATTCACTTCCGAGGCCTCTTAATTGGGAAATTTCATGATAACCCTTACCTACCAGCGTTTTAAGGGTGTTATTACATTTATTTGGAAACCACCAACCATTAATTGGGCCAAGGTTAATAGTAATGGTTTTGCGCTTGGTTTACATGCCTCTTGTAGAGGTATTTTCTGTGATCATAGAAGCACACCCATGGGTTGTTTTGCTAGCAACTTAGGTGTTATGGCTTTTTTTGAAGCTAAAATAACTGGTTTTATTCTAGCAATGGAGTTTGCTTTGCAGTTTGCCTAGCACCGAATTTGGATAGAAAGTGATTCTTCGAGCATTGTTCAAGCCTTCAAGAAACCTATCATTATTCCATTTCGCTTGAGTAACCGTTGGTATCAATTATGTTTGTTCTCATATTTACCATGAAGAAAACTGTTGTGTGGATAAATTAGCCATTAATGGTCATAGCACCCTTGGATAAGAATGGTTTGCCTAATTACTGGTTCCCTTAGATTTTTTTTTTCTTGTGGTTGTTCATTTTGTTTTTGAGGGTTTTCGTCTAGTCTCCCTCTTGTATATACCTTTTTTTTTTTAATGATATATAATGAGTAGGCGGTAGATGTTGGTAGTTTGAGTTAGGTGTCTATCTAGTTGAGACATTTCTAATTCAACTTGATGTCTAACATATCTCTTGGTTTATGAAAAAAAAAAGAAGTTTAAGCATGCCCATTTTAATTAGTGTGGTTACAACAATATGAAAATTAAAATAACATGCTTAGTTTTAAGGTTATCTTTAATATAACTGGACTTACACACTTATTAGCACAATGATATTTTCACAATTATAAGGATAGTTTAAATGACACTCTTACTTTTAGAGCAATTATAAATATCAATGTTCTACAAATCGAGTGTTAACTCGCTGAGTTTACCGAGTTTACGTTTTTAGGTACCAAAATCGTGTCAACTCAGAGGTAAACTCGATTTCTGGTAACATCGGAATGTTTGACGAGTTTGACTCGAGTTAACTCGGTCAAACTCAGTAAACTCGGGTAAAATCAGGGTAAACTCGGGTAAACTCAAGTAAAATCGGAATGTAAGTCTATTTTTTTTTTTTTATAGTTTTATTAACAACTTCAGAAACTTACCTTTTGGATGGTTAAGACTTAGCAGACTTATGCTTTATTATGGTGGTTGAAAACCTTTATAATTTAGTCATATTTTACACTATTTGAACTATTTACAATATTATATTAGTTTACGTATGTCATGTAAATAATAAATTTTATTTAATTTTAATTTTAGGTAAACTCGTATGGGTTCTCGAGTCGAGTTTACCTAGACAAAACGAGTTGAGGTAAACTCTCTAGTTGTAAAACCTTGATAAATATTATAAACTACACACATTTTAGTTTTACTCACGCTTTTTGATTAAAAATGGTCATCTGATACTTATAGAAGAAAAAGTTATCCTTTACATACACTAACAAATTTCGAAAGTGCATAAAACCGTAACAAATAATATAATGAAAAGTTTATTGTCTCTAAAGGGATTTTCGTCAACTCGACAATCACTAATCTTATTTATAAGGGGTTTACGAGTTTTCACTTTTGAATTATGTGCTAAATGCGAGTAGTAGTTTGCAAAAAAGTAAATAGTTTATACAGTGATTAGAATTCTTTGAATTCCCTTTGTCTTCTTTGTCGATTTAATGCAATATTTTATTCCAATTATGGTTAAGTACTTGATAAACGGTAGTTTGATTATGAAACCGTGATGAATCTATGAAATTAATTATGGTAACTATTCTTAAATAGAGTGGTACAAAGTAAATACTCAAAGGATGATTCATAATCAAACATCATACTTAAAAACCCTAATTTGATTAAGATATATAAGCAACTTTCAATTTTAGTTCTCGTTTGGGTTAAAGCAAGGTAAGTCAGCCATATACCTTAAACCTAGGGATCATATAAAATAATGGGTTAATAGTGCTTTTCACCCCTGTAATATATGTCATTTTTGGTTTTCGTCCCTATAAAATTTTTTGTTTGATTTGCACTCTCGTATAATTTTTATTTTCCGGAAAACACCCCTAATAGGCCATTTTCAGAATTTTTTTTCAAGAAATTTTGGTTTTTGAATGACCTATTAAGGGTGTTTTCCGGAAAATAAATTTTTTATTAAGGGTGCAAATCAAACCGAAAATTTTATAGGGATGAAAACCAGAAATGACATATATTACAGGGGTGAAAAACACTATTAACCCTAAAATAATCCTAGGTCTTAGTTCTCCTTAAGGTATATATAAGATACAATTAGGAATTATTTCTGTCTAGGGGTATTTAAGCATTACAACCTAGGTCTTAGTTCTCCTTAAGGTATATATAAGATACAATTAGGGATTATTTCTGTCGAGGGGTATTGAAGCATTACAACGGATGGAACGCCTGAAAATTATATAATAATGTAAATCATAATTGAATAAAGAAATTACATTAATTAATTCAAACAAACAAATAGAGGTACATCTTAAAACCCTAATTAGAGAGAGTTTAGTTGCTCATGCTAACAGAAAAAATACCTCACTACTAAAGAATGAAGATGGGGAAACCATACCTTACTACTAGATGCTTGCCTTGCTACTAGATGGGAAAAATTGTACCTTACGACTAGATGCTTTCTTTGATCCTTGCCTACACCTCGCACCATCAAGTTTCTAAATGATAAAAGCGTTTGCAAGGGTCTATATTCATAAGCAAGTTTAGAACTAGGCTTTTCTTGACTTCATCCACCTTGAAAAACAAGCCAGAAGGCAAAATTACTCGGAACCATGAGTCCGGGATCATGTTGAGATGCATTGTGCAGGGATTTTGCCTCATTTGTAGGTGCCATGTGCCTGGGACAAGAAAACGTGCGGAAATTGCCGTTTTTCTTCCTTCTTTAAGTGATCTTCTTCTATGCTTCATCTTTGAATTTGGGACACTATTTTCTGTCATTGTATTTCCTTCAAAAAAAAAACTTATCAAACCCCTTTTATCTTCATTATCTTTCCTCCACAACTCTATGTGATGTCTTGATTTGCGGAGTTACATAGTTTGTGTCCAAAATGACTCAAAACACCTATGAAATTGCCGATTTCTGGAGAAAATAGAATTACATGGACTCAAATGAAAAAAATACATAATGTCCCTGGAAGCATAATCAACTCCTCTATAACACCTTAAACTGACCTTAGACTCTAAAATGACTCAAAAATATAACTAAAATAACGTCAAATATTATGTCATCACACCCTCAAACTAGGTTTGTCTTAGGTTGAAAAAGACCAAAAGTATTGACTTTAAGGTTTTGTACTTTTGTTTAGGCAACAACTTGCTTATTGTAAAAGTTAAATAATGAAAATAAAAATTATTATCGAATTTATATAAGATGAGTATTTTAATTTAGTTTTTATGAATATTATGCCTTTTATGTTTAGAATTTTGTTCATTAATGTCCGATATGCCTTTTAACATTGGCCTCATTTAAAAGAGTTCTAGCAATTTCTTGCAATGCTATATCTTTCTTTTTAACAACTTCATTTTGTTGAGTTGTTCTTGGACATGAGAATTATAAGAGATATCATTCTTATAAAAAAAAAATGTCTTGAAGCATTCATATTAAAATTCTTCTCCATGATCACTTCTCACTGAAATGATCTATAAATCTTTCTCATTCTGAATTCCTTGTTTGAAGAATATAACCCATGTGAATCTAGAAAGTTCATCTACGATGACAATATTTCTTTCCTCCAAGACTATCTATATTGAATTTATAATATTTTCCGAAATGCTTGGAAATAGCTATGAATCTGCTAGTAAGATGAAGCTAGCAATTTACTGCGGATTTATCCTGCCAATGTCCTAGCGAAATAGTTAGAAAACATAAACTTTTGAACACTACATTGCTACGTATTAATTAGGAACTAGCTGGGATTTTATTAAAATTAGTTTCCGATTTGCTAGGAAATATTTTGATAGATAATTTGCCGCCCAATCTATGCTACGCCCCGTGTGATACGCAGCTAAATACGTTTTGCTAGAAATTAGCTACGGATTAGCTACGAACGGATCCTTAGCAAATTACTGATTTTCTTGTAGTGTATTTTGATATGTCCAAAGCCAAATATTTGAACAATTAGATTTCAATTCTATCTCAGGTAGAGCAAGCACACCAAAATGATATTTTGTTTTCATTCCTCTAACCCAAAAGCTTCTTAGGGTTAGAAATGTTTCCAAGATAATTTAACCATATATGCTTGGTTAATAATTCAAATATTCTTGAATCTGAGCCCCCACCCTCGTCTTTGGGTAGGCAATTCTATGCCAAGCTATTAGGTGACATTTTCTTTAATCAGTAGTAGAACCCCATTTAAGGTTCCTACAAATACATTCACAAATGGATGCAGGAATGTTGCAAGTTTGCATTATGTAGCCATGGATATTTGTCAAGGAAGATTGGGATAGGGTTACACGACCTGCAAAAGAGAGGTAATTTGCTTTCTAGAAAGATAATTTCTTTCTCCTTTTATCTATAAGAAATGAACAAGCACTCTCAGTAATGTGTCAATGGATCACGGATGCAAGAAGATAAGTTTCAAGATCATTAGTTTGATCGACGTCCAAAATATCACAAATTATTTGATTATTATCTTCTCTTAAGTTGTTAGAGAAAAAAACTATGTACTTGTGCAAATTTACCTTCTGACCAGATTTATTGCGAAAATCATCCTAAACAGAATATGGATAAGATAAGCTTGATCAGTTGTAGCTTCGACAATCATGATTAAGTCACCTTCAAACATCATATGAGATAAAGAATCAACAACAATACCTCTACCAAAACTTAGCTGAGACCAGGATCCATTGTTCAACAAATCATGGATTCTATGCCCATTCTTTCTAGAGCAAGCATAACTAAATCAGGTGAAACTGGATCTCCTTGCCTCAGTCCTTGAGAAGATTCCAATGAATCAATTCTGGTGCCATTCCAATCAAGGGACATGCAAAATACACAAAATAATTAAGAGAATGATATGTTGAGGAACTTTAAGCTTCATAAGTGTATCTGATTATGGAAGGCAACATAAGGCATAACTATGCGGAAAAACTGAGTTATCGTTTTTGTAACCACTTGATAAGCCATATTACTGAAATAAGAGCTTGTTTTGTTTCTTCCATAGTAACATCACTATTACGGAAATTAGGAAAAGATTTAAGGGAATGATACAATCTATATCTATGTTTTGTAAACACATATTGATTCATTATTCAAGTCTCATAAGAATTCTTTCTTTCATCTTGAAAATATTACCAAGCACATCTATATTCCACGACACAACTTAGTAGAAGTGTTACTAATATTTTCTAACCAGTTATCTAAATTATGCAAAGAGTTAGATACATGGTGTTTGAAATCCAGATGATCTACGCCATGGTGCCAAGAAATTGAAAGGTTTATTCTTACGTTGACCATCACCTGTCATCTGAATCCAAAATCCAAATGATCAGAAGTTGGAAGAGGAAGACGAGTAACGTTACTATATGAGAAGATATATTGCCAATGAGGGTTGCAAAGAACGCGACCAAGCCTTTCAAAAACTTGACCTCAATTCCAAGTGAAATTGGATATTGCATATGCAAGGTCAAGAAGATTGTAGTCATAAACGCAATTTTCAAAAGCCTGACAAGAGTGACGGTTATCATACGCACCACCCGTTTTCTCATGGTCGAAGAGAATCGTGTTATAATCCCCAACCAGACACCATGGAGGATAAAATTGTAGCATTGAACTAACAAAGCTCTTCCCACATTTCCTCTATATGACCAATTTGAGGACTATCGTAAGTTATAAAGAAATACCAATAGTTTAGAGAAGACGCGTTAACATCAAGATGTATGCAATTTTTTGAAGTAGAAATGATTGTAATATAAATACAAGAAGGTTTCAATAGGCATTAAATACTTCATGTGAAACCATGAGCCTCCACATTCCCCCCTTTTTGGAGTCCAATCTTATTCATTACAACCTTAGCTTTCCTCCAACTCCCCGTCAATTCCATACTAGACTGTTCATTGAGAACTATTTATGATTTCGGGTAACTTAGGCCCGTTGCTTCCCAGCTGCATATCAATGTCAGAATGCTTCAAACTATTTTGCATCTCCAAATCTGGCGTAGTCTTAGAAATGGTACCCTTCCTGGTTACTGGCCCACCAGGAAGGGCAAGAAGTCTCTTAACACAATCTATGGTCTTTGTGTTCGGTGTAACTTCAACTTCTGCCAGAGGGTTTTTTCGTTTGAGCAACGTTTTGGTCACATCTTCATGTTGTTGTTAATGTGTTTGTGCTCTAACATAGAATTGTCATTTTTTCGGTGGAATGTTAGAGAATTTAGATGAAACACTTAAATATGATGCATTAGAAGCTGCATTGGGTTTCATAAATCATAGGCATAGTCTTTTTTCATGCTAGTACTAGATTGAGAGTTCAATCATTTTCCTTTAGTATTCTTGAGTATTTTATATTTCTCCTTGCTTATTTCTCTCTCAATGAATCACTTGAGGTATTTTGGTGGGTCCACAACCACAGGGTTTTTGTTAATATTAGCATCAGTATTATCTTCGGTTTCAGGCACAATAAAAAGTGTCGCTTTTGTCACAAGTCGTAGCTCAACTGTCCAAAATACCGAAATTGTTAGGTCGGACTAATGACTATGGTTCGAACCCCCGCCTTCTCCATCTGTGACGTCAGCCCTGATCTTAATTTCTTCAGTACATGTTTTCCATGGTTTTGCTGTTGTTTCACTGCTTGTAACTTCTGGTTTATCGAAGTTTATGGGGTTGTATCAACTGTTTATTGCTGAAACGATCCACACACACACACACATATATATATATATATATAGGGGATGTATCAAATGAGAGTAGTAGTTAAAATGAGAAATGAGAGTACATAATGACCATTAGATTAAATCAATGGTTATGATTAAATTAAGTTTTCAAGTGTTATGTCCCTTATGATCTCTCTCTCCACCTCTTCGGTTTCTGCTTCTTCGCAAGCTTCCTGCAGCTCCTTTCCACTCAACATAACAACAATGAATTCCACCTTCTCCAAAGGTTGCACGCCATCATTGGTCCCTGTGGCCGTGAAGTTGTGTTGTATAGAATTAAGAAATCACAATCCTCCCCAACCAGCCTCCACTTGCCTTAGACACAACCTACCGTCACTGCATCCGTCGTGGTGTTGCCGGTGTGCCGCCGCGTCGGGGTTTAAGGGAAAATGATGAATTGGGGTTATGGCAGAATTTTTCACAAGCAAATTTGTTGAGGTATAAAAGAGGCTTCAGATGTTTGATGTGGCTTTTCAGATGTTTGATGAGGCTTTTCAAGCTATTTGCCGGTGTTGTTTGCAACAAATTTTTGTTTAGAGAACTTGTTGGCAACGATTAACAATTGTTCACTTAATGGAACAATTATTTATTTGTTTGAGCTCAGGGATAAGGATTTGAAAGTTTTAGGTTCAAAACAAGACGAAGGAATAAATATTTATCTAACAATTAACATTTGTCATTAAAAAATTATTAGTATTATTCACTTAATTTTTTATGAATTTGAAATTAATTTATAATTATTTACTCAGAACCTTTTTATAAGAGACAAATAATTCAATAAAAGCTTATGAATTTAGTCTATGTTATGAACCAGATAAATTAACTTATACTTATTTGTCTTTCATAAAAAAGATTAGAGGACTACTTAAATTCATTAATTAATTAAAATGCACAATTAGTATGGGTTGATGATTACCTCATTCATTAAATGAAAACACTTGATTGGGATAGAGGAATAATAATTTACTTATTTATTTATTTTAATTTAGGGTTAATAGGTCTTTGTCTGCTGTAATATAGGTCATTTTCGATTTTTCCTCGTGTAAAAGTTTTTTTTATTCACCCCTGTAATTTTTTTTATTTACCCCTTAATAGGCCAAACAAAAATGAAAATTTCTTAAAAAAATAAAATAAAATTGGTTTTTGTTTGGCCTATTAGGGTGGTAAATAATTTTTTTTTTACAGGGATGAATAAAAAAAAATTACAGGAGAAAAAACCAAAAATGACATATATTACAGGGAGTTAAGGGGTTAATGACCTATTAACCCTTTAATTTATATTGAGATAGAGGATTTGGCATTGGTCTTAGCCCAATACTATGAGCGAGTGCTTTTGAGAGGCTATGATCTCTCCATTTTCTATTATCTACATTTTTTTAAGTAAAAAAATTTAAATAAAATAAAAAGAAAGATACGAAGATTGGAGGTATGAGAACTGACCCATGTACAATCCATATGAAAATACATCGTGATAAACCATATCGACCGGTCCTAATTTATTCTAACAAAAATCACTAGTCACATTCGCAACCCAGCAAACCTGCCTACGGGCACGAAACCAGGCTAAAAAAAAATATAAAAAGTGAACTTCTACAAAAACAGTTAGGATATAAAAATGGTGAATGGATCGACCGTCATCACGGTAACAAATCCAAGTGCCAACAACTCCCTAATCTATATCTACATTTTCCCCGCTACTATGACTTCAAAAATATAAATACAAAAGTGTGATATTAAATGAGTCCAAATCTTTTTTATATACCCGAAAATATTTAAAAACTTTAGTAATAGAGAGAAAAAATGGAGAAGATCCAAACTCGCTTTTGAGCAAGTTTGGGTTGAGTGCCATGGCCTGAGTTGAGTTAGTGCTTCTCTAAGTGTTTGGGTTGGCTTGGTTGAGGGTGGAAAAACAAAACGGTAAAGTGAACCACATAGTTAAGTGAATTATTGGTTCAAACATATCCGAACCAAACAGGATTTTTTGCGGTTTTTTTTTTTTTATTTCGGTTGGTCTAATTTGTGGGTTTTATTGAGTTGATTCGATTTTAAACACCCATAACTAAGAGAATTTCATTAAACCCTATGAGGAGAATTTTTTTTTTCTCCTCATAGGGTTAAAACTTAATGTATGTGGTTCGAAAGGTGAGAAAGGAAAATGAGATTATGAATATGGTTGTACAAAATCAATACAATCTTGTAGAACAAATTTCGGTCGTTGTTGTTCTTTTTTTCTTTCTTTCTAGGTTTTGGTTATTATTTTTCTGGATTTTTCTTTAAAACTAAACATTTTAAAAGGAAATGTTAACAAATGTCTTTTGCACACTTGTTTTTTTCTTTAAAACTAAACATTTTAAAAGGAAATGCTAACAAATGTCTCTTGCACACTTGTTAAAGAATTACAAATAGAAAGAAAAGACAAAATTTATATAAAAAAATTACTCTTTTTCAACTTATAAAAAGTAGATAGAATACACAAATTTTAAAATGATATTTCCTTTTTTTTGATTTCTTAACAAATATCACTTGAGCACTCGTAAGCATATTTAAAAAAATACAACCTAGTTGAATAAGATGAAGGTTAATCAATAAATTAATTTGGAATTTTTATTTTGAATTTGATGAAGACGATGAAAATTGTGAAGAAGATGATGGAGAAAATAAAGAATATGAGATTTTTTTATTTAATTTTAATAATTTCTTTTGTTGATTTAAACTTGTGTCAACATCTAACAAAAACGTAACACGATATAACAAGGTGGGATGAAAAACGCAACGATGCAAGTGTTGTATAAGTTAAAAGACCAATATTGAAAAATGAAAATGGTCATTGTGATACAAAATTAAATTTAAAGATATGTTTGATGTATTTGACCTCAATTTGTATAATCAATTTATTGTGAATTGAAATATTTGATTTTTTAAATGGAGTAAATTTTTATTTTAAGATTATTAAAGAGTGTTTTGAGGAACTCATTAGCAAGATTAAATATTAAAATCAACATACTTTATTAATAATAATAATAATAATAAAGTATTTATCATAATAGTTCTTAAAAGAGTGTTAGGAGCGCTCATTAGCATTGCTCATATTATTTTTGTTGAAAAATAATATGATAAATACTATCGAGTGCCTTTGATAAATACTAATGAGTGCCAAACTCTTTTAAGAACTATAAATGATAAGTATTTATGAAAATAAGTGTATTTAATGCATTGAAAATCAAAATATTTAACACTTTTAGAGAGTACTCCCTCTAATTTTATTTATAAAAGATATTTGACTCAACAAAAGTTGATTTGTCTCGCTAATTTTTTTAACTAAATACATTAATTTATGTCGACACAAATTTCTCTTATAAATAAAACGGATGACATAATTGCTTATTTTTAAATGTTTAAAAAGCGTCTCAGAGACCCTCATTAACAAGAGTCATGAATGCCTCATTATAACATCATCATTAATCATGTCATTTTAGTACTATGATTTTAGTACTATGTCATTTTACTACTATGATGTTATGAACTAAACTGATCATTTGTCCTAGCATCTTGTCGTTATCTCATCTATTATCATCATTATCTTCTCTAAGCACTGAATCATCATTGCATCTTTAAGATTAATCCTGCTTTTATCACTAACTCATCATTGCATCTATTTAACATACAATATTTAAATCGTAAAAGCATGGATTGTTTTTTATTTCGAAATTATAACGTATCATATTTTAATTGGCATTTTAATTTCCCCTAGCACAACATGTTACTTAGTATTGGATGATGATTTGGAAATGTCCCATAAAATTAAATTTGCTTATGATGAGTTGTCTATTAGGAAGAGAGTTAAATTGAAGGGAGTACCGTTTCCAAACACTTGAACATGACTCATGAGAGAGTGAAAGTGAGTTTGTGCAACAAATTCTTTCTTGTGCAATTTTAGTTTTGTATAGGAAATAAACAAGGGGATAATGATCAACTTCAAGTTCAACAATCTATTGCTTCATATGCTATCCAAATCATCTCAGCATCAACACATTGCGTTCTTCGAACTATATTTATGAGTTTAGTCATTTACTGTAGACCTACTTTGGATTTTTATCAAAATTTTCAAGTAGTGTTTGTTATGAGATTTGTTAATTAACGAGGTTGTTCACTCTTTAGCAAGAATGACTTCACTAATTCCTATAATTCCCACTACCATGTTTGTGCATCACCTTGTATTTAGAACAAGTTTCTTTTCATTTATGGGTCATGTTAATCGGTATTCGATGAACATTGATTAAGAAATCCATAAATATCTAAAAATAAAATATAAATTGTTATTTTTGATCAAATAATAATTAAATACTTGTTTTTTTTAACAAGACAGAATAAAATATGTATTAATATATTAAAAGAACATTCCCCTTAGCACAAGACGTTCCAAAGAAGAATAACAAAGTTTAACAACAATGATCGAAAAAAAAGAGCAATTCGGAAAAAACACCACATGAAAAAATACATTAGCCAATGCCCAAGCATACAAAAGGACATAGCCACCAACTATGAAAAACCAGCGTCAAATGGAGGTTATTTTCTTTCGGCCACCAAAATGAAAGCAACTTGATTTTTTTTCCATAAGCTAATCAGTTGAGCTTATTTTATTGTTAAAAATCCAGCTATTCATTTCCTTCCAAATTACCCAATAACAAGAAAGCCAAATTAAGTGCATTACGTCTCACTGAGATTACGAGCCACTTGCTACGTTACGAACTGAATAAAATGATCAAAAATTCAAAGGGGATCAACCGAAATAAAACAAAGCCAATTGCGCACAAGATACCAAAGAGAGCTCGCCACATTACAAAACAAAAACAAATGATCTATCGATTCTACGCCACAACCATTAACACAAAGTTGAGCGCCAGAAGTAATTATGCCTCGCTTAAACAAATTATCTCTGATAGGCAACCTGTTGCGGAGAAGCCGCCAAACAAATAAAGAGACCTTCAAGGGGACATCCTTCTGCCAAATAGAATTAGAAACAACAATAAAATGACGTGGTTTCTTAAAAGTGAAAAACTGACACGCACTGAATATCTTGCATTGGGATCAAACTGCCAAATCCACTTATCCTCAACATTAGCCTACAAAAAGACATTATGAAGCATTTCCCCACACTCTCCTACCAAATCCTCCTCCCACACAAACAACCGGCACCTTCATTTCCAAGATTCACCTCCCTCACCCCAATATAAAGAAACATATATGCCACTGTTATAGATCAATTTTTAGGCAAATCAAAGACCCATCTAAACCTGTCACAAAATCACGTAGCCACTGATCAATCTAAAAAAGAGTATCCGCACCATTACCCAACTCCCGTCCTAAGTTATCTACAAACCAACCCCCCTCATCTAAGCCAACCCATCTCGGATACACATAAGATCCTTCCACCATTTACCGTCAACCTAAATCCTATACCACACCATAATCCCCCTATATTCGTCATCAATCTCCAACACCATTTACCTAAACGAGCATAATTAAATTCCCTCATCCACCTAACCTCCAAACCCCCATACTCCTTTCTCAAACAAAGAGATTCTCAATCAACCCAAGTAATTTTCCTATTATCCTCACCAGCCAAAAAAAAAATTAAAATAGATTCAATAGAGGAAATTAAACCTGAGGGAGCCTTGAAAAGGGAAATAACATAGACATGAAGAGATGGCATGACAGACTTTAGGAGAAATATCCGACCACCCAAAAATAAATTTCTATTTTATCAACCTGACAGCCTACCTTTAATTATGGTGAGTAACATATTCCGGAAACTCAACCGCCGAGCATCACCACCAATAAGGACACACAAATACTCGAAGGACAGCCGCCTAATTTTACAATTCAACACTGAAGTTGTCTTACTCAACCAAAAATCATTTACATTAAAATCAATTTTTGAGATTGATCATTTTACATTTTAATTACTCTTTATTCGAATATATAAGATATTGATTTCAATAGAAGTTTCTCTATTAGTTTCTTTAAGGCTTTTATAAATTTTTCTAAAGGATTTGTTATTTTCTTATCAAAATTTTCTATATTATGTATTTTCAAAAAGAATTATGTCATACCTTTTGTAACAAAAAATAAGTATATATTAAAAGGGGTTAATATGTTTTTACCCCCTGTAATTTGGGTGAGTTCTGGTTTACCCCCCTGTAAAAAAAAAGTTTAGATTTCAACCCTATAATTTAAGATTCTTTCGTTTTAAACCCTAAGGCTATCTGACTAGGAAAAAATGCTGACGTGGCGTACTGACTATGCATATTTGATTATGTGGCACGTTGACAGTATAATTCATTTTATTTTTTAAGGTCACACGTGGCATTTAACCTATTTTTTAAAATAAAAATAATATAAATGAAATTATATTAATTTAAAAATAAAAAATAATTTAAAAAATATGAAAATTAATTTTCGAAAATAAAAAAACCGTAAATAAAAATATAACCGAATTTTCTAAAAAAATAAAAAATTCTGAAATTTAATTTTTAAATTAAAAAAAATTTAGAAAAACAAATTTGAAATTAAAAAAAAGTTTAGTTTTTTTTTTCGAAATAAAAAAGATTTTTAAAATTTTTTTATACCCAAAATAAAAATTCTGGAATTTTTTTTTTAAATCTGAATATAATTTTTTTTTTTATAATTTACGTTAAAATATGAAAATAAAATTTTGAAAATTATATAATCTGAAAAGAAATCCGATAAATAAATTTTTTAAAGAACTATTCTAGAAATAATTTTTTTTATGTTCTATTTTACTTTAATTTGTTTTATTGTCCTCTTTAATTGTATTTTTCTTTCGTTCAGATTGAAAAAATTACAAAGTATACCTTTTTTACAGATCGAGGTGAGGAATTCAAAAAATCTATTTTATTTTAATTTTCAAAATCTTGATTTCATATTTTTTTATTTTTTGAAAATAAATCTAAATTTGTTTATGATTTTTTGAATTTTTTAAATTTAAAAAAAAAAACTGATTTTTTCAATTTTGAAAAAATTAATCAGAATTTTTTTCTATTTTTAAAATTAAATTTCATTCTTTTTATTTTTAAATTAATATAAATGAAAATAAAAAATTAAAAACAAAATTAATTATACAGTCATTGTGCTACATCATCCAAAAATGCTGACTCAGTGTGCCACGTCATCATGTTTTCACAATTAGATGACCTCAGGGTTTAAAACGAAAGAATCATCAAATTACAGGGTCTATTTCGAAAGAATCATTAAATTACAGGATTGGAATCTAATTTTTTTTACCAGGGGTAAATCGGAACTCGTCTAAATTACAGGGGGGTAAAGATATATTAACCTTATTAAAAGTAAAAAAAAAAAAAAATCATTGAGCTAACACCTTAACAAAAAATAAGTATATATTATTAAATTTCTATTATTTTCAAAACCAAAATAAAAGTACAAAAATGAAAGTTTAATCATAAAATAAATAAAAAATAAAATATAATGGTGAGCCTTTTGACAATAATAAACATCACATAAACACAAAATTTATAAACATGTAGTGTAAAAATACAAATAAATATAACATATAAAGATCTAATTCGCATCCCCAAACTTCCCTCGAGGACTTTCTCCCTTGTCCCTATTGCCGCGGGAAAACTTTTTTAACTTTTAATTAAGACCCCAAACGTGACACTCCCCACAAAAATCCATGCTTTCAAGTAATAGCAAAAGACAAACACACAAACACGCGTACGCGCACTGTGGACCAAGACCCGATCATTGACTGGACCCTAGTGCACTTAGTAACTCACTCACAGGCGGACCATGTCATGTGCACGCCCTAGACATCACTGTATCAAGGCCTCACCAGAGGATTATGGCCATCCAGAACGGGTCCAATGATAACTTGTTCTAACATGCTTACATATGTCCTTAAAAGGCAGTTGTCAAAGTAACAGTTTAAGAACCAAAACCCTAAACTCACATACAAATACTAACTCATGAGATTGGTCCTAAAATACCTCATGAATCCAAAAGAAGGCTACTATTGAAGGTCCTACACTCAAAGGTCATTCGACATCACCATCTAAATATCTCAAGTTAGTAAGAGAAATACTCTACTCGATGATAGCGTGTTATGCATTTCTTATGCCACTCACAGAAGATAATGTTTCTATGTCTATTAATTTATGTACTTTTTTTGTTTTTCTATCACGAGTGAATGTAATTTTAGATATGTTTTTTTCTTATTCATAGCACACGAGCTAGACACACACGGAGATTGAGCAGTCACTATCTTGTGAAGGGTGCCACCGTTTTCTTCATGTGCTCAAAATGGATATATTGGTCAAAGGACTCTTCAAGAAATAAATGGCCAACATGGAGGAAAGGACAAGAGAGATTGAGCTAGAAGAAGCAACCACCATTATCTGTTGTTATATACTTATTTAATTTTATTTGTTAGGTTTATTTGTTAAATGAGGAAAATTATTGCTTCACAATTCCAGCTTAAAATAAGCATTGATATATGTGATTCCCTTATGGGGGGACTACCCTAGGCAAATTTGCTTCAGAAAATTTTACGTGATACCCTCCAATTATTCTCATACGCCCTCCCCTCAATATGAACTTCCCAAAATACTCTTCATTCTAACAAATTTAAAATATATTTTGTTTTCAAAAGTTCCATACCAAAAATTCTATTGAATCTTTCAAAAACAAAAAATTCGAAATGAATATTCATACTGTTTCATATTGAATTTTGTGAATTTAAAAAAAGAAAAAAAAAGTCTTCTAGTAATAGATGAAATCCGTCATGAATATTCATATCAGATTCTTTTAAAAATAAAACTTTCCATATGAATACCAATACATATCTTATGTTTTTGAAAATATCTGGTAGTTTTTTATTATTAAATTTTGTGATTTTTTTTTAAAAATAAATTGTCATCTATAATAACAAACAAAATATGTCACTAAAAGTCATTTTTTTAATAATCATACATGATATTTTGTTTTGGAAATATCAACTATTTTGGCGGGTGTATATTTTTTTTTCAAAAAATTGGAATCATGAAAGACAAAGTATAATTGAAACGAACATCGCATGTACTGACATAGTTTGCATGGTAAAATACATGGGAAATTATCATGTATCGACATACTCAACATTTACTATATTTGTCATTTAGAGACATATTGACATATAAAGGGATATTAACAATTGATCATATGTTCTCTTTGGTGGCGTATGGTGTGTAGGGTGCGAGAGGGGATTAGTGAGGGAGTTGAACATTGGTTTGATGAAAATGTTTGTCGGGTGGTCAGTGATGGGCGTGGTACTCTTTTTTGATATGATAACTGGATTGGGGAATTTCCCTTACGTTTAAAATTCTCACGACTTTTTGATTTATCTGTCAGTAAGGAGAGTACGGTGGAGGAAATGTCGAGGTTAGGATGGGAGGAGGATGGTTTGGCGTGGGTGTGGAGGCGCCGTCTGTTAGCGTGGGAGGAGGGGAGTGTGAGGGAATGCGCTGCTATGTTAAATAACCTTGTTTTGCAGGAAAATGTTCATGATACTTGGAGATGACAGTTGGATCCTATTTGTGGTTACTCTGTTAAGAAATCCTATTGGTACATCACGAATTCAGAAATGACGCTGGATAGGACCCTTGCGAACGATGTATGGTTGAAACAAATTCCATCAAAAGTATCTTTGTTGGTGTGGCGCCTTCTTCGAAATAGATTACCGACTAAAGACAACTTGTTACGGCGGAGGGTTATTAATGGCAGCGCATTGACATGTGTGGTTGGCTGTGAAGCTTTCGAAACGACATTGCATTTATTTCTGAATTGTGGAGTTTCCAGTGTTCTTTGGGCAGATGTTCGGATGTGGTTAGGTATTTTTACAGTTACTCCAAGTGACATTCGACTTCATTTCCAACAGTTTACTAAAATGGCAGGCATGCCTAGGAGTTCTCACCTATTTTTTTCCATAATTTGGTTTGTTGTTATTTCGGTTATTTGAAAGGAGAGGAACAACCGTGTCTTCGAAAATGTGGTTGCTACCCCTTTCATGTTGTTAGAAAGAGTTAAGCTTAATTCATTTTTATGGATGAAATCAAAAAATGTTCCTTCAGTTACAATTATCACGACCGGTGGAAACATCCGCTTCATTGTATGGGCATAATTATGTAGTGTAGCTTTGTGTTAGGTTGGTGCTTCTCTTTTGGCACCGTGACTCTGTAAATATTTCCTGTTGTTTCTCCTTACACATCTTGTGTGGGGGGTAACACATCTGTTGATATTATATCTCATTTTGATTTGTTAAAAAAAAATGATAACAGTTAGAGACATGTAGTTAGTTAATTTGTGAGGACAAGTGTTAGTTAACATGCGAGGTTAACTGGACATATATCGGCAAGTAGCATGGTAAAACATTTAGAGACATATAACACATATTGGTAAATAAAAAGTCCAAGAGAAACCACACAAGTTATGGGGAGCCGCGTATTAGTTAAAGAGAAATCACACAAGTGATATTGAATATCACATCTTCACATAAAATTTGAGACATCAAGTTTATGAATTCTCTCATTTATATATTGTTCAACCTTAACTCTTGTGATTAATGTGGGACTTTAACTTGTTGAGTAAAATCACAAATTCCTTTTATGATATGTTCAAATTCACAAGAAGACGAAATAACAATTCCATTTCATCGACTAGTTTTCTAACTTGACCATAAAGACAAGATGGTCCCAGTTATTGCTTATATAAGGAAAAACTTATTCAAGAGGATAAATATTTCACACATATCAAGTAAAAAAAGATCGGCTTACAAAAATAACATACTGCAAGAATCTTGAAATCATATTCTTGCATCGGAAGAAATCTCAAATACACTCTAGTTCCAATCCATTATCTAAGTAAGATCAGATTGAACTATATGAGATCATAAAGATTATTTTGAGATAGAATCACAAGCAACATATTGTCTTAGTCTAAGGATATCACAAATGGTTTTTAAACCTATAAAGGTAGATTTTTTTATTGTAAAATAAGATGTTATCCAAAACTTGAAATTTTAAATAGATTGTCACATATATATACACAATTTACATTACAAAGTTCAGAGCCATGTCATATTTAATTTCGGAGTCAAGGAGTTAACAACACTCAGATGTCATTCTTGATTAAGTGACTTCATAGAGCCATATCTATTAAAAATTTGTTTAATAGAAATTTTTACTAAAAATAATTTTTAACGGTTAAATTCATATTGAGAGGAATGCTAGCAACACACCTTTTAATTGGAAAGTGTGTGTTAAAATATGTGTTGCTAGCATTTCTCTTCATATTGAAAGAACAGTATTGTACTACCAAAAAATAATTATTAGTTGTCCGAGATACTTTTTTCTAGATATAAGTGTGGCCGAAATCCTTCTCGGTACAAACAAGATAATCGCAAATGAAATGTTTAAAATAATAATAGTAGTTTTTAAACCGTCTCTATAAACAGGGCCGACCCAATAATTTTTAGGGTCTTGCTAATATGTGTTCTATGGACATTGTTTAAGGAATTTACACAGAAATTTTGTCTTGAAAATACAAATTAAATACATGTAAAAGTCATAACTACATAATTTTTTATGTAAAAATTACTATATTTAAATGTTTATACAATATTTTAAAGGCACTTGCTAGCATTTTTTTAATTTTTAATAGTGGGTGAGGTTTAAAGAACATTCTAATTACAGGGTATTCTTATCTGTATATGATTCATTTTTGTTTAAATTTAAAAAACCAAACATTTTTTTTTATTGGTTGATGTAAAGTGAAGGTTTTAGTAACATTACCCCTGATTTGGTCCTGTCTGTCTGTATGAAAAACAAATTATGTATGAAAAACAAACATGCTAATATGTTGGTGGTGACTAGGGTTAGGAAGTGTTTTATGTAGTATTAAAAGGACTAATGTTGTAACAAAAAAAAGCACTAATGTTTGAAAATTACTTAAAACAATAATTGACATTGTCACTTTTAAGTAGAAGCCTTGGGAACTCGAGGTTTTTACGGTTGAGATAGTGACCTCATTAGTGTTGATTCGGAAAAAAAAAATAGAAAAGGAATATAAGTTTTTTTTGAACAAGCCAAAATGAATTATATTAACACTGTTATAGCAGTCCCCTCAACACAAGGCGTACTGAAGAGACCACTAAAAAAATATACAAGCAGTTCAAGAGATACAAAAAGTGGGCTAGTCAAGGCCTAAACACGACAAGGGGCTCGTCCACCACAAATGTTCACCAAATACAAACACAACCTTTTTTGCTTTCAGCCACCACAAAGAATAAGACTTTACTTTATCTAATAGCTGAGTTATAGAGCTTTATTTATTATTAAATAACCTGTTATTTCGTTCATTCCACAAAATCCAAGCAGTAAGGAGCCAAACAAGTTGGAGAAAAGACCTCCGCGATTTCAGACCACCTGTGGAAAAAGTAAACTGAGTAAAGTAATCTGAAATATCCTAATGATCTACACCTTCAAATCCAATCCACGACCACAGTAACGGCCACATGGACCCAAAGAATCTACACGATAAAAAAAAAATGTTGAGCATCCTCCACCTGACCACAACCAAACACACACAAGCACACCTCCGGGGAAAGAACTCCTCGAATCACCAAATTTGATTTTGTAGAGAGTTTATCGTGAAGTAACCGCCAAGCCAAAATGGACACCTTTAGCGGAACCTGTTTATGCCAAATTAAGTCCAAATCATGTCGAACTTGCGAGGTCTTCTGATAAGTGAGCATATCATAAGCACCACGAATTGAGTGACCTCTTGAGGGGTCCGAAAGCCACTGGCAAACATCAGATGAAAGATTCTGCAAAGAATCATCAAGTAGTAACAACCTACACTCCTCTAGTAACTCCTCCTCTCACAAACTCATACTCCACTTCCACATCCCGCCCCCTTCTCCCAACCTTGCAAAAACATATTTCTAACTGTAACTGATTTATTTACAACTAAATCAAATAACCGGCTAAAACGAACACGAAACGGAACATCACCACACCACCGATCATGCGAAAATGACGTGTCTACCCCGTCACCCACCCGCCGCGCCACCACCTACTTTGTCCCGACTATTTACAACCTCCTTCCTCCACGAAGAACAACTCCGGGCCCCATCCTCCTTACCATATCTAGCTACCAACACTTTATACCATAAACCCCCTCTATCTACTAACAGTCTCCAACACTACTTTTCTAACAACGACACATTAAATTCCTTTAACTGCCTAACCCCTAACCCGTCATACTCTTTCCGCATACAAACAAAACTCCATCCTACCCAAGAGATTTTCCTATGATTCTCACCCCCCCCCCCCCCCCCCCCCCAAAAAAAAAAATTATTCAAAAGATATTATACCTGATGGAGCCTTGAAGAAAGAGAGAGCATAGATAGGCAGAGCAGTCAGAACAGACTTTACAAGGATCAAGCGACCACCGAAGGAAAGAAACCGGCTTTGCAAACCAGATAGTCTAGATTTTATGTGGTTAACAACAAGCTCCCAAAATGACAACCTCCGCGGGTTACCATTAATAGGCAATCCCAAATAAAGGAAAGACACCTTACCCATTTTACAACTCAAAACCGAAGCCGCCTCAGTCAACCAAGAATCAGATAATATAATTCCAGCCAACAATCTTTTGTGAAAATTAACTTTTAAACCAGACACAACCTTGAACAGGACCAGAATCACCCGCAATGCACAGACGTTAGCCCAACTCTTGGACCCTAAAATTAATGTGTCATTAGCAAACAAAAGATGAGATAAAACCACTGGATTTTTCGAACCAATATTGTAGCCACTAAAAATAGATGACTCAATCATAGCCTTCATCATAACATTCAGCCCCTCTGCTGCCAGTAAAAACAGAAAAGGTGAAAGAGGGTCACCTTGATGGAGGCCCCTTCCTAGAGGAAATTCATCTGTCGGGCTACCATTGACTAGCACATAAGCGGTAGCCGTCGTTACACACTCCTTAATCCACTTCCGCCACAACGTCGAAAAACACATTATGCCCATCACCATATCTTGATACCCCCAGTCAACTTAGTCATAAGCTTTCTCAAAATCCAACTTAAACAACAACAATTCCTTCTTAGTCCTACGAGCCTCATCCACCACCTCATTAGCAATCAGAATCCCATCAAGAATCTGTCTATTTTTAATAAAAGCAGACTGAGCGGCTGAAATAACACTTCTAATAACCTGTCTCAATCTATTTGCTAGAATTTTTGTCAGAATTTGATACAAACTTCCCACCAAAAAAGGGGGCCGAAATCATTTAACGTTTGCGTGTTGTCCACTTTGGGAATAAGAGCTTTAAAAATAGTATTTATACATTTCGTCAACTTCTCGTTTCGATGAAATTCAGTATTAAACCTCATAATGTACTCTTCAAATCAATCCATAAATCTTTGATGAATCCAAAGTTGATGCTGTCAGGACTCAGACTTTTAAAACTATCACAATCCCGAATTGCCGCTTTGACAGATCCACTGTCGACCTTTCTAAATGATGTGCTTGAAAGTGAGCTGCAAAGTGAGAAAAACAGCCTGACGGACGGGCTGAACGCCCTCCACCAAAGAACCATCCAGCAGAATCAAACGCAGAGAGTTCATGCGCCTTTGACTCGACAAAACTGAATGATTTTTTTGGAGTTCACATCGCCCCCACGCAGCCAAGTTAACCTGGATTGCTGCCAGTAAATACTAGTATTACGTCAGGATAACGAATGAATGTCTGACGTAATACCATGTAATTCCACAGTCTCCTCATCCGAAAGCACCTCCTATTCCCCCTAACCATTAAGGTCGGCCAGCCTATCTTTAAAAGATGCAATTTTTCTTGACAGATTTTGAGTATGAGATACATGTCATTCCTTCAAAGCCAACTTAATTAATTTAAATTTTTCTTTCAAGACATAGCCACCCCATCCCGAAACTTGAAAAATATTTCCATTTCTCACTGACAAAAAGTTTGTAACCGTGCGTATCTTGCCAACATTTCAACATCTAAGAGGTCCTAGGACTGCAATTTTCTTCGTCAATTGATAACGCCAACGGGCAATGGTTTGACAACCCCCGCAAAAGAGCAACCTGTAAACAATTAGGTCAATCAGAGCACCACTCCTCCAAGTGAAGAAATTTATCCAACCTACTCATTGATTTCCAATCGCCTTTACACCAGGTGTATTTTCGGCCATGTAAAGGTAAATCAACCAACATATTACCATCAATAAAATTGTTAAAAGGAACACAATCTGCAGACAAAGTATCATTCTTAACCGACCATCGTTCCTCCACATTCCAGACCGCATTGAAGTCCCCACAATTGCAAACCTTTTTTCCACCCAACAAAACCAATCTAGCCGATAAAGAATCTCATAAAGCTTGCTTCGCTAGCTGATCACACAATTCATACACATTAAACAAATAAAATTCCTGATTGGATTTAACAAACCTACCATGAATCAGCATAAAATTATTGTCACTGACTGAGTCCTAGACCCCAACTTCAGAACTATCCCACACCATCAACAGACCCCCTGACGCCTCCACCAACGGACGAAAAAAGAATAAGAATGAGGTGTTGTACCCCATACTGAAGCACATACAAAATCATCATAACTCTGCACTTTAGTTTCCTAAAGACATAAAATGAACAACATTTTCTCCCCCACCAACAAACGAACCTCTATTCTCTTCTTTACTCCACCTAACCCCCTAACATTCCACGATAAAAACTTCATCTTACACACCCTCCCCCTCTCCCCACCGACCACACACCTATGACTCACCCCCTGACCGCCGCTCTCCCTCCACCTCATTATTTTTTAACTCCCTCTTTTCCTTCCCCACTCTTGAGAGCACACTAAACATATTATGATTATCACCTTTAAAATTAACATCAATAGCTTTCCCAATCCCCCACACATCCTCCACCACCACCTTCTCACTGCCATGTAAAACCACCCAATCTTTCTAATCATTATTAACAGAAGATGATGACGAAGCACCATCTGATTCTCCTTTTGATACAACCTCAACGAACCTATTGACACAATCTTTACCATGCCTCTTTTGGACCCTCCTCTTCAAATCATGCAACACCGTCAATCTATCCTTGGAAGGGAATCTTGCCACCTTTTTCAAAGTGTGAACAAAGTGATGAAGCGTTCCCACCACCTTTTTACGCTTAGAAATTGTGGTTCCTTCCTAAGGTTGACCCTCCTTACTCCTAGCTACCCTGATAACCTTTTTTCTATATGAAGAAACAATACTTGCATCACCGTGAACCTGGTCACTTAACCACTCCATGCTCTACGGCCTAGACACTGAAGACCGCCCCGCCCTTGGTGGGCTGGAGCCCCTTCGTTTTCTCTGAGATACAACATCCTTCATAACAACATTCTTGAAAGGCACTTTCACCTGATCAACAACCTCAATCGTCCTCCCCTCAGCTAATGATGTGGTGGTTACAAGCTTCGGACAACCGTCCTCAGATTCCTTTGAATGACCGACACCCTCAACCACTGGAATTGCACACTGCATAGTGCAGGCCGTATGTGATACCAATGGAGATCCGCCCTCCTGTCCTATATCATGCATCTGACTACCTTGATTTGTAAGCTCTGCGTCCCCGTGATCATGCATACCATTTAACTTAGTCGCTTCTAACTCATCCACAATTTTCTCGACCAAGGTATTAACATTATTACAAGCATCCGGGTCGACATGAATATCCTCATTTTCAGACTGATCATTTTGTCCATCACCCTCCTTAAAAACACAAGCATCCTCCCCAATATTAAATCTCCATTCCTCTATAATCTTCACTTCCACAAAACACCGTCAATTAATAGTTTGTTAACTAGAGAAACAATTTCCAAAGATGATGTCGCAACCAACACCGAGACATAATCAAAACGCTCTTTTTTCAATGAACAGATGTCTGTTCGTAAATAGCGCCCACAGTCAAGAACACAAAGTTTGAAAAAAGATTCATTCCACGCATGGAGCGGAATACCATACCATCTCAACCACGCACCCCTTTGAAAAGGCACCACCGTCTTGTCCTATCTAACAATATAAAGTTGAGTTTTGAGTATTAATATTTGTTTCTTTTGTTGAGTATGCATAAACAAATTATTGTCTTAATTGTGATGACGAGTAATTCAAACAATTTTTATATATTTCTCGAGAGTAACGTTGAGTGTTGTTAGAGTTTCATAATTTTTTTACGCATCAATCTACTATAGACCATATGCGACACTTCTCCATCTAAAAACCGTGGTACCGCGATAGGCCTACAAAACAATAAAAAATAGTATCATATTTCACTTTTATTGAAAGAGGAAGCAGTGGACACAACAACTCATACATCCAATTAGGGTGATAGCGTCTTATCATTGAGAGGTTGGTTTTTCCAAGAACTTGGATTGAGGTCCTATATATCCAATCATTGCTCACCACAACCCTCCATCTCTTCACTCCAACCAAATGTGTTGAAGAAATTGACTGTTAAGTCTCTCTCTTCATACGCGGTTTGTTTTGGGCCTAGTAGTGCTACAACAATGCCCACGGTTTTGATATTCTTCTCAAAGATCAAAGGATGGTCCCAATAGGAAATGAGCCCACAAGATGTTCTGATCAATAACATGTGCTACTATCTCCACTCTGTATTTTTTAGTACTATATATATATTAAAATGTTGTAGTTTTGGGATATTTCCTTGCTCAAGTGTTGGTAAGTTGAAGGACATTTTCTTCACAAATTTCCTATCCCATCATGCAAAAAAATCATATTAACTACATGGAATATAAACTTATGATTCATTGCAATTCATGGCCGGCCATCAATGAGAAAAAAAGTCTACGTGTCTGTTTGATAGACCAATAGATTCACGGTGACACCTTATTTCAATCAACTCTCATTTGTGAATTTGATTTGATAAAAGCATGATGAAAGTATTGCAAAACATTGAAAAGACATAAAACAAAAACTAGTTTATAAATAGTGATACTCTAATTTTACCAACCAAAATTTAAGAATAAGTCAGAGACATTATAATTGATAATGTGTGTCCTAAAGGGCACGTGTTAATGATTGTCATAAAAATATATGTCTCAAAAGTTGTACATTCAATTTTTTAAAAGTTAAAATATTATATTTTTTAATGCAAAGTTTTTTTTTTTTAGTTTTTTAACATGTGCCTTTAACACATAAATTAGCATGACCTTTATAAAATTCTCACATTATAAACCAAAATTATAAAAATGAGTTAGACTTGATATAAAGGCTTAAAATAGTATTACACTCTATTCATCAAGTTCCATGACCTACCAAAATTATGCACACACCAAATCTAGTAAGGCTTTGAGCGATTTACATTCTTTAATATTTCAATTTTAGAAGTGGTTTATGTTGATCTCACCATTAAAATTTAGGTCAAATATCTTCCGCAATTCTTTAAGTTAGATGTTTATAAAAAGGGAAATGTTAACAAGTGTCTTTAAGGCACTTGATAAGAGGTTTAAAATGAAAATTTTATCTTGAAATTTGTGTAATCAACACATTAAAACATCAAAAAGTAATATTTTCATACATAAAAATTATCAATTGTTTATACTTTTTGAATCCTTAAGGACACTTGTTAACAAGCACTTATAAAAAAAAGTGTTTGTATCTTCCACGAATCTTTTTGTTACAAATTTGTCTTTTAAGTCAGAGAATATTTATATCATTACCAATTTTTTCTACCAGTTTTATTAAAAAAGTGTTTATGGACCAATTAACATTAAAGAGATAAGTCCAAAAATAGTTATGACATCAAACATAATTACTTACACACAATTTGTTCTTGTTTTTTAATTTTTTAATTTAATGGCAAGATCATAAATATAGCACCCTCATGCTAGATTCAAACATGAAATTAGAAAGAATCAAAATTTGTTTTAGATGGGAAGAAGTGTATTGAGAAAAACTCTCAAGTGTCTCATAAAATAAATAAGATATAAAATGATTTTATTATAAAAGTAATCACATTATACATCGTTAATCCTAGTCCCGCATTAGGAAGAAACCCAAATCAAACACATGGCACATTGTTAACACAAACATATTCCATTTCCTTAGAAAAAGTGCATACATGAGTATTGGAGCAAAAGGGGAATAAACACTATCATATCTATGACACGTTATGACTTATAATTGTAACCTTAAAATTGAACAAAGAAAAAGACTTCAAACAAAAAATACCATTTATTATAATTATAGTGTATATATTGTATCCCCCTATTTGTATTGACAAGTGAGTGAACCACACTACAACCCTCTTGTATTAGGAGGCAGCAATCCTTTCATAATTTCCCAGCCTATTGTCAGCCAATCTTGTTCCATAACTAGAATTCTTGTACTCAAACCATGTAAATTCTTTGTACAAGCTTTCTTTTCCTTTCATGAGTGAAGGCAATGGTGCTATTTTCTCACTCAAAGGTGGTCCACCAAAGTATATCATTGAGAGCCTTGGGTTGATCCCATTTGCCAAAACTCTATGTCTCACACTTTTGAACCTCCCATTGGTCATAACCTATATTAAAGCACCGACCAAACCAAGAGAGAAAAAGTGAACAAGAGAAGAAAACCAAGTTAGATTACTAGTCTAGTCAAAGATAATCACATTAAAATCATGAGAGAAATCCCTTTGAATACATAATTAATTAATATTACTACTCTATCTCTAAACCTCACTTGAAAAAATTATTTTCTATTATTATTTAGTAGTATAATTATTATTGGTACCCCTAACTAATTTATTATTTGTTTATATGAATTGAAGGATATTTCTATAATATGTACCCAAAAATAGACAAATTTAATACACTACCTAACTTTTTATGTCCTTGTGACACTTATTAAAGAATAAAAAGTAAAAGTTTCGTGCTGAAAAACCAATTTTTAAATTCTTAAGAAATTAAATACATTTTTCACTACAATATTTTTATGTTGTGTTCTTTTTTACAAGACTAGTTTCTTTTTTATTCTACATGTGAAATAATTATTAAAAGGTGATTAAAAGGTGCTGATAATATCATATGAACGCAAAACTTTTTGCAATAGTATTTTTTTTGTATTGACAATTTCATGATGTTTTGTAAAGGAGAGAGTGAGAGTTTTGAATGACCAGGTGTATATGGATTGGAATAATTAACAAGTCAACCAAAGTTTTCAATTTTCAAAACCCTTTTTTTAGAAAGCAAATAACAAAACGAAAACCTTATCCACATGCAAATTAATTCTTTTACATGTCACCTGCAAAGAAAAATAAGAATATATAACTTTTTTCTTTATATGTATTAATTTGTGTTGTATGTACCTGAAGAGAATCACCAACATTGATGAAGAAGCTTCTATGATCAGGTGGGACTGAAATCCAACTTCCATCTCTAAGAGAAATTTGAAATCCTGAACTATTATTTGACCTCAAAAGTGAAATAATTTGAGGGTCTGTGTGTTCTCCAAACCCAATCAAATTCTCACCATTTATAGCTAATTCAGGGCAAGCAGGGTAATGATTAACCCTAAAAGCAGAGTCACTCTGTTTATCCATCACAAGCTTGCTAAACACATTCTTTGGTTGAATCTTTAACCCTTCTGCCATCAAATCAAGTATCTTACATGCCATATTCCTCATAGCACACTTATAATCATTCAACAAACACCTAAAAATAATAGCCACAAAAAAAAAAAATTAATAAACACTTTTTAATAGTATTTTACTTATCTTTCGGTTGAACTTCGTATTATCAGAGTCCACTTTCCCTGACAACTAAAGGGTTAAGACAATTGATTTTTATCTTTAATCCGAACTCTAAATTATTAGGGTCTGGAGGGTTAACACCGAAAAAAATTTCTTCCAAGAGTTTAGAAATTAGATTGATTTGATGATATTAAGTACCTAAATTTGTCTATGTCTTTGCCATAAAGAGAGAAATTGTGTTCTTGATTGGTTGTGAGAAGAAGGTATTCAACCCAACCAACATCACCATTGAGTCCAATACTTTTGTTACCATACCCAAATGGATTTGCAGGACCAGCTTTTTCTTTCTCTGTTAGAGGCAGAGAGAAAAATTTGAAGGCCTCAGATTCCAATTGGGATATAGCTTCCATAGGGATACCATGGTTTATGACTTTGAAGAATCCAAAATCTTCACAAGCTTTTACTATGAGGTTCTTTGCATCTGGTTTTGATAGGTCTACAAGAGGAATTGATGAGGAAAATGTGGTTGGCATGCTGTTTCTAACATAGGTGTATTGTTCTGATGTTGGTTTGGATAAAAGCACCATTTAAGGTTGTGGATAAAGTGAAGTAAGAGGAATAAAGAAGGTGAAAGAGATTATGATGAAGAAAAGAAGAGAATTGTTTGAAGAGGTTTTGATGGGTCAATGAAAGAAAGGAGAGTTTTTTAAAGCTTTGAGGAAATGATGCTTGAGAAAAACGGTTGGGTTTCTTGGCTATTTATACACAAAATTGGTGGGGTAGAGTGAGAAAGGTACAGAGAAAAAGAAGAAACTAATGATGATTTTGGGAAAAACTTATATCTTAGGTTGAAAAATAAGCCATTAAAAAAGTTTATCAAAATAGACATCTTTATCATAAAAATATGTCAGATCAAATTACAAGAGTTTACGGTTTAACCTATCAATTTTGGATAATGTCAAACTTTTTTAAAATACACAACTAATAATTTTCTTGTAATGTATTTAAACAAAAAAAATCAAGCTACATGTAAAAAAAACATTTTTTACATAGTAGCAGACTCACTTCCTTTAAGAGATCTTCGTAAATTCATAATGATGATGGACACTAACTTGTCAAATTTTAATGTAAATATTATTCGATATACAAGTTTTAGGGATTATCAGTGCTCCTACTGCAACCCAACAACCTATGAATTTCTTAAGTGATTCTTGGGCTAGTATGTCTTAGAATGAAGAAATCGATGATTTGGATGATCATCAATTTCAATTGGTGGTTCCAAGAAAAAAGAAGAAGTCAAAGCAGGTGACTGAGGCTAGCAAAGGATTCAAGGTTGGTTCTTCCAACCGATCGTCTCGCTAGTTTTTAGGAGATAGCGGTCTCTCTTGCATTTAGTTCGTTATACCTTTTTTAGTCTTTCTTTTCTGCTGTTTTTTAGAAGGTTTTAGTTTAGGTCCCCCCTCTTTTTTATACTTTTATCTTTCTATTAATATAATTAAGGTGGTGCAGTATGAGACCTCTATACTCCCTATAATTTTAGCTTAAAAAAAAACATTTTAGGCCTACAAGACTACTTTACTTAAGTAGTATATAGTATAACAAATAATTTTTATTTGAATTTAATTCATACACACCTTAGATGTAAGTAGTTTTTACATTCTCAATCAATCATAACCATTAAATTATTAAAAATAATTAACTTTCATCCTAATTACTTTTAATGTCATATATATTACTGGTTGTAATATGCATCTTTGAAATTTTGCAAATGATATTGTATAAGGAATAAAAGTTAAAATAAAAAATTCTTATAATTAAGAACAAAGATAATAATTTAATGGGTCTTGTTAACGAGTGTTCATAGACATTCTTTAAGCATACTAAATAAAGTATTTATTCTTTTAAAATTTAAAAAAAAATCAATTTTCAATGCATTGATTACACAAACTTTTGTAAAAAGTTATTATTTAAGGTTCTTAACCAGTACCGGAGGCACTCGTTAATATTTCCCTAATTTAATAGATGTGTATGTGAGTAGATAAATCTCAAGTTAATGAGATTTATTAATGTGTTTTTAAATACGTCCTTCTGAATAACCAAAAAGAAAAAACGTCCTTCTGTATTATCGCTAACGGTGATTAATCCTTTTGAATAATATGTAAGAGATATAAGATAAATTTTAGCATTTCAAATAGTTTTTTTTTTTTCGTTCAGAAGAGTTCAGAAATCAAAAATTTTATTGATTATTCAAGGGAATCAAATTCCATAACACTTTTATTTGGTTGCCAATTTTTTTTAGGGGAAAGATTGTCAATTAAATGCAGCGTTTTTTACTACAGTAGATCCAGGTCCATTTTTTGATGGTATTGCATTGCCATCACAATCCTGCGGAAATAGAAGTCTAGTCATCACCTACCTAAGCATTACTTACTTGGATTTCCTTCCACTAAAATATACATGACAACTTTATTATTACATTGAATTGAAAGGAAATAGTCACATCAATGAGATTCCTCTAATAAGGTGTTCATTATGTTTTCCATCTATTTCTTTTTTTGAATGTTATCTTTGTTTTTCCGTTGCAAATAGAAGCTGATGCTCATCGAAAATAGATGGAAATTGTTTCATATTTGTTGTGGTAATGTAGCAAATATAGAAGAGTATGTTATTTAAGCAACTAAAATTTAACAATATTGTATTTGATAACGTGTAAAAATACATAACTTGTAACAATTGATTTGACTCATGAAAAGAAAAAAAAAATTAATGAAAAAAACATAAAAATCAAATATAAATATGTTGGACATCCAAGAGCGTTTAGATGAGATGACGCAAGTTTTTTTTTAACTTAACCAAACTGTTTGAATCCAATCTTGAGCTTGCAACGAGGTTAAAACTTTTAAGGAGAATATATCGTTCATTTAGGTCTCACAAAATTCGAGGAATTAATCTCAACAGTTACGCGTGGAGGATATCTGACTTAAGTGGTTTAAGAAAAAAAAAATCGTTATTGGACACAAGAAAATAGTTATCCTAAAGTTATCTAAATGACACTGCTTAAATTGACTAATAAAATCTCGATTACATGTTTACATTTAATATCTAACAATAACTCGAATATAATTATATCCAGTTAAGTGAACTTATAAGAACAAAAAAATATGAAATTCAGTGTAAGAGGGATGATCAACCACCATGCATGAATCTTTTCATTTGTGAAACAGTTCAGTGTATGATCATGAACATGAGACTCACAACCATGTAACATGCACGAAAACATTCTACTTGTAGTAAAAAGCAAGGACATAGCTATATACCCTTATATGTTCACCAAGAAGCTATATTCCTCACATTGTTTAAAGAATGCACAGGGTTTGTTGCAAGTGCATTATGTTTTATATGCATTTGTTTGGTTTTTTAATTTTTATATATTTTGATTCATTTGAATGTGGCACAACCATTCTACATGCCTGTCACTTTCTTGTGCTATATTGTCTACACAAAAATAATTTCTAACAAGGCATCTCTCTCCTACTATTTTCTGACACAACTCTTCAAAAGATAATTATAAATTATAATATTTATACATGCTGGTAAATAAAATTTTATTTTTGTAAATAGTTAAAATTAATTGATGTAATTTTTTGTATATGTTTATTTACATTTTATCATGTAGATATTTTTAGGAAATAGTATTACAGTGCAACATATTAAACTCAATTATATATAAATTATCAATAGAATTTTTATTAAAAATAATTACAAATATTAATTAGTATTATCATCAATAGGGAAATACTGACAAATGCTTTTAAGACATTTGTTAAGAAGTATAAAGTGAAAATTATATTTTAGAAATTGTAGATTCAATACATTAAAACAACAAAAAATAACATTTTTTATATAAAATTTATAAACTATCTTCATTTTTGAATACTTAACAAGTGTTCTAAGGGTATAGGCACTTGTTAGCATAACCTTTATCAATATGACGATGGAGGTAGCAATCAAACTCTGGACTTCATGTGAGTGTGATCAAATAGAAAATTAATTAAATCATTATTTTAATTTTTGTACATACTCAATCCATTTTGCACCTCTTGATCACCGCAATCAACAGTCTATACTGCTCTAGCACATGATATTAATTATTTTATTGAGCTCATTACATCACATTTAATTGAGAGAAGCTTCTTCTTCATGATACGTGGAAAAATGAAGGACTATCCGTATCCAAATATAAAGTTCAAATTTGCAAAGAAGGATCATCATCAAATATTTTTATTCTTTAATTTGAGAAAAATGTTGAAACATTCGTCTGAGTCAGAAAAGTCTTACATAGCTTTTGAACAATATGGACACTGAATTTATCCATGTTAGAATTGAGTATCTCGAATTATATCCGATACCTATGTTTTCCTGAACATGTGCAGAGGAATATCATAGAAGCATCATCATCAAAGTTGCCACTTGCCTTTGTTTATTATTTGGGCAAATTATATAATTGGTTTGGGTGAGAATGGAATTTACTCCATATATTAATGTCATACATGTGTTAAGTTAAGAGAGTTAGTATAATAATAGTTAAATTGTATGTTTGGTTATTTACGATTAGGTTTTAAGTTGGTTCTTTACGTGTTGTCAAAAAAAATTGGTTCGTAAATCTCATCCACGAATTATCAACATTTTTTTGGCAAGTGTACTGCATGAAAGGAAACAGCAGTTGAGATAAACCACACAACAATACGTGCCAACCAAATATAATGCAAAGCCTGAACTATTGCAAACACAAAATCATCTCGCACCTGTAAGCTACATCTCACCGGGATACACTCCAAAAGAGAGGCAATCGAAATCAATGAGATAATGCGGTTCAATTTCAAACCGAGCCACCGCCAAATTGCTACCGCAAAATCACAAGACATAAATAAATGGAATGAAGTCTCAACCTGCCTATAACAAAGAACACAAATGGAAACTAGAGTACAACCACGCATTTGCAAGTTGTCATCCGTGGGGAGCTTGGACAACATCAGACACCAAAACACAAACAAATGGGACGGCGGGATGCAAGGTCACCAAATAATGGCTGCCCAATCAAGCTTGGTGGGAGAAGGATGTAAAAACTGAAACGCGAGCTTAGTAGAGAGGGTACCTGATGACATGTTATCTTACGTTATTCTTAGCATGTTTTTCAGTTATTTTCAGTAGGTTTTAGCAGCAAAAAGAAGGAGTATTAGAGTAATTGTCTATGATTTTGGGACTTTTGTAATGTTTTCTATATTTGAGTCTGTAAGTCTAGTTTTCCCGAAACATAGCAATTTTAGGGGTTTTTTGAAGTAATTCATGAAGAAATCATGCAAATCAGCAAATCAAGTACATATGAAGAATTATGAAGATTTAGGAAGACAACGAATGAAGATTCAAGAGGCCTCGGGAGACTTACAAGAGGGAGGAATTATGTTCCCAAGTTCCAAGGCAAGTTATTTGAAGATGAAAACCTAAAACGACGGAAAATCGGAGAATTTGGGCCCAGTAAGAAGACCCCATGCTCCTAGGGCTTGGATTTTGCCTCTCTCACATGCGCATAGCATGCTGAGCATGTGCCCCGTGCATCTGAAAATGTGGGGCACAATCGTCTTTTCCTACTTTTATTTTGGGTAAAGCCCGCACTTTTAACCCAAACCCAGGTATAAACTCTCACTATAAATACCTGTCTTCCTCATTCAGAATTTCTCGTTCAGAACTATGGCAGTTCAGGATGAAGGCAACTTTGGAGCTTCAGGAGAGTTTCCATCTTCCCCTTGATTTTCTAGGGTATGTTTTTATCTTTAGTAATTTGTTTTTAGTTACCATGAGTAACTAAATCTTTTTAGGTTAGAGTTCTAAGATAAACCTCTGTTTATTTTTGTTGGATATTAATTTAATATAATGTCGTTTTTATTTTATTTATTTTCGGTTCGCTATTAAGTTTTATTAGGAAATTCATTAGTTTATTTCTGTAGTAGGTGCAACCCTAGATTAGATACTTAGGTTGTGACAGGGCCTAACACTGTTATTACTATCTTGCTCCTTATATCTTGATATTTATATTATTATACTAATAAATATCTTTTAGGAAGTAATTAGTTAGTAATTAGCGAAAGATACCGAAAGAGAGTTGACCCTAGTAGCAAGTACCTAGGAGGTGACATTACTAGGACTGAGTAGTAATTCTGCTGAACCTAGGATGTAACTAATTAGTAGTTAAGGAAATAAGTCATAGCCCAATAGAACCATTCTCTTAAACCCTAATTAGTAAGGTATATGTAGATTAGGGCTGACCGTTTGTAAAACTATTAAGTAAGTGGGAGAGGGTGTCCTATGAGTGTCCTAATATTCATAGATGGGCTGAACTAATGAAACCTTTGCCTTCATTGCCTTGGGAAAAACTGGAATGCCAATTTAAGTTTATGCTTTCAATTACCTTAGATACAGTAACACCCCGCATGTAAGGATCATCGTGCGATCAGCAGGTGCAACCAGACTTAGGAGGGATAAACGTAGTTAACCGAGATTTATAGACCCCACACATAAGGATCATAGTGTGATCAGCAGGTGCAGCTTCCAACCTTCTAGGTTAGTCACATCTCAACGACCTCATCACTTGTATAGTCTACTTAAGATAAATAAATACGATGTTCAGTTATTTAATATCCAACAATATAAATAGGGGGGATTCGAATAATCCTAACCACTGCTCACTTTTCTGCAACCAAAAACAGGTAAACTTGCTATGTTGCAAACAAATAAAAATTTCAACTTTCTAACCCTTAACTTTTATATCGTCAAACTTACAAAAATAAGTAATGCGAATTGTTTGGTCAAAACGACAATCCCTGTGGATACAATACTCTACTTATCACTTTATTACTTGGTAAACAATTTGGTACACCTGCATAATCCGCACATCAGTACCATCCATAGCATGGATCCAAAGATGCTTATCTAGAAGAGGAGTAATTGGTAGCACGATTTTCAGAATGTTAGCACAACAATCGTATTATCTAACAGAGGATCTGGGATCTGCCACCTACTATCAACAATAACTGAAGCAAGCTTAGCTGTAAGAGAATGATATATAGTATACGGAGAATGGAGAATATAGACAAGAGATAAGCCCATCCAATTATCCAACCAGAAATTAATGTTGTTGCCATTTCTAATAATCCACACCGAGTTGTCAATCACCGTAGGCAAATGATCCTTCAAACCCGACTAAATAGAAGATTTAAAATAGCGGTTGTGAAGGAAACCAAAAGCAATAAACCTGTGCTGAAAGAGGCGAGAACATTGAGAATCTTGTGTGAAAAAATTCCCACTCAAATGCAAAAGCAGAGAAGCATTAATAGATCAAGTGGGTTTAAGGTCCAAACCACCAGAATCCCAAGGAAGGTAAACCTGATTTCAAGCAACCCTACAAATTTTGTGAGTATAAATGTCGCCACTCCAAACAATTGTTTTAATCCATCTATCAAGCATCTTCAATAATCAAACAGGCCAACGGTAATATGAAAGGAGTAAACTAGCATACCAAGCACAATCCACTTCACCAATTGGGCACGACCCATACTGGAAAAAAGAACGCCTTTCTAAGTAGCAAGCTTCACCTTAATGCGATCAACAATCAGTTGGAAATGGATACTGTAACATCCCGTTTTCCCAACATGTAAATAACATATAATAAATCAGAGTTTCATCGCAAAACATGATGTCACATTTCGTTCTTCAAAATATCATCAAATATAAATAGATTTAAATTCACTATTTATTTAAACAACTGCTTTCAATAATTCAAAATAATGTCGCAGCGAAAAATATTGAACGTTTTAATAAAAACTCGGCACTAAGGCCTCAACATCAGCAACATAATAAAGTTTCAAATCCAAAAGTGGTTCAACATCAACTTATAAGAAAATACGTAACAAGGAAGACAAAACATATAAATATCCCCATCCCGTTACGTATCAGAGCATGACTCCTAAGACGACACGAGGAATCAACTCACATCAGCGGTTACTCCTGGTTATCTGCACGTTACTTGTAACACCCCGTTTTCCCAACGTAAAAATTTCGTAAATTAAATCAGAGTTTTCACATAAACGGAGTATCACTTTCTTAAAACATCTCAAAGGAAATGATTAACAATTCATTCATCATAAAAATAGTTATTAAACTTCTCAAAACATTGCAGCGGAATCTTAAAAGTCTTGGCACGCAGGCCTCTTCATAACATTTCAAAAGTTTATCTAAAATTAGTCTTTATAAAATTATAATTGACATGCAAGGAACAGAAAAGCATTTGACAAGATTCCCCATCCCGTTACATATCAGAGCACCTAAGACACAGTGAGGAATGTCTCACACGACTGCACCTAATCTTGGTTACCTGCACTTGCCCACAAGGCGGCAATTCCAGCAGAAGGGGTGAGATTCACAAACAATATAATAAACAGATAATTCAACAATTAAGTTTAACAACAATTAACATATAAGCACGTCTCAAATATTTATCTCATAACATCTTAAGCAGCATCAAGAATATTATCACTAAACATCTTAAACATCATCAAAGAACATCATCACAAAACATCTTAAACATCATCACAAAACATCTTAAACAACTCGACTCGACAGTGCAACTCGACTATGCAACTCTAACATCTTAAACATCTTAGACATCTTATATGCATGTGGTACCAATCCAGGGCATAAGCCCTCGTCGCTTTGAGCATAAATATACTCCTAGGGCATAAGCCCTCGTCGCTAGTGAGCAAAAGCTCCAGGGCATAAGCCCTCGTCGCTGGTGAGTAAAAACTCCAGGGCATAAGCCCTCATCTCTGAATGAGTATGCATGAGACTCAATCACTTACGTCTTAGACATCACGACACTTCTCATATGACTCCAACAAATTGGACAACATCTCACATCATAGACCGATGACTCTTGCAGCTTTAATTAAATAATAACAGCAACATGGCAGCAAACCATCAATCATATAACAACATCAAAAATTCATCATTTAGGCATCACATATATTACAATATAGTTCACATAATGCACATATGATTCATAATCATTATCAACAACATCAAATCATCACATTAACTTTACAAGTATAGCACATTATGCACTCATCATTCATAATTCATAAGCAATAACATTCTTCAAAAGTAATCAAGTATGATTAAATAAGACATAAGTCAAATACTCATAAAACACCTCAACTAAATCCCTAATACCTAAGTTTGAAGTTTGGAAACCAACTCTAAGTCTTTGGACTAACTTGGGATTAGTTATGCTAAGTTTTCTTAAAGTTTTCTCAAGACCTACTTGGACTATTTTCATCATAACTCAAAATCTACAAATAATTTTCTAGTCACTCCAGAGCCATTAGAAAGCTAACTCAACTACCTACAACTTTCGTGTTTACACCAAGACCCATTTCAGAACAGAAATGTATGAAAAAGACACAAGAACGTGAAACAGAAAATGCTGTTTTTTCCAAGACCTACTTGGAGTGTTTTTATCATAACTCAAGATTCACAAAACATTTTTGAGTCACTCTGAAGCCATTAAAAAGATAACTCAATTATCTACAACTTTCGTGAAGACATCAAAAGCTAAATATGAACAGAAAAGTCCCATTTTTTATTTTAGTTTTTCGGTTACAGAAAATCGAAAAGAGAACGAGCCTGTTGACCCCTTTGTAGTATTTTAATCATATCTAGAGTTCTAAAAGCTTAAATTGAGTCACTCCAAAGGCTAGTGAAATCTAACATCTGTATCTACAACTTTCATGAAGACACCTAAACCCAGTTCGGAACTTAAACTTGTCCAACTGAGACAACAAGTAACGTGTTTTGCACAGCGACAGCAAAATCGCAGTTCAGTTGCGGTTTCGCCTTGGGGAAACCTTTTCTACTCCGTTTTCGATCCAATACCCTCAAAACATGACCTTAAACATCACCCTATGGTTATCCTATCATTAGAACATTAATTATTCATTAACCTACTAGATTATCCACTCTTTTTAAGACTAGAAACTCAATTCGAAACCTAAACTAGTTTTCCTTAATTTTCACCTTTCAACTTCATCTTTTAATTCATTCACCTTAACCTAGTTCTTAATTCTCTCAAAAACTCATCCATCTCTTGTTAATCATAATTGAATTGAATTACAGTTTAATAAAATGAAAGCTAGGCTCACCCTTACCTTAATTTGGTCTCCTGAATCAAGCTGCGTTCTTCTTAGGTTTTTCTTCTCTCCTTAGCGCCTCCTCTCTTTTTCTCTAGGTTTCTCCAAAAGTTATATCACGTACTAAATAATTCTAACCCTAATTCTCTTATTAATATTCTCTTACTCATCTTATCTTATTTCTACTCCTTCCCTCAAATTCTCTAAATTATGTAACAACCCATATTTAATTAAATATATTATATTATAAATCAAATAAGATAATACTAAAAATACATAAAAGCACACATCATCAAAATATATATTATATTATATCATCGTATCTTATTATTTCTAAAACAAATATATTTCTACACTAGATAATATATATATATATATATATATATATATATATATATATATATATATATTATATTTCTACACAAATAACAAATATATTTTCAAACCAAATAACGAATATATTTCTATAACAAATATATCTCTACATAACAAACATATTTCTATAACAAATAACACAATATATTTTTACACAAAATAACATATATATTTCTACATCAAATAACACATATATTTTTATAACAAATAACATAGTATTTCTACACCACATAACAAATATATTTTTACACCAAATAACATAATATCTCTACACCAAATAACACATATATTATAATATAACATGCTACTAAAACACCAACATATAACACAAAAATAACACACATCACCATAAATCAAATAAATTATTTAAAAAGACTCTAAACTCAATCAAATAATTAAATAAATAAAATAGTTCAAAGCGGGCGTTACATTACCCACGTAGAGGCAACATTCAAACAGAAGGGGTGAGATTTCACGTTCAATAATAATAAGCAACAATTCATGTAAAGAATTAATCAATACAAAACAGTAACAATTCAATATTAAGAATACTTCACATAATTCCAACAACAATCATCATTTAACTTCATTCAATAATGCATCAACATCAACATCGACAATGCAACAACAACGACTCAACAATGCAACAACAACTACTCAACAAATGTAGCTTAATTATGCATGTGGTACCAATAGAGCTACAACTCCCTTCGCTAAAGTCATATTCGACTTGACAGGCTACAACCCCCTTCACTTAAGAAACAACAGAGCTACAACTCCCTTCGCTAAAGCCATATTCGACTTGACAGACTACAGCCCCCTTCGCTTGACAATGCTTATGCAATGACACAACTTAAATTCAACAACATCAACATCATAAAATCATATTAAATCAACCACAAAAGATTTGCACATCAACTCAAAACCACTGGAAAGATAAATCAATTATCAACAATTTTCATGTTTATGACAAAGTTCGACTCAAAACAGAAACGTGTGAAAAAGACACAAGAACGCAAAACAGGCAGTCTGCTACTGAACAACTCGCGAGGTGAGCACAACTACTCGTTGTGGCGAGCTCACATGTGGAACACTCGCTAGGTGAGCAAGATCACTCGTTGGGCGAGCGATGACTTCTACTCGCTAGGCGAGTTTGAGCACTCGCCGTGGCGAGCGACGATAGACAGGTCTACGAACAGACCTCTGTTCTCACTCCAAAACCCCAATTTTGACAACCCAAACCCCAAAATTGATAGGAAACATTACTTATTGTTATTCTACAACCTAGACATCACTTTCTTACATTAGTTCATGGGATTGCATACACTTTCAACAATTTTGATTGAATTTAACCTAACTTTTATAACACCAATGAAATTCAACAAACAACAACATGATTAAACCCTTTTTATAAATTATATGCTTATGATTAAAGAAGGTTAGTCCCACCCTTACCTCTAGTTTTGCGAAATTGATGATTTCCTAGGGTGAAATCTCTCTCTAGGTTCTTCTCGTTATTCCTCCTTGCCTCTTTTCTCCACAACCCTAGTTTTTCTTTTGCCACTTGTTGCTCTCTTTATCGGTAACCCTTCTTCTATAATTCTCGTCTCTATTTATAAGCTTTAATTGAGTTTGTTACTAATCTTTTCATATTACTACTCGCACCTCTTGAATTTGTTACAATTACTTAAATCATTAAACACTACTCATCTCACTAACTACACCTCTCCTATTATTAACCTAACAATTCCCCTTATTCCAAAACTACCCTTACTGCCTCATTAATCTAATTTAATTATATTCATTCACTAATAATGTCATAATAAACCACTAATAAATACTCACACCTAATATAAAAGTCACACATCGCAATTATTCAAATAAAATATACAAAAAGACACTAAACTTGATAAAATAAATAAATAATAAAGTAGGGCGTTACAGATACATTTAGGCCTACCTTGGAAGATAGGGCAACCTAAGTACTGGAAAGGAATGGTACCAACTGTAAAACCTGACATCTGAGCAAGCATATTTCTATGGGTAGCTGTCATAGCACCAATGAACAATTTACTTTGATCAAAATTAACCAATTGACCTGGAGCATCTGAATAAGATTGAAAAACCTTGAGTAGGCAACGAATGTTCTTCTTTGAACCAACAAAACAAAATGAAAACATCATCCATATAAAAAATATGTGTCGACAAGGACATACCCCGTCAATAGGACATAGGCTGCTAGGAATAAGAAATCCTTTCCAACTCAATAACTCGACTAAGCACTTCCTCAGCATGACAAAAGATAGGGGGATAAAGGGTCCCCCTAGCGCACACCTTTTTAGCATGGAAAGTAGCCAACATCATTGTCATTTACCAAGTTAGAAAGTTGTGTCGAGTGCAATATAGCTGAAATCCAAACACAAAACAACTACCTAAATCTAAACTGCGTCAAAACCACTATTAAAAAGTTCAAATCTAACGTGTCAAAGGCTTTGCCAATATCCACTTTAATAACTATGTTACCACCAAACTGCTTCTTTGTTAACAAATTAATCACCTCAGAAGCTAGAATCACACAGTTCGAGATGTTACTGTCTCGAATGAAGCCTCTCTGTTGAGGGGAAATAATGCGCGTGCATATAACAACAAGCCTATCTTCCAAAATCTTAATCACAATTTTAAATTGAAAGTTAGCCAAAGCTATAGGCCGAAAATTACCATGGAAGAAGCACTCGGGACTTTAGGAATTAACACCAGAATATTCGCATTCATATTTGGAATAAGCGCTCCCATATAAAATAAAATAAAAAAACTCTTAGACTGAACCCACTCCATCCGCAACCACAATGTCCCCAAAAATGTTGGAAAAAGTGACTCCCAAATCCATCAGGACCAGGAGCGCCATCATCATTCATATCAAACACATCACTTTTAATTTCATCAAATAAAGGCATAACCATCAATGATTTCATCCTCGGAAACCAACATCGGGACCACTTTTGCAACCAACCCATTGAAAATATAGTTACTGTTACTACCAAAGATTCTTTGAAAATAGCTCACAACATCGCCTCAATCTCTCTAGGATCCCTAATGCGGACATTCCCATCCTAAAGCATAGTAATTGGCTTGGCACATGATTTCATCCGTGCCACTCGATGAAAATATGTCGTATTCCAATCACCGTGAATAAAACTATGATTCCTAGTCTTCTACCGCCAAAATTGATCCTGACAATTCGTGGCTCTTGTCAAGCTCAACTGAGCTTGCAACTCTTGAGCATGCAAATCTACATCCAAGCCAGTAACATCAATCAGAGCCTGAATGCGGGCAACCTCATCATCCGCAAGTGTAACTTGCCTTTGAACATCTCCAAAAATATACTTGTTCCAAACCCGGAATGCATCTTTAATTGAGAGAAATTTTAACTGTATATGATGCATATCTGAGCCAATGACATCCTTTTTCCAAGTATCTAAAACCAATGGACGACAATCCTCATGAGGGGTCTATGTTTTAAAAAATTTAAAAGATGTAGTTTTACGTACCAAAGAGAATTCCAAATGAACCAAAAACGGATAATGATCAAAATGAGACCACACTAGAGCCGTACAAGAAGTAACTCCCAAAAAATCAGTCCAAGCTTCATTACAGATAGCATGGTCAAGACGAAGAAAAACATAGTCTGAATCTAACCTGCCATTGTTCCAAGTAAACTGCACATCATTTGTATTCAAATGTAACAAGAGATTAGCATTAGTCAAGGAAAGGAAGTCATTACAAGAGGTAGAGGGTGGAAGGTGCCGACCCCGTTTCTCATGAGCACCCAACACCGCATTAAAATCCCCCACAAAAATCCACGGAGCAGCAAGACTATTATGAAGCATTATTAAATCCGCCCATAGTTGTCTCTGCAATAAATATGATATGCTAGCATAAATTCCGACAATATAAACTTTTGAACCCTTGCAAACATGCTCCAACACGAAACACTGAGAGGAAGCAAAAATAATTGTAAAAGTAACATCAGAGCCCGAAACCGCCCAAATATTAGGAATAAGAGGCTCCCTTTTATTTATACAAAAATTAGTAACATTAATACTTCTTCAAAACCAACTAGAAATAGAATTGTGCACCACCATTGGCTCAGCAATAAAAACCAACGAAGGTTTATTTGAATGACACATATCAAGAGAAGCGACTTTGTAATCATTATTACAGATCCCACGAATATTCCAAAAAATAACATTCATTTAGACGATGGACAAGGACCCTAAGAATGAGTTTGATAAGTAGCCTTGTTCATTTTCTTCCTCTGAGACTTTGATATACGGCGAAAAGGGCACTTCAACCTCAACAGCCTTGGCCAACCAATTCTTCATAAAATTCATTTCTTTCTGTAGAGTAGGATCCACGGTTGCATCAGACGCATCCATGATACTACTTACATATAGGGCCCTTTCTTTAACATGGGATATAACCAATTTGTGATCAACTATAAGGTCAGTTCTCACCATATCATCTGTGACATTAATGAGTTGCATACGAAATGAATTATGTGATACATGGATACGGTTTACCAGAATTTCCTGATAAGGAGACGATGATCCTGCATGAATGGAATCTTGCTATGAGATAGTTCCCTCAACATGTGTTTGAACTACTACACCTTGATCTTGCAGTATAATGGCCTTCAATTCTACTGAAGCATTGGTTATTTGATCCTGCTGAACGGGCACTTTCAAGTTTTGTGACTACTGCTGCGTTTGTGCATCTTTGTAAAGAAGTGGAGATTTTATTTGTGACTCAATTTGCACATTCACTATTATAGTAGTAGAGACAATATTTTGTTGCGGGTCTTCAAATGCCTTAGAAGAACCAATGCTAGAAGGATTTTCTTTAATAGTTACCCAGTCAAGCTTGCTTGCTGCAACTTGTTTCTTTCCCTAGACGACCTTTTCCTTGGATGTACTGTTGTCCTTCCAGGGATATACCCACCTACAAGTGGTAACATCATGACCGATCTTTTAGCAATGTGAGCAAAAATCTCGTAGCCATTAATAGGCCACCACCTCCACAGTAAAAGCAAAACCATCCCTCTCTACCATAATTTCATTGAAAAGTTTGCGAGAAAAATCCATGTCCAACAATACTTGTGCATAATGACAAAAAATTCACTCGGACGTCGCATTATCAATAAGCAACGACGTGCCCACCGCACTAGCAATTTCTCGGAGCATCCTTTCCATCCAATACTCCTGAGGTAGTTCCCACAATCTAATCCACACTTGAGCATGAGTGTTACGTTGTGTATGCATATTAAAATCCTTAATCCACTCAAACAAACGTAAGACGCCCGACTTCAAATTCACCGTTCCCACTGCCCGGACAATTTGTAAATCGATCTCCAAGGCAAAGAAAATTCATAATATCCCATTCATAAAGAGAACATGCTCCATGTCACTGTTGTCTTCCATTGCTTCTGGAGTTTTAGCTGAATGTCTTTTGTCATATAAGGTTTGTCACCCTTATTCAACACTAGTCTCCCACGCAGGTTTCCTGCATATTTTGATACATACTGCCTCATCTCTAATGGACGACTGAGGCAAGTTGTCATTGGAGGAATCATTCTATGATGCAGTTTACGCATGAGCAAAAGAAACCGCATTTGATGTCACCAATTTGGGAGGACGTTGCACCCTCTCAATTAGAGAGAGGACGACTGTTGATTAAATCTCAGCCTGCCAGTCGAAAGGCATGGTAGCAGCTGAATGATTCCCCCATGATTCATCTGCTTGACCTTAATGATGCCCTCATGATTGACGAAAAGATTGCTCAAAGCAACTTAGTTGATGCCCTTAACAAGCAAGATATTTTTTGGAAGAAAAAGCTAGAACGAATTGGCATGTGGATGGTGACAGAAACACAAATTTTTTCCATAGAGTGACAAAGATACATAACAAAATAAAACTCATTTCTTCAATAAGAAATGATGAAGAAATAATCACAGATCCTCAAAGAATATCAGCTCATATTGTGAATTATCATGATAATTTGTTTTCTACTAACTTTGTTTTGCAGGACTCTTTGCTTGTGGATGAAATAATTCCAAGTATCAATGATACCTCCACCAACAGGTTGCTCACCATGTTACCTTCCAAAAAAGAAATCAAAGTCGCATTGTTTGATCTTCAAATCCAAATGGTTTTGGAGCTGCTTTCTTTAAGATTTATTGGGAGATTGTTCATAAAGAGAGGTTACTGATGTTGTTACTGAATTCTTTTAAACTGAATAGTTGTTACCTAACTATAATGCTAATACTTTTATCTAGATTCCTAAGAGTCCCAGTGTTGATATCGTTGAACAATATAGACCTATTGCTCTTGGTAATTTCATGTTCAAGATAATCACAAAGGTGCTAAGTGATAGACTGGCTAAGATCTTGCCTAGTATAATTTCTAAGGAGCAAAAGGGTTCATTAGAGGAATGAACATAAAGGATTATATTGCTTTAGCTTCTGAAGCCATCAATGTTCTTGATAAAAGAAGTTTTGGTGGAAACCTGACCCTAAATATTAATGTTTTAAAAGCTTTTGATACCCTTAATTGGGATTTTCTCATGAAAGTCTTGCAAAAATTTGGCTTTAATCAGGTTTTTTTGTGACTAGATTCTTAGTATTCTTAATTCCGCTAATATCTCTATTTGTAATAATGGATCACATGAAGGATACTTCAAGTGTGACAGAGGGGTGAGACAAGGGGATCCCCCCTCCCCCTTCTCCCCTCTTCTTTTTTGCATAGCATAAGAGGTTTTGAGTAGAGGTATTACAAGGTTAGTGGAGGAGGGGAAAGTTAATCTGATCAGTGCTTCTAGAAATACCAAAATCGCTTCTCATTGTTTTTATGCAGATGATCTTATGGTTTATTGTAAAGGGAAAATGTCTAGTCTTGAGTCTTTTAAATATTTGTTCACTAGATATGCTAATTCCTCAGACCAATCTATAAATCTGAGAAAGTTCTATATTCATGGTGGTGGCATAAATCGTAATAGATTGAACAACAATGTTGATTTGCTGGCTTCTCAATAGGCGTATTGCTATTTACTTATTTAGGAGTACGTATCTTCAAAGGGAAACCAAAACCTATTCATTTTCAATTAGTAGTTGATAAGGTGAAGATCAAGCTTGTTGCATGGAAAGCTTCCCTTCTTTCTATAAGAGGTTGTTCCTTGCCATTTGTGTGCTCCCTCTGCTTTAAGAAGGAAGAAAGCTACATCCAGTTACATAAGGGATAAAACATGCAATTAAGCCATAAAAAAAAAAAAAATTATTCTAGTTACACCTCATGAACATCCGGTTATACTCCAATTTAACGAAAATATACTTCAATTATTTTTAAATTTTCGACCATTACCCTCTCCTTTTTCTTCTTGGTCTTATGTTTCTATTCCTTTTTTCACCTAAACGAATGTTACAAATATATTAATATATCCACCATAGTTGATCATCACCGTGGTGATTTGGAAATCGACCTAACTGCCCCCCCTTAATCAAAACAAGTCTTACATATATGTTTGTACAATTATTTTGTGATAATTTTTAAGACAACTTTGTTGTTTTCTCTTTTTATTGATAAAAAACCATAGAGAAAAAATTGAAAAGAGATAATATAATCACAATGTAAATATGAAAGAAAAAAGAGTAAATTACACTCCCCTCCCTTCAAAGATGCTTGAATTACACTCCCCTCCCCTCTTATGTTAAAATATACATTCCCCTCCCCTCTTATTCAAAACATATTAGAAAAAAATTCATTCCCCTCCCCTAAGAAAAGCTTGAATTACATTCCCCACCCCTCTTATGTTAAAATCTAGAGTAAATTACACTCCCCTCCCCTCAAAGATGCTTGAAATACACTCCCCTCCCCTCTTATGTTAAAATATACAATTTCCTCCCTTGAAAAATAAAATTTACACTCCCCTCCCTTATAAGATGCTTGAATTACAACCCCCTCCCTTGATAATTAAATATACATTACACTTTAATCTATTTTAAAATAAATAAATATTTTTATGATATATATTAATTTTAAACCACCCTTTAAGAAAAATTAATTCATTTCTTTATAATTTAAATGTTAATGATAATTAAATTTAAATATTTTGCTATTGATTTTATAATTTAGAGTTTAAAATTAACTTTTAAATAACCATGGTTTATTGTCGTTAGTAATTTTTCACATATTTTAATTTTATTTTGGCTTGTTTCATATTTTATAATAGGGTTTAAAACTACATGTTAATGAAATTGTGAATAAAAAATAGCAAAAAAATATGTATTCCATTTTTTATTATGTTAAAATAGACCTGTAATACTGTTATTTTCGAAGTGTATTAGATTATTATTTTTTTGCTAGATTATTAAAAATAAAAAAATATATATTGAGGGAGTAAAGTGTAGATTTTAACATAAGAGGGGAGGGGGATGTAATTCAAGCTTTTCTTAGGGGAGGGAAATGTATTTTTCTTTAATATGTTTTGAATAAGAGGGGAGGGGAATGTATATTTTAACATAAGAGGGGAGGGGAGTGTAATTCAAGCATCTTTGAGGGGAGGGGAGTGTAATTTACTCTAAAATCTACACTTTACTCCCTCAATATATATTTTTTTACTTTTAATAATCTAGCAAAAAAATAATAATCTAATACACTTCGGAAAAAAACAGTATTGCAGGTCTATTCTAACATAATAAAAAATTGAATACATATTTTTTTGCTATTTTTTATTCACAATTTCATCAACATGTAGTTTTAAACCCTATTATAAAATATGAAACAAGCCAAAATAAAATTAAAATATGTGAAAAATTACTAACGACAATAAACCTTGGTTATTTAAAAGTTAATTTTAAACTCTAAATTATAAAATTAATAGAAAAATATTTAAATTTAATTATCATTAACATTTAAATTATAAAGAAATGAATTAATTTTTCTTAAAGGGTGGTTTAAAATTAATATATATCATAAAAATATTTATTTATGTTAAAATAGATTAAAGTGTAGTGCATATTTAATTATCAAGGGAGGGGGTTGTAATTCAAGCATCTTATAAGGGAGGGGAGTGTAAATTTTATTTTTTAAGGGAGGAAATTGTATATTTTAACATAAGAGGGGAGGGGAGTGTATTTCAAGCATCTTTGAGGGGAGGGGAGTGTAATTTACTCAAGAAAAAATTATATCAAAATAATTATACAAATATCATTTATCTATCACAATTTGGTGCAATAGTGGCCTTGGCCCTTCATCTATCTTAAATGATTACTCAAAAGGCTTTATTGGATTACATGAATTCAATGACAATGGATAATTTCATTCGTGATTTGAAATTCACGAGCATTGAATACAATCTCAATTCAATTTAAAAATCCTCATATGTGAACTCAAATCACATGTACACATATAAATTGAGTTGGCGTACACTTATATGAATTGAGTTTGCATAGGAATTACACATGTAGGAAAAATATTGTTAAAAAGATGAAATCAAGAACTATTTCGGTATTATGAAAATAATTTAACGAGATCATTTGAGTTTAATCGGATATTTTAAAGAGATCATTTGAGTTTAATGGGATATTGTAAGTGTGTAACTAGAAAAAAAATCAAAAAGAAAATAGTGATTGCAACTAAAGTTTGTCCCCGTGAGCTTAGCTCAATTGATAAGGACAATACATAATATATGTAAAGTTTGGGGTTCGAACCCTGGACATCAAAAAAAAGTTTTAAAAGTTTAAAAAATTAAATCTATTTTAGTTCTCAATTTCAATTTTGAGTTTAGTTTCATATTTTTTGAGTTAAACAACTTCCCATATCTAGCATTACTGTAGATTCAACTAATAAAAAAATGGTTTAATTACAGTTTTGGTCCCTCTATTTTCATCATTTTACAGTTTTTGTCCCCTTATTTTAAAATTTGACAGTTTTGATCTCTCTATCATATTTTTGAACTATAAAAATGTGATGTGATAAATTTTAAATGGCGTGGATTGTGGAATATGATCTAAAGATGGAAAAAATCAACATCGATGAAATTGTAATAAAATTCCCTTAAAAACTTCATTTAAAACATATCATATCACAATATTTTAGACAAAATATTTGATAAAGGGACCAAAACTATCGAAATTTAAAATAGGGGACCAAAACTGCAAAATGGTGAAAATAGAGGGACTAAAACTACAATTAAACTTAAAAAATAATGAAATTGAGTTGTTAATTTTTTCTTTTCATATATCAGTTACTCAAATTTCTTATTTTGTCTTACAGTTTCTCTTTTATCTTTTTTTTTTGAAAGGTCCCTTTAATATATCGCTTCCCACAACACAATTAAAAGGGTGGGAAACAAAATATCTTGACAATCGATAATCATAATCTTTATACCGTATGGTTGCAGAGGCTAGAAACAAAATAATATTTTTTGAGGCATAGAAAAAATTAAACAAAAAAGAAAAATCGACAAAATTATTATAGGATTAAGAAAGGAATGCATATATATTAAAGAGTTCCTCCAATTTTATTTTTTTAAGAATTGCATTATCTAGACACAAAATACCGATATCATACTCTGACCTTACATTCGAACGAGCGTTAGGTCCAATCCCCTCTTTTACATATATTTTTCATCTTTTTTTTTAATAATATTTATTATATTATTTTAAAAAAATAAAAAATATTTATTATAGGGTTTAGAGAACACAAGAAAAATGAAGAAGAACAGAGATGGAGGCGCCCACAGCAGGCAAAGTCTAAAAATATGAAATATCTTTCTCTGTTGGGATGTCCTTCTGGGACCATGACAATCCAATTTTCTTCCTTTCAATTTTAATATTACTAATATTTAATTATTATTATTTTCTTAAGCAATCCAATTCGATCTTGACTTACTTTTTCAAAATCTACTATACATTCTCTATATTTCTCAATTGGGGGACCGACTTTTATTTTTTTATTATTTATTTTAAACTTTAACTTTCCTTCTAAATAAAATGACAAGTTAATCCTTTCAAAAAAAAAAAAACTGACAAGTTAACTACAGTTTTGGTATTTTCATTTGTAGAATTGATCATTCGTAGAATTGATCTTCGTAGTTTAAAATTATGTGGCTTTTTACCTTTATTTAGATTTTCGAACTTAAAACTGAAAATGGTGATATATCACTTGAGTTGATTTGGCCATGTTAGCATGACATCTTGGAGTATGTTTCTTTCAAGGTTTTTATGTTTGATTTTTCTCGATATCAATTTTCATGGACTAATTTAGCTTCAAGTTTTTAAAGAGTTTTTAAGTAATTTCATGTGTATTGATCATTATACATCACCGTCTCGTATAATACGCCATTTGATATATGTTACTTCATTGTTTTTTAATCCAAAAATATGAAGAAACTCAGGCAACCCTGTCTAATCCTAGCCCTCGTGTCTTTGATGATGTACCTACATGTATTTGGTACATTTTAGCTAATGAAATGCAATGATTTTCTCCTTTAAAAAAAAAAGTAATTTTAAAATGGGAATCAATTTCGTAAATGAATGGAAATAAGAGCATCAAAATTATAATTAACTATTTTCTTTCGTAATTCTTTGATAATATTTTGTTATTCCAGTTCATAAATTATTACAACAGTTTTATATAGAAAACATTCAATATACTACATAGTATAGTATAGATATATAAGTCATTTTTTATGTCCTTTAAAAAAAAGTAATATTTTGATATAAAATGAGGCAGCTTTAGTTTTAAATTGTCGAAATGACTCTATATCTCTTCTATCAAATCTTTATTTAAATGTTTCTTTTGGGGTGGATGTGAGAAAATTAGGAAAATTTCTTGAATTAGATGGGCTACAATTTGCTTAAAAAGGAGAACGAAGGTGTAGGGGTTAGGAAAATTAAGGAATTTAATTTCGCTTTGTCAAGTAAGTGGGGTTGGAGGATGCATATCCAGAAGGATAGTTTGTGGTTTAAGGTTCTTGCAGCAAGATATGGTTTGGAGGAAGGAAGGGTGTCAGAGGGTGGTTGTGTAGGATCAGTGTGGTGGAATCAGCTGCAAGATGTGAGCCGTGGGGATGGTTTGGAGGTGGGTAGGTGGTTTGCCAATAATTTGGTGCGGGTGGTGGAAATTCTTGGTTTTGGACGGATGGATAGTTGGAGGGAGGGGCGCTTTGTGATAGATATATGAGGTTGTTTGATTTGGTAGAAAACAAAGATGTAATATTGGTTGATATGAGTCTTTAGATTGGAGCTTAGGTGGGGAGGGTTGGAGTGGCGGCGGCGGTTGTTTGTTTGGGATGAGGAATTATGGAGGGAGTGCAGTGAATTATTATCTAACATTGCTTTGCAGGATGGTGTGAGTGATTATTGGGAGTAAAAATAATCATCTGATAATGACTACATTGTCAGATTTGTGCATTAGTTCTTGACGGCAGCATATCAAAATTATGGTAATGACTTTCAAAATATTATCTAGAATATAATGGTACCATTGAAGGTCTATTCAAAAATCGTGCTGCCATTTTTTTGAGTATTTGGAAACACATGAATCTTAAGTTATGGTAAGGCTACATTAATGAGCTATACGCACAAGTGGTTGAGTGTGCTCTTCCTTTGATGTAGGATTGAAGTTAGCAAGCTACTCGTCGACATCAACCTCACGCCATTTCTGCTTGGAACATACCGAGCACAACGGCTTCAACGGTGCTTCCTTCTACTTCTGGACCAACAAGCCAGCATCTTAATGAGTCGCAAATCTCTACGGACAAGTACGTTGGCAGAGGCCACAACATGGTCGACTAAAATGTAATATTGATGATTCTTTTTCGAATCAGTTGAACATAACATGTATAGATATGTGCTTGCGAGGTGAAGAGAGTGTATTTGTCTTGGCCGAAACAATATGTGTTACTCCGCTGATTTGGGTGAAGTGCTAGGCTTATTTCATGCATTCCAATAGATTAGTGATATATCATTACAACATATGCCTTCCACAAAAACAACATATGCCTTCCACAAAAACCGGATTGATGTTACAGAGTTTTGACATATCATTACAACTTGCAGGAATTTCATCGTCACGTAGTTTACAAACTTTAGAGTTTAGTTCAATAGAAGACAAGTAAATGAAGTTGTTCATGTTTTATGAGTGATAACCACATTGTCAGCTAATCTAACTACTGATTTTAATACACTTCGTTGTATCAATACTCTTATTTTTAATTTAATGTCTTAAGCATTTTTTTCATAAAAAATAAAATAAAAATAGTGAATATGATTGACGTAAGTACGGGCATAACTTTCTTATATTGACTAAACATTAATAGGGATCGATTTCCACACACTAAATTATTTTAGCCCATTTAGCTAAAGTCATGCTTGAAAGCATTATCAAGTCTATTTAATTGGCACAGTTTGAGAGAAATATTTCGTTTCTTTCGTGTACGAATAGATGTTATAGACTCCTGATATATGAAATTAAATCTGTAAAAGAGGGGAAGGAGAAAATTTTGATCATAATTGAAAAGGACAGTCAGCAATGTTAAATGAGTTAAAATTAAATCCATTGGTGGGGACTCACACCACCCATGAAAGGATCTTGAAGTTGAGATTGAGTGACACATAAAATATGGAAAAATAGGTATTGTGATATCGAATTTGCATATCATTCAAACTAAACTTTAACGGGTGATTGACAATTTGGGTGAAAGAAAATGACTCAAATCTATTAGCAATATCTTTACTATCTATAAGAGTTTAATTAATATGTTATGTTTGCATGTTTATTAATTGATTTAGCAACACATGTTAAATGCATGTGTAAAATGAATGTAAACTAACCAATTATACTAATTAAATTATGTCTTATTTTTGTGTTAACCTCCGGTTTTTAAGAGAAAGTGACGTAATAATCAGATGTTCAATCGAGATGTAAGTAAAGTTTGAATAAAAATTGTTTTCATCGAGAATCAAATTTGGTTTTTTCAAACAATTCGTCATACGGAGAGTTCATTAACCATTTGAGTTCAATAATTTGATTATTCTTTCTTATCTATAATCTATAAGAGGATGCATGATTCACAAACAATTCCATTCTAGACAAAAAATAATAACTAAATTATTGAACTCAAATGATATAAGAGAGCTTCTACGGTTTAATTAATTATGATTCACAACGGTTCAATTCTATATGTTTTAAATCAAATTTAAACATTTTTTAAAATTTACTTGTTTACTTAAATTGTATTTAAGATATTTCATCTATTTTTATTTTGGAGGTGATTTCAAGAACTTGTTAATTTTGAAATCACCTCCATCTAGTTTTTGTTCACAAAAATTCATTTGGAGGTGATTTCAAGAACTACTAAATGGATAGTTAGTGTTATTTCATCTATTTTTATTTTTCCTTCAAAAAAAAATTAAAAAGTGAATTTTTTATATTTATGTTTCAATGATAATAACTTTTAGTAGCATTTTTATGATTTTTTTTTTGTATTTCAAATATAAATTAATTACATAATGTAGAGATATTATTTCCTACGATCATCACATATTATATATACGATCTAGTAAAAGATGAGATATTTAATTTAGTTGACTCAGCATGAGTTGTTAATGTCAAACACTCAAAACTGAAAATAGCATTAGGTACCTGTCAATTTTAAAACTATTATCCCTCAAAAAAAAAAAAAAAAAACTATTAGCAAAATCTCAAAGTAGTGTGTGTCTCTATATATATATATATATATATATATATATATATATATATATATATATATATATATATATATATATATATATAATAGCATTACTTACCTTTCAAAACTTCAATCGCAAAACTATTGACAAAACTCAGTGTATGATTTTGTGAATATATTCTATTTCAAGGTTAATACACACTTATTTCCAAAAAAAAAAAAAAAGGTTAATACACACTCAAATAAGATAAGATTTGTTGACTATTCGTCAAATATATCATTTTGATTCAAAATAAATGGATATATTAAATAACACTTTTGTTTATAAATAAACCAATATTGGATATATTAAATAACACTTTTGTTTATAAATAAACTAAATTATATGTTCCCTGAAAAAAATTAATATTATATGTTTTTTTTTTAAGGACTAATATTATATGTTGGATTGTAGTATCGATCAATTGTATATTGGGGGTACCATGTGAAATTAAAGTTTAAATATAAGAATTTCAAAAATGCGTTTAGTCATTTTATGCGTATTGAGACATCTTATGAAATTACCGAATAAAGATAAGCAAGACACAAGTCGCTTAATCCAAGAGTGTTTAGATTAGATGACAGAGATATCTTCTAGTTTAACCAAGATCTTGAGTTCGAATCCAGTCTTGGGCATGCAATTAAAACTCTTAGGAAGAGTTTGCCGCACATTTAAGTTCCAAAAGGCTCGAGTGATTAGTCACCTCAATTGCGTGCGCGGATGATACATGGTTTACACACAAAAAAATAAAACATAAGTCACTTGATATCATAAAAACATTAATTATATTTTTAATCATAGATTGTGATAAAAATTATAATTAATGTTTTATTGATTAAAATTATTACTATTGATATACTCCCTCCGTCCCTTAATATAACCCCCCTTTTGTTTATTTTTTTTCCCCTAAATATAACCCCCTTTTCAAATTACAACACACATTAATTATTTTTTTCTATATATACCCTTATTTAATACTGCTACTAATTCTAAAATTACAATAAATTGACTTTTCACATTATCTCTTTAATGAGGGTAATTTTGTAAAATTGTACTATAAAACAGACACATTAACTACACCAACAACATTTCTTAAGAAATGTGAAAAAAACAATAGGTGACTATATTAAGGGACGGAGGGAGTACTATTTAACACACATTTACCAACACACTCATTTTGATTGATTAAAATTCAGATAGGTCTCATCAAATGTATATGAGACTCATATGATTTTGCGAATTGTGTGCTTTTTATAACAAATCAAATATAATGTGTTGAAAAATGTGTGTTAGATAGAGCGATTTTACCACTTCTCATTTATTAATTTATCTTTGTTATTTCATTATGATGAATAATTTGGTAAAATTATTTGGTTTCTCACTCTCATATGTTTCTCACTCTCATATAAAATCAACTATATTTTTTAATATACTTGAAATTGTTAAAGTGACTTCTAATTTATGACTGAAAAAGTGTTTCTTTATGGTATAATTGGGGATTTGGATTCTCTCTATCGAAAATTCTCTCAATTTTCTCCATTTTCAATATCAACCATCAAAGATGAGAGTTAAATTATCATGAAGAGTGATTCATATGTCATGACAGTAGAGATTGAAAGCCGAGACAAATTGAAAATTTTCAATTGAGAGAATTCAAATCCTAGGATTTGATCTCATCAAATTTAGAACATGTTGGGACATTTAGAGAAGCATTAAAAATTAGGGTTCATGTTTATCACATTAGACTAAGATCAAACATATAAATGAATTAGACACATATCTTTAACCCAAAACCTTAATATTTTGAATGAAGATGTGATGTTTAATGGTAGAGAAGGGCGTTAATCAAGGATTTTTTATTTTATTTTTTACTTTGACTAGTGCATTAATCATTTAGTGTGTTGAGCTGTTATTTGATTTTGCTTGCGATTGATGTTAGTTATGTTGAGTTGGAGTATCCTTTGTATTCTTTTTACCATAATGTTTTATTATAAAAAAATACAAATCTAAAACTTAAACATAATGAACCACCTAAGATAGTGATTTGATTTGTAAATTTACACTATAACAATCAGCCATGATTTCTATCAAATGTTTCACTTTAATTACGACTCACATGCTTGATAGAGCAAAACCATGCACGGCTAAACCCAATGATCTTCAATCTCTATCACTTTTATGAGTACATTGTATTTGCATCATGGAATCAAATATATTGTGGATTTCAAATTAATTTAGCTAGCTAGGCATGATGCCCACAAATTATTTAATATAAACATAGCTTCCCTATAATGTAACATCAGTACATCACTATGTTGGACTTTATTATCTAACCCTTTTTTCTCCTATTTCGGGTACTCAATAGTCTTCTTGTCATGAGTAGAATCTTTGAAGCATTATCATTAATTATACTTTTCCTTTTTCTCGGAAATTTTTAAGAATAGAATAAGTGTACAGTTATAGATATAGGAGAAAAGTGGATGATAAAAATTATAGAAAAAGAGAATCTTTTTTTTATGCATGGTACGCCATCTCAATAATTAGAGGACGTAAGAACTCATCCACTGGCTATTAGTTGGTTACATTATTGATTTCAACTTTGATGTTGACCCTTGTTCAACGACCTTTTATAAGTTTCTCTTTCATATCCTATTGTAGGAAGGAGAATTTTCTATGGTCTCAATATAAATAAGTTCTCAATGTACGACCTCTCTCATATGTGTCACCTTCAAGCACATATTAGATCACACGTTGCCCTAGGCAAGGGTAGTTTAATATTTTCGGTTGATATATAAGTATGGGACAACGAAAGAGTTTTGAAAAGAGGTACATGGTTCAATTTAACTCTAAGAATTAATATAACCACTAATTTAGTAATATTTATCTATCTGAAAAACAAAGTTTATTATCTTTGAAACACACATTTCCATATAGTATATCATGTAATAACACATTTAAATTTTGGATATTTTTTATTAAAATTTTAGTTAGGTTGTCTATTCATATATTGCGGTCCTTATCACTACTAGGATGTGTTGCTTAAGCCGCAGGGACATATTTGTGCTATCATATTGAAGCAACCCAATTTTGGCTAAGGCCAACCCATATAGTGTGGGATGGGCGAAATTATTTGGATGAATTTTTTTACAATCAAATCTATGCTAAAATGAGGATCGGTCTAAGGGTGTCGATTTTAACCGTAAATAGGGTTTCATGTGGTTATCCGTAAATAAGGTTTCCTATGGATATCGCCTCATTTGAGGATTTGCATACATAGATTTTCCCATGAAAATGGGGATAGGAAATAATTTGTGTGACGGGGCAAAGAGCGGAGAATTACTCACCGTAGCCTCCTTGCTCCGTTGGCGTCCCTAGGTCGGTCTAGTTGGCCCCATTGGGCAGGCCCAACCTATTTTGACAACCATCCACCTTGAAAATTTTGTGGTTGCAATACATATCTTAAAAAAAAAAAAAAATTATCTCAATGATTTTCTTATATTTATGATAGTGATTCAGACTAATCATATATAATTAGTTCCAATTTGACAAAATCAACAGTAGATTCAAATAAAGTTTCAAACTATTGATGACAAACACAACTTTAATTTCGAACTTGCATGAGATATGCATGCCTCTTGTACAGAGAAGCTGAAGTACATTACGGATTCAAATGATAACCCACACAATAGGTTTCTCATAATAGCAACTATACATGGCAATGGAATCATTGATCGATCACGAGGGATACTCAAAAAATTATTTGAGATCAATGATTTGTGGGGTTCAAAAGCATGTGTCAAGTCAACATTATTGAAAGGGAGTACTATCATAATCATGAATCAATCTCGCTTAAAAGATCCTTAAATTTTTCAATAAAGCAAAATGTGAATGAATAACTTAAGATTGCTTTCCTCAACAAACAAAAGAAAAACACTCAAGATTGCTCAACGATATGGGGCATTGGAGAGGCTTAATAAAGAGAGATTTTAATACTAGTACTAATTTTAATAGTTCCTTGAACTAACTCTAAAAAAGATCATTAGATAACTAATTGTAAATGTCCCTTGAACTAATTCTAAAAAAAGATCATTAGATTAGTAAATTGTTCATATAACAAAAATTAAAATAACAAAATCATTATTAACTCAGAAAACCAAATCATTAATTGTTGTTTTTCAATTTAGAAACGTACCTTTTAAAATATAATTAATCACAGAAGAGATTACTAGGTTGAGTCACGACCAGGTCGATCTCTTTAAAATGTTTCGCGGCACTATTAAAATTGTGTAAGGTAGACTATCAACCATGCCGCCTCTAGTATAAAACAACTCAGTTCAAACTGTGCGATTACATACTGCAACGTAGATAATCGTTCAAGAATTAACACGCTCAATATGGTATAAAACCACTCTAATATGGTATGAATACCACTCGAAATCGAAGGGGCAGAAGATGAGAAGGACTCGTCAACACAAGTCGAAAGGGGAGAGAGAGGAAAAGATTTCGAAGTATCAGAATGTTTTTCGATGTACCGAATGAACTAGGCGAAAATTCGTAACAAATTTCGAGAAACTTAATAATTATGTTTGTGTGTGTGTCCTCTCCTATGTGGAACATTTTTCCAATTCACACAATACTAGTTATATCCAATGGGTGCGTGGAGCGGCTGGCTAATTTTGTTTTGCAGGTAGATATGTCTGATAGGTGGGTGTGGAAACTCCATTCAACTCATACTTATACAGTGCAATCGGCATATTCTTACTTAACGCGGTGGACACTACTATCAATGAAGATTTTAATCAATTTTTATGGCTTAAAGAGATTCCATTAAAGGTGAACATATTTGTTTGACGTCTCTTTCTGAATAGACTTGCTACAAAGGACAACTTGCGCAAAAGGAATGTCCTTGATGCTACCCTTTTGTCTTCTGCGGCCCTGCGTAGTAAGGAGGAGGAAAGAGATCATTTGTTCTTTAAATGCGACCACTATGGTCGGTTATGGCTTCTGATTTCTCATTGGCTTGGTTTTGTTACGGTATCACATGGTGATTTACATAGTCATGCTAATCAATTTTGTGCTCTTGGAGGTTTCTCAAAGAACTCTATGACAACTTTTACTATTATCTGGATTTCGGTATTATTTGTTATTTGGAAAGATCGCAACAAGAGAATCTTCCACAATCACATTGATCATATTGAAGCTCTTCTTGAAAGGGTTAAACTTCAAGCGTATTGGTGGTTGAAAGCGAACTTCATCTTGTTTGATTTTGACTACCTTTTTTGGAGACAAAACCCTTTTTGTTGTTTACAGGCTGTTATGTAATGTCTATTTTGCTTTTTTGGTTGTTTATAGCCTGACTGTTTTGTATTTAACTTTGTGCTTGAGGGACTGATTGTTCCTTTAATATAATTCATTTAGCTTCTTAAAAAAAAAGTTATATCCAATGGGACTTTGTGTTTACTATCCTAACTTCCACTTAATTTTAACTAGTGTTCCAACATTAAGTCTTATTATAGTTGAAGTTCCTTGTAAACTTTCAAGATCAATCACATCGTTAGTTGGCCTGGGAGTGAATTCTCTCAATTATAAAAAAAATGTAAGAAATAATGTAGAGATTTTGACCAGATCTGCACATTATCATGGTGAAAATCTATAATTAATCTTGATCACTGATAATATAAACATTCATGGTTAAGATCTCTACAATATTCTCTCAAAAAAAAAAATCAAATTGAAAAGTTCCATTTCCCAGTATACTCCAATCACAAGATTGAAAAGAAAAATCAAACAGACTTTTTAATACTAGTTTTAAATGTGGGGTATGATTTACTTCCACTTGCTTCCGAATAAAATCATATTTATCGCTATTCAAACCAATTAAAAGTAGAAGGATGGTTTTATAATTTAAAGTTGGTTTAGTTTTATTTTTTTTTGGTGTAGGTTCTAACTTATTACTTAATTTGATATATTAATTTAAAATTTTATAATTTATATTTTTGTTTGTATTTCTTTTAAAAATGTCAAACTACTTCACCAAAAACTTCTCCTTACATTTAACTAATCAAATTATTCAACTTAATAAATAAAATAACCAAAGAATAAAAGAAAAAGCAGGTGCCGTCGTCTTCAAATTTGCTCAGTTTCTTTAACGGGCCTTGTTGCTACTTTTCAGATGGATCATGATATTATTTGAAAAATGCTCTTCTCCCATCAAAAACACTCCCTCCCAACTGAATGGACGTAACTACCCTATGTGACTTAAGTTACGCTGCGTTAGTTAACTCACACTGGTTATAAACCCAGCGAGACTTAACTCACGCTGAGTGATGTGTGACTTAACTCACTCTGTATGCTGTTATTAAACAACAAAGTCAGAAACATAACTCATTCCCTTTCAAAACGTCCAAATACGATTTTTCTCCCACCAAGTGCGATTTTCGTGATTCTTGTGCCAATCAAACTCAATTTCTACCACAAAATCAAGTAAGTGTTGCTTATCCTATTGCAATGTGTTTTTTTGTTGAAATTTTTTATTTTTTGGAGAAATTTTACATTTTTAGGTGTTTAGAAATTTGGTTTGCATGTTAGTTTTTAGAATTCTTAATGATAAATTAAGTTAGGAATTTAGTTTATATGTTGTTTAGAATGCAATGTGGTAGTTTATGGTTTAGAAATTGTTAGATTTTATGTTGATTGAAAGTTGGACTCTAGGTATTTGATAAAATGTCTCAATGAAATTTTGTTTGTTTTTGGGATTGTTAATGATGAAATTAGTTAGAAATTGGTTTGTTATTGTTGATTATAGTTAGTTTAACTACAATGTGGTAGTTTACGGACTGAAATGACACTGCCAAAATTTAAGTGTTGTTGTTAAATAGTTAGAAGTGGCACAATGTTTGTATGAATAAAATCATTGACTTTTTGCTTTTTGAAATGTTGGGCAGATATGTCTCAAAGGCCTTGCCGCTTTAGGGGAGGGAGGGAATAAGCTACAAGTAGTGCGCGGAGAGATAAAAGGAAGCATAACACCCTCCTTATGTTCCTAGTAGACGGAGAGGTGGGGGCACGAGGTTCGGTAGGGCAAATGATGTTGAAGGATCATCGTCACAGACGGGTGTGTCCTAGATAATGGACCCGTTTGTGGGTAGATGGAAACTTCCCAATGGCTTTACTGATCCTGGACATTACGAAAATGCAATTGATTTGATGGAGCATCATAATGTCATCTGGAGGTCGTACAAGTCTCGACGAGACGTGACGCCTTTCAGGACATACGCTGGTACTCCGGATGGATCATGACCGACAAAGACAGGATGTGTCGTGTAACACCCCGTTCTCCCACAGCGTAATATTTAATGTAAATAATCAGAGTAAATCGACAACGGAGTATTACACTACTTTTCAAAAATTATTAAATAGAAAATAAAACTATTTAACTTCAACAAAATAAAACCTCATAAACTGCAGCGGAAATTTCTTTTCAACATAATAATCTTCTTCAACAAAATCATGGCACAAAGGCCTCAACAATAAAATGATATCCAACATAAATAAGGTTCAACAACATTATTTCAAAATTCGATACATAAAGGAATGAAAGACAAAATAACGTTTCCCCCCATCCCGTTACATATCAAAGCCCTAGACACTTGAGCCAAGACACCAACCTAGCCTTCATTACCTGCAAGTTACCCATACGAAGAGCAACATTTTCAAGCAGAAGGGGTGAGATTCACAAACAACAATAATATATATATATATATATATATATATATATATATATATATATATAATTCATCAATTTGAATTAAAACATCAATAACTCAACGAATAGCATCATTAACACATATTTATATCACATGGCATCAACATTTACAACAACATTTTACATCAATTCACATTTAAAATACAACAACATCTTCAATGACAACATCATCAACCCAACCAACAATCACTACAACTCCGACGACTCACCAACAACGACTCTGACAATGCAACGACGACAACAACAAATGCAATATGCATGTGGCACCATTTTAACGCGTTTGAATGACGAGGCTGTTATCGCGATTTTCGGGTGTCAAATCATTAATTAGATTTGAACCTTTCAATCATTGATATCTCTATTTTTTTTGGGGAAAGGTAAAATCGAGAGAAAACCTTAGAAATTCTAAGTTCGGGGCTGATTTCACTACGGGAAGGTGTTAGGCACCCGTAATGACTATAGTATCCTATAGGAACCGTTTTACTATGCTTTACGTATACGCTTTGCTTTTATTGCTATTTGTAAAAAGAGGGGTTGATTTTAAGAATGAGAGAAAGAGGTTTGGATTTTATTTTTTATTGGTCTTGGAGAGATTTTGAGTCTCTTGCCTACATACCCTTTTAAGGGATCAAAATTCCATGTAGTTCTCTTTCAAAATGTTTTTGTGGGTTTAATTTGCTTTTTAAGTTTGAAAAAGGTTTTGAAGAAGGGAAGGAGGCCGTATAGGCATTAGAATTGAAAAGAAAAAGAAAGCATTTGGTTGGTTCAATTGTTAATGAAAACGGTTAAAGTTTGGAAATTAGTTGCATTTTGATTTGATTAAGAAAATAAAGGGAAAATCCTTTGGAGCTTCGACTCCAAGGTTTATTTGGAAAATGTTTGAAGTGATGGAAGTTATTTGTTTTTTTTAAAAAGGTTAATTTTCTCTAAGTATCGCGCATCCTAAACATACACCTAAACGATAGGCATACAACGTGTGTGCGTGTGTCGGTGCATGTGTCGGTGTACATCATTATAGTCCATAGTCCTTTACATCGGGTCCTATTTTACATTCTATAGTCTTGCATGAAAGTAAAGAAAAGTAAACTACCTAAGCATTACATGAGAATTAGTTGGATGTTCCATGAAGGAGTTAAAGGAAGAAATGGGAATGAGATGAGATGCTTAGTATGCATGAAACATAGAGTAAAGTGGTTAGTAAAACAAGATGAAATAATAATGAAATACTAATCCTAAACAAAATGGTAAACTATCATAAAATCACACTACACAAAATTGCAAAATATCACAAAATTGGCATCAAGAACCAAACTAAACATAGTGGCAAAATATCATGAAATTGGCATCAAGAATCAATTTTAACAAAAAATGGGAATATCACAAAATTGTAATCAAGAATCAAATTTAACCAAAAATGGAAATATCACAAAATAGTAATCAAGAATCAAATTTAACAAAAAATGGAAATATCACAAAATAGTAATCAAGAATCAAATTTAACAAAAAAAATGGAGATATCACAAAATAGTAATCAAGAATCAAATTTAACAAAAAAAAATGGAGATATCACAAAATAGTAATCAAGAATCAAATTTAACAAAAATGGAAATATCTCGAAAACAAGAGAAAATTAAACTTGCCAAGATTAACTGAGTTTATCAAGAAAACAAAAATAATCACCATAGAATCAAATACCAAGCACTAGAATTATATGACAAAAATTTGGATGAAAGAAACATACAAGAAAATTCACTAAGAACACACGAAATACATCAATCAAAAGGGAAATTTACACTTATCATTTTTATCAACTCAGCTCTTGCAAAAATATCACAAAATTGTTCACAAACATACAAAAATCACATAGTAATTTTTTGGGATTTTCTGTAAAAAAATTAGGATGAACAGGGGGCTCAAATAGCAAGCATAAAGGTGGACTTAGCAATTAATCCAAAAAAAACACAGGAAAACCCAAAGCCCACGGTCCAGGAGCCCAAACCCGCGCCATTAATGGATCCGGATCAGTCTTGACGCCTCAGGGACGTTAGATTGATCCGGACGCTCCATGGATAGGATCCAATGGCTCACACACGAGGGAGGTGGACCGGGTCAGAACCGACCCGTTCCACCAGCTAAATAAAGGGCACAAGATCCGGATCCTGGCATTTCCTAACACTGTTTCTCTTTCTTCTTCTCTCTCACGCCGTTCTCTCTTTTCTTCACAAACCCTAACCCTAAACTGTTCGGATCTACCCAGAAATTAGTCATTCATTGCTTAATCTGTTCGTACTACTGTTCTATACGCGAATCATGCGAAAGAAGGTGAGTTTAACCGTTGAACAACGTGAATCCTTGAGTTTTCGCCTCTGTAGGTTCAAACCGTTCATATTCTTTGTTTTTTTTGGCTGAAATCGTTGTAAAACTATGAGATTTTGATTCGATTCACATTCTTTGTGGATTTTGAAACGTTTCTCTGATTTTGGAAAAAAATTTGGTTAGGTTTAGGGTTTGGATCGAACGGTAAGGATCTCTACGGATTCACGTTGCTTTGAACTCTATAGTGATATTCAATGAAGTGTGATGAAGCTTTAGTGTTACCTGTGTCTTGGTTTGGAGATTTGGGCCGTTTCTTTGAATCCTTGGCTCTGAATTTCCGCTGGTAGTCCGGTTTCACCCCTTTCTTTCCTTTCTTGATCCGGATCCTGTGAAATCCTTCACCTCTTCTTCTCCTTCTTCTTCTCCGATCTGATGCTTGTGATTGCGCTCGCAGCGCGCTACCTCCGGTGGCGTGCTCGCGTTGGATTGCAGGCGCAAAGGTTCAGTGATGAAGATTCACAACGAATCTCTGAGAACCGCTTGAAGTTGCATCGAATCCATTCGTATTCCGCCTTTGCTTGCTTCTGTGAATCAGATTCAATGATGAATTCAATGAATTTGTGTGTAATTGTGCTGAATTGGTGCTGGAATTGATGCTAGGGTTTATGAATGTTCTTGAACTTTTTTGTGACTTGGTGATTTTGATCTGTAACTGCCAAGAGAGAGAAAATTGATCCTGTTTGTGTTGATGTGGCGCGTGAATGTGATCTGTTTCTGACACTGGTACAGTGCATAGCCTTATATAGGCTGCCATGTGGCCTCTGGACCAATGGGAACCTGACACCTGGACTTGGATTGGCCTGCGTGGCATGTGGACTGTTTTTGACTCAAGGACCAATCTGCAAAAAATGAAACTAAAGGGACTAATCTGCAAAAATAAGATAAAACAACAAAAAAATGAAAATGGGACTGATTTGTAATTTTTAAAAAGTATTTGGACCAATTTGCAATTAAACATAAGACTTGGACTAAACTGCAATAATAATAAAATTGGTTAAAAAATGTAATCTGAAATGCAACGTAAAGCGAAACAGTTAAAATTGGCAAAATGGACTAAAAACGAACAAACTACCAAAATGAGGTATTTTAAAATACCTCTCTGCCCAAAATTTGTTTGATGTGAAAAGACTAAAATGCCCCTGGGGGCTAAAACGACTCAGACAGACTCAGATGCAAACTAAGATGATTTTTGAACAGAATTTGACAAATGATTCATGCAAACAGATTGAAAAGACTCAGGGACCAATTGTAGGGACTAAAATGGGTTCCACTGCGGGAAATGACCAAAATACCCTTTTGTATGATTTTATGCAAAAATTCAAAAGACTGAAGCAGTAATGTATGCAGTTGAAGCACAATAGAAAATACGGTGGATTTGAAAGTATTAGAAAATAGCAGAGGAATTTGAGTGAGTATTTTTAGGTCCAAAATGAGGGTATGACAGCTGCCCCTATTTAAGTTTCTTTGTCTGGAGAGTCAAGAGACGGAGTCTTTGGCTTGACGTGACGAAGATACTTAAATATCGACATTTGCACTGATTTTGGGCGTAAAAATACATTTGTAAATGCTATGTATGCCATGCAACATTTGTGTTATGAATGCAAGACAGACTGAGAATTGATTTTAACAAAATATGTCGTATCCATTGCGGGACTGATTGACATTAACAAGATAACAAAAACAGAGTATGTCGCATCCATTGCGGGACTGATTGACATTAACAGAATAACAAAAAGGAGCATGTCGTATCCATTGCGGGACTGGTTGACATTAACAGAATAGCAAAAAAACAAGACTCACTGGGGAGACTCGATGGCAAATTTGACAGGTACAAGCTGTTCTTGGATGCGAACTAGCCACCTGACCGGGAATATTGACAACAAAGGGTGCAAGCTGCTCTTGTATTTGAGCTGGTCACTTGGCTGAAAGGAAATATAGAAAGCGCAAGCTGTTCTTGGATACGAACTAGTTACTTGGCTGACAGGAAACAAAATAGAAAGCACGAGCTGTTCTTGGATCTGAACTGGCCGCTCGGCGGATATCAAAAGGGTAGGTACAAGCTGTTCTTGGATGTGAACTTGCTACTTGACCGATAACAGAAACAAATTGACAGGCACAAGCTGTTCTTGGATGCGAACTTGCCGCTTGACCGATAACAAGAGTGAATTGGCAGGCACAAGCTGTTCTTGGACGCGAACTAGCCACTTGGCCGTTAACAAAAACAAATTGTACTGTAGAAACAAATTGTAATTGACTTGACATGACGGCAGGAGCTTGAATTTGAAAGGAATGTTAGAACAAGACTGTTGAACTTTGAAATTGGCATGACAGTAGACATTTGTTGTTAGCAGAAGAAATTTGAAGTTGACACGACTGATTTTGATTGAGATTAACATAGGAATTGAGACTGCAGATGCGTATGAATAGCATGACAATTTTATCAAATGCATGAACATATAAGATGCATGATTATGCATGTATGAATGCTTTGACATGCATGATGATTGGCAATTTGTAGACACAATTTCGCAGAGACAGACGAAACACTGGAATATTGGGCACGTAATGGCTCGTGCTCGGACATATATTTGCAACAGTTCCTCTTCTGGGGATGCAGTCGTTTGAAGATACATCGAGACCATCGTTGAAGGCAGGAAGCTGTAAAGTCGTAGAGAAAAACAGTCTGAATGGCATTGCTGCTTGTTGGAGCAGTCACGTAAATGCTTCGGACATCGCATCTGTGGTCAATGCTTTTTGCATGTTTGTTTTTTTTTCATTATTTCTTTTCATTTTTGTTTTCATCATCCCATTTTTGCCTGGATCGTCCTTTCGGGTTTTCGACCCACCGGGGAATAGTTTTTTCAAATGCCCCTGTTTTGCCTGAATTGCCTTTGAAGGTTGTCAATCCATCGGGGTGCTCATTTTTGCCTAAGCCGCCCTTTCGGGTTTTCGACTTAGCGAGCATATTCATTTTTCATGCTTTTCATTCTGTTTTTTCATTCTTGCCATTGACCACAGACCGTCACTGGGGGGAAGGCCTGCTAGTAACTTGAATTAGAACTGATTATCAATATTGATTTGTTCATGCATGTTTCATTTGAATGTACATAGCTGTCCAGGCTTGTTTTCAAAATACTCAAAAATTTTCAATTTTCAGAATGTTTGTTCCAGATATGCATCATTATTAACATAGAAAAAATCTTTTTGTACAAAGCTTTGAAAATAGAATAGAAAAAGAGTGCCAAACAAAAGCATAGGCTCAAATCGATGTATAAGGGTGGTAATCAGCCAAAGGCGTGACTCCACGGATTTACAAAGCTTGGAAAATGGTAATTTTATTGGTTGGTGGTACATTGAACACAGTAACTACTATGGTAATCTGAAACTCTTGAATCCACAGGCGTCGGAACCTCGGATGAGAACAACCAATCATCAGTTGCAAAGATCCCAAGGGGGGTGGTAGCTTGCCAGATATAGTCAATTGTCTTTTATTTCAATCTCATTTTTGCATGAACCGCCCTTTCGGGTTTTCGGCTCATCGAGACGCTCATTTTTGCCTGAGTTACATGTAATCTCAGCGAGCTTTTACATTTTTGTTTCTTGTCCCTTATTTTGCCTGGACCGCCCTTTCAGGTTTTCGATCCACCGGGAAGCGCATTTTTGCCTAGGCCGCCCTTTCGGGTTTTCGACCTACCACGCTGTTCTTTTCATATCTAGACAAAGTATTTCTTGACTATATCGGCATTCACAGGATTCGGAAGCTCTACACCATCCATGTGTGTGAGAATCAAAGCACCGCCAGAGAAAGCCTTCTTGACAACATAAGGTCCTTCATAGTTAGGCGTCCATTTGCCCCTTGGGTCGGGTTGCTGACTCATTCTTCTCTTCAATACGAGTTCACCCTCCTTGAATTCCCGAGGACGGACTTTCTTGTCAAAAGCATTTTTCATCCTTGTTTGATACATCTGACCGTGAGCTAAAGCATCTAGGCGTCTTTCCTCAATCAAATTCAACTGGTCGTACCGACTCTGGCACCACTCAGGCTCAGACAACTTTGCTTCCATAATCACACGGAGAGACGGAATCTCCACTTCCAATGGGAGGACTGCTTCCATGCCGTATACAAGAGAAAAAGGCGTTGCCCCGGTTGAACTACGGACTGTAGTGCGGTAGCCGTGTAAAGCATAGGGTAACATCTCATGCCAGTCTTTGTATGTTGTTACCATCTTCTGCACAATCTTCTTGATGTTCTTATTGGCAGCTTCAACTGCACCATTCATCTGAGGTCTGTAAGGAGAAGAATTGTGGTGCTCGATCTTGAATTTCTCGCATAAGGCTTGCACCATGTCATTGTTCAGGTTGGTACCGTTGTCAGTGATGATCTTGCTAGGAACACCATACCGACAGATGATGTTGTTCTTGATGAACTTGACCACCACTTGCTTAGTCACGTTGGCATATGATGCAGCTTCGACCCATTTGGTGAAATAATCGATTGCTACCAGAATAAAACGATGACCATTCGAAGCCTTCGGTTCAATTGTTCCGATCATATCAATGCCCCACATAGAGAAAGGCCATGGAGAAGACATAACATTGAGAGCGTGCGGAGGCACATGGATCTTATCAGCATATACTTGACATTTGTGGCACTTTCTGGCGTATTGATAGCAATCACGCTCCATGGTCATCCAGTAGTAACCAGCTCTCAACAGCTTCCTAGACATAGCATGCCCCGATGCGTGGGTCCCAAAGGTGCCATCGTGCACATCGTGCATTAGCTGTTCTGCTTCACATTCATCAACACATCTTAACAACACCATATCGAAATTCCTTTTGTACAGGACATCACCATCCAGCAGGAACTTGCTAGCCAACCTGCGCAGCGTCTTCTTGTCTCTATTGGAAGCACCCGGCGGATACTCACGGCTTTGCAAAAATTGTTTGATATCATAATACCAGGGTTTGCTGTCGACTCCGCCTGAACCTGTTTGTACAATTGCATCACTGACAGTAAACACATGGGCGGGCCGGTCTAAGCGTTGTACTTTGATCATCGGTACATGATTCCAATGGTTCACTCGGAACATGGAGGATAAGGTAGCAAGAGCATCGGCCATTTGGTTCTCCTCTCAGGGAATATGGTGCAACTCGACCTTTGTAAAATACGTTAACAGACGTCTTGCATAATCACGGTAAGGGATCAAATTAGCGTGATGGGTCTCCCATTCTCCCTTTATCTGGTTGATGACTAGTGCAGAGTCTCCATAGATGTCGAGATGCTTGATTCTCATATCGATGGCTTCTTAAATTCCCAAGATGCACGCCTCGTACTCGGCCACGTTGTTGGTGCATTCAAACACGATCCGGGCTGTGAAAGGGATGTGATGCCCCTGCGGAGCCACAATTACTGCGCCAATTCCTCGGCCATAAGCATTAACAGCACCATCAAAGACCAATCCCCACTTGCTATCAGGGTCTGGACCTTCACCGATCAGCGGTTCTTCACAGTCTCTTGACTTTAAAAACATAACCTCTTCGTCGGGGAAATCAAACTTCAAAGGTTGATAGTCGTCGAGCGGTTGGCAAGCGAGATGGTCAGCCAGGATACTCCCCCTAATGGCTTTCTGAGCTTTAAACACAATATCATACTCCGACAGTAACATTTGCCAACGTGCTATTTTTCCAGTGACAGCCAGTTTCTCAAAGATGTACTTGATTGGATCCATCCGGGATATCAACCAAGTAGTATGATTTATCAAGTAATGACGCAGGCGTTTGGCAGCCCAGGCTAGTGCACAACAGGTCTTCTCGAGCATTGTATACCGAGTCTCACAATCGGTGAATTTCTTGCTCAAATAGTAGATTGCATGCTCTTTCTTTCCAGTTTCATCTTGCTGACCGAGCACACATCCCATGGAGTCATCCAACACTGACAGATACATAATCAATGGCCTTCCCTCCACCGGCGGAACGAGGATAGGAGGTTCTAACAAGTAGTCTTTGATGCTATCGAAAGCTTCCTGGCATTCATCATTCCATACAACAGGTTGATTCTTCCTGAGTAACTTGAAAATTGGCCCGCAGGTTGCAGTCATGTGGGATATAAATCTGGATATGTAGTTCAAACGCCCGAGGAATCCTCTGACTTGCTTCTCGGTTTGCGGAGCCGGCATCTCGCGGATAGCTCGGACTTTGTCTGGATCTACTTCAATGCCTTTCTGACTGACAATGAAGCCTAGCAACTTCCCAGATCTGACACCAAATGTGCATTTGTTTGGATTCAGCCGAAGCTTGTACCTCCTCAACCTCTCAAACATCTTAGCCAAATATTCGACGTGTTGCTCTTCATCGCTTGACTTGACAATCATGTCGTCTACATACACTTCAACCTCTCTATGGATCATGTCGTGGAACAAAGTGGTCATCCCCCTTTGGTAGGTAGCACCAGCATTTATTAGACCGAACGGCATTGCTTTGCAGCAGAAAGTTCCCCACGGAGTGATGAACGACGTCTTCTCCCTGTCTTTGGGTGACATTTTGATTTGGTTATAGCCAGAAAAACCGTCCATGAAGGAGAATACCTTGCACTGGGCAGTATTATCAACAAGTACATCAATGTGAGGTAGTGGGAAATTGTCCTTCAAGCTTGCTCTATTCAAATCTCTGTAATCAACACACATCCGAACCTTACCATCTTTCTTTGGCACTGGCACAATGTTAGCAACCCACTCGGGATACTCAACTGTCATGAGAAAACCCGCATCGATCTGTTTCTGCACTTCACCTTTGATCTTCAGAGCCATGTCCGGCCGAGTCCGTCTCAACTTTTGTCTGACAGGAGGACAATCTGGTTTTGTCGGTATCCGGTGTTCCACGATCTGAGGATCCAATCCTGGCATATCCTCGTATGACCATGCAAAAATATCTGAGTGCTCCCGGAAAAGCTGGAAGATCCTTTTCTTGACCCCTTCCTCCAATGCAGCACCGACTTTGATCTCTCTTTTGTTATCCTCGGTACCCAAGTTGATTAGCTCGATCTCCTCCTGATGAGGCCAAATGGTTTTCTCTTCTTGTTCAAGCAATCGGGCAATCTCATCTGGTATATCATCACTATCCTCATCTTCGGCCTCAAACACCGGGGATTCAATAGTTCGGAGAAACATAGGGTCACTGTGTTCAACGGGTTCGTTTTGGTTCGATCTGCGTGACATGATTGGATGATTTTTAGAAAATTATTTTCATGCAGATCTTTGAAATTAATAAGAAAACACAGATGTTTTGGTTTTTTTCTGGCATTACCATTATTTCCAAGGGAAAAGCATTAAAGAAAGAAAAAGAGTCGTGAAAGAAACGACGTTTTTTTTTTATTGATAATGGTGATGTCGGAACAAACATGCCCTTTACAAAAAGTGTCACTTCCGTCTTGGGCAGGACGGAAGGATTGTTATTTTGAAAACAAGAGCCTAGACAGCAAGACATATTACTTAGAATCATGCACAAACACAGGGAGATTGATAACGTTCCAGTTCTTTGCAATGCCTCCTGGTGTCACAAATGTGGGTCTAGCCCCTCTTTCAGCAGCACCGTCAAGAATTGCGTTGGCAAATCCAGCACTACGGAACGTTCCAGTTGACACGCCTGACGTCGGAGAGAAACCGAGACCCTCTTTGTGTTTGTTGTCCAGCAGCTGTATCAATTGGCCCCAACCGGCGGCCTGACCTTCCTGAACGGCCTTCTGCGCATCTTTCAATGAAGCCATAGCAGCACTAGCTCTCTTGGGCTCCGTACCCTCGATAGTCAAACCCTGGAATGCAGTTCCTTCGGCAGATTTAGCTTCGATGCAAGAGAAGGATGATAACTGACTGACCAGATAAGCTTCTTCCCCATGCACTGTTACAAGTTTATCATTCCTTACGAACTTTAGCTTCTGATGGAGGGTAGAAGTGACTGCACCGGCCTCGTGTATCCACGGTCTCCCAAGAAGGCAACTGTAAGAGGCATCTATGTCCATAACCTGGAAAGTAATCATGAATGCTTCGGGACCAATAGTCATGGGGAGATCTACTTCTCCAAGCACAGTTTTACGGGAACCATCGAAAGCCTTGACTAAAAAAGTACTCCTTCTCAAAGGAACTCCTTGACAACTCAACTGATCCAAAGTCGACTTAGGCATCACATTCAACGACGACCCAGTGTCTACCAACACGTTAGACAGCATATCTGCTTTGCAGTTCATGGAAATGTGCAAGGCCAAGTTGTGGTGCTTTCTTGCCTCTGGAAGCTCATCTTCACCAAACCAAAGGTTACTGCGAGCAGTGATGTTAGCCACTATCCCACCAAATTGATCCTCTGTGACTTCGTGGTCGACATAGGCTTGTTCCAACACCTTCAATAACACATTCCTGTGAGCCTCCGAACTGAGGAGTAGGGCCAAGATGGATATCTTCGAAGGAGTTTGTAATAGCTGATCAACAATCTTATAATCGCTTTTCTTGATTATCTTCAAAATCTCATCTAGATTGGAATCTTCAATGGATTGGCCTGGACGGCTAGTATTTTCAACAATAGGAGGGATTGGTGATGGAGTGGTCTTATCAGCAGGAGTCACAACTGACGCATCATCTTTCTTCTGGAACAAAAGGGGTCGGACCTTGCCGCTCCTCAAAGCCGTCACTTCGGCGATACTGCCTATTGTGCTTGAGGACACCAAAGGTACTTCTTTCCCGTTTTCCAACATAGTCGCACTGTACTTGTACGGGATGGCTTTCGCAGAGGTATATGGCACTGGACCAGGCAACCGTATGACCAACGGTTCAACGTCCTTCCTGGCGGGAGCGCTCTTGACCGGAGTGTCGTGGAAGATCGGCACTATCATGCAAACATCACTGGCGGTCAGGTAGTTGTCATTCATCAATCTTTGAATATCAGTCTGGACTATGCTGCAACCCGTAGGGTTCTAAAGACATTCACAGCAAGCAACGTGGTCGTGGCTAAACAGAGAAGCTTGGCAAAGTTTGATATGCAGTGGCACTAGAGGAGTAGCAACATTACGAACATTGAGACGAGGGATTTCTTCGCACACTTCAATCATATTCACGGCGGCATGGTTGGGGAGTGGATTGTCGAGCACATGTGGGACATTGTTTTCAAAAGATAGCTTTCCCTGGTCGATCAACTTCTTCACAATGTATTTCAGAGCGTAGCAACCTTCTACATCATGACCTAGGGCGCCTTGGTGGAAATCACATCTGAGATTGGAGCGGAACCTGGGAGGCAATGGGTTTGGTGGAGGCTTGCCAGGTCTAGTGGTGCAATACCCCTTATGTAACAGTGTTGGGAGCAGTTCAGCGTACGCCATCGGTATCGGCGGAAAAGATGGTCTAGTTTGAGGACCTTGTTGCTGTTGTTGTGGTTGTTGTTGAGCTAGTGGTTATTGTTGCATTTGTTGGGCGATGGCATTAACAGGGACCTGAGGCTGGCCCGGTAGTGGAGGATACTGATGGTAAAACGGCGGATAGAATGGATGCTGGGCATACTGTAGGTACTGATACGGTTGAGGTAGTTGTGTAGCATTGACGGGAGTGGCAGTGGCAGATTGATTGGTTCCGGCAGACACCATTCCGACTTCTGATTCCTTTTTCTTATGGTGTCCATTGCCGTACTTCTTTGGTGCATTCGAGGACTCACCTTTCTCAAACACGATAATTCCTTCTCGGACAGCTTCCTCCAAACGGGTTCCCATAGTGACCATCTCAGAGAAGTTGCTTGGGGCAGTGATAATCATTCTCTCAACATAATCTTTCTTCAGGGTTTTCAAGAATGTTTGAGTCATTTCTTCCTCGTCCAAAGCGGGAGTGATACGGGCAGCTGCCCCTCTCCACCTCTGTGCATATTCGCGAAAGCTTTCATCCTTTTTCTGAGAAAGAGACCGGAGGAATTCTCTATTCGGCTTGAGCCTGGTGTTGAATCCATAATGGCTCTTAAAAGCAGTAGCCAGATCATCAAAAGTATGAATGTCATCCTTGCTCAAACCGGTATACCATTCTGCGGCATCTTCCATTAGACTATCCTGGAAGCAATGGATCATAAGCGAATCATTGTCTGCATGGTTAGCCATCTTCCGGACGTACTTGATGATGTGGTTCTGGGGGCAAGTCAGCCCATTGTAGCGGTCAAATTCTGGGACCTTGAATTTCTTGGGGACATCCACCCTCGGCACTAAACAAAGGTCGTGGGTTCTGACGAGGTCACTGCTCCCACGGTTGGCCTTAATCTCGCGACGGAGTTCTCTGGCAAGTTCCTCCATTCTTTCTTCCATGGTTCCCAGTACAGGAGTCTTTCCACGGTAATCGTTAGCATTGGCGCCCTATGGCGTAGAGTGCACAATCGGATCTGTGTAAACGGTTGGCTGAGGCAGCATAGTATGAAGAGATGTGGGATCTGGTGGGGGTATCTGACCAACATTAGCAGCACCTGAAGTTGCGGCCCCTGAAACACCGGCTGCAGTATTGGGAGAGTAATAAGATGGGAGCCCATAGGGGTATCCCCTCGGCATAGCAAGAGATGCGGCGGGAATCGCTTCGGTAGTTGCCTGAGCGGACACGACCGGTTGTTCTTGAGCGGCTATCAGAGCAGTCATGGCGTCGAGAGCTTTAGCTAACTCTTCTCTCACGGAAGCTAGTTCAGTGCGGAGCTGTGCATTCTCTTCTTCCATAGCTACTTGATTCCTCCTTCGGTATTGTCTAGTCTGATGTACTCTGGTAGGTTGATCGGTCCTTCGAGCACGAGCCACTTTTCACACTGCGGCAGAAGAACCAGGAGGCAATGAGCACTTGGAAGTTTCTTTGTGACTGGTGAATGATGCATGTGATGCATGATATGTGCAAATGCAGATGCAAAAATGACTCTTTTTTATTACCAAAGGGTTTTTTAGACAAATTAGAATTCTTTGCAAACATTATTGGACTAGTAAGTTGTTTTGATACATTGAGCCAAGGGAGTAGGCTTCCGAAACATAATACTGAACAAACAACATAATCAATAGTCCATCCTATCATCCAGAACTAGGGGGTAACTGGGTAGTATTCGGAATCCGAGTCTGAAGCTGAACTGCAATAACTGGCAAAGAAATCTCGACGACCTCTGACTCTCCTGGAGTCTCTCCTCAATAGATCATCCTTCTCCTCAAGCTCCTTCCCAACTCTGGCTAGTTCCTTCTTCAGCATCCGGTTCTCATGATCCTTCTGCTCGTCTCTGCCATCCAAAGTCATGATCAAGTTCTCAGCCTCACTGTAACGGGCTTTCCATGCTTGCTTCTCCTCACTCTCCATAGCCAGATGCTCCTGATACATCTCCTGAGTCGCGGGGAGCAACGGTAATGGTCTAGATGGAGTAGCTGCAGACACATGCCTCATAGCAGGGTAAGGCATGCCAATCTCTTCGGCTCGATCTATCACCCATTGAGTATAGGCTTCATGAGCAATACCGGATCTCACACCCAAATGCTTCACATTCTTCCTTCGAATCTTAGACCAAGCATCTGTAAAAGCTTTCCTTTGCCCGGCAGGGACATTGGAATAGTAGAAGAACTCCTGAGATGTAGCAAGGTTAATGGGCTTTGCCCTCATAGGAAAACCAAACTGTCTCATGGCTAACTCGGGATTGTAGTTGATTCCTCCCCGGGTACCGAGAAGAGGTACATTGAGGAAATCCCCACAACCAGTAATAATCTCCTTGACTCGAGCCGCTGGAGTGATCCAAACCACCTCATCGGGAGTAAGAGCCATAATCCGCTGCGAATAAGACCAATTCTCCGTGTTGGCATGGAAAGAACTCGGGAGGTGAGAAATAAACCACCTATATAGAAGAGGTATGCAGCAAAGAATATATCCACGACCCTTGAGAGTCCGATCATGGATGGCATGGTATGTGTCAGCTAATAGAGTAGGAACCGGATTCCTGGAATGGAAGATCTCAATAGCACTCATGTCCACAAAGTTGTCGAGATTCGGAAAGAGAACGAGCCCATAGATGAGTAGTGCAAGAATAGCCTCAAGGGTGTCCTGATAAGTAGATTCGAGATTAGCCTGCTCAAGTAAGTACTTTGAAGTGAAACCCTGGATGTGAGATTTGGTAATGAGATTCTTAGACACATCGGAAGTCTTGAGATAAAGACCCTTTGCGATAACCAGAGGAGTAAGCGAAGATCCTGGGCCCGTGAAAGGTGTCTTCTCGGCTATAGGTAAACCCAGTAAACAGGAATAAGCCTCAAGTGTAGGAACCAACTGAAAATTCGGGAAAGTGAAGCAACGGAAAACTGGGTCATAGAATTGCACCAAAGTGTGTACCAGCTTCTCTTCTACATTAGTCCGGAGAATACCAAGAAAACCACCGTATCGGAGACGAAACCCAGTTGGATTCTTAACTTTGAGTGCCAACTCCCTTAGGCTAGCCAAATCAACTTCTTTGAACTTGTAAGACTTAGTCCTCTTCATGCCTGATTATATTTGCAAAGAATTTTAGTTTGTCTATACCCTTTGATAAATGCATGTAAAAAGGTTTATGCATGAATGCATGTATGCATGGTTTTAACAAGGAAAGCACGGTGGGCTAAGGTAACAAGTGGACATGGTGTCCGGTGAAACTAAGGCTTTCAATAGTGGTAACCAAGGTTCTATAAAGTTCCCAAACCACAACCTCTCTCGCGTATATCATGGTATACAAAGCAACGCTTGTCCATGATTATCCGTAAGAAGGTTTAGTTTAGGTGTAGTATCGCGTGACGACTAAATTTCGAGACAACGCTCGGTTTAGCCACCGCACTACGTCCTAAGAAAGGCCAAGGATGGGTTTGGTAACTACGGTCCATAGCCTTCATCGGTCAATTGGAAGTAAAGTGCCTAAGCATGACAACACACGCCGGCAACATCACCTCCAAAATGCCTCAGCTATGTGAGATTGATCGCGTAATCCAATGCACGAGGCAACCCCCGGAATGGATTGTCGATTATATCTCTTCCTAATCCTAGGTTCACTCAGCCCGGGTATAGGGCTTTTGATATTCTCATCCCACACATACACAAGAAAATTTTTACATGTAACAATAAAGCAAAGCATAAACATAAAGCATGAAAAACTAGGCGTAGCCCTAAAACCACATCCCCAGTGAAGTCGCCATTTCTGTTATCTCGATTTTCGGGTGTCAAATCATTAATTAGATTTGAACCTTTCAATCATTGATATCTCTATTTTTTTTGGGGAAAGGTAAAATCGAGAGAAAACCTTAGAAATTCTAAGTTCGGGGCTGATTTCACTACGGGAAGGTGTTAGGCACCCGTAATGACTATAGTATCCTATAGGAACCGTTTTACTATGCTTTACGTATACGCTTTGCTTTTATTGCTATTTGTAAAAAGAGGGGTTGATTTTAAGAATGAGAGAAAGAGGTTTGGATTTTATTTTTTATTGGTCTTGGAGAGATTTTGAGTCTCTTGCCTACATACCCTTTTAAGGGATCAAAATTCCATGTAGTTCTCTTTCAAAATGTTTTTGTGGGTTTAATTTGCTTTTTAAGTTTGAAAAAGGTTTTGAAGAAGGGAAGGAGGCCGTATAGGCATTAGAATTGAAAAGAAAAAGAAAGCATTTGGTTGGTTCAATTGTTAATGAAAACGGTTAAAGTTTGGAAATTAGTTGCATTTTGATTTGATTAAGAAAATAAAGGGAAAATCCTTTGGAGCTTCGACTCCAAGGTTTATTTGGAAAATGTTTGAAGTGATGAAAGTTATTTGTTTTTTTTAAAAAGGTTAATTTTCTCTAAGTATCGCACATCCTAAACATACACCTAAACGATAGGCATACAACGTGTGTGCGTGTGTCGGTGCATGTGTCGGTGTGCATCATTATAGTCCATAGTCCTTTACATCGGGTCCTATTTTACATTCTATAGTCTTGCATGAAAGTAAAGAAAAGTAAACTACCTAAGCATTACATGAGAATTAGTTGGATGTGTAACGCCCTCTTTAATTATTTAATTATTTTATTAGATGATATGGTATATGTTTATATATTATATGACTTGTGGTGATTATGTGACGTATTTGTGACGTATCTGTGACGTATTTGTGACGTGTGAAGTATTATTATTTTATTGTTTAATAAAATAATATAAGTGATGTTTATATGAATATTTAATTAGTAAATAAATAGATGTGGTGGAAAAAGATAGAATTTTAAGAGATGGGGTTACATTTATAATTAAGAAGAGTGGTGTGGGTTAAGAAGGAATTAATTAAGTTGTGAGGGAGTATATAAGAGAAGTAGGTTAAGAAAGGAATTATTTTGAGAACGCGTACAGACATTTTAGAGAAGAAGAAGAACGGTCAAGAGAGAAGAGAAAGCTAGGTTCCAATTCTGCAATTTTTCCAGGTAAGGGTGAGCCTAACTTCAATAGTATTAATGTTAAATCATCTGTTCTTGATTAGCTTAGAGATTGGGAAGAATTGAGAGAAGTTTTGAGAATTAGGGTTATGGTGATTTTTGATGAATTTGATGTGAGAATGTGTTGCATTGCTGTATAAATGTGTTACAGAACCTAGATTATCCCCTAGGATGCTATTGCTGATGTATTAGAAGCTTAAATGGAGAGAATTGACAGGTTTTGGTGTGAATTGGACTGAACCCGTAGTGGTTCTGAGATCGCTCGCCTGTGGCGAGCAGATCACTCGCCGTGGCGAGTAACCCTTGGTTGCTCGCGAGGCGAGCAGTATAGCTCGCCGTGGCGAGCTTGACCCTTAAAATTAGGATTTTTGCCAAACTTTAGATGGTTTTGAGTGTCCCTGTATTTATAGAGATGACCTGTGAAGTTGGTTTGGTCAAATTTAATTTAGACAGCTTAAAAATGAGGATTTTGTTGAAAAATGTCAAAAAGGCCGAAGCACCCAGTATTTCTCGCCTCCAGCTCGCCCCCAACTCGCCTTTGGCGAGTGAGCTGCTGGGAGTACTCGCCTGTGGCGAGCAGATGTACTCGCCGTGGCGAGTTAGATGGTTCTGGACTGTTGTTGTTTTTGCGATCTGTTTCGCATGGGACTTTGAGAGGAGCCCTTTGGGTAGTGTTAGTGAGGTTCTATACCCTTTAAGGTATGCTGTAAAGATGAATGATGATGGTTCTATTAGACCTTTGTTAAATGATGTGTTGTTGAATATAAGTGATGTATGAGTAGGATGCTAATTGAATAAGATGATGCTATGTGTTGCAATGTGCATGTATGATGAGATGATGTTCTGCCATGTAATTATTATTAACTGCATGTGTCAGTCTTGAAAATGGAATGATGTTGAGACGGTGTATTAAGTTGTTAACGACGAGTCCATGCATTTGCATATTTATGAGACGGTGGAGCTTTATGCTCAAAGCGACGGTGGAGCATTTGCTCAAAGCGACGGTGAAGCATATTAATGCTATAATTATATGGTACCACATGCATGATGTTGAGACGTTAGGTGTTGCATTTAGTCGAGTCAATTGTGACATATATGAGATGATGTTTGAGACGTTGATGTGTGATGTAATGTTGTTTATGATGATGTTTATGATGTTGCTATGATGATGCTTATGATGATGCCATGAAATGCTATAATGTATATGTGATGAGTTGGATGTATGATTTGCTAATCTTGACTTATGATTATATATTAATATTATTGTTGTGAATCTCACCCCTTCTGCTGGAATTGCCGCCTTGTGGGCAAGTGCAGGTACCCAGTCTTAGTTGCGATGATGCGAGGATGTGTGAAGTTAGGGTTGCTCTGATATGTAACGGGATGGGGTCTTTTGTGGAGTCTATTCCTTTATGTATCGTGTTGAATAAATGATGTTGACTTTTGTGATGTTGAATCTTAAATATTTTGAGACGTTTTTGCTGGCTTTTAAGCCAAGACATTTATGAGAAGAGACTATTTGAATTCCGCTGCTTAACTGAATGTTTTGTAATTTGATAAATTATTATCTAAGCTATTTTTAAAGATGAAATGTGACACTCCTTTATGATGAATACTCTGATGTATGATTTATTTAATGAAATTTTTAAGACGGAAAATTGGGGTGTTACAGGATGTTCCATGAAGGAGTTAAAGGAAGAAATGGGAATGAGATGAGATGCTTAGTATGCATGAAACATAGAGTAAAGTGGTTAGTAAAACAAGATGAAATAATAATGAAATACTAATCCTAAACGAAATGGTAAACTATCATAAAATCACACTACACAAAATTGCAAAATATCACAAAATTGGCATCAAGAACCAAACTAAACATAGTGGCAAAATATCATGAAATTGGCATCAAGAATCAATTTTAACAAAAAATGGGAATATCACAAAATTGTAATCAAGAATCAAATTTAACCAAAAATGGAAATATCACAAAATAGTAATCAAGAATCAAATTTAACAAAAAATGGAAATATCACAAAATAGTAATCAAGAATCAAATTTAACAAAAAAAATGGAGATATCACAAAATAGTAATCAAGAATCAAATTTAACAAAAAAAAATGGAGATATCACAAAATAGTAATCAAGAATCAAATTTAACAAAAATGGAAATATCTCGAAAACAAGAGAAAATTAAACTTGCCAAGATTAACTGAGTTTATCAAGAAAACAGAAATAATCACCATAGAATCAAATACCAAGCACTAGAATTATATGACAAAAATTTGGATGAAAGAAACATACAAGAAAATTCACTAAGAACACACGAAATACATCAATCAAAAGGGAAATTTACACTTATCATTTTTATCAACTCAGCTCTTGCAAAAATATCACAAAATTGTTCACAAACATACCAAAATCACATAGTAATTTTTTGGGATTTTCTGTAAAAAAATTAGGATGAACAGGGGGCTCAAATAGCAAGCATAAAGGTGGACTTAGCAATTAATCCAAGAAAAACACAGGAAAACCCAAAGCCCACAGTCCAGGAGCCCAAACCCGCGCCATTAATGGATCCGGATCAGTCTTGACGCCTCAGGGACGTTAGATTGATCCGGACGCTCCATGGATAGGATCCAATGGCTCACACACGAGGGAGGTGGACCAGGTCAGAACCGACCCGTTCCACCAGCTAAATAAAGGGCACAAGATCCGGATCCTGGCATTTCCTAACACTGTTTCTCTTTCTTCTTCTCTCTCACGCCGTTCTCTCTTTTCTTCACAAACCCTAACCCTAAACTGTTCGGATCTACCCAGAAATTAGTCATTCATGGCTTAATCTGTTCGTACTACTGTTCTAAACGCGAATCATGCGAAAGAAGGTGAGTTTAACCGTTGAACAACGTGAATCCTTGAGTTTTCGCCTCTGTAGGTTCAAACCGTTCATATTCTTTGTTTTTTTTGGCTGAAATCGTTGTAAAACTATGAGATTTTGATTCGATTCACATTCTTTGTGAATTTTGAAACGTTTCTCTGATTTTGGAAAAAAATTTGGTTAGGTTTAGGGTTTGGATCGAACGGTAAGGATCTCTACGGATTCACGTTGCTTTGAACTCTATAGTGATATTCAATGAAGTGTGATGAAGCTTTAGTGTTACCTGTGTCTTGGTTTGGAGATTTGGGCCGTTTCTTTGAATCCTTGGCTCTGAATTTCCGCTGGTAGTCCGGTTTCACCCCTTTCTTTCCTTTCTTGATCCGGATCCTGTGAAATCCTTCACCTCTTCTTCTCCTTCTTCTTCTCCGATCTGATGCTTGTGATTGCGCTCGCAGCGCGCTACCTCCGGTGGCGTGCTCGCGTTGGATTGCAGGCGCAAAGGTTCAGTGATGAAGATTCACAATGAATCTCTGAGAACCGCTTGAAGTTGCATCGAATCCATTCGTATTCCGCCTTTGCTTGCTTCTGTGAATCAGATTCAATGATGAATTCAATGAATTTGTGTGTAATTGTGCTGAATTGGTGCTGAAATTGATGCTAGGGTTTATGAATGTTCTTGAACTTTTCTGTGACTTGGTGATTTTGATCTGTAACTGCCAAGAGAGAGAAAATTGATCCTGTTTGTGTTGATGTGGCGCGTGAATGTGATCTGTTTCTGACACTGGTACAGTGCATAGCCTTATATAGGCTGCCATGTGGCCTCTGGACCAATGGGAACCTGACACCTGGACTTGGATTGGCCTGCGTGGCATGTGGACTGTTTTTGACTCAAGGACCAATCTGCAAAAAATGAAACTAAAGGGACTAATCTGCAAAAATAAGATAAAACAACAAAAAAATGAAAATGGGACTGATTTGTAATTTTTAAAAAGTATTTGGACCAATTTGCAATTAAACATAAGACTTGGACTAAACTGCAATAATAATAAAATTGGTTAAAAAATGTAATCTGAAATGCAACGTAAAGCGAAACAGTTAAAATTGGCAAAATTGACTAAAAACGAACAAACTACCAAAATGAGGTATTTTAAAATACGTCTCTGCCCAAAATTTGTTTGATGTGAAAAGACTAAAATGCCCCTGGGGGCTAAAACGACTCAGACAGACTCAGATGCAAACTAAGATGATTTTTGAACAGAATTTGACAAATGATTCATGCAAACAGATTGAAAAGACTCAGGGACCAATTGTAGGGACTAAAATGGGTTCCACTGCGGGAAATGACCAAAATACCCTTTTGTATGATTTTATGCAAAACTTCAAAAGACTGAAGCAGTAATGTATGCAGTTGAAGCACAGTAGAAAATACGGTGGATTTGAAAGTATTAGAAAATAGCGGAGGAATTTGAGTGAGTATTTTTAGGTCCAAAATGAGGGTATGACAGAGGCATTCCAGGGCATGAGCCCTCAACAATTTGGATGGTTAAAGCATCCCAGGGCATAAGCCCTCAACAAGTGAATGACTAGCATTCTAGGGCAAAAGCCCTCAACAGTTGAATGATTAACATTCCAGGGCATAAGCCCCCAACGATGCATGAGTATGAAAGACTCGTGGTGTATATCAACATACAACCCAACAACAACAACAACGACAACAACAATTGTGCCTAATTTATTTATGACACACTCCCCAACTTTGTCTAATGTGACACAACAACGACACAACAACTACGACAACGGAAATCAACAATATAGCATATATAATTATATTTATTTATATATACAAGCATTCGCCTAGCTTCACTTCCATTTATAATATTTAATACATAAACAAGGTTACATTTTTCACAAGGGAATCAAATTTGATTAAACAAGACATAAGTTAAATACTCATAAAACACCTCAATTTAACCTCTCATACTTAAATTTGAAGTTTGAGAACTAATCATAGGTTTTGGACTAACTTGGGATTAGTTATGCTAAGTTTTTCTTAAAGTTTCTCAATACCCACCTGGACTATTTCCATCATAACTCAAAATTTAAAAATCATTTTCAAGTCAAACCAAAGCCATTAGAAAGCTAACTCAATTATCTAAAACTTTCATGTTTATACCAAAAGCTAGTTCAAAGAGGAAAGGGGTGAAAAATAGTGAAATATGAAGGTTCTGGTTCACAAAAATCGCGACGCGTTTTTACCTCCAGAACCACTTAGCATTCTGCCATGAAAATCGCGGCACGGCTGCAAAAATCGCGGCACGGTTTGACAGTATCAGGTCAAAAAAATAGCTTTTCAAAAATGCGATTTCCACCATTTTAAGCCCTTCTGAGGTCCATAATCGACTCTAAATTGACAGGGATCATATACTAAGATTACACTATGGACTGTACACCATCTAAACATGAATTCTACGGATTATCTACTCAATTCACATTCTAATCCAACTTCTAACCCTAATTCAAGAACACCATTTTCAATTCAATTGCAGCAATTATATACATATTATCAATTGAAAGTTAGCCTCACCCTTACCTGAATTAAGAAGAATAAGAAAACTCTACAGAAAATTGGCTCTCCTCCCTTGTTCTTGGTGTAACGCCCCATTTTTATTTAATTATTTTTAGTTGATGTTTGAGTATTTTTATATGATTTTATATGACTATATTTGACATATATGATTTAGATATGATTTTATGTGAAATATATGACTTGGTATGAATTGTGTGATATTTGGTGTGATGATAATTTATTATATGATTTATGGTGTTGTGTTTTATTTAAATAAATGTTGTTTGATTATTTTATTTATTTAATAAAAAGGTAGAAAATAGTATTATTTGGTTTAAAGGGAATTAAGTATAATTATGAGGAATAAGTGGGAGTTAAGGAAATAAGAGGGGGTTATAGTTTACAATAAAAAGAAAAGGAGAGTCAGAAAGAGTTTTACGTACAATTGAAAAAAAAAAGTGAGTTTTTGAGAGAAGAAGAGGAGAAAACCTACAACCAAGAGAAGAGGCTAGAAGAAGAGAGAAGAACGCAGCTTAATTCAGGAATCATAATCTAAGGTAAGGGTGGGATTCCTTCAATAATATGTATATATAATTTTGATTGTTGATGAAATTGTGTTCTAGGTTTAGGGTTTAGAAAGTTTATGATAATTGATATGATGTGATGAATTGTGTTGTTTAATGCATGTTTCTGTGTTGTTGTTTTGATTGTTATGTTGTATATAGAACCTGTAAATATTGTTCTCTATCAAATTTGGGATTTGGGTAGATGAAATTTGGGTTTTTGAGTGAAAAATAGAGTTTTCCCGAGAGCTACCTTTGACAGCATACCCTGTTTCATGTTGTTGCGTCTTTTGCATCAGTTTCTGTTTCGAAATAGCTTTCGGTGTAAACACGAAAGTTGTAGGTATGAATGTTAGCTTTCTAATGCCGTTGGTCTGACGTCAAAATGATTTATATAACTTGAGTTATGGTCAAATTACTGAACGTAGGTCACAGTGAATTTTTGTGAATTTCAACACCAATTTGTCCGAATTTGAAATGAAAACAGGTATTGATTGGTACATAATTGGTCTTAGGTGTAAACATGAAAGTTGTAGATAATTAAGTTAGATTTCTAATGGCACTGGTTTGACTCGAAAATGTTTTGTAAATCTCGAGTTATGATAAAAGTAGTCCAAGTAGGTCTTCAGAAAATTTTAAGAAAACTTAGCTTAACTAATCCCAAGTTAGTCCAAAACTTATGGTTGGTTTCCCAACTTCAAACTTAAGTATTAGGGATTTAGTCGGAGTGTTTTATGAGTATTTGGCTTATGTTTTATTGATCAACTTGCTTTATTTTTGAAGAATGTTTTGGTTTGATATGGATGTAGTTGATTAATGTATATGTGCTTTCCGGATATGTGTGATTTAAATATGTGTTATATCAAGATGTGTTGTTTGTAGATGTGTGACTTAAATATGTGCTATATAAAGATGTCATATTTAAATATGTGATATTTGACGATGATGCTATTTAAAGATGTGTATTTGTCGAGTCATCTAAAGATGTGCATTGTTGAGTCTTTACTCGTGTCGTTGCATTTGAGTCGTGTCGTTGCATAGCATAGTCAGCGATGGGGGCTTAATGCCTGACAGGTCCTATTTGACCTTTAGCGATGGGGGCTTAATGCCCTGATGGTACCACATGCATGAGGTCTAAGTGTTGCATAGTCGTGTCGTGTCGTTTGTGAAGTGATGATGTAATTGTGAAGTGATGATGTAATTTGAAAAGTGATGATGTATTCGTGATGGTGTAATTGTGACTTGTTGATGTATTTATGACGTGTTGAAGTATTTGTGATGTTATGATGTACTTGTGAATGTTTGAGATGTTTTCGTTATATGTGATGATTTGTTGATGTTGTTGATATTGTTGTTGTTGATTGTTTATTGTTGTTGTATCTTGCTAAATGTCGTTGATGTTGATAACGTTGTTGTTGCTATATATATATATATATATATATATATATATATATATATATATATATACACACACACACATACATATATGAACTTGTTGATACTTGTGGTATAATTTGTTGTTGTTTCATCGATTTGATGAATTATATATTATTATTATTGAATGTGTTTCTCACCCCTTCTGTTGGAATTGTCGCCTTGTGGGCAAGTGCAGATTTCCAAGGCTTATATGATTTTTGGCTCAAGTGTCTAGGGCTCTGATACGTAACGGGATGGGAATTAATTGTTGAATTTCCATTCCTTTATGTATCAATTTTGGAACTATATTGTTGGAACATTTATTTATTATTAAGAGGATTATTGAAATGATTATTTATGTTGGGGCCTTTGTGCCAAGATTTTGTTGAAGTTGATTATATTTTAAAAAAGACTTTTCCGCTGCAAAATATTACGAGATTAATTTATGTTGTTGAATAAATAGTATATTTTCTATTTATGAATTTTTGAAAAGTAGTGTAACATTCCGTTTTGTGATGAAAACTCTGATTTTACGTATATATTTTTATGCTGGGAAAACGGGGTGTTACACTTGGCTTCTCTCCACTTTCTCCCAAAAGCTCTTCTTTTCTCTACTTTTCTTACTGATACGTGAAAACAAAACTCTGACTCTTTCTTTCTTATTCTCACCAAAACATAACTCCCACTATTTCCTTTAACTCCCTTAAATTCTCTTAATTCTCAATAACACCCAAAATACTAATAATTTCTATTTTCTTACTTATTTCTATTAAATAATAAAAATAACCATATAATTAAAATACAACACACCACATAAATCACATAAATCATTTTAAAGCATATAAAATACTTAAAATCAGCCAAAAATAATAAAATAACAACTAGGGTGTTACATGTCGTCACCTGGCGGGGCGGGTTCTGAGGCAGTACGCCTATGTCCAAACCATTCCCAGACCTCCGACAAGATTGCAGATCTTGAGCCAGCAGATGTGGTTGTGGCCTTCATGGAGTTTGATGTCCATGTCCTTAGCCAGCAGGAGAGGGGTGATCCGGTCCCGGAGGACGAGGTGTAGAAGCATGAGGTGGGGTGTATGAACTGAAGGTGAAAAAAACACAAGAAAGGGGGTTGAATTATGTTGGTTTTTTCTTCTTTTTCTCCTACTGAAGTCACTGGTCAGAAGCAGTTAGATTACAACTTCTGAAGTGATACTCAGATTCTAAATGCAGCGGATAAAAACAGAGAGAGAGAGAGAGAGAGAGAGAGAGAGAGAGAGAGGGAAGAAAGATACAAAGCAATTATACAGGTTCCTTCCACAAACCGGAAGTAGTCCTGTCCCCCTTGCACTTCCAAGGAGAGTTCACTAAAATGTAATATCTGATTACAAATGCTCACTGCTAAAACTAGCAAGGGACTTCAAATTACTCAAGCGCAACTGCAAGAGATTTCCTATGATCCTGAACACAATCAAGAGACTTCTATGCTCAAGCACAATTGCAAGATACTTCTGCAATGCTAGGCGTGATTAAATCCTTTGAACAACCTTTGAAGCTTTAACTCTCTCATCTTCTGATGAACTTCAGTTTCTGGTGATCTTGCTTGTGATGAGGTACTTCTGATGAACTTGCTTATGATGATGTCATCACTTCAAGAGCACTTGACTTCAGGAGCACTTTTCTTCAGATGCATAAAGCTTCCTTCTTGTTGATTTCATTGCTCTCATTTGTTCTTCTAGTACCTAAGCTTTAAGTAGACACAAATTTTTTTTCTATGGTCCTGTACACTTGAACAAATATTAGCATATCCAATTGACAATTTTTAATACCTTGTTATTATCAAAACTTTCAAGAGGTAAACACATTTTGTTCCAACAATATCCCCCTTTTTGATGATGACAAACATTAGTATTTAAAATGTTCAATTGTTGTTAATCTAATTAACAAGTTGACTATAAGGGTATGAGGTTTGTATGCTCCCCCTGAGTCCAATAGTACTTTGTGGTGAGGTTTGTAAGCTCCCCCTGAGTTCTATCTGTGTTAATTAAATTCATTATTAAAAACGTAATAACTCTCAAAATTAACTCGCATTAATAGACTAAGAGATAAGAAGATGATCCTATTAATTTAAATTGGTTAGAGTTAAATTAATGGAGCTCAGAGCCTATAAATACTATACATATACTCCCCCTTTTGTCATCAACTAAAAGTATAAAAAAGACAAAAAGAAAGAGATGAGAAAAACATAGTGAGAGAATTCAATAAGTAAACACATAGTTCAGAAGCAATGTATATTCAGTAGCACACAAATTGTTCAGAAGCATTGATCAAAAACAGTAATTCAGAATCATAAAAATATAAGTTCAGAAGCAGACATATGAAAAGATACAAACAACATAAATTAAACAAGCTAAGGGTGTGCAACTAAAGTTGGACTTGTTTCTGGAACAATTCCATCATCTGTTTCATCATCCTGTTTGTCTCTTCTGCTTGTTGCTTCATATCTCTCTTAAACTCTTCATTACTTCTGATCAAATTTTCTTCTCTAACTCTAGCTTCTTCCAATTTTGCTTCTGTAGAGGACTTGTATTCAAGCAAAAGAAGTTTCTGGTCAAGAAGTTATTTCCTTAACTGCTTGTTCTCTCTTTCTAACTAAGCATTCCTTTGTACCAAGGCTAGTTCTGTACAGACTGGATTGACATTTATCTTTGACAACTAGCTGAGATTCAGCTCTCTTGGGTGTATACCTGTTGGAATGAAATCAGTAGCATTCCTTGCTCTTAAGCATAGAGGAGTTCGCACCCAAGTTCTTAAAACTTTCACTTCTTGCAAATTGTTATCAACCCCTTTCAGCCAATCTTGAACCTTGTTTTGAGCAGAGTCTTGAGCATCAAGACAAGATCTCTGAAGTTCAGTCAAGACAAAGTCTACTCTTTCTTTCAATCTCTTCCACTGCTTCGGATAGCTGTCTTCATGAATCAAGTTGTTCCTTGCTTGAATCAACTTATTCAGCTCCTGAAAGATATTCTCACGCACATTTGCCAAAATTATAGAATCTAGAAACAATGTGGGTGGAGAATGGATATTTGTTTTGGCAAGAACACAAGGTTGAATGGCTAAGGTAGAAGATGAAGTTTGGTCATTAGTGGAGGTGTCAGGTTCAACAATGGTGTTGGTTGCAGGTGATTGGTTAGATATGACTTGTTCAAGAAGATCTGGTTCAGGAACAGATTGTTCAGAAACATCTGGTTCAGGAACAGATTGTTCAGAAACAGATAGTTCAGGAACATCTTGTTCAATGTGAACATTATCAGGAATAGGTACAGAATTTGTATTGGTTGATGAGGCCATTTCTAGGTTAGGTGTTTCTTGATGAGGGATTTCTGTCATAACTTCATCAGAAGCTATGTCAGAGGCTTTCTCTATGTTGGACTCATAACCAGGTAATTCACCTGAGTAATGATTCATCAGGTCCTGAATGATTGATGGTTTAGAAGTTTAAGTTGTTTGGGTTGGAGAGTTAGGATGAGATGATGATACATCAATGTTTGCAGAATCTGACCATGTGTAATCAACTGCACCCTATGCATCAGCAGGAACAAATTGAATAGGTTCAATCATAGGTGGTTGTAATAGGTGATTAGCAGGTAGATTTTTGCAAGCATCAATTCTTCTTTATTGCATGTCGTGTAACCTTTCTTCAACAGAAGGGTACATGGGAACAAAGGTATCATAATCTGACATTTTCTGTGTTTTGGTGGATGGTGATGGGGACAAATGTTTGTTAAGGGTTGTATAAACTCTGTTTAAAGGTATGTCATCCATATCAGATGAGGTTGATGAAGATGTTGAGAGGGAGGCTGAGTTTGACCTAGTGTCAGAGGAAGTACTAGATTCTATATTAACAATTTCAGCAGCAGTGTATAAGGAATCAGTATTACCTTTTGGTGCTTCTAAAGCAACAACTTCTGAGCAGCCAGCTTCCTCCTGAATATCCTCAGTAGCTTTCACCATGTCATCAGCCACTGCAATATGCTGCAGGTTCTAAGTGAGTTCTAATCCCAGTTGAGCAACTTCAACTGTAGACTCTTTTGCCAAAACTTCAGCAGGTATTTTAATCTCCTTAGCCAGCTAAAGTGCTTTCTTCACAACAACATCAACTTCCTTCCTTCTTCTGACTTCTCTTGAAACCAGCTTTGTTGCTTCTTCATCTTCTTCTTTAGGAGCAGTCTTAAGCTTCCTGACAACGTGTTTTCTTTTCTTTGTTGGAATGGATGGTTGAGTAGGTTGAGGTGGTGAAGGTTTAGCTTGCTTTCCACTTCTAGTTATTTTGTTAAGAACTTCAACAGGGGTTAAATCCTTAACCTCTTCTTGAATGGTTGGTACTGCAGGGTCAGCTTGAGTAGAGGCTTTCTCCTTCTTAGCTTTCTTAAAAGGTTGTTCAGAAGCATCATCATCCAGATACTCAGCTTCTGTGAGTGCTCTCTTCTTTGACTTCCTTCTCTTTGCTACTGGCAGAGCACCACCATACATTTGTTCTGCTATATCCTCCAGTTGAATAGTCTTTTCAGTGGTCTGCAAGTGGTCGTGAATGAAGTAGAGTTGCACATCAAGTGGATCTTGTTTGCAGATTGGAGGGAAATCTTCCATAAGATTGGATATTGCTCTGGATTCCTTCATATCTGAGTCCAACTTCTTGTAGACATCCTTCTTGATCAGATTCATGTTTATAAGAGTGCTTCCATTGATTCCTTCATATCTGAGTCCAACTTCTTGTAGACATCCTTCTTGATCAGATTCATGTTTCTGAGAGTGCTTCCATTGACTATTTTTCCAGTCACTGTACCAAGTTGCTGATCAGTGAAAACTCTTGTGTCACTCAGAGCCTTCAGAAACCCTCTTTGATGAAGAATTTCTGATATGAGTCTTCTATAAGGAATCCATGTTCTCTTTATAGTTTGACTCTCTCTTAGAGCCTTCATCATGTGCTTGAACATATACTTAGACACATTTGCTTTTTCTTTGGTAATGAAAAAGTGAAGGAACACCATGTGCTTCAATGAAGGTTGATCAGAACCTCCTTCTTTAGGTAGAAGATTCTCATTCTGAATCTTCAGAAGCATTTTCTTTTCCATCGACAGGTCACTATACACACCTTTCTTCTTGCTATTGAACATAGTCTGATTAACTATTTCATTCCAGGGACTTTTGTTGTTGTTGTCTAGACCATCCTTGAAAGTACCTTCAGAAGCTCTCCTGATTACATAAGCAATCACTTCTTGAGAGATGAAGATCGGGACACCCATAATGCTTGACCTGATTTCAGTGCAGGTAAATGGTTCAAAACCCATTTCTTCTCTAGATTTGTCAGCTAAATTGTTACAATTAAATAACTTAAAGGACTTCTGATGTAATTTATCCATAAAAGTAATACGGTTAAATGTTGATTTGGTTTGGATCTTCTATGGGTTTTGAAAGAAATGGAGTGTTGCATTTGAAGAAATGGAATGTTGATTGGGTTTTATCTTACGATGAATCCAAATTTATTCTAGAGATGTATAATTAATTTAGGTATGTTTGGTTGCTCTCAATTTGATTTGGTTTTTACTCTAATAATGATTTTAATTCCAAGCTAAAAATTGTGTCTTATATTCTATAAATAATTTTGACATTCAAATTTATCATATAACTCACTTTTACTTTAATGTATTTAAGCATAAATCATTTTACACTCAACTCACTTTTAGCAAATAACAATTTTATAAAATTAATTTTAATCACCAAAAAATCAAATATGATTGTTGGAACAAAATGTGTTTAACATTACCCTTAAAAGTTTTGAGTGATAACAAAGTATTAAAAAATTGTTAATTGGATATGCTAATATTTGTTCAAGTGTACAGGACCATAGACAAAAAATTTGAGACCATTTATAGGTTCTGAATGAACAAAAGAGAGCAAAGAAATTGAACAAAAAGGAAGCTTAAAAGCATCTGAAGAAGAACTGCTCCTGAAGTTAGAAGTGCTCCTGAAGAGATGACGTCATCAGAAACAAGTTCATTAGAAGCAAGTTCATCAGAAGCTGTATTTCACCAGAAGCTCAAGTTCATAGAGTTATGCAAACTTGAAGATTCAAAAGATGTTCAATGGATTGGATGTCGTATTTACATTGCGAAAGAGTGGAAAAGAGTAACAATGGCTAACTCAAAGGGATTCAAAAGCATTGGCTGCTTGTTTCTTTTTGAAGCGTTGACAAAGTACAAATTGTACGAACTGTACAACCACTATCTCCACTACCCAGAGTTTGTCTCTGCTACAAGACAAGGATAACAGCTCTGCCTGCAACGGTGTTCCTTCATACATGGAATGGATTTGAAATTGCTCCTTCATAGGACAATAAACATATCAGGCAAAGAATCATTGGTGATTGATCAAAGCTTCAAATGACTCTTTTTGGATGCGCTGGCAACTCAACGTTCATCTTTCACACCTCTATATAAAGGAGTGAAGACTTGAAGAACAAATAGACTCAACAACAATTTAAAAGCGCTAAAACTCTGTCAAAATTGTTCGGCATCCAAAAGTTCACTTAGAATTTTTTCTTAAAGCTCATATCTTAGAAATTCTAAAATATCAAAGAGTCTGTATCTGATTTGTATTGTGAGCACCTCTGATTGCATATCAAGTGTTCAAGTGTCATACATTTTTCTTGTAATTCTGTTTGATAGGAAGTCTCTTGCTTGTGTGCTTGAGTATTAGAAGTCTCTTGATTGTGTTCTTGAGCATTGGAAGTCTCTTGCAGTTGTGTTTGAGCATTTGTAATCAGATAGTACATTTTAGTGAACTCTCCTTGGAAGTCAGGACTACTTCTGGTTTGTGGAAGGAACCTGTATAATTGTTTTGTGTCTTTCTTCTCTCTCTGATTTTATCCGCTGCATTTTAAGTTCTGAACATTACTTCAGAAGTTGTTCTTAACTGCTTCTGGACTATGTGTTTCTAACTTGGAGAAAACGAAAAAAAAACTAACACAATTCAACCCCCTTCTTGTGTTTTTCTCACCTTCAATGATGAGTACTAAGAATACTCTCTCTAAGACTCCCTCATTTATTGAATGAAATTTCTACGGGTCCTACCTATTTATCTATGTCATATTTCTAAAGTATAATAGAGAGTGTTGATTTGACCAAAAATAAATAAAAAATAATAGAGAGTGTTAAAAAGTTGGTGTTTTTAAAACTCATCATCAAATATAAATCAATTATTTAACTAAGTAATTGGTCTTAAGTCATTGATGAATTTCATCAAAAATGAATTATTCATAAAAATCTAAATTTAATTCTTAGTTAGAACAAATATTTACCCGACTTCATTTACCTCTCGACCAAACTTCACGTTAATATGACTTTTTTTCACAAAAACCGGTGGGTAGATATAAAAAAAAGTTAGAGAGTATACAATTTTGAAACTCATACTGAACAGTTTATAATTGGATAGTGTTTTTGAAATAGAACAAAACTCACTCAAGTAGTAAACATATTGATGTGATTATGTGAAACTGTAGCTAACGTGAAGAAATTTGCCGACATGCATGCCCAAAATTGAAATGAAAGATCCACCGCCATTAACTGCATCACATCAACTATGGCGGCGTGCTCTCCCCTCTCACTCACCGGTCACCATTCTGCCATTTTCACCATCTATCACTCTCTTGACTAACTAATATAATTCTACTCACTCCACAGTTCACATGCCACGTTTAAGAATCTATCAACAGTATCAAATATGAAATCTCCAATGTGGGTTACTATTTCATCTTATGCAAACCATCCATTATACATCCCATCAATGAGCAAAGTCTTCCCATCTTATAACCATGAGTCTTAATTGCATTTTTGCTTCTTGGTTACTATAAGTCTGCAGCATTTTAAGATAATAATTTCTCTTCAATTTGTCGTATTAGGTTAGCAGTAATTTAATCTAACAAATTTCATCTAAAAAAATGTATCGCATCAATTTTATTCTTATCATGTTGCCTTTTTATTTTTGACAATATATAGTACACTTATGTGATACTAAAAAAATGCATCGCACCAATTTCATTCATATCTTGTTGACTTTTTTTTGACAATATTTTGTACACACTTATCCTTATTTATTAATTTTGTTAAGTCTGCAACATTTTAACCTAATAATTTCCCTCCAATTTACTGTATTAGGTTAGCAGTAATTTAACCTAACAAATTCCATCTAAAATGCATCAATCCATAATATTTCTCCTCGTTGATGAGTTTTTCATTCATATCATGTTGTGTCATCGTTTGTGTGTGTGTGTGTGTATTATATTGTTTTTGTAGACTTTTTTTTTTTACAAGTTGTTGTACACTTATTTAATTCGTTTACAAACAGAATATCTTAATTTTCATGCAAACTCGGCTACCCTAATTTCCATGCAAACTCGGCAATCTATAGCAAACCCTAAACCATGTTTCTCTATAAAAAAAACCCTAAACCGTGGTAAATTATACATACAGCAGAAGAATCATATATTTTGATATTAGCAAATGCATGGAAGGACGTGCCCTTACAATCTTCCTCTCATACCACTACTTAACTGGTATTCTAATTTAACATGCATTTTATCGATATGCATATTTTTTTTTAGAATTGGAATATCCTTTTTGCGTTTTTTGTTTTTAGTTTGAAATGTTTACACCAATTTTGACAGTCTTCTTATTTAGTTTTGTCGCACTTTTTTTGTCTATTATCTAAGGATTCAGACTGTATCGTGTAATGTCATGTTATTTGAGACTGTTCTTTTTTCACCGTTATCAATTATATATTATATTTTATTATTCGTATGTCAATCTCTTAATAATAAACTCGTGCGACGCATGGGTCAACAATCTAATGTCATGTTATTTTGGTTGTTCAACACCTTATATTTATATAGTATAAATACTATTTTATTATTTGCACAAAAAAGTACTATTTTATTTGTTTGATTATTTATTTCTATTTTTTAGAGTCACTTCATTAGTTATAAATTGTGTATTTTTATATTAATTGTTAAATAGTTTTTTTTTTATGTTTAAATAGCATTGCTTTTGTAATAATTGAGCAACTTTTGCTTTTGCGATTTTCACTCCTTATATTTTTCTTTTTGCAATTTGATAGGCTCTCTTTTCATTTTTGTCAAAAATTTTAAACTTATGTGATATTATTTATTAACGTGATATTTAGTTGTTATAGGCCACTTGACTTTTCTTTGAAATTAAAAAAAAATAAAAAATCAACATGTATAATTAAGTGCGAATTTTTTTGTGTTGCCTAGTGGCTAGAATTCACCTTATAAGGTGAATAAATGGGGTGTCCGGGGTTTGAACTCCGGTCCCTACATATAATAATGCATTGTCTTACCAACTGAGCTATGCTCACAAGACTAATTAATAGCGAATTAAAACCCTAGCTAGAGTTTTGAACTTTTTGGCATTTTTATACTGTTCATTTTTTATTTTAAAGGAAAACGTTTATTACGAGAGGGCAAGTAGTCACGAGGCTTCAAATGATAAATCTCAAATTTGGCTGAGAGAGAGAGAGAGAGAGAGAGAGAGAGAGAGAGAGAGAGAGAGAGAGAGAGAGAGAGAGAGAGAGAGAGAGAGAGAGAGAGAGAGAGAGAGAGAGAGAGAGAGAGAGAGAGAGAGAGAGAGAGAGAGAGAGAGAGAGAGAGAGAGAGAGAGAGAGAGAGAGAGAGAGAGAGAGAGAGAGAGAGAGAGAGAGAGAGAGAGAGGTCTAGTCTCACGAATCACAACACACGAAAAGTCGTAATGTGTGTATTTGTTATCATTATTCTATTTTAGTAAAAGAAAAAACTTTAACATGTATCTTTAGGACAACTTGTTGGTGAATCAAATATAAAAACATTATATTAAAAAGGCTTAATAGCAGTTTTAGGCCCCTAACTTTCTCAATGTTGCGATTTTGGCCCCCTAAGAAAAAAACTACAATACCGCCCCCTAAGTTTTGCAACTGTAGCAGTTTTGGCCCCCCAAGGTCAAAAAAAAAAAACACGTGGCACCTCACTTAGGGTGCCATGTCAACGTAGACCGAGTCAAAATTTACATTGGGGGCCAAAACTACCACAGGTGCAAAACTTAGGGGGCGGTTTTGTAGTTTTTTTCTTAGGGGTCAAAATCGCAACTTTGGCAAAGTTATGGGGTTAAAACCTCTATTAAGCCTATTAAAAATTGTGAAATCAACTTTTAAAGTAATCTAAAATTGTTCTTTCCAAAATAATTGTTTTATTCTTTAATTTTTTAACAAATATTCTAAAATCGACAAAATGTTTGTAAAATCCTCAACAAAATTAATGATTCTTTAACACATTGATACGATATAGTAAATTGCACTTTTCAAGTCAGTGTCAAACTCCAAATTTTACTCACTAAATACTTATTATTTCTTGTTACCTTTCAAAGTCTTAAATAGTTATTTATATACTCCTACCGTAACAAACGAATTTAAAACTAATACCCTATTATTAATGAATAGTAACAATTTTGCTAATCTTATTGTTATTGGATAGTAATGTAATCCTTTCACTTCAACACTGACCATATCTATCACTACCCCGCTCCTCAAAATTGACCTTGTCCTCAAGGTCGGAAAACTCTTCAATTGGTACATATAACATAATGTTGAGGCAACTAACATCTCTTCCATCAATCATAGACTTAGAACGTGTAAACATTGCTTGTTTAGTGGTGGCCATCTTCGGATTTCCTGCAAGCTTAACATTCCTTCCCTCCAAATGTGTCATCAACTCTTCAAATTCTGATCGAAATCGAGCTACCGTGACCCTTTAGATCAACTTAGAAACACGTCCCAGTGGATCTTCATATATGGAGGGGCCAAAATGTTTTTGAACTTCTCGGATAAAACCCTCCTTGTTGCTGATTGAAAACACTTTTTTCCATCCATTGGAACCATGAGGAGGCTTCACCGTCTAGATGGAACGACGCCACAGTGAGGCAAGATTCGTGTGCTAGTTGGTGGAGTTAAAAAGTTTGTTGATTTTGTAAATCCAATCTTTGACTCCTTTGTCGTCGAATCGAGGAACATTGAGGCGGGGTGTCTTCATGACGACAGTGATGTCGGCCGGTGGTGGTGGGTTGGATGGTCGTCGATTTTCAGATAGTTCAATGAGGCGTGTGTCGGTGGATGACATGTATTGTTTGAGGGAGGCAGTGAAGCGAGCCAGTTAGTTGTCAGAGTGTTGTTTGATACTTTCTTCCACGACATGAAGTGCCTCAGCAATATATTCGTTACATATGATGAATTCGATGAAAGCACCAGTTGATACGATAAAATAAATTGCAGTCTTCGAGTCAGTGCGAAACTTTAAATTTTACTCACTAAATACTTATTATCTCTTTATACCTTTCAAAGTCTTATTATTTATATACAAGGATATGAAACTAAATTCTCTATTTTTACACTCCTAGCATAGCAAACTAATTTAAAACTAATCTCCTATTATTAATGGATAGTAACAGTTTTACTAATCTTATTATTATTGTTCTTATTATTATTGGATAGTAATGTAATCCTTCACCTTAGCGTTGTCATGATCATGGGTCCGGTATCTAACAACACCTCATCTTGACCAAATCTATCACACATGTTATGAGTAATTACACTTGTTAGCAATATCATTTTCTATTTCTATTTCGATTTATTCTCTCCGCGTTTATTCAACGTTTGTCATTATTTTGGATGTGCATGCGTTTCACCAATGCCTTTCTATGGCCCCATATGTGCATGTCAAGTTTTAAACGGTGAGCATTTTTTGGACTTGTACATCATACTCATACCTAAGTTTTTGATTAAGAAGTTACATCAAAAGTAGGCGAAAAGTTTTTCGTCTCAATCAAGCATAAACATGATTAAAAACATGAAAAACATTATTAAAAAAAAAAACTTGAAAAAACATTATTGCTTTACAATTTCTTATATTTTGGTGCATAGCTTTTATTATTTATGTTAACTTTTTGGATCTTAGGAAAAAAAAAGCTCTATTAATAGGAAGTCCGAGAGATAAATAAAATCCGACTAAAAATTGTTTCATTTGATAGATAAATAAAATTAGTTTAAAATCAGGGTTAGATATGTTTTTAGTCTCTGTAAATATAGTCAATTTTGTTTCTAATACTCATAACAAAATGACATGTTTTGATCCCTATAAAAAATTTCAACACATAATTTTAGTCCTTGAAAAATTAAAATTTATTTGATTATGCTTAAACTGTTAAAATTTTTAATGATCAATTACTATTTGTTTAGAACATTATAAATAGCTTCCCCGCAAAAAGTTATCTCAAAGTTTGATTTTTAGTTTCAAATTTATTACTTTTATCTTGAAATTTTGACGTTTAAAAAAGTTCATATTTAATTCATTACGTGTTAAAAAAAATTAAAAAAATTCTAAAATAGTTTCTCATAATATTCTTAACATTTATGTAAAAAAATTATTAAACAATTTATAAGCTTAAGCATAATTTAACAAATTTTAATATAAAAGGAATTAAAACCATGTGCTGACAAATTTTATATGGACCAAAATATGTAATTTTTTTATGAGGACTAAAAACAAAATTTGTTATATTTATAGGAATCAAAAACTCATTTAACCCTTAAAACTATATCAAAAATCAAATTTATTAGAAAATAACCTTGAAAATTGGTTTAGGAAAATGAAGAACAACCACAACTCACCTTGAATACGAAAAAAAAAGTCTTGTACTATCCGATTTTTATACACTTAAAATATTAGTAATTGAGTTCTCAATTTCTTTTGAAAAAATGGAGAGATCCTTAATGTGTGTGTGTGTGTCTATATATATATATATATATATATATATATATATATATATATATATATATATATATATGTTTCTACTCAATTTTCATACCCTTTTTATTTTTGAAAAAGGACTTTTTCCCTTACTTTATCAATAAATACTTTATGTCATTTATTATTTAAATAAGGACAAATAATGGAGATCCCCCCCCCCCCCCCCAAGATTTTTTTTCCTCCTAATTTCTTATATTCTTGTTTCGTGCAATAAGAAAAATATAGTTTTTTTTTAAGGAGGAAAAATATAGTTATTATTCTATCAAAATTTCCCTTCCTATAAATATAGGAATAAAATGTACTAATATTGTGAAGGAAGGCGTCAACACTTTTAGGCTAAACAAACCATGTGAGCCTTTGCATTTCAATGGTCTACTTGCTCTTAAATAATGACCCTGCTAGTCCTTAAGGTACCATAGACAAGATCTATCACAAAATGTAGCAAATATTTGAAGATTTCATTTGGCATGCTTATAATCTTCAATAGTCAAAACCTATTAGTTTATAGGATCTCAATACCGGGTTTGGTTATCATGCATAAGCCAAACTTATTCACCATGCATAAGCCCAGACCGGATCCGGCCCACTAACACCAACCCAACCGAAAATTGCTTTCTCCACCACAGAAAATTGCTTTCTACACCTAGAGCAAAACAAAACCAAAAAGAACGGAACCTTTTTCATTTCATGCGCCTGTAATAACCTCACCGTCGCCTTCATCACCGTCGTCGTTTTCCACCGTCATTATCACCGTCGTCATCATCATTATCACTGTGGCATTTCATCATCATCATCATCACCTTCGTGCAAGCGTTCTCAACTTCACGAAAGCATCTTCATCATCATTACGGTTGTTTGAAACTGGACATTGAAACTCAACAAAACTCATCAAAAATGAAATTTAAACAGGTTTGAACTTATCTTGTGCTTTCATGTAGTTACAAAGTGTTTCTGTTAGTAATTACAATGGTTTTTGTTTAGTTTGGAAGTAATTGCATCTGTGTAACCCTAAATGGAGATTTTAATTTTGAATTGGGGAAAATCAACTCAAACAAATGGTTTCAGTGTTTAAATGTGCTTATTATAGTATGTTTTTGTTCAAAAATTATGCCAAAACCAATATGCTGTGTAAATGGTTTTTGCTAGTTATACGCTGAAACCTTTTTAATGGTGAAATGGTTTCAAAGGAATGAAGGTTATTTGGCTGCGGATTGCTAGTTATACGCTGAAACCTTTTTATTTGCTGCTGTCGTGTTTATGGTTGAGGAAATGAGATTACCCAATTTCAAGTTTCCCTTCATGCTTTTTGGCTGCAGATTGCTTATGTTGTTTTTAGATATAGCAAATTGAAGATATTTTGTACATCTAAAAATCAAACTTTCTTAATGGTTGAAATTGCCTTCAATTTTTCCCTTAGATATATGGGTTAGATTCCCTTGCTTATATAGAATGGAATAATTCTAGAATGTCATTCTAATTCACTGCTGTACTTTTCTGTTAGGGCTCACAAGTTTGTTAGGAATACTAACATTTGTTAATTACCGTTGAAAAAAAAGTAACATCTGTTAATTCTTTTGAAATGCTATATGTATCTCAAGGAAGAATGGATAAAGGCAAGAAAGATACTCCACTTATGGAACATATAATTTTCCAATAGTATTCTTTTTGCATTAGTACAGACCAGAATACCTTCGCCAATTCCAGAGAATGGTCTTCTCTAAGACTTGACTTTTGTTGTGCTTTGTTTGTGATTCGAACAGAAATTGGTACGTATAGAAGAACATCTGTTGATAGATGTTAGCCCTAGGAATTGAGTAGAATTTCATCATAACATTAGCATTTTTGTTCCTCCTTTTTCCCTCATAGATTAGGTAACAAATATAGCTTAGGTATCTCGTAGATTTGGTTTTAAAACCATTTTGCTTGGGAAATGATTTCTGGTAATTGTTTTCTTTGATCCAGGTTAACAAATCTAACAACCTAGGGACAATTCCAAACTTCAGTCTTGGACTTACACCATCAGAGCAGGAGCAAGCATCTGATGACGATAATGGAAAAAAGAATGGTAAAAAGATGGAAAAGAAGCCGGATCAGATAAACCGTGGCAAAAGGAAACAACAATCTGATGAAGAAAGTTCAGATGACAAAAATGCAAAGAAGAGTGGTAAAAAGATGAAAAAGAAGGCGGATCAGAAAAAACAACAATCTGCTGGAGAAGAATCTAATGAAAAGAAGAATATTTTTGTATACATATTCTTACTTTGTTAATACTATAAAATTAAAAACAATAGGAATTTGTTAATACTGTCTGAAACCATTTGGCACAAGGAATGGTTTCAGAAAGTTTTACAATAAAACCATTTGATGCTGGTAATTTTTTTTTTTATCCAGGTTAACAAATCTGATGACGCAAGTTCTGATGAAGAAAATGGAAAGAAAAACTTGGATGTCGATCAACGATTGAGGCACAAGCTTAGCATACCTAAGGTCTACGACCTTATGAAGTCAATAGATGGAAAAAGAAGAAAAGACCAGATAATTCAACTTTTGAATGACAGTGGGTTTGGAGGAATGGTACATATATGCAAATGGACAAAAATCCACACATTCTTTGTGGAATGGGTTGTCAGACACTTTGAAAAGGAGAATATGTGGATAAGACTGAGCAAGACAGATGTGCTCCCATTGAAAGAAGAAGATGTGCATAGAGTGTATCATCTACCAATGGCGGGGGAGCAGATCAACATTAAACTTTGCTCAGAAGCAGCAATAAAGAGACTCAGGGTAGAGTTAGGATTGAATGGTGATTATTCTCCATTTGTCAAGGCGACAGAGTTGGAGATAAGATTGAAGATAATGGAGAAACCAAAAGCATGGGTAAAGGGTGCAATTTGTCTTATAATTCACAACATTTTGTGCCCCACTAACAGCAGCTTAGTTTCTCTACATTATGCTCAAGTATTAGAAGAGGCTTCATCTTATAACTGGTGCTCCCATGTTCTCCAATATATGAAAGACGGATTGCAAAATCCGGAAGTGGCAAATCCATTAGCGGACTTCCACTTCCTAATGGTAATCATTCTCTCTCTCTCTCTCTCTCTCTCTCTCTCTCTCTCTCTCTCTCTCTCTCTCTCTCTCTCTCTCTCTCTCCCATATTTGTATTTGTACTCTTCATGGTACCAATTATAAAAAGGGTCACTTTTATCCATTTCACAAATATTAAAAAAGGTCATGTTAACAATGAAATAATACTATTAGAAAAAATTATAATTTACATTATCCCTTTTGAAACAAATTTATTTTTATAAAGTGACAATGCATTGAGAAGTATCAATTTTATGACACTGTAGTTTCTGCAAAAACCAATAAATTGATAATGTGAGGGAGTATCAATATCAAGAATTTTGTTTTGTTGGAAATCTCGCTGCGACCGTGAGGAGGTGTTGGTAACCCCACCTTAATTGTGATATGACTTTGGTTGCCTTATACTAAGTACTGGTCTTAAAATTGTTAGTGAGGATTATCTGTTTGTTTGGCTTAGCTCTTATAGTATAGTGAATATGCAAATTACTACTTAAATGTTTGTTTTATTCTGCTGTGAAAAGACATGATTTTGAATTGATGAAAAATGAATTCAGTGTAAAATTATTTATGTTTAGATATATCCATGTAAAATTGATCAGTTGAATATGAATAAGCTAAGAAAATGATTTGTAGAGTCAAACTTTAAGTCATAACTAATTTTAGAAACAAAATCAATTATACTAACACCCTAGTTGCAACTTGCCACTAAACTTAATGGTTTTATTCTCATTGATCATGAATTGTTTCGAAACATCTTAATTTAATCTTGTTAGATGTGTACGATTTTTATGTTGGCTGAAACCAATAGCTTCAAACCATTCGATGTACATAATTGTTTTCATTGGAACTGCATGCATACATAGACTATAGGATCATGATGAAGAAGATGATGCTAATTATTTTGCAGATTAATTACATGGATAAAATGGGGAAGAGAAGCCCATTCCTTACAGGAAAATATAAGCAGCCATCGCTTCGTGATTGGGATGTCAAGTCGGCAAACCAAGACCTTCAGAAGGTGCATGAGCTTATGGGGCTGGATAAAGGATTGACAGTTGGGGTCAAAAGACTGCAGAGCACTGATGATGGTCTGCTTGTAATGTGTTTTGATGCAGATACATGTCCACTATCTAAGGTGAGAGAAAATTAATGATATTCATGCAATGTTAATGTATAAACCATTAATTTATCTTAAATGGTTTTAAGATGTTATACAGTAAAACCATTAGTATTGTTAAATAATTTTACTTGCTAGTTTAAATGTTTTTCTTCATTTTTGTTTTAAACTGATACATAAAACAATTGCACCATAATATTGTCTTTTTATGGTTTCAAAAATCCTAACAATACATGTACATAACCCGATTGCAGGCAGAGGAGCATCTAAATTATTGTAGGGGTTGCATACGGGTCTACACTAGAACCGCAGAAACCTTGCAGAGGAGAATAGCGGAGGCAAATGCTTCTACTTCTGCAAAAAATGACATAGTTTCACCAGAAACAAACACATCCAATGAATCTGAAACTGAGGAGAATAAGACTTCAAGTACTGAAAAGTCTGCGAAAAATGATGTAGTTTCAGAAGAACCAAGCACAACCAAGGAAGCTGAAACTAAGGAGAATAAGAGTTCAGGTACTCAGAAGGGGGTGGACGTACCTGAAACTGGTGATGAAGAAGTTGAGAAAAATGATGTAGTTTCAGAAGAACCAAGCACAACCAAGGAAGCTGAAACTAAGGAGAATAAGAGTTCAGGTACTCAGAAGGGGGTGGACGTACCTGAAACTGATGATGAAGAAGTTGAGATTGATGTGAAGATCATTGATGATTCAGTTAAAGCAGCATGCAATGTGGGAATGACATTGACACAGGAAACTATCTTGAAGTTTCCAGAGTTTTTTGAAGCATCGAATGTAGGGTAAGAAGCCATCTTAAACCATAACTTTTAAAGTGTTTGTCAATGGTTTTGATATGTGATGTCTGAAAACTAAAATGTTTTTTAATGGTTTCAGGTTCAATACAAATGATTCAGAGACTCCAGCTTCAGCGACACATGAGATTTTTGATAATGATTCAACGAAGAAAGAATGCAATCAAAGTGTTGCAGATGTGACGGATGGGGAGAAGCCTACAGAATGTGACTCAAACGTTGTTATAGAGTACGAATCAAGCAATGTGATAATTTTACTTTAGAATTGATTAATTATATTCTGCACAATAACAATATTAATTAAAATCTGCAAAAATAAACACTCTTATGTAATATTATTTGACAGTGCAACTCCACTAAAGTCAGTGATGCCAGATGAAATAATTGACATGGACAATGTCCAAACAGTCACGACAAAGAAAAGAAAGAAGCATAATATGCTTTACTCTGATAGGACATACCCTGAGCGTCGACGTGCAGTGAAGAAATCAAAGTACCTTGACAGCCCGTATGATGATGCTATCCACGAGTCTACTGCAACTGAGTTGCAGAAAAAATTATCAACATATGCATGGAGCTCGGAGCTTGATCAGTAAGTGAAAAAAATTTCTTATTTAGCTGTTATGAGGAAGCATTTTGCCGAGTCATTAATGTACAATGTCATAGTTCACATAAGTGAGATGAGTATTAATTATAGTCATGTTAATTATAATCATGTTTTATTTGGTTTGTAAGCTGTTGTTTACAACTATGTTTGTATGTTGGCTGTTTGTATGTCAAAACCAGTTTTCACAATGAATGGTTTCATAAAGTTTTCCTACAAAACCATTTGATGTAAATAATAGTTTTCTTTGGAACTGCATATATATACTATAGTTTTCTTTACTGTTCATTCCAAAATATATGATATTTCGCGATTGATCTTTTGGATGTTTGTGTCTGCCTTTGATGAGTGAATTCATGTAAATGTATCTATCTGCATAATGCTTGATGAAATCATGTTTCTAGTACTACCAATCCTAAAATGTTTAATAATTGTATAGGAATGAGCTTCTGTACTGCTCGGATAATAGGGCTCATAATTATTCTTTGGAAAGGAAAGACTTGTGGTCGCTGCAGCAAGACGAATGGGTGTCATGCTTTGTGATCAATGCCTGGGTCAACTGCTTAAACTGGAATCAACAAAGAGACAGGATGGCAAGACTGGTTACACCCATGATTAACTATGTATGCATTATATTCCATGAATATTAATGGTTTATTTTACTCATTAAGCTGACTAATTGATTTTACTGATTTATTTTTATATAAATAGGTTGACCTCGAAAAACCTGGTGCCTTTGACAAAAATAACCCAGCTTCATTCACAAGATTCATTGAGAGACTAAGCAAGTTCAAATACTTGGATTGGAAAGCTATCGACCCTAACAGTCTAGAATATGTAAGTTTCAGTTCAATATGATTTTTTAATTTTAGTGCATGTTTGGATCTGCAGTAATAATCTGAAATACTATTGGAGTTGTACGTCTGAAACCATTTAACAAAAGCAATGATTTCTGACACTTGTCTTACAAAACCATTTGATGTACATAATAGTTTTCTTTGGAACTGCATACATAGACTACAGTTTTCTCATTTGATGCATTTAACATAGTAAATAATAGGTTTCTCATTGGAACTGCAGATCATGACACCAGCTTTAATTGGGGATCCGGGAAGTCATTATGTGTGCTTCGTCGTGAATTTGAAGACCCAAAAATTTGAATTCTTGAACAGCTTGACGGGAGATAAATTGCACACAAAGAATGGCGCACCCACTGTATACAAGGATATGTTTGATGTCTGGCTGAACGAGGTGAAAGTATTTGTGGCAGAAATTTATAAGCGAAGAAAAATCCGAATGCCCTTCAAGTTTACCACATTCAAGTGGGATACACCAACAATGCCTAGTCAAGTTGATAAAGACAGTTGTGGAGTTTTCTGCATGAAATTCCTTACTGAATGGGGAGGTGACAACACGCAACTGGATTCTTTCAAAGGTTGGTCAAAAATGAAAAAAATTGGGAAGGCTGCAAAGATTATGGATCTCAGGATTGGAATTTGTTCAACAATATTAAGTGACCCAAGCAATTGCAGAAGAAAACTTGTAGAGAATAAAGCAAAAACATACTATGAAAAAAAGCTTCGAAAGCTAGCAAGTTGAACATGACATGTAATTTCTGTTGTTGATGAATTTATGGACTAGTGTTGTATGTGAAACCAGCAGTACACCTCTTATGGTTTCACTAGTTTTGAATTTATGTTTGTTTTTCCAGAAGATAATTTCCATGCTTTGAAATTGAGAAGGGCTTGCCTCTCTTTTTAAATGCAGGGGATGTTAGAATTTATTTTATGTTATTTTTTCGTGTTAAACATATGAAGTTTCTAAGAAAAGTAACATAATCAGTTCATTTTATTTAATTTTTGGCCAAATAATGTTCAGTTTAATTTTATTTTATTAAAATTAGATGTATGGAATACTGAAACCATAAGTAAGGTTAAATGGTTTTGATAGTGTTCTTTGTGAAACCAAAATAACTTCCTTAAGGTTTTAAATGAAATTATACTTTTGCTTTATTTTATGTTATTTTTTCGTGTTAAACATATGAAGTTTCTAAGAAAAGTAACATAATCAGTTCATTTTATTTAATTTTTGGCCAAATAATGTTCAGTTTAATTTTATTTTATTAAAATTAGATGTATGGAATACTGAAACCATAAGTAAGGTTAAATGGTTTTGATAGTGTTCTTTGTGAAACCAAAATAACTGCCTTAAGGTTTTAAATGAAATTATACTTTTGCTTTATTTTATGTTATTTTTTCGTGTTAAACATATGAAGTTTCTAAGAAAAGTAACATAATCAGTTCATTTTATTTAATTTTTGGCCAAATAATGTTCAGTTTAATTTTATTTTATTAAAATTAGATGTATGGAATACTGAAACCATAAGTAAGGTTAAATGGTTTTGATAGTGTTCTTTGTGAAACCAAAATAAATGCATAATGGTTTTGTAACAAAATATTAGAGACACGTAATTTTCCACGACCCCACCAAGATAAATACGGGGAAAAGGTATAATAACAGTTAGAATGGAAGAGTCAGAGTCATTGACAGTTGAAAAATGCAACTAATTTAAAAGTCAGAGTTAGAATGGAAGAGTCAGAGTTAACTAAGGTTTTGTTGGGAAGTTGAAACTAAATGAAACTGCTGTGTTCGAAGAAGAATGGAGGGTGCTCAATGATGATTTTGTCGCTGCTGAAAAAGCAATGACAGAACTATCATTGCAAAAGCATGCCTCTGATACTCGAATCGAAGTTTTGGAGAAGGCGCTTGCAGAAGAGAAAGAAAAAGGGAGATCGGGAGAGACTTTGAGGATCAAGGGTTCATCACTCGCAACTAGCGGGGAGGATTACGCACAAGGATGCAGAATGCGGTTGTGCAATGGGAGGAGAAGTACAATCAAGTCGTGGTATGGAGAGAGAAAGTGTACTATATGAAACAAATTGACATCATTTACTATTACTTTTATCACTTGAATAGATTGAAGCAAATTGGAAAACTCAGTAATTTATCCACTTAACTCAGATTTGAAAATCTTAACTAAACCATAAGTATGGTTTAATGGTTTTGATAGTGTACTATATGAAACCAAATTACCTGTCTAATGGTTTTGTAACAAAATATAATCATAAATACGTAAAAACCAACAAATGTGAAAATGTATAGTTTCCATAAGATAATATTCAAACCAATACATAACAATCAAGAATTTGATATAAAATATAGTACAAACTTATCACATATAAAATAAGTGACCGCCTTTTTTGTTAAAGCCTCATCATCTTTCCTAACTTAAAACATAAAAAACAATCAGTGCCCGCTTAATTTGTTAAAGCCTCATCATCTTTCTTTTGCTTCTTCCGAGCTATAAGGAATTTCTGTCTTTCTCTAACTTTTTCATAATCACTTTTAAGTCGCTTCTTTGAGCTAATTGGATTTGGTCTTTCTTTGAACTTTGGTGCAGTCCCAACAGATGGTTCACAGACAGCAACTGCTTTTGAAGACTTAGAAGGCGTAACGGATGATCGATCTGTATGAATACCTTTAGCAAGAAGAAACTCCTCTGCCTTTTTCCCTGCTTCAATAACACCGTTGAGAAATATTTCAGATGCCTCCGGATCTGCGCAAACACGTGTAGAAAGCTGAACCGTAACAGCACAAATTTGTTGATATCGTTGTGCTTGAGTGGTGTCTTTAGTGCCAACATTCATGGTAGATTTCAGCTTATCAATAGACGGACGCACATCTCTAGTCCACCGCTTTAAAACATATTGTGCAAGTATAGTCTTCAAAAAATGATATTGCACATGACCACCTAAGACCTCCAAAATCTTGAAAACATGTCGACATAAGAAACCCCGGTTCTCAAACATACGACATGAACAAGTAAAACTTTTGCTCCTAATGTCGACTGTGACAACCCTTTCATCAAGTCGATCATGATCTTCAAACCTTGGGGAAAGGTTTTCTTGAAGTTCTACATCCAAAACATCAACATTCGAAACCTTGTCATTATCATTATCAACATCATCATAATTATCATCAACCTTCTCAATTGTGAAAACTTTGAAGAACTTGTTCAATTCAGACCCTTTTGTTGTGTCCTCCTCATAATAGTATTTGAAGGAAAGGTCATACTGCCTGTGAATAAATGCAAAGCAAGATGGTGTATACTTGTTTACAACGGACCGCATAAGCTGACTGTTGGGATAATTATTTTTTGTTCTAGTGTTTGCAGCCTTGAAGTCCAAATCAGCATGATTATCCCTCATTCTCTGAACCATAATGTTGAAATGACTAAAGAATCGAACAAGTGAATGGTCTGGCTGCAAAAATCCACGAAGAAAAGAATTGAAAGCCTCGCTTAACTGAGTCGTTTTCAAACCAGCTGTAAAATGTGACCTCACCCAAGCTGAAGACCAATGCATACGATTTGCATGGGTTTGGACAAGCCACTTAAAGTCCGAAGTAGGCCTTCCATTAAAACAGTTTTTCATCATCTGATCCCAATTGTAGTCGAAATCTGATTCATCTTCGACATTTGAAACCAAATTAGTTAACTCATCAAAAAATGCACTGTTTGCACGAGAGCCGAGATTTTTCTTTGCATTCTCTCCCATGTGCCATGAGCAAAGACCATGAAAAACACCTTGAAAAATATTCGGAATTGACTTCAACAACGCAGCAGCCTGGTCTGTGTATATGGTTTGAGGTTTCTTATTGGACATACACTTCAAGAAAGTTGTAAACAACCAATCAAAAGTAGCTGATGTCTCATCATACAGTAGCGCAGAACCAAATAACACACTCTTACGATGATTGTCAAAACCAATAAAGGCACCTGAAATGTAAATGAACCAAATCAGAACAAAATACAACATATCTAAAAAGTATAAAACCATTGTGCTGTGGAAATGGTTTTGGTCAGTTTTACTCCAAAACCATTTGCTGTATTTAATGGTTTTATTTGATCATCCAGGTGATAATGATGATGATGGAGAAAATGAGTCAAAATGATTGTCAAAACCAAATAAAGGCACCTGAAATGTAAATGAACCAAATCAGAACAAAATACAACATATCTAAAAAGTATAAAACCATTGTGCTGTGGAAATGGTTTTGGTCAGTTTTACTCCAAAACCATTTGCTGTATTTAATGGTTTTATTTGATCATCCAGGTGATAATGATGATGATGGAGAAAATGAGTCAAAATGTAAATGTTTATTTGGCTATACTACAGAACAAAATACAACATATCTAAAAATTACACTAACAATGAACAAAGTTACACTAATAATAATACAATTTTAGACGCGACTTATCCACAATAAAAATTTGACTAGCATTGACACTTGATTCCTAACTAAAGATAATCACAAAGCTTGATTTCGCATCAACAAAACTTTGACATGCCACGTGACTAATCACAATCATAAAAAGCCAACAACAAAACAGAAATCTAATTTAGGCAATGTGCCAAGTGATTGTAAGGAATAATGTCAGTAAAAAATCAAAACAAGCTGCATTTTAAAGCCACCTACATTTTGAGTGCGTCAGTTGTGAACTTGTGATCAATTCCTCAATCTAAATATAACATAACTAATAATGGTTACATTGACTGAGGGTGAGTCTCACGAAACCATATCTTCTTGTCTAAACTAGCAAACACAGAAAAAAAGCTATTTTATTATGAAATTAATTCTCAAATTCAAGAATATAAGAATTAAAAACTGTGAGAAGTACAAAATACTAACCTAATGGGCGATATTTATTGTTTGTTCGGTAAGTTGTATCAAAACTGACAACATCGCCAAATAGAGCATAATCTTGTTGCATAATTCCATCTGACCAAAAAATACTAGCTATGTCTTCTGCAGCATCAACTTGGATATCATAGTAAAAACCTGGTTTCGAGAGAGCTTCATTTCTAAAGAATTCTTGAATCACAGTTGCTTCACCAGCCACCATCTCCTTTTGACGAGTTGTCATTAGATAGTTCTTTAAGTCCGAAAATCGAAAAGGAAGATTCTCCGTGCCTCTAACTCCTTGACCCATAACTTCATAAGAAGTTCTCATCGACATTCCAGCTTTAAAATTTATTAAAGCAAGTTGTCCTTGAACTTCATTTACTTCTCGAAATGATCTCAAGTAGCGCAAATGCTCTGGTTTATGTAATGGATGACAATGAGCAACTTCCCACCTATATATCTTATAGACATTCAACACTTCATCCAACTTCAAATAAATTCCAGCTTGACAACCAACCCTTTCCTCTGGTTTTTCTTTAACTTTCACATACTCAACAAGAACTGGACTGTCACATGTTGCCCTGTTTTTAGGATTAAGCAGACTTCCCTTCTTGAAACCTTGTTTGTTACAAGCATAACGCACATAATGTACCTTATCCGATTTCTTATTTTGTGAATTGTTCTTGGACTTCAACATACTCCTAACAGAGAATCCAGTGTTATATGCATAATTAAAATAAAAATCTTCAATCTCTTTTATAGATTTAAAGACCAAAGACTTCCATGATTCTTTATCACTAGGGGAGTAACATTGAGAACTATCCACATCAATAACTGAATTTTCAACCGTCAATTGTCCACTCTCAGATGAAGTTGATATCAAATCCATTGAAAACAGCAACAAACACTATTAAGAACAAAAAAACCATTAGATATGATAAATTGAAACTACTGAAAAACTCTGAAAAATTATGCTAAAACCATTGGCATGTGGATATGGTTTTGGTGAGTTCTACTCCAAAACCATTGGCCTGTTGATATGGTTTTGGTGAGTAGTAAACTAAATTACTACAACCGAAGTAGTAAAATATCACATATTCCAATGATTCAATCATTGCAATGATTCAGTCAAGTAAAATTCTTACTACAATAGTAATTTGCAATGATTCAATCATCAGTTTTATCAAAGAATTGATCATTTACTTCAGTTTTATCCCTAAAATTCGTATACATGATTACCTCGCCGGAGAAAAACGTCGAAGCGAATAACGTCGGAGCAAGGTGAGAATCACGTCGGAGAACCGAGAAAGGCTGAGAATCAAGTTGGAGCAGCGAGAAACGGTGAGAATCGCGGTGCCGGAGATAGATTTCTGAATCGCACGAATCAAGATGGAGAAAGCAAGCGAGGGTGAATCACGTCGGAGAGAATCACGTCGGAGAGAAAGGTGAGAATCACGTCGGAGAAGCGAGAATGCTGAGAATCACGTCGGAACAGTCAGAAACGTGATCGTGAAACGGCGCCGGCGACGGAATTCTACAACACGATCGTGAAAGGGAACAACACACTGTAGCAAGCCCTGAAGCTCAAGATTCGAACACGTCTCCAACATCTAACAGTTGTGATATGTTTGAGCTGAAGCACCAGATTATAACACCTGTCCCTGATCTAATGGTTCAGATTAGCTTATGCATGGTGCATAAGGAAATCCTTATGCATAATAACTTACACCCTCAATACCCGTACACTCTCAACGGCAAGCATTATTGAGAGAAGATTAGGAAGATACTCCATCTAGCCATAATTATAAGTTGAAAATACACATTTCAGACTTCATAAAATAGTTAATTGCATTTACTAAGAGCATCTCCAATGTAAGTAGCATAGATACTTCTTAACAGTAGCATTTTGTTTTTGTGCCTCATGAATTTTGGGTTCCATAGTTTTAGTCAAAGTTGCATAATTAAGATAGATATCTTGAGAGTCCTCTCATGTTAGGAAATATCTTCTACATAATAACAGAATTAATGTGTATATATTTAACTTCTGTGATAGTTTGATTCTATATTTATTTTCCTGTCAATGCACAATAAATAAGATCCCATTGATTGAGGATCATGGTTGTCATGCCTTAGGATTAGCTTAGTGTACCTATGTAAGTTTTATATATATACGACCTACAGGTCTATGGAATTATACATAACACACGAATTCTATTCTAAATTGTTTTGTCATTTTCATATTCTACATCCCATGTTCATGTTGCTATCTTAAGATGGCATCAGAGCTTGATAAGGGACCTCAAAAACAAATAGAAAGTTCACATCAAAAAGAATCAAACAACAACAGTAACAAAGCAAATAAAAGCAACAATTCTGATATGGATTCTTCAAATCCATATTACCTTCACCCTTCAGATCATCCTGGTCACTTGCTTGTCCCAACAAAATTGAATGGAACCAATTACTCATCGTGGAGCAAATCGATGGTCCATGCCCTCACAGCCAAAAACAAAGTGGGTTTTATCAATGGATCCGTCAAAGCACCATCAGAAGAAGATCAACCTGTAGAATACGCTCTATGGAATCGGTGCAACAACATGATTTTATCATGGCTCAAGCATTCTGTAGAACTAGATTTGTTCAAGGGAGTCATTCATGCCAAGACTGCTTGTCAGGTTTGGGAAGATTTTAAAGATCAGTTTTCACATAAAAATATTCCAGCAATATATCAGATTCAAAAATCATTGGCCTCCTTATCCCAAGGCACCATGTTAGCCTCAACCTATTTTACAAAAATCAAAGGTCTTTGGGATGAATTAGAAACATACCGCACTCTTCCTACGTGTAACCAGATGAAGGCACATGATGATCAAAGGGAAGAAGATCGCTTGATGCAGTTTATCATGGGCCTTAATGATTCTTACAGCACCGTTTGCAGCAATATTCTCATGATGTCACCTTTACCCAATGTTCGACAAGCGTACTCTCTAGTCATTCAAGAAGAGACGCAACGCCAAATGAGTTCTGAAACAACAAAGAATTTCTCCATTGCTGCTGCAATTCACAGCCATCCAACCAACTTCTCCAACAAGCTTGTCAAAGGCAAGCATTGTAAGCACTGTAAAAGAGAGGGTCACACAATTGACAATTGTCGAACTCTAAAATTTCATTGCAATTTCTGTAATAAGAAAGGGCACACAGAAGATCGATGCAGGTTTAAAACCGAATCATGGGGTTCCAACAACATAGGAAATCAAAGCAACAACGCTAACCAATCGCAACAGCGACAACATGGACCTCGAAACGCTGCATCTAGATCTTTCCCTACTACAAATGCAGCAGAATCTTCACAATCTGCACTTGAATTGTCGACAGAGCAAATTCAACAACTTGCTCGTGCACTTATGATTTCTTCAAACAATGCTGCTAGTAATAACAACACTCATGCAAATGCAGCATGTCTGTCTCTCTTTTCTAATACCTCGATAAATTCTGTATTCACAAAGCCTTGGATTTTGGATAGTGGAGCCACGAATCATATCACATCTGATCACACCATTCTCTCTAAAACAAAGTCTTCATCCATTCCTTTTGTTAATTTACCCACTGGCTCTTCCGCTCCAATCACATCTATTGGGGATATGACATTCAATTCCAATATAACCTTACATGATGTTTTATGTGTTCCTTCATTTCGATTAAACTTGATGTCTGCTAGCAAACTCACCACATCTCTAAATTGTTGTGTGATTTTATTTCCTGATTTTTGTGTATTACAGGACTTGGTTACGGGGAAGATGATTGGCTCGGGTGAACAATGCGGTGGTCTCTAATACATGTCTCCATTACAAAGAACTCTTGTGTCTCATCAAGTTTCTCAGCCTTCAAAGATATGGGATATGCGCCTTGGACACCCATCCCCGTCTCGTCTCAAATTACTTTCTCCTTTATTACCTACAAATAACATTTCTTTTGAGAATAATTGTAATGTTTGCCCCATGGCCAAATAGACTAGACTTCCTTTCCCTTTAAGTTATATATCAACTCATGTTCCATTTGATTTATTACATTGTGATATTTGGGATCCCCACAAAGTTCCCACACATTCAGGGGCACGGTTTTTTTAACTATTGTTGATGATTTTACAAGATGCACATGGTTGTTTCTTATGCAATACAAATCAGATTCACAAAACATCTTGAAATCCTTCATTAATTTTGCCCATACCCAATTTCAAGCAACTGTTAAAGCAATTAGAGTTGATAATGGTTCTGAATTCATGTCCATGAGAGAATTTTTTCAATCTCGAGGGATAGAACATCAACGAACTTGTGTTTACACTCCACAACAAAATGGAGTTGTGGAACGCAAACATCGTCATATTCTTGTTGTGGCACGAGCATTACCATTTCATTCACACCTGCCACTTGAATTTTGGGGTGAATGTGTATTGACTTCCGTTTACCTTATAAATCGGTTGTCGTCTCCATTACTATCCAACAAATCACCTTTTGAATTATTATACAACAAGCCACCGTCACTTAATCATTTAAGAGTGTTTGGTTGCTTATGTTATGCCACTATTGTCCACCCTACACATAAATTTTATCCCCGTGCAAAAAGAGGTTTATTTGTTGGTTATCCTACTGGACAAAAAGGTTACAAAATTTATGATCCTGAGACCAAGACCTTTTTTGTGAGTCGTAATGTTAGATTTTGTGAAACATATTTCCCTTCCATTCCATCGGTATCTAAACCCACCTTGACTTCATCTCATCCTTCTTTTAAAGACATGGATGATTTGCCTATTCCCACACCGTATCATATCAACTACAACAAACTCATATACCTTCTACACATGATCCCAATCGTCCTTCACAGCTACCTACTGAAACATCTTCCGCTGCCTCACCTATAAATGAATCAAACACTCCAGACCCTAAAACTTCTCCCCTTCCTCAAGTTCGGCAATCCCTTCGTGATAAGAACCCCCCGATATGACATAAAGACTACCACATGTTCGCAAAAGTCAACACATCTTCCTCGGAGTCAACGTCTAAGTCAGGTACTCGGTATCCTCTATCTCATTATCTTTCATATTCACGCATCTCTATTGTGCCTTTCTAGCTAACATTACAGCCCATAAAGAGCCTCAATCCTATGATCAAGTTGTTCATGATCCACAATGGCAGACAGCAATGAATACAGAATTAGAAGCTTTACAGCAAAATAATACATGGAGCCTTGTACCTCTTCCTCTTGGTCATAAGCCCATCGGTTGCAAATGGGTATACAATATAAAGTATAAATCTGACGGTACCATAAAGCGCTATAAGGCACGCCTTGTCGCCAAGGGATACACTCAGGTTGAAGGAATTGACTATCAAGAAACCTTTTCCCCAACTGCTAAAGTTACTACTCTTCGATGCCTTCTTACCGTTGCAGTTGCTCGTAATTGGTTCATACACCAGTTAGATGTGCAAAACGCCTTTCTTCATGGTGATTTACATGAATTAGTGTACATGGAACCTCCACCTGGTCTTCGCCGACAGGGGGAGAACTTTGTATGTCGGCTCAATAAGTCGCTTTATGGCCTCAAACAAGCATCAAGAAATTGGTTCTCTACTTTCTCTGAAGCCATTCAAAAGGCTGGTTACCAACAATCAAAGGCCGACTACTCTCTCTTCATCAAACCTCAAGGTACTTCATTCACAACAGTTCTCATTTATGTTGATGACATACTGCTTACAGGGAATGATCTTCAAGAAATGAAACGCCTTAAATAATTTCTTCTCAAGCGCTTTCGTATCAAAGATCTTGGAGATTTGAAATATTTTTTGGGAATTGGATTTTCTCGTTCCAAGGAAGGTATCTTCATGTCTCAAAGAAAGTATGCTTTGGACATTTTGCAAGATTCAGGACAGATAGGTGATCGCCCTGACAAATTTCCAATGGAACAAAATTTGAAACTTACTCCCACTGATGGAGTGGTAATAAATGATCCAACAAAATATAGAAGGCTTGTTGGTAGGCTAATCTATCTTACAGTCACTAGACCTGACATTGTATACTTTGTCCAAACATTGAGTCAATTCATGCAAGAACCTAGAAAACCTCATTGGGATGCTGCAATGAGAGTCCTCAGATACGTCAAAGGCACACCTAGACAAGGCAAATTATTTTTGAATTCTAATGACCTTACCTTAAAGGCCTTTTGTGATTCAGATTAGGGAGGTTGTCATGCCACTAGAAGATCCGTTACAAGATCCGTTACAGGATTTTGCATTTTCCTTGGAAATTCTCTCATCTCATGGAAATCTAAGAAGCAAGTTATTGTCTCTAGATCATCAGCAAAATCTGAATATCGAGCTATGACTAATACATGTTTGGAGTTGACTTGGCTACGGTTCATATTACAAGATTTGAAAGTCCCACTGGCAGCACCAAAACTGTTATTCTGCGACAACCAGGCAGCTCTACACATTGCGGCGAATCCTGTATTTCATGAGCGTACAAAGCATATTGAAATAGATTGTCATATTGAGCGGGAAAAAATGCAAGCTGGTATGATTAATCCTTCTTACGTGCCAACACAATTCCAGTTAACAGATGTGTTCACTAAAGCTTTGGGAAAAGATCAATTTGTGACATTGCGCAACAAGTTGGGACTTCATGACATTCACTCACCAACTTGAGGGGGAGTGTTAGGAAATATCTTATGCATAATAACAGAATTAATGTGTATATTTTTAACTTCTGCGATAGTTTGATTCTATATTTATTTTCCTATCAATGCACAATAAATCAGATCCCATTGATTGAGGATCATGGCTGTCATGCCTTAAGATTAGCTTAGTGTACCTATGTAAGTTTTATATATATACGACCTACGGGTCTATGGAATTATACAGAACACACAAATTCTATTCTAAATTGTTTTGTCATTTTCATATTCTACATCCCATGTTCATGCTGCTATCTTAAGATCTCACAAAAATAAATATATACCTTTTCTTTGACAAAAAAAAAATATATACCTTAAAAGTGAATTCAATAGGATTAAAATATTAATGTTATGCATTTGCAAGTGTAAAAACGGTAGGTAGATAGGGAAGGAGAGAGAGAAAGATAAAGCGAGATGATATTTTTGAGTTAATCTACTTAGGTTTGAATAATGGGAAATGATATGTATAGCGAGAAATGGGATAGCGAGAATTTCACAACTGTTTTGCTGCTAGATACATTTTCTATATTACACCCATCATTCCCATGATTTCCATAGTCCTCTCGGGATAAAAATTTTCTAGATAAATAGTATCACTCTTAAATATTTTATTGGAATAAAAAATATATGAGCATCATAAAATTGAGTTGGCATGCGTGAACCCACTTAAAACAATAAACTTCCATCCTTAAAATTCTATCATTGGAGATATATACTCTAACCTACCTCTAACTAATGTGAGGATATTTTTTTTAAAATGACGATAAATGTGTGAATTGATTAGTTGATATTTTCTTATATTTGAGGTCAATAAATACATACATTTTTTTCTTATAACTGAGGTGGGAGGGAGTACTTTAAAGGGATCTATCATAATAAACATGGATTAAGACGCAACGAACGCAACTATATGCATAATGCATATGAATTGATAATTAGACTTACGGTTTCCACGAGGCCTTTTGACATCACATGACACTTTCTGTGAATCTACAAAACGATTGCCAAACTCTAAGAAGTTTATAATTAATTACTATGTGTTTGGATTTTGGAATCTTAGAGACTTTGCCATTATTGTATTAACCCATCATTGGATTATTATTTGTTTGGTTACCACCCATCATTGGATTAACTTATAAGATGTTCACTCCTTATAAAATCTTTAGTTTTTATTATTTCCATGTGAAACTCTAATTTAATTGCATGTATGTGGTCACACTCACGACACAACACTGTTGAATTTCTTACGTCAATAATATCGTAGGTATATTTTTCAAATAAGTGGTGATATAGGTTGGCACCCTTAGGTGGTATACCACCCTTGTACACACTTCCACTTATAAAAAAATATATATATAAAACAACATTGTCAACTAAAAAAAAAAAATTGTACAATTAAAAAGGACATTTGTTACAAATGTGTGTAGAGGTTAAAAAGTGTTTACAATTAAAGGGTGTCAACGCTTTTTAAATCTTATTGTTTTCACTATAAAGTATTTGACAATATATCTCTTCACCCTAACACCATTAATTTTGGTGGATTATATAATATGTCAGGTGATCTAATGGATAAATTCAAGTACCATCTTAGGTTTTGGATATGATTATCATGGATCGCCCCTTTTATTATGGGTTGATGATCATTGATCTTACCATTTGAGGGTTTTTTTATAATAGTCATTTTGGTCCATGAATGGATACAAAGTAGTCACAGTAGTTTTTCAATATATCGAAATTTTAAAATAGTTTTTTATTGTGCATTATGTTAATTAAAATAGTTCATTATGTTAAAATGTTTCATTAATATTGTCATATTTGTCTATCAAATACTTACTTACTATTGTATCAATCCATATAAATTTTTACTGCCATATTTGTCCATATACGAAAAGAGTTAATGTCTTCATCGAAGGACTACTTTAACGTCAGAGACTATTTTGATCAACGAAATACACAATCAGATACTATTTTAAAATTTCGATACATCAAGATATTATTATTGCTACTCATTATGCATTCAAGTGCCAAAATGATTATTACTTTTTTTCCATATCACATTACTAAGGCTTTATCTGATAATGACTCGAACATCTTTGCTTGTTTGGGGTCAAGCATCAACCTTAGTGCATTTGTTTTCTTGGTCCTTAGCAAAAGCACGAAGTAAGCCTATAGAAGCATCCATATAAAACTCGTTTGTAAGGTGATGCATCCTAATTATTTGTTTTACAATAATTAGGTTTGGAATTTTATTTAAATAAATAAAAAAGTCACATTAGTGGGTTTAATTTGTCAGCATGAAAGGAACCAAGTCAAGTTAGGAATTGAAATCTGGATAATGAATGCACTCCAGCCTCACAAATGGAATGATTGACTTGTTGTCAGCTCAAGTTGTGTGGTTTTATTTATAAGGTTAGCATCAAGGAGCTTTCTTGATTAAACTAATTAGGTTAGGCATGCTTGTACCTAATTCTCAATGATGATAGGTGTCAACATTATCTACAGCTAAGTGTATGAGAATAATTAAGAGGTGCCCAAGATAAACCAAGTCCCACACACCACATTATTCATTATGTAAAAAACGTGGATCATTATATCTTATACATAAATATTTACTCGAATACACCCATTCATTTTTTAGACATAATGTGTTAGGAAAGGATAGCTAAATTTGTTACATACACCATAAGGTATATGTTGCTAAATTACTCCATAAAAACTTGTGAGATCTTAATTTCATTCTAATTTTATCTTTTAGCTACTTAAGGTTTTACTCTTTTTTAAAAGGTCTTTTTCTTCCTTTTCAACATCATTCCCATTATTATGTGTTTTCTGATTTCTCATTCCCATTATTAAGTATTTTCTCATTTTTCGCATATTAGTCTTTGTTGTTACAAGTAGATAGGATAGGAAATTAGTCAAGTCGAACATGACTCATCGACTTGATAGAAAATGGTTCAGCTCAAAACTCGATTCAGATTCGTTACAAACTTTTTTTTTTTCTCGATCTCAATTTGATTTATGTTCCTTTCCAAGTATAACAACTATTAGATATATCACTATCCAATGTAGATCTCTCAGCATAATGCACTATCAAGCCTGTTAAACGAAAATTACTCTTCTCCCTTTTGTTTTTGCTCATTCACATGCCTACATAAGTTAATTCACATCAAAAAATGTCTAACATGAGTTAACTCATGTTGAAAAAACGTTTGACATAATTAAATAAATGAGCAATTTTGAAAGGGATAAGAGCAATTCTCCTGTTAAACTCCTTTGCTCTTTGGACATAACCACACCCAAAAAAACTGACCCAACAAAGTAAACATGACAAAGATAGAAAAGTGTGTGTGTGTGGTAGCAAAACAGTTTGGTGCAATTGTAAGCTGTAACTGATTCAATTGTTGGAGTGGAAGATGCTGCTTTAGAAGCTAGTTTTCAAGATCTTATGCAATGCTCTTAAATTGACTTATAATCTTGGATAGAATGCTTAAGGTATTTCTGAAAATTTGTCAGTAACATTTAGGACACGATTTGAATTGACTTATTTGACATAAGCACAAGTGACAATGTATGAAAGAGATTAAAAAATAGCTTTTAAGCTCATTTTTCAAACTCTAGACCTTTTAACTTCAAAACTATTTTTGATCTTTTAGCTCAAACTAGTTGAGCTACTTAAACCCCCAAGCTTCTAACATGTTCATAAGTTATTTTCAACTTATTATTTCCCCAAGCTCTCCATGATAACTTATGAAAATAGTTTAACTTTATTTTATCTTTATTTCCCTAAATGTTTTTATTAAAACATGGCCTTGTAAATTTCTTTTTCAAGTGAATTAGGAGTTCAAATCAGCATGTGGAGCATATCACAGAACAAGACTGGCTTACCATCAAATGCAAAAAGATTAGTAACTATCAATGTAGAGTGATATCATAATCAGGATAGGACCTTCCACTTTGGACATTTGGAATGGTTTGATTTCATATTCAGACTAAAACAAGCAATTGAATGGTGTAAATCTTATCTAGTATGTTGGCCAAAGAAGTAATCAACAATTGATACATCATTACTTAGGGCCCGTTTATTACGGATTAAAATAAAAGTGATTTTGATATAAAATAATTTAGAGATTATATTTTAGAGATTATATGAAAAATCAGAATCTATTTTGCGTTTGTTTACCATAATAAAAAACACTTTTTTAAAACAAATAATTTAGTTTATTTGGATACAAGTATATAAAAGAGATTTTTTGTTACAAAGTTAGTTCAATCTTTTAAATCATATTTTCTCTCTCCTCTAAAAAAAAAAAAAATTTTGAGAAGCTGCTCATAACAACTTCTCATTTGAAGCTGTTTTTAGATTATTTTTTTTTTTAAATTCTGATTTTTTTAAAAAGCTGTAACAAACGGATGCAACATTCTTAAAAGTGATTATTTTGTTAAAAAAAAGTGATTTTTTTCTTAAAAAAGCTAACAAACTAACAAACGGGCTAATCTACTTCAAATGAAAAATAATTGATACATAATTTGTAACTAGTATGATGATAATATATCTCAAAGCAAGAACCTCAAACAATTTACTTAATGGATTCATTGCAGCCGGATGGTAATGCCATCATTGCAGTCAGCCAATATTAGTCGTTAGATAGAGATCAGACAACTCGCATTCGGACATCAATAATCAGCTTAAATACACAAACTCCAAATCCATCCAACAGTTCCGATATGCAGCGACTGCAGAAAATCCAAATTCCGAGAAAGACTTCCATGCATTAATAGATAATCAGAGGATTACTACCGTCATTTTTACAATTATCAATAAAAATAAAAAATAAAGATACATATGTGCTTAAAAGAGCTATATGCCTCAATCAACTAAATATTGAAAATTTTGAGGCAAAGCACCTACTCCATCTAATCATTCAACCAGTTAGGACTCCCATATAGTTGTTTTCTGCATTCTTTCAATATGACCCTTCTTAGGGAAGAACCTTGTTAGTGGCCTACTATGTGAAATCTTCATATAGTTGTTGTTTTCTGGTGTATAGTTGAAGAGAGATGAAATTGGATCCATGTTGGAAAAGGGATCACCATAGTCTACAGTACTGAAAGAGTCCCTAGTACTCTCAGTAGTGAAAGAAGCTTCATCTGAACTTGTGAAAATGGACCAGTCACTTGATGTGGTGGCATCTGAAAACTCATGCCTGACGTTTTCGGCATAAGTTTGTATTACTGGATGGACATTTCTATTTGTGCTTCTTTTAACAAATCCTTTAGAGGTGTCCATAAGGTGAGTGGCGATTTCTGGCCTGGTATTTGGTGAAGGTTCGGAGACAAAACTTTGACTGCCATGCCGGCTATGTCCTGGTTTAGACGGTTTTTGTGTTTCCAATGAATAGAGCTTTGAAGAATCAGAAACTGATTGCTGCACGGCTTTCCCGGTGAATTCTACTGGTGGACGGGGAGAAGACCTACCGAAAATGAAGTGTTAGAACCTGAAGGTAGCGTATATATTGCATGCGATAAAACAATAGTTGTGTTATTTTGACACAACCCTGGACAACAAAATTGAGCAACAATTTGGATGGTTAAGCATTTCAAATATGTGGTTAATTATGTTTAGCGAATGGTAAATAGATATAACAAGGTGATGCAACTCATTTATCATCCACTGAACACAATTAACTGCAATTTTGAACATCATAACCGTGATTTTCATGTGTATAGTTGAACATAAACCTAGGTTAATAGATATCATGTATTTTTGTACACTTGAAATCATGTATATCTGAACACGATCTGAATTTTTAATGGATATCATTTGTATTTGAACACTGAAAATTGTGGTTAATGATGTTCAAAGTCATGGCACCTTGTTATATTCATAAATCATATTCCCTAAACATGTAGTTAGATAAAGGAAACAAATTGTAAACAACTGTGACAGCAACTAGGTCTCTACCTCGTATAGAATAAGATATATGCTCCTTCTGACATCACCTGATTGACTAGTACTGGTTGAACCTGTTAAATTTCAAGCAAATTACTGGTATGAAATATGGTTAATATGACTAAAAACATGTATCTGCTGTTTGATTATTTCGCTGTAAAATCAAGATATATTAACAAGACATTAAGTTGGAAAATTTGTCAAAAACTGAATGGATAATCTCGTTTAGTCTATTTTCATAAGATATACAAGATATTAGTATAAAATGTTACGCAACGACGGGAATGGTTACTGTTGGTAAAAAACGTTCATGCAATTTCTCCTAACAGGTTAAGTTGTTGGAAGAGTTAATTAATGACAGCTACAAACAATAAATTGCAGGTCAATTACACACCACGAAGTTTGCAAACAAGGCAACAACATTACCTCGGTATCATCTATCCTGAACCAATTGCCTTGTAGATCTTTCACGTATGAAACATAATGTCCAGAGAAGGACGCATTCAGTGTGTCGAGGTGCACAACAACGGCATAAAGCACGTATAGTGGAGGAATATCACCCGTCCCAGTCATAAAAGGAATCATATCTAGCATTTCAGGAAAAGTTATGCACTTGTTAATTTTCCCATATCTTCCTTCCTGATGACATAGAACAAAACAAGAAATATTTCAAAGGGTTAATATAAAGAACATGATGAAATTCAAAACATTATTTGGTATCTAAGTATGGGATCTAGACACACATTACAGAAGACAATCATTACAAACATCGGATTATTGGTGAAGGCCGAATTGAAGTAATGTTTCCATCACCAGAATCAGTGTAATCACTCATTATGGTCCTTGAATGTGTCAAGTGTTGTTACTATAGTCCTTGAATGTGTCAAAATTACAAAAACATCCCTGAATGTGTCTTTTCTTAGCGGGTTTAATCCTCGAATATGTGTTCCGTTAGTTAGTTTGGTCCACAAATATGTCTTTTGTTAGTCAGTTTAGCCCAATTAAATTACTAAACGAAGACACACTCAGGGTTACTTTGTAATTCCAATATATTCAGGGCTATAGTGACACTGCCTCACATTTAGAGATCAAAACGACAATTTACACCCATAATTATTTCATAGTAATACTTTTTTAAAGAAAACAAGAAATATATAATAGAAATATTTTAGTTTTAAAAGGTCATATGGCCACAAAAAATTGACCTGCCATACTAGATCATTACTGCACAGAAAAGGATTGTGTTACCACATCCGATTAAAGTTTTAAAAAATTCGTTTATGCCCTGCTTAACCAACTTCCTTAATCTGGAAAGCCAGTAATTGTTATGCCGCCAACCAAAGCTATAAATAGCAATAAGAACAATTACCAAGACAAAAGACAATGTCTAGCATTCCAAGCAAAGATAAAAGAATAAAGAATGATTTTACAAGAGCTGTGATTTACCTGAAACCTCTTCAAAACAATGGTCAAGATGTTAGGGGCTTCATGTATGCTCAGTTGCTTTTTAGCTCGAACATATGCAGTGCACCTAATTCAAAATGCATAAAAAAAAAGTGACATATCTTAATTGGAAGTAAAAAATCTAACCAATTAAACATGCTATTTCGACCTATGTAACAACAACATTTATATTGAAGGTGTGTCTGACATGTGTCGGTGTTAGACACTAACACATGTGATTACATTCAGTTACTCTCATTTTCTCAAATTATTACATGCATTGACATGTCCATATCAGTGCTTAATAGATTGCGGCAGAAAATACAAAACTTAAATGATCATACCTTCCACATCTGTACATATTTTCTCCATCCAAATCTTCAGGGGAAGTAAACTGAGTCAGTGCATCTTCGAGTGACTCAACCCAACCCAAAATCTCCAACGTCAGGTCCATAATGTTCTCATACCTTTCTGACTCATGACTACAATTCAAACACTTTACCTGTGGACATCAAATTTCAAAATGACATCAAAAAAGATGTAAAGTTTAAGGAAACTAAAGAAAATCACGAGGCAAGGGTTACACGCACCTTGGATTGAAGACGACCACCAAAAGTATGTTGTATGAAAGTTGTTTCTTGCAATCTAGGATCAACCTTTCTCTCACCACCAAGTCCCTCCAAACATATTGATTGCATTGATGCAACTAGAAGCCTACATAAACAACAAATAATATAATTTAGCATTAACTATGTATGTTTCAAACAAGCACAGTAAAATTACAGTATATTAGGTCAAGTTGACTGTATGAATCAAAACACATCATATTATCGAGTTATAGTAAATCATGTCATATGGACTCCTACCTCTAACTTACTCAACTTACTGGGCCTGTATAGTTCTTCTCCACGTATTTTAAAACATATGTAGCAGTGAAGCTTCGGATTAAAGGTGTGTCTGGTGTCCAACATGTATAAACGTTGACGCTAATACATGTAGTTGCATTTTATCACTTCCGAATTCTTAAATTATTAGTGGTGTCTACGTTTCAGCATCAGTGTCGTATTCGGTGTGCGTGTCTGTGTCAGTGTTTCATAGTCTAAAACCACCTAAAGAAAGATTCTATCTTTTTTACAATTGGTAAAAGCATACAACCCTAATGTCCTCTTTAATGCATTTATTCCTAATCCTATTTTGACTTGTGTGTCTACTCATCTATCTTAATATTCTCATAATCTGCAGCATTGAAGATAAATAGGAAATTATCCCAAATCACCTTAAAAATTCATGGGCATCTTCCTGACTTCCATCACCCATGTTGCAATTAATGCTCCGCATGTGCCAAAGTATCCTACTAGGAGAAAGAGGAGCCCCAATTTCTCTCAAAATCATCATGTGCTGCTCTAACTCACACATGAGACACCAATCTTTAGCACAACCTGGCATTTATGAAAAAGAAAAAAATTAATTTAAAAAAAAAATGCCTTTGAGGCAAGTTGGAATTATTGTTCAAGTGAAAAGATTGAGAGAGAATGGAAATACAGGATTGCGAATGTGATCCATAAAGCAAATAAACGACAAGAGGCTTTGTAGAAGTTAAGCACTGCAAGACAGCATTGGCATAGCAACTGCAAAATAAAGAGGAAGAAAACAAATTTAACAAACAATGACTCAAATATAACAAAAATGTACATTAAGGGTTTTACATAATATGTTAATTTTACCTGTTCCCACAATTTAAAAGGCCCCTTGGGAATATGCCGAAGACTTCACTCTGGAAAATCTTTACAAAGTCTTCGTAAGGAAACAACATCTGGGACATGATCAACACATTAATATGTTAGAAACAGCATCGGTTTTTAATAATGGAATAATAATTACTTTTTTAGTAGAAGGAGCACTGGAATTGAATTTGAAAGCATCTATAAAAAACTACGATTTAATTCATATCCACTGTCGGTGTAAAAAAAATACAATGCCAATCAACCATAATCGTCAAATCATGACTTTAACCATGACTATTTCTAATTTATGAAGTCACACACATGAGTGATTTGTTGACAGCGTAAAACATTTTAAATTAACAGTGTATCAAAATTAAAACTCAAAACTAACCTTTATATTCTTTGCCTTTTTGGATCTTACTCCATTGCTTTCTGAGGAGGCTAGTGCAGTATGTTTTGCTGATTTCCTCAAACCCATCATTTTCATAAGTCCAGTGCTTGTAACGCCATTGATACCATGCAAAGGGAGAGTACTTCTGCTTCCAGCAGCTTCTGCATAATGAGCATAGTTAGTATTTTCAAAAGAGAATACCTTAACATGGAACAAAAGTGAACTCAAATTATTATAGGAAACATTCACATGAAATAACATGAGGAAAATAAAGGGCAATGGTACTAACTCGGTTCATCAGGAATTTTCCCTTTCTTCTCTATTTCCGGGTCACAAAAGTCTATTGACGTCTTTGATGTTGACTTTGGTGATTTAGAAAACTTGGCCTTTGATGGATGTGACGGCTTTTTAGTCTTTGCACTTCCTTTAACTGTCGTTTCAGGGGAGCATTTGTGTTGCACTGCTTCATCGGAATGATGGTTCATCCCTTTGACTGCATTTCCTCCTTTGGTAACAATGTTTGTTTCAAATTCATCTACACCTTCATCATTGTTCGCAGCGCTCGACACATTATAGCTTCCATATTTGTTTCTTGGTGCAAATGCATTTTCATATTGAGTTTGATACTTATCATCCTCATCCATTGTGTTTCTTGAACCATCTTGTTCATGAGTATATACTCCAAAGCCATTAGAATTGATCTTTGAGGTTTCTTCCTCCGACACGGAATCATTACTATTTCTTGACTGCAGCAACAATTTAGGATAATGATCAGAGTTGAATATGGATTAGTGTATGTACAAAGTGTATGCCAATTTGATATAAAAGTAAAACAAGTAAACCTTCTGTCTCATAAATGTCTCCTGAGAAGTGGTCGCTTTACAATCAGAAGATTCAATAGAAGATTCATAAATAGAACCGCTATCTCTTCGCCGTGCTTCTCTGTTAGATTTATGGGAAGGTCTTCTCTCCAAAGCGGAAGGTTGAGAACCATTAAATTGAGAAAAATCGACTGTAGCAGAAGCAGCGGTGGTGTCAGTCGGAGGGTGAACCAAATTGTCCAAAGGTTCCCTCGCCCTTAAAGTCTGGTTCAAATTACAACCAAAGTAGGGGTTGTTTGAATTTTCGTAAAAGGCACTTCCGTGACCAAATTCCTCAACCGGAAAAGCCATAGGAAACGAGCTTGAATTATGAGTTTCCAATGGCAGGCACTCTTGTTTGTGAAATAGCCTCCAATGGATTATTTGACAATTCCCAGAGCTGCAAACCACTTACAGCTCAAATTTTAAGAAATAATAATCTCTATGTCAAACAGATAATTTTCCATAACAATAATGTTATTGAAGAAGTGATTCATTTAAAGAATAGATACTAAAGTTTCAAAATTTATGTTGCAATAAGTAACCCCACCTGAATATTTATTTTACAACCTATCTAAAAAACTAGCACATTTCCTTGCCAAGTACTAGTTTGGATATCACCTATCTGAGTACAAACCGGGCACTATTCCAAATGTAGTCTACTTTTCATTTGGTGTAGTATAAAACTTTAATCTAATTCCTGGATATTTCATATTTATTCCTATTCAGATGAGTTTTAAATTTGGATACTCTATCAATGTAAAAATTTACATCATGAAGAAATCACAACCATTTATATATGTGATGTGACTTTAAAAGTAGATATGATTGATGTCAAACGCTTTTAATGATCTAATAAACGATTGATTGAAAGCGGAAAAAATCTTTACACCAACAGTGTATCTATCTGGATTAAATCTTCCACATTGTATCTAAGATAGAGAAAGAGGAAAAAGAAAACAGGTTCATAGATAGAATTTGTTAAAAGAAAATTACCAGTATCTAACAAGTTTGCATCTGGAGCAGCGAGTTTTAGCCGGAGCGGAACACCTAGCACACTCATGATGAACTTCATTCTTTGGAGAATAATTTTTTGGAGTAAAAAAAACTTGAGGTTGAGGGGGAATTACATCAGCAACAGCCATTTTTGCTTCGGCTTTAAAGGCTTCTTCAGCAGCCAATTGAGCGAGCAAATTTATCCTATTTCTCTTCTTAGCAGTCTCACTCCATTTTCCAAGTAAGATATACGCCACCAAAGGAAGTACAACCAGGACCAGAAACAGGACAGGAATATCAGATTCACGCGGTTCGAGCATATCCCCACAAGCATACTCATGTCCAGTTTCCTCCCAAATCACTAATCAGAATGTGATCCCCCCTAGTAAAAGTCCAAGTAAACTTCAAGTGCAGCATAGTCCATGACCTACCATTCAAACCTGTCATGTTTCAGCTACTTAGATTCAGTGAACTACATCTTTCCTTACAACAACCAAGCCTTAACTCACTAGGGCCCAGTGGGGTAAACATCTTAAGTATAAACTATTTCTATAATAAAAAATAAAATAAAGTCAAATTGTTTCCACGTAAGCTATAAGTTTTTTTTCATAGCTATCCTGGAGAGCTTATGGAAATAAGGTGAAAAATGAAAACAACTTATGGACATGTCTTAAGTTGTTTCCATAAGCTCTCTTTAACAGACTCACAGGTGCTTATGCCAGTAGATGAGCTCAAATAAGCCAACCCAAACAGGCCCTGAGTAGGGTTGCCTTCCAAATAACAAATCAATAACTTAATCTAAGAATGTTTTGTACTTCAACAAAACATTTACTTATAAAATGAACTAGATCCATATTTCACCCCAAACACTTATTCTCCGAAATTAAAACTACATCATTTCCAGTCAATTTAGAATGGAACCAATGAACACAGAACTCAATCATATCCTCAACTGATAAATTTATCATAGTTAAACTATAGAGAAATTGTGTTTGGTTAATTTTAGTTTAAAAGCAGTGAAAAGTGGACATTGTTGAGCTATGTTCCTTCTTTAAGAAACCAACCAATAACCTTAAATAAGCCTAACTTTGCATCACACAAATAACCAATTCAACAAAGAGTTTCTGGAAAACAAAAACATATCCTTACTCATTTTACAATGTAAATACCAGCATTAGCTAAACCTATAAATTTAGAGGAAGATGAGAAACTATTTTTCCAATCTCATGAACAAACATGAAACAACTTCTTCCACATTTGACTAGAACATTGACTGCCACAAACATAGTTCTCATGTTTACATCAACAGAACAAAGCACACAAATGAACTTATAAAACACCATTTCACCAATAAACACAAAATGTCAACACTCAAACAGCAATGATTGCACAAAACAAAGCATTGTAAAAACTTTTTTTTTTTTATAAATAAACCAAACTACCAATCTCACATTTGTGTGCCCACACCACCAATTTTATATTCAACAAACACCCATTTAAGGTAAACACAACCAAAAAAAGATGCTTTCAACTAAAGAAACCAGTGAACCACCCCAAAAAAAATTCATTTTTTTATAAATAATTTCCAAATAAACAAATCTAAACCCCACCAAACAAAAACAAAAGGACCCTATTGTTCCATATATCAGCAACATCAAAAAAATCAAATTTTTCTCAAAAACAAGAAAAACCCAGAAAAAATAAAGACATTATCTCAAACCTAAGATCCAAACAAGTACAAAAAAAAAAACCATCAAAAAAACACAATGCAAGATAAAAACTTTTCACAAACCTTCATCACATTTCACAAATCTAAGCAAAACCCACCAACACTTCACCTCAATACTCTCATTTCCAACTTCAAAAAGATTCCTTTTTTCTTTTCTCACAGCAAAAACAAACAAAACAAAACACCTTCCTCTACTACTTCTTCAAAGGGTTACACTACAAAGCGTTACACTACTCTACAACAACCCTTCTCATGAGTCCTAAACAAGAATCCTCCACGTGGACAAAGATCAAAGGTTGATGCTTTAGAAGAGTTTGTGAACGTTGATGATGTTTGTGGGACAGGGTTTGATGATGTTTTCAATGATTTGTGGTAAGTGACACGTGTACGGAGTGATGGGTTAATGAATGAGAGGATAATTGTTAGAGAGAGAGTAAGGAGAGAGAAAGGGATAAATTTTGAATTGAGAGAGAAAAGATTTAAAAAATAAAGTTTTTTGATCTGAGTCATGTGATGTGACAGAGCTGTGACAGTCTTTAGCTACGAATATTACAATGTCAGTGGTAACATAGTTGGAATTTGGGACAAATTAACTTGTATATTTAATATACATTGTTTCTTACTAAAATATTCTACCAACACCCATGTGTGTGGATGTACTAGTGTTTTTGTAGATTTTTATTTTATTTTGTTATGAAAAATCTACAAGATTATCAAAGTTAGTAAAAAAAAACAATCAAACTCTAGTTTTGGATTGAAATCATTCATCCAATTTGTTTTTAATTTTTTTCTTTTAATTAAATAAGTGTTTTTCACGTATTTTCAATCTTCATTCGTATGCTTTAGTGATTTTGTCGTTGTTTGTGTTGATTTTACGTTTGTGTACGATGTGTTTTCGATTCTCGTTTTTATACGATGTTTATTTAATTCAGATTAAAAAATTAGCTTTGGTCAAGTGCATTTTCAATCAATAAATTTGGCGTCGTCAACGTTGCAGATCTGGAGACATGAATATTCCGGTTGAATAAAGTCATATCTGTAGACATATGTACACATTGTCGTTTTATGATATTAATATGAATGTTGCGAGTTTGTTGATAGAATCATCATTTCTGTTTTTAACGACTTTAAATTTTGTATTGTATTGATTACTCTATAAACTAGATCGTTTTCACGTGCTTCGCACGAGTGAGTTATATGTAAAATGTAATATTATTATAAATTGTGGTGAATAAAATTAGTGTCATGAATTCAAGTCAAAAAAAAAATGTAAAGCAAATTATTCGTGTAAAAATCAAGCAAATTATTTGTGGTGAATAGAAGGTTTGACATCAGAGCAAGGGATCATGCAGGTGGCCCGTTGGCGGTGTAAATCCAGATATTTACAGACTCATAGAAGGATTTGTTGATTAACGAAGCTGTAGTAAATATGCATGATCCAAATGTCACGGAATTTAAGGAGAGATGACACAGAGGGGAGGGCGGAGAAGATCTAGAAGAAAGAGAGAGGGTTGTGACTGATGAGAGAAGAAAAAATATGACCTTTTTAGAAGAAAAAAATGAGATGAGAGAGTGTGGAGGTTTTGGTGAGTTCATGAAAAAGAAACAGGGTTGGGATGCATAACGGCAGAAGAAAGAGAGATATTATATTAAGTGAATAACATTTGGCTTATTGCATGTAATCATGTTGACACTTGGTTTATTGCATGAATAATAATTTGGTTGTTGCATGCATTCCTCGTGACATTTGAATTATTGCATGAGTAACTGTTAGTTGCTACATGTATTTCTCTTGTCACTTGGTTTGTTGCATGAGTAACACTTAGCTTGTTGCATCTCTTAACATTTGGCTTGTTATACGTATATTTCATGAGTCATGACACTTGGTTTAATACATGGGTAACATTTGACTTGTTGCATGGATTTATCTTGACACTTGGCTTGTTTTATGTATTCCTCGTGAGTCATGACACTTAGTTTATTGCTTGGGTAACACTTGACTTAATGCATGTATTCATTTTGACACTTGGCTTGTTACATGTATTCCTCATGAGTCATGACACTTGGTTTATTGCATGAGTTACACTTGGCTTGTTGCATGTATTTATCTCGACACTTGGCTTGTTGCATGTATTCCTCATGAGTCGTAACACTTGATTTGTTGCACGGGTAACACTTGGTTTGCTGCATTTATTTCTCTTGACACTTGATTTGTTGAATGTATTCATGAGTCATGACACTTTGTTTATTGCATGGGTAACACTTGACTTGTTGCATGTATTTATCTTGGCTTGTTGTATGTATTCTCATGAGTCATGACACTCGGTTTATTGCATGAGTTATACTTAGTTTGTTGCATGCATTACTCTTGACACTTGGGGTGCATTTTACACGCCAATGATACAGATGGCACGGTCTTTTTCATGAAGGTCAAAGAATGGTAGGATTGTCATTTTAAAAAGTTTGTATTTTGGCGCCTAAACAATGGCATTCAAGTAAAATAGATTAGGGTTGACCTATGGTTTTCTAGAGTTTATGGGCATAACTTTCTTCCTTTTATATAAAATAAGACAAGATAAGATAAGATATAATAAAATAAGATAGGATAGGTTGAAATAAGATTTTAATGAATATCGTTAATGTTTGTAAAATATATATATATATATATATATATATATATATATATATCATTCAAATCATGATAACAATTGAGAAAGAAGTTTCCGTAAAAAAAAAAAATTTGCGAAACAAGAAAACAATCAATACCTTATTTATAGCAAAGCTAATCGATTGACGGTAAGAAATCCAACCGTTCAAGTTTAAATATGGAAAATACTTGCTCACAAGTATTAAAATATTCCATTTGGTACACATAATTGAAAAACAAAATTGGAAAAAAAAAATAATGTGTATTTTTAAATAATTAATTGATACTCCCTCAATTATAAAATACATATCACAGCCGATTATTTCACACATGTTAAGACACAATTTTGATTGTTGATATATTTAAGTTAAAATATTTCTTTTGGTCCTTTTAGTTTGATAAAAATATCAGATTAGTCCTTTAAATTTTTTAAGTTTTAAATAGGTTTTTTAAGTTTCAAATAGATCCTTTAAGTTTTTTTTTAAGTTTCAAACAGGTCCTTTAAATTATTAATTTAATCCACTTATTTGAAGTTTTTAAGTTTTAAATTGGTCTTTAAAAGGGTAATAATGATCTATTTGAAATTTTAAAAACTTATAGGACTAACCCGGTATTTTTGTCAAGTTTGAAGGACCAAAATGGGTATTTTGCCTATATTTAATTATCCACAATAAAAAGTTATAAAAACTTAATATTTTAAAAATATTTATCGAGAAAAAACAAACATTTATTTATACTAAAAATCAAACATTATCTTATATGCTAACATTTGTATTTATATATAAGTTAAAAAATATGGTCAAAATAAGTTATGTGAATAGTGCATTATAAAAATGCGACATGTATTTTGAAACAGATGAAATATATATTTTTGTGTGTATGATCAAATGATGTGTTCAAATGCTTGTGATCATTTAAGACTTCCAGTTTAAGCATAAATTTTTTTAAAAAAGACAATCTAATTGCATAAGCCAAAAACATCGTGGGTTGAAACATACAACTTCCAATTTAACGAGAGTATGTGTACAAGTGTTGCCTAGCCGAAGAGTTTGATGAATGCTAACAACTCAATCTCTAATGAAGTAAGTACTCAGGAATAATTTCCAAAATATCATAAGAGTGGTAGAATGTATAAAAACCTCTAGCCACTAACTAACTGAACTACATGAAGAGAATTTGAGAATATCAAAAGATTTTTGAACACCCTGTCCTAACAAATTTCAATATCAAAGTTTAGATCTATGCAAGAAGAATGTAATTTAATTTGCACTAACACTCTAAATTTCAACATGTTTAAATAAAAAATTGCATCAAGTGATATTGCTTATGTTATATTGAAATGGCTATCCTAAATAAAAATGTTATATTTAAATGGCCAGAAGATGAGACTAAAATGTCATATTTTATAGTGGCTACAGTATCACTTTGACCACTCATTCTTCTTTTGTTGTTTCTCTTCATTGGTTTGATTGGATTGGTTTGGTTTTGTTCGGTTTGGCTTGGATTTCGTTTGATTTGGATTGGATTGGTTCTTCTTCTTTTGATGATTTTTCTCCTTTGGTTGTTGCTTTTCTTCTCTTTGTTGATTTGGTTTCTCTCTTTTGGTTTGGTTCCTCTCTTTGTCAGTCGATTTGTTCTTCTCTTTTGTTGTTTCTTCTTTAATTGTCTTCCTCATTTTGGTTTCTTCTTCTTTCCTTGATTGCACTTCTCCCCATTGATTTTTTTGTTTGATTGCACTTTTCCGTGTTGGTTCTTCTAATTGATTGCACATCTTCCTATTGATTCTTCTGCTTGATTGCACCTCTCCATATTGATTCTTTTGTTTGATTGCACTTCTCCCTATTGATTCTTCTATTTGATTGCACTTCTCCCAATTGATTCTTTTGATTGATTACAATTCTCCTGATTTGATTTTTCTGATTGATTGCATTTCTCCCTACTGATTCTTCTTATTAATTGCACTTCTCCCTATGAATTCTTCTGATTGATTGATTGTCTCTCTCTCTCTCTCTCTCTCTCTCTCTCCATTGGTTCTTTTGTTTGAATGATTTCTCTCTTTGGTTTGTTAATGGTGATGGTTCTTGCTGCTATCTCTATGATGATAACTCACTTTGGTTTATGCTCTCCATTGGTTCTGCTATCATCTGGTTTGGTTTATTTTTTGCGTTAATTTGCAACAAGCTTAAAGCTTAGTAAAGTTTGGCTTGATGGGTAGTGCTAGAACTTTATATTGGTTAGTATGTTTTTCGTATTTTGTTTGACAAACTCACAATTCTTCTTATTAATGCATCATGAGTTTGATGATAGATGTTATATTATAGAGTATTGAGCTTAAAATATTAGGCATTTATATTAATAAGTAAGAAACCCATTAGATGTTATTATATAGTCGTTTATAATCTATATGATGTTAAACCATTGTAATCTTGTTAGAACCCTAACCGTCTCTTTGTTATTTTTTGTTGAAACCCTAAATTGTTAATAGTACAAACATAATATGAAATAAGATATATATCGATCGTTAGATCTTAAAAAGATAGCTTAATAAGACGATCCTTTCATATGAAAGTCCACTAACCTTGATGGGAGTACAACTAATGGAGCATTTTTTTTTTGTAGTGAACTAATGGAGCATCTAAGTACATGAAAATATATGATAAAAATAATGTTATGATATTCTTGTGCTAGTTATTAGTTCCCCTTATTAATAATCGGCGAAGACAAAAACAGGGTGAAAGAAAACAAAAATGTCAATTGATATAGGGTTAATAGTGTTTTTCGAAAATTTTAATTTTGAATTTAATTTTCAAAATACAAAAAAAAACAAAATTTCAAAAGTTAAAAAAAAGGTCATATTTTTGTTTGGAAAAAGTTTTTTAAAATTTTTTGTACAAAATATAATATCTTGAAAAAAATTTACTTTTTAAAAATCTAGAAAAAAAAATCATTTTCGAAAATTCAAAATTTTTCTAAACTCTTTTTCGAAATTAAAATATTGGATAAAAAATCATATTTTTTCTAAAGTTTCCTGAATTTTTTTCTAAGTTTTACAAAAAATTTTATTTTCAAAAATTAATTTTGGAAAATTTTAAATTATTTTTTTATTTTTAAATTAATACAAATGAATTTAAATTATTTTTCAAATTTTTTAAAATTAATTTGCTGATGTGGCCATCGAAAAAATATTAAAAATTTTAAAAAAGCCAAGTCAGCGCCACATAGGCGAATTTGGTGAGTTGGATGGGGGAGGGGGGTATTCTAGTTTTTTTTTTTTACAATGGTGCAAATCAAACCGAAAATTTTACATGGGTGAAAACTAGAAATGACATATATTACGGGTGAAAAACACTATTAAACTTGTTCTTTGAAAGGAAGTTAAATGTATAGTCTACACAGTAATTTTGAAAAGAAAAAAGTTGTTCTAAAATATAAGTCATTTTACAAAACCAATTAACGGTTACTTTTATTTTTCTATTTTACTATTTATCGTTACTCTTTTTACTATTTATCACTTACTCTTTTTTCAATTGTTTCAATTTATTTTTTTCATGTAGTTAATGAAGAATAATTTTGTGAAGTAGTTTATAATTTATTTATTTTTATATAAAATTAACTATATTTCTTAATATTTATGAAATATCTAAAACGACTAATAATTTAGATTAGAGAAAAATTAGCAAAGTGTCCTAATCAGTCAAAAGCATGATTTGAAGGAACCTAAATCTTTAATTGCACTTGATAATATTGTCTCTGTTGATGTTTAATTACTTATGCCCCCATTTATTGAATTATTTTGCTAGGTTTTTACTTTTTTACTCAATGTTTCTCTTTGTTCTTCTTGTTTGGACGATAGTAATTGCTTGCGTACAAACAAGTTTTAAAACTTAGGGCAATTTAACTTGATAATGATAGTTCATATTGCATCATGTTTTCTGTGACTTTTGCATGCATTCCTAGTTCATTTATATCAAATTTATTATGTTCATTGTTTGGTTATATTTGGTTCTTATAATTGCGGTTAATTTATGGTGTTTTGTTTCAGAAGAATGAAGAATTTTAGTCTCTGAAAGTGGTGGGAACCACTATATGAAGCTCATTGTCTAGTTGGAAGAAAACAAGTGGAAAATTGGACTGGCAGCAAGAAACATGGTCCGGTTGTGTTAATAAACATGGTCGTGTTTGGTGCCTAGTGCTTAAACATAGTACTTCAAGGATATTCTTGTCGTAAATAATGTTGTAAATAATACAGTCTTTCTATTATTTTTGTAAAACCAATATGTCTCCAACGGGCAATCGCGGAAATTAATCATTTGAGTAATTAAAATTTATTTAAAAAGATGACATTTAATGTATATTTTTTTCATACACATGAGTTAAAATTTAAACATTTACCACTTGTGTGATATCGTATTAGTTTTTGCTCGTTTTCATTCCGATCAAATAAAAAGAAGAATAAATTGTCTACGTGAATTTAATTTAGCCAACAGAGACATTTTATATGTAGGGAGTGTGGTTCAAACTCCGAATATTCAACCTATTCATTTTATAAGGTAAATTTCTAAACACTAAACTACTTAACAAACAAGAAAAAGAACAAAAAACTTATCACTGGTTTTTATTATTCCTTTTATTTTTCATTTTTCACTCATAGGTAGTATTTTATTTTGTTTGTTTTGTAAAAGGTATGAATTTGGAAACATATGATTACTGACTAGCATAAATTATACAATGATAGAAGGGAACGTTTATAACCAACTTTGGACTTCCATCCATTTCTAACAATTGATGTTGCATGGAACCTGCAAACAGATTATTAAAAAACAATAGATAATCACATTTGAACTAAAAAATCCCTATTTAACTTCATATGATTTGATACTAGACCACCGACCCGTGCTCTGCACGGGTCTTACCGACTAAAACATGCACGAATAAGTTATATTATAATAAAAAAAAATGTCGTGAAATAAGTCATATGATAAAAACGTATTTTAGGGATCATATGATAAAAATGTTTAGATTAGTCTTATCATCTTGACATTAATATATATTGACGTGATGAATTAATCCAAACCTTATGTCAAATTTTTATCAAATTAGTCAACCTTCATTGACATGACTTAGTTAGTATATCCCGTTAAAATTTGTCATTTAAATTACAAATCATTAATTTTTATTTGACATCTTTTTATTGGAGTCCAATAGCAAAACATAAGCACGGTGATAGAAAGAAATTCTCTTAAAAAAAGATTGATACCATGATAAGAAAAAGCATGAACAACTTAAATTGCATCGTATTAATAAGAAAATAGTTAACAATTTAAATCCATTGCTACAAAATTTGTTACGATAGAAGCTGACATAGTGAGGGAGGATAGAAGACCAAATATATATGTGTTACTCAAACATAAAAGAACTATCAGAGAAATATATCCGTGTTCATTTTTAGTCATCTCAATTTGAGCTTCTTTTTGGCTTATGTGATTCAAGTTGGTTCATCCGCAACTCATTAGTTGACTTAAGTAAATCAACATCACTGGATTCCTACACCTCATAAATTGAGCCTGTAGTTGCCATCATTGAAAGCAACTTTGAATTCCTACAGCACATAAGTTGAGCCTTCTTCAAATATTTTAGGAGGTATCAGAGCCTTTCAAACGTATGCATGAATTTTCCCACCCTAAAAAATCAACAACGTGTATAATAGACAATAATCGATCAACGATTTAGGCATAAATAGTAGTGGAATATATTATATATTATATGTGTATAAAGATACGAATGTGGAGGGGGAAAGTTATGATTTAGTATACATAAGAAGGGATTCATTATAAAATTAAAGCATTAAACAAATGGCTATATTATAAGATTCAATAGTTTAACTGATTCAAATGACATGATAAACTTGAAAGTAATCAACTGTTTAAACATCCTTAAAAAAAAAAGTATAACCATGTACCTTCTCATCAACCATAATCATATTCATGCATAATTTTTTGATGGCTTATGCTTGTCTGGTACGGACCAAACATCAACAATAGATGTCATTTTTTTAAACTAATAGAATGAAGGTTCTTTTAAGTTGTGTGGAGTAGTATCTTTCATTGTGAGATTTTATGAAGGCAGTAGACAAAAGAGTGAATAATGGGTTTTATAGACAACAAAAGGTATAGGAGTTCTGAAGAATTGAAACGTCGTAGAGGAATAAAAAGTAGTGATGCATTTATTAGCAATGACAAATTTAGATCAAGTATATACCTTTTTTTAGTCTTGACTGCACATTATCTTCTTGTATTAGGTTCATCATGCGTTTAAGATGAACACCTTGTGGAATACGAATCATCATTTGAGTAAACTTGTATTAGGTTCTCCATGCGTCTAAAATGAACACCTTGTGGAATAAGGTCGTATCTCGATATTCAGGTCTTCAAATATTCATCTTCCCTATCAATATCCAAAACTACATCCAAAAAAACAAAATAAATTTCATTCAAAGCATGAACAATAAATTATGAAGCAGAAAAAAAATAAAAAAGGTTTATCAATTTTGTTGAAAAAAAGCATTCATGTTCCAAGATTTATCAATTTTGTTGTGAAAACTAAAAACCTGTTATGTATTTTATTTTGAAAGGTAAAAAGCTATTGAAATATTAACATGTAAAAAATTAAGTGTGAAATAATGATGAAAGGTTTATCAATCATCCTTGCCACTGTCATAAATAGATTAGGCAATTAGCATTTAGCACATAAAAAATGGGGGGAAATATTCACAAAAGAATCCATTAGAGCAAGAACATAAAATAAAAACACTAAGAATCCATGAGCATGAAACTACTCAATTTCAGAAAGACTCATATCAAAGCACTGAGCAAACATCATAATATTTGTATACTACCATCTCTCACTCACACCACATAGTATATTTTCCAAACAATTTATAATTTAATCAACAACAAAAAATTAGAACCAAATCCAAAAGTAAATAAAGAACATCATCACACATATATAGTCATCTTTTATCCATAAAAGAAAAAGTAGATAAACGATGGTGTAAAAGAAATTGAACCAAAGAACATCATCACACATGCTCATAAATGGATATAGTCTAGCATGCACATATGAGAGAACAATACGATTCTGAGCTTTAATTAACTATGCAATGCCTAGTTATTCTCCCCTGTCATGATTATGACATATGTGATCAGTTTTATGAGTCACCTTATATGTTTTTCCATTTATGTTCTATGTGGCAGGGAACAACAGTAGCACATACAAATGGTATAGCAACTACTACATATATAAGATTCAAAAAGCCAACCTCGAAGTAGTCATAAAGAAGCTATTTTAAAATTAAATCTTATCTCAATCCATAAAAAAAAATCAAATATGTATATATATGATGATGAAATTTGAAATAAAGATTTAATTTATTAATTCTACCTATGTAATCCAACCTGTACAGAAAAACCAATAGGAGATCATCACAAACAGGCAGCTAAAACCGACAATGAAAATCTATAAACTGAACCAAAACACTTGCACACCAAAGCAAAGAGAAGAAAATAAAACATATGTTGCAGTTGGACCACATGGAGACAGTTCAAAACCCGAAGGCAGAAGAAACAACGCTACACAGCAGCTGCGGTATCGAACACTTCTTTTGCACACTAACGTCCACAGGCTGAAAATCAGCTCCAAGCTATGCAGAAAATCACTTCGAACTTGCTCCAAATTATGTATTAAATTACCTTGAACCAACTTCAAATTATGCTGAAAAAAACAATCAAGAAAAACATTAGTTAGATGGAGGAAAAGCAAATAAGGAAATAGGGAATAGAATTTACGGTAACGAGTAGCTCAACTTAATAAATAAAGCATCGAACACGACAGGAGAGACTGATTCATGAAACGATAAAATATGTTTAGCATTGCTGTGCTACCTAGTACCTAGTAAAGAATTAAAGAAAAAAGGTAAGTTAACTAACCAGATGATGATTTGCTCCTATTATTGATAAAACGGTTATACGACGAAATGTTTTAAGATGAACAAAATAATTGTATTGTATTTAAATTTGTTTCAGAGGAGGTAGGGAGCGTAGTTTATAATATTAGAAAAATAGTAGATTTTGTTATTTCTTGGAGAAACGCATCATTAAAATAGGAGACTATTATTTTGATTTACATCAGGAAAAGTTGTTGCTATTTGATAAGGATGAGAAGGAAGGAAACAATTTTGCTATTTGATAAGGACGAGAAATTAACCAAGAATTTAGAAGACAGGAATCATGCAAATGATAAGGATGAAAGAAGGAAAAAAAATATATTCTATTTGATATGGATGAGAATAAGGAAACGATTTCCATCTTGCATAACAATAGGAGATTTCTTTAGGGTTAATCAATAGGAGATTTCTGTTCTATTTGTTATTTCTGAAGGAAACAGATCATAAAAGTAGGAGAATCTTGTTTTGAAAAGTACGAGGAAACGCATCAGAAATCTGATAAGGTTGAGAAGGAAGGAAACAATATTGTTTTGAAAAATATCAGGAAATGCTGCTGCATTTTGATAAGGATGAGAAGGCAAGCAAAAATGAAGCAAGACATAATTAAAAGAACCGTTATTTGATACAGTTAGGCAGGAAATATTTTCTTTTTTAATAAAAGGAAATAATAGGAAAACACTTTGATTAAAGTAAATAGAGTTAATACTGTAAAATGAAGCAAACAAAATGAGGTTAATACCGTAAAATTAAGCTAAAAAAGTAGGTTAAATCTAGGGCAACAGACTGCACACGGGTTAACTTTAAAGAGTAAGAGATTACATCAGGAAAATATGTTGCTATTTGATAAGGATGAGAAGGAAGGAAACGATTTTGCTATTTGATAAGGATGAGAAAGTAACCAAGAATTCAGAAGACAGAAATCATGCAATTGATAAGGGTGAAAGAAGGGAAAAAAAATTCTATTTGATAAGGATGAGAATAAGGAAACGATTTCCATCTTGCATAACAATAGGAGATTTCTATAGGATTAATCCATATGAGATTTCTGTTCTATTTGTTATTTCATAAGGAAATAAATCATAAAAGTAGGAGAATCTTGTTTTGAAAACAATATTGTTTTGAAAAATATCAGGAAATGCTGTTGCATTTTGATAAGGATGAGAAGACAAGCAAAAATGAAGGAAGACATAATTAAAGGAACCGTTACTTGATACAGTTAGGCAGGAAATGTTTTATTTTTCAATAAAAGGAAATAATAGGAAAACACTTTGATTAAAGTAAACAGAGTTAATACTGTAAAATTAAGCAAATAAAATGAGGTTAATACCGTAAAATTAAACTGAAAAAGTAGATTAAATCTACGGCAACAGACTACACACGAGTTTAAAGAGTAAGAGATGAACAACATTACCGATAACAAGTTCTCTATGACGTTTTTTTGTCAAAAAAAAAGTCCTCTATTGAATTTGGTCAACAAAATATAAATTTCCTTTTCAGTTAATTGAAAATTGAAAGAAAAAAAATACTAACAGATAACAAAACACCACAACATCAAAAGTTTTGAAACAAGACATCTTTGCACCACCTTTCTTTACCATTTGATTGGATAGTTCCAATGATATATTTAAGGGTGAAAAGTTTGGAGGAAGATAAATATATGGAGTGGAGTGTGCATTATAAGAACTCATTCATGGGTCTGCTCAATCTAAAGGTAAAAGCTGTGTGCATATACAGCTCAAACTACTTTTACACCATATTGTTAGCCTTCAAAAAAGCAAAAATAATAATTATAGTTGAGAAATGGAGGGAGGGAGTGGTTGTTATTTGATTTTTGTTGAGAGATTATAATTCTTAAGCTCTTTGATTTATTTATTATTTCATGAAAAGATGTCTGAAACTCTAAAAAGAGAAATTACATTTTCACTAACTGTGAAGTGGTACCTCCAACATAATCAACAAATAGTAAATGTTTAGAGTAAATTACACTCCCCTCCCCTCAAAGATGCTTGAATTACACTCCCCTCCCCTCTTAAGTTGAAATATACACTTTACTCCCTCAATATTTTTTTTATGTTAAAAATTATGCTCCCCTCCCTTATAAGATGCTTGAATTACAAACCCCTCCCTTAATAATTAAATATGCACTACACTTTAATCTATTTGAACATAAATAAATATTCTCATAATATATATTAATTTTGAATCACCATTTAAGAAAAATTAATTCATTTCTTTATATTTTAAATGTCAATGATAATTAAATTTAAATATATTGCTATTGATTTTATAAATTAGTGTATAAAATTAACTTTTAAATAATCATGCTTTAATGATTTTAGTAATTTTTCATATATTTTAATTTTGTTTTGGGTTGTTTCATATTTTATAATAGGGTTTAAAACTACATGTTAATAAATTTTGAATAAAAAATAGCAAAAAAATATGTATTCAATTTTTTATTATATTAAAATAGACCCACAATACTATTTTTTTAAGTGTGATAAATTATTATTTTTTGTTAGATTATTAGAAATAATAAAAAAGAATATTGAGGGAGTAAAGTGTAGATTTTAACATAAGAGGGGAGGGGGATGTAATTCAAGCTTCTCTTAGGGGAGGGGAGTGAAATTTATTCTAATATGTTTTGAATAAGAGGGGAGGGGAGTGTATATTTTAACTTAAGAGGGGAGGGGAGTGTAATTCATGCATCTTTGAGGGGAGGGGAGTGTAATTTACTCAAATGTTTAATATGAGTCGGACATTGCTCCTAAAATATCACATTAGAGTCCTCTTCACATCCCATTGCTCTTAAAGCATCGGCACACTTGTTAGCCTCACGATACATGTGACACACTAACTTTCTAATCCAATTCTAACCACAAAATAATTCGCTGTATAATGTGAGAGTAAAAAAACGTGTTGTTTAATACAAAATTACTTAGCTAGACAAATCAATGAGGAGGTTTGTAACCAATTTGATTGTTTGAATTTCGAAAAAGTGGACACTGGTATTCAAGTACCAGTGGTCTTAATATTTTCCTAGATAACTGCAAAAATCTTGAAGATGACTGCTCTTTTGCCTCCTATTTTCGGAGTCCTAAAGGACTTATAAACACACAAAAAAGCCGTTCGGGAGTGACAAAGCGAACCGCTTTGGGGGCAATAAGCAAAATTCAATCTCCAATTGAGAACTTTGCAATCCTTCTACAGCTTTGCTCCTGTTTTCTTGGTTGTAATGATAGTCCCATAACTTGTCCTCTAATAGCAGGATCTAAGACCTGCAGGACTATCTATTACGAATTGAGTCAACATTTTAAGGGTGCGTTTGCTAAAATGAGTCAACATGATACAGCTCTTGAAATTTGTATTACATATTGCATTTCCCGCAGCAGAAACATTTTAAGGGTGCATTTGTTTTAGATTTTTGTTTATTTTATAAAAATAATCACTTTTGTCATTTTTATGTGTTTGTTTAGGATTTTTAAAAAAATTATTTTATCAAAAAAAATATATTCTGACTTTAAAATGAAAAGCTATTAGGATTAACTTTTTCCATCGTCTACTTTTCATTTTAGTAGAAAAATCACACTAAAATGTCATGAGGATTTTTTTTTTTTTCTTCCTCTACTGAAATGGAAAAATGACTACTGAGTTTAGCATTGATATAATCAGCATATTAAACATTGGATGCAACCGTTTATGCTGTCTTAAGTAGTAGAAGTGCTATCATAGAAGTGAGTGGTTGTTCTCTACTTTGGAAAGGGTACATTTCTTAACAAGAAAAAAAAAAGAAATTGATTTAAATAAATAAAAGATGCATCACTTTGCAAAAGACAGTTGGCAAAGGTTCAATCATCAAAATTGAAAAACCAAAAAAGCACAAGCTGAAAATGTGAACACATACATACATATGTTGACAATTGTTCACCATCAATTAGTATAATGACCTTGAACTCAGAGGTCAAGATTCCCAGTCTGAAAATTTGGCACATTGTCACTCAAGTCATAATATTGACAGCTTTCTACAGTTGAATCACCATTTACATTATCCGAAGAAGGGACAAATCTATGTTGTTTGATATGCAGAAAGACACAAGAAGAAACATAACTGGTAGGATGAAGTCAAGGATGATCAGTCCAAAGCAATGAAAAATTCTGCATGAACTGATCAGAGGTGAAACTCCCAAGCAGCGAAAGTTAAATTAATCTGTCCTTTGAGACTGGTTTCCTGGTTCATGTTCCTGATAGGTGAAAACAATTGAAAATGATCAGTCACACTAAGCACCAAATTCATCATTAAAGTTGACCTCACACACAAGCTTTTTATAAAAAAAGTGTCCTTTCTTTCTTCTCTGACAGATAAAGGTTTTCATTATAGAGAACATTATATTTAGATGAACAACAAAAACTGTGCTGTCACGGCTTTACCCGAGGAAGCCATGTTAAGCCCTCTTATAACATACTCCGTATCTTATTCCTCGGTTGCAATTATAAGGCGAATATTTACTACTAAATCAATGATAAACCTATCATCATATCCATACCTTCTCAAGAACATGGGTTCGGGATAGTGAACTAAGCTGGCTACTTTCCATATTTGCAAGTAACTGAACGACAGTCTTCAGCTGTGGAACACTACAAATTTGCAATTCAAAATTAAAAGAAAAGAACTGCAGCGCCTTCCGATCAATGTTGTCAAAACAGCGGCTATAGCTTAGCATAATATGAACAAACCACTTTTGTTATGCAACACGGGATTAATAAAATGTGCTGTCAAATAGCAGTTATATAGTCAGGCGCTATAGCGCTATTATGTAACATACTAATTTGAACAAATTGTTATTTTACGTAATCAGTAGCCATCGATAGGATATATATTCAAGATGAATATAACAGTTTCAGGCTTTCAGCACAAAGTTAAAGATCATGATCATAACGTTTCAAAAGCCGCTTCAGTTCAAAATATATATGTATACCGATAATAAGACAACATATTGATAATTACTTATCAATTAGAGAAGAAAAGATTCTAACTTTTGCAACCCATTTTCCATGTGAGCATCCAGAGACGATATTACCCGAGGCAACTGCTGTAAAACCTGTGCAACAAAACATAAACCATTACACATTTCAAACATTTTCTCAAACTCATAAAGAATCTTACATCAATCCAATTACCTGCTCTGTGTTCTTAATAGTAGAAACCTTCGCCAAAAGATTCTTGGGAAGCTTAACAAGTTTAGCCTACAAAAAAAGTCAAAAATCAAGACCCTAAAAAAGTAAAATCAAACAACAACATCAATAATCAATTCTACGTAGCACCGACACTTTTGATTGAAAATGTGTCTGGTGTCTGACACGTTCAGTGACCGATACAACAACGACACATGTCATTACTGATTACATTAAATTCATTTATTCAAATTATTATCAATGTATGTTCTTATCGTGTTTGTATGTGTCCGAGTGATTACATTCAATTATGTCATTCTACTAACATGTCAGTGTCACATCCGGTATGTGTGTCTTTTTTGGTACTTCACTAATAGGTTCACTAAACATCAACTTTCAATTAAATCAATTTGAAAAAAAATCAATTTTCCAATTTTCTATTCATTTTGATGTTTAATTTGAATTTGAATTATGAAAGGAATTGAGGAAGAGAAGAAAGTACCTGAGCAGGAGAAGAGTTTTGCATGAGATGAAGAAGGTTTGATGTGGATTGCACTGTCTGTGAGATTTGCTCGGCGACTACGGCTTTCGCTGAGTTGTCGCCGCCGGTAGCTGCGCTTTGCGTCGCCATAGGTCGCCACAACGGCGTTCGTCTGTTTGCTGCGGTTAGTGGATCTTGTCGCCGTCGTTCCATTTTTTCATCCCTTTTATTCCTTCACACTCTTTACTTTTTTTTACTGCTCACAAGTTTTTTTAAAGGAGAACGGTAAATTATTATATTTACAAAAGAGAAAATATTATATTTTTCTTAAAAAAAAATAAATTATTTTTGACGGTCAAATAAATTTTTTTTATTGAAAATTGTACATTCTATAATAAAAATTTAGAATCTTTTCTTTTCAAGACAAAATTATGTTTTAATTTCACTTTTAGTTTTTAATTTGTGCTCTTATGACATAAATTAAAATAATCTTATATTAATCTAAATGTGTTACGATTATATGCACCTTCAAGCCATCCAGGTTGTATTGTGTGAAAAAATAAATAATAATAATTAGAAGATGTTATATTAACAAAAAAGAAAAGCTATTATGTTGCACTTTTCTGAGGAAGTATTTTTTTGGAAATTATTATGAAGTGCTTTTAATATTTTCAAATGTTTGATGTTTATATTAGAAATGAATAACCGAAGTCCCTAATGTATCACCTTCTATTCAATTTTGTCTTTAAATTGTAAAAATATATTAAATAATCTTTAAACTATACAAAATCCGTCAATTTGATTTCTAAAATATATGAAAACCTATTTTCAATATCTCAATAACATGGATTAAATTGATGAATTTCATATAGTTTAAGAATTTTTTAATTTATTTTTATGGTTTATTGACTAAACTTACTTATAAAAGATTCATAGCTTAAGAACTAAATTGATGATATATTATATTATAAATTCATATATTGATATTGAAAACTAAAAGAAATGTATAATTGGATGAGATAAAAGTTCAAATATGTACCATCTTACCATATTTACATGGTAGCTTCGGAAAATACAGGTGTTTATATACAAGTTCAAATATAAGTGTTTATATATAAATCATTCCTCCTTTCAAACAAAAAATATAAATCATTTCTATAGCTTTTTTATGTAAGCTATAAGCAGTTTTCATAAGCTGTTGTGGAGAACTCATAAACATGTCATAAATTGTTTCAATAAACTCTCTCAAACAGTCTTACAAGTACTTATTATAGATAGATAAACTTAAATAAATCAATTCAAAGAAACTTAATCGATACATCATTTTTACTTAATCTTCTCAACATGTGTAAAATACCCGATTTGAACTCAATATCCATAACTTGTATGTAAAACATGTTGGAACTTAAAAAAAATCCCATGCACTCAACATGAGTTTATAGTAAGCTCCAAGCTCATGTCTTCCTTGAGTGAAACTAGGGCCGGCCCAACAATCTTCAAAAATAAGTGAGGCATAAAACATGTTTTGATATATGAAGCCTTTTATATCCGCGTATAAGACCTTTTTGCTTATTAATTTTAATGATTTGTTTTTGCTGGTAGGCCTAATGTAAGGGCTTTAGTGACCTTATCCTCTGACCGGCCCTGAGTGAAACACAACTCTTTGTTTATAGTCTTTTCACACTAACATTGAACTCATTTCCATTTTGATCACATAAGACACTAACCTTAGTGTAGCCTACATTTAAACAATGTTATATAACATACAATGACTACTGAAACATTAATATCAATGGAGCATAATCTTTAGTCCATGAATAGATTAAGATTAAACAATGAGAAGATTTAAGACGATTACTTTTCCTACCTTGCCGGTTTCTAGTGCATCCTATTTTTTTTCAAAAATACCCCAAGTTCGAAAAATAAAATTCGAACAACATTCGGAAAATATAATCCGAAACATTCTGAGCCATTTTGAACTTCCATTTCTCTCAAAGATCTAGATGCAAAGTGGCGAAGAATCACTTCAGATTATATAATTCAGAACTATTTTACACTTTACGAATTATATAATCCGAAATGAGTCAAAAACCATTGTAACAGTCAAAAATGGGAGAAAACGGGGTGAAAAAGGGGCTTTCCGGATTATATAATCCGGAATGTGCTAAAACCTTCCGGATTGCATCAGTACAGAGGCAGAAGCCATATGTTTTGGCTGAGCCTCTGTTTTAGAGCATTTAGTCAAAAAAATTGGTCTTTGACCATTTGTTCGAACAAGAAAATCAATGTATAACAAGAAAATTAACACCACAATATAATTTTCAAACATTCAAACATTAATAAAACATAAAAATTAAAATTATCCAAGTGTTACATAATCATAAATCATCCAAACCAAAATATTCAAACATAACATAATTATAAAGTACAATCAACCCCTTATCTACACCCCTAGCACCACCACCCCTGCCACCACCTCTGCCGCCATGTCTGCCACCACCCCTGCCACCCTGAACATTTTGCCGACGGCGGTAAACCTTCCCACCATGCACTTCTTTCAACACTTCCTCCAAATAGTGGACTGAAAAAGAACCCTTATATAGTGGAGAGGTGAGACTCTTAGAAATGATTTGTTGTATAGTCGTTGGTTGACAGTCACAGAGGGGGTGGTTAGTAACTGCAACACATTATACTTTGAATCTTGCGAGAGCCGTTTCGATTATGCACACCTCCCGGCGAGGTGAAAGTGTGAATAACTCTAGTTAGGCTTAAGTGGATTCAGCGTGTTTTCTAAACTCTAGGCTTGGAGTATAACCTCTTAGCAGTCCAAAATATTATTAAGTTATTTCCCTTCCTAGACCGTCAATATATTCCTAAGGGATCGAACGCCCTCTAGACACGATTTGACACCCTCTAGCAGGGCTTATGAGGCCTGGGCGCGCCCTCCCAGAGGTGCCGCCTCAACTAGCTTCTAGAAGCATCTAGATCTTACTAAAAAGACTTAAGACCCAGGTTGCTTGGGGCTTAAGTCATGTAAAAACAATCCACAAAGGGATATAAATACCACTCTTGGGATCATTCCCAAGGGATCACATAAACAGTCTAAGCCCTAGATTCTAATATTATACTTACTGCAAGTACAGTTGACGCGTCTGTGGGAACCTCGGTACAATTAACCTAAGCCACACTTCGTAAACCTAAAATCTTCCCAACCTCAAACAACCTCCCTTGAAGCTACCTCGAGATTTCCATAACAACCTCGAGATTTCCATAAACATGGCGATTTCTACAATGAAAGCTCCCTTGAAGCTACCTCGTAATCATGTATTATCGTTCATAAATTTACGGGGCACTACTTTTAAAAAGTTGCTTCAAAATAAAATATTAGAGCCATATCAGCAAGGTTGTGGTGTCGTACCAATAATACCTCTTATATTTTGATATTATTGTTTTTTTTTTGTTACATATTTTGATATTATTGTTTACTATTTATTGTTGGAGCATCATGATTTATAAAATAATAAAATAATTTGTTTTGTTGAATGGCTGGAGATCGCTCTGTATGATTTAGGCAGTCTAACTCTAAAGGTTAACATTGTGGCTTCTGCAATATATCCGATGATCATAGAGGCTTTCGTATCGTATTTGTGGTTGTTGTGTGATATAAAAAGATGATTGCTGTGATGTGCATATTGATTTTGTAATAGGATATTAATATGATGAGTGATTGGATATTATGTTTGATGTGTATATTCTAATATGGTATCTGACCCAATTGTAGAATTTGATTTCATGTTTTGTAAATATAATGTAGTGCGATATAATTGTTATATGATGTATCAATATATAGCATTTGTGTGATGAGCTTAATTTAGCAATGACGACAATAATATAAGAGTAATGTGATAGTGTGTTGATGACAGTCTGTCATTCTATATTTTTAGAGTCTTTTTTAGTTAAGTTTTTAATATATTTTTATTAGTTTAATAGTTAATTTAAAGACATTTTAAATAAATTAGTGTTTTTTATTTATAGAGTAAGTAATTTATTATTTATAAGTTAGTGGCATAAAGCTATAAAAGAATAGAAGAAGAAAACAAAGAAAAAAAGGTGCAACAAATGGCTTGAAATTGATAAAAGGATTTGGGCTTTGACCGAACAAGTGGGTGTTGACCCGAGAGAGAAAAGAAGACTTTAGCTTGATACAAGAAATATAAAGGGCGAGCTGCACAGTCATGAGGAGATATCTCGTTTACGGCGAATCACGGTGTTGGGAGATCAGGATTACTTTGGGAACGGAAGCTACAGCAGCAACACGAGAGATAGAAGAAGGACTTCTATGATTAAAGAAAACTTCACGAGCATAACATCTCTGTTGTAGTTTCTTTTATTTATTATGTTGTTTAATTCTATAACTACGAGTAGCTAAACTTTTAGTTTGATTGAGCCATGATGAATCTATTGTAATATATGAATCAGTAGTTGAAACTCTCATTATTATTAATATTATTCAGTTTTTATTCAAAATTATTTGTGTTCATTGCATTTCATATGATTGTTTGCATGACTATTAACCTTATCTTCTTTCAATCACATAAATTGATCTTAGGAATAGTAACCTTAGCTTTTAAGTATGAAATAGTAATTCTGTTTAATTCAACATTAGGAACCTAGAGATAGGAAATTGAAGATTATGACACATGAATTAACGTTCCACCATCGCTTCCACGATTATTCAATCGGTTTAAAAGATTAAAAGGTTATAACTTAAGAAAGGGTTTTGAGTCAAGAGATTGATCAAAACTTCTTAGTTAATTTGTGGTAAAGATTGAATAGTAATTAAGAATTTGTGGTAAAGATTGTCAATTCCTAAGAACCAAGTACTCGGACAAACACTCTAAGGGAACACTACGCAAACGTAGCAACGTCACTCGAGACTCAAAAGGAAATTAACAATCAGGTTTTATCTTTCCGATCTTTGCGTGTAGAACAGTGTATATTTGAGTTGCTATTATTCTTTGTTGACCTATTATTTCATCAACAATATTTTGCATTTTGCATTTAATCTAATGGGCAAGTTAGCAGAAAGAGAAAAAGAACATTAAATGAAGAGGTAGTTCCAATTTTAAGCGAGAACAAATAAAGGGGATATAATTGAATAAAGATTTATCTTCGATTTTATAGAAAAAGGAAGAGAAGAGAATAACATAAGTTTAGTTATATTTGTTGAGTTAAAAAACAAATTTGGTCACTAGCAACATTACTTACGCACCTCACATAACTACTCTGAGTACCTCGTGGCAGAATTAGGGTGTAATATGGTAAAAGGTCGTGTGTGCGCGCGCGCGTGGGCGGGGGGGGGGGGGGGGGGGGGGTGGGGGGGTATGGCAAGGAAAGCCTTGGTATTTAAGTGATCCACCTCTCTTTCTTGGAAACCCCTACCATGCTCCATTTACTTGGCAATCTAAACTAACGGTTAAATTAGAAATTAAATAATGGATAAATAAGTACAAGGATTAGGATCAAGACAAAGACCCATATAGAAGCATAAATTTTGAGTAGAAGACCCAGTTACAACTTCATAGAAGAAAATAAAGATAGAAAATAAAATACCAAGCAAGATAAAATTCAAGTTAGTAGGAGAAAAAGAAGGGGTATAAAAATAAAAGAACGAAGGGCGAGTTAGTCTAATAAGAAAGTAGCGAATTTCGATTTAAGAGACAACTAATTGACGTTGCTGTTATGGAGGGAGACCCAATGGATCTATGTAAAGGGGACCAAAGGAGAAAATTGACAACTGATGGTGCAGGCACAAAGCTACCAGAGGGGGTGTTGGATGACCAACACCTCCTATCCCAATGAAAATTTTGAGCTGGAACTGCAGGGGGTTGGGGAACCCTCTAGCAGTTCGAGCCTTGTCAAGGCTCATCCGCTTGGAAAATCCCAATTTAGTCTTCTTAATGGAGACTCGTCTTAAAGATTCAGAAATGTTAAGGGTGAAGTTTAAATGTGGCTTTATTTCGGGACAAACTGTGGAGTGCAGTGGTTCTGGTAAAGATAGAGCTGGTGGGCTAGCCTTGCTCTGGAGGGATCCAGTGAATGTAACAATATCCTCTTATTCTTTGAACCATATAGGAGGCTTTGTTGATGATTTGGATGATGGACATCAATGGTCCTTCACTGGTGTTTATGGCTTCCCAGAGGAACAAAACAAGTGGAAGACATGGCAATTGGTCCAACAAATTCATATGGGAGCGCATGATAGATGGTTGTGTGTGGGTGACTTTAATGACATCCTAGTTGCGAACGAGAAACACGGAGGTAATGCTAGAACAACGGGGCAATTAATTCATGGCAGGCGTGCAATGGAACTTTGTGGTTTGAATGATTTGGGCTTTGAAGGCTACCCTTATACATGGTCAAATGGTAGGTTGAACGATGGGAATATTCAATGCAGACTTGACAGAGGCTTGGCAACAGAAAGTTTTATTAATAGATTCTCTCCTATCAAAACTCTTCATTTGCCGAGGTATGGGTCTGACCATGCCCCTCTTTTGTTTGAGTTGGAAGCCTGCAGTAATGATAACCAAAAAAAGAGGAAGCACATTTTCAGATTTGAAGAAGTTTGGTCTAAAGATGAGAGATGTGAAGACATAATCAAAGAAGCATGGATCAGATCACCATCCCAATGTACCAGGAAACTACAGTCAGTTCAAGTCCTAGATGAAACCTTCAAAGAATATAGAACAGGGGCTGTTAGGAAAGAAATAAAAAGAATTGAAGACATGCTCAAAGACAACAGTATGTGGGCAGAAGGGGAGAATGAGATGCGGGCTTACAAAGCTTTGGAAAAACAAAGGGACAATTTAATGAGAACGGATGAGGTGATGTGGAGACAAAGAAGTAGGGCTGTTTGGTTGAAGGATGGTGATAGAAACAAAAAGTTCTTCCATGGTAAAGCAGACCAAAGAAGGAAAACAAACGCAATCAAGAAACTGCGGGATGCAGATGGTGTGTGGTGGAGAGGGGATGAGCATGTAGAGAGGCTGCTTACTTCTTATTTTTCTGAAATTTTTACAACCTCTTCCCCTACAAATATAGAGGAGGTGTGTGAAACGGTTCAGGGAAAGCTGACTTTGGATCATAAAGAATGGTGTGCTGCAATTTTTACCGGTGAGGAGATAGTTGAAGCTATTAATCAAATGCATCCTTTAAAGGCCCCTGGCCCTGATGGGCTGCCTGCTCTTTTCTTTCAAAAGTATTGGCATATTGTGGGTAGGGATGTGAAGACACTTGTGCTAGATGTTCTGAATAATGGGAGAGACCCGGAGGAGATAAATAAAACCTTGATTGCGCTGATCCCAAAAGGAAAGAATCCGGCTTCACCGAAGGATTTCAGACCCATTAGCCTTTGTAATGTGGTTATGAAGATAGTTACAAAGACTATTGCTAACAGAGTAAAACACATCCTCCCAGACATTGTTGATGAAGAGCAAAGCGCGTTTGTGAAAGGAAGATTAATTACGGATAATGCTTTGATAGCAATGGAATGTTTCCATTGGATGAAGAAGAAAAAGAAAGGCAAAAGTGGTATGATGGCCTTGAAGCTTGACATGTCAAAGGCATATGACAGAATAGAGTGGAGCTTTGTTGGTGGGGTGTTAGGCGCTATGGGTTTTCCGGATTCTATGGTCCAATTAATTCTCAGATGTATATCTACGGTTTCCTACCAAGTTTTGATCAATGACCAACCTAGCAGAATTGTGTCACCAGAAAGGGGCCTTCGACAAGGAGACCCCCTTTCCCCTTACCTTTTTGTTCTCTGTGCAGATGTCTTATCAGGGCTCCTAAAGAAAGAGGTGAGTTCAAACAGGATTCATGGTATACAGGTGGCCCGAAAAGCTCCCAAAATTTCACATCTGTTCTTTGCGGATGATAGCTTGTTGTTCGCCCGAGCAAATTCGTCCGAGGCTGATAGTATCATGGATACTCTCTCTAAGTACCAGGCTGCGTCGGGACAATTAGTCAATTTGGATAAGTCAGAGGCATCTTTTAGTCGAAATGTGCATGATGAGGTAAAAGATATGATCCGTAACAGGATGGAAGTTAAGATTGTGATGTCTCATTCTAGATACCTTGGTTTACCAGTGGTGTTTGGTAGATCCAAGAAGGAGATTTTCTCCTTTGTGATTGACCGTGTTTGGAAGAAGATTAAAGGATGGAAAGAGAGATTCCTCTCAAGAGCGGGGAAAGAAATTCTGATTAAGGCAGTGGCACAGGCTATTCTGAGTTATATAATGAGCTGTTACAAACTTCCAGAGGGTTGCTGCAAGGATATAGAAGCTATGTTGGCTAGATTCTGGTGGGGCTCCAAAGAGGGGGAAAGGAAGATTCATTGGTTGAGTTGGGATAGATTGTCTAAGACAAAAAATAGTGGAGGAATGGGGTTTAGAGGTGTTAGTGATTTCAATGTTGCGCTTCTTGGAAAACACTTCTGGAGAATGCTTATAGGGGAAGAGACTCTTATGGGGAAAGTTTTCAAGAGCAGATATTATCCTAGGAGTTCTATTCTAGAGGCAAATGTAGGGTATTCACCAAGCTATGCGTGGAGGAGTATTCTCAGTGCCAAGGATATGGTCGCTAAAGGCATTCGATGGAGGATTGGAAATGGCAGCAATGTTAGAATTTGGAAGGATAACTGGATACCTGATCAAAATGGTTTCAAGGTCCACAGCCCGATGAATACTCTTGAACCTGATGCTTTGGTGAGTGCCCTTATAGATACAGACCTAAGGAAGTGGAACAGAGATCTTATTTTCGCATGTTTTACCCCGGACGAAGCCAACCATATAGTAAGCATACCTTTGTCATGGAGATTACCAGCAGACAAGATCATTTGGCACAATGAGAGAGATGGAATGTATTCCGTTAGGTCAGCATACCACATAATGAGTGGGGTTAAGTCTAAAGATAAACCAGGATCGTCTAGCAACTCTCAAGGTAAATTATGGAAGGAAATTTGGCATACTCCTCTGCAAAACCGAGTTAAAAATTTTATCTGGAGACTGGCTAAAAACATCCTACCGACCAGGAGCAATTTAATGAAGAAAGGTGTGTATCTTGACCCAAATTGTCCTTTTTGTAATATGTGTGTGGAAAATTCTTCTCATCTGTTCATGCATTGTGAGATTGCAAAACTCATATGGTTCTCATCCCCTTTAGGAGTGCACATTCCCCTTCAGGTAGATTTGAATGATTGGCTTTTGTCTTGGCTGACATGTAAGGACAGTTTTGCGATACAGTTATTCTGCACCACGCTGTGGAAAATTTGGACAGCTAGAAATCATAGCCTCTTTAAGAAGATAGTTGTCGTACCCCATGTCATAGCATCTGATGCTTTAGATTTTGTTTTGGAATTTAATAAAGTCAATCCTAGCAAGAAGCTCCAAAGGCAGCAACAACAATCAGATGTGAGAGAGCCTATCTACAAAGGTTTCAATCTTCTTCAAACTGACGTAGGTTGTTTTGTAAATGGTTCTGTTGCAATGGGCTGTGTGATTAAAAATCAATCGGATGATATCATTATGTCAGCAAGCCATAGAGAGAGTATTGAAACTGATCCGGCTACGGCCATCAGGTGGTGCCTTCAAATTGCAGCTGATTTGAAACTTGATAATATCCTGGTGCAATCTGATGCCCTTACTGTAGTTGATTGTCTGAATGATGTTAGCTCTTCTGCTGTCTTAGATCCTTTAATGTTAGATTGTAAGCATATTTTAAGTAGTTTCAAGCAATTTGCTGTTATGTTTATCAGTAGAAATTTGAATGTAGATGCCCATTACATGGTAGGGGTAGGTAATGTAGTTGGCTCCAACCAGTGGATGGGGATTATCCCCAAACATGGAGTTGACATACTTTGTAATTCCCCTGTTGCTTTTGTTTAATGAAATGCTTGAACTTCAAAAAAAAAAAAAAAGAAATATAAAGGGCGAGCTGCACAGTCATGAGGAGATATCTCGTTTACGGCGAATCACGGTTTTGGGAGATCAGGATTACTTTGGGAACGGAAGCTACAGCAGCAACACGAGAGATAGAAGAAGGACTTCTATGATTAAAGAAAACTTCACGAGCATAACATCTCTGTTGTAGTTTCTTTTATTTATTATGTTGTTTAATTCTATAACTACGAGTAGCTAAACTTTTAGTTTGATTGAGCCATGATGAATCTATTGTAATATATGAATCAGTAGTTGAAACTCTCATTATTATTAATATTATTCAGTTTTTATTCAAAATTATTTGTGTTCATTGCATTTCATATGATTGTTTGCATGACTATTAACCTTATCTTCTTTCAATCACATAAATTGATCTTAGGAATAGTAACCTTAGCTTTTAAGTATGAAATAGTAATTCTGTTTAATTCAACATTAGGAACCTAGAGATAGGAAATTGAAGATTATGACACATGAATTAACGTTCCACCATCGCTTCCACGATTATTCAATCGGTTTAAAAGATTAAAAGGTTATAACTTAAGAAAGGGTTTTGAGTCAAGAGATTGATCAAAACTTCTTAGTTAATTTGTGGTAAAGATTGAATAGTAATTAAGAATTTGTGGTAAAGATTGTCAATTCCTAAGAACCAAGTACTCGGACAAACACTCTAAGGGAACACTACGCAAACGTAGCAACGTCACTCGAGACTCAAAAGGAAATTAACAATCAGGTTTTATCTTTCCGATCTTTGCGTGTAGAACAGTGTATATTTGAGTTGCTATTATTCTTTGTTGACCTATTATTTCATCAACAATATTTTGCATTTTGCATTTATCTAATGGGCAAGTTAGCAGAAAGAGAAAAAGAACATTAAATGAAGAGGTAGTTCCAATTTTAAGCGAGAACAAATAAAGGGGATATAATTGAATAAAGATTTATCTTCGATTTTATAGAAAAAGGAAGAGAAGAGAATAACATAAGTTTAGTTATATTTGTTGAGTTAAAAAACAAATTTGGTCACTAGCAACATTACTTATGCACCTCACATAACTACTCTGAGTACCTCGTGGCAGAATTAGGGTGTAATATGGTAAAAGGTCGTGTGTGCGCGCGCGCGTGGGCGGGGGGGGGGGGGGGGGTGGGGGGGTATGGCAAGGAAAGCCTTGGTATTTAAGTGATCCACCTCTCTTTCTTGGAAACCCCTACCATGCTCCATTTACTTGGCAATCTAAACTAACGGTTAAATTAGAAATTAAATAATGGATAAATAAGTACAAGGATTAGGATCAAGACAAAGACCCATATAGAAGCATAAATTTTGAGTAGAAGACCCAGTTACAACTTCATAGAAGAAAATAAAGATAGAAAATAAAATACCAAGCAAGATAAAATTCAAGTTAGTAGGAGAAAAAGAAGGGGTATAAAAATAAAAGAACGAAGGGCGAGTTAGTCTAATAAGAAAGTAGCGAATTTCGATTTAAGAGACAACTAATTGACGTTGCTGTTATGGAGGGAGACCCAATGGATCTATGTAAAGGGGACCAAAGGAGAAAATTGACAACTGATGGTGCAGGCACAAAGCTACCAGAGGGGGTGTTGGATGACCAACACCTCCTATCCCAATGAAAATTTTGAGCTGGAACTGCAGGGGGTTGGGGAACCCTCTAGCAGTTCGAGCCTTGTCAAGGCTCATCCGCTTGGAAAATCCCAATTTAGTCTTCTTAATGGAGACTCGTCTTAAAGATTCAGAAATGTTAAGGGTGAAGTTTAAATGTGGCTTTATTTCGGGACAAACTGTGGAGTGCAGTGGTTCTGGTAAAGATAGAGCTGGTGGGCTAGCCTTGCTCTGGAGGGATCCAGTGAATGTAACAATATCCTCTTATTCTTTGAACCATATAGGAGGCTTTGTTGATGATTTGGATGATGGACATCAATGGTCCTTCACTGGTGTTTATGGCTTCCCAGAGGAACAAAACAAGTGGAAGACATGGCAATTGGTCCAACAAATTCATATGGGAGCGCATGATAGATGGTTGTGTGTGGGTGACTTTAATGACATCCTAGTTGCGAACGAGAAACGCGGAGGTAATGCTAGAACAAGGGGGCAATTAATTCATGGCAGGCGTGCAATGGAACTTTGTGGTTTGAATGATTTGGGCTTTGAAGGCTACCCTTATACATGGTCAAATGGTAGGTTGAACGATGGGAATATTCAATGCAGACTTGACAGAGGCTTGGCAACAGAAAGTTTTATTAATAGATTCTCTCCTATCAAAACTCTTCATTTGCCGAGGTATGGGTCTGACCATGCCCCTCTTTTGTTTGAGTTGGAAGCCTGCAGTAATGATAACCAAAAAAAGAGGAAGCACATTTTCAGATTTGAAGAAGTTTGGTCTAAAGATGAGAGATGTGAAGACATAATCAAAGAAGCATGGATCAGATCACCATCCCAATGTACCAGGAAACTACAGTCAGTTCAAGTCCTAGATGAAACCTTCAAAGAATATAGAACAGGGGCTGTTAGGAAAGAAATAAAAAGAATTGAAGACATGCTCAAAGACAACAGTATGTGGGCAGAAGGGGAGAATGAGATGCGGGCTTACAAAGCTTTGGAAAAACAAAGGGACAATTTAATGAGAACGGATGAGGTGATGTGGAGACAAAGAAGTAGGGCTGTTTGGTTGAAGGATGGTGATAGAAACAAAAAGTTCTTCCATGGTAAAGCAGACCAAAGAAGGAAAACAAACGCAATCAAGAAACTGCGGGATGCAGATGGTGTGTGGTGGAGAGGGGATGAGCATGTAGAGAGGCTGCTTACTTCTTATTTTTCTGAAATTTTTACAACCTCTTCCCCTACAAATATAGAGGAGGTGTGTGAAACGGTTCAGGGAAAGCTGACTTTGGATCATAAAGAATGGTGTGCTGCAATTTTTACCGGTGAGGAGATAGTTGAAGCTATTAATCAAATGCATCCTTTAAAGGCCCCTGGCCCTGATGGGCTGCCTGCTCTTTTCTTTCAAAAGTATTGGCATATTGTGGGTAGGGATGTGAAGACACTTGTGCTAGATGTTCTGAATAATGGGAGAGACCCGGAGGAGATAAATAAAACCTTGATTGCGTTGATCCCAAAAGGAAAGAATCCGGCTTCACCGAAGGATTTCAGACCCATTAGCCTTTGTAATGTGGTTATGAAGATAGTTACAAAGACTATTGCTAACAGAGTAAAACACATCCTCCCAGACATTGTTGATGAAGAGCAAAGCGCGTTTGTGAAAGGAAGATTAATTACGGATAATGCTTTGATAGCAATGGAATGTTTCCATTGGATGAAGAAGAAAAAGAAAGGCAAAAGTGGTATGATGGCCTTGAAGCTTGACATGTCAAAGGCATATGACAGAATAGAGTGGAGCTTTGTTGGTGGGGTGTTAGGCGCTATGGGTTTTCCGGATTCTATGGTCCAATTAATTCTCAGATGTATATCTACGGTTTCCTACCAAGTTTTGATCAATGAAGAGCGCAGGGTTTTACGGATTCTATGGTCTAAATACTGGAAGCTTCAGTTAGTTAAATGTTGTTATTCTAATGCATATGATTGCAGAAGGAATGTAATATTGGAGAAACGACCATTTCAGAGGAATCAGAAGGCATTGGATGCTTATCCACTGAAGAGCGCAGGAAAAAGGACATAGTACAATTGTACAACCACTACCTTCACTACTCACTCCTCATGTCTGCAGTGGTACAAGACAACAGCTGTGACTACGCTGGTGACTCTCTATTTGGGGAATGGATTTGAAATTGTTCCTTCACAGGACAATAACTAAATCAGGCAACAAATTGTTGGTGATTATCAAGTTTCAACGACGACTCTTTTGATGTGCTGACAATCTGCAACGTCTCTTTCACACGTATATATATAGGAGTGAAGACTTGGAGATTGTAAGAGACTCACAACAATTTTACAAGTGCTGAAACTCTGCTGAAATTGTTTACGGATCAAAGTTCACTTAGAATTTCTTAACAACTTTCAAATCTTAGAAATTCTAGAGTCTTAAGAGTCTTATCTGATTTGTATTGTGAACACCACTGATTGTATATCAAGTGTTCAACCTCAAACATATTTATGTGTAATTCTGTTTGATTAGAAGTCTCTTGCTTTTGTGCTTGAGCATAGGAAGTCTCTTGCGTTTGTGCTTGAGCATAGGAAACCTTTTGCTTTTGTGCTTGAGTAGTTTGAAGTCTCTTGCGTTTGTGCTTGAGCAATTGTAATCAGATATTGATTTTAGTGAACTCTCCTTGGAAGTGCAAGGGGGACATGACTACTTCCGGATTGTGGAAGGAACCTGTATAATTGCTTTGTGTCTTTCTTCTCTCTTTCTCTTTCATTACTTATCCGCTGCATTTAGACTCTGAACATTGCATTAGATTCTGAATTCTATTAGACTCTGATAAGTGAACTCAATTTTAGGGGAAGAAAAAGCTAACACAATTCATCTCCCCTTCTTGTGTTTTTCTCACCTTCAGAAACATCATCAACAAATCGACATCAAGAAAATAATTTGCAAGTTCAAAATAACATCAAAAATTAAAATTGAAAAAATCATTCAATCCTCACGTCAGGCGAGCATTAAAGTAAATTCAAGTCACCGCTGATACTTCGAGCTTAGTAACCAACCCCCGAGTGGGATTTTCACCAAAGTGACGCCAACCCCAAAGAGTGTTCTGAGCACAAAGAAAAAAATCTAATAGGGAAACCTCCTCCAAAAGAAGATAAGAGATTACCAACAAAAAAGAGCCACGATTCGAACACGTCAACACCAACGAAAGGTCATCAAATCCATGTCGTTAAAATCGTAACGGAAGAAAAACGACCCCGCCCCTAGTCTTAGCCTGCATTTTCAAAAGGCTCATTTAATGCGCTCAACATGAGTTGAATGTTATCTTTGTCGGAATCGAAGTCCTTTCCTTCAACTTGAGGAGTTCGACGAGATGTGGACTTAGCGTAAAAACGTCTAAAAGCCTAAGAGTTCGACAAGATGTGAGTCAGGGATGGAATACCGTTGAAGCCAAGCAATTCTAGTTAAGGCGGGAAGATATTGAACTTCAAAGAGAAGCGGTTTCCTCAATGGAAATTTGGGAGACAAGCGGTTGTCTACTTGGAAGAAGTACTGATCGTGGGATTATGCTTTTTCTAGTTATTTTTCTATGTATAAATAGTAGTTTTCTATTGGGAAAACAGATCACATATCACTTATAGAAATTCTACAACACTCGAAGTACCGGAGCGAGAGAAAAGAGTTATACAAAATGTTTGTAAAGGATTTGTCAACAAACCTTTATTTTTAAGGAAATGCAATTTATCTTTCTATTAAGTTTCTGCAATTTTAACTTTTAGCACTTTTATCTTGCATTTACTACATTTATTTTCACTTTAAAACCTTTTTCTATCAAAAGACGCCACACAGTCTCGTCCAGTCTCGTCCTGTTCATTATGCAACCTATTGGTGAAAGTGAACTCTTTTTTTTGAAAACAAATGCACAACATGTCCTGAGATTTCTGGTTTGATCCTGCTTGTAATAATCAAAACCAGCCCATATTGTTTACCAAAAACACCGGTAAACAGCTAAGTAACATTAAAACGAAAGAGCTCGCCAATAGAAACGAAAGAATTATCCTCGCCTTAAAGCTTATCTCACCATTTCGCCTTGTCCCAAGACTCGTGCTTGGGGGGGTTGTGAACCATCTACATTCCTAAAGGCACATGTTCCCACAAGAAGGCTCCTTAAAGCTCGAGTGTGTCTCTCTAAGAGACACCGCCCCCAGCAAGCATATGAAAGTACAATAGACTTATATGAGTAATCAACCTCATATATTCATCACTTTGCCTTGTCCCAACACTCGTGCTTGGGGGGTTGTGTACCAACAATATATTCCGAAGGGCTTGAATGTCTTCCAGAGGGGCCAAAAACAGCCTTAGGTGCGTCCTCTTAAGTGGTCCGTCTCAAAAGGCTTCTAGAAATATCTAGAACGCTCTAAAACATCCTATACGATTGACCTTACAGATTCATCACGTCGCATAGTCCCAAGATTCGTGTTTGGGGGGCTGTGAACCATCAATATATTCCTAAGGGCTCGAACGCCTTCTAGAAAGGCTATGGTGCCCTCCAGAAGGGATCCTAAGGCCTGGGCGCGCCCTCCCAGAGGCGCCACCTCAACTAGCTTCTAGAAGCATCTAGAGCTTAGTAAAAAGACTTGAGGCCCAACTTGCCTGGGGCTCATGTCACGTAAAAATAAGCCCACCAAGGACTATAAATACCACCCTTGGTATCATTCCCAATGGATTACATAAACAATTTAAACCCTAGATTCAATATTATAATCACTGCAAATACACTTCCCAAATTTCATTTCACCAAAAAATTAAACGATGAGCTGATCAAAACTGAAAATATAGCCTCTTTGAACGGATATGAATATTATATTTGAAATATAAATTCATTAATTACATTGTCAAATTAAGATTTGACTGAATAGACTAAATAATAATATTAAATAGTGTTATTTATTACGGGTTTGACTACAATACATGGTTTTTGTAATCTTTAAATTGTTGTCGTCTTTTAAAGGTAAACACAATTCACGTTTATCAACTAGTTGTTTTCTTATCATTTCTTGCTAAGGATAATACATGTTACAAACCTAATATATAAGAACTTATTGAGGGCTAAACTCATTACACAAAACAATAAAAGAAGAAGACATAGTAACACAAAAGAATGAGTGAAAGAGAACAGAAAAAAGTGAAAATGGTAGAGGAGGAAGAAGAAAATTTGATCAGCAGTCTTCCCGATGAACTTTTAGGTTCTATCATTTATCTACTTCCTTACGTGGAAGTTGTGAGAACAAGTGTGCTTTCCAAGCGATGGGAGTCATTGTGGAAGAACACTCCTGACCTTAGTTTTGACCAAAGACAAATGTTGAAGTCTTTGATTGAAGAATACATTCAAAATTCTCCACTTGATGACCGTCTTACAATGGCTATGCAACGCAAGGTAATTATTATGGAAATCATGTAAAATAAGTTATGTGTTTTTTACTATAAGATTTATGTTTTAATTTATGCTTTATGAATAATTAGATTAATCAAATGGTTCATATTTTCATGGAGAGTCAACCAGGAAGGGCCGTAGAGAATCTAATTACATATTTTAGCTTCCATTTTATGAATGAAATGAATGAACTTTAATCCTAAACGCGTTTGAGATATGATATATATTGATGGAATTCATGCATGACAGGTAGCTCCTAAAAATGAGGAATATTTTGATGTAATTACTGAAGCAGCCATGATGATTACATCAAATATTGACAATCATATTGGTCCCTTGAAGAGTTGTAGCATTAGACACTTGCCTGAGAGTTGTGTAAGTGGGGATGTTGTAGGGTGGTTGAGAAAATTACGGGAAAAAGGGGTGATTGGGGTTTCAATAGAACGTGAATCTTGTGATTATCGTAACGGAGGAATATTACACAGGGATGTCAAGCTTGCTGCATCGACCATTGATTTACCTTTTGAGGTTTTCTCCAGTTTTAAGGTTCTTGAATTAAAGAACTATCGTTTTAACACTACACCTTCCCCTGATTCCCAACAGACTTTAAAAACACTTACTCTTAACAAAGTGCGTATTGTATCGAACACTTTTCACGATATTCTCTCCTACTGCTCATCTCTTGAAAACCTTACCGTCAAGAATTGTGATTTCTTAACAGATGAGCTTAAGATTGTAAGTCCAAGTCTGAAATATATTAAAATTTGTAATGTGAATGAACTCAGGATTTTGGTTTCTGCATTTAATGTTGAAGTCATAGAGATTGACTCCATTATTTGTAGTCATGAAGATTTGCTCTTTGAGGCCCCAAAACTTCAGGTTCTTCGTGCTTTCAATGATTTTCAAATTCAGAAAGAAATTGCATCTATTGATGAAAGAAAGCTTTTGACAACAAGAGATATTATAGAAATTTGCGGTGGTATTCTGGTATGTCTTTCTTCACTTAGAAATTTGACATATAATACATTTCTTTTTAGTTAATATAGGACCATCTAATGTTCTAAATTTTTGTTGCATCTAAATTATCCTTGGATATATGTACAACTTAACATATGGTCTATACTCAATTACATTGAATGTTATAATGTTATAATGATTTATGTAGATGCAAACAAGTGAGTCAAAGATAATGATTAAAGTTTAATATCCCTTAATGCAAGTATGATTCCTTTTTGAGCCATCACAAAAAATCACGCTTATTGGGAAATACTCCCTAGAAAAATATCATAGCTTATTATATGTCGACTAACCGAGTAATTGTGATAGGATGATTAAACTTGTTGTTTATGGTATCTATTTAGTTCATAGGGTGAGCACTGCCTAGTAACCAAGTATGTCATCACCACTAACTGAATAGTAATAAAAGCTTCCCAATACTACAAATATTGCTTAGAGTGAAATAATCCAATTTAATTTTGCTCCTTAGAAAAATGTTCTGTAAAAAATAGATAAGTATATAGTAGTTTCTTACTAAACATTAGTATCTTAATTATTTCTTAACATGTGACATGAAGGCGCATGTTAGCATGAACCTTGTTTTATAACTATCTTTCTTGATTTTCTTAGGGCCGTCGACGTTCTGGCATGGGAAATATATTTAAACATTTAGTTACTCTTTGCCTCGACTTTGAATTGAACAGTAGCAGGAATACCATAGGTCTTTCTTTTGCACTCAAGTCTTTCCCGCAACTAATGAATCTTCAAATAAATAACCAGGTATTCTTAGGATTAATTTAGCCATATGTTTGCAACTATTTTACTTTAGTTACATGTGTTCAATTATTCAAGTTTTAAAATGGCGTGTAATAGGAATTGTGGTTACAACGATAATATTTTTTATTTCATTGTGATCGTGATTGTAGTCAAATTAGTCATATTTGACCATGATATAACTATAAATCATCATGATTTAAATTATACTTAACTATCTTTTTTTGACATTTTTCCCTGATACTCTAGGTCAAGTTGGATTACTATGCTCAGAATGACAATGATAGTCTTCCTTACCCCGTTGGTTTATTTTGGCTCAAAAGGGACCCCTGTAGGTGTGTTAGCCGCAACCTAAAGTATGTTTGTATAAAGGGATACAAAGGTGGAGAGCTTGAATTTGAGTTCGTTAAGTACTTAATATTAAATGGCGGAGTTATGGATAATATTACTATTTGGTTTTTGAATGAATGTTCATGGGATGAAGTTGTAGCAACTGCATGTTTGCGGTCATATCCAAAACTCTCTCCTAAATTGTCAATTGCTTTGAAACCTGGGACCGAGTATATACAGAAGTATGGTGGTAGCTTTGATGAATGGGTGAGAACCCTAAAATAAAGTGGTTGATGAAAAACTGAAGTGTTTTTGTTGATCTTGGGTTTAAACCTCTCAAATTGTTATTAGACTTATGTTGATGTTTTTATTTGATCGCTTTTGATCTTGGATTTTACTCTGATTATTTTCTATCTAGGATTTTCATTTGATAGTTTTGTATCTTGGATTTTCAAAATAAACAAGTCATATGTTCACATATTCTCTAAACATTTGTGTGTTAAGTTTATTGCAGTTTTCAAAATAAACAAGTCATATTGTAGTATATATAAAAGATAGTTATAAAATTTGCGTATGGTAGTTTATTATCAAATTTGCGTGTATGTAACTAATCTTTTACAAATGGACCTAATAAATATAAGTATCAACGGTTAATTTATGATTTAGTGAATGATTCAGCTCATGAAGAATTTCATGTCTCTACTTTATTTTTGGTATAAATAGTAATTTTTTTTACAATAATAAATCACAAAATGATAACAAAACAAAATTTGCAATAAAGTTGATAGCTAAAATTTGTGCGCATCCATTTTAGTAACATAAATGTCTTATAGTATCACCAACCGGATGACCCTTTTGCAACTCCTCAATTCGCTAGATGCCTATTTCGATTTGCAATTAAATTGACAAAATAACACCCCGATTTTTAATAACAAAAATTGTGTCTGTGTTTTTTTTAATAAAAGAAAAGTGTAAAACCTTCTTAAATATAAGTCATAAACTTTTATTGACAAAATAAACTAAAGGTTTCTTTTCAAAATGCATGTTAGAGTTATATAGAACTTTATTTTATAGCTGAATAATTTACAAGACACAAGTACATCCCTTCATAGAGGCATAATATCCTTTTAAAAGTATTACACAATATTAAAGGAACTACTAAGCTAATCTTTAACTCTAAAATAAGAAATTTGGGTACTGAACCCACCAATGACATCAATCTCAAGGCTTGGTCCCTACCAACTATGTGAGTGGTTTCGAGTACGTCCCCGGTGAACATAATCTATACAGAGGTTGGGTCAAACCCCCAAGACAAAATAGTCCACATATTTGGGGAGGTGAAATCGTCATCTTCTACGGCAGTATCTCGACTACCTTAAAAATCGTCATGATCTAATGGTATATAGCCCACACATCCACTAAAAGGGTGACCAATTTGAAAATAATAAATATAAAATAGCATAGAAAGAAGCGTAAACATAGTAAATATTATATGTGGATTTCTAAATCACGTATATAAACAAGTTGGAAAACAATGTTTATAATAAAATTCATTAAGACTCGATTTCTAATGCAATGTCTATATATGTTAATGCTTTTGATTCCAAAATTGCCAACCCTCCACAAAGGGGGTGTGGCATATCTTTAAGATAAGCAACACTAAGGTGATAGATACATACTCATCATTCAGACTCAAAGATCGAAGTCGAGAGAAGGTGTTCTAATCTTGAATACACAACATGTGCCATCTTTCTGGTGTGCATCTCGTGACTCCTATTCGGTGACCATGTAACTATGAAATGCATGAGCATATGATTCCCCAATGTGCACAATAATTTATAACCATATGAAATATTTGTTGAATCAAAATGGATTTTAGAACAATATCTCTAAGGTTTTTATTATAACAATGTATGAAAGAACAATTTGATACTTTAATGCGTGTTCAAGTGTGCATGACCTTATAATTAAATTCAGACTTAAAAGGTCAAGTTTTTCGTTCTTATACATCAAGATTTAAGCACAAGGAAAACATTATGGAACTCAAGAAAAGCATTGGAAACATCTGAAGACTAAGACGGTGATCTAAAGGAAGGTCAACAGAAAGTCAAAGCTCTTATCAGAAGATGTCTTGAAGACTTTGACGAGAACAAGCTATGATGGAATAAACTTCTAAAGGAAACAAGTTCTAATGATGTCAGTCGTTTGACTCTGATAAGTTTTGTCATTTTCTAATGGAAGGTCGCTTTCAACCTCTGATAGCACAACTTGTCTTCTTCTAACCACATGCAGAATCAAACAAATAAATTCAAAGGCAAAGAGAATGTATTGGATCATTCCATAAGAAGCAAAGGATTTCTCGAGTACTATTCAACGACATTATCCAATTGAGGCAAATTTTTCAAATATAAATCAAGAGAAGTACTTGGTTAAGCACAACACTAAATATTACATGTTAGGCACACACAATGGCGTTGCCAGGACCCTGGGTCAGGGGGTTCAAAATTTCAAACTACCAAATTTTTACCTAGAATGTGTATTTTGATACCATATTGGTATCTGTTGGAAATCAAGTGTGAGTGATAATGTCCCATATTGACCAGAAATGAGCAAACGTTGGATATATAAGAGAGGAGACCCACAAACCCATTGCCTTAAGATTTTGAGTAAGAGTGTGATGTCTCTCTCTTAGCGGGTCCTAGAGGTTTAGCCCATTGGTGCTCCAACCGCTTCAGACTCACCAAAAATATCTAGACTATACCATCAAATTGGTCTCTGTCTTTGTACCAAATTCTCAAACTGATTCCCGACTCTTTTAAAAACTCAAAGTGATCCATGTCTTTGTTAAACGTTTCTCAATTAGGTCCCTCCGTTAGTTTCCTTCAACACCGAATCAGCTGGGCTTACGTCCTCCAACACCGAATCAGCCAGGCCTGCGTCCTCCAACTCCAAATCAGCCTTGATTGCAGCTAAAAATGGTGATTTTATTCTATTTTTATAAACATTTGACAAAAACAGGGACCATTTTGAGTTATTAATAGAGTCAGGGACCAAATTGATAATTTGGTACGACATGGACCAATTTTGTGCTTTACTCAAATATCTAAGGGTGTGTTTGTTTCAAGTTATATTTGTTGATTCCTAGGAATAAAATGACAGAAATAACACTAGCGTGAGTTAACTCATGCAGGGGTAATTTTAGAATTTTAGTTGGGAATGAGCAAAACGGGTTGAATAAAGAGCAGAATTCTACTGTCAAAGTGTGTACACATACCCAACTTTGCCATATGGTGCAAAGTTTTATTTTGAGGGGGTTCAAGACAATAAAAATATAGTAAAATAGGTGTAAAATTGAAAAGTTGAGAATGTGCGTTTGAAACCCCTGGCCACTATGTGGCTCCGCCAATGGGCACACATAAAATTAAGAAAATTAAAAAAAAAAGTATTAAAGTGATATAAATTTATGTGACTATTTTATTTATCTTTTAATATTTTTGATTTATGTGTGTGCCTAAATGCTTGTGTCTATGTAAGAATATCTCATGAATCAAAGCTTCTCAAGGGTGATTTTGATGAGTTGGAAATATTCAAACAACACTCTATTATTACTATCCTATATAAGGACCTGAGCAATTTGAAGAAATTAAGACATTACAACTTAGAATTTTTTTTACAAGCTTAGTATTTTAGAATTTCTTATGTGTCATAAGTTTCTTAAACTTTAAGCTAGTTTACCACTCTTTAAGTTCCTAAGTGTAAACACAATCAAACTCTTTTGAAAAACTCCGATTGTATGAGCCCTCTTGTGTGAGGCAAGAAAGTCTCTGATTTGTGTGTTAGAGCAATTATAATCTTGTGTGATTACAGCAAAAGATTTCAATTTCTACTTTCAAAGACAACATTTGTTATACATGATGGACCATCTATCAAAGTGGTACTCCGTAGAATTTGTCCATGCTCATATCAAAAGAAGCAGCTTAGCACAAGTTATGAATATGATTACACATTCATGATATAAGCAATAATAACTTGGACAGTTAAGAAATCAGTGATCAGTTATCATTTGTATAATCATGCAGACACAATCAAGATTCCCAGCACGACTACAATAAAGTAAGCTGCACCATGAGAATAAACACTAGACTTTACAAGAAGACCAAGCAGTTCAAGCGAAGACAAAATGGCCTGTATGACATCTCTAAAACAAAGGCCTACACCCATTATTGAACTATTAGAAAATAAAGCACAATCTACATTGCACGTTTGAAGCAAATTTCATTTGGGGAATGCAGAAGAGCTAAGGAAGAAACATCCTATTAGATGGAATAAATAAAATAAACCTAAAGAAGTTGGTTTCCTATTCTAGGCTGTGTTACTGCATCATAGATGATTAACTAATACAATATGCATTGACACAAAAGATTTGCACATTAACAACAACAACCACCGAGAGCCTTATCCCACTAAATTGAGTCGGCTACATGAATCAAACAACGCCATAGTGTTCTATCAAAAACCTTGACTTTCTCCAACTCCTTCATCTCTTATAGCTGTTGAATACTAAACATTATTTGTGATAAAATGTCTAACGACGAAACTGCTTTATGAATGATTTTGGTGTGTGAAACACTAATACATCTATAGTAAAAAGAGAATGGTAAAGGAAAACTCACAACTTCAAGTGTGCTGTCACAACTCACAAGTCATAACACTGCATCAAGAATTGGTAACTAAACTTGATAAGTGTGTTTGATTCTTGAGTGACAAAAATTGATTTTCAATGAATTAATTTTGTAAAATAGATTTACATTAAAAGCGAGCTGAGAAGTGGCATTTTTTTTTTGGTAAACAAAGAGAAGAAAAGGAAAAAAAAAAAGGAAGGAAAGATCTATCGCCCTGCTACTAGCTCTCGGCTAGCATCAGCCTGCTAGAGAGGGATTATTCCAGGAGGTGGTTCGACAAACTCCAGCCAAACATGGCTACCAGAAGCTCCATGCTTTGCAAAATAATCTGCAACTGCATTTCCTTCTCTAAGCTGATGCACTAGCTGGATGCTCCGATTCTTAGCTAATAACTCATTGGTATTATGGATAATAGCTGCATAATGATGCCAGATATTTGTCTCTCCTTGCACCAAATGAAGAGCCAAAGTTGAGTCTGTGTAACAAACCAGCATTCTAAGACCTTTGTCCCAAGCCATCCTCAATCCATCATATAAATCTAGACATTTGAAAAGCCAACACTACCCGACAAACTTCCAATCCAGGAGCCATCGGAGTTTCTAAGCACTCCCCCAAAGCCAGAGGCACCAGGATTCCCCAAACTGCTACCATCTACATTTAACACAGGAGCACTCCCTTCAGCTGGGTGCAAGAGATCCAACGCTCAATGGGAGCTCGAGTAGCATTTAAGGGAAATGAAGTCTGGAGCAGATGAGCATATTTAAGAATTTGCAGCTTAACTTGTTGAAGGTTCTTGGGCTATGCAGGCATGATTTCTGGCCGTCCAAAGGAACCACACAGCTGAAAGGAACAGGTGGGGGAGCTGTCTGTCTAGGCCTATAACGATCCACGAGTAAAGGTTATGCTCCGAGAAGAAGTTTATGTTGTCGAAGCCGATAGCTAACTAAAGCTTTCTAGGGAATGCACAATCACGCAACCAGTGGAAAACATCTTCAATGGTTGAGTTGCATCTAGTGCAGACATCAGTCGGAGACATACCTCTCTTATGTAACATTACCTTTGTAGGAATAGCAGCATGGCATGCTGATTTATGTTTGAAAGCTACAAATCACATGCGATTTGCACTTGTCTAAAAGCAAAATCAGTTCTGCTTTGAGACATTCAAACATGTCAAAATCATTTTTACACCACTATAATCCATTTTGCCCCATCCAAATTTGAAACCAAACATACACTAAGATTGCAATACTTGTACTACTATGTTCATATCGGCAGGTTCTAAGGTGGACCAATACTTAAGCATCATACAGAAGCTCGCAAACTTTCTCGTTTTTATTGCTGAGATGATGGTCTAATTGATATCAGTAGAACAAAAACAAGATAAAATGAACAAGTTAAGCTTTAAGGCACACAAATTCATTTTCATCATACAAAAGCTCACAATCTTTCTCGTTTTTATGGCTGAGACGATGGCCTAATTGATATCAGTTAAACAAAAACAAGAGAAAACAAACAAGTTAAGTTTTAAGGCACACAAATTCATTTTCATCATACAGAAGCTCACAATCTTTCTCGTTTTTATGGCTGAGATGATGGCCTAATTGATATCAGTTGAACAATAACAAGAGAAAACAAGCAAGTTAAGCTTTAAGGCACACAAATTCATTTTCCCTTGTTTTTGTCGAACCAGCATCAAACAAGTCACAATGACAAATTTCTACTTCCAAAAGAGAATGTCTATCATCATTCGAGTTTCGAACAATAAATAATAGACAGTCCATCGCAAACCACCTATCAAAATGGTACTCAAAGATGGTACTCAATAGACTTTGCAATGCTCACGTCAAAAGCAGTAACTAAAATTTTAAATTTAGCACAAAGTTTGATTACAGGGACACTCCTCGGACAAAAAGTGTCCTCGTGTCAGAAACGTGTCGGTGTTTTGTACTTTGATTACACGGACACTCCTCAAACACTGACACGACATCGACACATATGATTACACTTTATCAAATTATTAGCAGTGTCGGCTGTGTCGTGTCCGGTCTCCGTGTCCATGCTTAATATATTCATCAAATAAAAAATAATAAGATGGACAGTGAAGAAATCAGTAAGCAATTAATCATATAAGTACATAGACACAATCTAGTTCCAAATTCTCAGCACAACTACAATAAAGTAAGCTACACCAAAAGAATAAAAACTAGATGTGTTAATCCATATATCAGAAGTACCTGCTTTATTCATCATTTTCTTAACCGTCCATTCATATAAACTCACATTAATCAAAACTACAAAAACTAATAAAGTAAATAATTTTTTGTTTTTGTGGCAAAGAAGGTGTCAGATGAGTAAGGTGAAAATCATCATCAAATCCTGGAAAAGAAAACCACCAACAGCAATAAGCTGGGCAATTAATTATTGAAACAGGATCTGTAGCCATCAATTAATCTTCATTACCCTAATTGCACACATCAATACAAAGAAAGCAACAAATGAAAATAAAAGAGTTGTTTTTGGTTTGAAAATAGGTAAACCAAACAAAGATGAAAAACAACTGAGTTATTGATGTCTCTGTCTGAACTCCTCTGAAGTATGAACAGAACTGTGACCCGATCACCCGAACATGAATGTCCAAGGCTTTTGGATTGACCTTTGATCTAACTATCTACAAAGTTGCTATTTCCCCATCCAGTTTTGCTAATTCTCACCTCAAACTTCCTAGAGTTTATTTTAACTCACACTCGTAGAACCAACGTGACTTAACTCAAGTTGATATCTAATGTGAATTAACTCACGTTGATCTATAACGTGAATTGGTTTTAAGTAAACTAACAAACCATCAAATCTTGAGAGGGATGCTGTTTTTTTAAACCCATAAACATGTATTTTGTAGAATATGTAACGTTCATTTATTCATTCACGATACCTTAAGTTAAATTTTTAAAAAATATTCGCTGCATTTTTTAAAAACAATCATTTGCTAACTTTTTTAAAAACATGATCCAAAATAAATCATAACTTAAAAATACACAAATACACAAAATTTATTTGGTTTTAATTTCATCTCCGTTGAAACCGGGCAATAAAGAAAGTGTTGTGTTACATTACATTCTTCTTAAGAATGTTCTATCATCATCATGTTGGGTTTAAATTAAATTTATGGTAGTTTGTCGAAAATGTTGCATTGAAGTGTCTTATACTTAGTGTAAAAATTTGCTAGTCTCTTTGAAAACTCAAAAGAATGAAGAAAACACATCACATATATTCTACTCAATCAACTATATAGGTTCTCATATCAAAATTCCTTCATATAAAATGAGTAGTGACAAACATGAATGCATTCTAATACATTCTTTTGAACTTAATCATACTGCCTTGTTAACTAACAAGTTTCAATTGATAGAGGAGCATGATCAAGCTCAAAAAATCATCTTAGAAATGCATTCTCGTTCATCACACCTATATAGTTGATTCGGTAGAATTTAAAATATGCTCTCTTCATTCTTTTGAGTTTTCAAAGAGACTTACAAACCTTTACGCTAAGTATAAGATATTTCAATGTCATCATCTTCAACAAACTAACAAGAATTAAACTAAAATACAACAAAATAATGACACAACATAATAATACTAGCTAAACATCTTAATGTGGCCGAATCAAACTCTTGAGAATATCTTCAGGTGATCTCAGCAACGATTGCAGTTCGTGTATATATAAGCAAGTACCATCCCTCCCCAGAATCACGTGTGCACCCCGTATAAATCCTGCATCCCCTTCATCCATATCACATTAACATGTTTGTTGTTCTTGTTGGCGAAAATGGTGACACAAACCAAGGACAACAAAAACGCCTTAATGCAGTACTCCCTAGTCTTACAGAACTCCTCATCCTCTCCCTCCTCATCAGTTGGGTCCTCTAACTGATTGCACTTATTAAGGAGCCTATCGTACAACTTCTTCAGGTTAGGAATACTAATATTCGCACCCCACTGCGTTTGTGTCTTCTCATTAGCTTCCTCCTCTCTTAAACCCAGCTTAGTCTGCGACAACTCAATACCCAACCCGTAACTGCAGTCGTTGTAGTGCATGAGCCTCCCTTCGATGGGGATGTGTATAAGACACGCCACATCATCGAGTGTGTCAGTCATCTTCCTAACATGAAAATGAAAGATACTGGTCTCCTGATGTCACCTCTATGACAAAGCGGTGATGAGGGCAGTCCGATGCTGGAGTACCCATTCTAAAGGAGGGGGCAAGACTAGATCCATTCGCAAAATTTGCTCCCGAATTCGTACTCTTGGGTTTTGAAACACAGTGGTTACATGTTATGCTTGTGTTGTTTCTATAACAGAACGTTACATGAGTTAAGCCATGTTGGCTACCAAGCGCGAGTTAACCCATGTAGGGGTTATTTTTGAAAGAATGGGGAGGGAATGAGCAAAACTCATTGAAAAAAAAGAAACAATTTTCAACTATTTAAGGCCTTCAGATCTCCTTATCAAGTTGGACAAAAAAAAACAGATAAAATAAGTTCCAACAATTTTTATATAAAATATTTTCATAAGCTATTCTTAACCGTTTATGAAAATAAGCTGAAAAAAATATTTAAATATGTCATAAGTTGTTTATTTTAGCTGTCCAAATGTTTATATTAGTATATAAATCCAAATATCTCAAACGAAAAAAGGCCTTAGATCATAGTAGGTTAAATTATGTTGTCCCTTAACTATTTAATTAGTATCGTTTTGGTCTTTTAATTAAAATTTGATTTATTTTGATATCTTAACTTCTCTCCGTTACACATTTTGGTCATTTTCCGTTAGTTTTAATTCAAAAACGTTAGGTTTTCTTCATTTTTTCTGGAGTTTTCTCAGATTTTTTGTTGTTGAAGGTTGATGGAGATGGTATGAAGATGAAGAAGAGGAAGAAGATGAAGAAAACCTAATGTTTTTGAATTAAAACTAACGGAAACGACCAAAATATGTAAGGAGGGAAAGTTAAGATACCAAAATAAATCAAATTTTAATTAAGGGACCAAAACGATACTAATTAAATAGTTAAGGGACCAAAAATGCAATTTAACCGATTATGGTATTTGTTTAGTCTAGCTTTTGTCGATTCCTCTTGATAAACGTGTATAGTTAGACGGTAACAATTCAATTTGATTTACTTTTTAGTCAAAAATATTCAAACTAACCAAATCAACATCTGGTTGGGTTGATTCCGTTTTCAATGGTTTTGAAAGTGGAACTGAACTGAACTAAATAAATGATACGTGATTGATCGATTCGCCTGAAAATGCAATTAAACATAACTTTTTCTTAGCCTTACCAAAATATTATTAAGGATTGAACATATTTAGAAGTACTGCATCTGCATACTTTAAATTTTCAACTTACACAGAGGCACAAAATAGTTAAAAGAAATATTTATTTGACAAATGGTAAAAATAATTAAATAAAAAACTAGTTAATTATGATAGATAATGAAAAGTTTAATATCTATATATTTCCACCGAAGTAATGAAAATTAAGAAATGTAAAACATAGTAAACTTAATAAGCATGTATAAATATTGTTTTTTTTTTTTTTTGAAGTAAGCATGTATAAATATTGTTGGTTTCATGTTTTGGTGTGAATGTGTTACTAAAAAGGGCAGCGGTTATGATGCATAAATAAATCTTTATGTACCCTGCATAAATCTAGAATTGGTTTTGGAGTACAACTCACTGAAATGAGTCCTTAGTTGTTTTACCTGCTGAAAACCATTAAATACATCTAATGATTTTAGAGTACAACTCACAGAAACCATTTCTGGATTTATGCAGAGTGCATAAGGATTTCCTTATGCACCATAACCGCATCCAGTAAAAACGTTAGACATGAGCTACATCAAAGTGTGCTTAATAAGCTTAGTGTGTGTGTGTATCTATATATATATATATATATATATATATATATATCAAAACAGGGTCGATGAAAGCAAACTTAGATTCTGGGGAGTTCAAAACAGGGTCGATGAAAGCAAACTTAGATTCTGGGGTACAAACAAAACAGTTTCGGTAAAAGCAAACATAATCCATAATATGTTATGATCAAATACAGGTAAAGCATCTAAAAATAAGTCTAATTCAGTTGTTAAATAAAATATAATTTGAAAAGTTAGTATAGTAAAGAAGAAGTTATAACAAAACATTTTATTTCATAAAATTTACTTACAATAGTAGAAGTAGGCAAGGCAAGATTCTTCAGTGTTTGATTCTGAAAATTTTTGCATGCCTATTACATACACAAAAGATCCTTTTATAACCCAAGGATCTGAACCGGACTTTAAAAATAAAAACTTAAGACTATAAATCTTACAAGTCCGAGCTATTATTACAACAAGCCAAAACTAAAAAGATAACATGACATAAAGTATAAAGTATAAAGTAATAAAATAAAAGTTACAAAAGATAACATGACATAAAGTAATGATAACATTATTTTCAAATAATTCCAAAATATAGGTCCACCACGAACAGTAATCTAGAGGTCTTGGATTCCATAGCAGTCATCTTCATTTTCTGCTGCGCTGGTAATGCTAGTACTTTCATTATCAGACAGGACTGACATAGCATCCTTCACTTTTTCTAAAAATTCTTGAGGGTCGGTAATCTTCTGAAGTGACTCTAATAGCTTAGGATGAAGAGTTGAGAAATTATTAATATCAGCTGAGGGTAAAGCCTTGGATGATTGGCAAAGATTTGGATTTGCCTTGAACCAAGCATTTAATCTTTCTGCAGAGAGTAATTGCGGATTAAACTTACTCCACCATTTGACAGAGTATCTTTTTACTAACTGTAATGGAGTTGCCTCTTCCCATAAAGGTTCAGAAGAGAAAGTCCAAGAGGTAATCCAAGTGATCCCAAATATTGCGCAAAAACTAAGTAAGGCTTTATGCTGAGGACATGAAGTAGTTTCATTGAATACTTTAAAAGCGTCAAAAGCATAATCCGGTAATATGTCCAAAATTGGTCCAATGGTGTAGAACTATTCAATGAACCAGGATGGAAAATTAATTGAAATATTTTTATTAAACCAAATAAACCATGTGTGATTATAAGGTTCAATATCTAACAAATGGTACCATGCTTTTATATAATCAAAATAATTGTAACATTGGGGAACGAAGGTTCTGCTGAGAGACTTTACTTTAAAAGGGGGTTGACCCCAATCTGATGGAGTTAAGACCTTGTTAATCTTAAATTTTGAAAAAGTAATTCTTAATGGATCTTTAGTATCATAATTATGCGTAAGGGTTATTGAATCTGTATCAACTAAAATAAATTCATAGAATCTTCTTGTTTTTTGAAGATTTGAATCTTCTGGTAGGAAGAAAAACCCAGGAGGTAGTATTTTTGATACTGTTTGAATTAATGAGGCATTTGGTTGGCAATAAAGACTTTCTAATGGTATAATGGGTACAATTTGATTTTTAGTAATGAAGGTGGATTTTGGGGTAGTCTCTGGAGGAGAGTAATAGGCTAATTTTGTAGGACGAGGCTTTAATGTAGAGGGACTTGCTAGATGTGCGGTAAACTGCAAAGGGGTAACCAGAGCAGGTCTGATTCCAGATAAAGGTCTAAGTCTTGAAGATGTAATAGGTTGAGGACTGGTCACCAACTTATTCAGGTAATTGGAGGATCCTAATGTTTTTTCTGTGGAACTTGATGAACTTAATACTAGTGTTTTATCTGTGACTTTCTTTGGACCATAATTGTCTCGAGGATCAGGAGCGTCACTCATTTTTGCCCTGTAGAAATTCCCTTGTCAAAAAGTCTGGTAAGGAATTTTTAATTCCTGATATATGCTCAATTTCAAAATCGAAACATGAGAGTAATGCTTGCCATCTTGCGAATATATGTTTAGAAACTAAGTTTTTAACATCTTTTTGTAAAACACTGGTTGCAGCTTTACAATCAGTTTTTAATAAAAATGGTTTTAAAAACAAATCATCTTGAAATTTAGTAATACATAAAACAATGGCTAAAATTTCTTTTTTAATAGTACTATAATTTAGTTGGGCCGGGTTCCAAGTTCCAGAGTAAAATCTGACAACTTGTTCCTTATTTGATCCCGGAAGTAATTGTTTTAAAATTCCTCCAAACCCAATATCAGAGGCATCAGTTTCCACTATTAAGTTGGCTGTAGGATCTGGTATTCCTAAGCAAGGTAATCTCTTAACTATCTCTTTTAGTTTTAAAATACTCTGAGTCATAGTAATGTCCCAAGGAGGTGGATTTTTCCTAAGTCGTTTAAACAAAGGAATACATATTGTTCTTAGGTTAGGAATAAAGTCGGAAACATAATTGATACATCCCAAAAACCTTTGTAATTGAGTTTTATCTTTTAACTCGTTTGGAAACTTGCTAACAAACTCTAAAGACCTACTAATTGGGGTATACATCCCTTGAGTTATATCAAAGCCTAAAAATCTAATTTTTGACTGATAAATTTTTAATTTCTTTTCAGATAAAACCAACCCATTATTCTTAATAATTTGATAAAACAATTCCATATGGTGAAAGTGTTGATTAATAGAGTCTGAGAAGACTAATATGTCGTCTAAATAGACAATAGTAAAATCTGTATAATCATTAAATATTGTATTCATAATATTTTGAAATTCTGAAGGGGCATTTTTTAATCCTAACGGCATAACATTCCATTCGTAATGGCCAAAAGGCACAACAAAGGCCGTTTTGTATTTATCTTTTTCTTCTAACTGAATTTGATAGTATCCGGATTTTAAATCGAATTTAGAATAAATACTTTTGTTGTGTAATCTGTTAATTAAATCTTTTTTATTGGGTATAGGATACCTAATCCATTTTAATGCTTTGTTTAAGGGTTTGTAGTTTATCACTAATCGAGGACTTCCTCTTTCTAATTCCGAAGCATTAATTACATAAAAAGCTGAACAGCTCCAAGAAGATTTACTAGGTCTAATTAGTCCTTTATTTAAATAATCTTGTATTTCCTTTTTGCAATAGTCTAAATGTTCTTTATTCATTTGTATTGGCCGAGCTTTGGTTGGTATATTTATTTCTCTAAAATCTGGTTCATAAGGTAAAGACACAGTGTGCACTTTTCTTTTCCAGAACGCATTGGGCTGTTCTGAACAAAGATCTGATTTAAATTTTTCTAATATATGGCTAATTTTTTCTTTAATGATAGGACTCTCTAATTGTTCTTCTATTCTTTTAAAATGTATTTCTTTATTTATAAAATTAATTTGTTTTTTCTTTTTATTTATTAAATTAATTCGAGATATAGCTCTTTCTTGTATAGAGTTTAAATCTCTAATTTTTGGTTTGTCTAAAAATTCAAAATTAATTTCTCTTTCTAATACTGTGGTAGTTATACCATTTTCACTAACCTTAAATGGGTAAAGTAATGTTAAGAAAGGTGTTCCTAAAATAATTTCTTCAGTAATATTTTTTACTAATAGAAAGGAGGTTACATAACATATCCTATCTTTACAAACTTTAGCGTTAGATAATTTATATGAAACTTGTAATCTATTACCATTAGCTCCTCGTAATGATTCTTTAGTCTTTTCATAAAATTGGGTAGGTATTAATCCTTCTTGTATACAATTTAAATCTGCCCCAGAATCTACTAGAGCCGTAAACTCGTAAGTTGAATCTTTAATTATTAATTTAATTCTTGTATACCATTTATGTGATATCAATTTTTCTATTTTATTAATATATGTATCTTCTTCTTTTTCTTTACTAGTAGAAGGTAGAGAAATAGCCTTTTTCAACCTATTTTGTCCTTGGATAATCATAGTTCCCTCTAATTCTAGCATTTTAACTTCCATCTCATCATCTTTAGTTTTTAAAGATTGAATTTCTTTTTTAAGGATCTTAATTTCTTCTTGCAAATCTTTTAAAGTTATAGGATTTTGAGCGGGTTTTTTGAAGAGTTCCATTACATCCTTAAATTCTACTTTATGTAGTTCTCTTTTTTCTACTTCATTATCGTCTATAATGTTTTTAATCTGCCTCATGAAAGCTTGTTTACTTTCAGATTCTTCCATCTTATCTAATATTCCTATTAATGTATTAGCTTGATAATTAGTTAAAACATTAATGCTTTTAATACAATTATTGCAATTACAAAACTCTAACCCTAAACACTCATCTAACTCTTCTTCACTAAATTCACTTGATTCTACTAAGTGATTAATATCTTCTACCTCTGATTCACTAGATGACGAATATTCATCTTCTGATACTAACATTATGTTTTCTAAGGTATGAATTAAATTTTGTTTTAATTCTTCTGATATATTTAAATCACTAATTCTTTGTATTTTTTCTCTAACTTTGCAGTCATTTGCATAATGACCAAATCTACCGCACTTGTAGCATTTAATGTCTTTATTTTTATTGCTATGTTTTTGGTAGGGTCTTTTAGTATTCTTTTTTCTTGGATTCTTATAATATTTTTTACTTTCTTGAGGGTTCTCTTTCTGGTAATTCTTTTTCTTATAATATTTGCTAGAACTCTTATTATGCTTACTAAAAGTTTTCTTCTTACTTTTAGGGTTACTAGGAGCTCGTATGGGGGTAGCACCATATTGCTCACAGAAAGATCCCATCTCCCTTTTATTGTTTAATTTTTCATTCTTTATTTTATTCTGTAATTTGTAATCGGTACAAATTTGTAATCCTGTTTCAACAATATAATTAGATATTTCTCCCATTGTTAATGAATTAAAAGGTATCTCTCCATTGTAGTTTTGTCTAATATTACTCTTGACTTTGTCCGCAAATAATCTAGGTAAACCACTAATAAACCTTTCTTTCCAATATATTGCTGCCCCATCTGGACGCAGACATAATTTTGATAAAAACATATCTTTATACCAACGGTAATCTGACATGGTAGGGCAATATAAGTTTAGTAATTGTTCTGACGCCCTTTGTTGTAATTTCAAAGGTTCTCCTATGAAGAATTTAGTTATTGCGTATAATAAAGTTGTAACGCAGATTTCTTCATTAGTTTCAGTTTTAATAGCAGAATCAATTCTTAATTTATCTTCGTCACTAAGGATATTATCCCACCAACCTTTTAATTGACCTGTAAATCCCATTACTAGCATATCTTTTGTTTTTCTATCGGAATTCTTTTTGATTTTAAAGGCAGTTGCTGCCATTGTCATATTTTGAATAATATTTAATATATGCTGCTCTGACGCACCATCTATATTCCATTCTATAATACAGTCTCCTGAGTAACTATCTCCTATAAAACTATTCCTTTCTTCAAACTGAACATCAGCAAAAGAAGGCCTAGGATAATAGTTTCTAGTCTTAGGTCGCGGAGGTTTATCAATTCGAGAAATAATATTTTCTTCTTCTTCAAAAGATAATGTATTAATTTTTACTTCTGATGTGGATCCTATATTTAAGACTTTTAGTCTGTCAGCCAATTCATCTAATTTTTGTTGTGGATTATATCCTAAAGTTAAATCTTTAATTTCTTTGTCTGTGGGAATATTATAATGATAAATTGGTCTAGTAGGATCAGGTATTTTTACCTTTAACGTGTCAGGTAATAGTTGTTCAACTCTATCTAATTGTTGAGACATAGTATGTAAGATTTGATTAGTATAATTCAATTGACTATGAATATTATTAGAATCTTTTCTTTGTTCAGACGGGTTACTTATGGCCTTAAAAGGCGAGGCTTCTATTTCTATATTTTCTCTAGAGGGTATAATTTTTATAGCTTCCAAAGGAGGGTGAATAGATTCAATTATTTCTTTTTTAGAAGTTTTCCATTTAATGCTCATCCTAGTTTTAGTATTTAAAAATAATTTTTTAGCAAAGGGATTTAATATGTTATTATCTAAACAATATAATTCGAACCAGATGAAAAAGTAAATATTAATCTCCTGATGTTCTAAAAATTCATAAAATAATTTCAAGTATAAGTCTCTTTCTGATGTAGAAAAGTTATCAAAGTACCATCTACGTTTTTCTTTATTATAATCTGATAAGAATTCTTCTTTAATCCAAATTTTATCAATTTCAAAAGGTTCTTCCTTATTAATCATATTTAATACTTGTGATTCAGTTGGCGAAGGAGACCTACTAATTCTTTCTTGATAAATAGGTCTTGGTATCGTTGGAGTAAAATTTACTCCTGCTAAGTTTAATCTGATTGTAGAATCTACTGAATGTCTAGCAGAGGAAGGTCCTATGCTAGGACTCTGATTGTACCTATAAGATTGACTCCTATTCATTCTTATTCTAATATTTCCATCTTGGTCAGTAATAATATCTCTTATAGATCTTGATTCTAGTTTCTCTGGTTGAGTAGCATTTTCTATTATCCATTCTTCTGGAATTTTTTCTTTTAATTCAGAGATGGTTAATATTTTAGGGGTAATTATATTAGATTTCCTAAGATTAGCTTCTATAACACATGTTTCATTTCTAGGTGTAGATCTTAAGGATTTATAATTATAATTAACATTTGTAACTTTATAGGTTATCCTAGTAATGATGTCTACATTAGATATTCCTTCAGTAAAATTATCATTTTGATGTTGAACGCAAATGACCAAAGATGAACTAGTAACTTCATCTCCTAAACTCATCGAATAATTAGGATAACAATTGAAATAAACGGGACCATCATTAAGATTAGATTCTAACATGGCTATCACAGAGTCATGAAAGTCTCTAATTCTAGAATCTCTTAGAATTAGTAATATTGGTGAGTTTAAACCTAATTTATGTAATGGTTTTACAGCCACTTGGACTAAGCCTAAGTGAATGTATCTAAATCCATTTTTATAATGTTGATCTAATAATTTTTTATCTAATAGCGTAAATGTTTCTTGCTTATTTTTAACATTTCTAGCTTGTTCTATTGTATGAATGATTTTTTGACTTTTAAAATCAAAAGTACTCATTTTATATATTTCGTTTAACTTAATTTCTGGCATGTTCCAGTTTATTAATTTATTTTCTATTTCTTGTACTTCTAATTCTTGATTTTGAAAATTATCTTGATTTAAAGTTGTTTCAGTTTCGGAGGAAGTAGGTGGAACTAAAGTTCTATTAGATCTACTACTTCTACTGCTAAAACTGTTCCAAGCCCTATTCAGTAACCGAGACATCTTTGATCTAAGTTCACTTTTAAAGTTAAAATTGAATGACTCTAAACTTACTTTACTATGTGACTCTCTTCTCCCCCTTATTTTTGTTTGAGTTCTAAAGAAAAATACAACTAGGCTAAACCAACGGTTTCACTGCCCTATCTGCGGGTCTTACTACCTGGACCACCCAGCTATTCAGCATTCTTCTTACAAAACTGGTCAACACTCAGGGTTGCGGGTTGAGTCAAAAGTAAAATAATTTAAAGTGTGAACAATTAAAACTTTTAAAATTACTTAATTCAAAGGAGTCTCAGAACCAAGCAGGCTCTGATACCAGTTCAAAACAGGGTCGATGAAAGCAAACTTAGATTCTGGGGAGTTCAAAACAGGGTCGATAAAATATATATATATATATATATATATATATATATATATATATATATATTTTAAAGGATAAGCTTAGTAAATATGTTGGTTTTGTTTATCGGTCATTGGATTTTAAAATTGAAAGCTAAGAATCCAACCAATATGTAGTTTTTAAGGATTCAATTTTCCTTCCGTTTCATAATGAGTGTCATTTTAGGTAAAAGAAAATTGTTTTAAAATGAGTGTCACTTTATATTTTTAATACAACTTTAATTTTTTTCTTTTCAACTTTATCCTCAATAAATACTCCAACTTTTCTCTCGCACAATTTTTAATGCAACTATAAATTTGTCTTTTTCTTTGACAGTTTAGTAAAAATGTTATATCTAATGATTATCTCATTTCATTTCTTAATTTGTGTGCAATTAACTAAAACGACACTAATTTTAAAACAGAGGGAGTATTGAAAACTGAGAACTGTACCAATCTAATTCATTTTCCAAGGATATTTTTCACTTGAACCAATCTAATTTAGTTTCCAAGTTTTTTTTTAGGGACCATCAACTAAAAGTGGATGAGCTAGTGAGAATTGATCACATGTTTTATTCATTTAGCCAAATCGTTGATGATCTTCCCATACTTTAAACTGCAGCCATCAACACCAATCTATAGGGTCTGTCTTAAATTCTACAGGATGAGGGCAAACCGAAAAAACCAACTTAGTTGCTTTCATGTGTCATTTTTATATTTTATAACTGCTTTACTTTCTTTTTATTTTTTAAACTAAAGCTTTACTTGTTTCTTTGTCCAGAACAAATTTGAAAAGTAAGTAAGAGACTCATATTTCGATTTCCAAATTGATATACTTTTTTGCATATAATCTCAGCCCAATTATACATAACAAAAAAAAAATTGAGGAATAATTACAATTAACATGACTATAGTCTATACATAAGCCATAACAAATTAATTTACCAACCCCATCTCATAACTATCTATCCAAGTTGAATTGTAGGCATGTTCCTCCATATCAAACCCATCATCACAAACCATAAAATGACCAACCATCACATCTTTCTCATCTCCAAAAGAGTCTATGGGCTCCCAACTTGCATCATCAACTTGAAAGGATGGTATCAAATCCATATCCACCCATTCAACTCCAAAGTCATGTCCCTCCTCCATCACTTGTCCTATGTTCCATAACTCACTATAATCTTGTTCAAAATTACTCTTCAATTGTGATCCTAAACATGTTGAATTATCATGGCCACCCATCTTGTTTTCACTTATTTCAGCCTCAAAAGATCTTATTAAACTATCTAACCTTTCATCATTACTCTCATCACATGGTAACTCTTCCATTAGTGACATGAGAAAATCACCCTTGATTTCCACATCATAAGCAAAATTTTCACAAACTTGGGAAGCCATTTTGACACAATTAATTAAAATGGTTTAATTTGTTATGACTTTGAAGAAGAAGAAAAGATGAACAATAGTAAAGAGAATAGAGAAAAAGGCTTAAGTTCGATGAATTGATTGTATAAAGAAGTTTGAGTATTATATAGGCACTCATGAGGTGGCACATCTCTTCAAGAAGGGGACATTACACCCATCATGACCCAAACAGTCATGTGCACTCAAAAATAATTATATGGATATGGGTGATCATGTTGCATAACAAATTAGCAATATGGTATAAAATAATAGTGGTGCAATAATAGATAAGGAAATATATTATGTACGTGTTCTCTGGCAATAAGGATGGTTCGAAGTGAGCGAGATATTGTGGAAATCGTAGAATCTGACCCCAATACCTCAATTGAATGTGGGTGGGACAAGGAAACATGAAAAAACATAGCTTTCACTGACTCAAATAACGTCAAGTTGCAATAACAAAAAACGGAATAGTCTAAAAAATAATATGGCAATAATTAAGTTCCCTAAAAAAATGCCAATAATGAATGAATGAACGAGTTTTTAAGGAATCTATAGACTATAGGTGTTAATATTTTAAGGTAAAACTTAAAGTGTGTTTGGATGAAGAGTTTAGAAAGGGAGAAAGAGTTAACTTTCGTAGAATCTGACCCCAATACCTCAATTGAATGTGGGTGGGACAAGGAAACATGAAAAAGCATAGCTTTCACTGACTCAAATAACGTCAAGTTGCAATAACAAAAAACGGAATAGTCTAAAAAATAATATGGCAATAATTAAGTTCCCTAAAAAAATGCCAATAATGAATGAATGAACTAGTTTTTAAGGAATCTATAGACTATAGGTGTTAATATTTTAAGGTAAAACTTAAAAGTGTGTTTGGATGAAGAGTTTAGAAGGAGAGAAAGAGTTAACTTTCGTAGAATCTGACCCCAATACCTCAATTGAATGTGGGTGGGACAAGGAAACATGAAAAAGCATAGCTTTCACTGACTCAAATAACGTCAAGTTGCAATAACAAAAAACGGAATAGTCTAAAAAATAATATGGCAATAATTAAGTTCCCTAAAAAAATGCCAATAATGAATGAATGAACTAGTTTTTAAGGAATCTATAGACTATAGGTGTTAATATTTTAAGGTAAAACTTAAAAGTGTGTTTGGATGAAGAGTTTAGAAGGGGAGAAAGAGTTAACTTTCGTTTTTAAATTATGGAAACTATGAAATATTTTTTGAAAAATTAAAATAATAACATGATAAACGATAATATAATACTTCAATCACACTTAAATTATCAACGTGCCGGTCTTAAGATATTATTAATTTATAATTTTACCAACCTTAATCGTGTGAGAGTGGATTTTTTTACAAAGTTTGTGTTTGAGAAAGGGTGAGATGTTGAAAGCGAATTAAAGAGAAAATAGTAACATGAAAGCAAATAGTATAGGATATCGGCAAAGTCTATTATGGTCGCAAAAATAAATGAATAGTGTTTAGACACACATATTAAAAGATTTTTTTTAACAGTCAAAAGAAAATTGTTAATAAAATGATTTAGTCTTTTAAAAAAAAGGTGTTTTATGTATGTGTAATCAAACACTATTCATTTATGTTTGTGCCCATGTAAGAATGCCTTGATAGGATACTAGTGGTACGTGTTCGGGTTGAGTTGATAGAGGTACATGTGTGTAACTACTTTAGTTATAACTGGGTTGAAGATTTTATTTGGTATGAATTTTTCAATATTGATGTGCTCTTTCACTTGTCTTTTATAATATTTGATTTCATTTGAAGTTTATTGAAACAACTAATGACTAGTTTCTTGTACATATTTTCTATTAGAAGTTATATGCATTTGATGATCAAGACACACACGCACATATGGATGCGCAAGAAAAATGATAGGTTGACATTCTTTTAGCTCGTATATCTTTGTATTACTTTGAAAAATGTCAGTTAATTAAATATATATAGTATGTGTGACCACATTTTTCAGTTGCGTGACCACTATGTTTTCCAGAATTTAGAATTTGTCCATCTTTAAGCGTGAAAAGATCGCAGCTTATAAAGTTGTTTATGACGAAATGCAAGATATGGTACAACGAAATGCAAATGGTCTGTGTGATCATTTTTCAGTTTCTAAAAAATTTGGACACACAGAGTGGCGGAGCCAGGAATTTTATAGAGCCTGGGCAAAAATTTTATCGCAAAACGTTACTTCCTTTCTACGAATAATTTCACATTTCCTACAGATAATTTCACATTTCTTGCGGATAATTTCACATTTCCTGCGAATATATCTTTCCTGCGGATCCTAAAATCCTAAGGTATTACCTCACCTAGGAACCTAAATCCTTGGCAAAATCTGCAGGATATGTATTTCCTGCGGAATTTACACAAAAATCCGTAGGAAAAGCTAAAAGTTTTAGTAATGGCTGGGCTTGCTACAAAGAAAATTGGAGCTGAGCCTGGGCTGGTAGGGGTGTTCGCGGTGCGGTTTGGTTCGGTTTTGAGCATAAAAGTCATCCAAACCGCGAGATAAAATAACAAGTGGTTTGGTTTGGTTCGGTTGATTTTTAAAAAGTCATCCAAACCAAACCAAACCAAACCAAACCATTGCGGTTTGGATTGGTTCGGTTTGTGCGGTTTATCGCGAGATAAAAAAAATTACATTAACTCTAATATTGTCAACTTGTTACAAAATAAACATAGGACATTTTATTTTGATGTTTATATGATAAAATATTAGGTAAAACTTATATGAAAATAGGTAAAATTAAGAAGAAACATAAGCATGAAACAAATTATTGGGAAGAAAAGGAAACAAATTCATCACTGAAAATGAATTGAAAGAGATGAAAAGGAATTAGAATCGAACCTGATGGTGCAATAATGAAATAATCGAATCAAAAGAGATTATTATTGGGCTATGTAATTGGGCTAGTACATGTTTAAGTAATATTCATTATTCTTGCGGTTTGGTTTGGTTCGGTTGCTGAGATGCAAACCGCAAACCAAACCGTGCGGTTCAATGCAAAAGTCATCCGAATTCATCCGAACCAAGTGCGGTTTTTTGCGGTTTCGGTTTGGATTGGGTTGGTTTGCGGTTTTTCTATTGGGTTGGTTCGGTTTTGAACACCCCTATGGGCTGGTGTCCATGCTAGCTGGGGGGTGGCTCCGCCTACAAGCCATATATTTGGTTAACTGAAATTTTCCAGAGTGGTACAAAGGTGTACAATTTAATAATGGTCAACCTATCATTGCTCGATGCGCAAAGGCACAACAGACACGTGCAACACACACAAAATAGGACACCATATTCATAATTCGCACAAGACACTCAAAATTCCAAGGACAACCCCGAGTCTTCTTAATTAAAAGGCAAAATTATTCTCTCGTCCCTTCCTTAATTTCAGATAACGACTTTGTTCTTTATATTTTTTTCACATCATTTTTGTCATTTTGATCAATCTGCATATAAATTTCAACTTTCAAATATATGGTTTTATTTTGACACGAGCTCTTAGTATTTAAATCTACGGTCTTTCACTTATATTTCCATATGAAATTTAAATTTGATGCATGTAAATCCATATCAAGAAACTCATTATTAAACGAAATCATTATTAAAATTAAGTTAAGGAAAGACGAAAGTAGTTTTGCTTAATTAAAATCCATATGCTTTGTTAAAATTCATATGCCTTGTTTTTGTCACTACAAAATTGACATGTAATTAAGAGACTCATATTTTGATTTCCAATTTCATCAACTGTTTTTGCATATAATCTCAACCCAATTAGATATAGCAAAAACAAAAGTTTGACAATTAATTACAAAACATGACTATAGTTTATACATAAGCAATTGCAAATTAATGCACCAACCCAATCTCATAATTATCTTGCCTACAAGAATTGTAAGCATGTTCTTCCATATCAAACCCATCATCACAAAGCATTAAATGATCAACCATAACATCTTTCTCATCTCCAAAAGACTCTATAGCCTCCCGACTTCTATCATCAAATTGGAAGGATGACGTCAAATCCATATCCACCCATTCAACTCCAAAGTCAAGTCCCTTCATTATTTCTTCTATGTTCCATGATTCACTATAATCTTCAAAATTGCTCTTCAACTGTGATCCTATGCATGTTGCTGAATTATCATGGCCACCCATCTTGTTTTCACTTATTTCAGCCTCAAAAGATCTTATTAAACTATCTAACCTTTCATCATTACTCTCATCACATGGTAACTCTTCCATTAGTGACATGAGAAGATCATCCTTGATTTCCACACCATAAGCCAAAGTTTCACAAACTTGGGAAGCCATTTTGGTACAAATAATTAAAATGGTATACTTTGTTTATGACTTTGAAGAAGAGGAGAAAAAGGATGAACAATAATAGAGAGGAATAGAGAATAGCTAGAGAAAAAGGCTTAAGATGAATTGATTGTATGAGAGAATTTTGGGTTTTATATAGGCATTAATGAAGTGCCACGTCACTTCAAGAAGGGGACAAAACTTCCATCATGGCCTAAACAGTCATGTGCACATGAACATACAAAAACAATAAGTATATGATATGGGTGATCATGTTGCATATCAAATTAGCAATATGTCATAAATAATTTATTAAAGTTGTACAATAAGTTAGATAAAGAAATATGGAGGCATAATGTACGTGTGCTCTGGCAATAGGGACGGCTCAAAAGTAAGCAAGATATTGTGGAAATCATAGAATCTGACCTCAAAACCTCAATTGAGGGTTGGGTGGAACAAGTAAACATGAATAGACAAAACTTTTTTATTTTATTTTGATACGAAATGCAATCCCTTTATAATGAACCAAACATCAAGTTGAACATAAAGAAACTTAGATGAAATGGTAAATAAAAGATCTCTTCTAAGTTGTACAAAAAAAATCTCTTCTAACTTAACTTTCAAATTATTCTGTAGTTCTGTTGTACGCAAAAGAATATCCGATTATTAAAAAAAAGTCAAGTTGCAATTATAATAGCAAATCATGGAATCTAAATACTTTTACTAATATAAATAATAGTAATAGTAGAAAGGAAAGGGTTAATAATGATGATGATAATGATGAATGAGAAAGTCTATAGATGTTAATAATTTAGATTCAAACACATACAGGAAGCTTCTCACCAATTACCCGACAATAGTGTATTATTTTTCCAATTTGATAATAACCACACACAACAGGTAATATGATTTTGTTTATAATTTCTTAAAAAAAAAAAAACTATTTTGTTTATAATCATGAGTTTTTTGGTACCAAAGATAGATGTTATCATAATACTATGATTCCATTTTATAAACACTCTTACTTTTGTCACATAAAAAATGGTTAGTTTTTGTCAGAAAAATAAAATTTAAAAAAATGGTTACTGAATTTAAAGGTTCCAATTTATACGTCAATTTTTCTAAGAGCAAATAGTCACTTTAGTCCCTGATTTTGCATCTCGCTGTCACATAGGTCCCTGACTCAGGATTAAATACAAACAAATCTCTGACTCTACACTTCCATTATCACTTTAGTCCCTGCCGTTAAAAAAATATGTTAAGTTATGATGTGGCACGCTGACAAGGAGTATGACGTGCCAAAGAGACTAAAGTGAAAGTAAAAAATGGTCACTTTGGTCCCTGAATCGAAAATCAATATCCTCAATTTACTGTTAGATCCCTGATTGTATATACTTACTGTTAGCTAGGTCCCTGAATCAAAAATAAATATCATCAACTTACTGTTACGTCCCTAACTGTGTATACTTACTGTCAGTTAGGTCCCTAACAGTAAAAACGAAATTTCACTAAGATCCTTGGCAAGTTGTTAGTTTAAATCAATCAAATAAATTTTTTATGACATAATCAATAAATCAATCAAATAACATAATCAATATATTTTTTATGTCATTTGTGGTTATCACATTTATTCTCAATATTTTCTTATTTTTTAAAATTTAATTAGCGTAGATACTCGGTGATGTCTGGGTTAATTATTATAAACAAATTCTTGTGTATAAACACGTATATAAGTATGGTTTTTATATCATGTGCAAATTTGCACCTGTTATGAAGTTTAAAAAAATAAGTTTGCGTACACTTTTAGAAATTATCGTTTTTCCTGCGGATTTTCCGTGGAAATTATTCCGCAGAAATTTTTGAGGATTTTTGCTGCAGTTTTCTTTATTTAAACGAAATTTCCGACAGATAATTCTATCGTAGGAAAATCCACAGAAAATGGGTGCCTTTCATGCGGTTCTACTTGCGACACATCTTACTTGAAAATTCCACATGTATATCTGCGTTTTTCCTGGGGATCTTCATATTTTGTTTCCTGCAGATTCTTTTGCGGATTTGTTCTATTTATTTTTCCAAATTTAAAATTTGTAAAATTTTCAATTTCTTCATTTTTATTTATTAATAAATTAGATGCTGAATATGGAACCTATAATTTTAAATTTTGTCCATATCAAAACTTATGTAAATGAAATGTCAAACCATTTATGTATTAATATTTTTGTTTATGTATATTCAATGTTAAAAAAGTTTAAATAATATTAGAACACAAAATCCTCTAAAAAATATTGGAACAAGAATGTTTACTAAAATACTTGGACACAACATGTGGAGTAGGGACCTTCATTAATAATTTTTTTTAAGAAATGCTAGGATCATACATTCTATCACTCTTTTAACACATTCCAATCATAATTAAGTTTTTGACAATAATATAAATAGAAAAATTATACCTCTTACATTAATTAAAAAGGAACAGTCAAGTAAAGATTTAAAACCAAAACATATTCTCAGTAAGTTGGGTATGAAAAAAAGTGAATTGGCATAGAAAGGATTCAAAGGGTAAACAAATTACATTCAAATTTTAACTAATATATATCATTTATTTAAAAAAGTTTTACACATGCAACCGATAATGTGTTGTATTATTATATAATGAGTTAAAACACATGACTTGTTCCCCTTGAGCATATTTCAATTGGTAAGATATCCAAAAACCTACGTTGACAAAGGAAACAAAATTATACTTTGGATATGGACCATTTTTGTGTACATTAAATGTCTAGCAATTTATCATTGCAATTAAAGTTTTTTATAGACCCTAAAAATGTTTTATTTTTTTATTTTAAAAGACAAATGTTAATATGTTAATTGCTTTTTTTTTAAAAGATATACGTTAATTGTTATATTAGTTATTTTTTTGTCAGTATTTGAACCCTTGTATCTCTCATGTATTCTCACCTTCGTCATACTTTTGATGAGGTTAACGTCCTAGACCCACTTTTTATTTTTTTAATTAGTAAAATTCAATTGACAAAAATATTCTTCCATAAAAAATAGTTGATAGAGATAATTGAGTTTTTTTTATCTAAATAAAATGGTATACACTAACGATAGAAAGCGATTTACGATTACTTTTCTCTCCAAGTGAGAAGTAAACCTTTCCTCTCCAAGTGAGAAGTAAACCAACAAACAAATTTTAATTTTCATCAAACCCATGTCAGATTCAAAAAACCTCTCTTCAATTAATTTTTGACTCTGTAAACCTGTCCTTTCATCAAATTGCAACACTTTGATATTATTATTAGAAATACTTGTGTTTCCATCGAGTTGTTTCTATGGATCGATTCGAACGCTTAACTTTAGAGGAGGAAGAGGAGGACATCGTTGTAGATGAAGAAAACGGGGTGGAAGATGAGGAAAAGATCAATCCAAAACTATGTCTTGTTGGTCGATTCCTGACAAGAAGATCCATAAGGGTTCACATGATGAAGCTGAAGATGTCAGATATATGGAGTCCTGTCATGAAGGCCACGATCACAGTTGGCGAGAATGGGATATTGTTATTCCAGTTCTATCATCACCGAGACTTACACAAGGTTTTGAAGGGTGGTCCATGGTTCTTTGGAAAACACATGTTGATTCTCGGTACGATGGTCGGAGCGGAATCACCGCGGCTCAGGTTCCATTATATATGGTTCCTTTTTGGGTACAAGTTCATAATCTACCTACATGATTCATGTCAGAGAATACAGGCAAACAAATAGCGGGAGCCCTAGGTGATTTTTTGGAGTATGATACAAATAATAACTCACATGTTTGGAGGAAATGTAACACCCCGTTTCCCAAAATGATATAATAATATCCAAACATCAGAGTTAATCAACAATCAACGGAGTATTACATGCATAACTCAAAAATTATTTATTTAAATAGAAACATAAAACTATTTAAATAATCCTCCAAAACAACATCTTTATAAAATAGTCTGCAGCGGAATAATTATCATAAATTCATCTCAAAATTCTCATACATCAACATGTCTGGCACAAAGGCCTCACCATAACAAAAATGTTCTCCAACATATAACAAATATTTATTCAACAAATCTCCAACATAAATGATACATAAAGGAATGAAATTATAAAACATAGATCCCATCCCGTTACGTATCAGAGCCTACGACACAATGAGCCAACTCCTATCTATCCATCGCTACCTGCACTTGCCCACGAGGCGGCAATTCCAGCAGAAGGGGTGAGTTCACAAAACAAAGCAATATATATATATATATATATATATATATATATATATATATATATATAATTCATCAAGTTGTATTGAAAACAACATAAACAAGAACATTCCTCATCACCATAATCATCAACAATCTTCATAAATAATTCAACAAATAATATTTAGGTTCACCTCAAATAACAACACCGACAACAACGCCACTTGTGGTGACACCTCACCAACAACAACTCACACCTTAACTTCTAATGCAAGACTTCATTAACGACTAATGCATTATGCAAATGTGGTACCAACTACGCGCGTTGAGTGCTAAACACTCCGGGGCATAAGCCCCCACCAAAATGGATGGTTAAAGCATCCCAGGGCATAAGCCCTCACCAAAGTGAATGACTAGCATTCCAGGGCATAAGCCCTCACCTGTTGAATGTATAAACATTCCGGGGCATGAGCCCCCACCAATGCAAATGAGTTATGAGACTCAAGGAGTATATCTACATACAACCATACGACAAAATAGTGGTGCATTTTCACCATGCAACCAACAACAACACCAACTAGGACACCTCCCCAACTAGACTCAACCACACCACAACACCATGAACAATTGCAAACTCAACAATACACCGTATATAATTGTACATATATAAACATATATATTCCCACATATCAACAACAATAGCAACATATACATTACTCAATTACATTCATATCAAAGTCCAAAACATCCTTCAAAAGCAAACCAAGTTTGATCAATAAGACATAAGCTAAATACTCATAAAACACCTCCATTAAACCTCTAATACTTAAGTTTGAAGTTTGGGAACTAACCATAGGTTTTGGACTAACTTGGAATAAGTTATACTAAGTTTTCTTAAAGTTTTCCTCAAGACCCACTTGGAGTATTTTCATCATAACTCAAAATCCATAAAACATTTTCAAGTCAAACTAAAGCCATTAGAAAGCTAACTCAATTATCTACAACTTTTATGTTTACACAAAAAGCCAGTTCAGAACAGAAATGGGTGAAAAGACACAAGAACACAAAACAGAGAATGCTGTTTCACTGAAAATCGTACTACGATTTCAAGGCATCGTACTACGATGGAATGTGCTGAAAAAGTCATTTTTGCTACTGGAAAAATCGTACTACGATTTCCCAGCATCGTACTACGATGGAATGCGAACAGACCTACGGAAACAGACCAGTTTTCACCCAAAAAACCCAATTTTCAATCACCCAAACCCCAAATTGAATTACAACAATGTTTACAAGTTTTATTTGCAACACAACAACCAAAACAACTCAGAAACAAATCACAGAAACATCATCATCATCATATAATTCATCAATCATGGCATTTTCATATCTTTAACCCTAATCCAACAAAACCACCATTTTTCAATTCAATTCATGAAAGCATACATATATATATAGCAATTGAATCATAAACCCACCCTTACCTCAAATAAGCAAATTCTACAGCAAAAATGGCAGCTTCTCCCTTCCTAGTTCTTCCCCTTGGTTTCTCTCAAAAGCTATGTTCTGGTTTGTTTTTCTCTGATACGTACAAAATGTTTTTCCTTTCCTTACTGGTTTTCTCTTTCTCACCTTACCAAAACATAACCCCTTTTTTTTTCTCTTTACTCCCCCCACTAAATTCTATTAAATTTCTTCTTAATCCCTCCTTAATTCTATTAACTCTAATTAATCCCTTTTTATCAAATATTATTATTTTCTACTATTTCATAAAACACTACACATAAATATAACCAATAATATCACACCAAATATTTCATATATCAATTATAAATTCAGGTAAAATACACCAAGCACACCAAAATCAACTAAAAATCACCACAAACCACAAAAATAGAATTTAGAGTGTTACAACTCTCCCCAACTAAGAAAATTTCGTCCTCGAAATATTACCTTAAGCAACAAACAACTCAGGATAGGACTCTTGCATCTTGCTCTCCAACTCCCAAGTCAAACTCTCACCGGTTACGCCGCCCCAAACAACTCTAACCAGAGGTATTTCCTTGCCTCTCAACTGTTTCACCTTGCGATCATCAATCCTCAAAGGCAAAGTCTCAACAGTAAGATTATCTCTAACTTGCACATCATCTCTAGGAATAACATGCGAAGGATCAGCTACATACTTCCTCAACTGCGACACATGAAACACATCATGCAGGTTTGATAGATGCGGTGGCAATCCAATCCGATATGCCACGGTTCCAACTCTCTCGGAAATCTGATAAGGACCAATGAACTTTGGAGTCAACTTCTTCGACTTCAATGCACGTCCTACACCCGTCATCGGAGTAACCCTCAAAAACACATGCTCACCCTCCTGAAACTCAAGGGCTTTCCTCCTTTTGTCATGATAACTTTTCTGACGATCTTGAGATGCCTTCATCTTTTCTCTTATCATCTTGACCTTTTCCGTAGTCTGCTGCACTAACTCAGGTCCTAACACAATACTTTCACCCGACTCAAACCAACATAGAGGAGTTCTACACCTTCGACCATACAAAGCTTCGAACGGTGCCATACCAATACTTGAATGGTAACTATTGTTATAAGTAAACTCTATCAACGGCAAGTGGCTGTCCCAAGCTCCACCCTGCTCGAGTACACTCACCCTCAACAAATCCTCCAAGGATTGGATAGTTCTCTCCGACTGACCATCTGTCTGCGGATGATAAGCCGAACTCAATCTCAACTTCGAACCCAATGCATCTTGCAAGCTCTTCCAAAACCTTGAAGTAAACCTCGGATCTCTATCCGACACAATACTAGATGGAACACCATGCAACTTCACAATGTCACGGATATAAATCTCCGCCAACTGAGCTACCGGATAAGTAATATTAATTGGAATAAAGTGCGCCGACTTAGTCAATCTATCAACAACAACCCAAATGGCATCATGCCCTCTTGGAGTATTCGGCAAACTCGTCACAAAATCCATCGAAATGCTATCCCACTTCCACTCGGGCACATCTAACGGGGTCAACAGCCCTGCAGGCTTCTGATGTTCAACCTTGGACTTCTGGCAAGTCAAACACGCATACACAAATTGCGCAACATCCCTCTTCAAACCGGACCACCAAAATAATTTCTTCAAGTCATGATACATTTTTGTAGCTCCAGGATGAATACTCAAACTACTCTTATGACTTTCTTCTAAGATTAACTTCTTCAAACCCTCATCATCCGGAATACAAATCCTTCCTCTAAATCTCAACACACCTTGTTCATCAACCTTGAAGTCACCAACTACATTCTGATCACTAGCAGTCATCAAATCAACGAACTTAACATCTAGCTTCTGTGCCTCTTTGATACTACTCAAGAAATCACTATTAATCTTTAACATGCCCAACTTCACACTCTGAAGCGACCTTTCACAAACAAGACTCAAGTCCCGAAATTGTTCAAGCAACTCGAACTCTTTCACCATCAACGCCGACATATGCAATGTCTTTCTACTCAACGCATCAGCCACAACATTAGCTTTACCAGGATGGTAATTCAAGCCAAAATCATAATCCTTGAGTAACTCAAGCCACCTCCTCTGCCTCATGTTCAACTCCTTCTGATCAAACAGGTACTTTAAACTCTTGTGATCACTAAACACCTCGAATCTAGAACCGTACAAATAATGCCTCCAAATTTTCAACACAAACACCACGGCTGCCAACTCTAAATCATGCGTGGGATAATTCTTCTCATGCACTCTCAGCTGCCTAGAAGCATACGCGACCACCTTGCCATCTTGCATCAACACGCCACCCAAACCCAACTTAGATGCATCACAATAAACAACAAAAGGCTCTTCTGGCTTCGGCAAAATCAAAATAGGAGCAGTCGTCAATCTTTGCTTCAACTCATTGAAACTACTCTCACATTGAGCATCCCACACAAACGCTTTACCTTTACAAGTCAGCTGCGTCAAAGGAAGTGCCAACTTCGAAAATCCTTCAATAAATCTGCGGTAATAACCAGCCAACCCAAGAAAACTTCTCACCTCAGTAACTGACTTTGGTGTCTCCCACTGCGACACAGCATCAACCTTCGAAGGATCTACAGCAATACCTTTACCAGAAATAATGTGACCAAGAAAACTTACTTCATTCAGCCAGAACTCGCACTTGGACAGCTTGGCATACAACTTCTTCTCTTTCAGCACTTGCAATACAATCTTCAAATGCTCTGCATGCTCAGCTTCAGTCTTAGAATAAATCAATATATCATCAATAAAAACCACAACAAATTGATCCAGATACTCATGAAAAATTCGGTTCATGTATTCCATAAACACACCAGGCGCATTCGTCACACCAAAAGGCATCACCTTATACTCATAATGACCATACCGCGTCCTAAACGCTGTCTTTTGCATATCCTCATCCTTCACCTTTATCTGATGGTAACCTGACCTCAAATCAATTTTGCTGAACACACGGGCACCCACTAGTTGATCCATCAAGTCATCAATCCTCGGTAGTGGATATCTATTCTTAATCGTCACTTTATTCAACTGACGGTAATCAATGCACAACCGCATGCTACCATCCTTCTTCTTAACCAACAACACCGGCGCTCCCCAAGGTGAAACACTCGGTCTCACAAACTTCTTGTCAAGCAAGTCTTCTAATTGCTTCTTTAACTCAGCTAACTCCGAAGCTGACATACGGTAAGGAGCCATCGACACAGGCTTCGTACCCGGCACAAGGTCAATCGAAAATTCAACCTCCCTCTCTGGTGGCACATCTGGAATCTCATCAGGGAAAACTTCAGGAAATTCCTTCACAACAGGCAATCCATCAATCACAGCTTGGTTCTCCACCGACAAGTATGCCAACAAAGAAAACATCAAAACGTTGTCTTGTTCTAACCGCTTCATCTCCTTGGTGGATAAAAATTCTGCTCCACTCTCTTCTTCAGCGGAAGAAAACCGCACCGTCTTCGTAAAACAATTACTACGAACATGGTTATACTCTAACCAGTTCTCTACGCAACAAACAACAAAACAGGGCAACAAAAGACAGTTTAAAACCTGTCACACTACACTATTGGCTCGACACGACTCTCCTAATGACCGGACGGACCGACTTGCTCTGATACCAATTGTAACACCCCGTTTCCCAAAATGATATAATAATATCCAAACATCAGAGTTAATCAACAATCAACGGAGTATTACATGCATAACTCAAAAATTATTTATTTAAATAGAAACATAAAACTATTTAAATAATCCTCCAAAACAACATCTTTATAAAATAGTCTGCAGCGGAATAATTATCATAAATTCATCTCAAAATTCTCATACATCAACATGTCTGGCACAAAGGCCTCACCATAACAAAAATGTTCTCCAACATATAACAAATATTTATTCAACAAATCTCCAACATAAATGATACATAAAGGAATGAAATTATAAAACATAGATCCCATCCCGTTACGTATCAGAGCCTACGACACAATGAGCCAACTCCTATCTATCCATCGCTACCTGCACTTGCCCACGAGGCGGCAATTCCAGCAGAAGGGGTGAGTTCACAAAACAAAGCAATATATATATATATAATTCATCAAGTTGTATTGAAAACAACATAAACAAGAACATTCCTCATCACCATAATCATCAACAATCTTCATAAATAATTCAACAAATAATATTTAGGTTCACCTCAAATAACAACACCGACAACAACGCCACTTGTGGTGACACCTCACCAACAACAACTCACACCTTAACTTCTAATGCAAGACTTCATTAACGACTAATGCATTATGCAAATGTGGTACCAACTACGCGCGTTGAGTGCTAAACACTCCGGGGCATAAGCCCCCACCAAAATGGATGGTTAAAGCATCCCAGGGCATAAGCCCTCACCAAAGTGAATGACTAGCATTCCAGGGCATAAGCCCTCACCTGTTGAATGTATAAACATTCCGGGGCATGAGCCCCCACCAATGCAAATGAGTTATGAGACTCAAGGAGTATATCTACATACAACCATACGACAAAATAGTGGTGCATTTTCACCATGCAACCAACAACAACACCAACTAGGACACCTCCCCAACTAGACTCAACCACACCACAACACCATGAACAATTGCAAACTCAACAATACACCGTATATAATTGTACATATATAAACATATATATTCCCACATATCAACAACAATAGCAACATATACATTACTCAATTACATTCATATCAAAGTCCAAAACATCCTTCAAAAGCAAACCAAGTTTGATCAATAAGACATAAGCTAAATACTCATAAAACACCTCCATTAAACCTCTAATACTTAAGTTTGAAGTTTGGGAACTAACCATAGGTTTTGGACTAACTTGGAATAAGTTATACTAAGTTTTCTTAAAGTTTTCCTCAAGACCCACTTGGAGTATTTTCATCATAACTCAAAATCCATAAAACATTTTCAAGTCAAACTAAAGCCATTAGAAAGCTAACTCAATTATCTACAACTTTTATGTTTACACAAAAAGCCAGTTCGGAACAGAAATGGGTGAAAAGACACAAGAACACAAAACAGAGAATGCTGTTTCACTGAAAATCGTACTACGATTTCAAGGCATCGTACTACGATGGAATGTGCTGAAAAAGTCATTTTTGCTACTGGAAAAATCGTACTACGATTTCCCAGCATCGTACTACGATGGAATGCGAACAGACCTACGGAAACAGACCAGTTTTCACCCAAAAAACCCAATTTTCAATCACCCAAACCCCAAATTGAATTACAACAATGTTTACAAGTTTTATTTGCAACACAACAACCAAAACAACTCAGAAACAAATCACAGAAACATCATCATCATCATATAATTCATCAATCATGGCATTTTCATATCTTTAACCCTAATCCAACAAAACCACCATTTTTCAATTCAATTCATGAAAGCATACATATATATATAGCAATTGAATCATAAACCCACCCTTACCTCAAATAAGCAAATTCTACAGCAAAAATGGCAGCTTCTCCCTTCCTAGTTCTTCCCCTTGGTTTCTCTCAAAAGCTATGTTCTGGTTTGTTTTTCTCTGATACGTACAAAATGTTTTTCCTTTCCTTACTGGTTTTCTCTTTCTCACCTTACCAAAACATAACCCCTTTTTTTTTTCTCTTTACTCCCCCCACTAAATTCTATTAAATTTCTTCTTAATCCCTCCTTAATTCTATTAACTCTAATTAATCCCTTTTTATCAAATATTATTATTGTCTACTATTTCATAAAACACTACACATAAATATAACCAATAATATCACACCAAATATTTCATATATCAATTATAAATTCAGGTAAAATACACCAAGCACACCAAAATCAACTAAAAATCACCACAAACCACAAAAATAGAATTTAGAGTGTTACAGGAAATACATGCGAATTCGGGTGATGCTTGATGTTAGGAGACCTCTGAAAAAGTCAAGGCGCCTAAGAAAGAAGGACGGGAAAACGACAGAGGTTCAACTGAGGTATGAACGCATCGACATATATTGTTATTATTGTGGTTTATTGGGTCATGGCGATGAAGAATGTGATCTGCTATATCAGAAGGAGGAAGATGACGACACCAAGAACTGGGGACCAGAATTACGAGCTGATTTTGGTAGGAAAACTCTGGACGACGAAGGGCGATGGCTGAAGGAAAGGGCGAGGGCAGAAGGCTGAGAACCGAGTGGAACATGATTGTTACAAGGAAGGCAAAAATTCAGGAGAGTCATTAGTTGACGAACGGATTTCGGAAGATGTTGTTACCAAAGAGTTTGTTACTAAACACAAAAAAGAAGGTCCTAATATGAATTTGATACTGGAATTAATAAAAAATCCTAATATGAATGCACCAAAAAAGGTAACAAATTCTATGATGATTCATGTTTATAACAAAGTAACCGACACAAGAAATAACTTGGGATTTAAACCAAATAATGTGGAGATAAACATGGAAGAGGTGGAAAATAATGATGAGTTAAATATTGAAGAGAAAAAAAGGAAGTTTAGCGCAAGATTTGAGGGAGGAGAATCCCACGTGGCAACTAGGAAAGGAGAATATGTGAATCCTCAAACTATACTACCCACATCAGATGCATTCTTAAAAGAAGGGGCAACGGTGGAGAAGGCTCACGATACTCATTTTTTATCGGCAGGACCTGGCAGCCAGGCCTGGCGGGAAGAATGAGTTTCATGAGCTGGAACTTCCAGGTTTGGGTAACCCGAGTGCAGTTCCAACTTTACGCGACCTCGTTCGGAAGTATAAACCGGATGTAATATTTCTAAGTGAGACACTTGTTCATGCAAATAAAATAGAAGAAATTCGAGTTCGGCTTGGTTTCGACGGAGCTTTTGCAGTTGATCGTATTGGTAGAAGCGGAGGACTTGCTTTTTTATGGAGGAAACCTTTTGAGTGCAACCTAACTAATTATGCTACAAATTTCATTAACATGGAAATAAAACAACAACAACAACAACAACAACAACATTGGCTTCTCACTGGGATTTGTTGCAAACTCTAGCTCAAGACAACAACCTCCCATGGTGCATAATGGGGGATTTTAATGATATCTTATCGAATGAAGACAAGCGAAGCCATGTGGATCATCCACCTTGGAGAATTAGAGGATTTAGAGAAGCTGTCCAAGACTGTAACCTTGTTGATTTACCGTTACGGGGCTACCAATATACATGGGGGAAAGGGCGAGATAATACTGGAGGAACAGAGGAACGGCTAGACCGAGCTATGGTAACAGAGGCATGGTTTGATTTATTCCCACAAGCTACACTAACCAACCTCATCGCAGATAGGTCAGATCACTCACCAATTTTACTACAATTGACAGATAGGGTGAAAAGCATAGTAAAGAAGCAATTCAAGTTTGAAAATATTTGGTTGGAAGAGAAAGATATCAAGGTGGTGTTGAAAGGCTGGACCTATAGGGAGGAAGGGGGCATACTCAAAAGGCTTAGGCAAAGCACAAAAGAGTTAAAAAAGTGGAGTTTGAACATTAAAAGAAAGTTTAGCAAGGCAATAGATGATTGTCGTCAGGAGATGGAAGCTTTACGTAATAGACAAGACGACGAAGCACGAAAGAAGTATGAAGAGGTGAGAAACCGAATGACATCTATCTTAGCTCAGGAGGACGCTTATTGGAAACAAAGAGCAAAAGTAAACTGGTTAAAGGATGGTGACACAAATTCAAAAAAAATTCACGCTATGGCAAGTGTGTGTAGAAAGCAGAATCATATTGTGAAGTTGAAAGGAAGTGATGGGGAAGTGGTGGAGAATCACTTTGACATATGCGGGGTCGCAAAAAAATATTTTGATGAAATTTTCACCGCAAATGAAGGAAGTGCGCAAGAGATAATAGAGAAAGTACAACCAACCATAACAGAGGAAGATAATCAGAATATTTTGAAGCCATTTACGATGGAAGAATTTAGACGAGCTTTATTTCAAATGCACTCTGACAAAGCACCCGAACCTGATGGTCTTAATCCAACATTCTACAAACACTTCTGGCACCTATGTGGTTTTGAGATTTTTTATACCGGTGTTATGTGGCTTGGATATGGTGAATTCCCTTCTAGTCTTGTTGAAACCAATATCGTGCTAATTCCGAAGAAGGAGAACCCAAAATTTATGAAGGACTTGAGACCTATCTCTTTGTGTAATGTACTTTATAAAATCATCTCAAAGGTTTTGGCAAATATAATGAAAAATGTGTTATCAGAATGTATTTCTCAAGAACAATCAGCGTTTGTGGAAAATAGATATATTCTTGATAATGTATTGGTAGTTTCAGAAATTCTTCATCATATGAGATGTAAGACCAAAGGAAAAAGAGGCGAGGTAGCTCTGAAGATTGATATTAGCAAGGCATATGATAGAGTGAATTGGAGTTTTGTTCAAGCCATGATGCTAAAGTTGGGTTTTCAAGAGAAGTGGGTCAATTGGATGGGGATGTGTATGTCTAATGTGAAATATCAAGTGCTTATAAATGGAGATGCGGTTGGGTTACAAAATCTAGGAAGGGGTCTTAGACAAGGGGACCCTCTCTCCCCATATCTTTTCATCATATGCGTAGAAGGACTATCTGTCCTTCTAAAAAGACTAGAAGCGCACGGTGATATACATGGCGTCAAAGTGTGTCGAGGAGCCCCACTCCTGACACACTTATTATTTGCTGATGATTGTTTTCTTTTTTATAGGGCAGAGGAACAAGAAACTAGAAAACTATTGGAAGCCTTAAAAACATACGAAGAGGCTTCAGGACAAGTAATCAATCTTCAGAAGTCTGAAATCTTCTTCAGCAGAAACACTGAAGTGGGCGTTAGAGAAGTGGTAAAGAGAATATTCCAGGTGACTGAAAGCATTGGTTCTGGGAAATATCTTGGCCTACTATCTTTTATTGGTAGAAGAAAGAAAGCAGTGTTCAGCTACATCAGAGACCGCATATGGAATAGAATTCAGAGCTGGACGGGGAAACATCTATCAAAAGCAGGCAGAGAGGTGAAGGTGGAAAAACACAAGAAGGGGGGGTTGAATTGTCTTTTCAAAAACTGTTTCTTTCTTTTGAAAAAGCACTGTTCTCAGGATCAGAGTCTGAAAGAGATCAGAGTCTGAACAGAGTTCAGAGTTTGAGTGTGCAGCGGATCAGAACAAGAGAGCAAGAGAAAGAAGAAAACACAAGCAATTTATACAGGTTCCTTCCACAATCCGGAAGTAGTCATGTCCCCCTTGCACTTCCAAGGAGAGTTCCACTAAAATGTAATATCAAATTACAAGTTGCTCAAACACACAAGTAAGAGACTTCCTTTGCTCAATCACACAAGAAAGAAACTTCAATGCTCAAGGACAACTCCAAGAGACTTCTAAACAATTACAGAGAATTGAAAAGAGTTTTGAATACTTGATATACAATCAGAGGTATTCACAAAACAAAACAAAACAGAACAGACTCTGTTTTTCTTAGATACTTAGAAATTCTAAAATGTAAGCTTTTGTAAGAATTATCTAAGTTGTTGATGAGCAATGTTTGCGACTTTGGATATGAGAGAATAGCCTTGTTCGCGTATATATCAGTTATATATTTGTTCTTCAAGTCTTCATCTCTATTTATAGAGAATTTGAGAGACGTTGGGAATTGCCAGCTCATCTCAGTCTTGACTAAAAGCTTGATCTGACACCATTGATTTCTTGCTTGATTTAGGGAAGCACTTTAGAAATCAAATTCAAATCCATTCCACTTAATATGGAAAAGTCTCTGCATATGTTGCTGTTATTCTTGTCGTGAATAGAAGACACTGTGCAGAGTTGGTGGTTGCAGGGACAGGCGTAGGCATAGTGGTTGTACTTTTTGTACATTATACTTTGTCAACGCTTTCCAGTGTCTGAAGAATCTTTGCTTCTGATGAATTTGCCTCTGGAGAATATTTGCTTCTGATGAGTCTGCCTCTGAAGAACTGGCTTCTGATGACGTCATCTTCAGGAGCTCTTTCTTCAGATGCACTCTGACTTTGACTTTCCAAGAGCGCTTTCAATCAGATTCTCTTCAAGCTTCAGTCTTAATATACTTTGCTCTTTAATTCATTCAATCAGAACCTCTTGTAAATAATTCTTTGTTAATGGTCCTGTATACTTGAATAAACTTTTAGCATATCCAATTGATAATTTTTAATACCTTGTTATCATCAAAACTTAAGTGGTATAATTGTGAAACACCCTTTGTTCCAACAATCTCCCCCTTTTTGATGATGACAATCATAAGTATTTAAAAAGATCAATTGTTGTTAACTTAATTAACAAGTTGACTCTTAAAGGTTCTGAGTTTTGTAAGCTCAGACTCCCCCTGAGTCTGATATTCTTTAAGGTGAGGTTTGTAAGCTCCCCCTAAGTCCTATCCAGGTTAATTAAGTTCATTTTTAAGCTTAACAATACTTTCATAAAATGCAGATGAAATAAAATTGGGTTCTCAAATAAAATTTGTTAAGTTTTATTTCATTCTTGGGCTCAGATTCTGTTAAATACTTTCTATTACTCCCCCTTTTGTCATCAATTAAAAAGAACAAAAAACAGTAAAAATACGCAATGAACAAAAGTGAAGAAATAGAAATTTGTATATCAGAGATAATCAGAAGAATACAAAGAAATTAGAGCAAGCATTTAAAGCATATAACAAGAAAAAACAAAATAAGGTGTGCAACTAAGGGTTGGGTTGGGGCTGTTGTTGTTGGACAAGAGCCATCAGACGCTTAATGTCTTTAGATTGCTTCCTAACAGTTTCTTCCAGAGCCAATTGCCTCTGAAGAAGATAGTCTTCCCTAGCCTTAGATTCCTCTTGCTGCTTTAGCACCTTTTGCTTCAACATCTTGAAGACCTTGGAGTCTCTTGTTACATACTCAGATTCAGCGTAGAACAGAGCATTAGCCAGATACAAAGGCTTGCTTTGGAGTTGAGGAGAAGAGTGTGATTCTTGCAAACGACGTTTCATGGCGCGAGCTTGAATATGACAACACTTCTGAGCAACACCATCAATGAAATTCAATGCCCTGTTCGTGAGATTACACCAGCTGTCTTGATAAATGAATGGTAGAAATGGAGTGTTCCTTAGAAGCACTAAATTCTGCATTTCATCATTAAGTGCCACCAGACGCTCGTCCAGATATTCAGAATCCAGTATGTTTATGGGAGGTTGGTCAGACATTTGAATTGGTGAGGAGGATGAGGGTTGGTCAGAATCAGAGGTATGGTTTTGTGTTGGTTCAGACGGTGAAACAGACACAGTGGGTTCAGATTCTGTCACTGGGACAGACTCTGTAGCCACAGTCTCCACAACAGATTCTGGAATGGTCAGTTCTGGTGTTTGGTTGTCAGTGGTCTTTTGTTGTTGGTATTCAGGAAGTTCTCCTGAATAATGGCTTTCAAGGTTGGATAGATCATCCTGTTCAGTGGGTTTGTTTTGTGGTGAAGAGGTTGGTTGTTTGTAGGTGGCTCTGAGATAGGTTGTTCAGAAGTAGTTGGATTTTCAGTGACTACTTGCTCTTCAGCAGTAGCTGTTAAATCAACAACTTGTGGACTACCTTGGTTTGTGGTTGAGGAGGATGGAATCGGAGCATCAGGAGCTAGCATGTTTAATGGTTTGATTACAGGTGGTTGGAAAGGATGGTTGGCTGGTAGCTTGTTGCAGATACCTATTCTCCTTTCAGATAACTCCCCTATTGTTTTATAGACATCATCGGAAGCTTCTTTGAAAGGTTTAGGTTTAGGAGAGAGTTTAGATTTTGTAGTAGTTGTTTTAGTTCTAAGGGTTCGTTTGGCCTTAGGAACAGGTTTGGATATGTTGAATTTTTGACTTAGAGGTGCGTTGTCTAAGTCAGAGTCTGTAGAAGATGAAGGTGAAGTAGAAGGTGGGGGAACTGGACTCTGAGTTACCTTAGACGTTTTGGGGACGTCTGAGACAGCAGCTTCTGAAGCAACAGCTTCTGATGTAATCCCAGTGACTGATTTTTCTGGGAGAGAAACACTTGTCCGGATTACTGGTGAAGGTCCAGCAGCTTCTGAAGCAGTAGCTTCTGATGAAATCCCTGTGACTGATTTGTCAGGGAGAGAAACACTCGTTCGTATTACTGGTGGAGGACCAACAGCTTCTGAAGCAGTCACTTGAGGGACAACATCTGAGGTATCAGCTCCAGAAGTTCCTGAAGTTTCATTCAGAACCTTCTGGGCTCCCTTCACAGCACTTTCTTCCAGCTTCCTGGCCAAAGACTGAGCCTCAATAACCTTCTCAATGAAGTGTTGATCTTCATCATGGTCAATGCCTATAGCTGCTAGAGCCTTGTCTCTGTCAATTCGGCACTGAGCTTTTAGCCTCTTCTTCTCATTCTTGAGATTCTGATAGTATTCTTCGTTCCTCTTCTTCTCTTCAGGAGTTGGTTCATACATAGGCATCACAATCTCCCATGTTGCTAGCCTCTTGAGTGGTCTTACAGGTTCAACAAAACCAACTTCTTTTTCCTCCTGGGCTCGTTGATACCTTTCCTCAATATTTGAGTCAGCCTTACCTCTTTTCCTCTTTGGAGCAGTTACAGTTCCATAGTTAGTTGCTTCAGAATTAACAGCCTTCTGCTTCCTGGCCACAGCAACTTCAGATTTCCTGGTGGCTGTCTCAGACTCCCTTGTATAAGCTGCTAGATAGCCAGCTATAGCTTCAGGGTTGTCTTCCTTCAGGATAGAGGGAAAATCTCCTATAGTCTGAGAAAATGCAGTGGAGTCTTTCAGATCCTTCGCATCTGTGATAATCATCTCTATCACCTTCATGTTGAGAAGGGACTTGCCATTTATCATCCTTCCAGTAGCAATCCCCAGGATTCTGTCAGATACCATATTGAATCTGTCCAGCATCTTCAGTAAGCCTCCTTGATAGAAGATTTCAGATAGAAGTCTTTCACAAGGAACTTGTTTCCTCTTGCCTTTAGCTCCTTCCTTGATAGCCCAGCACAGATGATGCATGAGATATCTTGGAAGATTGATAGCTTGGTAGGAGGCCAAGAAATAAAGAGCCAACTTCTGATCCAGACTTGGTTGATCAGCACTTCCTCCCTTCTGAAAGAAACACTCATTTGTGATCTTCAGAAGCAGCCTGTGCTTGATATCCATGCTTACAAACTTTGCTTTAGGATTTCCTTTCAGCAGCAGTTTTGTAAAGCTTTCCAACATAATGTCCTTCCTGCTGACATTCCATTGGAAACGACCTTCAGAAGCCATTCTGCAGGCTCTAGCAATAACTTCTTCAGTGATAGATACTGGGATACCCATCACAGCAGACTTGATCTCCATACCTTTGAAAGGTTCCAAACCAATCTCTGACCTTGATTTCCCTTCCAGATTAGGGTTATCTAAGACAACTTGTTTTTCTTGTGACTTCGCAGATTCAACGTCACGGACTTCAGCACGAACCCAGAATTCCTTCACCAGGTTCACATAGGTTGGACCATTCAGCATGTTAAAATACTCAAACATCTTATGAGCATTGAAATATGCATCCAAATCAAATTCATTTCTTTTCAAAGAACCGAAATCCACCGGTGATTCACTTTGAACTTCAAGTAAATCAATTGGAACCGTTGTTGTAAGAGGCTTGAGAGAGTAACCAGAATTGATGCTTTGTTGCATGCTTGAACCACTTGTTGAAGTTGCCATTAGAGAAGATGAAATTTGGGGGTTTAGGGTTTCTAAGTTGAGAGAAGAGAGAAAAACGATTTTCAATCGAAACTGCTTAAAACTTGAAAGTGTAGGAAAGTGAGTGAGTAGTGTGTGTTTGGTATTTATAGTGATTTGAAAAACAACTCTTCACATTTCAGAAGTAACAGCCAAACATGCGTATTAATGACTTGAGGGGCGCGAAAAAGTTTGAGAGCGAAAAACCATCATTGCCCTTAAAAAGCGTTGTTTCCCAATGCAGATAGACGTGTCAGAAGCCTACAAAAAATAACTTTAACCTTTCCACTTCCCAGTACTTTTAGAGTCAAAAAGATTCCTTTCCAGAGTCTGATAGTTTTCTCAGAGGCTGAGTCTTTTCAGATTCTCCAAGGAGAGTCTGAAACTTCTTCAGCGTCTGATAATTTTCAGAGTCTGATTTTTCATTCAGAGTCAAGCATTACTCAGAGACAACATGCATGTTCAAATTTTTCTTTATAAAATCGAATCTTTCAACAGTTAAGGGTTTTGTAAAGATATCAGCCCATTGATGATCAGTATCAATGAATTGAATATCTAATATTCCCTTTTGAACATAGTCTCTGATAAAATGATGTTTGATTTCAATGTGTTTGGCTCTTGAATGAAGAATAGGATTTTTAGACAAACAAATAGCAGTTGTGTTGTCACAATAAATTGGGATACAGTTTTCAGTTATTTGGTAGTCTTCTAACTGATGTTTCATCCAAAGGAGTTGTGTGCAACAACTAGCAGCTGAGATGTATTCTGCTTCTGCTGTTGACAAAGCAATAGTTGCTTGTCTCTTACTGGCCCAGGATATCAGATTCTCACCAAGAAACTGACGGTTTCCACTAGTTGATTTTCTTTCAATCCTGTCACCAGCATAGTCAGCATCACAGAATCCAACTAGCTTATAATATGAGGATTTCTTATAGAGAAGTCCAAGATTTGTTGTTCCTCTCAGATGTCTAAAGATTCTTTTAACCGCAGTTAAATGTGATTCTCTAGGATCTGATTGAAATCTTGCACACAAGCAGACACTGAACAAAATATCAGGTCTAGAGGCAGTGAGATACAACAGAGAACCAATCATACCTCGATACAGCTTTTGATCAACTTTGGTTCCTTGATCTTCTTTGTTCAGAGCGCAGGTAGGATGCATTGGAGTGTTCATTTCCTTGCAGTCTTCAAGTTTAAACTTTTTCAGAAGCTCTTTGGTATACTTGGACTGATGAACATACACTCCTTCTTTGCATTGATTGATCTGAATTCCTAGAAAGAACTTTAGTTCTCCCATCATGCTCATTTCAAATTCCTCCTACATCATCTTAGAAAATTCCTTGCAAAGAGATCTATTAGTTGAACCAAAAATAATATCATCAACATAAATTTGTACAATCAGAATGTCTTTCTCAAGTGACTTCTTGAAGAGTGTTGTGTCAACCTGTCCTCTTTTAAAATCATTTTTAAGTAGGAAATTACTCAGTCTGTCATACCAAGCTCTGGGAGCTTGTTTCAGACCGTACAGAGATTTCTTTAGCTTATAAACGTGGTCAGGATGTTTTAAGTCCTCAAAACCAGGTGGTTGTTTCACAAACACTTCTTTAGATATGACTCCATTGAGAAATGCACTTTTAACGTCCATTTGATACAAGGTTATGTTGTGATTTACTGCGTAGGAAAGAAGTAACCTGATTGCTTCCAATCTTGCAACTGGAGCAAAAGTTTCAGTGTAATCAATGCCCTCTTGTTGACTGTATCCTTGAGCAACAAGTCTGGCTTTGTTTCTGACTACTTCTCCCTGTTCATCCAGCTTGTTCCTGAACACCCATTTAGTTCCAATAATGTTCTTGTGTTCAGGCTTAGATACAAGATCCCATACGTCATTCCTTTTAAATTGATTAAGCTCATCTTGCATTGCTAACATCCATCCATCATCAGCTAGTGCTTCATCAACTGTTGTAGGTTCTATCATGGATAACAGACCCAAGGCAGACTCTTCAGGTCTGAAATGGGATCTAGTTCTTCTGGGGCTTTCTTTGCTACCAATGATCTGATCCTCAGAATGAGAAGACTTGTACTTGAATGAATTTTTGGATTGGATAACTTGCTGTGAATCATCTTGATTTTCTTCAGAAGCTTCAACAACTTGGACATCAGGAGCTGTCACAGCTTCTGAAATATCATTTGTCTCTGAAGTCTGATCAGGTTCTGAATTATCATCAGACTCTTCTGAACCTGCATTGTTTTCAATTTGCTCTGGAATTTGACTTCCAGGCTCTTTGTCATCAAACTTGACATGTATAGACTCTTCGACACAGAGTGTTTCCAAGTTATACAGTCTGTATGCCTTAGATCTCTCAGAGTAACCTAGAAAGATTCCCTTTTGAGCTTTTGCATCAAATTTCTTCAGATAGACTTTATTGTTCAGAATGTAACATGTACATCCGAACTGATGAAAGTAAGAGATGTTAGGTTTCCTGCCTTTAAAGAGTTCATATGCTGTTTTGTTCAGTATGGGTCTGATATAGATCCGGTTCTGAACATAACAGACTGTGTTCACTGCTTCTGCCCAAAAATGTTTTGCCAGATTGTTTTCGTGAATCATGGTTCTTGCCATTTCTTGAAGAGTCCTATTCTTCCTCTCTACAACTCCATTTTGCTGTGGAGTTCTAGGAGAAGAGAATTCATGGACAATTCCAAATTTTTCACAAAATATTTCAAATGGCTCGTTTTCAAATTCTCCCCCATGATCACTTCTAACTTTTAGAATTTTAAGTTCTTTTTCAGATTGGACTTGAATACAAAATTTTGTGAACACATCATATGAATCATCTTTAGATTTGAGAAACTTAACCCAACTCCATCTACTGTAATCATCAACGATCACCAATCCATATTTACTTCCATATATGGATGCAGTACTGACTGGTCCAAATAAATCAATATGGAGTAGTTCTAAGGGTCTGGAGGTAGAAACAATGTCTTTAGATTTGAAAGAAGTTTTAACAATTTTTCCCTTCTGACATGCACCACATAGTGCATCTGAATGATAATCAATGTCTGGTAGGCCTTTGACAAGTTGTAACTTGCTAAGCTTAGAGATTAATCTCCAGTTAGCATGTCCCAACCTTCTGTGCCACAACCATTTCTTATCACTCACTGATAGGAGGCAAAATACCTTCTGATCAGTCAGTTCTGAAAAATTGATCTTATAAACATTGTTCTTTCTCTTTCCCTTAAACACTACAAATTGGTCATCAGTGTTGATTATTGTGCAGTTGTTCTTATTAAACAAGACATCATAACCATTATCACAGAATTGACTTATGCTAAGTAGGTTATGCCTTAGTCCATCTACAAACCACACATTATTGATTGAGACTGAGGAATTACCAATTGTTCCAGTACCAATGATTTTGCCAGTTTGGTTTCCTCCAAATCCCACAGTTCCTCCCTCTTTCATGGTCAGGGTTAGGAACATAGACTTTTCTCCCGTCATATGTCGCGAGCAGCCACTGTCCAGATACCAGGACTTCTGCTTTGTATTTCCTTTTAGACATATCTGCAGCATCAATGATTTGTGTCTTAGGTACCCATACTTTCATGGGTCCTCTTGGGTTAGTCCTAGAAGTTCTGAATCTCTATCGTGTTCTCTGTCTGAATTTTTCTTTATCAGTCTTCTTCCAGACTTTGGGTTCAAAACCTTTAGTCTTAGAATGTGACTTAGTAAAAATAGCCTCCTTCCTCTGAAATCTAGGCTTTTGAGTTTCAGACTCTGTTTTCTTCAGAACCTGTTTGATGGGTTCTGATCTTTTCAGAATCTGTAACGTTGGAGCTTTTGATTTAGAGTCATTCGTGACCTTTGTCTTATGATTCTTAGGTTTTGACTTAGTCAACTCCTCTGAATTTGAAGACTTAGATTCTGAATGAGAAGCTTTTTCAGACTCAGACACAAAATGAGTTTTCAGACCTTCTTTGATGTTATAAGAACAAGGTTTCAGAATTACTTCACTAGAGTTTCCTCCTGTGAAACCAATTCCCTTTTTGTTGTTCTGATTTATGCTATAAATCATGGATGCAACTTTGGTTCTATCAATTCCTGTGTTAATAAACTCTTGAAGAGCAACATCCTGCTCAGTCAAGGTTTTATTATCACCCTTCTTAGTCATTATTTTCAAATCATTATTTTCTTGTTTTAAAGCATCCATTTCCGTCTTAGTTGATTCATGGAGTTTTAGCAGCTTAATGTATCGTTGCTTAACTCTCCTCAACTCTGTGGATTGGTTTTCATAATGACAAAGAAGTTCTTTGAGAGAATCAATTAGTTCAGATCTAGTGAGTTTAGAGTATACCTCAGTTTCAGAGTCTGTACTTGACTCAGCATCAGATGATTCTTCTTCATTATTAGCAGTAGCTACCAAAGCCAGAGCTATTTTAGCTTCATCTTCAGTATCATCTTTGTCAGACTCAGATTCACTATCCAGATCTTCCCAAGTTGCCATCAAGCTCTTCTTGAATTGCTTCTTGAATTTGTTAGACTTGAAAAATGCTTTCTTAGATTTTTCTTTGGATTTCTCTTTCTGCAGGTCTGGACATTCAGAAATGAAGTGTCCAACCTTCTTGAAGTTAAAGCAACCTTTCTGATCTTCCTTTCTTGAGCTTTTGTGACTACTACCTCTGTTCATAAACTTCTTGTTCTTCTTCGCGAGGTATTGTAATCTGTTGGTGAGCATAGCCATCTCTTGAACAATCTCAGAGTCTTCATCAGAATCTTCAGATGTAGATTCTTCTTCAGACTCCAAAGCCTTCAGAGCCTTACCTGACTTGCCTCTGGACTTTAATGCAATGGACTTGGGCTTCTTGACAGGTTCATGCTCGTTAAGACCTATCTCATGACATTTCAAGGAGCTTATGAGATCTTCAACACTCAAGGTGTTTAAATCTTTAGCTTCCTCAATGGCTGTCACTTTCGGTCTCCATTTTGCAGGTAAACTTCTCAGAATCTTGTTCACATGATCAGACGTTACGTAGCTTTTCTTCAGAATCTGAAGTCCAGAAACAAGAGTCTGAAACCTTGAGTACATGGTCTCAATGTTTTCATCCTCCTTCATTCTGAACAACTCATACTGATGAACAAGCATAGTAGCCTTGGCCTCTCTGACTTTCTTGTTACCTTCATAAAGTGAGCACAATGAGGTGAACATAGCCTTTGCTGTTGATTTGTCACTCATCTTTAAGTACTCTTTATGAGGCAAGGCAGCCACAAGAATGCCTCTGATCGTATGATGTTTCTTATAAAGCTTTTTCTGCTCAGGAGTGTGAGCTTTCCTATCAAGAGCAGCACCTTCTTCATCTAACCTCAGATCACCAACGCCATCTTCAAGAACATCCCACAACTCTTCATCCATTCCCATGATGTGACTATACATCTTGGTCTTCCACCAAGAGAACATTTCAGGATCACCATTAAACATAGGAGGTTTGTTGTGATTAGAAGATCTTTCACTTTTGTTGATGTTGCTGTAATCATAGTGCACAGCAGCTCCAGAACCAAAACCAGAGCCAGATGCAGATGCAGAAGCTTCATCCCCAGACATGTTTTTCACCGATCGTTTACTGTAACACGGTTAAGTGCTAACTACAGAGCCGGAGCTCTGATACCAACTGAAGGTGGAAAAACACAAGAAGGGGGGGTTGAATTGTGTTTTCAAAAACTGTTTCTTTCTTTTGAAAAAGCACTGTTCTCAGGATCAGAGTCTGAAAGAGATCAGAGTTTGAATGTGCAGCGGATAAGAACAAGAGAGCAAGAGAAAGAAGAAAACACAAGCAATTTATACAGGTTCCTTCCATAATCTGGAAGTAGTCCTGTCCCCCTTGCACTTCCAAGGAGAGTTCCACTAAAATGTAATATCAAATTACAAGTTGCTCAAACACACAAGTAAGAGACTTCCTTTGCTCAATCACACAAGAAAGAGACTTCAATGCTCAAGGACAACTCCAAGAGACTTCTAAACAATTACAGAGAATTGAAAAGAGTTTTGAATACTTGATATACAATCAGAGGTATTCACAAAACAAAACGAAACAGAACAGACTCTGTTTTTCTTAGATACTTAGAAATTCTAAAATGTAAGCTTTTGTAAGAATTATCTAAGTTGTTGATGAGCAATGTTTGCGACTTTGGATATGAGAGAATAGCCTTGTTCGCGTATATATCAGTTATATATTTGTTCTTCAAGTCTTCATCTCTATTTATAGAGAATTTGAGAGACGTTGGGAATTGCCAGCTCATCTCAGTCTTGACTAAAAGCTTGATCTGACACCATTGATTTCTTGCTTGATTTAGGGAAGCACTTTAGAAATCAAATTCAAATCCATTCCACTTAATATGGAAAAGTCTCTGCATATGTTGCTGTTATTCTTGTCGTGAATAGAAGACACTGTGCAGAGTTGGTGGTTGCAGGGACAGACGTAGGCATAGTGGATGTACTTTTCGTACATTATACTTTGTCAATGCTTTCCAGTGTCTGAAGAATCTTTGCTTCTGATGAATTTGCCTCTGGAGAATATTTGCTTCTAATGAGTCTGCCTCTGAAGAACTGGCTTCTGATGACGTCATCTTCAGGAGCTCTTTCTTCAGACGCACTCTGACTTTGACTTTCCAGGAGCGCTTTCAATCAGATTCTCTTCAAGCTTCAGTCTTAATTTACTTTGCTCTTTAATTCATTCAATCAGAACCTCTTGTAAATAATTCTTTGTTAATGGTCCTGTATACTTGAATAAACTTTTAGCATATCCAATTGATAATTTTTAATACCTTGTTATCATCAAAACTTAAGTGATATAATTGTGAAACACCCTTTGTTCCAACAAGAGGTACTCATTAAATTTGTTGCTCAATCTATCCCAACATATTGTATGAGTTCTTTTCTATTCCCTACGTCTTTGGGCGATGAAATTCAGAAAATGCTAGATTCTTTTTGGTGGGGATCCGATAGACAGAGTGGTAAAGGAATAAATTGGATGAGATGGGATCGTGTGGCTATGAGGAAAGAGCACGGAGGAATGGGTTTCCGTCATCTATATGGTTTTAACTTGGCTATGCTAGGGAAGCAAGGTTGGAAATTAGCAACCGATCATGATACTATCCAAGGGGTAATTTCATTGATGCGAAACTGGGCCATAACCCAAGTTTTATATGGCGTAGTATCCATGCTTCACAGGTGGTTGTTAAGGGAGGCCAAGATGGGAACTATATCAGTGCAACCTCTCAACTAATTGCAAACAACATGAAAGTTAGGGAATTGATTGATAATGATACCGGAAATTGGAAGGTAAATTTGGTTAATTTTTATTTTGATTAACATGTGGCAAACCAAATATTGTCTATGCCCATATTCAAGGACATGGGTGAAGATAAATGTTCCTGGAAATTTACATCACATGGGGAGTACAACGTAAAGACGACATATCACTACATCATGGAAAGTTTAATGGATAATAGTGATCTACGAGTTCCCGGTAACTGGATGAAAATATGGAACATGAAAATCCCTCAAAAAATAAAAGTTTTCTTATGGTGCGCAGGGAGGGGCTGCCTTCCTACAAGGGAAAGACTTCGCACCAGAGGAGTTCAATGTACGGATAGATGTGTTCATTGTGAGGGATCTTATGAAAATGACTGGCATGTTTTCTTTGGTTGCAACAAAGTGGAAGAAGTATGGGTTGAAACGGGGTTGTGGAATTTTATTCATGATAAATTGGAAATGGCTGATGGTTTTGTTGATCTCTTCTTTCAACTGCTCGAATTGCTATCTCATGATAGTTTACATATGTTTGCTATGACCATGTGGTGCATTTGGAAACGCATAAACGAGAAACCATGGGAAGATGTGGAAACACGATCTGCAATATCAATTGGGTTGGCGCGTGAATCTTTATATCAATGGCAACAGGTACGCGCAAAGCTACAACGAATGGAGAATGGCTTGGGTTCAATCTACGACACAAGAATAGAAAGACACAGCAGGAACAACGGCATTCAATGGAGAAAACCAGCCTTGGGTGAGGTTAAATGCAATGTAGATTCCGCAATTTTCAAGGATCAAAGGTGCTACGGCGTTGGAATGTGTTTGAGGGGAGAAAAAGGCGAGTACATAACATCTAAAACAACTTGGTTTCAAGGAATTCCACAACCACAGGAAGCGGAAGCCTGCGGTCTAAAAGAGGCGATAATTTGGCTTGGAAATCGAGGTTTGACGGCGGTGTCCATAGAACTTGACTGTAAGCAAGTGGTAGACGGCATCTCTAACAAAATCGGTACCAATTCTGAATTAGGAGCTATTCTAAACTATTGTAAAGCTTCACTTTCTAGAATACCAAACTTTAAGATAAGTTTTATTAGACGACAAGCAAACAATGTGGCTCATTTGTTAGCAAGGGCTTCATTGTCATATGCTAGGTCTCAATGTCATGATCATATGCCATCTTGTATCGAATTTAATATTATGAATGAAATGAGTTAATTTGGTTCCTGTCAAAAAAAAAATGGTATACACTTGTTAATTAGATTTTCATGTTTTTTAGGGTTGATCCAACTTAATAAATCCTAAGATAAATATATATAAATATATATTGTATTTTCAGATGAAAACTCAAAGTCTAACAAAAATTAAGATACAAAACTCAAAGTTAATATGTTCTCTCTATCACCGTTCCACCATCACTCTGCCACTGCTCCACCATCGCAACGCTTCAAGCTAATCTTCGCTCAAATAAAAGTTGTTAGAAAAACTCAAAAGTTGTGTTTGCACAGATCGAAGTTCTTCAAAAAGCTCGAAGTTGCATTCTCTCATAACTTGTTCAAGCTCGTGGTCTTTAAAGCTCTGATCTGTGGTCTCTTACTCTCTGATTTGTGAGTTTCATGATTTTAGTTTGTGAATTTGATCAAATTTATGATTTTTAGGCTTTAGATACTTTCATTCTACTAATATTTAGTAAAGAAGTAAGAGTATGAGTTTTATAAAAGGAGTTAAGGATGAATGTGAAGGTTGTAAGCGAGTACTTTAGGAATTGATACCCCAGAACCTAAATAGTTGACAAATTCAGAGGAAAAAGGTTTTCTGCGGAATTTTCCCCAAATTCCGTAGGTAATTCCGCATGAAAATCGAGAGTTACAAGTAGTGAAACTTGTGTATTTAATATTAAATATATATCTTTTTAATAAATAATTGTTGTTTTTCAATAAAATAGTTTTGCTTTTGGTTTATTTTAACATCTACAACGTTGCACATGTTAGATAAACTCTAAGTAAAAATCATCTATTCGGAAGTTGAAGGGTGATTGGTCGTCTGCAAATTTTCTTTTAATGTTCGAGTGTTAACTTCCTAAGTATTTATGCATATCTGATAAATTTAGATTAGGTGTTGAGTAACTGTATGTAGTCACATGCATCTCAGTCGTCTGATTAAAACCTGACAGTTCAAATTTTAAAGTAGATTTTAATTTTCTTTAATTCTAAAAGAATCAAGCTTAATACTAGAAAGCCTACTAACAAAATAAAATAGAACAGCGATAATAGAAAATGAGCTCCATGAATGTTTGTAAATAGTGATATAGCAAAGATGTTTCTTTAGATGATTGATTAAGAGAAATTATTATTTTTTGACAATTGATCGGATGGAATTTTAGTTTGTTGGCTCTATTAGGTTGCCATTTAACATTGAGCTCAATGATTCGTTTGAAAATAACATAGCAAAGAGGACTTTTCCAGGATGGTTTTGAGGGGCACAATTTTAAAATAAAATATATATAATTAATATTTTATTTATTTTTATTTAAGCTTAGGCTCCAATAAAAAAATGGTAGACTTAGACTAATAAAAAGCGCTATCAAATTCGATAGATTGTCCCATATATGTGTATCTAATAAAAATATTATAGTACATATTAAAATAATTTTTTTTTAAAATTATATGAACAAAATAATAATGATTTTGCAAAAAAATAAAAAATACAAGGAGGGTGATATACAAAGATTAATGGGGGAGGTTGCAACTAATATAGGATACTAATAATACATGTTCGGTTTGATAGAGGTGCATGTATAACTAATTTTTTTTATAATTGTGTTGTAGTTTTTTTTTTTGGAACAAAATTGTGTTGTAGTTTTAATATTGTGTGAACTTTTCAATGTTGTTATTTCACTTGTCTTCATTTCCATACCATTTCAATTCATTTGAGGTTGTAAATAAAAGTTATACACATTTTGTAACCAAAAAAAAGTTATACACATTTTGTAACCAAAAAAAATTATACACATTTGATAATCAAGACACACCACCAGCATGGATACACAAAAGCACAAACAACAAAGTGCACACACACAAAATAAAGCGCCGAACTCATAATTTGCATAACTTCTCAAGGAGAATCCAGTGTCTTTCTAATTAAAAAGTAAAATTATTTTCGTCACTCCTTTACTTAATTTTAGATAATGATTTTGTTATTTATCCTTTTTTTCGCGTTATTTTTGTCTTTTTAATCAATCTGCATATAAATTTACAAGATTTAAATCTATGATTTTATTTTGTTACAAACTCTCAATATTCAAGTCTATAATCCTTCACTAATATTTTCATAAGCATTCTCCTTCAAAAAATTAAAATATTTTCATAAGCATTTTAAATTTAATGCTTAAAATCCATATGTAAATTGATCAAAATAACAAAATTGACGTGAGACAAATGCTAAATAACGACATCATTATTTGAAATTAAATTAAGAGACGACGGAAATATTTTTTCCTAATTAATATATTTGAAATTAAATTAAGAGACTACGAAAATATTTTTTCCTAATTAAAATAAGCTAGTAATATACTTTGTAATTAAAATGAGCTACTAATATGCTTTGTTTTTGTCAACTACAAATTGACATGAGAGACTATTTCCAAATTCTTAAACAATTTTTTAATATAATCTCAACCCAATTATAATTTCATTTTTTGGTGGAGGCCAGAGTTTAAACTCTAAATTTATATATATTACATGTTTTTACTAACTAAACTAAGCATACGAAGACTATCAACTCAATTACATATAACAACAAAAAAAAGTTTGACAATTAATTACAAAACATGACTACAATCTATAGATAAGCAATAACAAATTAATGCGCCAACCCAGTCTCATAATTATCTTGCCAAAAGGAATTGTAAGCATGTTCTCCCATATCAAACCCATCATCACAAACCATAAAATGATCAACCATCACTTCTTTCCCATCTCCATAAGACTCAATAGCCTCCCAACTTCCATCATCAAATTGAAAGGATGGTATCAAATCCATATCCACCCATTCAACTCCAAAGTCAAGTCCCTCCACCACTTCTCCTATGTTCCATGATTCACTATAATCTTCTTCAAAATTGCTCTTCAATTGTGATCCTATGCATGTTGAACTATCATGGCCACCTATCTTGCTTTCACTTATTTCAGCCTCAAAAGATCTTATTAAACTATCTAACCTTTCATCATTACTTTCATCACATGGTAACTCTTCCATTAGTGATATGAGAAGATCACCCTTGATTTCCACATCATAAGCCAAAGTTTCACAAATTTGAGAAGCCATTTTGGTACAAATAATAAAATTGATATAAATTGTTTATGACTTTGAAGAAGAGGAGAAAAAGGATGAACAATAATAGAGTGAATAGGGAAAAAGGCTTAAGATGAATGAATTGTATGAGGGAATTTTAGGTTTTATATAGGCATTAATGAAGTGCCACGTCACTTCAAGAAGGGTACATTTCATCCATCATGGCCCAAACAGTCATGTGCACATGAACACAAAAATAATAATTATATGGATATGGGTGATCATGTTGCATATCAAATAGCAATATGGCATAAATAACTAATTAAAGATGTACCATAAATTATATTAAGAAATTGAAGACATAAATAATGTACGTGTGCTCTGGCAATAGGGACAGCTCGAAGTAAGCAAGATATTGTGGAAATCATAGAATCTGACCCCAAAACCTCAATTGAGGTTGGGTGGGACAAGGAAGCATCAAACAACAAAGTTTTCGCCGACTAAAACGTCAAGTTGCAATTGCAATAGAAAAATAGGGAATAGTCTTTTTTTTTTTTTCTGAAGGAAGGGAATAGTCTAGATTATTGAGAAGTTGAGGTTATTTAAGTTTCATATATTGTTTAAACAAAGTGTGAGTTGAGCTGTGTATATAAGTGGGATATCAATAAAATCTATATTTTAAAAGTTTTGAGTAAAGATATATCCAACTTATTTATGTAGTTGCAAATGGTATAATGTCGATGATTGATAAGACTCTTTTCATGATCCAACATTATTAAAGATTAAAGAATAAAAAACAATGATGATGAATGAGTTGTTAAGAAGTCTACAAATGTCCCCCTAAAATAGTCTACTTCCTTTAGTTTTATTTATAAGAAATATTTTAGTTTTTTATTCATTGCATAAATAATGTATTTGGTCTATATTCTATACCAAGTATGTTAATTACTCAATGAATCTTAAAAGTTAATTTTTTCTTACAAATAGGGCCGGAGTAATATGTATTAATTATTCAAATTCATAAAGGAAGCTTCACCGATTAGCCTACAATAGTCTATTATTTACCAATTCGATAACAACCACACAACTATACTCGTTATGTCTCAAAATAATTTCTCATGTATTTGATCATTTCACACATTTTAAAAAAAATGTATAAATGAAAAAGAGAGAAAGATGATATTATTTTTATACAAACACTCTCACCATGTATTGACTGTTTATCGCTGCCATCAATGTAAAGTAGAAAAATCCAAACATGAAGCAATGAAAGTATATTTATTACACGGGTAGAGTTGGAAAAAAAATGTTGTATTGAAAACTAAAAATGTCAATTATTTTTAGACAGATGGAGTAACATGATTTTGTTTATAATCATGATTTTTTGGTATGAAAGTTAGGAGATGCTTTCATAAGAGTATGTTATTTGAATATCAATTTTTTGGATAACTTAGAACACACACATCCATGCAACCTAATTATATTGTATAAATGGATCTCACTTAATTTATTATATTATTTTATACTTTTTAATTATTTAAACAACTCAATTAAATTTTCTGAATATCCATATCACTCATCCAAAACGTTAAAATATGTCCCACTAATCTTTTCCAATTTATATTTTATGTTAATATAATTGAAACCCGTTAATCCATTTCTATCAAAATGCATTAAAAAGAAAGCAATATATATTTACAATAAATTAAAATATCCAAAAAAATAAATAAACGCAAATTAAAAATATATCAAATAACACACTACATGACACAAATAAGTTATAAGAAAATACATTAAAAAAATTTCAGTCAATTTAGTAGTGATTTGACCCAAATAATAGGAGTTTTAGATCAATTTCTTATGGTTTAAGGGACATTTCATAATGTTTCATATCAAGTAATTCGGCAAAAGCAAGACACCTCATGAAGAATTGTCAAGACATGAAATGAAGATTCAACAGCCTTTGAAGACATTACAAGTTGAAAAAAAATCTATCCCAAGTCCCAAGACAAGATTGAATGAAGAAAGCATTACAAGACATACTTGAAGCGGACGCCACGCGCCACCGGTGTGCAAAACAGTGGTGAAAAGCCTAGTTTTTCAACCCAAATCCAACTGAAAACTTTCTTATTAATGCAAGAGTTATCATTCACAAATTCTCATTCAGAACATGGCGGTTCAAAAGGAAAGCAAGCACTATAAGCATCAAATGAGGAGTCTCTTCTCAAACTTTGTTCTTAGAGTAAGTTTAATTTCTTTTGTAATTTATTTTTAGTTATCGTGAGTAGCTAAATCCTAATTGATTTGGATTTTAAGATGACTTTTTATTTGTTTATTTGATCAAATTAATTCAAGTCTTTTATTCAATTATGTTTTGAGATCTATTTAATTTTTATATGCAAAGATCTTAATGTTTTTACGAATTCTAGAGAGTGTGATATACCTAGAGTCTATAAGATGAGAGGAGTTTCCGAACGTTGCATTATAAACTTTATTTTTCCCCTTAGTAAGATATGGTTAGAGCTATCCATTTAAGTTACTAACGACAATTCAGGATATGTCGCAAACTTCTAAGATTCATAGGCCTAGGTGCGTCCTTTAGATGAAAATTTAGGAATACCAACTTTGTTTGTGTTTCACTTACCTACAAATATAACTTTTTTCCCAAAACTGATAACTGTTTATGCTAATCCAACAAAGAAATAAAGGGGATTCGAAGAATCATAACTACCGTTATCAAAACCCTTTTTTAAGTTTCAGCAATAAACTTAACTTCTTTTTGCAGCCAAATCAAACTTTCAAACTCCCCCCGTTTTATTTGCTTTTAATTTACTTTTTTAGTAAGTTGAGCTAGTTGCCTAGTTAAAACGACAATCCTGATAGAGATGAGTTTACTTACAGCTTGATTACTTGAAAAATTTAGTCATAAAGTGTACTACTTAAAACAAACATTAGTGCATTATTGTAGTGGTGAAATACCTGATCTACTAGTTGCATCAACCCTCAATTGAAAAATATCATCTTGTTTACCAAGAGCTTCGACGATCCAAAGGAAGACATGTTTATGCATTTGATACCTTCGACGGTACTGCTAATATGTCTACCCTAGAGTTTCTGAAAAATAATCATTGAATAACCTCTTATGTCCTTCTTCATGATTCCTCTCTATATTCATTCTTTGGCGTTAAGCCTATTTGAGCTCGCAGACTCTCTTGTGCTTGACTTTCAAAGTAAAGTCTCACTAGTTCTTCAATCCATGTCGTCATTCATGTAATGCATGAATTTTTTTAAAATATGCAAAAGATTGGAAGGATCCATGTGAAGAGAAATTTGATGTTGAATGAATACAGAGAGAAGTTAGAAATGATTTTTTTTAAGGCAATTAAGTTGGGAATGATTTTGAAGTTTATTATGCATGTTATAATATTTATAGCGCTATGATAACAACCATTTTAACTAATATTGAGTTTGAATAATGGCTAGCTTGACTAAAATTGATTTTGAATAACGACAAGTTTGATTAATATTGAGTTTGAATAACGACTAGTTCACTAATATTAATGTTAGACGAAAATTGGTTAAAAGAACAAAACCCATAAGTTTTGGTGATAATAAAGCATACACAAAGAAGTTTTCTAGAACAATTAGGATTCTCTAATGGGTGTTTAAGTGTGCAGGAAAATATAAGTATAAAAGAATTTTTGCATCTAGAGCATGTTAAAGCTCTAGACGAAAAGTCAAAGCTCTGTACTTGACAGTCAACTGTGGACAAGGAACATTAAATCTCTAAACCTTGATGAGCTCAGTGTCATAGATAAAGGCAAGACTCTGCATCAAGATTAAGGTCAATTTGTAGAAGTCAATGATGGACTACAAAGCCTCTGGAGTGAAATCCTTAGAAAAGAAAGTTTATTCTGACTTAAGAAAGAGAGTATCTTTAAAAGCATCATTGATTAAATTTAGTGACTGATGCGCTGATCTTAGTTCATTAAAGATATCTCAGCATTTAATCAGGTATTCAAAGACAAAGATTTCTTCAACAATGGTCATCTAGCTCCAATTTTATTTAAAGGACCAAGATTGTTCGAAGAAGGTTACCACACTTGAGAAAATTCACGTACATACAAACAAGTCTAAAATGTTCATATACTATTGTAGTTATATACATACTCTTTTAAAGTATATACCTTGTCTATAAACAATAAAAAAGTCTTAAGAGATACACTATAAGTGTATTGTGCTTCATATCTGTTTACCATTCCTAGATGTTGAAAATCTATGGATTGAGATTAAGAAGTCCTATAGATTGAGGCAAGGAAATCTAGGACTAGATTGTCCTCATTGTAAGCTTTTATGTTGTGGCATATATATTTTGTTATGCCTTGTTTATGTCTTTCAATGTGATTGTGAACTTATCTTGATCTACGTTTATGAATTATGCCTCTTTGTATAAGCTTGTGTCAAAGAGGTAGAATGACTCAAAGAGTTTTATGCGCAAAAAATGGCACAAATTCAGGGGGAGATTGGTGGCTCTAAAGTTCTTGTTGGAACACTAGTTAAATCTAGTGAGAAATTGGATAGAAAAACACAATGTAAGAACTAGTGTGCGTGACTTAAAAATGTCCCACATGTTGGAACAAAATGTGTTTAAACACTACCTCTTGAGAGTTTTGATGATAACAAGGTATTAAAAATTGTCAATAGGATATGCTAATATTTGTTCAAGTGTACATGACCATAGACAAAAATTTGAGATCATTATTAGGTTCTGGAAGAACAAAAGAGAGCAAAGGAATCAACAAAAGGGAAGCTTAAAGTGTCTGAAGAGAACTGCTCCTGAAGTCAAAGTGCTCTTGAAGTTAAGTGCTCCTGAAGTGATGACGTCATCAGAAGCAAGTTCATCAGAAGCATCTCATCAAAAGCTGAAGATCACCAAATGTTGTAGTTCATCAGAAGATGCAAGACTTAAAGCTTCAAAGGCTGTTCGATGGATTTAATCTCGTCTATGCATTGCAGAAGACCAGAAGAGTGAAGCAACGACTAATTCAAATGGATTTAAAGGCATTGGATGCTTGTTCTTTGAAGAGCGTTGACAAAGTACAATTGTACGGAGTGTACAACCACTACCTCCACTACTCAGTTTTTGTCTCTGCTACAAGACAAGAATAACAGCTCTGCCTACAACGATGTTCCTACAGACTTGGAATGGATTTGAAATTGATCCTTCATAGGACAACAACCATATCAGGCAAAAGATCATTGATGATTGATCAAAGCTTCAAACGACTCTTTTTGATGCGCTGGCAATTCATAACGTCTCTTTCACACTCTATATAAAAGAGTGAAGACTTGGAGAATTGTAACAGACTTAACAAAAATTTAAAAGCGCCAAACCTCTGCTGAAATTGTTCTGCAGCAAAAGTTCACTTAAAATTTCTTATCAAAGCTCATATCTTAGAAATTCTAGAGTCTTAAGAGTTTGTATATGATTTTTATTGTGAACACCACTGATTGTATATCAAGTGTTCAACTTCAAACATTTTTCTTTGTAATTCTGTTTGATTAGAAGACTCTTGCAGTTGTGCTTGAGCATAGAAGGCTCTTGATTGTGTTCAGGAGCATAGGAAGTCTCTTGAAGTTGTGCTTGAGCATTTGAAGTCTCTTGCTAAGTTTAGCATTGAGCATTTGTAATCAGATATTACATTTTAGTGAACTCTCCTTGAAAGTGCAAGTGGGACAGGACTACTTCCGGTTTGTGGAAGGAACCTGTATAATTACTTTGTGTCTCTCTTCTCTCTCTCTCTCTCTCTGTTTTTATCCGCTGCATTTAGAATCTGAACATCACTTCAGAAGTTGTACGCTAACTGCTTTTGACCAGCGACTTCAGTAGGAGAAAAGAAGAAAAAGCCAACACAATTCAACCCCCCCTTCTTGTGTTTTTCTCACCTTCACCACATTGGTGAGCAACCTCAACTAGTAAGTGTTTATATAAGGGAAGAGTGACCTCCAAGGGTTTGCGCTTGGGGTACCCATTTTTGTGAACCGTTGAACGCTTACAAAAACATATATATCACGTGTGCGATGACGACGCCTTCGTCCGATCGGCCGAGTCGGGTCGGGCTTGGGCTTGGGTTGTGGGTCAAAATGATAAATATTTTTTTGTCACTTGAAAATGTGAAATTAATTAATTAATTATTTAATCATTATCCGAAAGCGCTACGCATGATATTAATTATTTAATCATTATTTAAATTTGTTACGAACCGACCCGATCCAAAACACGTATCCAGAAGTTCCAGATATATCGAATTAAGAAACGGAAACGCGGTTACTTGAGATCAAGCCGACTTGATCCCCAAGTCACTCCTTTTTTGTTACGAACTCTGCCTCTAAAAGGAGAGCTCGCCCCACTCATTCTTCACACCAAAATTCACAGTTGATGCTTCATGTGCCTTTCCTCTCTTCTCCCTTCGACTTTTGTTAACCAGTCATTCTTCTGCTTCTACTCCTTTCTGTCCCTTCAGTTTCGATAAGAGTGGTTACATACCATATTCGAGTGGTTTTTAATCGAACGATTAAACTATATTTTGAGGTGTATATTCTCGAGAGATTATATATTGTGCAGTACGTAATAGTAACAGTGATCTGGGCTGTTTTATCCTACAGGCGGCGCGGTTCTTAGTCTACCTTGCACAAACTTGAGTAGTGCCGCGAAACGTCTTAAGGAAAGCGACCTGGTCCTGACTCACCTCAGTAAATTGGTTCGGTACAATTAGTAACTACGAAAACAACAATTTTAAGACGTTTATGAAAACAACATGAGTACCAACGAAATTACCATGTCTGGAACATCTATTGATTTCAACAAACCGTTTAAGTTTCGCGGCAGTCACTTCAAGCATTGGCAAACTAAAATGCTGTTTTTTCTAACTATGAAAAAAGTTGCCCACGTCTTGAAGGAGGACATACTTGTGATACCAGTGATGTCGATTCCAAAGGGATCAACTAATAATGGTAAGACAACAATGGATACAAATACTTCTGTTCCTACTAAAAATGCTGAGTTGGAAAGGCTTACTGCTGAATATGCTGAAAAAGTGAAACAGGCTGAAAAAGATATACTCGTCTGGAAAGAAAATGATTATCTGTGCAAGAATTTCATTTTGAACTGTCTTGCGGATCATCTATATGATCTTCACCTTATTCATAATACTGCTAAGGATGTTTGGGATGCTCTTCAGGATAAATATAACACTGAAGTGGCTGGCTCGAAAAAATTTACTGTGAGCCGGTACATGAACTATAAGATGAACGACGATAAATCTGTCGAAGAACAATCTCAGGAGCTTCAAAATATAGCTCATGAGATCTTTGTTGAAGGGATTCAATTGCCCGAGCAGTTTCAAATTGCTGTGGTGATTGATAAACTGCCCCCTGCCTAGAAGGACTTCAAGAATGCCCTTAGACATAAAACTAAGGAGTTTTCTCTTGAAAGTCTGATTACTCGACTTCGTATTGAAGAAGAGGTAAGAAAACATGAATTGAATGAAGAGGTGTTTGCTGTCTCGAACAACAACACTAAAAAGAAATCTGTGGGTGCTGTTCTGAAGCCTAATGGCAAATAATTTAAGAATCAGAACCGCCCTGCAAATAAGAATTCCAATCGGAATAAGAATGGGAACCCACAAAAGGTCCCAAGACAACCACCACCAAAGAATGACCCTGCTCAACCGTTTAATTGCTACAATTGCGGGCAACCAGGTCATATGGCACGAAAGTATAGGAACCCATCCACTAGACCGGCTCAAGCTCAGGCTCACTTGACAACAAATGAGGAGATGTGCATACTGCAATGATAACTGAAATCAACATGGTGGGTGGATCTGATGGTTGGTGGATAGACACTGGCGCCTCTCGCCATGTATGCTTTGACCATGCTATGTTCAAGACATACACTGCTGTTGAAGATCAGAAGGTGTTGCTAGGAGATTCCCACACCACTGAAGTTGCTGGAATCGGAGATGTGGAGCTGAAGTTCACCTCCGTAAAGACTCTCATATGGAAGGATATGATGCACACTCCTAGAATTAGGAAGAATTTAGTTTCTGGTTTTTTATTAAATAAGGCTGGCTTTGAACAAGTCATAGCATCTGATATGTACTCTATTACTAAGGATGGGGTTTTTGTTGGGAAAGGGTATGCTACTGCTGGCATATTTAAATTGAATATTATGAATAAAATTTCTTCTTCTGCTTATATGTTGTGTGATTTTAATATTTGTCATGCACGACTCTGTCACGTTAACAAACGAATCATTTCTAATATGAGCGGTCTTGGTTTAATTCCTAAGTTATCGTGAAATAAATTTGAAAAATGTCAATATTGTAGTCAAGCAAAAATAACAAAAGAATCGCATAAATCTGTAACCAGAGAAACCGAACCATTTGAATTAATTCATTCTGACATATGCGAACTTGATGGTAACTTGACTAGAAATGGACAAAGAAACTTTATAACCTTTATCGATGACTGCCCTGATTACACTTATGTGTATTTAATGAAAAACAAAAGTGATGCGCTTGATATGTTTAAAATCTTTGTTCATCGTAGACATAGAGAAGAAGGAGAATAACATAAATAAAATAACAAGAAAGTAAAGAAAGAACTTTCATTAAGAAAGACAATTGTCACTTATTGAATTCCAAGAACAAAAGATGAATATTTGTGATGGCTAACTACTCTATTTATAGTTTACATTCGACTTAAAATCTAAGCAATTACATCACTAGAATGTTCCACAAGAAACGTATTTTTGCTCCGAATCAGCTCCAAACCCCTTTCTTTTTCTCCAAGACTCAATCCATCAAATATTCATTCCTAAAATATAATAATATGCAACTGAAGTAAAATAGCTCTAAAAGGAAATAATATTAAAATAAAATAAACTTAAATCTAATTAAAACGAAACCAAATATTATACTAAAACTAAATAATTATTGACTCACGATGATGCATATTAGAACACCTAGTCGGATGACTCCAAAGCGACCAGTGGCTATATATTTAGCATAGCTGGAGGAGTTGTTTCTTGGAAGTCTAAGAAACAAACTATTCTGGCTCAGTCCACAATGGAATCTGAGATGATAGCACTAGCTACTGCTAGTAAAGAAGCAAGTTGGTTAAGATCCTTGCTAGCTGAGATCCCTTTATGGGAGAAACCGTTACCGCCTGTGTTAATTCATTGCGATAGTACCACGACTATTGCAAATATTAAGAATCATTATTATAATGGAAAGAGACGACAGATAAGGCGAAAACACAGCACGATTAGAGAATGTATCTCTAATGGAGCGGTTAGAGTTAATTTTGTACGTACTAATGAAAACTTAGTTGATCCTTTGATGAAAGGACTAAATAGAGAGATGGGAGTATTTGTGATCATTGGATCTTTGCCATTTTCACATTCTTAGGATTTTAGCAGAATTTTTATTAATTTATGGAGACAACATCTTCACGTAGGAAGTCAGAGGGCCTACCCCCTTCCCCAATCTAGATTCAATGGTGCCCCTTATATTTGTATTCGTTATGCCCCCTTAAGTTTCTCAAGATAACATCACCTTCACCTAGGAAGTCGGAGGGCCTACCCCTTCCCCAATCTAGATTCAATGATGCAATCTTAGAATTATTTTGGCTTTATAAACTCCCCCACACTAGCTTATACTACTTTTACTCTGAAATTTTTTGAGGGTTAACTTACCTTAAGAATTAGAACGAGTTCCTTAAAATACCTATTCATACACTTACTCAAAGACTGCAACTTGTGCTTTTCTCATTGGAGAATTTTCACAATAAAACAAGATATGGGTATATCAAGAATACTTAAAACACAAGAGTTCACTTTCACGTACGAGAAACAACCAATTTAGAGGAGACAACAAAAATTTATGTCATAATTTTCAATAAAAACAAGCTACTTAATTAAGCCTTACGCAATTAAACAAAACAAAAGAATAAAGTTCAAGGGAGTTTGGAACACTACGACTCAAGACACTTTATTAGCCCCCTCCCCCCCCCCCCCCCCCACACACACACACACACACACTTGGGAGAAGCATTGTCCTCAATAATTCAATAAAACTAGAAAATAAATGGAAGGAGAAAGGAAAAAGAAGGAGGAGGAGAAAGAGATAGGAGTGGGAGGAGAGAGAGAAGAGATAAGGGAAGAGAGGAAGATGAAAGCTCACATTATCATTGAGGTCCATAAGGAGGACCTTGGAGGTGGAAGTGTTGCATCGTGTTCCGAAGCATTTGATTATTCTCTTCGGATATGCGGGTGCCCCTTAGGACATCATTTCTTAGCCCAGATAATTCAACACCTTGACTTTGTTGCTCGGTGCTTTGCTTTCAACCACAGTTTGCATCCATGCCCATCTTTCATTTTCAAAGTTTCCTCTAGCATCATGGTCATGGTGTTTCTCATTATGGTGCAAGTTTGCACCTTCCTCCTCGCCTTGATTATGCTCTTCATGAACCTGTGGGGCATCACCAACATACATCAAATTTTCTTCCACCTCGGTGTTAGTCCGAGATGGGTTAGGAAGTATAATCAAACACAAAGGCACATTGAGCTGAAGCTCAAAAGTTATGTTAGCAGGCGGATGAGGCTTAATAAAATTCATAGCAATTAGGGTTTCTATATTAAGCCTATTGTTGCCCTCAATTCGGTTTAGCCCTTTGTCCTCACCTACTCCAAACTGCCTAGCTATAAAGGTGATGATACCCCCTACCACTATCTCACTCCTAACACTAGATTTTGCGCCTAAAGAAGCAAGATAATCAAACAGATAAAAGCATGTATTCACAGGACGGTTTTTAAGCATGGCCCACAACATAAATAGTTCATTCATCCTAGTGGTTCCTACTTCTTTCCTACCCCAAATGGTGCAAGCAATAGCTCTTTGAAGGTACCTAAGCACACGGTTATGGATGTTACCAGCTTTGTTAAAACGTGAATTGTATCGGTGCAAGCCAGTGATACTTTGCCAAAAGGTAATAGGGTTGTAGTCTTCCGGCCTAAGATTATGATTACAAGAGTCATGGATGAACCCCACATTTGCGAAGCCCATCTCATTGCAAAAGTTTTCGAAAGACATCTCATAATCAATGTTCATAAGCCAGAAGTAGACTCGATGATCGGGGTTATCAAAATTCATCCTATCGTTTGTGAAAACAATATAGCTTAAAAATTCATAGGTGAAGTTTTCATAACCCTTCATAGGTCTTAACAAATCAACCCATCCTAACCAATTCAACAACATATACACATTATCTCTAATACCTAGTCTTATCATGTCATAGTTATTCGGGTACCTACAACGATGCAAAGGTTTAAAGAGAAGAAATTTATACCTACTCCGTTGTTCTGGAGTGCTAAATGTGATGCCGTGATTCTTTGGGGTGGCTTGCTTCTTGTTTCCTCCAGCACTTGAGCTTGCAATCTCTTTTCCAGGCATTTTGGGTGCCATTGACCTTGTTGACTTTTTTTGAATTTTGGTGAAGGTTGAGGGTTTGGTAAGATTTTTGGTGGGAAAGGTTGGTTTTGTTATAGGGTTGAGGTTTAAGTAAGGTTTTTGAGTTGGGTTGCGGAGATTGGTGAAGATTTTGGGGTTTTTGGGTTAGGGTATGAAGGAATTCGAATTTGGTGATTTTTGGGTGAGAAAGGTGAAAGTTGTTTTTGAGTGGTGGGTTATGTTTGGGATGATTTTTGGAAGTGTTTTGGTGAAGAAATTTGGTGAATTGGTTAGGTTTTGCGGGTAGTTTGGAGAGTTTTAAGGTGAGTGGTTATGGAGGTTTTAGAGAGAAGTTTGGGTTAGAGAGGTTTTGTTGTTGAATGAGTGAAGAAGAAGAAGAAATTTTGGTATATTTTGGTGTAGAGGTCGCGCATGGCCGTGCCAATATTGGCACGGGCCGTGCCAATATTGGCACGGGCCGTGCCAAGGTTATGTGAAAATGGGGTTTTGCTTGGCATAATGTGGCACGAACGTGCCATTTTAGGCACGGGCCGTGCCAAGGTTCTGGACAAAGTGGCTTCAAAAATTATCATTTTTCTCGAATCGTACTCGGACAATTACCTACAAAATAACTTAAGACAACGAAAAACAAACAAAACAAAAGAAGTTAAATGCGTGGGTTGCCTCCCACGAAACGTTCTTTTAGAGTCATTAGCTTGACGGTTAGAAAGTGCCATTAGAAAGGATCAAAGAGATCATATTGTGCGGATGAAGCTAAGAAACGTTCCTTCACATCATGATCTTTAATCATGCAACAAGAATAAAGAGCGGGATCTTTCATATCATTCTCCAATTCAAATCCTACCATCTCATCACTCACTTGGAAAATAATCCTACCATTCTTAACATCAACTATAGCACCCGCAGTAGCGAGAAAAAGTCTTCCTAGAATCATAGGGCAATCACGGTCCTCTTTTATGTCAACTACCATAAAATCAGCCGGGATGTATATCCCTTTTATCTTAACGAGGATGTCCTCAACATATCCAACGGGTTGGATAGTAGAACGATCAGCTAACTTCAATGTCATCTCGATAGGTTTTAACTCTCCTATTCCCATCTTCTTAAAGAGGGATAAAGGCAAAAAAACTAACACTAGCTCCTAAGTCACACAAGGCTTTATCTATGGTCTCACTCTCGATCACACAAGGGATGGCAAAACTACCTGGATCTCTAAGCTTTGGAGGTGGCTTCTTGATGATTGCACTACTTTCCCTTGTCAAAGCTATTGTCTCATTGTGCTCTATAGCCTTTTTCTTTGAAAAAATTTCTTTTAAAAACTTGGCATATAGAGGCATTCGAGACAAAGTTTCCGCAAAGGGAATTTTAATGCAAATCTTCTTAAGTATGTTAACAAATTTATTGAATTGAGCCTCCAAGTTAAGCTTAGCAAGCCTTAATGGGGAAGAAGCTTTGGTCTTATCAAGTGGTTTCTTACTTTCTATCACATCATTCTCACCTAGAAGCTTAACACTCTCTCCCTTGGTATTTTTAAGTTTAGCAACAGTCTCTTCTAACTTACTACCCCCAAAACAAATAGCATTAACATGAGCCTTGGGGTTGGCTTCGGTTTGACCAAGAAAAACTCCCGGTGTTTGAGAAGAGGTGGCCACTTGTTGGGCCACTTGGGAGATTTGGGTCTTAAGCATTTTAGTGTGTGTGGCGATAGAATCTACCTTGGTATTGAGTTTGGAGAGAGAATCGTTCAGGAATCCAGTTTGGTTTTTGAGCTCTTGAAGTTGTTTATTTTGGCTCATCATACAGTTTTCTAACAAAATTTCCAAACTTGATTTCTGAGCAGCCCTCTGGTTGTTTACATAGCCGGGTGGTGCTACTTGTCCATAGGAACCTTGAGGATTTTTATAAAATTTTTGGCTTGGCCTCGCCCCTTGGTTGTATTAAGCGTAGTTTATTTGCTCAATACTATTAGTAGCAATACCTAACTGACAATCAACGCCAATATGACCAAATATACCACAGATTTCACAAGGAGGAGATGCAGGAGTAGGTGTGATAGCACTAACATTTAGTTTTTCAAATTTTTGGGTTAGTGCATCAACCTTAGCAGCAAGGTGATCATAGTCAGAGACTTCGTACATACCTGCCTCTTTTTTAAAGGGTGTAGAAGCGGTGATGACTCTCTCGTTGGTCCATTGATAGTGATTCTGAGCCATATCTTCAATCAAAGCGTAAGCCTCCGTATAGTTCTTGTTCATTAAAGCTCCAACTGCAGCTGCATCAACAGACATCTTAGTGGTATAAGTTAAGCCATTATAAAAAGTGTGGACTATGAGCCACTTCTCTAAACCATGGTGGGGACAAAGTCTAAGCATTTCCTTGAAACGCTCTCACGCATCATAAAGAGACTCCCCATCTTTTTGATTAAACTGTGTGATTTGGTCTCTTAGTTTAGCAGTTTTAGAGGGGGGAAAGAATCGGGCGAGGAATGCTCGCCTCATTTGATCCCATGAAGTGATGGAACCAACTTCTAAAGAATGGAACCAAGCGCTAGCTCTATCCCTTAAGGAAAAGGGAAAAAGATGAAGTCTTACGGCTTCTTGGTTTTCTTTTATAGTGCCACTGAGTCTTAAGAAAGTAGAGATATGGAGATTGGGATCCTTAGTGGGTGATCCGGAAAACTGATTTTGCTGCACCAAATTGAGTAGTGCAAGCTTAATCTCGAAGTTGTTACCCTCAACCATTGGGTACACAATAATAGCTTGTGGCTCTTCCGTAGAAGGTATTGCATAGTCTTTGAGAGTGCGTTCAGCCATAGCGATATTATTTCGTGCCTCTCTTCTCCTTTTATGTAGAAACCTTTCGATCTCAGGTACGAATGCACCAAGACTTTTAGATCTTCACATAGAAGGGAAAGAACCCAAGAAGTTAACGATAACAATAGAAAGAAAGGAGAAGAAGAAAAGAGAGAAAAATAGAAAATAAAAATTCTAATCACTAAGAAAAAGTTAATCAAATTAGTTAGCTCCTCGGCAACGGCGGAAAAAACTTGATGGGATAAAACCGCAAGTGCATGATCTTACCGAAGTAGTAATAAAAGAGTATCGTTCCGACAGCGAGTTGTTTAATTCAATTAACTTTAGTAGATGATTAGAAGAGAATTAAGTTGTAAAGTTGGGGTTTTCAACGGTTGAAAGAGAATATAATAATAAAAAGGAGCCTTGGGATTATTGGTTCATCATAACGACAAATCCTTCACAAACCAAAACCTTAAACCTAGAACCTTATGTTAGACTTAATTTCTAAAGACCGGTTTTCCTTTAGCCCCTCACTTTTCCTTTCAGTCTAGTGAGAGTTTTCTTCCAGCAATCAAATCTATTTCGCTGATTTGATTACTAAAATAAACTTTTAAGGTTTGAAACTACTAATGTCTCAAGGATTGCAAAGACTATTTTGCTGCCTTTACAATCCTTGTCTAAATTGACTTGTTCGAATATCAAGACTCCACTCTCGTTTTATGAATTGATATTTAAGATGATGGATTAACAATTATCAAACCCTCCGCTCTCGCTTCTACAGTTTGATAATGGTTAATTCATGTTAAAACGGTGAATTTAGATTAGAAACTAGGGTTATATAAGATTAGGGTTAAAGCTTGGTTTGATTATGATTATGTCATTAAGACTTATCCAACAATCCCAAGACAAGAAGAAGTCTACTCACTCATGTTCATCGTAGACATAGAGAAGAAGGAGAATAACATAAATAAAATAACAAGAAAGTAAAGAAATAACTTTTATTAAGAAAGACAATTGTCACTTATTGAATTCCAAGAACAAAATATGAATATTTGTGATGGCTAGCTACTCTATTTATAGTTTACATTCGACTTAAAATCTAAGCAATTACATCACTAGAATGTTCCACAAGAAACTGCGGCTTTTTGGTAAAAACTAAAATAGAGTAGCTTAAAATCTAAGCAAAAGCAGCAAAAGGTAGTTCTGGGAGGTGGCACGGCCATGCCAATGTTAGCACGGGCCGTGCTAAGCTTCTGACTTGGGGGAGATATATTTTTGTCTCCAAATCTTCGTATTTTTGCTCCAAATCAGCTCCAAACCCCTTTCTTTCGCTCCAAGACTCAATCCATCAAATATTCATTCCTGAAATATAATAATATGCAACTGAAGTAAAATAGCTCTAAAAGGAAATAATATTAAAATAAAATAAACTTAAATCTAATTAAAACGAAACCAAATATTATACTAAAACTAACTAATTATTGACTCATCATGATGCAGATTGGAACACCTAGTCGGATGATTCCAAAGCGACCAGTGGCTATATATTTAGCATAGCTGGAGGAGCTGTTTCTTGGAAGTCTAAGAAACAAACTATTCTGGCTCAGTCCACAATGGAATCTGAGATGATAGCACTAGCTACTGCTAGTGAAGAAGCAAGTTGGCTAAGATCCTTGCTAGCTGAGATCCCTTTATGGGAGAAACCGTTAGTGGCTGTGTTAATTCATTGCGATAGTACCGCGGCTATTGCAAAGATTAAGAATCGTTATTATAATGGAAAGAGACGACATATAAGGCGAAAACACAGCATAATTAGAGAATGTATCTCTAATGGAGTGGTTAGAGTTGATTTTGTACGTACTAATGAAAACTTAGGCGATCCTTTGACGAAAGGACTAAATAGAGAGAAAGTCCGAGAAACATCCAGTAGGATGGGACTAATACCTATAGCTCACTGAGTGATGGTAACCCGACCTACATGACTGGAGATCCCAAGACTTAGGTTTAATGGGTAAAAACAAGTCATGAAGTGATAGAACATGCTATGAGAGAAAGAATATAGAAAGCATGATCCTGCAACAAAAGAAGGATGAGTTAATAGCAACTCTTAATGAGATCTATAATCTATGTTGAGTGAGGTACACAGCTACATGAGTACCCTTGATAGACTCACCTATACGAATGTGGAAATTAGGCCGGTCCTATGGAATTTCGAGGCAGAATTCCTAGAGCATTCGTTAAAACCGGGATACACGTGCATGGCCTTAAAACGCACGGACTTTTAGAATACACATAAGAAAAGGTTTGTGTGTGGATTCTATGTCTGAGATAGAGTTCAATGCTGTAAGCAACTCTTGTTAAATCGGAATACCTTCCACTATGCAAAGGTTCAAGTTGTTGGAGACACCTTTGTTTATTAGTAAATCTTATGGAAACATTTTTACGTTATTTCTCGAAACCATTTTAAAGTCAAGTGGGGGATTGTTGGAACACTTGTTAAATCTAGTGAGAAATTGGATAGAAAAACACAATGTAAGAACTAGTGTGTGTGTGACTTAAAAATTTCCCACATTGGTGAGCCACCCCAACTAGTAAGTGTTTATATAAGGGAAGAGTGACTTCCAAATGTGTGCCCTTGGGGTACCCACTTTTGTGAACGGGTGAACGCTTATAAAAACATATATATCACGCGCGCGACGACGCCGCCGTCCGACCGGCCAGGTCGGGCCGGGCTTGGGCTTGGGTTGTGGGTCAAAATGATATATTTTTTTTTTGTCACTTGAAAATGTTAAATTAATTAATTAATTATTTAATCATTATCCGAAAGCGCCACGTGTAACAAATAAATTTGTTACGAACCAACCCGATCCAAAACGCGTATCCAGAAGTTCTGGATATATCCAATTAAGAAACGAAACGCAGTTACTTGAGGATCAAGCCGACTTGATCCCCAAGTCACTCCTTTTTTGTTACGAACTCTGCCTATAAAAGGAGGGCTCGTCCCACTCATTCTTCACACCGAAATTCACAGTTGATGCTTCATGTGCCTTTCCTCTCTTCTCCTTTCAACTTGTGTTAACGAGTCATTGTTCTGTTTCTACTCCTTTCTGTCCCTTCGGTTTCGATAAGAGTGGTTACGTACCATATTTGAGTGGTTTTTAATCGAATGATTAAACCATATTTTGAGGTGTATATTCTCGAGCGATTACATACTGTGTAGTACGTAATCGTAACAGTGATCTGGCTGTTTTATCCTGGAGGCGGCGCGGTTGTTAGTCTACCTTGCACAAACATGGGTAGTGCCGTGAAACGTCTTAAAGAAAGCGACATGGTCGTGACTCACTCCGATAAATTCGTTCGATACAATTTTTAAATATGAAAACAACAATTCTCCTTCCTTTATATCATCAAAAAGGGGGAGTGAGTAGTTTCTAATACTTTATCTTAAATTTTGAGTGATGTCTTATTTTCTAGGACAATTTTAGACTGTATTTTGTCTATCAAATCAACTTGCATTTGTTCTAAAACCCCTAACTTATAAATATAACTTTCCCTTATTATTTCTAATCAATTCATTCATTCATTACTTTTCTCTCTACTCTCATTCTCTAAAAGACATAAGAAAACACTCTCTTCACAGTTTGTGAGAATTTCGATTTACATCTAGAGGCATAATTGTAAGTTGTGTAATAGATTTAATCTTTCAAAGGATCTAGAGGCACAATTTGTTGCTAGTTGATTTGAAAGGGATATTTTAATCCTCATTTAGCATAAACACAAACTCCTATAAAATGAGCAACTCGCTTTAGAGTATAAATTGAACAATATTAGTCGTTTTTTAATAAATCAAGGATAAATATTTCTTAAAAAATAAAACAAGGATATGTATATTATAGTTACGTCATAACAAATTATAAGTTTGTTGAAATAAATACTTTATTTTCTCACTTTATCCTTTAATCTTTTAAATAGTGATTATGGAGCTTACCTTTTCACTACTTTTAATTCTTTACTTTTAGATAAAGCTCCAATTAAGAGGAAAAAAGAGAGTGCTGCTTATTAATTCCTAATGTCAAGTCCACATGAAGTGGGAATAGAAAAAACTATCTCGCATATCATCTTCTTTTGTTATTGAAGTACTGAAAATCTGGCTTGTGGGTCTCATTTAGATTTTGGCCAACATACGTAGGGCATTCAAAAGATATGCATCGAATTCCTTAAGAAAAAAGAGGATATGCATCGAATGAAATAGTTAAGTCAGGAAAAGAAAGCGGGCCCATTTATACTAACCTTCACTTTTTAAATGTTTCTTGGAGAATGTTATAACCAATTTTTAAGGATAATGGTTAGCATATAAAATAAGTAAATTTTTATGAAAAAATTATGTAACTATTATTTTATCAAAAGCAATATCTTATATTTTTAAGACAAAATTTTTATTTATCGATTTTTTAACTATTGTCATGAGGGCACTGGTTAGCAAGACTCATGTTTTTTTTTTATTATCAATTGTCACTGATCAAACCGCATTTAATTGTGGTTTGTATTTTCAATAGCATTTAACCAATGTTTGACATTTTTGAATCAATTAAACCGATTTAAAAAATGATTGAATCATTTTAGAATAACGAATTGCAATTAGTTGCCTTTGGAGCATGTTTTTGAACAATTTAAAAGTAGGAGACTGCTCAGTGCCCTAAGAGCAATGGTTTAACATCTAAAATAAGTAAATTTTTATGGAAAAGTTGTGCAATCATTACTTTAACAAAAACATCTTATATTTCTAAAACAAAATTTCTATTTGTAAACTTTTTAACCATTGTCCTGAGGACACCAGTTAACAAGTAATATCCAAAGATTAATACCCATGTTTGTGACCACTGTACTCGCATTTTGATGCATATGTTGCCACTGCCCACTACTACATTTTATGTGGGGATTAATTATAAAATTTTATATTAGACGCCTTAAATAAATATATCACTTTTTTTTTTAGCAAAAATAAATATATCACTTAATTATTAAAGAAAAAGTTTAATTTTCATAAGTTTAGCTCAGTTGGTAGGGATGTTGCATAATATGCAAGGACTGATGTTCGAATCTCAGAAACAATATATTTTTGGTACTTATAAATATATTAACTTTTCGTTTTAATCACTCTAAATAATTTTTTCAACTTTTAATTCTTATAAAATTTTTAATCACTAAACGGAACCCCACCAGTCTCTTTGTATCTATATCACTTCATAGAGAATCATGTTTTTTTTAGAAATATAGAATACCTTTATCTATTGATGTTTGAGGCCAGGATCTTTTCAGTTTTTGAGTCTCTTAATTTCCTCTGTTGCTATAGTTTCAGATACATAAATATAAAAGTATTTTTCTTGATACAGTACAAAATATTTAAAAACTTTAGTAATAAAGAGAATAAATGGAGAAAAAAATGGAGATGATCGGAACCCTACAGTTTGACAACCAAATGCTAATCTATGAAATTGTAGGTCCAAAGTGTAACTTCTACCATTACTTTAGTGCAAAGGGTGACTCTTCATGCACTGGAATATATATTAGTCAAAAGCTAGTCATTCCAAAAAGGAACTGATTATTATTTTAATAAAAAATAAAAAGAAGCATGACGATGAATATTGCAATTATAATTACAAGAGTTTTGTTAACGAGTGTTTTTAAAATACTTTTTAAAAATTCTAAATTGAAAAATTATTTTTTTAAAAAGTTCAATGTTATAGTTTCCAATGCATTGAAAAACAAATTTCTATAAAAACTTAAAATTTAAAATTCTTAAAGAATGTCTCGAAAACATTTAACATTTTTTTTACAATTATATATATATATATATGCACCAACATCTTACATCTTATTAATTTCTATATCTCTATTTTTATTAATTATTACATAATCAATCTATTACACCATTTCATTTTTTTACTCTCAAAGGTGTATACACCCATTTGGGTATATACCAAACCAGCGGCGAAGCTAGCAAACAGTTTATGCCGGGGACAATAAAAAAAAAATTAAAACCAACTTATTAAATTTAAAGATAAAGTATGTTTTTAGTCTCATAGATTATAATTTTTAAGGTTTAGTCTTTATTAGACATTTTATGCAATTTTTGTCTTGATTTTTTTAAAAAAATTTACAAAAATTCTTTTTAGTCTTGCATTTAATTTTTTTTAAAAAAAATTAAGGATTAAAATTAAACAAAATCTTAGGAACTTAACTTAAAAATCACAAGTATTGTAGAGACTAAACAAATTTAATCTGTAAATTAACCAATACAAGAAAAAAATTACAATAATTTTTGCTTATATGAAATGTAAATTAAAGCAACAACAAAGGATACAAATTGACAATAGCTATTAGAAAAGTCGGACAAAATTTATTTCAAGAAACCAATTTTATCCATAATTGAGTGTTTACTAAATAGATTAATAATGTATTTTCGATGTAAACTAATAAGTTATTTGCAATAAACTCATTGTCCATTTAATTTGTTTATGACTATTGTCTTGATAATTTTAATTGTTGAAAAAGTCTTTTCTATAATTGTTATGGAGACTGAAAGTATTAAACCAATATAAATAAATATATCAATCATGTAGTAATATTTTTACTTTCTTATTTATCCTAATTTTCGACAACTTAACTTGTCTGGGGTAGCCGAATATAAATACATACCGATCAATTTAAGAATAATATTTTTTGATAACTTTCGGATAACTCTCTCATACTTACATTATGTATTTACTCTCTCTTCCTTTTTCTGTTTCCATTGTTTTTGATCAATAAGAAGAGGTAAGAAAAAAGGTTGACAATAAATAATTGTATAAATATCATTACTTTTATTCTTTAGATGTACAATTGATCCCCTATTGTTTTTTACTCCCTTTCTCTCATTCCTTTTCTGAATAAGTCCTTATAAAGAAAGCCTAAAAGAATTACAACTTCTGAAGCCAAGATACTTCAAAATTAATAAGTGGTCGTATCTGATATGTATTCTACATCGATACGTGTTTGATATGTCTCAGTACATACTGGAAGAGTATAGTGTGATTCAATTTGATTTTTTTTTTAAAATTAAATTTTGTTACATTTTATAAACGCCCAAGATACGCGAGATACAATGATTGTAACTTATACACGTGAAATACTTATTTTTTTTTTTTGAAGAAACACGTGAAATACTTATTTTTCTATTTTTTTTTCGTTTTCTATTTTGTCCTTAAAAAAAAGAGCAAGTCAGCAAACATGATATTTCTAATTCCTTTTTTTTTTCTTTCTAAAAAATAAGAAAAATTGAAAAACAATATAATATATACAATAAGTAATGATGTTCTTTTTTGCGATATATATAATTGACTAAGTAATGATATCTTTTTCGGATATATGTAATTGACCAGTGGCAGAGCCAGAAAAACAAGTTTGGGGTGGCCGCCATCAAAATAATAAACTAAAATATATAAATTATATTGCATACAACACATTTAAGTTAAAATAAACCAAAAATCGATTATTCAAAACTTAAACTACATAATAGATAAAGTCGATCATTAAATAGTTAAAGTGACGTTTTTCAAATGACTTTGAAATCATCAATAATTGACTCGAATTCAACTAATACACACATTAATTTCCCTTTCAAGATAACCAATTTGGCAAACATAATTAACATTACTTAATACTCATCACACTAACACTAAGATTCTGCTTTATCATGACCCCACTTATGTTAACTATGACATTGTACTACTAATTAATGACTTGACAAAATGCTTCATCATAAGTCATAACAACTAAATAAATTTCCAGGGTATAAAATTAATTATTTTGTTTTAAGATGGGGTGCCCAAGGCTCCCCCTTGCCAACCCAGCTCCGCCAGTGTAATTGACTAATTATCATATTTTTTATCATCTAAATAACTTTTATTTATATATTGTGCATTATGATATTTAATTTTAAATTGCATTTTTTATTAAAGTCTCTCGGCTGTATCGTATCTTGAATTTTAAAATTTTTCTCGTATCCTCATATCGGTTCCATATCGTATCAAATATTTGAGCTTCATCGATTACAACTATTAACGACCCCCACCCAGAGGATTGTCTTATTCTTACTAAATTATGTGAGTTAGAAATAAAAAATTAAACTTGGTTGCTTTCATGTTCCATGTGTTGTTTTATGTTTTTTTATAAACAACTTTAGTTTCTTGTTCCAAACAATTTTGTTGTATGTGTGTCTAAACCAATTATATTTGTGGTTGTGATCACGTAAAAATTGCTCTTGAGGCTCATATTTTGATATCCAAATTCATAAACTCTTTTTGCATATAATCTCAAGCCAACTACAAATAGAAAAAAGAAGAGATTGAGAATTAATTACAAAACATGACTATAGTCTATACATAACCAATATAGCAAACTAATGCACCAACCCCATCTCATAGCTATCTTGCCAAAAGGAATTGTAAGCATGTTCTTCCATATCAAACCCATCATCACAAACCATTAAATGGTCAACCATCACATCTTTCTCATGTCCACAAGACTCAATTGCCTCCCAACTTGCATCATCCAACTGGAAGGATGGCATGAAATCCATATCCACCCATTCAACTCCAAAGTCATGCCCCTCCACCACTTGTGCTATGTTCCATGATTCACTATAATCTTCTTCAAAATTGCTCTTCAATTGTGATCCTTTGCATGTTGTATTATCATGGCCACCCATCTTGCTTTCACTTATTTCAGCCTCAAAAGATCTTATTAGACTATCTAACCTTTCATTATTACTCTCATCACATGGTAACTCTTCCATTAGTGACATGAGAAGATCACCCTTGATTTCCACATCACAAGAAAAAGTTTCACAAACTTGAGAAGCCATTTTGCTAATTAATTTGGTTGAATATGCTTGTGAATTTGAAGAAGATGAGAGGAGAAAAAGTATGAGCAAAAATAGAGAGAATAGAGAATATAAAAGAAGCAAAAGACTTAAGATGAATTGATTGTATGAGTAAGGGAAGTTAGGGTTTTATATAGGCACTCATGAGTTGCCACATCACTTCAAGAAGGGGACATTACACCCATCATGACCCAAACAGTCATGTGCACACAAAAATAATAATTATATATGGATGGATATGGGTGATCATGTTGCATATCAAATTAGCAATATGGCATAAATAATAAATTAAAGATGTACAATGGATAGATAAAGAAATATGGAAGCATAATGTACGTGTAGTGGCAATAAGGACCGCATGAAGTGAGCAAGATATTATGGAAATCGTAGAATCTGACCCCAAAACATCAATTGAGGTTGGGTGGGACAAGGAAACATCAAAAGACAATTATTATTATTATTATTATTTTTTTATTACAATTATTATTTTTCTTTTGATACGAAAGGCAAAGCATTTTTTAATGACTGAAAAGTCAAGCTGCAATAATAAAACAGGGAATAATACTCTATATTGTACTACTAATTGATTGATTCTATTGCACCGCTTTTCTGATGGTACTTTTTGTTCTTAATTTTGTGCAAGTTCTTCCAATTTTGTGACGGAGTGAGTGGTTAAAAGGTGTGTTAATGAGTTAAAGAATAAAGAGTTTTTAACAGTGATGAACTATCTTTAACTTCGATTCTTATTTATTTCTGAAAATATATGTATTGCAATTCTATTTTCATCGAACTAAGTTAAAATGTGTTTATGCCTCTAATGTTAAGTTGATGCGTCTAAATTCACCGCTATCAAAATTATTAGGGTTCACAGATGTATTATTTGGTCTTGATTTGAAACAAAATTGACCAATTACTTGATTTATAACATTCATTTGTAAAATTATGCTTGAATTCAAAAATAAGAAGAAAAAAAATGGTAAGTAATTATGTTTGATATTATAATAAGAACTATTTGACCTACCACCTCAACATTAAATGTTATGTAAACACTTTAGCGAAGTTGGCTAAAAAAATGAATAAATGTGTAAATATTTTATGACTTAAATGATCATTTTGTAATTAAAAAAAAACTTATATGCAACAAAAAAACTTAAAACTAATTTATTATATACGTCTAACTTAAAAGAGTACAAGAAGTATTTAACCTTTATTTTTTTTTTTTTTTTTTTTAACTTTTCTAGGTCAGGATTACATACATGCCTCAAACTTTTCTAGGTCAGCATTACATACATGCCTCCAAGTTTTTGTAATTAATAATATTTAATTGTCGTTTGTTAGTTCAAGTTACTAGTGTCAACAACATAGTTAGAATGACTAATTTGTTTTTACTAATCTTTGCTTTAAAAGAACTTCTAGTTTCAGATAAATTTCCAATTCAGAAAATAAATTGGTGCTTATTAATTCTTAATGTCAATTCTATTGAAAGTGGGAATAGAAAATTTTATCTTCTTATCATCTTGTTTTGTTATTGAAGTACCATGAAATCTGGTTTGTGGGGCTGACTAAGATATTGGCCAACTTTTTACAATGTTTATGTAGGGTAGTCAAAAGATATGCTTCGAATGAAATAGCTAAGTCATGAAAAAATAAAGTTGGTCCATTTAAACTAAGAAAGAGCTTGATACCCCACCCTATGTCTGTGACCACCCAACTCATATAGTTTGATGCACATGTTGCCACCACGACATTTTAAGTGGGTTTAATTAAGATTTTGATATAGATTAGATGTCTTAAATAAATGTATCACTTTAAATAGTGGATGACAAATGAACCTATTCCCATGTGATATGCCAAATCCAACCCCTTTTGCATAAACAACATCATAGAAGAGATAAACAAGCATATATTTTTATCCTATTGAATTGAAGTTTGACAACCAAACGGGTGACTCTGCATGCACTGGAATATATTAGTGAAAAGCTAATCATCCTAACAAGAAACATGATGATTTTATTTCACAATGAATAAAATAGATAAACAAGATGATGAATATTGCAATTATAATTATGCCACTCATTGCTCATTAGTCTTCCAGCAGGTTTGATGCTTTGTACATTTATTTTTCTTAGTGCTACATAGTATATAAAAAAAAAATAATGTCCTAACTTTGATCTGCGAAAAATTGCTAAATATTCAGTGCCTAATTGGTAACGATTGATTGAAAATATTCCAATCTCTAAATTGATTATTAAATGTAAAATATTTTTTAGTAAGGTCATACAGGAGTTTAGTGAAAATATAGACTAATTGATCCAAAGAAGATCGTCGTTAAGGGCGAGGAATATGCAAATCTCGCATTATTTGACTTTTTAAACAAGTAAAAAAAAATTAAAAACTTTTTAAATCGGTGTTGATTATAACCGATCTAAAATATGATGATCAAATAAATCATTTCAAATGTAAAATAGACTTTTGGTTGTGCTTAAGCAACCGATGTAGAAGTGAGTTTTTACTTTTTACATCGAATGGATTTATACACCATTAACCTTGACTTAGATATACCTAGGACGACAATGACCTCGAGTAATAGGATGCATGCATGGCTACCATGTGGTGCCTGAGATGTGTATGGACAACAATATGGATAAGTGCAATGTACTGGCTCTTATGTGGTTCATTGGAGGGAGACATTTTTTATGAAGGGAGAACAATGTATTATTAAGAATAAAAACTAATGAATTGTAAAAGACATGCTTAATACACACACAACACAACATAACGATGAATCAACGCACTACTGATTTAACTCATCACTCAAACTTCTATCCTTAGCTTTGAGTATAGGTCAAACACTTTAAACTTTAAACTACTTGTGAATGTAAAATAACCATATTTCTCAATTTTCCGATAGACCATATATATGCACGTATACCAAATACAACTAAATTTACATGGGAATTCTTCCTGTCAAGGCTCTAAAGTGAAGAAAACACAAGAAATGGAAGATTTTAATTTTGTTAGGTTTAAAATCTTTTTCAAGACAGATTTAAAAACTTTCTTTATTTTTGATAAATACATTTTTCAAATTGCTGGATTGTCCGTGGTAGTGGTTTATTAGGGTTGTTTCTCTTATACCATCATTATATTGTATTGTTTTATCACCCGTTAGGGTATTTTGTGGTTTACTGAGTCAGGTCCATGTCCCTCCAATCTTATACTTCCTTTTCTTTTTAATTTAGTTTTTATTTTGCCTAAAAAAAAGATAAATACATTTTTCAAATCAATTTTAAAACAAAACAAAGCCCATGAAAATGTAAAGATAATAAATAGAGAAAAAACACACAAGGATTAATATATTAGTTCACTATCCAACCTAGTAGCTACATCTAATCCTTTGACACACCGAAGAATTTCTTCACTATAACCAAATTGATTACCAAGTCTAATAGGGTATACTTATTTCAAACGACTATACCACTAGCAGTCTACAAATGACTTAAGATAGTTGAGCCTTTGAGGAATAAAACCCACCGGAGATCAAACAGGTTGTACTCTAATCTTCTCAAAAATAACTTAAAACCCTCATGGTTTTTCTTTTTTGAAAGATAAAACCCTCAAGGCTTTAATGACTTCATAGAACAATTGGGTCAAATATAAGTTTAAAATATAGAGATTTGTTTGAGTAGTAGTTGTTGTCATTGTAGAAGTTGTAGAGAAACCCCCTTACTAAAGGTATAAAATACATACACAACTTTACATGTTGTCTTCGTACCAATTTTAAATGATTCAAAATTTATCTTTTTTAGACGTTTGATTTTGACGCTCAAAAATCTCGTATCATCATATTATATGAAGTCTCTTAAATGTCTTCTTTTTGATAGTATATGACACTCCCTAACTTAGCACACTAATGAGATTAGATGAAATGTTTAACATACGATCAATGATGACATTCATTAAGTGACAAATGACCTTATTTTATTTTTTTAAGAATGACAAATGCACTTTATATTAGATGATGTACGCTCTAAGTACCAGATGAATTAATTATATGTTTCATGTATCAGCTAACGCTTTATTCACTAGCACACTACTATATACCTAACCAACTCAACACCTCCATACAAATCCTCACAAACTTTGTGCATTCATAAAATAAATGTCGAGCAGTTTCGTTTAAACCACATCCACTAATTAAGATTAGATAAAGGGAGTTTGATATTTCACATATAATGTGATTAATTTAAGTTAACATGCTTGGTTCATTTACTCGGACTCTAATTCACAAATACTTCACATATAATAATGATATTTCCCTAAAAAAATAATATAATAATGATATTAATACTTGTTTACATGCTTCTTTTTCCTAATAATAATAATAATAATAATAATAATAATAATAATAATAATAATAATAATAATAATAATAATAATAATAATCTATACATAATAATATTACTATTAATTAACTTCAGAATACTCCATCATTTGATCCTTGACGCAAGTTATAAGTTTCTCTATGTTGTTGCTCCATGAAAACTCTATAACACAATTCAAAATCATCAATAAAATTTTGATCTTCATATTCCATTTCTACATGCTCCATCTCATTTCCACAAGGGATATTCCATGCATTCATCTCATCAAATGTGGAGGAAGAGATTAATTCCATAATATCTACCTAATAATCGGGGACAATGAATGACGTGGAACAATCCTGACCATCCATATATCCCATGTCATAATTTTGAGTGGCACTTATCTCTGCTTCAAGTGATTGGATCATACTTACAAGTTTGTCATCAACATAGTATTCATCTTCAAATGCATGTGTTTCTTCCATGAAGGACATGATAATTACATTATTGGCCTCTGATAATTGACCAATTCCTATTTCAACAGTAGAAGACATTCTTAATTATTACAATGAAGACATTTTTACCACTATTTTATTTTTGAAGTTTACAATTATTTGGTGAGAATGCAAGGAACAAGCTTAATTGTAACCAAAAAAAAAAGGAACAAGCTTAATGAGTTTGAAAGGTACAGAAAGGACCATTATATAGGCAACTAAATGGTACACGAATTTGAGGAGTGGTTGCTACAGCTTGCAACTATACCAATCAATAATAAAAAATATTATGTAAATGGAAAAAAAGATTTTATTTTTTTGGTCAGGAAAAAGATTTATTTAATTGTGACAAGATTCGAATCGTATAATTGTGATGGGAAAAATTATTAATGCTTTGAACCATTAATGTCAATTTGTTAAGCAACAAAAATGCATGGTTCCATGTGAGCACAAAATATGGTATTAGACTAGTTAGCTATAATGCCCCCTAGTGGGGCATCTAGAACCAGCAGACAATATGCCCACCTAAGGATCAAGAATTAACCATCAAATTAAGTTGATTAAAAATTAGTAGGATATGCAACAATAAATTAATTTAAATGGTAAGAGACTTTGACTCTTTTTAAAAATAAAATAAAATAAATAAATAGGGTCTAAACCTAAAAGAAACAATTACAAAGTAACACTACGGAAATGTATCATCGAACAAAATTAGCAAAAAGTAACAAACTAATATGAGCTAGAGGTTGCTCATAAATAATAATTTTGGAACCACTCCTACAATCCATCGCTGCTAACGACTAATAAGGTATCCACACAAAAGTTAGCTCGCGGTACATGTGACACACCTTAACCACCATATCTAATTCCAACAATTGAGTTGAACTAATCGGAACCCAACAGCTCCAACATTACTCTTTAAACTTGTGGTCAGTGATTTAGTTCTTGACTCATTCGTATGGAAAAAATATGGTTCAGAGAAGAGATCCCACCTTATATGTCCCACAAATTTTTCAATAGAAATTAGTCAATATTATGCGGCAGTGAAAACTTCATACCCATGACATGGTAACTCAAAAAAATTAATAGACTTACATGATGCTTCAATTATCTTTAAAATCAGTTTCTATTTTGGTTATAAACACAAATATATATATGATTGATTAACTATGAAAAAAATCTTTACAACAACCGATAATATGAATAAAATTATTTCTATAACAGCTTGATATAAGGTATTGGAAACCTCATTGTGACAGTGTGGTCATAGAAAATATATAAGAATATGAAATGAATTGATGTCAATTAATAGTTCCTCAGAATCCAAATTAGCATTGCTTTCTTAAGTGGGCATTCTGTACCTAATAGAGACCTCTCTATTATATTATATTTTGAGAGAAATATTAACTGGTGTTCGGGGCATTGGATAAGACCTTTAAAATGTAACTGTTATTTGAAAATTATGTAATGAATGCATTGTAAATTAAAATGTTTAGTTTTTTGTGTGGAATAATTTCTTCTTTTAAAATGCTTAAAGAGTGTTCTGGAGACACTCGTTAACAAACTCATATTCTAATCGGAGGATTGAGAAAATGGGAATAAAGGATCCAATCCCCCACTCAACTATGTACTTTTATCGTAAAAGATCGGATGGATGAGTTATCTATTCTATCATGTGGGTTTTGATTTCGTATCAAACTTGAAGAGTGTTTCAATTTATTTGGTTGTTGACAAGGGATATGTATTATTTTTCATGTATTGGGGGGATAATGTGTTTGTTTTACATGTTTATTGTAGCACTGAATTTTGTTTTGGGGGGATAATGTGTTGACAAGGGATGTATTATTCTTGGCACTTTTGTGCTTTAAACTAGCAACATGCATGTGAATCTAACACATGTATTTTTGCATTAGTGATTCAATTAAATGATTACATTATTTAATTTAAGGTCAAATAAGTTTTTTTTTTTTTTTAAAATATAACGAATTTTTGTTTTAGTCTTTGAAAAGAAAAAATAAAAAATGATTGTCCCAAAATTTTTCATTTCGTTTTTGGTCTAATGACTGGTTTATGTCTATTTTAATATACGGCTCGTTTATGTTCAATGCGTGTTCAACTTATGTCAACTTATTACATTTACATTCAACCCATATGTCGATATTATTATGTTCAAGTAATATAAAAGATGTGTAAAAATTATGTTCATCAGAGACCAAAAAACAAAACAAAATATTTTGAAAGGTTGAAAATATCTCATTTTATTTTTTAGAAACAGAAATCGAAATTCGTCATATTTTTATGGACATAAACTTATTTAACTCTTTAATTTAATACAATGAAGTTGTTAGTGTCAATATACTATGGGTACTAGTATGATTGGAAATCTTGCATTGTAATATCAAGTTTAGTTGTTTAGAATGATGCTGGCAAAATAATTGGTGTGGACTTCAAATTTATTTAGATAGCTTCACTGAAGATGTGTTACATATACAGAACCACAGACAGTCACACATGCGGAAGTTGCTTAAATAGGGTAGGCAAACATGGATATATTCCTTTCCTCGCAATTTCATGTTTGTTTGTGATAATTCTAGTACAATATACAAATCTAAATTACTAGATTGTTTGACTCGTGTGTCGCACGAGTTTATCGTTAAGGGATTGACATATGAATAATAAAATGCAATATATAATTGGTAACAGTGAAAAAAAGAACAGTCTCCAAAAACATGACATTACACGACACAATCTGAATCCTTAGATAATAGACCAAAAAATTGCGACAAAACTAAATAGGAAGACTACCAAAATTGGTGTAAACATTTCAAACTAAAAACAAAAAACGCAAAAAGGATATTCCAATTCTCAAAAATATCAAAATATATCATTCTTCTGCTGTCTGTGTAATTTACCACGGTTTAGGGTTTTTTTTTAGAGAAACACGGTTTAGGGTTTGCTATAGATAGCCGAGTTTGCATGGAAATTAGGGTAGCCGAGTTTGCATGGAAATTAGGGTATTCTGTTTGTAAACGTATTAAATAAGTGTACAACAAATTGTCAAAAAAAATATCTACTAAAACAATAGATATATACAATCGATGACACACTAGGATATGAATGAAAAGCTCATCAGTGAGGAGAAATATTAGGGATTGTTGTATTTTAGATGGAATTTGTTAGGTTAAATTACTGCTAACCTAATACTGCAAATTGGAGGAAAATTATTAGGTTAAAATGCTGCAGACTTAACAAAACTAGACTTTTGCACGGGTCTTCTCGACTATAATAGAGACCAATAAATAATCTTTAACCCGCAAGATTATGGTCGATCAATAAACGCAAATTAGATTATTAGAGATACAATATTACAATCAAATGATAATAAAAAAAATTATAAAGAAAAAAGATAAAAAGAATACAAAATTATATTGTTGCACAGATCAATTTTATTTATTACTTTTATAGTTAAACATAAAAAATTAATGCAGTTCATGGTTCCTAACAAATTATTTAGGGTAACCGAGTTTCTATGAAAATTAGAGCATTCTGTTTGTATCAAAAAAAAAATACCTACATAAACAAGGTTAAGTTGTTGTAGACCTAATAAAATTAATAAATAAGGATTGATAAATAAGGATTTATGCTTGTTGATATGCAAATTATGAATATTCATTTTGAGTCTTTCAAAAAACAAGTAATATTGGGGTTTGATCATGAGTTTTAGGTATGAAAAAGATTTGGTTGAAATGGAATAACTTACCTTACTGTTCTACTAATTTTCGTTTACCATTAAATAACGGTGAGAACTTTGTAGCAATAACATGGTAATAAAAAAAAAAAAAAGTTATATGGAAAGCAATCTTTCCTTGCTACAAGTTATCCCAAATTTCAAAATAACTATCAAGTCGAAACTCGAAAGTGTGCATTAGAAGCTTGAAGAAGTGATTATGCTCGGGAAACTACCAATATTAAGAATTTAAAAGATTAGAGAAACCTGCAGAAGTTTCTAAGTTAGTTAGAAGACACTTGATTTTCATGCATATAGGAAACTACATGCAAGGAGTTCATTTTCGTTTCATAAGAACGATGTAGAATTTTGATTGATTCGAATGATATCGGTAACTCAATTTTACTGCTGTAATAATATTACCCTTTTCCTTTTTACATTATGTTTCTTCACTATTGTTGTTTGCTCTAAATTTTTTTTTCTTAACAATTTCCATAGTAATTTCTTGTTCATGCCTTTCTTGTGCAAATTAAGACTCGAGACTTTATACCTATCAACTAAAAATCCTTTAAAGATTTAACTCGAGTTTTGGATTGATTATCAAATTCATTTATTTAAAGATTTGTCGGTCCTAAGTTTCCTAATAAGAGACATGAGAACTGTCTCCTCTTCACCAGTATCTTCGTTGTTGGCAGTGATTCGGTCATCTTGCTCCTTTACGAGATATTTCTTCCATTTGTACATGGTTTCTTAGTGGAGCTGAAAAGAGCTGGAGTAAAGAATAATAAAGGTCTAAATAGTAGTGGCTATGTGAGTGATCCAATGGAGGATGGTGGTTCCATGAGGTACTGGGTCAACCACTAATGTCTTCCTATAATCCTAGGAAAGAGAAGACTAAGTTTAGTTATATATTGTGTGTTACACAATCAAGTTCATTTACACGATCCTTGGTGAAATTGGCTTATTCGGGGTCAAAACGTGGTTTGTGCTCTATTACATGTGCTTTGGTTGGATTATACATGAAGTATTTGGAAAGAAAGAAACAACATGATCTTTGGTCATGAAGAATCGACTATTATGCAGTTGATTGATTGCATTAAAACATTGACGTGGTGATGGTTCAAACCTTGTGATCTTAATTGTACGTATGATTAGAATCATTGCTGGATTAATATGTTAGAATGTTGCACTAGTTTTGGCCCTTAATGGCTTTTGTTGGAATTGGATCTTCGAATTTGTTGTATTGTAATTTGGACCGTCATAATATTTCTAAGGGCATGAAAACCCTCTATAAAAGCTCAGGCGCCCACCTGAAAGGCTCCTGAAGCCTAGATGCGACCTTCTTGGAGCGCTGCCTTAGTCAGCTTCTAGAAGCATCCAAAATCGGATAAAAAGACCTAAAACCCAGCTTACTTGGGGATTAAGTTACGCTAAAAATAAGCCCATAAATGACTATATATACCACCATTGAGATCATTCTCAAGGCATCTCATAAACAATCTAAACCCTAGATTCTAATATTGTACTCACTACCAACACATAATTGTTGCTTGCTTGTTGTTGTTCTCGGCACATCTTGTGTTTAGAATTGTTTTTCTAATTTATTTATTTATTTCTTTTGTTTTTTTTTTTTTTTTTTTTGTAAATTACTGTGATTTACTTAAGATATCTTGTATTTAGGGACATAGTTGTATAAGTTAATTTTCCTTCAAACTTTTTAAAAATCTAAATATTAAAGAATCTTACATATAATAAGATATGACCTGAATATGAGTTTATAAACAAGTGTAATCATGATCGGGTTTGTAGGATTGAATTTATAAGTTTTAGAAATTTAGAATTTGACTGTGATATAACTAAAATCGGATGATATCTCATAATCCCTAAAATAACTATAATGAAAAATAAAAATTCTATCAGATAATGTCTCATAATCCAAAAAAAAAAAAGAAAAGGTAATGTCTCATAAAAAATTGTTCTAGTCAAGGTTTTTTTTTCCATAGAATTTAGAAATTCTAAATAGATAATGAGAAAGATTTTTTTTTCCTAAGCACTTAAAAATATGAAATTCCAGCACGTCAGAAACATCCACCAACGAATCACCAACCTTACTCAAAACCAAACCAACATTGCAAGAGGTAGCAAATTCATCACTGAGTGCAACGTTAAAATCACAGAAAATGGACGGAACGGCAACGTTAAAGCAGCAGAAACAATATTCAACACAATGTCCCAAAAGAACATTGTCACTTGGACAGCCATGCTCACTGTCTATGCTCAAAATGGTCAAATTACTAATGCCCGTAAACTGTTCGATGAAATGCCCGAACGAACAACCGCTACTTATAATGCCATGATCTCTGGTTACATTCGTAATGGTTGTAATGTTACTAAAGGTTACGAGCTTTTTACATCGTTTAATGAGCGAAATGCGGTGTCTTATGCTGCTATGATCATGGGTTTAGTTAAGGCTAGGAAGTTCACTTTGGCGGAAGAGCTTTACCGTGAAGCTCCGTGTGAGTTTCGTGACCCGGTTTGTTCAAATGCTTTGATAAATGGGTATTTTAAAATAGGTGAAACGAATGAAGCTCTGAGGGTTTTTGAGAATGTGGGTGAGAGTAAGAGGGATGTGGTTTCATGGAGTGCCGTGGTTGGTGGTTTGTGTAGAGATGGGAGGGTTGATTATGCTAGGTTGTTGTTTGATAGGATGCCCGAGAGAAATGTGGTTTCTTGGAGTGCGATGATTGATGGGTATATGGAGAAAGGCTTGTTTGAAAAGGGGTTTGGTTTGTTTTTGGATATGAGGAGGGAAGGTGTTGTTGAGGTTAATTCAACTACCATGACTATAATGGTTAAAGGGTGTGGAAATTGTGGTGGGGTGAAAGAAGGAATGCAGATTCATGGCTTGGTTTCAAGGTTGGGATTTGAGTTTGGTAGTGTTTTGAGTAATACTATTATTACTATGTATTCTTTGTTTGGTTACACTGACATGGCAAAGAAAGTGTTTTGTGCTATGGGTAATAAAGATTTAGTTAGTTGGAATTCTTTGATTTCTGGATATATTTATAACAATGAAGTGGATGCGGCTTATGGGATTTTTGAGAGGATGCCGGAGAAGGATTTGATTTCTTGGACGGCCATGATCAGGGGGTTTGCAACGGATGGAAGAATTGGAAAGGCCGTTGAACTGTTTGACACGTTGAAAGAGAAAGATGATTTTGTTTGGACAGTTCTTATATCTGGTTTTGTGAGTAATGAGGAGTATGAGGAAGCTTTGTGTTGGTATGTTCGGATGAACCAGGAAGGATGCAAGCCTAATCCTTTAACTATTAGCAGTGTTCTTTCTGCTTCGGCTTCTTTGGCGGCACTGAATGAAGGGCTTCAGATTCACTGCCATGTTCTGAAGATGAACATGGAGTATGATCTTTCAATACAAAATTCACTTATATCATTCTATGCCAAATGTGGAAACGTAACCGATGCTTACAAGATCTTCATAGATGTTGCTGAACCGAATGTTGTCTCTTATAACTCAATCATCAATGGGTTTGCGCAAAATGGCTTTGCCGAAAAAGCTCTCAATATGTATAAAACAATGCAGAGTGAAGGCCTTGAACCCAACCGTGTTACTTTCCTTGCTGTTCTTTCAGCTTGCACTCATGCAGGACTTATTGAAGAGGGGCGAAATTTATTTGGCACCATGAAATCTCATTACCGGATTGAGCCAGACGCTGATCATTACGCCTGCATGGTTGATCTACTTGGCCGTGCCGGTTTGCTTGATGAAGCTAATGATTTGATTCGTTCAATGACGGTAAAGCCTCATTCTGGGATTTGGGGAGCTCTTCTTGCTGCAAGCAGTGCTCACCAACGTCTTGACCTTGCCAAGCTTGCAGCTCAACATATTACCGAGCTGGAGCCTGCAAATGCGACTCCTTATGTTGTATTATCCAACACGTATTCTGCTTTTGGACAAAAGATTGAAGGCGACTTAGTGAGAAAGACCAAGAATTTAAAAGGAATAAAAAAAAGTCCAGGTTGTAGTTGGATTACTATTAAAGATAAGGTTCACCTGTTTCTTGCAGGGGATCAATCACATGTGAATATTGAAGAGATAAAAGCCATAATATTGACTATAGATAAAGGGATGCAGTGGTTGTATTATTGTGAGCTCTGACTTGAACTTTAACTACAGTAATTATTAGTACTAACCATGGAAGTTATATTATTGTTTTAGTAGATTTTAGGTGTTAAAAATATATGTATGTATCTTCTACCTGATATGTTAACATACTGATATGGGACATGCTAGAGAAACACACTAAGACGAGATGTATCATTATATTCCAGAAGCTCTCCAATTCTAATATGACTTATTTGAACTTTCTAGTTATCTGTTATAATATTAATAATTTAATAGTGTGTGTTTGTGTTGTGAAAGACAGACCCTCAATTACAACCTGATGCAGTTCCTGTCATGTTCTCAGTTTAAATTCCTGCATAAGTAATGTTTATTTTGTAAATATTTTCATTATTGCTGTTATTATTATTAGAAATGTTTTTTTATGTTTTCAATTAGTGAGTTATGTCCTATTTTGTGGTAGCAAAGGTTTGTCCCTTATGATAATTTTTTTTCTTTCTGTTTTTCAAATGTGGCACCCTAAACTCATAATAAGAGGACACTAATTTGCCATTCCCGAACAAATATGAAACTAGAATTAACTTTTATAATATTAATTTTGTTTGCCAAAGTATGAATATATTGGCAATTGCATCCAAATTTGACACATTTAACCTTTCCTCAGACCTACATAAACTGCTACTGTTTTATTCAAGCTTCATTTATGTCATCGTCTTTTTGTGGTGGCTAGTTTTGGAAGCTAATAGACAGTATACTGTAAACTGTGATGGTTATATGCAGGTTCCGTTAGTATAGATGGTCCATGAAGATACTGCTAAGATATCGAAATGGGCTTCATTTAATAGAAGTTGAGGAGAAGAGTTTGTTTACAAGTCTTGATGTGATGTACTAATTCAAAATTTGAATTAGAAAACGATAAAGACTGTGCTTGGGGGCACCGGTGAAGACTGCCGGATGATGAAACCATCAGGGACCTGCTTCCACTCCCCTCTTTATTAAAATTTTAGTCATGCTTACCCGCTACAGTGCGCTGAACAATCTTCCCTTTGCACTTCCCGGTACGTGATCCATTGGCTAAAACATACGTACATAGGTTTCATTACACGTTGATCATGTATTAATGGATTGGGGTTTTATTATCTAAAATCTACTGCTGCTAATCCATAACGTGGTTAGGGATAAAACAGTACATGTTTTGTTTTCTTAAACACACTTATTCCGGTTATGGTCATTAATTTTAGGCAATATGTTATCGAAATTTGGTGTAGTGTCAGTTGCATGTATCAGATCATCGATTACAATTTTCCAATTAAAGTTCATTTTGCAAAGTCTGTAGCAACTTGTAATCTTGCATGACGAGTTCTCTGATGTTAACATTTATGCAAGGTTAATTATAATTGTACTATTTTAACAGGGTTTTACTTTTTGTATTATTTTATTTGTCACACAACAAACTTGTAGGCAAAATCCCTGGTATGTGACACAAAATAAATAAGACAAGCAGTAGCAACTAGCAATCAAGATGGTGAATAATATTAATTGAAACATCCAAGAAACAAGAGCATTGACCAGATGATTAATTAAACAATTTGCTTGCATCACATGTGGGTCTCAGCCTAATAAAACAAAGAGGAGTGGCTTATATTGAAGAGAGTTTACACTTGGATGAATCTGAAGGATATCTGTTTTTTTTTGGAGAGTACAAAAAAGCGTGAAGCATATTCAGAGGTAATTTTCTTCCTTTTTTTCCTTTTTTTTCCCTTTCTATTGTTACAAAAATTGTCAATGATTTATCTTCTCTGTTTTTTCCGTTTGTATGCTCTTCTAATTGTATAGACCTGGCAATTAATTGCATTCCACAAGAGAAAATATTATCTGTTAAAAATTTGGAATTAAAACAACTTTGATGATATAATTTTTAAAACAACTTTCATGAAACTCACTTATATGAAACATTTTTCATCTGAAGTGAATTGATCCTTTTAACTGCATCTGTGGTGAATGGATCCTAACACTTGAACGAAAACACTTTGACGAGTGACTACATGTTCGCCTTGGCAAAGCGTAACACGACCAAAGGCAATACTTCCGAGTAATGGATCCTTAGAAATGCAATAGGCAGGAGCCATCTTAGTGTTTTCCTTGTAAATTATTAAATAATTCAGAGTAGATGTTGGTGTTGCATTGCTTTCAACTTTTCTTGTCTTTAACTAATGCTTTGGAAACGGATGTAGTGCTTAGACCTTTTTGTAATCTATGTAGGACACTCTGCTATCTTTCTTGTTCTATGTGTCTTTCTCAAATTCTTTTGCCGTGCTTTTGGTTCGGGAGAGGGAGGGATGGGAGGTTCCTATGATCCCACAGGACATGGTTTAATCAACCACAAAAAAAGAAACAGGATTCAGTTATGGTTCAGGACTTCCAACAAAAATCCTGGCTCCACCTGTCACTGCATACACACCGTGACAGCTCTTCCTCAGCCTTCTATAGAAAAAAAAAAACTTTTTTCAAATAGTAAAGTTTATTCATTGAAGTAATATTAAACTTGGAAAACTAATGTAAATAGATATTCACAAGTGTGTCGTGGAATTATTGTTTAAGAAATTTAAATCAGAAAGTATACATTAAAAGGTGCATTAAGCTTTATTTTGGATGAATTTGTCAGTTAGTAGGTAATCTTTTGAAAAAAAAATCAATAAGCATTATAAGGTAAGAAAAGTTGAAATAATATTGTCATAACTATAAGTCTTCTAACTAACATATTGATACCAACTCCAAGATTTCAACTTGTTCTTATTCTCTCATATAATTTCTAGCTCACTTGGTTGAGCTAAGAGATTAAAGGAGTTAAAGGTCCAAGGTTCGAAAAAATAAAAATAAAATATTCCTCCTTAAAAACCTATAATATAAACACGTAAAAGTATTTTCATAGAAAAGAGATTAATTCTTATGGAGAATGTATAACATTTTCATGCGTGCATTCAATCAAATCACACCGTGATGCAACTTTGGTATGTTTGCTCATTATAATATCTTTAACAATATCTACATGGTGAGATGCAATTGAATGTATGTATAAAAAAAGTTTATACTTACAGTGAATACAAATTAAATTCAATAAGACTAAATTTTTATTTCAACTGAGAAGTTTCTATAGTCTAAAAGATAATCTCAATTGGACTGAAATAGTAAGTACTGCATTATTTGATAAATATATTTGAGTTTTTGATTTCAGTGACATGAAGACACTCATTACTCTATTTTTAAAGATTTATATTTACAAATAACATAAGTTCACAGCTATCTTTCAAGTTTGTTATTTATTGGTTGAATTCATTGTTTCATTTCAAAGGAAGATAGCAAAGGGGGTGACCATGGACGTTGTTATTTCAATTGCTGCCAAAATTGCTGAAATTATGGTTGCACCTATTGGACGTCAATTTGGTTACGTACTCTACTACAAGGGCAACCTTAAAAAGATGAAAACTAATGTCCAAAAGCTGGAGGGAGTGAAAGACAGTGTGCAACACACTGTTGATGAGGCTAGAAGAAACGGAGAAGAGATTGAAAATACTGTGCAGAACTGGCTGAATAAAGTGAACAGCACTATTGACGAGGCAGAGAAACTTATTGACACTCAAGACCATGCAAAAGGTCATTGTTCTATGCGAAACTTTCCCAATGTGTGCACAAGGCATCAGCTGAGCAGGAAGACTAAAAAGATGATACAAGAGATTTCTGAAGTCATAGCAGAAGGAAAATTTGACAAAATTTCTTACCGTGCTTCTTTTCAAGTAACAACTACGCCATTTGGTAGAGGTTATGAGTCCCTGCAATCAAGAACATCAATGCTGAATGAGATGATGCTTGCATTGAAGGATCCTAACATCTTCATTATTGGGGTGTATGGGATGGGTGGAGTGGGGAAGACAACATTAGTGAAAGAGTTAGCTTGGCAAGCTGAGAATGATGAGCCATTTAGTGCTGTAGTTATGGCTACTATAACTGGTTCTCCAGATGTGATAGAAATTCAAGGCCAAATTGCTGATTCTTTGGATCTGAAATTTAACAAGGAGACCAAAGAAGGAAGAGCAAGAGAATTGCGTGAAAGGATAACCAAGGAGAAAAGTATTCTAGTTGTGTTGGATGACATTTGGGGAAGACTTGATTTGACCGAATTGGGGATTCCTTTCGGTAATGATCACAAAGGATGCAAGGTGGTGGTGACATCCAGAGATCTGAATTTGTTGAGCAGTGAGTTTGGTACTCAAAGAGAATTTAGACTTGAAGTTTTACATGAAGAGGATAGTTGGCAATTGTTTGAGAAAATGGCAGGTGATGTTGTTCAAAATTTCAATATAAAACCCATTGCAGTAGAGGTGGCCAGATGTTGTTCTGGTTTACCCCTATTGATAGTTACTGTGGCAAAGGCTTTGAGGAAAAAAGACGTCTTTTATTGGAAAAGCACATTAAATGAGTTAGAGAGATTTAATCAAGAAGGACTGCATAAGAAAATCTATTCTGCTTTGGAATTGAGTTATAATTGCTTAGAAAGTGATGAACTAAAGTCACTATTCTTATTCATTGGTTCATTTGGACTAGATTACCTTCACACTGCCGAACTGTTTTCATGTTACTGGGGGTTGGGCTTATATAGACACTGCCACACATTGACAAATGCAAGAACCAGATACTACAAACTAATAAACGACCTCAAGGCCTCTTCACTATTACTTGAGTCTGAAACTGAATGGGTTAGAATTCATGATGTTGTAAGAGATGTGGCTAAATCAATTGCTTCTAGGACTCAGCCAACCTATGGGGTGAAAAGGTACAGTTCAATAAAACAATGGCCAGAAATAGATCAGCTTCTACAATTCCATCAGATTATCCTACCTTGGTCTTACGTTTACAATCTTCCTGAGAAGCTAGAGTGCCCCAAGTTGAAGCTACTTCTAATTCATAATATAGGTGACTATTTAGAACTCCTCGATGAATTCTTCTCTGGGATGAGAGAGCTAAAGGTCGTTAATTTTTATGGAATGATGTTTACTCCTTCTCTACCACCATCACTTTGTCTCTTAACAAAAATCCAATCGTTGGAGCTGACTGGATGTGTGTCCGAAGACATATCAATAGTTGCAGAGTTGAAAAGTCTAGAGATTCTCAGCCTTGAAAGATCTGATATTAAAGAGCTTCCAAAAGAAATAGGACAATTAACTAAGCTTCGAATGCTGAATTTAACCAACTGCTTTGGACTGAGATTCATTCCTGCAAATCTTATTTCAAGCCTAACATGTTTGGAAGAGTTGTACATGGGGAATTGCTTTATCCAATGGGATGTCAAGGGAAGCAAAAATCAAAACAACATTGCAAGTCTAGAAGAGATAAGGAATTTGTCTCATCTAACTACTTTAGACATAATGATTCAAGATGCTTCTGTTTTGCCAAGGGACTTGCAGGTCTTTGCAAAGCTTGAAAGATACAACATATTTGTTGGTGATATGTGGAAATGGTCTTTGGAATGGTCTGGAGGTGCTTCTGAATCGTCAAGAATACTTAAGCTCGTGGATAATAGTAGTTCAAGCATTTTTTTCGATCGCGGGTTTAACTTCTTGTTGAATTCTGTTGAGGACATGTCGCTAGCGAAAATACAATGTGTTAGAAATGTCCTTTATGAATTGAACAGGGAAGGTTTTCCACAATTAAAGCATTTACATATTCAAGACAGTACTGAGTTAAAGTACATCATTAACTCAACAGGGTGGGTTCATCCCTATCCGGTTTTACCCAACTTAGAGACTTTGACTCTTCAAAATCTGTTTATTCTTGAAGAAATATTCCATGGCCCAATTCCAATTCAGTCTTTTACCAAACTTAAATCTTTTGAAGTCAAAGGTTGTAACAAGTTGAAGAATATTTTATGGTACTCCCTCATTAGAAACCTTCCTCAACTTCTCGAAATAAAAATTTCTGATTGCAAAATGCTTACAGAAATCATAGCTGAGCAAACAACTGATGCTAAGAAAGAAATCGACAAGATCACGTTCCCTAAGTTGCATTCTCTTGTTCTTGAGCATTTGCCTAGTCTCGTTAGTTTTTGTTCCGTGCCATTCACAGTTGATAAGGATCTAAAAAATCGTGGTGAAAATTATGAAGGTACACCGTGCATACCTGTGGCCCTAATTAATGAAAAGGTGAAAACATGATTTAATGCTTCCAATTTTCTATTTGTCTTTTTAAGCCACATAGATCACCAAATAAGATCTTCATGAATTTTTTAATATTTGTTAATAGGTTGAGATGCCCTACCTTGAACTCTTGAAGCTGTCTAAGATCAATTCTAGGAAACTGTGGGATGACAACCTTTTTAGTCATTCTTGCATTCAAAACTTGAGGAGTTTGACAATTGAAAAATGTGGTAGCATAGTGTACGCATTCTCATCCTTAGTGGCTAGTGAACTAGTAAACCTACAGTATCTTGAGATTAGTAATTGCGAAAAGTTGGAACGGATATTTGCCTTAGTTGGAAAGTTTGACAATCTTCCTTCATCTCAGAAACCAATCTATATTGATGAGGTGAGAAATCTTTAACAATTAACTATTGTTTGATTTTCTTTCGTTCTGCTGCTTGTGTAATTAACTGTTGATCGGATTATATTCCTGATTGTAGGTTATATTTCCAAACTTGGAGACATTGGTAATCTCCCACATGGAACACTTGAAGTCAGTATGGTACAGTCAACTAGCTCCAAACTCATTCTGCAAACTGAAGCAGTTGAAAATTGAATTCTGCAATGAACTTTCAGTTTTAGTTCCACCTTATGTGCTTAATAAATTACAAAATCTGGAGATAGTGACTGTAGCTAGTTGTGCCACACTAGAAGTTGTATTTGAAACACAAGGTTTTAAAAAAGATGGTGAAAGACAGACAAAGCTGGAAATGCAATTGAGAACTCTCAGTTTGGAACATTTACAGATATTAAAACACATATGGAGTGGGAATCCTAATGAAAGCTTCAAGTTTCAAAACCTGTGCATATTGAAAGTTATTGAATGCAATACCCTTAATCATGTTCTTCCCCTCTCGGTGGCTAAAGAGCTTCAGCATCTCCAAGAGCTTTATATAGAAGAATGTGGCATAGAGATTATTGTAGCACAGGATGAAATGGCTGGCACAGTTCCAATACTTATTTTCCCAGAATTAACATCTTTGAGTTTTCAAGATTTGACACAACTTCAAAGCTTCTACCATGGATCACATATCTTGGATTGTCCTGCTTTAAGATATGTGGATATCCTTCATTGTGACAAGCTCGAGCTATTCATGCCAAAGTCTCTAAATTATCGAGACAATATCCCAGTTGATACACTGCCCCTTCTCTCAATTGAAAAGGTACAGTTTACATCTCAATGATCTATCCACAAATGGGAGACTGCTTTCTGCACATATTTAGTTTTTGTTATACACAAAAAATATCGTTTTTATAGGTGTCTTGCGGCATTTTCCTTTCTCGTTGAAAAAGTAAACAAAATGTGAGTGTTAAGGGATGCATTCAGTCAGGATTTGAAAGTGTTAAACTTAGAGAAACTAGGAGAAATGAGGGATCTTAAACTCAGAGAGACTAAGAGAAATGAGGGTCAAAACTATGTCCCTCTTCATTCTGATTTCTCATATAAATACAATGTATTTACAAGCTATCAGGTTGACTTTCAACCCACTAAATTAGCTAAACTGACATATGTATATTTACAGCTAATTATGCTAAATGATTATTTGACTATTACAAATAAATATGCAATCTTATAGAATTTGATTTGCCATTAATTCCATTGACATCCCCCCTCAAATTGATGCTGGTAAATCTACAAGCATCAATTTGCCAAGTAGAAAACTGTGCCGCTGACGTGTCAAACTTTTAGTGAAAATGTCAGCTGTTTGAACAGATGTTGAGACATGTGGTGATAATTCTTCGATCATAGGCTTCTCGAATAGAGTGACAATCAACCTCGATGTGTTTCGTCCGTTCATGGTGAACTGGATTTGCTGCAATCTGAATGGCACTGGTGTTGTCAGCATGCAGCGGAGTCGGTTATTCTTGAGAGAATCCAAGCTCTGTTAGAAGTCCACGCAACCATATTATTTCAGAACAAGCAGCAGACATTGCGCTGTATTCTGCTTCAGTGGATGACTTGGAGACTGAATCTTGTTTCTTACATTTCCATGAAATAGGAGCATTTCCTAGGAACATACACCAGCCAGTAGTAGATTTTCTTGTGTCTGGACAGCCAACCCAATCGACATCACTATATGCTTGGAGTTTGATTGATGAACCAACGGGAAAAAAGAAACCATGCTTTAGGGTGCCAAGGAGGTATCTAATGATTCGTTGTACCGCTGAAAGATGAAAATGTCGTGGAGCTTGCATGAGCTTACTAACTGTGTGTACAACAAAAGAAATATCTTGGCGAGTGATAGTTACATAGATGAGACTTCCCACCAGTTTGCGATATTGAGTGGGATCATCAAGGTGGTCACCTTCATCTCTTCTATATTTAACATTAACTTCCATGGGAGTGTCAACAGGGGTTGCATTTGTGAGTCCAGCTAGCTGGACCAAGCCTTGAATATACTTTTTTTGATTTAGAAAAACACCTTCATGATGATAATGCACCTCTAAACCCAAGAAATAAGTGAGACGGCCCAACTCTTTCATATGAAAAGTTGAATGCAACAGGTTTTTGATCCTAGATATAGCATCCCATTCACAACAATGTCATCCACGTAAACAAGAAGCACCACCATGTCTTTAGAAGTTCTTTGTAGGAAAAGAGATGGATCATAATGACTTTGACTGAATTCAAAACCAAGTAGTGTCGATCGAAATTTTTGAAACCATACTCTTGGTGTCTGTTTCAATCCATACAAAGATCGTTTCAGTTTGCAAACAGTATTAGGTGAAGGTGTAGGCATACCATTAGGAAGTTTGATGTAAACTTCCTCCTGAAGATCACCGTGGAGAAATGCGTTTTTGACATCCATTTGATGTAACGGCCAAGCTTGTGACGCAGCAATAGCAAGAATAGATTGCACGATTGTCATCATGGCAACCAAAGCAAACGTCTCATCATAGTCTAGTCCATATTCTTGCTTATTTCCAAGCACAACTAAACGAGCCTTGTAACGATCTATAGATCCATCCGAGCGCAGCTTTATAGAGAACACAAACTTGCTGCCTAAAGGTTTAACAGATGAGGGACATGGCACTATATCCTATGTTTGATTTTCTTCTAAGGCAAGAAGTTCAGATTCTATAGCTTTCTGCCAGCAATCATTCTCCATGGCCTGTTTATAAGATGAAGGAATAGGAATAGAAGATAATGATGCTGTCATGCAATTGATATACCTTTCTGGGGGTTTACTTTCACGTGAGCTGGTTCATTGAGGAGCTGGTTCTAGTTCTTCTATTGGACCTGCAAGCAAGGAATTATCTTGAGGGGGCTCATGAGTGGCAGTACTATGTCTTTTGTAGGTCAAGAGAGGTTTAGAAGGTTGTTGCCTTGAATGAGAGTTAGAAAACAATGGCAAAATAGAAACTGGAGAAGAGACAAGGTCATGATGTGATGCAAAAAAATATTTATTTTCTTGGAATATGACATTTCTAGATACCCGAATCCTACGAAGGTTAGGATCATAACATAGAAAACCCTTTTGATGAGAAGAATATCCAAGAAAAGCACATTCAACATATTTTGCAGTGAGCTTGGTGCGTTCTTGTGGAGGAAGATGGACATAACACACACAACCGAAGACACGTAGAGTGGAGTAATTTGGTGGGTGACCATATAACCGAGTGAAAGGGGATTCATTACCTGATTTTGTTTTTTGCAGGCCCTAGTTTCCAAAAAAAATATCCAATCTACCCTACATTGAAAATAAATATCCAATATGCCCTACTTTGTAAAAACCCCTTACATAGCGCCATCTGAGATGGCACCATGTTCCATCAAGATGGCTCCATCTCAGATGGCGCCATCCTACCTCTTTTTTTTTTCGATTTTAATTTTTAATACTGACGTGCAAGATTAGAATTAGGACAATTTTTGCGATAATGACCCTCGCCTCGACACAATCCTCATTTTCTTGGAACCTTTTCAACTTCACCCCTTTTTCGGTCTTCGTGCAGACAAATTCGGGCAAAGTACAAATCCTACGTACGAGGGCCAATAACTAAACCGCCCACTCACACCACAACCACCAATCCACCATAACCTCTCAACACAACTCCAAACCTACCCAAGAGAGAGAGAGAGAGTGAGAGAGAGAGAGATTAGGGTTCATTCTTCTACTCTTGTCTCCAATTTGAATTCTTAATCTCCCAAATTCGAAATCTTCCTTCCCATAACCAATACATAATCTTCTTCGTCGTTCTTCTTCATCCTATTAATTCGATTTCTGGGGGCAAAATTTTGTTTCTAGAAAAAACTCCATTTCCCCCAAATTTCAAAATTTTTTGGAAACCTAGCTGAGAAATGTCTCAATCTGTTGGGTATGTTGGTTCGAGCCTAAGAAGAAGAGTTGTGGGTGAATGTAGGTGTGGTGAAACTCCAGTAATTCGCACTGTCACTAACAACACAAATCCAAATTGTGGGAAAAAATTTTGGGGATGCAAAAATTGCAGGAATCATTATGAGAAAGGTTGTGGATTTTTTAAGTTAGTTGATGAAGAACAAGTTGATGATAGGGATTTGTTGTATGCAAAGCTGGAGAGAAAAAATCTGAAGTTGAAGAATGAATTGGAGAAAACAAGGAGATGGTTGAAGATGTCCACTATTTTTGGATTAGCATGGTTTGGGTTGTGCCTTGTGTTGGGGACTGTACTGTTATGCAGGACTAGTGCTTGTGTTTGAATTAGTTAGATTATTGGCTTATGAAATAGTTAGGGACTTTAATGATATGTTTTGTAATGAATGAATGACTGAAATGATTATTAGTGCTTGTAGTGCTTGGGTCTGAAATGAATGAATGAGTTTGTATTTTGAATTTGAATGAATTTGTACTTTTAATTTTCAATGAATGAATGTTTATGTCTTTTGTTTGATTAACTATGAGTGAATGAAAGAATTTTCAGTATGTAGGAATGAATGAATGAATGATTCTGATATGCCTTGGTATGAATGAATGAAGGCTGCCAAAACATAAGTATAAGTATAAATAAGTAGGCAATATAGTTGAATTTGATTCATTAAACATAACATGCTCCATTACATCAAAACATGTATGCACTAAGGCAATACATCAAAACAACCATTAGAGGTATATTGTACCTTGTACTTAGGTAATACATCAAGTTCAGCATATTAGGTAAATAGTAGATTGCACTTAGGCATTACATCAACATAATTAGAATAGGTATATTGTAGCTTGCACTTAGGCATTACATAAAATTAAGCAGAACAGGTAAAATGTACCAACACTTGGGCATTACAACAAAAAAAACCAGATTAAGCATTAGTTTTATCCTACAACAGAGGTAGTACATCAAATAACACAGTCAGCATAAGTTCCTAATGTTGAGTTGAGATTGAACCATCAACTCTAGCAGAAGCCTTCTTTTTATTTCCTTTGGTCCCTTCTGGTTGTGATGATGACAAGTTCTCCTTTTGGGTCCTCTTCCTTTTGTTTGCACCTTCAGTTACACAACTTGTGCACCTTGAGTAGTCCTTTGAGCATAAATTCCATTTTGAGAATTCCTTGGAGCAGTTGATGTCCTTGTAGCAGTTTGTGTGTGTTGAGCAGCTTGTGCAGTCCTTGTAGCAGTTTGTGTGTGTTGAGCAGCTTGTACAGTCCTTGTAGCACTATCTTCACACCAATATCTTCCTCTGACTCAAAATGAACTCCTAATGCACTATCTTCACTTTCTTCCCCTTGCAAGTTTGACCCATATTTATTTGCTATCCCATACACAAATCCATCCCTTAAATCAACAGAAGGCCCACTCTCTTTTCCCACATTAAATGGCCCACCTATATTAATCCCAAAATTTATTCCCTCATTCACACCAGTGGGCCCCACATATTCCCCCTCATCCATTACAGTAGGCCCTACATTATCTCTCTCATCAACCACAGTGGGCCCCACAAATTCTCCCTCATTCAGCACAGTGGACCCAACATGTTCTCCCTCCACCACAACACTGGGTCCCTTATCAGTTACTCCCTTTCCTTCACCATTGACCCCACCATCCACCTCATCTTCTACAACAAATACCCCTTCTTCAACCTCTGCTCCCTCATTTCCCACATCAACCCCAAAGTCCATTACATCTTCAAACTTTGCACCATCAACACCCTCATTACCCACGTATTCCCCTGCATTTCCATCATTCTCCACCACATTATCCTCCTCCTCAACAATCTCTTCCACAACAACTCCCACATTCCCAGCTTAGTTGAGAGACGGGATTTTTTTGACTGACGAAGACACAGTTAAAGGACCAAAACATGACTTTTATTAGATATGGGACCAAAATGAAAATTGGAAATTATTTAAGGGACCAAATGACCTATTAAGCCAAAAATTTGAAAGTGGAAAAGACTTCATCTTTTGAACGCAGAAAATAGACCCATGTGAAACGACTATAATCATCAATAAAAGTTACAAAATATTTGTAATGAGCATGAGATATAACTGGTGCAACGCCCCAAACATCACTATGGATTATATCAAAAGGTTGTGTTACATTAGACTAATGTGTTGGAAATGGCAAAATTTTACTTTTACCAAGCTTACAAGGAATACACTCAAAATGAATAGAATTAAGTGATGTAGTGTGTTTATTTCCAAGAAAATTAGATTTTAGCAACTAATGAAGTACATTTGCGTTTGGATGTCCAAGACGCTTATGCCACACTTGGTAATCAACAATAGCAAAATTACATGAAAGTAAAGGTAAAGAAAGACTTTGAGGCAATGAGAACTGGATTGGGAAAAGACGTCCAACTTTATGCCCCTTCGTGATTATCTTCCCTGATTGTTGATCCTGCACAAGACAACCAGATTGTGAGAATTGTACTTGACAATCATTCTCGACTAATTGACCAACCGAAATGAGATTACTAGTGAGACCAGGAGAGACAAAAACATTTGTTAGAGATGAAGAAATATCATCGGTGGCTGTGATAGGTAATTGATTTCCATCAGCAGCATGGATCTTGAGATTTCCAAAATATTTTTTTATATTAGTAAGAAATTCCGCATTGCTGGTCATGTGGTTGGAAGCCCCCGAATCAAAGTACCAGGAGGAAGAGGATTTACCTGAGATTCCTAGAGCAGAGAAGGCAGAAATGATCATTTGTTGAACCATCTCAGGGGTCACTGTTGAAGTAATAAAAGCATTTTGCTGAACCGGTGCTGGATTGAGTGAGTTACTAGGAATAGATGCATCAACCGAGGTTGTAAAAGCTGTGACATTTCTCCTTGGTGGCCTTATTGGGCATTCCTTAAGAATATGTCAGTCTTTTTTGCAGTAGCCGCAGACTTTGTTTGGACAGTTTGAAGCATAATGTCCTAATTTCTTGCAACAGAAACATTGAATAATACTCATGTCATAACCTCTTGTCTTTCCTCGTGCCACATAAGCCACTGGAACAGTAGACAATTTTTGATCTTCAATGATGGACTGTGTCAGCAGACGTTGTTCTTCACGTAACAGATCATCGAAGCATGCATCCAGTGATGGTACCAGGTTTCTATGCATGAGATTGGACCGAATACCTTCAAATTCAGATCTCAATTTCATAAGAAATTGATCTCGCTTAGTAGTTTCATGAACAGATTGTCCAGAACTTAGACCTTCAGAAGTCAAGTCTGCATAAACTATCTCAGTATATTCAGCCCAAAGATTCATGAATTGAGAGTAAAATTCAAAGACGGAGAGACTATCCTGTTTAAATAAAGCTATGTCGTGTTCAAGCTGGAATCTTCGAGCGGCATTGTTCTGAGTGTAGACTTTCTTCAAGTAATTCCACATTGTGGCTGCTGTTTTGTAAGGTCGGAGATTCAGGACAATGTTTGGATCAACAGAACCTAGGACCCAGGACCCAGGACATGACTTGAGCATCTTTGACTACCCATTTGGCATGTGCAACCTTATCTTTTTCTTTGGGGTCATGTGGGGTCATGCACTGGAGTGCTGCCATCAACATGACCCCACAAATCTTTTCCTCCGACAAATATCTCGAAATGGAATGTCCAAGTTGAGTAGTTTTTGCCATTAAGGCGAACCACCAAGATTTCATGCTTTTCAGTAGACATGTGACTATGGAAATAGGTATTGAACAAGAATCAGAGGTTAATCTGGACTGGGAAACGAATAACCGAGACACAGAAGTGAAAAGAAAAAAACAGACTAGGTTCTTGGATTGTAACCTAGGTTGATACCATGTTAAACTTAGAGAAACTAGGAGAAATGAGGGATCTTAAACTCAGAGAGACTAAGAGAAATGAGGGTCAAAACTATGTTCCTCTTCATTCTGATTTCTCATATGAATACAATGTATTTACAAGCTGTCAGGTTGACTTTCAATCCACTAAATCAGCTAAACTGACATATGTATAGTTAAAGCTAATTATGCTAAATGATTATTTGACTATTACAAATAAATATGCAATCTTATAGAATTTGATTTGCCATTAATTCCATTGACAAAAAGGATTCTAAACGGTTTTTTGTGATGAAAAAGTTTTGTGGTATTTAGTTGCTAAAATGGATTTCATTGGACTTTTTAGTTAGAAAAAGTCTTTACCTACCACATGAGATTTCTAAGGATTCTCAGTTCTTATTTATTTTGTTCATTATCATCTCTCTTTCGCTCTCCTCCCTCCATCTCTCCCATTTCTCCTTTATTTCTTTTATTTGGTTCATGTTAAATCTATTGTATATGTAATATGTGATGTAAATTGTAATATGCCATTCGTTAGATATATCTTTGTATATTATGGATTTTTTGTGAAATGTAATGGACACCAATTTTCGTTGCTACAAGGTGTGTTAGTTTGATATAATGTACAAGTAATACATATCGATTTTTTTCTTTATAAAAAAATTATAATGCATACCAGTAATGATCCTCGAAATAAAAATTAATTATTAATCTCCTCAATGCATCCTTGTGAAATGTAATTGATATGATCACATGAACTGGTATAACTTTATGCAAAAATAATATTTTTAAATCTCAGTCCTTGTTTGGTTCCATGTTTAGATGTGCACAAAAGTTTATATGATTATGTCTAGAAAACAGTGTAGATTATTCTTTTCGTTACATAGCTATTAGCTTGAATCTGATTAATTATTTTCATAGGTTGTCACCAATGCAAGGGAGCTAATTCTGAACTGCAAGGATGTCACCATGTTATGCAATGGTCAACTTAATGATGAGCTGATCTACACGGTAAAATCTCTTTGCCTACGATGTTTTCATGACAAATCCGAAAATTTTCCATCTGGCTTCCTCCAAAGGTTTATCAATCTGGAATATCTTAAGGTGTCATGCAGTTCCTTCTCAGAGATTTCCTTGAATGGAAGCATTTGCGCCGGACATTTTGAAACAACTATGAAATTGAGAAGATTAGTACTGGCTGGATTAAAAAACCTTGAGTTTATATGTAGAGAGAAATCTGTGGTGCAACCAGTTCTTCAAAATATTGAAATATTGGAAGTGCATATATGCTCTAGACTAAAGAATATATTTCCATCTGCAATGTTCTTTGAGAATTTAGAGCAGTTGGAGGTGGGAGATTGTGCTGGATTGGAAAATGTTATGAAATCGTCAACAGCTATCAGTTTACAAAAACTTAGAAAATTATGGATATATAATTGTGAAAAGATAGAAAAAATAGTTGCAAGTGATGACGAAAATGATGCTTTTGAGATAAGTTTTATGAAATTGGAGCATTTGCAGTTGAGTAACTTACCAATGCTAAGAAGTTTTAGCAATGGAAGACATGGCTTCAAATTTCCACAGCTGCAGAACTTATTTGTAATAGATTGTCCCATGATGGAAACTTTCTCTCATGGAGTGTTGAACGCACCCAAGCTCATAGAAGTACATGTAAAGGAACAAGATGAATGGCATTGGAATGGTGACCTCAATAGCACTATAAGAAAATTCATAGGCAAAACGGTAATGTTTATACAATATCTCCAACCATAATTCAAATGTTATGGTTTCCATTCTCATATTGTTGTTTCGTTTTCTTGTTTGTGAATATCCAGGACTCTTAAGGATGATTATGTTTGTCGTCAAAATTTGAAGAAGGTTCAAGTAATTCTTCACAACTGCCTGGTAATTCAGAATCAGCACATCTTTCTTTCCCTTTTTTGTTAATTATATTTCATGTTCTTCAATATTTTGCTGTTTCATTGCTATACGTTATCCTTTTTTTAATTTCGTTCTTTTTTATTTCCTAGGATGTATCCACATGTTTTAGTTGCGAGGCTAATCCCTTACGGCATGAAGCGTTTACAACTATCAGTGTTTTGGTTTGATGACTTTTCTATGATAATGGCTTCTGTCTCTTGTTTTATGCGTATGAGATGAATTCATAATTATCGACACTGAATTGGTGGAATTTACCAGTGTTAGAGTGGCTCTGTTATAGTGACTTAATTTACCAGTGTTAGACAGATTGCGGTCTTCACGAATCAGAGAATCATTTATTTTTGACTTGTAGTTAGTTTGGTCAGATTTGGCAACTTATTAGGACCTGGCTTTATGTTTATACAACGGGTCCATCTAATATATTGGATCATCTTCAGCAGTTTGGTACTTCTTCAGGTTTTGCCAAATCAAGGTGCGCCTTTATGCACTTGATTTGGTTTGCTAGCACTTGGGTGATTTGGAAGGAGGGAAACGATAAGCTGTTTCATGGGAGTCAAAATTCTCCTATTCAGCTTCTGGAGAAAATTAAACTTCTTTCCTTATGGTGGTTTAAAGTCAAATCTTGTGCTTTTCTGTATAGTTTTCATAATTGGTGCCAAAATCCTTTTCTTTGTGCGGGTATTGGCTAACCTGTTTTTATTTTGTGAACTTCCTTTATATTTTTTGGCTATTTTCCTCGGCACACCTTGTGCTGGAAGAATAGTCTGATGGTAGTAATATATTTCATTTTGATTTCTTAAAAAAAACTGTTCAATACTTGTTCAACTTACGTCAATCTATTACATTCAACCCTTAAGTGTATGTCGATATTATTGTGTTCAGCTAATGTAAAAGATGCGTAAAAATTATGTTCATTGGAGACTAAAAAACAAAACGAAATATTTTGAAAGGTTGAAAATATCTCGTTATTTTTTAGAAACCGAAATCAAAATTCGTCATATTTTTATGGACGTAAACTTATGTTAACTCTTTAATTAATACAATGAAGTTGTTAGTGTCAATGCTATGGGTACTAGTATGATTGGAAACCTTGCATTGTAATATCATGTTTAGTTGTTTAGAATGATGCCGGCAAAGTAATTGGTTGGGATAAGGCTTAGTTGTTGTTATTGTTGTTGGACTTCAAATCTATTTAGATAGCTTCACTGAAAATTTGGGGTGGCAAAAATACCCATGCCCATGGGTATCCGTGGGTAAAATCTATCACGGGCACGGGACGGATAGCTAAACGGGTATCCATGAGTATAATAAATGGGTATTTGAATACTCATTTTGAGTCTTTCAAAAAATAAGTAATATTGAGGGTTGATCTTGAGTTCTGGGTATAAAAAAGATTTGGTTGAAATGGAATTATTTATCTTATGTGCTCTACTAATTTTCCATTAAATAACGGTGAGAACTTCCTAACAATACTATGGTAAAAATAAAAAAAGTGATGTTGGAAAATCTTTTCTTGCTACAAGTATTAGAGTTCGGAGAGAACAAAAAAAACATCTTCGAAGACAAGTGCTGAGGAATTAAAAAATAAGTATTTTCAAAGGCACTCGAAAATCCAGTTGTTCCAAATTTCAAAATAACTACCAAGTCGAAAGTGTGTAGTAGAAGCTTGAAGAAGTGATTATGCTTGGGAAACTACCAATATTTAGAATTCAAAAGATTAGAGGAAACTTATAGAAGTTTTTTAAGTTAGTTAGAAATAAGAGTTTCATGCTTTATTATAGGTGCTTTGGTTGGCTTATAAATGAAGTAGTTGGAAAGAAAGAAACAACATGATCTTTCGTCATGACTAATTGACTATTGTGTATTTGATTGATCCCATTAAAATTTTGATGTGACTGTGGTTTAAAGCTTGTGATCCTAATTGTATGTATGATTATAATCATTGGTGGATTAATTTGTATGGATATTTGTTAGCCTGTATTTTTAAGTGTGCGTTTTGACAGACAAATTGGTTATCAAGGCCATGAAATTCTTTAAGTACAAGAAGGAAAGCAAGGATTTCGACAGGACAAGTTCGAAAAAATTATTGAATTCGACTAAGAAGAATTCAAATCCTCTTTGAAGAGGCAAAATCAAAAGTCCAGACACATGAAAAACATACCAAAGCTGTCGAAAAGATTTAGTTCAAGACCATTGGTCTGTTAGTTATTTTTCTTATGTATATATAATAGTGTTTTCATAGGAAAAGGGTCGCACATCATTTACCAAAAGTTTTTTAACTTAAAACATCCGGTGCAGAGAGAAACAAGTGTAGAATGTATGTTATGAATTGTTGAACCATCTTTTTAATTAATGCAATGCAATTTACTTATGTTTCTTTGCCTTTTAAATTCAAAGTCTTTCATTGCTTTAAATTTCAAACATCCTTGTTATTTCTGTCGAACAAGGCAATTTTCTTCATCTTAAGACAACTTTCTTCATCTTGTTCATAAACAAACTCATTAATATGATGAACACTCATACATTTTTTGGAAAAACTTTGCACAACATATACTAAGATTTCTAGTTTGACCATGCAAGTAACTTTTGAAACTAGTCTTCTTGTTTACCAAAAGAAAAAATGTTAAATTCTGCATTGGTATTGTAATGTGACAATTATTTTGAAAAAAAATAATATTAAAGAGACAATAATTGTGAGATGGAGGGAGTATAAGTTAATATTCCTTCGTACTTCTTAAAAATCTGCATGTTAAATAGTCTCATGGAAATGACCAAAAAAATGAGTATACGTAAGTGCAATCTCATCAATTTTGTACGGTAACCCGGATTTTGACCGTGATGTAACTAAAGTCTAACAAAAATAAAAAATTAATCTAGTCACGGTTTTTTTTTAGAGAATTAGTCACTTTAGTCCCTGAATGGAAAAGAAGTAGTCACTTTAGTCCATGAATGCAGAAAAATTGCAAAACAGTCCTTGCATGTAGACTTTGTTAGTCAATACATCATTTCTCGTTCAGGGACTAGAGACTAAAGTGACTACTCATTTCTCGTTCAGGGACTAGCGTAGCTAATTCCCCTATTTTTTTTCTCATAGGAATTCTACTCAAGGTTTTATAATAAATAGATAATGAGAATTAGTACACCCTCTGATCACTAATATAAACAAAAATTCACTTTTTAGATACATTCAATTAATGATGTATGTGGTCTTTATTATATGTCCCATACATCATTAATTAAATATGAAATTCCACCACGTCAGAAACATCCACCAACGAATCACCAACCTTACTCAAAACCAAACCAACATTGCAAAAGGTAGCAAATTTATCACTGAATGCAACGTTAAAATCTCAGAAAATGGACGAAACGGTAACGTTAAAGCAGCAGAAACAATCTTCCACAGAATATCCCAAAAGAACATTGTCACTTGACATGGGTTTAGTTAAGGCTAGGAAGTTTAATTTGGCGGAGGAGCTTTACCGTGACGCTCCGTGAGTTTCGTGACCCGGTTTGTTCAAATGCTTTGATAAACGGGTATTTGAAAATAGGCGAAACCAATGAAGCGTTGTGGGTTTTTGAGAAAGTGGGTGAGAGTAAGAGGGATGTTGTTTCGTGGAGTGCTGTGGTTGGTGGTTTGTGTAGAGATGGGTGGGTTGATTGTGCTAGGATGTTGTTTGATAAAATGCCGGAGAGAAATGTGGTTTCTTGGAGTGCGATGATTGATGGGTATATGGAGAAAGGTTTGTTTGAAAATGGGTTTGGTTTGTTTCTGGATATGAGGAGGGAAGGTGTTGTTGAGGTTAATTCAACTACCATGACTATAATGGTTAAAGGGTGTGGAAATTGTGGTGGGGTGAAAGAGGGAATGCAGATTCATGGCTTGGTTTCAAGGTTGGGATTTGAGTTTGGTAGTGTTTTGAGTAATACTATTATTACTATGTATTCTTTGTTTGGTTACACTGACATGGCAAAGAAAGTGTTTTGTGCTACGGGTAATAAAGATTTAGTTACTTGGAATTCTTTGATTTCTGGATATATTTATAACAATGAAGTGGATGCGGCTTATGAAGTTTTTGAGAGGATGCCGGAGAAGGGTTTGATTTCTTGGACATGATCAGGGGGTTTGCAACGGATGGAAGAATTGGAAAGGCCGTTGAACTGTTTGATACGTTGAAAGAGAAAGATGATTTTGTTTGGACAGTTCTTATATCTGGTTTTGTGAGTAATGAGGAGTATGAGGAAGCTTTATGTTGGTACGTTCGGATGAACCGGGAAGGATGCAAGCCTAATCCTTTAACTATTAGTAGTGTTCTTTCCGCTTCGGCTTCTTTAGTGGCACTGAATGAAGGGCTTCAGATTCATTCACATGTTCTAAAGATGAACATGGAATATGATCTTTCAATACAAAATTCACTTATATCATTCTATGCCAAATGTGGAAATGTAATCGATGCTTACAAGATCTTCGTAGACGTCGTCGAACCGAATGTTGTCTCTTATAACTCAGTCATTAATGGTTTCGCACAAAATGGCTTTGGCGAAGAAGCTCTCAATATGTATAAAAAAATGCAGCATGAAGGCCTTGAACCCAACCGTGTTACTTTCCTTGCTGTTCTTTCAGCTTGCACTCATGCAGGACTTATTGAAGAGGGGCGATATTTATTTGGCACAATGAAATCTCATTACCGGATTGAGCCAGACGCTGATCATTACGCCTGCATGGTTGATCTACTTGGCCGCGCTGGTTTGCTTGATGAAGCTAATGATTTGATCCGTTCAATGCCATTAAAGCCGCATTCTGGTGTTTGGGGAGCTCTTCTTGCTGCAAGCTGTGCTCACCAACGTCTTGACCTTGCCAAGCTTGCAGCTCAACATATTACCGAGCTGGAGCCTGCAAATGCAACTCCTTATGTGGTATTATCCAACATGTTTTCTGCTTCTGGACAAAAGATTGAAGGAGACGTAGTAAGAAAGACCAAGAATTTAAAAGGAATTAAAAAAAGTCCAGGTTGCAGTTGGATTACTATTAAAGATAAAGTTCACCTATTTCTCGCAGGGGATCAATCACACATGAATATTGAAGAGATAAAAGCCATAATACTGACTATAGATAAAGGGATGCAGTGGTTATATTATTGTGAACACTGAATTGAAGTCTCTTGGTGTTTTTTCTTAACCATAGTATTTATTAGCACTAACCTTGTAAGTAGCATTACTATCTAGTAGATTTCAGGCATTCAAAATCTGTCTCTTCTACGGTTCTACCTAGTACCTGATACGGCATGCTGAATTTTTTTTTTTGACCAAGATCAGATTCATTGTTATCCAAGAATCTCTCTCCAATTATAATATAATTTATTTGAACTCTAGTTACCTGTTAATGTTATCATCTTACTAGTGCATAGGTGTGAACTTCAATTCCGACCTGATGCAGTTGCTGTGATGTCTTCAGTACCTGCGGAAGTCATGTTTATTTGCTAATTTCATTTAATATTGTTGTTGTTATTGTTATTACTGAGAATTCTTTTTATGCTCTCTATTAGTGAGTTATGCCTCTGCAAAACCCCTCTCTCCTTGGTCCTCTTCATAGCAGTAGTATGCGGGGTTATGCAGAGGCAGAATGTCACAACCTATCAACACAGAATGTTGAAACCTATCAACAGTATCTTGCAGTTTGTCATGACCGACACCAAACATCCACTGCATGTGATGATGACAGCTCGACAATGGATCCGTCCCCCACACTTGCGCTTGGGGGCACCGGTGAAGACTGTGACTGGATGATGACAGCCATTTGGGACCTCTTCCTGCTTCCGTCTTTATCATCTTTTTTAGTCATGGTTAGCCGCACCAGTGCCCCAAACAATCTCCCCTTTGCACTGCCCAGTACGTGATCCCTTGGCTTACATGGGTTTCATTTCATGTTGATAATTTATTAATGGATTTTCTTATCTGAAATCTGCTGCTGCTAGCTAAGACATACCAGTTAGGGATATAACAGTACATATTTTTCTTTTGAAAAACACATTATTATGGTTAAGACTATTACTTCCAGGCAATATATTACTGCAAATTTAGTCTAGTGTCACTAACATTTATCAAATCATCAATTAAAAATAAAAAATTGAGGTCCAAATTAATTTTTCCAAAGTCAAACATAAACTTGCAACTTGTTTTTTTTTAAAAGAGCAACTTGTTATCTTATCTTGCATAGGGAGTTCATGATGTTAGCATTTATAAAATGAATTTTGATTTGCAAGGTTGATTATACTAACTAGTACTGGCTCAACCGGATCTTTGTACTTGTTTAATGGAATAATGGTTGTACAAGAAACTTGGAATGTTACGCAAGAGAAATTAATAATAATTGTAACACCCAAGAAGCCAGAGCATTGACAATAGGATTAATTAAAGAATTTACTTACATCACATGCATCCAAGTCTCTGATAATAAAACAAAGAACTAAGGTTGAAGGAACAGGAGCACCTTATGTTAAAGAGAGTTTACAGAAGGATATGATTCTGAGGGATATCTTTTTTAACAGTACAAAAAAGCGTGAAGCATAGTATTATATATTTAAAGGTAATTTTATTTTATTCCTTGTTTTGTTGTCTGGTTTTTTCTATTTTTAGTTACAAAATTAGCAATGATTTATGTTTTTAATTATTTTTGTCTGTGTAGAGCAATCGTTTGTTATGATCCATTGTCTCTTGTAATTGTATAGGCTGGTCAATTTCATTCCACAGGAGAAAATATTATTTGTTACTGCTAGTTGTTTGCTCTTGACATACATACTACCTGAAGCTTTAAGGTATTGCTTTTCCATCAAAAGTTTTTGATTACGTTTTCAGACAGTAGGGTTAAATTAAGAGTAAATATTCATTATATTCTTGGGGAAAAATGTTGAACCCAATTTACTCTTGCAGGAAAAGGCCTATAATCACTAAAGTGTTTAAATAGAGTATGATATACTTAATGGGCTTAATTAACGGGACAGATAATATCTATACAAATAATTACAATATATCAAATTTTATTTACAACACACCCCTCAAGCCAGTGAATGGATATCTTTTTTTTTTTTTTTTTTTTTGAATGAATGAATAAGGGAAACAAGAATACAAAGAGATACAAGAAAAAAGGAGGACAACCTGTACTCAGGCCGGATAAGCAACAGCCAATATAAGAACCACAAAATAAAACCAAAGCAATTAAACGAGTGAATCATCAACTTCGTCCCTGAATTTTCACGGCTCGACCAAATTCGTCCCTCAATTATGCGAAATATCAATTTAATCCCTGAATTTGTTAAATGTCAATCAAGTTAGTCCTTCTGTTCAAACGGGGCGTTAACAGAGCTGACGTGACCGTTAACCTCTCACATGTCAGACGCCACGTAGGCATGGACTAATTTGGCCAATAATAACAAACATTTTGAAGGACTAAATTGATTGATTTGCAGAAAATGTTTTGGCTTTCTTCCCAAACGGCTCTTTTCTTCCCCAACGACTCTTTCTTCCCCAATTTTATAAAATTGATACTCTAATTACACAATCTGCAATCTACACTCTAAAATCACCTAAATTTCCTCCAATAATAAGTGGTCCAGTTCTTCCCCAATTCAAAAAACTTCAAACCCTAATTTTTTTTCGTATTGAATCTGAAAGCCAAAATGCTCAAAATTTCTTGAAGCAAAACTATTGAAATTGAATCTGAAATGATGGGGGGTCGGAATATGGGAAAAAACAGTTATGAAAGCCGAGCTTCATCTTCGAGCTGCAAGTTTAATGGTGTTGTGAGAGTGTTTGAATGTTGGTGTCCTAGAATTTGTGTTGTTAGAAAATCCAATACTTCAAAAAACCCAGGATGGCCATTTTATGCTTGCCCTCTGGTAAAGTTCTAAGGGAAAGAGGTTGAAGATGATTGAGGAATGTAACATTTCTGTAATAATATTACCATCAAATTCGTCCCTGAATTATTTCTCTATCTATCAAATAGATCCTTACGTTATATTAAAAAACCATCAAATAAGTCGTTGAATTGTTTAATCAGATATCAAATTGATCCTTGAAACATATATGTACAAAATTGTTGAATATTAGCACAAAATCAATCAGATTCTGTCTTGTTTGACTTATTGTAAATACTAATTAATTGTAATTAGCTGTATTAGAATTAACATTTAAAGGGAGAATAAGTAGCATTTATAGACAAAATAATCTCTCCTATTTTCTGGCAAGACTAGCACACTACCTATTCTATAAATACCTCCTATTAGGGGTGGGCATGGTTCGGTTAACCTAAAAAACCGAACCGAATTGAACTGAAATTTTGAAATGGATCAGGAAAACCGAACCGAACCGTTACAGGTTTGGAGCTAACCGAACTGAACCAAAGTTTGATTCGGTTAACCATTTTCTTACCTATGAACCGAACCGAACCGAAACAAAACCAATATTTTGAACCGCAATGTATTTTTTTTTTATCCTTTTGCGAATTTAATTGTGTTTTTTTATCCTTTTTTATATCCAAAAATGCAAAATATTTTTTTATTTACTTTTTTTAAAAAATATAATTTTTTTATTAATATTATTATTACACAAACACGGTAAAATAATAGGTTTAATGAATAATATATTAAGAAATAAAAATTTCAGTATGAAAATTATTATCGATTATTTTTTTGAAAGATATGAAGTAATAATAATATAGATTAAATTAATGTAATATATAATATTAAATAAATAAGTATTAATATTTACTTTCGCGGTTCGGTTCGCCTCAGAATTGAAAAAATGATTCGAAAATATTCAGCTTTTGTGGTTTTTGGTTTTAGATCGGTTTGGATTTGAACATTCCTAAATTGCAATCCATTGATAAATTTCAAAAAATGCAATAGAAGTATGTCTTTTGTACAGTTGACATCAACATAAGAACACATAATTCACAAGAGCTTAATCCTTAAGTAACAATAAAATCAACTTCAGTTTGAAGTATAAAGATGCACAATCATTCCTTAGTTACTCTCAATACATCATACTTGCATAAGTTAATAGGGTCAACATCCTTCCAAATCAAACTATTACAAGAAATAAAGCTTATTTTATGAAAAACAACTTATTCAAAACAACTTATTTTATGCAAAACACCTTATTTTAAAAAACAACTTATTTTATGAAAAACAACTTATTTTTGAAAACAGCTTACTCAAAACAACTTATTTTATGGAAAAAAAGCTTATTCTAAAAAGCTTATTTTATTAAAAATAGCTTGTTACGATCTCTTTTTAAAAATAACTTAATCAAAACAACTTATTTTATGCAAAACAACTTATTCAAAACATCTTATTTTATGCAAAACAACTTATTTTAAAAAATAGCTTATTTTATGCAAAACACCTTATTTTATAAAACAGCTTATTCAAACAGCTTATTTTATGAAAACATCTTATTTTAAAAAAACAGCTTATTTTAAAACAACTTATTTTATTCAAAACATGTTTTGAATAAGTTGTTTTTTGAAAATAAGCTATTTTTAAAATAAGGTGTTTTTCACAAAATAAGTTGTTTTTGTAAAATAAGTTGTTTTTCAAATAAGCTGTTTTGAATAAGCTGTTTTTTTTACAATAAGTTGTTTTTTTTAATATAAGGTATTTTGCATAAAATAAGCTTTTTTGAATAAGTTGTTTTTTAAAATAAGCTATTTTGCATAAAATTAGTTGTTTTGAATAAGCTGTTTTCATAAAATAACCTGTTTTGAATAAGTTGTTTTTTAAAATAAGTTGTTTTCATAAAATAACCTGTTTTGAATAAGTTGTTTTTTAAAATAAGTTGTTTTCATAAAATAACCTGTTTTGAATAAGTTGTTTTTTAAAATAAGCTTTTTAAGATAAGCTATTTTAAATAAATTGTTTTTTTGGAAAGATCCAACAAAGAGTTCAAGTGGTTTCCTTAAAAAAAAAAAAAACAGTTCAAGTGGTTTGGTTCGGTTCAAACGATTCGGTTCGGTTCAAGATGGTTCGGTTATGGTTCAAGAACTGTTAATAAATTAACGGTTCGGTTCGTGAACCATTATAATGGTTCGGTTATTTTTGGTTCAGATCGGTTCGGTTCGGTTCGGTTCATGGTTCTTTTTGCCCACCCCTACCTCCTATGTACTGTTTTACAGATATATGAATATAGAGCATATTTATATATGGTATCAGTGGTAGCAAGAAATCCGTAGGGTTTATTTTGCTTCCATTTGTGTTTTTTTCTTTTCTTCCCATCCTACATAATGTCTGATTCCATGTCTGATAATGAGTCCCAGCATTCACCCAAACATTCTTCACCCAAACCTGAATCATCCCAACCTGTCAAGACATACCATGAAAATCACCCTGTTCAGATCACAACAATTCGGCTGAACGGTGCTAATTACTTTCGTTGGTCACAGTCTGTTCGGTTGTATCTCAAGGGGAGAGGAAAGATTGGCTACATCATTGGAGACAAGAAACAACCAGACAAGGCAGGCGCAGATTATGATACATGGGATGCTGAAAATTCCATGGTCATGACATGGTTAGTCAATTCTATGTCTGAAGAGATAGGTGCAAACTATCTCTGTTATGATACCGCAAAAGATCTTTGGGAGAGTGTCTCTCAAATGTACTCTGATTTGGGAAACCAGTCCCAAATTTACGAATTAACTCTCCAGCTTGGAAAAATTTGGCAAGCTGAAGATTCAGTCATCAAATACTTCAATTGTCTCAAACGTATTTGGCAAGATCTGGATCTCTTCAATGAATATGGGTGGAAGTCACCTGAGGACTGCAAGCACTACAAGAAGATGGTGGATGTTAGTCGTGTCTTCAAATTTCTTGCAGGTTTAAATGTTGAGTTTGATGAGGTTCGTGGCCGAATCCTTGGTAGGAATCCTATCCCTCCAATTGGTGACGTCTTTGCTGAAGTGCGTCGCGAAGAGAGTCGTAGGCAAGTGATGCTCGAAAAAAAGATAGCCGCTGTTGCGCTACCAGTTGAAGGATCTGCCTTGGCTGTTCCTCAAGTCAATCGCAAATCTTTCCCTAATCCGCGTGGTGGTGACAAGACCGATTTGGTTTGTGACTATTGTGGCCGCAATCATCACACTTGAGAAACTTGTTACAAGCTACATGGTAGGCCAAACAATAGCAAGGCTGGTAAGTTTGGTCACCGACCTATGCCTACAACCAACGATGCTGCTTCATCTCCATTTACTAAGGAGCAGATGGACCACCTTCTTAAGCTTCTAAAGTTCAATTCATCCCCTAATACTCCTTTTGGTACTGTGGCACAAACAGGTAAGGATTCTTGGGCACTATCTGTCCAAAACCATTCCAACCCCTGGATAATAGATTCAGGGGCATCTGAACACATGACTAATTGCTCTCATCTATTCAATTCATATTTTCCTAGTTCAGATTCTGAAAAAGTTAGGATAGCTGATGGTAGTCATTCCAACATTGCAGGCAAAGGCAACATAAAAATATCAGAGCAAATCACTTTGCAATATGTTTTACATGTTCCCAAATTTGCTTGTAATCTTCTATCTGTTCATAAACTGTCTGAGGACTCTAACTGTTCTGTTCTTTTTCGTCCTTTTCTACTTGTATTTTTCAGGACCAGAACTCGGGGAAGACGATTGGAACTGCTAGAGAGATTAATGGACTGTACTACATCTCGGGGAAGACGATTGGAACTGCTAGAGAGATTGGGGCCGAACGACAACTCACATGAATAATTTTATACTACATCTTTTGTAAACTTAATTGAAATCAATTTACACAACAGAGGTTACTTGGGTAACATTATTGTTTCAACTGACTCAACTAATTTTACTAAACAATTTTAATATATATTAAACGGGGTGATAAATCCTGTCAAATAATAGTCACCTTCAGGTATGTTATTATTCACATGGAAAATTACTTTATAATCACCACACATTTACTATCATATTTATGTAACTATTCGGTCAAGTTGTGCCTTCCTTGGGGCCGACGACAACTCACATGGATAATTTCATACGCCTTTTGTAAGTTCAGTTGAATCAAATCTACGCAACAGAGGTTACTTTGGCAACATGTTGTTTCAACCAAAACAACCGCAATTACTAGACATTTCATAGTAAATTAAATGGGAATGATCTTAAATTTACAAGGCACTACTGACATAATGTAGGCCGAATTAGTTCATTATGTTGCTAAGTAACCATAAGGTCACTCAACAACCCTTAAGTGTGAAGACAAATTCACAAATTTGAAAGAAGATGCAAGTCACAAACCATACCAATGTGTGTATGACAATACATTTACATATATCGCATAAAAATAACAACAAACATAGCATGATATATATTCAAAATGCATGATAAGACAAAATATTATTGTAGAAAACTTAATAACAATAAACTCAAATATGGGAATCATGCTATAACCAAATATTCAATTTCAAATCAAATAAAAATTGAATCTTAATATTCCAAAAATATTCATACTATAATTGATTCACATATAAACTAAATGATTCTTTAAACAAAATAAAACATAATTCTAGACTCAATTATTTCCTAAATAAGAAAACAAACTTAATGTGTTTATAAATAAACAAAGCTAGAATTATTATTTACCAAAATTAAAGAATTTAATCCTTACTTTATGTACTACCAAAATTAGTACAAAATATATTTTGAGATGTGTTATTAAACACTATTGAAAAGAGACAACAAAATTCCACAAATGATATATGATGACTAAATATATATATCAAGAATTGTCTAATATCTCAAAATAAAGTTTGAATACAAAAGAAATTGTGAATCAATTTTAATTTGAAAGAATAAACAAACAAAAAACGACACTTGAACTTATGCCAAATCAAAAGGTTTTATTTTCAAATCAAATCAAAAAATTGTTTCGACAAAATATTAGGAAACAATCTACAATTAAAAAAGGAACGATCCAATGTATATCTAAATCAAAAGGGACTTGTTTCCAAACTGAAAGAAACAAAGTACGGTTAAGCAAACCAAAGACATATCCCAAAAAAAAAAATGGCTCACAAAATTACATGGACTTCAATTTAAATATTTATACAGAAAGAATATTTCTTCCTAAATCCAAATATTCACCATAAAAGAATATTCCTAAAAAAAATACAACCCAAAGGGTGCAATATTGATATCTTGAAAACAAGCTAAACCGAATTATCTAGATTCATGGACGCAAGATTTAATCAAATTATTTGTTTCCATAAAATTCCTGCCTAATGACCAACGTGCAACAAGGAGAAACCAGTTGAAATCAATTGATTAAACCGATTCAATTTTAGTAAAGGTCACACAAGAACCAATTGGAACACGCATATTGGCATAAAAAAGGAAAAAAATGATTAAAATAAAAGTAACCATCTGCAAAAATTGTTGTTACGGTTACTCTCAAAATTATAAAAATAAAAGTAACCAATCGGAACATGCACATAGGCAAGCAAAATTATACACATAAGAATGGTTTGTTTGTTACGGTTACTCTCAAAATAAACCAAAAATAATTTCACGTTTTCATGCCGAAACGAGGCAAACATAAAAAAATCCCTAATTAACAAAATTTGTGATTTCAAACGATCCTAATAAATCAAACATGAAGACCGCTCTGATACCACTTGTTGGGAGATTTAGGTCTTAATAAAACATATTTCATAAAACATGTTCAACAATTATGAATCAATAGCGGAAGCAAACAAAACATTGAACATGAATATGATCGGATCTACGACATGTTTGATTTATCAAGGATATTAAGAATTAGGGTATTAGAAATACCTGAATGAAGCTTTCATGACAACCCTCTCAACAACAACGATGAACGGAGAGGAGGTGACATGAAACAAACAGTAAGGGTTAGCGGCGACTGATTTGGTTCTTCCTCAACCGGTACTTTTATGCCTTCACTTCAGATGGGGAGAAGAGAGAGTTTGCCACGTACGGTGTATTGGGGACCATAGCCTCTTTTATATTGGATAGCCATTAGGGTTTCCCATTATTCCGTTAATGGGCTATCCGGACATCCACTCATTGAGTCGATATCAATTAATTAAATATTTAATTAATTATCTAAATAGAAATCTAATAGCCTTATTACTTAATTTGATCACTAATCAATTAAGGCTCACAATTGATAAATAGCTAATATAATTATTATTACGATATTTGTCCACATAATGATATTGGAATATGATAAAATAATAAAATATTCTAACAGGACAAACACTTTATTAAAGAAAAAATTGACAGTGGTGAGATTTGTATGTCCTATATACCTACCAAAAGCCAAGTAGCAGATGTCCTCACAAAGAGCCTACCCAAGAGACAGTTCGATGACATGGTGTGCAAGCTTGCTATGAATGACATATTCATGCCAGCTTGAGGGGGAGTGTTGAATATTAGCATAGAATCAATCAAATTCTGTCTTGTTTGACTTATTGTAAATACTAATTAATTGTAATTAGCTGTATTAGAATTAGCATTTAAAGGGGAGAATAAGTAGCATTTATAGACAGAATAATTTCTCCTATTTTCTGGCAAGACTAGCACAGATATATGAATATAGAGCATATTTCTATAAAAATAAACTAAAAAAGCCAGAACACACAAATTAAAACTGAAATATTACATAGGCAAAAGTCATAGGTCATAAGTCTGAGAAATTACATAGGCAAAAGCAACCCAACTATGGGGCATTAACAAGTCATAAGTCTTAAATAAAGATAAGCAAAATGAAACCCAACTATGGGGCATAATTCAAATAAGCCGAAATATTAGAAGCATCCAAAACATCTTTTAAACTCCACGAATCATCACTTCTTTGGAAATCCGGGAGTTGGTATAAACTCCATGAATTTAGTAGGTTGAGTCGAACCGGGTGGACCATAGGTTGGATATGGAACCCTAATTATGCCAGCAGGAGTTGGATGAGCTGGTGCAAGACCCCTCATTGGTGTTTGCTTATGCCTATCATCCGAAAGAACCGGTCCTCTAAGGTCATACCTCCTTGGTACTTAAATCATAACATAATCAATCATATCAGTCATTCAATTAATATACTAATTGCCAAATTGATACTTAAAATTTAAGAGTCATACCTGTCCAACATATGCAACAACATTTCCTACAGTTTCTGCATTTCCAAGCACAACATTTTATGGCACAAAGTTAGGAGCAGAAACTTGATAAACTAGAGGAAAGGTGTTGTTACCTTTAACCACAACCGAACACAGCAACTTCAAAAATGTTAGAATCGTCGGAGATGATGATGACTTTGGAGAGGTGAGAATCGAGAAAATTTTAGCGGGAATAAGAAGAGTCAATGACGTTATTTTATGTTTCTCAGAGAAATGTAAGGAAGGGGGTATGGGTAATGCAGGGGCAAAATGGGAAAAGCAGAAAAAATAAACTGAAAAGTGAAAACTGGATTTTTTCCAAATCAATCAAATTAGTCCTTGAACACGTGGCTTCCTTCTTGCCACGTGTACAAGACAACACAGCATGCAGGGCGACAGATCAGTATGGCTAACAGATCACTTGAACGGAGGGACCTTTTTGATGGACGTCTGACAAATTCAGGGACTAAGTTGATTTTTCGCATAATTGAGGGACGAATTTGGCCGACCTGTAAAAATTCAAGGACAAATTTGATGGTTCACTCGCAATTAAACTAATTAAATTCACAATTTACAAGTAAATTGACTGAATCTTTCAGTTGGTAAGCCCTTTGTTAATACAACTATCGACCAATGTCCAAAAGGAATGCAAGTTGTAGTTATCAATTCACTGTCAAAATTCTCTTTGTTGAGATGTTGGTTTATCTCAATTCGTTGTCCTCTAATGTGAACAAGATCGTGAGCAGTACTGATTACTGGTTTATTGTCACAAAACAACTTCATAGGACCCTCACAACTTCATAGGACCCTCGGATATGGGGACACGAGTCTGGTGGTATAGTCACCAGTGTGAAAAATGCAGTATACAGTGGTCAAGCACACGTAAACAGTAACGGGTATAGTGTGTATGGTAACGAGTTATGAATATGAACTGGATGAATCCAAAGACTGTCCAAATTACTTGGGCCATTTGTTCTAAACTCAGCCTCTACACTGCTTTTGGCAACTACTCTCTGCGTCTTACTTCTCCATGTTACCAAGTTTGCCTAATCTGTATCAGTATATATACTCACATTGTTATCACTAATTTTTTCATAGAATAGGCCATTTCCAGGGATAGCCTTCAACTATCTCAAAATTTCATGGACAACATGAAGGTGTTCTTCATTAAAAGATAGCCTTTTCCAGCAAACAGAGAAGGCAATATTAAAGTCCCGTGTGTGCCAAGCAAATCAATTTTCTAACTAACCTCTGACTATATTCTTGTGTCAACTGGTGTGTCTTCCCAAAGTTTTGTATTTTGGTCTGTGAGAGCATGGTAGTTAGTGATCTGGAACCTAGAGTCGCACACGATCTTGCAGGTCTTGGTCGAGTTCGTGCCTAAGCAGAATCAGAAATTGGTAGGCACGGGTAGGATTACCATGATAAATCATAAACTCGAGACATAGGTCAAGTTTAGCGATCCTCAAGAAGTATTTGAATTGAAATTAAAATCAAATAGTATCAAGGCTAATAATGATTAAATATTTCAACACAATGGTTGATATTTTGGATTTATTTTATCATGTATTTTTTATTAGTAATAATTTTATTTTTGTAAGATAAATTAGTATAATTTGATAATGCAGTTTAATTTAGAAATTAAGAAGTTAAACTTTTATTTCTAGTGACTAAACTCTTAGTTTATAAATCCGATAAGAAACTATATTTTGATTTAAAATTGAGAAATTTCTAAAATTTAAAAGATAATATAAATTTGAAGTGAATATTAATATATTTTTACTCTTTGATTTCAATGACACAGACTCTGATCTACCTATTCCTAAAGTTTATAATTACAAATAAGTTTAATTTATATAAGAAATAGTTGAGACCAATTCAAAGCTAACTTCAAGTTTCTTATTCATTGATTGAATTTTCTTTTTTGTTTCTCAACTGACAGCTAGCAAAGGAGTGGCCATGGATGTTATTATTTCAGTTGCTGCTAAATTTGCTGAGTATATGTTTGTACCTATTGGACGTCAATTTGGTTACATACTCTATTACAAGGGCAACCTTGAAAGGATGAGAACCAAGGTCAACAATCTGGAAGGATCAAAAGATTGCGTGCAACACACCGTTGATGAGGCTCGAAGGAACGGACAAGAGATTGAAAATATTGTGCAGAACTGGCTGAACAAAGTGAACATCACTCTTGCTAAGGCTAAGAAACTTATTAACTCTGAAGGCCATGCAAAAGCTCAGTGTTCTATGAGACATTGGCCCAATCTGTGGACAAGACATCAACTAAGCAGGAAGAATAAAAAGATGTCACAAGAGATTTCTGATGTCCTAGCAGAAGGAAAATTCGACAAAATTTCTTACCGTTCTGCTTCTCAATTGGCAGTCAAACCAATTAGTAGAGGTTATGGGGCCCTGGACTCCATCACATCAATGTTGAGTGAGATTATGCTGGCATTGAATAATCCTAAAATCTTCATTATTGGGGTGTATGGGATGGCTGGAGTGGGCAAGACAACACTAGTGAAAGAGTTACTATGGCAAGCTCGAAATGATGGGTCATATAGTGCTGTAGTAATGGCTACTATAAGTGGGTCTCCAGATGTTGAAAATATTCAAGGCCAAATTTCTGATGCCTTGGATTTGATACTTAACAAGGAGAGCAAAGAAGGGAGAGCAGGACAATTACGTGAAAGGATAACCAAGGAGAAGAATATTATCGTTATTTTGGATGATATATGGGGTAAACTTGATTTGGAAGAAGTGGGGATTCCTGATGAGCACAAAGGATGCAAGTTGGTGGTAACATCCAGAGATCTTAATGTGTTGAGCTGTGAGATGGGCACTCAGAAAGAATTTAGACTTGAAGTTTTACATGAGGACGATAGTTGGAAATTGTTTGAGAAAATGGCAGGTGAAGTTGTTCAAGAATTCAATATAAAGCCGATTGCAGTAAAAGTGGCCAAATGTTGTTCTGGTTTGCCTCTTTTGATAGTTACAGTAGCAAAGGCTTTGAGGAGAAAGGATGTCTCTGCTTGGAAGGATGCCTTAAATGAATTAGAGAGATTTGATCAAGAAGGATTGCATAAGAAAGTTTACTCTACTCTGGAATTGAGTTATAATTGTTTAGAGAGTGAGGAACTGAAGTTGCTATTCTTATTCATTGGTTCCTTTGGACTAGATTACATCTACACTGGATCGATGTTTTTATATTATTCGGGGTCGGGCTTATTTAGACACTATCACACATTGACAGATGCAAGAATCAGATTCTACAAATTAATAAACGACCTCAAAGCCTCTTCGTTGTTACTTGAGTCTGAAATTGATCGGGTTAGACTTCACGATGTTGTAAGAGACGTGGCTAAATCAATTGCATCTAGGACTCGACCAACCTATGGGGTGAAAAGATACACCGAAGTAAAACAATGGCCAGAGATGGATCAACTTAGAAAATGCCATCAGATCATCATTCCTTGGTCATATATTTACAACCTTCCTGAAAAGCTGGAGTGCCCAGAGCTAAAGCTACTGCTACTTCATAATATAGATGATTTTTTGAAAGTCCCTGACGACTTCTTCTCCGGGATGAGAGAGCTAAAAATCATTAATTTATATGGAATGATGCTTACCCCTTCTCTACCACCATCTCTTCCTCTCTTGACAAAACTTCAAACATTGGTTCTTTCTGGATGTGTGTTAGAAGATATATCAATTGTTGCAGAGCTGAAAAGTTTAGAGATTCTCAGGCTTGAAAGATCTGATATTAAAGAGCTTCCAAAAGAAATAGGGCAACTAACCAATCTTCGAATGCTGAATTTAGCAAATTGCTCTGGACTAAAATTCATTCCTGCATATCTTATTTCAAGCTTAACACGCTTGGAAGAGTTGTACATGGGGAATTGCTTTATTCAATGGGATGTCCATGGAAGTAAAAATGCAAGTCTAGAAGAGCTAAGGAATTTGCTTCATCTAACTACTTTAGACATAATGATTCAAGATGCTTCATTTTTGCCAAGTGACTTGCAGGTTTTTGAAAAGCTTGAAAGATACAACATATTTGTTGGTGATAGGTGGAAATGGTCTTTGGAATGGTCTGGGGGTCCTTCTGAATCTTCAAGAATACTTAAGCTCACGGACAATAGGAATTTAAGAATTCTTTTGGATCCTGGGTTGAACTTATTAAATTCAGCTGAAGACATGTGCCTTGCCAACATACATTGTGTTAAACATTTCCTTTATGAACTGAATTGGGAAGGTTTTCTGCAGTTAAAGCATCTGTGCATTCAAGACAGTACTGAATTGAAGTACATTATTAAATCAATGGGGTGGCGTCATGCTCATCCTGCTTTACCTAACTTAGAAACTTTAGTTCTTCAAAATCTAATTAATCTGGAAGAAATATGCCATGGCCCACTTCCAATTCCATCTTTTACCAAATTAAAATCTTTTGAAGTCAAAGGTTGTGACAAGTTGAAGAATCTGTTATGGTATTCTCTTGTTATAAATCTTCCTCATCTTCTCGAAATAAAAGTTTCTGACTGCAAAATGATTACAGAAATCATTGTTGAACAAACATTTGAGGCTGATAAAGAAATTGACAATATTATTTTCCCCAAGTTGCGTTCTCTTGAACTTGAGCATTTACCTAGTCTCATTAGTTTCTGTTCTCATTAGTTTCTCTTGAACTAAGTCAAAAACCTTAAGATAACATGTAGTTCCTTCACCAAGATTTTCAGTGGAGGTGTTTCCAGCGGACATTCTGAAACAACTATGAAGTTGAGAAGTTTAGTACTCGTTAACTTACAAAACCTCAAGTTTATTTGTGAAGAGAACTTTGAGGTGCAACCAGTTCTTCGAAATATTGAAAACTTGGTTGTATACAGATGTCCTAGACTCAATAATATAGTTCCATCCTCGGTGTTGTTTGAGAATTTACAACAGTTGGAGGTAGGCAATTGTGCTGGATTGGAAAATATTGTGAAATCATCAACAGCTATCAGTTTACAGAAACTTCGAAAATTAAGCATAGAGGGTTGTGAAAAGATAGAAGAAATAGTAGCAAGTGATGATGAGAATGATGCTTCTGAGCTAGCTTTTATGAAATTGGAGTATTTGCGTCTGAGTAATTTACCAAGGTTAAAAAGTTTTTGCAAGGAAAGACATGACCTCAAATTTCCGCTACTGCAAAACTTATTTGTAATAGATTGTCCCATGATGGAAACTTTCTCGTATGGAACGGTGACCTTAATACTACAATAAGAAAATATGTAGCTAAAATGGTAATATATACAAAATTTGATTATCTCCATTCATTATTCAAATGTTATCGCTTGCATTCTTGCATTGTTAATGCTTTTTCTTGTTTCAGAATATCCAGAACTGTAAGGATGATTGAATATGTCCGCAACATTCAAATGAATGCTCAAGTAGATTGTTTTTCGCAACCACCTGGTAGGTTATTCAGAATCATCTTATTGGCCTTTTTTTTCCCTTATTTATCATGTTAAAGAAAAAGAATATTGTGTTAGTTTCATTGCTATACGTTATATATAATTTTTGCTGTCATTCTGACAACATTTCTTTCTTTTTATTTCCTACAGGGAAAATCGGCATGTATTGGGTGCGAGGCGTTTACATCACAATGTATCAGTCTATAATGACTTTTCTATGATAATCATGACTTCTGTCTCTTGTAATCTATTATTAGCAAAACTTATCTCTCCTAAACTTCCTCCCTCAGTTAATATAGGTAACTAATGCTTGATTCAGTGAGAGTGTGTGTGATCAATTGTTAGTTCTTGATATTAAATTGGTGGGACAGAAATGCATGTTTCTTCAGAAGTTGTGTGCATGTTGGTCATTGGTCGGACACCACGGTGCATTAAAGCTCCCGCATACTGCATACATCAGGTCCGGAAAGGGGTCTTACTAGTACAAAAAACACTTTTTAGAAAGGATGCTTAAGTCAATTTTCGCTGCCACGCGACTTAACAAGTGAAACGGTGGCATTTTTGCAATTCTTTCAATCTTTCTTAAGTCGTTATCTACTTAACCGACTTACAAAACATTCTAAAGTAAGGTGAATACCGCTAAGTTGCCGGTTCGACTCTTGGCTCGGTGGAAAAAGAAATATAATCTCTTAAAAATCCCAAAAAAAATCATTATCTCTCAAAGTTAAAAAAATAAATAAATAAATAAAAACTAACCCCAATTGTTTTTAATTCTTGTTGAACGCCATCACCCCTCCCTCTCTCTAAATCACTGAAACACGGTCTCTCTCTCTCTCAAAGCCTATGGATAATTCTCACGGTGTTCTTGACCCACTTCACCTTCTGTGATGCCTTCGTGGAATCATTATCTTCATCACTCTCTCCTTCATCGATCCAAAAATTCTGCGAGCTGTGAACCCTCTTTCTTCATCTTTGAATTTCACCTCTTCAATTCACATGGTTAGTTTTATCACCATCGCTACAATTTCAATTTTTACCAATTTCACTTCACTCACTCATCACAATACTACGGTAATCGCTTTTCACTAATTTTCATAACTTTAGCTTCTGTTCCGGTAACAATTTCAGATTTGATTTTTTTTTCTTCCAGTAAATTGTTGCAAGAAAAAAAATTACTTTTTTAATTTAGTTATTAATTTAATTTTGTAATTTGATTATGTACATATAAAGTAGCGAAATTAAGTGAACTTATTTTTTTAGTGATTTTATGTTTGTATGATTATGCTTGTTAATGGTGTTATTGTGTTGCGTATGAATTGTTTAATATTTTGACTCTTGCTAATGTGATTCATCTTTACGTATGCTTGTTAATGGTGTTATTGTGTTGCATATGAAGTGTTTGATAATTTGACTCAAAAAAAGTTGAATCTGTTGTGCAATTGTGCGCTTAATTTGACCATGGTATTGTGTTGCATATGAAGTGTTTGATAATTTGACTCAATAAAATTTGACTCTCTAATTGTGAGTATCTCCGTAGAAATTCGTTTCATTTTTTGGTTAGTGATCTTAATAGTGTATCAGAATTAATATTAATGAGAAATTGGGATTGAATTTTATTGATTTTGTGTTATTGAAAGTTGAGAAAGTTTCAGTAACTATTGCTATATTGGTTTTTTTTATGCTTTTAGATCAACACTCAGTTGAGGCATTTTTAGATAAAGTCATGAAGGCTAAGGAAATGAAAATAGACAAGTAATGAGTTTTGGGTCTATTCTTTAAGCCTATAACTAGGATAGTTTTCTTATTCTTCTACCCATATGTCTTATATGCCTCACTTTCTGATGCAAAGCTACAATACTTTGTAAATACTTTTCCTTTTTATAATCCTTGCTAGAGTGTCTAACTAATCATAATTACCATTTTTAGAGATATAGACTTTCAGCTTCATGTCCTTTCCATATGTTGTTGGAGATTTAAAAGAAAATTTTAATTTATGAGGATGAGAGCTGCACTAGCTAGAAGCCTATATCGGGCTACTGCATATTTTTTTCTACAAATTCTGTTGATAATTGTTATTGGTTTAATACTTCAGCTGCCATATTTTTATGAGAACGAGAGCTCCAAAACATGGAAGTGATATAATTCCGCCGCCGTCATTCTTTGTACTACTTTCATCGTGTATCTGGAGCAGATGAACTTCATATGGTAAGACATCATACCATTAGCTATATTGAATTTTAATCAAATGATATCGGATGTGCAAGTATATGCTTTTCACTATCCACCATAGAAACCTATTTTCTAGAGGGACAATACAACTTAGTAAATATAAAAGTTTTGTAGATTGTCAACTTTCATTGATTTTAATATTTGTGATTTTGGATCTTAAAATTGTTAGGTGATGGTACTTATTTTCCCAGCTTTGTAGAACTTTAATGAATTAGTTTATTCATGCTTTGATTTAAACCGCTAGATATTTTATCTAAAATATTTAGATTACTAATAGGATTGAATCTTTTATTTCACTACCATGGTAAATTCATATTAAAAAATTATCATGTAGGAACCTTTATATTTGCAACAGGAAAAGGACTTATGATTCTCCATGGTGTTGGTTTTAAAAGGCTACATGATACAACTATAGCTACTTCGTTCATTTTTGAATATGAGTTAGTTAAGAGTCTTTAGAATTTTAAAAACTTTGAAGATTCAGTGAAGGTGTTTGTAACATCCCAATAATAATTACTAGTAGAAGGAAATAATTTGGAGTCTCTTAATGTTTTTCTTTTTTACATGAGGGATAAATGGGTAATTGTCCAAGCCTTATAACCCACTTGAAAAGGTAATAAGAAAAGTCAAAAGTAAAAGCAAATAAAATCTCTCTTTTCCTTCTCCAGCTCTGTCGCAGAACACACACACCACCACCATAACCCTCCTTCAAAGAATCTTCCTTCCTCTCATAATCCAACTTGGCATGCATGATTTTTCTTCTTGATTTAACTTGTTAAGAGAGATAAGAAGTCAAGGTAAGCTTATTCTCCTCTCCTTGTTCACAGCTGGCCGAACCCTAACCTACACAAGCTAAATCAATTTTGTTTCTTTCCAAATTGTAGTAATTAAGCCTTGTGTGAGAAATTTTGTTACTCAAGAATGTGTATTGGTTTGTTAAGGAGCTGAAATTGCAAGAGGTTTGAAGAACACGGGAAATTGGGGCTATTTTCACCAACTTCTAGTCAAATATTCTAAGGTGAGTTCCCTATTGGGCTCTGATTGTTGATAGAACATTTAGCTAAAAATTGATAGATGAATATGGGTTTATGCATGTAGAGAAAATTAGCTAAAACTGTTTCATGGATTTTATTCCCTTTAAATGCATTTCAATTTAAATGTGTTATTGATATTTAGATTGGTAATTTGGAGAATGAATGTATTCGATACGTCACATAATAGGGCTGCAGTTACAGGGGATAACCTTAGTAGGAAAAAGAGAATAAGTTTAAGTTATAGAGCTTAATTCATTGTTATAGTGCAGCCCTTCGACAACGATTATTAGTTACAATCGATAACTAGTAATACACACCAATTCATGAAATTGCATTCAGTAAGTAATAGTGAATCAAGAGTATTAAAATTATCTCTACCTACATGTCGTCGTTAAGATTATTAATTAGAATGAACCAAGGGAATTAGCAGGTACTCCTTGAATATTGAGATAAGAAGCATTACCATTAAATGAGTTACTGACATTGGAAATTATTTGAAATTGACTGGATATGGCAGGTACAATAAACGTTTAACAATAGTTGAACGTTCAGATTTCTACAGGTTCTATTTGTCAGTTGTTATTAAATAAAATAACACCACGATATTGTTGATGGTTTATGTTTTAAGTTTTCATAATATTTGAACCATAGCTATAAATAATTGAGTAGTATAGAGTTACCTTCCATTGCAATATCATGTGATGTGGAGAGTTGACTGATTATGTTTTTTAGCAGATTGTGGATTGGGTGATTGCTCTATTTCGGGTGAACTTTGTTGGAAAAGGAGAGTTTGCTGAGCGCCAGAGTGAGTATGTCATTTACATGCATCAACAGATTTTTAATCCATGTATATTAGCTTTTACTTAAATGAACAAGTTTTTGCAGCGAAAATTGGCACAGATGCTTTCACGATTAATCAAGGTAGCAGAGGAATTTGACGTTGTTGTTTATACGACAAATCAGGGTAAGTTCACTCCTAAGTGTAACTTGATTAAAGCTTTTGTTTAAAACTTTCATTTTTAGCTATGGTTTATATAAGAAAACGAGAAGCGTGTTGCTTATCTAACAATAATGAGTTTCGGTTGCAGTCATAACTGATCTAGGAGGGCATCATGCAGCCACGATAAGGCTGATGTTCAGGAAAGGGAAAAGTTACATGGTTCGTATTTTTGGCGGTTTTTTGCATTGATCTGTTTTTACATGAAATCATTCACAAAACATCTGTTGCTACTAATGACATCTTGGGAAGTTTGTGATGTTTGGTATCTGGGAAATTTATATAATCTTGATGCTTAATGTGCAGAGTTTTATATTTGGCTTCTCTAAGTGTTGTTGTGTCTATTTTATTTTTAATTATTTCAGGTGAGAGGCATAATCTCCCACTGTGCCGGCAATAGAAATTGTTCCTTAGGATGAATAAGATGTATCGTCGTCCTAACGCAAAGCATAAAGGAAGAAAGTTTAAAAGTGTGAAACTTGTTTTTGGAGCAGGTGGGGATTCAACATAGTTGGCCATGTTTTGATTTTTTTTTATTTTAGTGTGATTATAATTCTCTTACTGTAGGTATTTTATCTATTTGCATTTTAATTTGGTCTAACTTTACCCTGCTAGTGCAGTGGCTATGTTCTACTTTGATATGACATTGTAGTTCTATAATTTTGTTTTGATTAGTACATGCGTATTTTGATTTGTTACTTCTTTTGATTAATACATGTATCTTTGGTCTAACTTTTATAAGAATATTTTTATTAATACAATTTATCGGTACTGGATATACTACACATGCAGGGAAGAAATAAAAAGGATGCAAATCCTGCAAAAACGATTTAAAAATTACTGAACTTTTTAAGTCGGTTAAAATATAGGCGACTTCAGAAATTAGTTTCTTAGGACGGGTTTATATGCCATTCGAATTATTGTAGGTCCATAATCTTTACGTTGGCTCCCAAGTAACCGACTTAGGAATATTTATTAAGTCGGTTCAATAATCCGACTTAACAGGGCAAAACTTCTTACTACGGGAGCTATTAGGTCGGCCACGCGTCCGACTTAAAAATCCCTTTTTAACCGACTTAAAAAGGGTTTTTTGTACTAGTAATTAAGTGTATTTTATGCATGTTGGTCATTGGTATTTAAGTTTTTTTACTAAAACTTTCTATGGTCATTAAATTAACTTTTTAGGGGAAGCACAAATGCTTTTTAAGAAGCTTATTAATTAAAAAGGAAAGTGAAAAATGATTTCTCTTGGTTGGTTGTGAGCTTTCTTTCAATTCGAGAAGGAAATTTCCAGATCCTCTTTAATCTTATAAAGGTAGCAAAATCTCTCTTGTTTGTGAAATGAGTTGTGTTATTTTCACACATTTCAAATATTTGTTGATTACAGAGTAGTGAATGAGTATAACAATGTGTTAGGTGCAATTATTTTTTTTTGGTCAAGTAGCCTAGAGACTAGAATTCACTTTTATTAAGGTGAATAAGTGAGGTGTCCGGGGTTCGAGCCCCGACCCCTGCATATAATAATGCATGTCCCTGCCAACTGAGCTATGCTCATGGGGACAGGTGCAATTCATTAACTATCAATTGAGAGACATGTACTAAAATCTTTTGTAGATTAAGAGTTGCGATGAATACAAAATGATGTATTACTTCTCTTTAGATTTGATAATATTAGCATTTCACTAGAAATTAACCATCAATTTATATTATGTGTTATGAATCTTAACAACAAAGGAAAAATACAACTTGCATTCATATGGAAAAGATCAAGAGAAAAAACCTATAAAGACTTGACACTTTATGAATGATGTTCACTTAGTAAGAAAGTTTTTGTGCTAAGGTTCAAAGTTCTGATGCGATGTACTGATTTGAAACTAATTGTTAAACAATAGAAAACGACCAGTTCAAGCAATAAATCAGATTTATTATGAAGCCTATTTCAGAGTTGTCTCCTACATGTCATTGTGAGAGGAACATTGCTTTTTAAGCCCCCTAAAATCTCCAAAGGCCCCCTAAAATACCGAATTTGTCCTTTTATACAACATATGATAGATATATACCGAACCAGTTAGGAAGATATCTACGGGATGCTCAATTACACGTCCGGTAGATTAATCCGGATTCGTTAGGGAGATAACTTCAGAACAACATGTTACGGAAATTGCGGTGTTTAACAGCAGTTATTATATAAGACACGACAATTATATAAGACAGAACACAATTTATCAACTCTTATTTCCTCTTTTGCACTCCACTTGAATTTTATTCTAAACTTTGCAATTTTCCATAACTTAAGTTTAACAAATTCATATTCAAAGAGCAAACAAATGGAAAAAAGGACTGAACCTGTTATGGTTGGCAACTTTAAATCAAAAGAATAACAAAGCTGCAACAACCAATTTATCCACCAATTTGATGAAACTAGCACGACAGTGTTGGATTAATTAGCCATGCAACATTCACAAAGGTTCAAGGCACCAACAGTAGCACAATAATGAATCGGAACTGGAATTAACTTAAAACAGGAACAAGTAGCATGTATAGCAACAGAATAATTAGTTGAGATCTTTTTTTGAATTAATTGAATGGCAGTAAATAGGAGAATAACAGCACTCACGGAATTTATATGGAATAGTAGTAGTAGTAATATTGATTGAAATCAGCAACAAAAGTATGAAAGCTGAGAATTGAAAGTACACAATTTCATAAATCCATTCAAATGTCATAACGACCAAGTACATAGGTTCATAAGGACCAACTACATAGGTTCATATCCAACTTCTTAAAACATAAAACTCAAAACAATATACAGACATCACTCAGACTGTGAACTATATTGCCTGACATTTCTCCTCTTACGCCTCAATGACTGGTACTGAGTCGCAGGCGTGGCTTGAGCTACAATCTGTTTCATAGTCATGTATAAAGGAATGTTCGCATACTCCGGATTCTGTTCAATGGAATTAATTGCTAGGGCCCTGATCCTGTAGATGACAAACAATGGCTCAACACCATGTTCCTCCTCTAAGAGAACCTCTAGATTAGCAGGCCTCGACAGATTATTAGGAACATTAGGTATCAATAAAGGGCACGAGACCTTGTAGAACCACACCAAGTATCCATTCTCAAAATCCTAATCATTGTCCACAAGTAGTCCACGGTCTTCTTCAGAAAACAGATACAGATTATAATCCTGGAAAGCCTCTGCCTTCTGATGAATGCTCAATGAGTGCGGTGCGGCAATAGCAGGATTTCTAGGAATAGTTTGAACATATCCAAATTGCCGCACATTATCCAACCCTAAAAACCAAATGATGTCCTCCAACGGATGACTCTCTCGATGACAATCATATGGATAGAAAATGATGTCATCAACCAAAATGCGATCCAATGCTTTCCTGTAAGAATACTCCACAACAATGCCCTTTTTATGCATGAACCGACAAGCGCGTGGACGGTCCTCTTTATAACTCACATCAATATCCCTCGGACAAATTCTTGGAAAGTGTTCATATATCCATGCCTAAAAAAATAAAAAAATTATATCATTAAACACGATGTGTGAAAATCAAAATTATATCATTAAACATGATGTGCGAAAATCTCATAAAAATTATAAATTTAACAATTTAAGATATAAAATTTTACCTGCATCAAACAAGTGTAGCCAGACAAGGGGGGACATTTGGGTTTAGTCATCTTACATAGATAATCGTACAGGAAAGAAAGAGCAGCGGCACCCCATGACCATTGATTAACTGTAGTCAAATCGTCAAAGTATTTCAAGTAAACAACACAGCAACCACTACCGGTCTTATCACTAAACAATGATGCAGGAGTGCTTAATTAGCAAATTGGAATTGTTCTATTAAAGAGAAATCACAAAACAAGCACCATAGTATTAAATGTATTATAGCACACCAAAAGTACATGTTACACTATTTGAAATAATAGTAGATCAGTGTGTATTTTCTTCCATTAAAGATCAAGAGACTTAGCCTATTCTAAAGAGTGACACATTAACTTCTCTTCTTAATACACTTGGCCTATTCTAAAGCCATGTTGTTGTCTTGATACAGTAGTGATGCGGTTGTGACAGTTAGGGGGAATTCTCTTTTGGTGAGTTATCAGGGGTTTGTGCCTCAAAGGCAATCGTTTTTGTACTTTATTCTTATTGCAAGCTATGTAATTCTCTTACTGGCTTAGCTTAATAAAATTTTCTGTCATGCGTCACACATTGATGTCATTTGAAAAAAATAACAATTTATGATGAGCATTATCATCGTTAACCATGACTTTGGCTCTTAAAGATTAAGAACTAAGTCTAAAACTTGCTAGTTGAATAAAATATATCCCACCATCTTTAGTTTGTTGTGGAAATTTACAAGGATCTCACAAGTTTCTTAATTTATAACTTTACACAAGCACATGCCAAACAAGAATCACAATGGCTTGTTGTATAGATAAAAAAAATAGCACAGTATCAGAATTTGTTAAGAGCAGTTGGTGAAAAAATAGTGTTCTACTTCTAAATGACTTTCAAGGTGAAAAAAGAGATTTTTTGTAGGTATTTGGTTCTTATCATTGTTTAGAAATAAAATTGTTTTTATAAAGGGGAAAGTAGGTGAGGTAAACTTAACTAAGCAACCCAAATTGAGACTCATTAAAGTTGTAAAGAGTTTGCATTGCAGCATTGAAGTAAATATACATTTAACCCAACATAGTCTTTGAGATAAGGTAGGCACATTCAGGAATTTTGTCGCACACTTCGAACACATTAAAACAAACTACTTAAATTCAATTCAAATATACCAAGGCATCTAACTTGTGCATACTGAAAAAAATCAGACATGCATATACCCAAAAAGCAAAAATACTTTATACAGTAAATAAATGGGGAGAACAAAGTATCAAAATTTAGTTTCTCATATTTTTGAAATCAACCTATGTTCTTAATGTTGGATAAGTATACTGAATTGAGTATCAAATACAGAACAATTGTAACCATAATAATGCCAATCAATAGTCATATAACTAGAAAGTAAAAACTGAAACTTAAACGTTAAGTGGAGATTTTACATTAAATTTGGAGATAATTCTAACACAACTCTTACAAGAAGGATGCGCGCAGAAGGATTTCAGCCATGGGTCAATTTCACATTTCTTTGATGCGCACATAAGGATAAAAAATTTGGTGAAAAATGGTTTGGAAAGATATGAGTTGATTTTGGTCTCAGAAAGAAAGAAGAAGAATAAGGTCGCGTATCCAGTTGTAAATTAAATGTCGGTTCTGTATATACAAATAGAACTCTCCATTAAGGGCAAAATGGGAAATTAGGGGGGCATGAAAGATTTTGGGGGGCCGATAAAGTAATGTTTTTGTGAGAGGTGGGATATAACTAGGGTGTTTGCGGATTGGATTGATTCGGTTTTGGAAGAAAAAACCATCTGATCTAATCTTTGGAGGTTTCTCTTTAAGCCCCCTCATATCTTTTTAAGCCTCTCAAAATTACAAAATTGTCCTTAATAACACTTTTGGTAGTTAACTACCGGAGGTTTTCATTTTTAAAAATTTCAATTTTGTGCTTCCGGTAGATAACTCCCGGAAGTGCTTTTTTAAAATTTCGATTTTGTTACTCCAGTAGACAACTACCGGAAGTGTATTTTTGAAATTCCGTTTTTGTTACTCAGGTAGATAACTACCGAAATGCTCATTATATAATCAACGTAATACAATAAAAGTCAGGTAGTCTTGACCATATCTTCGTCATCATCATCACACAAAATTGGATCATTTTTATTTGTTTTTTTGGGTGGTTGGTCACCTTTTTCAACATCCATTAATTCATTAAACAAACACTGCCTTGCAACAAAGTGATCCTCCAAGCTTGAGACTCTGGCCTTTTGTATTTTTTTCCAATGCGATGTTGTTGGAGATATTGGGCATCCAGGTCTCAAAAATACATGCGCAAAGTGGTTAGGAATCAATCCTAGACACATAATCCATGCGGATGGATTTGTTGAAGGGCGACCACGGAGAGGAAAACATGTTTCAGAAAAGTCATTTCCATGTTTTAGCACAACGGCAACCTTATTGTATAATGTTGCAATGACATGTTCTATATCTAGAATTGTCAACCATTTTTCTAACGGCACAATTGAGGTCTTTTCTTTTGGAGGGTACATCGAGTCAACAAAAGCGGAATTTTAAAAATACACTTCTAGTTGTTATCTACTGGAGTAACAAAATCGTAATTTAAAAAAAGCACTTTCGGGAGTTATCTACCGGAAGCACAAAATCAAAATTTTTAAAAATGAACCTCCGGTAGTTAACTACCGGAGGTGTTATTGAGGACAATTTTGTAATTTTAGGGGGCCTAAAGAGATATGAGGGGGGCCTAAAAAGAAACCTCCCTAATCTTTTATGTTTTGTTATTTGTTCATCCAATTGATTTGGTTTTAAAATCAAATCCAATCCGATCCCAAAAATTTCGGTTTGGATTGGATTGGTTTTCGGTTTTCATTGTTGTATATTTTTTCATTTTCTTTTAAGAAAATATATTATTTTATGACATTTCATAAAATGGTAAGGTTGCGAAAATGATGAATAAGTAGAAAATAAAAGTAACATAAAACAAATAAAATAGTAGGTTAAAGAAAATAGTTAGAGAATCGTAAATTAATAATATTTCTTAAAAGAACGAAAAATATTCAACATTATTAAAGAACAAGTCTAGAAAATAGTTACATGATTGTAAATTAAGGAAACATTAATAAAAAATTCATATAATATATATATATATATATATATATATATATATATAAATATTTCGGTTTGGATTGGATTGGATCGGTTTATACTAAGGGAACCGAAAACCAATCCGATCCATTTAAAATTGCGGGTTTTTTTTTTCGGTTTTTGGTTTTTTGATTTTTGGTTTGGTTTGGTTTGGTTTTTGATTTTTCGGTTCGGTTATTGCGGTTTGCTTTGGATTGGATTGGACATGAACACCACTAGATATAACACTACACATTTTGTTTTCTGAAATACAACTTACTCAGTTACTCTGATAATCTAAAATAGAAGAAGTATTTGTATCATAAATTGATACTCCTAGGATACTTTCAGATACGTATTCTAGAAGTACTCAAACTTTTTTTTTTCAAATGTTTGAGGTTCGTCATCGATATAGCAATAATATTTTTATGACTTAAATGCAATTTTGATATCCATATTTTCATTTCTCTGAAGTTTTGGTGTCTCTATTTTTGAATTCCACTTTTCGGTCTTTTTATTTAAATTTTTTCTAAATTATGATCTTCCACCTCCACTAAAAAAAATTGATTTTTAGTGACACTAATTTTTCGTAGGTTTAGCCTGAGGTACCTATACTCATGGTTTTTTTTTTTTTTTTTTATCGTTGTTGTAGTCTAAGATTATGGTCTTTATTCGTTGGACCAAACTTTGGGTTTTACCTAAAGTTATAGCCGTAGGTATAGAGCTTAATCAAAACTTACAAATCCGTAGGTATATGTAGTTGTGGCTATACCTACTGTAAATGGACGTTTTCCTACGGAAATTAACTGTCAACAAAAGCCAAGTTTCTAAATACTTGGGGCTATACGTACAGCAAAATAACTTTTACCTACGGAAATTTACTTTCACTAAAGGTCTAGTTTTTTTAGTGGGGATGGAGAACAAAAAAATGAAACATGGAGACTAAAAAATTCCCTGGTATTAATATTTATTTCTTTAAAAAAATTGCATCTATATTATACTTTTATTGATTGTGGTTGTACTGCAATCTCGTTCAATCAAGTTACACCACGGTTAAATCAGGTTAAACCACGATTGACTCAACCCATTTTATTTTTGCTAATTTATTTATTTTAACTTCTTTAATATTTATTTATTTATTTATCATTCGGCTCAACCGTTCAAACGTGATTAAACTATGACTTGGATGTCTTACCGGTTCATTTTTCGCAATACATTATAACAAAATTTGTCTAGTGCAATAACATTTATCAAATCATCAATTACAAAATTCCAATTCAGAGTAATATAGCAAAGTCAAATAGAATCTTGGATATGCGGAATTCTCATATGTGAACTGATGTTTTGCATTTATAAAATGAAATATGATATGCAAGATTGATTATAGTAGTACTAGTTTTTATTTTATTTCATTATTATAGTACTAGTTTAACGAGGTTCATTGTAATATTTTAATGGAATAATGGTTGCACAAGAAACTTGTAAGCAAAATCCGTGGTATATGACGCAAACAAATTAAGAAAAGCAGCAAGGAGCAAACCATATTATGAATAATTTCAACACAAAAGATTAATAAAAGAATTTGCTTACATCACACATCTTAGAAGAGTGCCTTATATTAAAGAGAATTTACAAAAGGATATGAATATGAAGGATATCTTTTTGGAGGATACGAAAAAGTGTGAAGTATAGTAAAATATTCAGAGGTAAATTCTCTTCCTTGTTTTGTTCTGTTGTCCTTTTCTTTTCTTTTCTAATTTTTTTCCTTTTGTAATCACCATTTGTCTGCTCTTGTAATTGTATAGACCTGTCAATTGCATTCCAAAAGAGAACAAGAGAAAATATTGTCTGCTACTGCTAGTTGCTAGCTCTTGCATACTCCCTAAAGCTTTAAGGTACTGTTTTTCCATCAACAATGTTTTTATTGTTTTTCTGATTTTTATAGTGCATATTTAGAGTGTAGGGTTGACTTAGAGTATTATAAGTACTTAATTTGGATTTATAGTATTTTTATAAGTCCTAAAAAACCCCTCATCAATACAATATTTGATTTCTACCGATTTTGAGAGAATTTTGTATTATGGAAAAAATAATAATAAAGTCACCGTTCAAATTGAGGATATTTTCCCTTTTTAAATCAAGAAAGCTATAAAATACTTTTAGATATAAATTAAGCATGATTGAAATCCTATACGATCATTTATTATATTATTCTGTTAATTTTTCTAAAATTTTAATATATACGAACATATAAACTTATCTCTAAAGTTCCCCCATCAAAAATTTTAAAAATCCAACCCACAAACACACCCTTAAACTTTGTTTAAGAGTTTGGAGATGAGGGGAGTGATAAGAGGAGATTTGCGTACTCTCATGCACAAAAGTAAGTATTGTGCCAGTTTGTTAAAAAAAATTGTTTCAAATCACAGAGACCGTACATTAGTTTAACCCAATCAAATTTCCTAGAATGCTAAATCAAGGTTGAAATCAAAGTGTTTTTTTAACAAGCAAAAATGGGTTATATTAACAATAACAGAGAGTCCTTAGTAGCACAAGGTGTGTCAAGAATCTTTCAACCATGTGAAAGTTTGAACCAAGATTGACATTATAAGTTTTCAACACTAAAAAAAAAAAATTTAACTTAACTTTTCTAACAGCTGATGAATTGTATTTTCCTTATTCTTGAAAACTCTACTATTACGGTCATTCCACAAAACCCACACATAATATAACCAAATAATCTGCAATGAAAGAACGACATGTTCGAAAGCCACCAGAGGAGTCAACAAACTGAACAATATGATCCTGAAGAGAGTCTGGATCGGCTAATGAGATGCCCATCCAAGACATAACAAAGCTTCAAAGGGGGGCGAACACAAGGATAGGAGATAAACAAATGGTGAGCCATCTCTAAGCCTCCGCAACCAGTCATGCACATTTGAGAGTCTTGAGAAATAATGTCACGAGTCACCAAATTATCTTTAGTCGGTAGCCTGTTTCGAATAAGTCTCCAAGCCAAAATAGAAGCCTTCAAAGGAACCCTTAACGGAGTAACCGCCGCAATGATCGTACCTCCACTGCCACTGATTTGTAGAATTAGACTGCAAAGAAATAGCATAACATAAACTCATACACTCCCTAGAAATTCCTCATCCCAACTCCCATGCCCACAACCGACGACGCCACTGCAAAGCCACCCTTCCTTCATCCCACCCTAAACCACACATATCCTCTGTCGTACTTAACTTATTCCCTAACAAGTCAAATAAACGGCTAAACTTCACACAAAAAGGAACTCCTCCTAACCACGGTCCGTCCAAAAAAAAAAAAGGATCTACACCATTACCAACCCTTCTCAGAAAATACTTTGAATAATTAAACCAAAGCTTATTTTGAATAATAGATTGTATACAACTAACTTGATCAATAGTAATACATCAAAATCCTAGACCTACATCTAATTCTAAACACAGAAAGATTAGTAACCTATAGTAGAGGTAATTAGCAAAGAAGAAAACAATGATGGAGGAGGAGTATTAACAAAGATTGATTCCAAGCTCCAATGATTTCCAATGGTGAAAACTAGCTTATATACAATAACAAAAAGTGCAGGCTCGTTGGATGAAATCATGTTCGCCCAGTGAATGGAGGTTTCTTCAAATGGTTGAAAAACCCAGCTGGTCTTCAAACAGTCACTAAACCTCCTTACTTTCGGTTGGAAAAGTGTTGCTCGCCCATCAAGTTTGGTCTAGCCTTTCCTCTTTAGGGCTATGGAATTGCCCGTATTACGCTCACCTTGGCTCTCCCAGCTAAATTTCTTGCCCATATTTCATTAAAGCTCTCTAACTTGGCTCACTTTAATTTCTCTTTAGTTCTCCCATCGAGTTTTCTTGTGTCAAGATTCTTCGCTTTATTGCAATCATGTCAAAAACCTACAAAAAGGAACGAGACAATACAACTAATATAAATTGTATAGTTCCAATTGATTGGGGATTTATATTACCTGTAAAACAAGTCAATAAGTTTTAATGAAAATAACATGGAATTGGCAGCTATTAGTGAGATGATGGGAGATTAGTACTTTGGGAGGAGGGGGAAAGAATTCGTCAAATGATCCTAGTATGTACAACAATGTTCGTAGGGTAATTACTTCCTCCGTACATCTTAGTAGGTATTTCTTTCTACAACGTTGCACCTTCGAAGTTTAGATTTTCTTGAGTGGATTAAGAAATTGTTGTAGGGAGATCAACTTATGATAAGTACTTGCTCAATTCCTCTTTCGAGATTTCTGGCGGAGATGATGGTTGAGCTGGTTGATAAGTAGGTTGTCTTAGGAGTCTAATCCTAGAAAGACGAACCTTTTTCTTGATATTTAGGTGATCTAGAAGGCTCTAATCTCGAATACCTTTTTTACCTAAAAATAACAAGATAGAAGAAAAGTTGTTAGACAGGTTATATCACATACATACAAATAAAAAAGGGATGCGATCAGGCAAGTAAATTACTTTGGTGGTGGACTTGAGTGAAGCCTTGATGTAAGGCGTGACCACATTATCCTTGGTTTTTTGCTATGTAGTTTTCGCCCTTAACAACCAATGAAGAAACGAATAAGAAAAAGGAATAAGTTTGGAAAAAGAGATGGTTAATGACCAATTATTTCCAAATGACCGCCTTTTGCTAACCTTAAGTGTCAATTCATTCTAAAAGACTACATTTTCCTAACACTACACCATTTGTTGTCTCTGGCAACACTTTTTTAGGGGATGTGTAAAAATTGTCCCTAAAAGTCTCTAAGGCAACGATTTATGCGTGTTGCCAAAAACATTTTCGTAACCCCTGATAAATGTCTCCTAAAATACTTCTGGGGACGATTTTGGAGTGTTACACTATTATTTCTTGGGTGACAACCATTAATTGTCCCCTTAGATACTTTTGGGTACATGTTTAAATTGTTGCATAAATATTTCACTAACATCAAATTTTTGGTGGCAATCTTCCCTCTAACCTTATTTACTGAAAATAAATTTTTAACCAAGGCAACAAACAAGGCATCCTTTAACCAACTCAACACATACTTTTGAAAAATGTCTTCTATTAGCCATTATGACTATTTTACTTTTTATTATACTGTATAACTCTAAGGCAACAATTAATAATCGTAGCCCCCAATGACAATAGTTAAAAATTGTTGCCTCAAATGACATAAAAAAGCGTCCCCTTTTTCGAAGGTTTAGGCGAAGTTTTTTGAAATTGTGCCCAAAGAGCATGAATAAACGTCCCCTTAGATAATAGGCGACGGTCGAAAAGGAGACGTCTGAAAAACGTCCCCTATGCTTTTAGGCAACGATTTTCACAGTTCTGGCTACGCATTTGAACTGTTGCTGAAGAGGATAAATGGTGTAGTGTAACCTTAAGCGTCAATGGATTTGTTGATCTGAACTCCTCTTGATCTTATTCACTTCTTTTAAATTGGGGGTTCTTCTTCGTTGTCTTCTAAGTTAACCTTGATGGGTTTCTCAATATTAAAAAATGTAGCAACAAAATTTAGAAGAAGCGAAAATTTTACAAACAATAAGGTAAATATATCAAAGTATTACAAAAATATATTTCTTGGTAGTTGATGACATCCCCCTTCTAGTGCTGGGTTTTCTAGAAGCCAAGAGCACAACAATGATGGGTTCAATATGTTGAGATGGCTTTTCACTCGTATATTCACGCATCCGGCGAGCTGCACAAGCCTAAAACATGTTACTCTTAAACACTTTATCCTTCAGAGCAAGCGACCAATTGACAAAGGCATTGGTTTTCCTAGGTGAACGAGAAAATGTTTCCATGGAAAATACTTGAATCTTCTTTAAATCGATTCAATAAACCTTATCTACATCAGCAACATAAAGGGGACTCTGACCGACACCAAGAACGACAATGTCATATCCAAGAGGGATATGCTGATAAAGCTGAAAATGTTGCACTGCACACTGGGTTGTAGTCATATGTCCATGTTTTGTTGTTTCTCCTTCCTGATTTAAGATCGCAAAGCAGATTCCTTGCTGTCATAATTCATGACTAATTCTCATTGACAATTGTCTATGCTTGAAGTGACAAATTCATTATCCATATGCACTAAAGCTTCGAGATGGATCATATTAAATTAACAAGACTTGGATCCAATTTGCCGATATATGAGTCAAAGAAGAAAATTGATCCAGTATTTAGAAAAAGTTGGCGTCACCTTTATAACAGGTTAGTTGTCTCCATAATACTTGTCTCTCGATAGGAATTAAGCGGTATCAAATTCTTTTCCAAAAATTTAGGGAAATAAAGCCGAAACCAAAGAAGTCCACTTATGCTCTTTACGTCTATCCCTTCCTTAAGCCCGCTGAAAAATGGCATGCAAAGAACTATACAAGGAAAGAAGAAGTAAGGAGATCCAATCTATGTTTCTATTTGTGTTCAATAGGGCATACAACTGTAAATCCTAGATGATTGTCACATAACCAGTACAAATGAAAATATTGATGAACCAATACATCAAGAAAATGTTTTGCTCCGTATATGTAACATCACATAAAGTCCCAACAGCATGCTCCACAAGTGTGGCATAGCTTGAAGTGGTCTTTGAAAAATTTATTTTTAATTGAGGAATAGGGGTGTCATGAGTTGCATAAGCTTTAGCTTCAATGATTGGTAACTCGATATGCATAAGCTTTAGCTTCAATGATTAGCAAAATTAAGGTTTTAGAACTTACTGAACAACAGGCGAGTAGAACAAAAAGATGCTTCATGTTGAATCTCATATCTAGGTAACATGATCATCTTATATATATATATATATATATATATATATATATATATATATATATATATATATATATAGGGAATATATACTATGAGAATGACATTCTTATATGAGAATGGTGAGAATGATTATCAACCATTAGATCGAAAATAAATGGTTGAAATTTAAAGGTCACATATGTACCTTACCTTATTGCATCAATTCTCATTAATTCATTTCCCTTTTCATCTTCTTCTCTCTCCACAATCATCACTCACATAAATATGAATTAAACCCTTTGATTTAATCCTAGGATTTTACATGATAAACTTTGTAGCAACCATTCACGAGAGTCTGAGATTGATGGTGATGATTTAAACCTCCGACGCCCATCTCTCTCCCCCAATCTTTCCGTCATTTCTCTTTTTTGCTTGTTATGGCTGTATCTTTTGGGTTGGACATAAACAAAATGATTTTGGACATAAACAATTCGAGAAAGGGTTTTGAGTTATTTTATTTTTTTATCAATTCAAGATTTAAAAAGAACGGAAGTTAGATTTCAAGAATTAGTTTTTTATCAGATACGACTCAGAATGATAAATTTCATGTCGTTCATATCTTCAAATCAATAACTTACAATCAGAAAAGATGTATTTGTGACACAACCTAGCTTGGATCATGTATTGAATGTTTTAAGTGGATTCATGTCATAGGTCAGCATGCTACATTTACCAACCAAGGATGTTATGTAGCATGAACAAAGTGTAACAAATGTCATGGTGATTTTGTTGAATTAAAAACCAAGGATATTAAAACATTATAAATTAGATGAGGCCAAGGAACATATTCTTTGATGATTTAATTGTATTATGTTTGATGAATTGATTTTGATGACTGCTTAACGTGATAAATTAGATGAGGCCAAAGAACATATTCTTGTTCTAGCCATAAAGTTGTTGCTTGCAAATCCCCACACAAACGTACGCACAAACATATATGACCATCTCTACACCTAATTAAAGAAATGCTTGAAAAGAAGAAGCAAGAAAGGCTCAAATATGTAACCCCATTTGGGAGTGAGTCATCTGTGATAAACTCACAGTGGCATCCCTATGAATCAAGGGAAACTTGTCTATTTCAATTGTAACTTCAAATCCTTCAAATTCATTTTCAATACCTCCACCGCGGAAAATAACAAGTTGACTTATAAGCAAATTGTTGTGGTTATGATATCAAGTTACAAACAAAATGCATAAAATATCCTTTAGAAAATGCAAGCAGCAGAAATCATCATCTCTAAATTAACGATATGCTGCAGAAACAAAATGCATAACAATATGCTGCTGAAAATCAACTAGACTATATCTAAAATAAACTCAAATCAACTAATTGAAAATTAACAACTCCAAGTTTCTTCAACAAAAAAAAAACTCCAAGTAGCAGCAGAAAGATCTTGATCTCCAATACCTTGGATCATTCCCTGCATAAAATAAAAGTTTAATAAATATGAGATTAACTATAACTTTAGAATATGTGGCAAAATACACAGTCTGGTTCTCTTACCAAAAGCTATGAAGAGGGTTTTGTGGGACAATTGTGACTATCATGGGATGCAAATTGCTTACAAGATTTACAAAGCCTCGTTCTCTTTTGTTGTTGTTCCATTGCCTTCTCTTTTCCCCCTTTGATGCATTTTCCAGAACCTTTGGTTTTTGAAGGTTCAGGTGGAAAAACTTCAATTGTTTTAGATACATTGGAACCAATAAAAGCCTCCAATTCATCTAAGGGTCTTGATTCAACATCACTCTTCATTCTAGACATTTTTAATTCAACACTACAAGCCTGATTGTAAATGAGGAGCAATTTCTCTTTATTTGTACCAGCCATATGCATGCATTTAAGCAATTGTGACCATGTTTTTGAAACTAATGTCCTCTCACTTTCAAGTTTAGAACATGCCTCCAAAACATTTCCATCACAATCAAACACCGGTATACTTGTTGCCAATTTTGTCCATCTATTCACAATGTAATGACTTGGAATTTCACTACAACCTCTCCCCTTTAATACAAAAAGAATATGTCGACATGGCATGCCTTGCGAGGTAAACATTTTGCATGAACAGTGTGCAATATTATTAGAAAGACAATAAACAACTTCTCTATGTTTTCTCTCTTTGGTGCCATTATCAAGTATTGAAAATAATAAATTATCACCCTCCTCTTTCGTTCCTTCAACTCCGCAATCTACACATGCACTCCACAACTCCTTCTGAAATATATAAAAAATTTCATGAGTATAAACCTCTCTACCATGCTTCTCTAAATTCAGGTGCATCTTCAACTCTGAATTAGAATGAAGTGTATTATTCTCTGCAACAAGTTCTTTGTGTCTCTGTGCTCCTAAAGCAGAATCAAATCGCATCCAAAATTCCACTAAAGTTAGGTTCACATTCAAGTAGTTACCAAAGAATGAATTTTCACTCTCTGATCTTGAGGTTGTTCTCAAAACTCCAGCCATAAATGTATCTTTAAAATAAGCAGGTATCCACATGCTTCTAAGTTCATACATTGTAGAAAGCCAACCATTTCCTTCCAGCTTATAATCACTAATAATATTATTCCATTCTAATTCAAATTCTTCAGAGGACTCTGAGTTCCAAACACATGACTTGAAACGATTATTAAAATCATTATTCTCATTCAAGGAACCACCCAGCTTTTCAGAAAGTTTTTTCATAATATGCCACATGCAAAATCGATGAGAAGACCCCTTAAGAACGTCTTGGATTGCATTTTTCATAGCCTGGTCTTGATCTGTTATTATCATAACAGGTTTATGTCCCCCCATTGCTTTCAAAAATGTCTTAAACAACCACAAAAAAGACTCTTTATTTTCATATTTTAAGAGTGCAGCTCCAAAGGTTATGCTTTGTCGATGATTATTTATGCCTGTGAATGGTGCAAAAATCATAAAGTACTTGTTTGTACGATATGTTGTATCAAAAGAAACCACATCTCCAAACAATGAGTAATTTTTTCGACAAATTCCATCAGCCCAAAACACATTTTTTAGCTTCCCTTTATCATCAGCTTCATAATCATAGAAAAATGAAGGGTTTATCTCCCGTTTTCTTCTAAAATTATCAATAAACATATCTGCATCAGAGTCCTTTACCAATTCTTTCAAACTTTTTGAAATTTTTTGATAATCTCTTTGTGTGCATCCTATGTTTTCATAACCTCCGACCTGCTCCTTCATTATTTGATAACTTTTTGAAGTCCCCACATTAGCTCTACTGCAGGAATAAAATATATTTTTATGAACACTAGTTACACTCCTTGCTGATCTTAAGAATTGTTTCTTACTAGGTGAGACTAGTCCATGTGAATGACCTTCATAAAACTTTGAGACTTCAAATTTACCATCAATAGTTCTCTTGAAAACAATTCTTGCATTACATCCCTCCCGTGTCAATTTCTTTTTTCTACTCTTGGACAAACTATTTTCAGCAATAAGCAATTGAGGCGAGTCTATCTTTTTTTCCTCTTTAAAACCCTCTTTTGAGCAAAGAAAATATTTCCATTTGACACCATCTTTATCTTTTGTTTTAGTCGAACTATGCACACTAAAACCACCATCATAAGCATAAGTTTTATAAAAATCACCTCCTTCTTTTAAAGTATCAAATACCTTGCCAACCACGGGTTTGAGTGCTACATCGCACACAGGAATCCATTCATCCAACGTATTTTCTAGATCGTTTAAGTCTTCTGACGGTGAGGGTGTATCAACTTCATTATCATCTATATCCATAAAAGTAGTCCTAAACATAAACACAGCAAATAAATTACCCTTATTTTGAGCTAAGCCAAAAAAAGTCGATTACAAATGGTGCACTTGTATAATATAGTGTTGATTATGAATACAAGAGATGCAAGTATACAAGATAAAGCATAGCAGAATATTTCATAAGTATTTTAATATGCTTGATTATTATGAATTAAATCAATACACTATAGTTACTATTTGAGTCCTTACATTACTATTTGAGATAATTACAATCACGTGTCCAAATTTGTCTTCTATTAATCATCATATCATATTGCCATGATTGTAAGAATTTCTAGGTTACGTAAATCAGTTCATCCTAATTCACGGGTTTTGCAGTTTTGGCTAAGACAGAAACATTGCAATCGATTAAATATATGATAAGAGAAAATTAACAATATCGTAGATGAAACAAATTTATTCATAAAATTAACAACTATGGTAATATATGCCCAACAATTAACAAAGTAACAGTCTAATATTTAATTTAAAGAAACAGGGTCGAGGCACACCTTTAAATGGAAACGAGAAGAAGGAGATGGCAAGAGGACAGCCGAAAATGAGAGTCGTCGATGGAGGGCAAAGATACAGTATCAAAAACCGTTTTACAGTATTGAGAAGAAAGAAGCGCGGGTAATGAGCACTGATGGAGGGCAAAGATATAGTATCAATGAGAATTGATGCAATAAGGTAAGGTACATATGTGACTTTTAAATTTCAACCATTTATTTTCGATCTAATGGTTGATAATCATTCTCACCATTCTCATATAAGAATCTCATTCTCATAGTATATATTCCCTATATGGGATATATTCCCTATATATATATATATATATATATATATATATATATATATATATATCATCTTTCCCAATCTTGATCTTTGGCAGCTTCTACCTTTCGAAACCAAACCAAATAGTTAGAACTTTGGCAAGGACGTGTTCTCAACTTACTAGAATTCCCTTGAAGGTGAACCACCCGCTTGTGAGAGGAAGCGTGTAGTCAATAGGTTCACAGGAAAACATCTTGGAAGTCACTTCATTTACAGGGATGAAGGGTAATATTGTCTTGGACAGGGTAAAGTGCTCTGTAACACCCCGTTTTCCCGACTTAAAAATTTCCTTAAACAAATAATCAGAGTAAACACATAACGGAGCGTCACATTTCACATAATACTCAATTAGGAATAAATAATGATTTATTCTTCAAAACACATTAAAAACTTCGCAGCGGAAATGAAAATCAAATACAGCATAGTCTTGGCACGCAGGCCTCATCATAACGTCTCAAAAAAATCCTTCTTCAGTAGTCATAATCATGAAAGTCAAAATAAAATGAAAGAATACGCAAGGAACAGAGAAAACATAATCAAAGGATCCCCATCTCGTTACGTATCAGAGCACCTAGACACAACCGAGGAACACCTCACACGACTGCACCTAATCTTGGTTACCTGCACTTGCCCACAAGGCGGCAATTCCAACAGAAGGGGTGAGATTCACAATAATTATGTTAAACATGTAATTCAACAATCACAATTAACAACAAAACATAAGTTCAATACGTCACAATCAATGGCATTTAGCACCTACAGCGTCATCATGTAAAACACGTCACTTAGCATCATAACATCATCACAAAATCATCATCGTAGACGTCTTAAACGACTTGACTCGACAACTACACTTGACTATGCAACCCTAACATCTTAAATGCATGTGGTACCAATCCAGGGCATAAGCCCTCGTCGCTTTGAGCATAAATATACTCCAGGGCATAAGCCCTCGTCGCTGGTGAGCAAAAGCTCCAGGGCATAAGCCCTCGTCGCTGGTGAGTAAAAACTCCAGGGCATAAGCCCTCATCTTTGAATGAGTATGCATGAGACTCAACACATTTAACTTAAACAAGTTAACATCTTAAACGTCGCAAAACATCACAACTTCATGGACTGACACATGCAGCAACTATACATAGGTAAACAGCAACATGGTAGCAAGTATATCACAGGATATATCAACAGCATTGCAAACATCATCTCAACATCGCATATATTTCAAATATTTACAGTTCATATCATTCATATATTACACATATATCTCATAGATCATCATAAACGATTCCAACCAACAAGCGTCATCATTACAGATCGTATTACACATTATTAAAAGCCTCTAAAACTACCCCAAGTCCATCTCTCAAGGTCTTATGCGAAAACAGATCGCAAACAGAACAGGGTGTGACTTCTGACAGAACTCGCTATGGCGAGTGGAATTGCTCGCCTCGCGAGTAACTAAGGGTCCTGCTCGCTGTGGCGAGTTGGATTGCTCGCCTCGCGAGCGTTCAGGTACTGCTCGCTATGGCGAGTAGAGTTGCTCGCCTCGCGAGCGATGAAGGTTTGACTCGCTGCGGCGAGTTGCATAGCTCGCCTAGGCGAGCGATGACAGCAGGTTCAGAACCTGCGACAATCCTCACCAAAGTTTCAGTTTTTCATCACTTAATCCCTAAAACTCTCCAAAAACAACATCATTACAATAATTCTAAGTTTTGTACTCAAACCCTACACCTATTACATGATTATACAGCTTCAATTCACAATTTTTCCCAATTTTAACCTATTTTTTCAATTCTCTCAAAATCACCCTATTCATTGTTAATCACAATTAGAAGGATTACAGACTAATATAATTGAATTGTTAGGCTCACCCTTACCTTAACAATGCAGAAATCGCAGTTCTCTCTCTGGTTAACCTCTTCTCTGGTTTTTCTCCCTTTTTGCAAAACGTACGTACAAAGTTCTTCCTTAACCTAATTTCCTTATTTATACTCCCAACAAATCTTATCTTATTTACTCTTTCTCCCACATAACTCTCTAAAATCCCAAAATTAACCCACATCTCTATATTTATTTTATTTTCAAATCTTATTTTATTAAACAATAAAATAAGTCACCACGTCACATAAATCACATAAATCTTAATCCCAACATCTCTTAAAATATATATAAATATATCTAGACTCCTCAAATAATTCAAATAATTAAATAATTAAAATAATCTAAAGTGGGCGTTACATGCTCCAAGATTGTTTTCTTTACATTGGTTTTAGGAGACATAAGCCATTTTTAGAAAATACGGTTTAAAGAAGAAGGAGAAATGTTTTCAAGAAAGAGCAAGAAGATCAAGAGAGAATTGTTCAGCGAATTAAAGAGCAAGAGAAGCAGATAAAGAAGATAGATGGAAATGTAAGGAGTATGCTATTCGGCTGAAGCTAGATATAAGTTATATGATAATTAGGCAGTTTTATCGCTCAATTTGTTAAAGAGATCAAAATTATTGTTGGAGTAATCAACTCAGCCGGATCTTATGAGTTTTGCCCATTCACAAACCGAGACATGGTTTGTAACAACTACTGTAATGTTTTACGACACAATGATGATATTGTTCATGCGCACTAACTAGTATTTACATCAAATCACTTAGAACTTAGACCTAATCGATAATGCAACCTAGGGGAACATTTGTTGACACCTAATAGAAAAAATAAAATTTGTTAGTCGAGAACGACAAATATACGATTTTATAATCGGGTGAACACCCCTCCGCCGATTTAAGATTAAGCGAGTGCAAATAGAATCAAATATAAGTTATTCAGATCTTTCTTAAGTCTACTGAGGTCTAAGAAGGTTTAGGATGTCATAGAATCAGTCACAACTAGGTACAAGTACAACTTGACATTTGGGCTACTTAGTCATGCTCCATGTTTATAGAACCACTAACTGAAGAAACTAAGAGCACGGAACCACATTATGAGGGAGCTATGCACGCATGGATAAGGGGAACGAGAAATGTTGTGGAACTAGGAGAATCAAGGAAAATGTGGGACATCACATATCTTCGACAAGAGGAGGATTCACGCATTTCCTGCCTGAATAGCCAACAAAGGTTGAATTTTGTAGGCTAGCAAATTGAAAGCACATAAAACCCTAAATTATACTCAAATGTAATGAAAAGCCGAGTCAAATGATGGTAGTCGTCTGATGAGACGTGACAAGACAAAGCTAACCCAACATCTTATATAGGCTATGCACCCGAAAAGATAGTTGCGCCCGAAGAGGTAACTTACATATCAACAACCAACAATTCCAATGATGTGGCACATGTTGTCATCGTTGTCACCAACTATGGTATTGGCAACTACTGAACCTATTGACCAAACAACAATATCCCTTAAACACCCTTAGAAACAAACCTTGCTATAGATATCAAATTATGACCAAATAATTGTAATCTATCTCTGTGACGAAACTATTCTTAAAACTTTTGGATTAGATTTAACTCAACCTTACAAAACCGGCTTACAAGGTGAAAATTTTCCCTACTTATATAAACATATGTTCAAGCCATATCTCATCCAATGTGAGATTCTTAACACACACCCCTCACTCCTATGGTTGGACATCTAGAGTGTGATTAAAGTGGCCCAATAATGGTGACATCATAGTAGGTGTCCCAATAATTCTTGAATAAACTATGATACCATCTTAGAATTTGGGTTGACATAACTCTACCCTTCAAATTCATCTTGTAAGATGGGGAATACTCCCCCTTATATACACATTTTCGACCCGTATCTCACCCAATATAAGACTCTGAGCACGCCCTCTCACACCTAAGACTTGACAGCACAATTTCGGCACATATCTCATCCAATGTGGGACTCATAACATTCCCCTAACACCCAAAACCAGACATCTAAAGCATGACCCGAGTGGCTCGATAGCAATGACCGTAATAATAGGTAGCTCAATGGATCTTAGATAAGATATGATATTGATGTGCCGATTAGGCAAGTGGACCAAATCGTTTACTAGGTAATAAAGTGATAAGTAGAGTATCATATCCACATGGATTGTCGTTTCGTCCAAATAATTCACGTTACTTATTATTGGTTTGACAGTATAATAAAAGATAGAAGTTGCAATTTTTATTTGTTTGCAACAGAGCAGTTTACCTCACACCAAACCCAACAAAGCTAAGTAAAATACACTTCCCTCTTGTACAAAAAAAAAATACATTCCCTCACACCCAGTAACATGACAACATTTTATCACTTGTCAATAGAATATGATATGTTACTTGTAAGAAATCACACAAGACTAAATTTGATGTCCTAAGCATGAAGTTTTCATGATGAAAGTCATGTTATTATATTATGAAATCCAAATACAAATTCAGATTTGATTCAATTTCAAACACTAAAAAGCATCATCAAAATAAAAAGCAAATTTAGTTTGTAGGAAATAGTAGAGATTTTGTGTAAAATGTTAGGGGGGTTCTGAAAATGAAAGCACTAGGTTGGGGATGTAAAAATGAAATGATGCTGAGCTGTAAAATAAAAAAAGGGTGAAGGGCTACTGGGCTGAAATCTGATAAAGGGTTGGGCCTTCATTGCGATATTTTCTATATGTACCCCCTTTAAAAGAAGTATTGATATATACACCCCCACCCTATAAAAAAAGGGCTATTGATGGCCGAAATTTGTAAGTGCACCAAGGATTGTCGCTCAACTTAGTAATTAATAAAATTATTTCAAAATATGAGTTGAACTGCCCTGCCCAATGCAATTTTAAGTTTGTGATTCAGATGATTAACGACGATTAAGGAATCCTTGAATCCCCCCTGTCTTTGTTGGAATTATCTTTTAAGAAACAAACAACTTATGTGGTTCCTACTTATGATTTAATGAATCCAACAATAAAACTCATACGAAGTTTCTCACAACAACTATTTTCGGACTAACCTAGGTTTAGATTATGTACAACGTTGTCCAAAGAAAAGAGTAACGAGGGAAAAAATTCAAACATTAACTTCTTAACTTCTATAAGAAGTGGTAATTAGAAACTTAACTTCTTAACCTTTATAAGAAGTGGTAATTAGAAAAGCGAATGCAACTTATATAATTTTGGGTTGTCAAGGCATACTTTTATCCTACGGATCATTCTTCAAGATTACAATCGTTGTTAACCAATTGAAGAAAGAATTAAAGAATAGGCATAATCTAATTTAAATCGAGCACAATAAAAGTATAAACTGAATGAAATTTTTTATTACTAATATCTAACAAATAAGAAGGGGTTCATCTTAGAACCCTAATCAAAGAGGTTTAGTTCCTCATGGAAACATATATCGTAACAAAACAATAGAAAATCATACCCTAGAGAGAACAAGAGAAGGAAGAAATCCTGCCTTGAAGCTCTAATGCTTGACCCTTTCCTTGAACCGTTATTGTTCTGAATCTATAGTATATATAAAAGAAACTACCCCTTTCAGCACACTTTTGATTTGGACTTTTCTTTCTAAAAATACCCTTAATTTTAAATACAAGTAAGACATGTAACAAATAGATAAGAATAAATTTAAATATTAAAACAAATGTAACAAATAGATATGAATATATGTATATTTGTTTTTTTTTCTTTATCATTTAAAAAGTATAACAAACTAGATGAGTATTTTATACTTACTTTTTCAGTATTCCAATTATACTCTTAAACAATTTTTCCTATAATAAAGATTGTTGTTCGTGTCATTAAAAAAAGCAACAAACATTTATATTTTTACTTTTATTCAAAACCAAAATTTCATAAAAAAAAAATACCGTTCATAATTTTCAAACTTTTGCGCAATAAAAAGAGCGGAAAGACGGGCACGGAGTACCTGTCTTTTCGCTAGTGAATAATAATGTGTGCAAGGGTCTCTATTTAGAGCATATGGTTACTTAGAGATTAAGAGAAGAAAACTGAGCTTTTTGCACCGATCCAATTTGGAAAACAAGCAAAAATCCAATTCTGGCCACGTCTGGGTGCCTACAGCTAAACACAGGGGCACTTAGGGCATGGGGTAGGCACATGGGGGCATGAGGTAGCCCCTCATGTGTGTTTTCTTGCGTTTTTGTTCCATTTTCGATCTATCTTTCGTCTGAAAACTCGTAGGAACTTGGAATGAACTTTCTTCACTTTGCATTATATTCAACAACCTTCTAAGAACCATTGGTCTACATTTTCATATCCTTGATCCTTGACGTGATGTCTTGATTTGTTGATTTACATAATTTCTCACTACAAAACGCTCAAAACACCTATGAAGTTGCATGATCTAGGAATAAAGTGAATTACAACGAGTCAAGTGAAAACAATAATATATGTTCCTCAAACCATTAACAACTCCACTATATTTCATCTTATTTGCCTTCAAATGCAAACAAAAATACTAAAAACATAGCCAAAAATGTCATATGATGCTTTGTCATCAGCCCCCTACGGGCATGGTCCCTAGGTCGACACACTCCCTGCCTAAGCCTAAGGTCAGCCCTAATTTAGAGTAACTCAAAAGACTTACTATTCTTTTATAAAGTCTATGCTGACTTGGTGAGAATTGAGCTTTCGCAAAAGTGGCAAAGTTAAAAAGTAGGGAAAATTACACTCACCTCCCTTGAGGTTTGCTTAAATAGCACTAGTTTTGAATTAAACATTAACCTCCCTTCTCATTTAACATTGTTAGCTTTATGTTAGTTACATGACAAGAATTTTAGAGATTAGCTACCATAATTTGGCTACCACTGCTGGGGTGGTTAACTCGCTGCCAATTAAAACACTACAAGAATGTTAAGAGATTAATAACGTTTCCTTCAATCACCCATGCTATGTTCATCAAATCTTGTTACTTAACCCAATTTTTTTGTATATATCCTTAATTAAAAAGTGTTCAAACGTTTCAAAACGTTTCAATTCACATTGATTTAACACCTTCATTCAAGTCACATCATCATCATCATCATCATCTTCTTCTTCTAAATTAACAAATTTCTCTTGATTATACATTTAGCAACATTGATTTCAATTGATTTGTTTCTATTTCTTTGATTACTGCATTTAATTATTCTTCATCCTCTTGAATTTTGGTTTATCCAATTTTTCAACCTAGAATGTCAATTTCTATCTATCCACTTCCTTCTCCAATTCTCCAAAAGCAACATTAAGCAATTCATCCAACTTTATTAGGTTGATGTGCCTTACACAATCGCTTCCTTCATCCTAAAATTGAATATTTATCACGTTTAGGGATCAAACTTCACGCCTCAAAAGCTAAGGTTTTATTTAAGGTCTTTCCATTAATCCATTTTTCACCAGATAGAAGATATTCATTTTTTTGAACAAGAAAGATATTCATTGTTAGTGCTTTTCCATATATTTTTTTTATTTCCTTTAATCCTTCCATTAATCCATTTAGTTTTTTCAACAAGAAAGCTTAGTTAACAGAGAACTAACGGTGTTACATGATAGGGGTGGTGTTTGTAGATTTGAATAAAAATTAAGGGAGGTTTGTGTTTACTTAAAAACTAGAGGGGGTGTTTGTGCTATTTAAAAAGACCTCAAGGGAGGTGAGTGCAATTTACCCCTAAAAATTAAAATTGCTATTCTTTTAGAGTCATGCTAACTAGTGCGAGTTAAGGAAAATTTCTATTTAATAGGGTTCAAAATCACAACTTTCACAAAGTTAGAGGTCAAAAGTGCATTTAAGCCTTGAAATAAAGGAAATGTTAATAAATGTCTTCGAAACACTCTTTAAAACTCTAAAAGGTAAGTTTTTAATGAAAACTTGGGTAATTAAAAGTCATAGTATTTAGCTTTTTAAAAGTCGTAGTATTTGAAATAATGGAAAGTCGTAGTATTCGACTTTCTTGATTTAAAATCCTTACGGAATGCTCAGGCATTCAAGACCTTTTTAATATGAAGGAAATCTTTTTATATATATCAAAAGTAATTTACACATGAATAGAAGGCAAGTTGACAACAAACTGCGTCGTTAGACCTTTTTGGATGACAAATCCAATCATTATAAACACAACATTCATGAACTAAGAGTCATAACATTGTTGTGTTTGACCATTTGAACTCTATGTAAAAGGTCAACATCCTCTAGTGCTAGGAAGTCAAAAGTGTAAAAAACAAATGGTATAAAAGCATACTGATTGTGAGAACACGCTTTTTCATTTTGACCACTTTACTTGACTCAACTTTTAAGGTTGCATGTACTACTAAAAAAACTCCGACACCTAATCCCACGGATGGGGAAACCCTGATCAAGTCCACATATGTATGTTTTCCGCTTAGTCATTTGTACACCTTTAAACCCTCATCCTTCCCTCCAACTAAACAACTCCCTAGAGAAAGAAAAAAAACAAAAAAAAAAAAAAAGGAAGAGCGCGGGTTCTATGGCAGTAGTCCAAAGAGAGTCTATTCCCAAACACTCACATTCATCTTGTTCCACCATGGTACTTCGTTCTCTTCTTCCCTTCAATAATTTATTCTTTGCGTCCTTTTTTTTAATTAAATAAATTGTTATCACATTTTAAATTTTTTAGATACTTGCTGATTCAGCTGTTCGTTTGTATAGATTTTTACTTATTGTTGCCACTATATGGTTTGTCAATTTTCAATAGTTTCTTTAGTGTGGTAATTTAGTGCTTCTTTGTGCTTAGATTTCAATTTATTGATTTAATATCTCGTTTCTTTCAACTTACAGCTAGCAAAGTGGTGGCCATGGATGTTATTATTTCAGTTGCTGCTAAAATTGCTGAGTATATGTTTGTACCTATTGGCCGTCAATTTGGTTACATACTCTACTACAAGGGCAACCTTGAAAGGATGAGAACCGAGTTCAAAAAGCTGGAAGGATCAAAAGATAGCATGCAACACACCGTTGATGAGGCTAGAAGGAATGGACAAGAGATTGAAAACATTGTCCTGAACTGGCTGAACAAAGTGGATAACACTGTTGATGAGACAAAGAAACTTATTGACAATGAAGGCCATGCAAAAGCTCAGTGCTCTATGGGTTATTTTCCCAATTTGTGCACAAGGCATCAACTAGGCAGGAAGATCAAAAAGATGTCACAAGAGATTTCTGAAGTAATAGCAGAAGGAAAATTTGATAAACCTTTTTACACTGGTGCTTCTCAAGTGATAGTCACGCCATTTGGTAGAGGATATGTGGCCCTAGACTCTAGAACATCCATGTTGAATGAGATTGCGTTGGCATTGAAGAATCCTAACATCTTCATGATCGGGGTGTATGGGATGGGCGGAGTGGGCAAGACAACACTGGTGAAAGAGTTAGCTTGGCAAGCCGAGAATGATGGGTCATTTAGTTCTGTAGCTATGGCTACCGTGACTGATTCTCCAGATGTGGAAAAAATTCAAGGTCAAATTGCTGATTACTTGGATATGAGATTTAACAAGGAGACGACAGAAGGAAGAGCAACACAGCTACGGAAAAGGATAACCAAGGAGAAGAGTATTCTTGTTATTCTGGATGATATCTGGGGTAGACTTGAATTGGAAGAGGTGGGGATTCCTTATGGTGATGATCACAAAGGGTGCAAGTTGGTGGTGATATCGAAAGATCTTAATGTGTTGAACCGTGAGATGGGCACTCAAAAAGAATTTAGACTTGAAGTTTTACTTGAGGAGGATAGTTGGAAATTGTTTGAGAAAATGGCAGGTGATGTTGTTCAAGATTTCAACATAAAACCAATTGCAGTAAAAGTTTCCACATGTTGTGCAGGCTTGCCACTTTTGATTGCTACGGTCGCAAAGGCTTTGAGGAAAAAAGAAATCTTTTATTGGAAAAGTACATTGAATGAGTTAGAGAGATTTGATCAAGAAGGGTTGCATAAGAAAATCTATTATACTTTGGAATTGAGTTATAATTGCTTAGAAAGTGACGAGCTAAAGTCACTCTTCTTATTCATTGGTTCGTTTGGTCTAGATTACGTCCACACTTTTGGACTGATATCAGTTTATTGGGCGTTGGGCTTAGATAGACACGCTCACACATTGACAGATGCAAGAACCAGATACTACAAGTTAATAAGCGACCTTAAGGCCTCTTCGCTGTTACTTGATTCTGAAACTGAATTAGTTAGAATGCATGATGTTGTTAGAAATGTGGCTAAATCAATTGCATCTAGGACTCGACCAACCTATGGCGTGCAAAGGTTCGCTATGATAAAACAGTGGCCAGAGATAGATGAGCTTAAAAAATGTCATCAGATCATCATACCTTGGTGTTATATTTACAAGCTTCCTGAGAAGGTGGAGTGCCCAGAGTTGAATCTACTTCTACTTAATAATATCAGTGATTATTTGAAAGTCCCAGATGACTTCTTCTCTGGGATAACACAGCTAAAGGTCATTGATTTATATGGATTTATGTTTACCCCTTCTCTACCGCCATCTCTCTGTCTCTTGACAAAAATACAATCATTGGAGTTGGCTGGATGTGTGTTGGAAGACATATCAATAGTTGCTGAGCTGAAGAGTTTAGAGATTCTCAACCTTGAAAGATCTGATATTAAAGAACTCCCCCAAAAAATAGGACAACTGACTAATCTTCGAATGTTGAATTTAGCCAATTGCTCTAAACTGAGATTCATTCCTGCAAACCTTATTTCAAGCTTAACATGCTTGGAAGAGTTATACATGGGGAATTGCTTTATCCAATGGAATATGAAGGGAAGCAAAGATCAAAGTAATCATGCAAGTCTAGAGGAGATTTCGAGTTTGCCACATCTAACAACATTAGACATAATGATTCAGGATGCTTCAGTTTGGCCGAGGGATTTGCAAGTCTTTGAAAAGCTTGATAGATACAACATATTTATTGGTGATATGTGGAAATGGTCTTCGGAATGGTCTAGAGGTGCTTCTAAATCATCTAGAATACTTAAGCTTGCGGATAGTAACAGTTCAAGCATTCTTTTCGATCGTGGGTTCAACTTCTTGTTGAATTCAGCTGAGGACATGTACCTTTCCAAAATACAATGTGTTAGTAATATCCTTTATGAACTGAACATTGAAGGTTTTCCGCACATAAAAAATTTGTGTATTCAAGACAGTACTGAACTGAAATATATCATTAACTCAATGGGGTGGGTTGATCCCTATCCTGCTTTACCCAACTTAGAGACTTTGGCTCTTCGAAATCTGTTTAATCTGGAAAAAATATGTCATGGCCCACTTCCGATCAAATCTTTTAAGGAACTGAAATCTTTTGAAGTCAAAGGTTGTGATAAGTTGAAGCATTTGTTTTGGTATTCCCTAGTAAAAGATCTTCCTCAACTTCTTCAAATAAACATTTCCAGTTGCAAAATGATTATAGAAATCATAGCTGATCAAACGTCCGAGGACGGTAAAGAAATCAACAAGATTATGTTCCCCAAGTTGCGTTATCTTGAACTTGAATGTTTGCCGAGTCTCATTAGTTTCTGCTCTAAGACATTGGCAGCTGATATGAGTCTTAAAAAGTGTGGTGAAAATTATGATGATACACAATGCATTCCTGTGACACTAATCAATCAAAAGGTAAACATAGGATTTGTCTCTTCTTATCAATATTTGTATTTTTTAGGATGTCTATATAGCTATTATCCTGTTGCTAAATCTGATATGCAATATTACGTATGTCAATAGGTTGGGATGCCCCAGCTGGAAACCTTGAAGCTGTCGAAGATCAATTCTTGGAAATTATGGGATGACAAACTGTCGGGCCTTTCTTGTATTCAAAACTTGACAAGTTTGACAGTTGACAAATGTAATAACATTGCTTACATATTCTCATCCTTGGTGGCCAGAGAACTCGTAACCCTACAGTATCTTGAGATTAGTACCTGCCGAAGGTTGGAGGATATAATTTCCATTGATTCAAAGTTGGGTCATCATTCTTCAGCTCAAGAACCACTCTGTAATGAGGATGTAAGAACTCTCTCTGACTTTAACTTTGGTTTGATTTCACTTTTTAGATCTAAATATTCTGTTGACTGCAGGTTATATTCCCAAACTTAGTGAAGTTGGTAATCTCCCACGTGGATCAGTTAAATTCGGTATGGCACAATCAACTTGCTCCAAATTCCTTCTGTAAACTGAAGCATCTGGAAACTAAATTCTGCAAGAAATTATTAAATGTAATCCCATCTTATGTCATTGAAAACTTGCTGAATCTGGAGACGTTAATTGTAACCAATTGTCCTGCACTGGAAGTTCTATTTGAAATACAAGATTCAAAAACAGGAGCTAGTAGCCAGATGGGGCTTGCAATGCAATTGCGGAATCTCACTATGGAGCATCTACCAATGCTAAAACACATATGGAGTAGAAATCCTTATGGAAGCTTCAGGTTTCAAAACCTATCACAATTGAAAGTTTTGAAGTGTGAAAGCCTTGATCATATTTTTCCATTCTCTGTGGCCAAGGAACTTCCATATCTTCAAATGCTTCATATAGAAGAGTGTGGCGTAGAAAATATTGTAGCACAAGATGAAATAGTTGACACAGTTCCAATACTTGTTTTCCCAAAATTAACATCTTTGAGTCTTCGAAGTTTAACACAACTTCAAAGCTTCTTCCATGGATTACACACCTTGGTTGTGCCTGTCTTGAGAGAATTGGATGTGTATCATTGTAATCAACTGCAACTATTCTTGCCAAAATCATTAAACTACCTAGGAAATATCGCAGTTGATCCACAAGTTCTACTGTCAATTGAAAAGGTAAAGATTAATCTCAATATTCCTCACACAAAAGAATGTTCTTTTTAGTAGATTGGAGTGATGTTGCCTGTTTTATCTCTTACGAAAATGTAAACAAAAATTAATTGGTAATTTTATTCCATGTTTTCGTTCTTGTTTATGTCGGCCTAAAAGTTTATATGACTTTGTTTGATAAATAGCAAGCATTATTTTTTTCATAATATAGCTATTTACTTGTTTCTTATCACTGTTATTATATTTCTATAGGTTGTCCCAAACCTAAGGGAGCTTATTCTGAATGGAAAGGATGTCACTATGTTAGGCAATGGTCAATTTAATCACAAGCCTATCTACACAGTAAAAGCTCTTCGACTGCGATGTTTTCACAACGAGTCCGATATATTTCCATCAGGTTTCCTCCAACGATTTATCAATCTTGAGAATCTTATGGTGACTTGCAGTTCCTTCACAGAGATTTTCTCAAGAATCTTTGGCACTGGAAACTCTGAAACAACAATGAAGTTGAGAAGGCTAGTACTCGTTGAATTACATTGCCTTGTATTAATATGTGAAGACAAATCTGAGATGCAGTTTTCTCTTCAAAATCTTGAAGTCTTTGAAGTATATAAATGTTCCATACTGAGGACTATAGTTCCGTCCTCGGTACAATTTGTGAATTTAGAGAGATTGAGAGTGGGATTTTGTGTTAGATTGGAAAATGTTATGTCATCACCAATTGCTTCTAATTTACCTAAACTTAAGAGATTACTTATAGATAATTGTGAAACTGTAGAAGAAATAGTTGCAAGTGATAAAGAAAATGATGATGGCGAGATAGCTTTTATGAAACTGGAGTATTTGCGGTTGTATAACTTACCACAGTTAAGAAGATTTTACAAGGGAAGATACAACCTCAAATTTCCAATGCTGCAGAAGTTATTTGTGCATAAATGTGACATGATAGAAACTTTCTCATATGGAGTGTTGAACGCACCAAAGCTCAGAGAAGTTTATGTGACTTCTAGTTCAAAAGGTCCATGGTGTTGGAATGGTGACCTTAATACTACAATAGAAAAACTTTTTGCTGAAAAGGTAATGTGTACAATTTTGATTATCTCCGATTATAATTCAACTTTCATGTTTTGCATACTTTAGTCGTTAATTAATGTCTTAGCTTGTTGATCAATATGCAGAATTCTAAACATATTGTGAATAGCTCGAATTGAATCCGATGAGTGATAATTTGTCGTCTAAGTTTGAATAATGAAGGCTCAAGGTAATTCTTCGCAACCAACTGGTAATTTAGATCGAGTTAGCACATTAAACTTTTAATTTCTTTTGCATAATATTGTGTTCTTCAATATTTATGCCGTCTCAAATTCATTTCCATACATTCCCTTTTTTTATTGCCATTTTAACAATTGTTTATTTTATTTATTTATATATTTCCTTTGGGTGCAAGACTAATCGGCTAATCTCATATGGCGTTGAGTTTTTAAAAATTATTCTGATGTATAGGTCTAAGTCTAATGGCTTCTTCCTCCATCCCTTTTATTAAGAAAAGTTGATAGTGTAATGAATGTGTACATTTGTTTTATGACCACTACTAAATTGCAGTATGCGTGTTAATCTTTCAAGACAAATAAGAAGTATTAATTAAGATATATTTTGAAAAGAGTAAGAAATGCATCTTGTAATAATGTGAAATAGTGTTTATATTTAGGGATACAAGTTTTCTCAAAATGTGCTTATAAATAGGGACATAGGGAGTATGTGTTAGCAACTACTTGAACCATTTGTATGAAAATTCTGGTTGATATATAAATAACATCAAAGATGCGGTCAATTCTTCACAATATTGAAAATAGTGTGAAAAATGTATAGTTTCATTCTCTTAAGTATTTTTTCAAAAGAGTTTACTTCTAATACATTGTTGTTGCAACTATACATTTACATTGAAAGTGAATACCAGTAAAGTTCTTTTAAAATCCACAAAAACTTTTTTGTTTCAGATGTTTTTTTTCTTTTTTGGGTAAGTATTTTTGTTTCAGAAGTATATTTCTTGGTTTATGATTCGTTCTCATTATTTATTCCTCAATTGTTTTTTTGAAATAGCTATATGAGAAGGAAATTTAGTATATATGAGTGCATCACTGCACATTGACTAGCTTTGGATGTAAAAAGGGCAAGATTTGAAGTTGCAAGGGTCTGCACAAGCCCTACATGGCCAAAGGATAAATTCTTGGCATAAACCAGACATGCACATCAGCAAGCCTGCGCTTATGTGCACGGCCTTACACAACCAACACACAAGCAGCAGGACCTGAATTTCCTTTGAATTACTGTGTTAAAAGAGGAGCACGACCGCACAGAACATTTGGCTTGGTCGCGCCTATGTTCACTGGAGCCAATTTAAGTCGAGCACAATTGATGGAACTCATATTAACTTGTAAGGAGAGTTTGAACTAACCATGTTGTGAGTTTGCAGTTATTTTTAATTATCTTGTATGGGAGTGAGAGTCATTTTTTAATAGAAACACATTTGTTAGAGACTGTTTGGATACTTAGTTTTATTTAACTGAATGTTTTAATCGACACTGGTGGAAGTACTTATTGAAAGCAAGAATGTCTTTTTCATGAAAGTGACAACTCTTTATATCTTTAAGGTCTAATTTAATATGAGAGATTAGTCTCTGCAATTGTGGGCAAATTAATGAGATTTGGTTGACACCAAAAACAATGTAGCAACTCTTCTCAATCGGTGCATGTTTGAATTGAGTTGCTTTTTGCAAAAAAGAGTTTACTTCTTAAAAAAAAAAAGAAAAAAAGAGTTTATATGGATTCAACAAAGACAGTGACTAGGGTGTAAGATTTATTTGAGTCTTTAATCCCTTTGTAATTGCAACTCCTAAATAAAACGCCTTTGTTATTGCATGTATTTTTGAATTATCTAAATATGCAGATGATAATGAGTCGATATTTATTATATTCTTCAGGTTTTTCAAGTGTGCATTGGCCGAGGGATAAGGCCTAAAGATGACATGGTCTCATCCACTTTTTAAATAATTTTTTGACTGATTATTTTCCTACCTTATGAGTTTATCGCGCGTCTTATATATACAGTTTGGATTACAGAATCCGAACGACATAAATACACTACTATAATAATGACATTTAGTAACACTTGAAAATTGTAACTAAATAAAGAAAAATGTTACTAATTAAATTTAGTAACACTCGAACAATTGTTAAATAAAGCCTGTGTTACTAAAGAGTTTTAGTTACATTTTATAGTATTATCTGTAACAGTTAAAAAGTGTCGCAAATCTTACGTTATTGTAACACTTTTTGTATCACTAGTAAGAATAAAAAAGTGTTACATTTATAATTTTTGAAAAATTGTAAAAAGTGTCGCAAAATTGTCTAGATTAAATTTTTTTGAATCTACCAAATTTGTCTTTGCTTAGAATTCATTCATATTTTAATTAACCAATATTAGATACAAGTTTTAATAACAAGTTTGAATTACATACTCTAAAATTCCCCGTCACTGTTCTTATTATTGCATAATGAAAATGAATTTTGCAACACAATTAAAACTATGCAACACAATTTGAATGACATACAACGTAACATGTACTCTATAAAATATCCCACTGCATTGTTCTTATTCATCCAACCATATTATCAGCCTTCCATTTTGTTTTCTGCTTGATTCTTTTTGCTCCAAGACAATGCTGCTGTTGCACCAAAGACTTCAAACATGGAGCCACTTGTCCATGAGACCTTACGCTTATTTCCTAAAATGTGCGGTTTATCCTGTTGCACTTCAGGCTTTGAGCCACTTGAACATAGGCCCATAGGCTTCTTTGTTGTGTTTATTCGGCTTGACTTCGGCGAGATAAAGCAAAGATAAGAAAGGTAGAACAGTCCTCAAGAGTATAAAGAGCATGTGAGTGAGTACAATAAAAATATGGTTCTGTTCTGCTGAATTGAGTATTCAATTTAAAAATATAGAGTGAATATCAACTCACGTGACGCGTGCGTGCGCAAAATCCTATAGCATGAGCATGCCAGTCATTGATCTCCCTGCTTGATCCACGGACTTGTTCATCTTCACTAGGTAAATATCTGTAGATTCTTTTTTTTTTTTTTGGAAACTTGGTATAAATATCTGTAGATATTGAATGAAGAGGCCATTCATAGAGTTCTATGATTACCTCAAAAAAATTTCACATGAACTAGCTCGCCCTGCTTTGATCCAGACTCAAGCATTGCCTCTAAAAGAGTAACAATATCTCTCGCACCCTCGACAAAAGAGAGGCGATGCTCAGGCTGACTACCCTTCTACAAAATGGAAGTGAATTAGACTAGAGAATACCTCCCAGCATGAACTGTTTTTTTTTAATTATTGTGTACATGTATATGTATTAACTATTATGTGTATATGAAATTCTCTGAATCAACTGTCTATAGTAAGTTTGGATATATATATATAGTTGAGGATAAGAAAGGAACACGATGAACAAAGATATATACGAGGAATTTGTAATGGAACTAGAAAATGAGAAGGTAGAACTGAGGAAGCATTTTGCAAGAATCTAATTACCTTGAGGGTGTTTTCAGAAACATCATTGCAAAAAGCTTTTAACTCTTCAGTTACTCCACTGAATGGGAAAAAGGAACTTTTGCATTCTCCATGAGCATCATATAATGAAATCTGTATAGCATCATTACGTCAGACAGTAATGAAGATAACGGAAAGTGATTTGGTTGAAGTAATTACAAATTAAGTGGATATTGAAGGAAAAGCTCACATCCTACCCTAAAATATTATATATAAAAACCTGTATCTGTAACTATAGTACATACCAGGTAACCATGTCGTCCTTGGAATCCACGCTCAATCTGCAGGGTTCCATTCATGCCAATGACTCGCCGCAAGATCTATAATGTGTTCGATTCCATGAGTAAAGACTTGCAAGAACAAATGATTGAGTTATGAGAATATCTACTGTTTGGGATGCGTAGCACGCGTGTGTATTTGTAAGATGACTGATTATTTACTACATGCCTTGGGTGATCTGGAGGAGACAACCATTACAAATACTCCGGAGCATCCATTCTCCAAATGACTGAGGATAAACATTCCAACAACATTTTCGGACTTCTGGTCGAGTGTTTTTAAAGTTATTTCTTGAAAATAGAGGCTTACAACTTACAAGACAGATGGAAGATTATCTGGTGGTGGTAAGGTAAGATCCACATGAGATGTCATAGCTGAAACTGAAACCACCTCAAATCCAACAAGCTGTCGAGAATAAAAGGATACCACCATCGAAAACAATAATTATGTGAATGGACAGCTTGATTCATAGATTAAAATGTCAAACAAACAAATACCTCAACTAAGGCAGGCTCAAAACGATAATTTTCAGGCACGGACCAAATTATTTATACCTGCAGAATCAGATTAATATATAATTACGCTAAGAGTTTAGAATAAGGTAACTGCAACTTTCCATCTAATAGAGAGGCAAATAATATATGTGATCAGCTAATATGAAAGTTATAAATGTGATAGAGGGTAAAGTGTTTTTTCCAAGTCACTACTTTTTTGAAGAAACTAAATTTGCCCACCCAAATTGGCACCAGAGAGAATCGAACCTGAGACCTTGAGGAGGAGCACACTCCCAGGTCCCAAGCCAATACCACTAGGCCAACCCAAGTGGGTTTTTTCCAAGTCACTACTAAGTATCATTGGCCTTTCGTTACATAAGTGAGATGGGATGGTTAATGACAACCCCCTGCTGAAATTCCGTAATCCAGCTAGCGTGCAACTTAATACTTGACTCATGATTGCTACAAATAGGCTTGGCTATCACATCAAGTAAGCAGTTATATCACCCTCTTTCGTGTTATTTCAAACATTTCTTTCTTTTCTTACGTTTTTTTCCTTCACGAAACCCCATCGAAACTGCTTCAAGACTAGAATGTAACTTGAAATAGTACCTCGTCAGTAAAAGAGTGGCATCTTTCTTGACTTACATTTTGAACTAAATCAAGAAAATTCCAATATAAGTAGTTAGCATTAGAAAGTGTGCAGGTCCTCAAGTGTGGTTAAATGCAACAAATTTTATTTTGACTTCAGTATTATTACATGGTACTTACGTTCAATATGTTTTTCCTAAAAATCATCTTAATTAGGTTAATAGAATCTTGGAAGATAAGGAAGAGAAGCATCCTAATTTAAGTTAGCAATATAATCAAGTGATCGCATGCAGATGAAGAAACCATTTTTTCCTAGAATCATGCAAAAACAAGACAATGCTCCTGTGACTTGCTCCATAAAAGAAAAATGATTTATATACAAAAGCAGATAATAGATACATAGTACAATATAAAGTTATAGCTGCTACTTACCAGATGCTGCCGGTTTCTCTTCATATCAACCAAATCAGTCACCCAGTACATACAATACATCCAAATAAAGAAGAATTTAATCAGTGGTACAAAATGATTCATGATAAAAGTAATGAGTAACAAATGTCAATACAGTAGGCCTAATTTTTTTTAAACAATTGCCATTTTTCTAGAGAGAGCAATTGGACCCAAGCCGAATAGGCACCTATAAAAAATACCCACAATAGACGGATAAATATCCGCATTGTTGGGTTTGGCCTCGGATTTGGGTAAATACCCACAAATTTGAATGAGTATGGCCCTAGGTACGAGTACTTATAATACTAAAACTATAACTAATTTTATAACACTAAAATTAGTTAATTAATCTTAAGTCTTTGATATTTATTGTCATATGCACTTATTTTTTTTATATTTTTTATTTGGCTAAACATTATGCAGCGTAATATTTTATGGAAAATGTTAACGAGGTTGCTAAAGGCACTCTTTAAGGACTTTAAATAATAAATTTTTATGAAAAATTGTGCATTCAATGCATCAGAAACTGAAGTGTTAAACTTTTTTAAGGAATAATTTCTTAATTGGGAAACCTTAAAGAGTGTCCTTAGGACACTCGTTAACAAGACCCATATTTTATAAGTGAATTTAAAAGATCTTGGATTATATTTTAATTACGCTGTGATGTTTTTTGTTATTTATTGTTTTTTGTTGTTAAAGCGCAGGTAATGAGCATGTGTGCGTGTGCTTAGGTGCCCATAGAGTATGGAGATGGACACCAAACTTATTGTTCACGAGAGTAAGGGCTCGTGTATATCACGAGATGGGTACCAAACTTTCAATTATATTCATATGGAACAAATCAAGATAAAGCATATAAAGTCCTTGCCACTCTATAAATTGTCTTACAAAATCGGAATCATAGAGCTGTAAACATAGAAGAAAGTATGTGTCTCGTTTAGGATCGCCGCCCTCACTTAAGAAAATAGTTGTATGGCTTCCAAGAGCAACAACCTAGAAATATCTTGTAAGCACACAAGAAACATTTGTTCATGAAATAGAAGAAAGAGTTTTCGTGCTAAAGTTTAAAAGTTTTGATCTGTTGGATTGGAGGATCATCACATTAAACTTTAAACAATCATATAAGTGATTGGACATCAGTCTTTAACCTGAAACTTTAAAGTATCAGGTCTACGAGACCTTTTATTTATAAAGTGTTCGACATTCACCTTTTTATGTAATTTATATAACTGACACTTGATATACCTACATGACCATTGGTGAACACCATTCCTGATGATGAGAACCATTGGGGACAACCATTACAAGTTGATCATATATTAATGGATTGGGGTTTTCTTGTATGAAACCTAATGCTGCTGACCCATACCAGCTAGGGATATAATATAGCACATATTTCGATTTCTAAAGAAACAAATCAATATTACGGTTAAGACCATTAGATTTTTAGGCAATATATTATCACAAATTTCGGTAAAGAAAATTCCGGATTCAAATTAATTTTGCAAAGTCTAATAGCAACTTGTAATATTGCATGACGACTGTGTTAACTTTAGGTTAAATTGTATTTTTGGTCCTTAACTATTTATGTAGTATCACTTTGGTCCCTTAATTAAAATTCGATTTATTTTTGTCCCTTAATTTTTCTCCATTACACATTTTGGTCATTTCCATTAGTTTTAATTCAAAAACGTAAAATTTTCTTTATTTTCTTCTAGAATTTTTTTGGGATTTTTGTTGTTAAAGCTTGATGGAGATGATATGAAGATGAAAAAAATGAGAAGAAGATGAAGAAAACCTAATGTTTTTGAATTAAAACTAACAGAAATGACCAAAATGTGTAACAAGAGAGAAGTTAAGTGACCAAAACAAATCGAATTTTAATTAACGGACCAAAATGATACTACCTAAATAATTAAGGACCAAAAATACAATTTAACCTAACTTTTATGCAAGGTTCATATTAGTAGTACTAGTTTAATGGAATAATTGCACAAGCAACTTGTAAAGAAAATCCTTGGTAACGGGAAAAAATCAAGAAAGACAGCTAGAAGAAGTTAAACAACGATTATGAATAATGGCAACATCCACAAAGTTAGACCATGTAACGGGATGGATATTTTGCTTAATTGTTGGTAGTTTTGATGACCACGTTTCAACTTTAGCAACCACCGTGTCTTTCATCCTTTCAAAACCTTTTTCAAGTAAAATAGTAATATAAAATATGGTTTTGGAGTATATTGTGAGATAAATGGGGTCAATTTTAAAGTTTTCGATGTGTAAAATTGATATTTAAAAAATATAGTAGAGTTGTTTAAATAATTTTTTTTTAAGGATGTTGAGTTGTTTAAATAATTAAAAAAATATGAAGTAATATAGTGTATTATGTGGGACCCAATTAAATGCATATTCAATTTAAAATTGTAAAAATTCTATTAATATTATGGGAACTTCTACGGTACATTCACAAATTTTAGTGTACCGGTACTCTTGTTTCTCAAAATTTATAAATTAACGATAATTTTTATGAAATAAAAAGCTATTTGTCAATATTTATATTTTAGAAAACAACATTTCATAAGAAAAAAAACATCATTTTATTGTTTATAAGGATCATATTAAAAATTTATATTTTGTCATAAAAAATAATCAATATTTATTGTTATGAGTAGTAAAAATTCATAAAAATTAAATTTTATTTCGTCGAAACTTTTGGTAAATAAAATTTCATTATTATAGTTGTCAATGATAGAAAATAATTATTTTTCTTAAAAAAACAATTCATTTATTATTAATTTAACAACTTGGTGTACCAATACATCCAAATTTATTAGGTGTACTGGTACTCTTATTTCAAAAATCTATAAATTAACTATCATTTTTATGAAATAATAAAGAGGTATTTTTTTGACAAAATAAAGAGGTATTTGTTGATATTTTTATTTTAGAAAATATCATTTTATAAGAAAAAACATCATTTCATTGTTTATAAAAATTATACTAAATTTTTTTACATTTTATTGTAAAAAATAATCAAAATTCTCTATTATAAGTACTAAAAATTCAAAAAAATAAAATAAATTATTTCGTCGACGTTTTTGATAAATAAGATTTAATCATTATAATTATAGTTGATAGAAAACAATTTTTCTCTTCAAAAAATAACATATTTAACTATTAATTTAATGATTTGGTGTACCAATACACTCAAATATTTTGGTGTACCAATACACTCAAATATTTTGGTGTACCATAGAATTTGTGTTTTTTTATTATTAAAAAAATTTAATTTTTTTTGATCGGTTACTTTTAAAGATGAGGTGTTAGGTTCGACTTCATACAAGAATTTCCCATGTTTCCTATGCTTATGCAACTTTCGAGAGAGAAATAGCAATATGTCTTATTTCCTCGCAATTTAATTTGTGAGGATGATAAAGATGGGTATATTATCCAGCATAATTTCATGTAATATAATGATTAATTTTTATTGATATGCTAGAAAAGAGATAAAAAAAAAATTATATATCAAAGGTGATAATATATTTTTTTGTTTCTCATTGATTTCTTCGAAGTTTCATCTAATATCCATCCCAATTTCCGTCCAACAAACACAATTTTCTATTAGTGTTGCAATGATACTTTTATTAAAGCGTGTTGGATACTAATATGAATAGCTCCTTCCACCCGGAATACAATTATTAGTTTCTCATAGTTTAACTTTTTTCGTTTAGAACTTAACATCTATTAGTAAATTTAATATTTTTTTATATATAAATAAACCTTAATTTGACTATTAGAAAGAATAAGCGGTGGTGGTGGTAGGAGTAAGTAAAATTCGTCGTAAGTGAGGCAGAAAAGTTAAGAAAGACAGCAAGAAATACACTAAAGGTCCAAGACTAATAGCATCTTTTCCTTGATTAGTTAATAATTTGCTAAAATGCATGTATGTATCTGAAGTCTCACACGCTTTTTTTTTTTTTAATACCATAAAAAAAAAGATTTTTTATCAGGTCGCTGGATAGGGGACGACGACCTAGCCAATTTAAAGTTTAGTTTGACTTAGTTCAGCTCGTTTAATTAAAAGCTAGACTCAAGCTTTCTATAAAGCATGTTTAATTAAATAGGTAAGGCTTAGGTTTACAAAGAAAAAAACCTATTAAGCCGTCAGACCGATCAATTAAGTTTTTAATATATAGAGAAAAGACGGACACTTACATGTTATTCTTTCCGTTTTTTTATTACGTTAACACGTGTAGATTATCAACGTTATTTTACAGAAATTTTGCATGTAAATTACAAACGATATTTTATATAAATATATATATATATATGGTTATGCTAGAACACACCTTCTCACTTTTATGAAGGTTTTAGCATTGAACACCTTTTATGTTTGGACAAAAACACCCCAACTTTCCTCTTTAAAAACAAGTAGAGATGAAGGGTAAATACGTAAATCACGATTTAATTATGTAAATTTGGATTTAATTCAACTTTTTTTCTTTGTTCCAACTCTTCTCCCCATGTGAAATCTTTCTCCTCAACCGTCGGTAACCATTCACGCATCCTCCTCCGCCGAAACGCAACAACACAACCTCTATTTTGTAGTTCTTTCTCCAAAACATGACCACCGTTCTTTGCCGGAATCGAAGCTCTTGTAGTTCGTATTGCTGGTTGTAGTAGTTACACTTTGGATTGTGAACTATGATGTTTTTCCTTTAGGTATATGTAATTTGATTGAGGAATAGCTTTTGTTTTGGCATTGATGTCAATAGAATTATTAACTTTGCTGTACTGGTGAACATGAACAAGAGGAAGGTATCTGTCAAAGTATGAGAAACCCCAATTTTGTTTTCCTGTACATAATGTTATCGATTGGGGGAGAAGAACAGTTTTTTTCTTTTCGAACGAGAAGAGGAGAGAGAGAAAATCTGAAATAAGAAAAGTATATTAACATTTAACATAAAAATCCTTAAAAAAAAAAAAAAAAAACATAAGTTAAAACGCGATCTACGTATTTGCCCTTCATCTCTACTTGTTTTTAAAAAGGAAAGTTTGGATGTTTTTGTCCAAACATAAAAGGTGTATATATATATGAGATAGGATCCGTTGACACCAAATCTTAACCGTCTATTATTTTAATCCAACGATCCATAATTATTCGTTTCATTTATATCCGTGAACCGTTTTTTCCTTGATTCCTCTCCTTGTTGGACAAACTCGTTCTGCCGTTAATCATCCAAGTCTCCACGTACGTTTGTTCTCCTCTCTAATCTCAATAAAAAAATCATATCTATTCATCTCCATCAAAGATAATTCTTTATTTTTTCTCTCTATACAATTGGCAGCACCTCAATTTAATGGTTTTCTCTATTCAATTGGCATCATCTCAATTTAAAGGATTTTTCATTTTCCCAAAATCATAAAACGATACAACCCTAAAAGTATTTTAATTAACCATTAAATTATGGTTAAATCACTACCTTTCTCTCCAATTGCAATCCTTATCATAAACTTTACTACATAAATTGTATGTACAGAAGAGAACACAAAGATGTAGACAGGAATACAATTAACGGGTGTGTGGTGTGGATCTATTGCTGAAAAGAAATTGAGTTGAATTGTAAACTTCAAGAGAAATAACTTGAATCAAGTACGGATGAGATATGATGTGGATTTAGTGAATTAACGAGAGTCACATGATGAAATAAAATAGACGGTTATGATTTGGTGTCAATAGATTCGTTCACACCTCGTGTCAACGGATCCTAACTTATATATATATATGGTTATGCTAGAACACATCTTCTCACTTTTTATGAAGGTGTCTTTTAGCAAAGTTATAACTAAAAAGTGGAAATCACACCTTGAGGTGTGGGTTGCTAAAAGACACCTTCATAGGTGGCTTCTAGCATAACCATATATATATATATATATATATATATATATATATATATATATATATATATATTTGAAGGTTTTTTTTTTTTAACTCAAGTTTTTGGTTATTTAATAGCAATTATATTGGTGTGATTATACTTTCACAAAATTTCGATATTTAATAGCAGACCTATTTGTGTGCTTTAGGCCTTGGTAAAATTTGATATATTTAATAGTAGGCTTATAGTTGTTGATAGACCATAGAGTAAAATAGGCTTTTAAATAGGTTTTTCGGCTTTATCCTGTCTTTAAAAAGGTCATGTCTGTTGAGGACAAAATTTTCATCCTATGTTTTAATATGTTTTAATTATAACAAACACATTTATTTTAATTATATTGTTGTTATCTACTGATACTTTTTGTGAGATTGTTTCATGAGAACGTTTATGAGAACATTCTGACCTCACAAGGATAACAAGATATCTTCATCAAAGCAACAAACAAATGCAAGAGACAAATATGAGCTTTTGAGCTAAAAGTCAAGACTTGCATAATTAAGCTAAAGAATAAATATCATTCTCTTTGTCTCACCAAGAATAATCATAAAGAATCTATATGATTAAAAAGGCTTTAAATGGCAAGACAACAAAAAGCATATATTAATTGCACATGGGCCATGAGAAGACAAATTTAACCAAAAGCCCAAAGACGATTTTTGACCCATTAAGAAAAGGAAAGAAGGAATCTTTGGAAAGTATAGAACTTGGATGTAAAGCATATGACATCATGAAGATGACATCATCATGATCACACTAGGTCTAATCAACTTGCTATAAGCAATTATCAACTCTCTAACAACTCATTACAGTTAAGCAAAAGTGTGTGAAGTTTCTGCCAAAACCAACTGAACGTAGAGAACGTTCTGCAAGAACAGAAATTCATACTTTCTCTCCAAGCTTCATTTTGGAGCGCAAATCAATTTTGAATTAAAACATTACAACTGCTTTATGAAGTGGGGATCAAGTCTCTCTATCCCTATAAATACAGGAAGATTGTGAAGGAGAAAGACAAGAGTTTACATACAAAGCTTTCAATCTCTCTAAAAGCAAAAAGCCTTCAATCTCTCTCAAGCTCTTCTACAAACATAAGGAAACTCCTCAAGCTCTCACTATATTTATTTGTCTCTCTATCTATTTGAGTTTGTGTTTGTAAAATCTCTTTGAGATATCTTTTCTTTTACCAAAACAAATCAACATACAAAGTGTAAAGCTAGGTCTCAAGTCTATTGAGCTTAATAGTTTGAGATAGAGAAATTACAACCTTTCCTGTGTGATCAGGAATTGTAGAAGCCTACTGAGGTTCATAATACAGAGTGTAATCGGACTGATCTGGTGTGATCAATAACATAGTGTTATTCAGAAGTTTCTGATAGCTGGATACTATAGTGGACAATCTCACACGAAGTGTGGGGACTGGAAGTAGCCGACTTTGGTGAACCAGGATAAATCTCCTGTGTTATCCTTCTTCTCTCATCTCTTTATTTCTGTTTAACACATTTCACACACTATCACTTATCACTAACTTTCCAGAGTTCTCTGGTCCTTTATTACTTTATTTATTTCAGTCATATATCCAGAGTTCTCTGGTCACTTTATTGTTTTATTTATTTCAGTTATATATCAAGAGTTCTCTAGTCACTTTATCGCTTTTATTTATTTCAATTATATATCCAGAGTTCTCTGGTCACTTTATCGCTTTATTTATTTCAGCTATATATCCATAGTACTCTAGTCACTTTACTGTTTTATTTATTTTAGTTATTTATTCCAGAATCTTCTAGTCCTCGTATTATTTACTTTAGTTATATAATCTAGAGTTATCTGGTTTTGTTTATTTACTACTTAATTATTTACTTAAAATATATTATTACCTACTTAACCCTTACCAATAAATTTCTTGAGTAAATTATTTTCTTTCAGAATTAAATTTAAAAAGGGTCACAATTTGAAACCCCCAATTTCTTGCGACAATCTATGATGGATAATAGATAAGGCTTAAGCATATAATTTTTAAAGTGTCAGACTTAGACCTTACAAAGTTCGGCTCAATCTAATCCATTTTCACTTCTAATCAAGTTTAATGAAAGAAGCTAAACTTTTATAACATGACGTATGCAATATGTTTCTTTGTCCAGAAAAAATGAAGATGCAATATGTTTACATATATAATCAATTTCATTAACAAACATAAAAAAGTAGTTCATGTATTGGTTAAGGTTCTATTTAATCGTTTTAAAGTCTTCGGTTCGATTCCTATAACTTTAAGTTTTTATCAAATTCTGATATTTTCTTCAAATATTAAAACTCAAAGCATGCATTTACTATAACTAATTGGCAATAATTGATATTAATTGATATTACTTAGCATTAAACGTTCTTAAATGTATCCAATTAATTATGAAGTTTAACTTAAAAACCTAAAAAAATAAAAAATGAACCGGTTCGATCAACTACTCAGCCGAGTCACCGGTTTTCGTCGGTTTTGACCGGTTCTCGCTGAGCTATTTACATGGCCGATCCAAAGTCCTGCTCGAACCGGCCTATCCATCGATTCACGGTTCGACCGGTCTGACCAGCTGGTTCGAGCCGAGTTTCAAAACTATGCTTAGAAGACGTCTAATATGATCAGGACCAAAGATAATTGTAATTTATAATAAAATAAAATATTACATGTCTTATATTTTTTATTGTTAAAGAATAAATTTTTGTATTAAAAATGGCAAGAGGTCCAACACACCTTTTTTTTTATTTCGAATAAATATTTTTTGACAGGCGTTTTATCCTTAATATACTATAAAACAATGAAAATAATCTTAATAAGGACATGGTACAATAAAAGTACCAAGTCTATGGTGTATGAGAATGAAAATAATTAGATAACAATGAGTTTTAGTGACACCGATGATATTAGTGTGTTTTGATAAAAGAAAATGATTAAAATAATTGTTTCTTATGAGAGATATAGAAATAAAATCAAATATCACTAAAACTCAATATCACTCAAATAAAACTCGTAAAATAAACATACATTTTATACCCACCATGCACAAGATTTTAAATAAAATATGATGGGATTTAAATAAACTTCCGTATACAAATTTTCTTGGGCCCATTAAACAAAGCTTTGTTCTTAATCTATATATGAAACCGTGCTTATACATAAACACATATAGATGACATACATTCCTTAAACCTTCACATATAAATACAACATGTGGTAACGTGGATCCAAAATAATTATATATTTTTATTACACACTATTAAAATACCTTCTCATATAGGATGTGTATGAGAGTGGTAAGGAAAAATATATTTTCCCTATATGAAAACAGTATAAAGGGACAATTAATAACGGACAAAAGAGTATTGTAAAAAAAGAAGACCATAGACCTTATGCATGCATTTGCATTCTCACATGCCTAACTGCCCTTTAATCAAAGTCTCCCATCAATAATAAAAAATATATGTACTTGCATCAACTTCATAAATAAGCTAGCACGCAACATCGAAAACCACAATCTTACACAAACAAGAGTGAGTACTCTTTGATATCTCAAATTGAAGAATATTTATTTAGAGGTAATTATCTTCATTTTACTGTGTTTCTAGTTTCTTTTTTTTTTATTTTAAATTACCAATGAATTATTTATATGTATGTTTTTAATTATTCTGCAGAGCAATACTTGTCTAGCCCTTCTTGATATACTACCACAGGTCAAGTTCTATAAGGTGCGGCTTTCTCATAATTTTTTTCCTTTCTAATCTCTGTTTTTTTCTTCTTCTTCTTCTAATGATTTGTAAAATTAATAATAATATATTAACAATCTGTATATATTGTTCCCATCAAAATAAAAACTCTATATATTGCAGTGGCGTATTTGAGACTTTTAATTCTTTTTGACAATTTTGTGAAGTTGTTGAGGAACTATTTGTGTATTTATTAGATATTTTTTAAATGAAAAAAATAAGAGCAATGTTATATCTCTACAAGAATTTTTCAAAAATAAAGAGCAGTCAATCACAATGCACTATTTATCACAATTCAATGAGGTGTGGCTGAAAAATAGGAAATAAACAAATAAATCATACAATTAAAACTTGTCAACTGTGTCTTGAAAAATTCTTGATACTATTTTTTTAGAGAAATAACATTACTCAAAAAATATTATTAATAACTACACTAAGCTCGAAAAGGTTATACTAAGCACAAAATTTTCAAAGAGTCGATGAAAAGGTTATAGAGTACTCAGAACAACACCAATACAACATAAAACTCAAACCACCTAGACAGTAAAAAAGACAAATTCTATGGTACATCAATATATTTGAGTGTACCGATACACTTATTCTTTAAATTAATAACTAAATGAGTTGTTTTTTGAAGAAAAATATTTTTTTTATCACTTATAATCATAGTTTTAAAACTCGGACCAGTAATCGACTCGGTTAAGGTACTGGGTCAGTGGGTCATTGGTCGAACCATTGGGTCACTGGTCGAACCGCATGACTAAACCGGTGACTCGATCCTATGACTCGGTTTTTATAAAATATGACTCGTTCTTTATAAAAAACGTGTCTTATATTAAATTAGAACGAATCATATGACTTGGTCTCTAAAAAATTTGAGTCATATATTTATTTATGAATTATGAATTTATAAGATATTGCGTTTAAATAAATTATTTAAGCATACCTATATTTATAGTTGCTATTTTCTTTTTTTTAGGGGTGAGAAGGGTGTGTTATTGCCTTTTATAACTAAACAATTTGAGACAATTACTTCGACATGTATTCAAAAATATGTTTATTATATAATTATTAGGAGTCATGCCATTACAACCTTCAGCATGTAGCCTAGTGGTTAAGTGTTGTTTGCCCTTACCATGGGTGTGCCAGTTCAACACTCACCTTTGCCATTTTTTAGCAATTTATTTAATTAAATAAAAATCAGTTCATGCATCAAACCGGTCCGGATCTTTAAGACACCGGGTCACCGGTTTTCACCGGTTCTGGCCGAGTCGCACCGGTTCACACCGGTTCAAATGCATAGCCGATCTGATAGGTTGCTCGGACCGGTCACCCCACTGGTTCTCGGTCGGACCGGTTCAACCGGCCGGTCCGGTCCGTTTTTTAAAACTATGCTTATAATTATAATAACTAAATCTTATTCATCAAAAGTGTCAACGAATTTTTTTTTTTTTTAATTTTTATCACTCATAATCGAGAACATTGATAATTTTTTACGATAATATGTGAAAAAAATTACAATATTTTTTATAAACAATGAAATGATGTTTTTTCTTATAAATGATGTTCTATAAAATATAAATATTGACAAATTGGTATTTATTACACAAAAAAAAGAATCGTTTATTTATAAAATTTTAAAGAAAGAGTACCGATACACCTCACTTTGTGAGTGTACCGTAGAAGCTCTATGGAGCTCGACCTCCAATTAATGGAGGCCTCAAATATTTGTAGGGATAGGAGTATAATTGTTTTGTTGTAAGATAAAAAAATAACACTTTTATCTATGACAAAATTTGTCGATAAATGTCATTTTTTTCGTAGGTAAAAGTCTGAAAGACAATAATTTTATCATTAATTATTCATTGTATGTAAGTGTTTAATTGTCTGTAGAGAGAAGTCATGTTCGAGCATATGCCCATATATTTAACTATAATTTATTTATTTATTTTTGAATAAAAACTTAATTATTTATCACTATAAATGGTGTTACATTTTTTTTCAATTTATTTCAAATGAATATTGTCAAAATTACAACTGAACCTCTAAATTGTTGGAAATGGCCCTAACCAAAACTCTTTAACAAGTTGAACATTGATCTTTTATAATTCAAATCGATGTATATATTTAATCAACGTAATATATACAAGAAGCTTTCCAACACAACATAGCTATAATCGTTCACAGCAGCGCATGTTCTTATGAGAGATTACATAGTCCAACACAACAACACCCTTATTATTATTTAATTTTTTTAAAGTAGTCCCTTATTTTTAATTGATTGGTTGATTTTAAATAGGCTTAACTGCACTTTTTGCCTCTTAAGTTTCGAAATGTTGTGATTTTAGCCCCCTATTAAAAAAAATGGCAATTTTGACCCCTTTCGTCAAAAAATGGTTGAGAAGATGCCACGTGTCCAAAAAAAGGGTCATAACCATGCATATTTCAATTTATTTCTAATGTGGAATTGAAAAATTATCCAGAAGTCCTAGCTCAACTGGTAAAATGCCAAAATTGTTAGGCCAGATGTCATGACCGGAGGCGGGGTTCGAACCTCGGTACCTCCACTTGTGTATGTGAGTTGATAATGACTTTGTCATTTCGTCTATCTACAAAAAAAAATCATCACTTCTTTGTTTAGTAATTTCTTTATATGTGTCTTGGTTACTTTTCTTTTATGTCATGTATTTCGTTTTTCGTAAATTGAAACGAACAATCTAAGAATCATGTTGCGATTTTGTCCCCTATTAAAAGACTTAACTGCACTTTTTACCCCTTAAATTTTGAAATGTTGCGATTTTGTCCCCTATTAAAAAAAATGGCAAAACTGACCCCCCATATTTAGGAAAATATGCTCTTTTGACCCCTAAAAAACAAATAATCTAATTTATTATTCATCACTAACATTTTACTCCCTCCGTTTTATAATGAGTGTCACTTTAGTCAAAAAAATTTGTTTTAAAATGAATATCACTCTACATTTCCAATATGACTTTAATTTTTTTTTTCTCCCAACTTTGCACTCAATAAATACTCTAACTTTTCTTTCGTATAATTTTTAATGCAACTTTAACTTTGTCTTCTTCTTATACAATTTAGTAAAAATGTTATGTCTAATTATTAATTTATTTTATTCTTTAATTCATTTATGTCAATTGACTAAAACGATACTAATTTATTTTAGGCTTAATACATCATTTGGTCCCTAAACGTATTTTTGGTTTTCATTTTGGTCCCCTAACTATAAAGTGTCTCAATTTGGTCCCATAACTCTTCTGTCGTTTACCATTTTGGTCCTCCCCATTAGGTTTTTGATGTCTGATATTTTTAATATGATTTTAAGTGTCCGATTGTAGGTCCATATTATATTATGGTGAACCACCCCAGGGCCGGCCCTAGGCATAGGCCGCGAGTGCGACGGCCTAGGGCCCATGCCCGTAGGGGGCCCTAAATTTTTTTTTATAGGGGGGGTGTATATAGCAAAACGAAGGAAAAAGTGGGGTGCGTATAGTAATTTGTACCAGCAAGCCTAAATCTGAATCATTTTTTCGGCCCATTAGGAATAAAACAGAAAAAAAAAAACGTGGAAAGGCCCAATAAAGAGGAAAATAATGGAAAGGGCCCAACTAACACACAAACAAAAACTTCTTTTGAGCAATTAGAAAGACAGATGAAAAAAGAAACCTAAAAAGAAAAACCAAAAGGTTCCAAAATCAGTCATTCTCTCCAGGTGAATTGTTTTAGGTTTATGTTTTTTTTTTTATTCCAATTCTATTTGATAATATTGTTTCAATTCTCTAATTGCTTCAAGTGTTGAATTCTAATTATGCTTTTTTTTCTTATTCTAATTCTCTTTGATAATCATTGTTTCAATTATCTAATTGCTTCAAGTGTTGAATTTTAAAATTCTAATTGAGTGATTTATGTTTTTTCCAATTGAATTCTTGATTTTTCCATATAGCATGAATGCACGATTCACAAAAGTTAATGTTTTTAGATGATAATGAGTTGAACGAATGTTGTGTTAAATTTTACTCAACTTTTTCTCATGGCGATTTATCAGATATTGATGTTAACGATCTTTTCTCAGAATTAAAAGTGTTACAATGCACTTCGCCAAATGAAACAATGAATGCCTTGGATATTCTTAAATTTGTCAAACTTGCAGGTTGTTATCCAAATGTAGCAATTGCTTACAGAGTTTTATTGACGGTGCCCGTGACTGTAGCCTCCGCAGAGAGAAGTTTTTCAAAATTGAAGTTGATTAAAACCTACTTGAGGTCATCAATGTCACAAGATAGATTGAACGGTTTGGCTACTTTGTCAATTGAGAAGGAAATGTTGAAGAATATTGATGTTGATGTCATTATAAATGATTTTGCATCACAAAAAGCTCGAAAAAACAACTTTTAACTTCACGAGTAAAAGAGAAGTTTTTTGGATATTTTGTGCAACTATTGTATATTCTCAATGATGGTCTATTTCTATATGTCATAGTTTTATTAGAGTTGTTTTCTCTAGAGATAGGTTGGTATTCATACCTATAATTTTACTTAACTTTGTTGGGTTAGGTTCGGCCCCCCTAACTTTTTTGTTTTGTTTTTCCTTTTTATTAATAATATATAGGATGAGGTGTATTTGAAACACGGTATTTTGGGGTGCCAGCATAGCTGGGATGTCAAAATATCGTATTATAGTGACTTGGGGTGCCAGCATAGCTGGGATGTCAACCACTATAACTAATACATGTCTCATTCATCATTTATCAGAAGAAAAAAAATTTATGATGTAATACAAAGGGCCCTTTTTTCATACTATGCCTAAGGCCTGTAAAACTCTAGGAACGGCCCTGAACCACCCATATATAATTTTTTCCTATTCTTCTTCCCTATTCTTCCTTTGATTATCAAATTTGATACTCATGTCAATTTCTTCCTCCATTAGAGCCACCAACAACACAAGTAGTACAAATAAATCATCATCAGCACATAATTTTTTTTTTCATCTTCTTCCCCCTTCTTCAACATCACACTCAAGAACAAAATCCACACAACCATCTTCAACACAAAAACCACACAATCAATCAAACTTCAATGATGGGTGTTGAAGATAGAACAACATGTGAAGGGGGAGAAAACACGTGAAGGGTGTTGAAGATAGAACAACATGTGAATGGGTGTTGAAGATAATGGGTGTTGATAAAAACTCAGAATGGGGGAGAAAAACACAAGCATAACAACATATGAAGCTTCTGTTATGAAGAAGAATGGGTGTTGAAAAATTCTGTTTTTGCTTTGTAATAACCTTAAATTCAGGTTTAGCTTGGGGTTATTTATGAAAATCGTGCCTTTTTTCTCTTCAAGCTTCAATTAAACTCTCATGGATGCTATTATGTTTTTATGTGTTTTTGGTTGAACCTGAAGGGGGTGAAATTTCCCAGGGCTTGTAGTTCTGTCATAACAAGAAAGAGGGCCAAAATTGAGATCTAGATTAGGGTTAGGTTTGGGAATTATGGAGGAAGAAGGTGAAAGACATGATATGTGAGAATTGAGAGACAAAATAAACTGGGTTTTGGTTTGGTTTGTGAGTAACGGTGATGATTGTTGTTGTTGGTGGATAGAAAAAAAATTGAGATTGGAAAGATGATGGTGAAGATTATAATTTTGTTGAAGATGGTGATGAAAATATGTTGTTCATTATAAGCTACAATAGACCCTCCATAATCCAACAATCTTCATTTTAAAAAAAAATCAAACGGTTAAAATTAAACATTTAATAAAGTCTATGGTAGACCACCTACAAGGTTGGTTCACCTTAGACATTTAAGGTTAAAAACTAACGGAGAGGACCAAAATGGTAAACGGCAGAAGAGTTATGGGACCAAATTGAGACACTTTATAGTTAGGGGACCAAAATGAAAACCAAAAATAAGTTAAGGGACCAAGTGATGTATTAAGCCTTTATTTTAAAAAAGAGGGAGTATATGATAGAGATGAGTAATAGATAATTTATTTTGACACACTCTCATTTTATTTCCTGCTCTTTTGTTTCCTCTCCTCCAAATCGCCCCCAATTTGGAGGGATTTTTCACCCCTCTTGTTCCCTCCATAACCCCAAAGGCCCAAACCAAACTGAAACTGAAGTTACCAAAAGGTGGAGGCGAAGTTAGAGAATCCTTTTCCAGTTGTTAGATATGGAATCCATCCAAAAAGTCGTAGAAGTAATCCAAACGGAGAAAAGTGAAGTTCCAGTTTTCTGCCACTGTCCTTGTGGCGATTCATTCATTCCAATGGCATTCCACAGAGACACGTATCTATGCTACGCGATTTTTTTCTTCAGTTTCAATTTCTTTGATTTATTTTAATCCTACCGTCTACTTGCGGGATCCCATTTAAGGCCAGAGCAAATTTCTCTGTATAGTTTAGTCCACTGAAATTGGTCTGACACTACGAAGCACAGACACTCCTCGCATTAGACGTGTCTCGGTGTCGGACACGACGACACCGGCACTTGTAATTACACTGCATTATGTGATTTTTTCAAATTATTAGCTGTGTCGGCTTGTCAGTGTTCGTGTCGTGTCGGTATCCGTGCTTCTCTGAGGGGAAATTGAACCTGAGATCTTGAGATGAGCATACTCAAAGGTCTCAAACCAACACTACTAGACCATCACTATATTTATCAATCTCATTTAATATGATTATGAATTCTAAGGGTTTTCTTTTGTATCAAACTCTCAAGCTTATTTCTCATATGAAATGAATTTTCATCTCTTTTTTCGTATTAAATTTTATGAAAAGCCAATTTGTCCTTCATAATTTATCCCTTTATCCCTATGTTGTGCTATAGCCACTGCCGTTGATCAATCACATAATTAGCACATAGCTGCCACAGACCTTAACAAATAGTTGATGTCTAATGGGAGGGAGGGATGATAACATTGTTTAATTCCATATAACAAATTACACGACTTATGCATTATTTTGATTTAGATTTATATAGGTACCGCACCATGTGTCATTGTCAATGATATATGGGATAGTTTAACCCCCAGGGGGTTGGCATGGGGTGAAGGCATGAGACATAGGAGTGTGTTTCAACTCTTGGTCTAAGGTTTGAATCCCCCATGTGCCAACAATTCCTATGTTGGGCTAGTTCATAAACTTTGATTTGACTTCAATTGGACGTCCTGCTAGTGGACGGTAGGATTGATCTCCCAAATTATTCGGTTTTTGGGTCAGATACTGTGCTTCTAAAAAAAGAAAAAGAAATATTTAATAGTTTTATTTCTTTATATTTAATTAACTATACTATGTAACAAAAATTATCCTTCTAGTTGAGTGATTTATTATCAATGCAAATCCCTTTTGCCAATTCATAATTTGGATCCCGTCATAATATTATGATACGGTCATATACTCTGAAGTATGATTGGATGCTTGTATAAAACCATTTACACTATCATTGTATATATTTATTCAGAACTTGTTTCGGATATAGTAAAGCAATTAATTGATATGAGCGAAAACATAGAAACCTAATGAGTAAAATTCTAATACAGAGTAACAAGTGTGTCTTAGGATTCTTGGTTAAGAAATAAAAAATGGAAAATATATATTGTAAGGTGTACTAAGACTTATTTTCAAATAGAAAGTGCATTAGGAGTTAATATCCAATAATATTTTCAATAAGCATTACTTGAAATAAAAGGTTAAATCATGTTACAAATTTACAGCTATTATTATTTAACCAATAGATTGATAATAACCCCAAGGTTTCAACTTATTCTTTCACTCTCTAATCTAATTTCTTCAAAACAACCTATAAAAGTGATATAATCATTCTCATAAATTAGAATGTGAATATTTATTTTAATTGAGAAAATTCTGTAAACTTAAATGTTGTGAGCATAATCCTACAATTTGTTACAAAAAATAACATTTATTCATATAAGATAAGCTGGAATAAAATAAATCCAAGAAATGGTTAAGAGCAATTCACATCTATCTTCAGAGTTGATTATATTTTGATTGTACTCCTTGTTTTGTTTCAAATGACAGCTAGCAAAGGTGTGGCCATGGATGCTATTATTTCAGTTGCAGCTAAAATTTCTGAATTTACAGTTGCACCTATTGGACAACAATTTGGTTACATAATGTATTACAAGGGCAATCTTTTAAGGATGACAACCGCTGTACAAAATCTGGAGGGATTAAAAGACAGTGTGCAACATACTGTTGATGAGGCTAGAAGGAATGGAGAAGAGATTGAAAATATCGTCCAGAACTGGCTGAACAAAGTAAACTACACCATTGCTGAGGCCAAGAAACTTATTGACACAGAAGGCCATGCAAAAGCTCAATGTTCCATGGGACACTTCCCTAATCTGTACACAAGGCACCAGCTGAGCAAGAAGACCAAAAAGGCAATACAAGAGATTTCTAATGTCCTAGCAGAAGGAAAATTTGAGAGAATTTCTTACCGCGCTGCTTCTCAGGTCACAGTCACACCGTTCGGTAGAAGTTATGAAGCCCTGGACTCTAGGACATCAATGTTGAATGAGATTATGCTGGTATTGAAGAATCCTAACATCTTCGTTATTGGGGTCTATGGGATGGGTGGAGTGGGGAAGACAACACTAGTGAAAGAGTTAGCTTGGCAAGCTGAGAATGACGGGTCGTTTAGTGCTGTAGTCATGGCTACTATCACTGATTCTCCAGATGTGGAAAAAATTCAAGGCCAAATTGCTGATGCGTTGGATCTAACTTTTAACAAGGAAACCAAAGAAGGAAGAGCAACACAATTACGGGAAAGGATAACCAGGGAGAAGAGTATTCTTGTTATTCTGGATGACATTTGGGGGAGACTTGATTTGGCAGACCTGGGGGTTCCTTTTGGTAATGATCACAAAGGATGCAAGTTGGTGTTAACATCCAGAGATCTTAATGTGTTGAACCGTGAGATTGGCTCTCAAAAAGAATTTAGACTTGAAGTTTTATTTGAGGATGATAGTTGGAAATTATTTGAGAAAATGGCAGGTGATGTTGTTCAAGAATTCAGTATAAAGCCAATTGCAGAAAAAGTGGCCAAATGCTGCACTGGTTTGCCCCTATTGATAGTTACAGTGGCAAAGGCTTTGAGGAAAAAACATGTCTCTGCTTGGAAGGATGCCTTAAATGAATTAGAGAGATTTGATGAAGAAGGGTTGCATAAGAAAGTTTACTCTACTCTTGAATTGAGTTATAATTTTTTAGAGAGTGAGGAACTAAAATTGCTATTTTTATTCATTGGTTCATCTGGTGTAAACTATATCCACACTGGAGAACTATTTTCATGTTCATGGGGATTTGGCTTATATAGACATGCTCGCACATTAACAGATGCAAGAAACAAATGCTACAAATTAATAAATGATCTCAAGGCCTCCTCGTTGTTACTTGAGTCTGAAGCTGAATTAGTTAGAATGCATGATGTGGTTAGAGAGGTGGCCAAATCAATTGCTTCTAGGCTTCATTCTTTCTATGGCGTGCAAAGGTTGACTGTACTAAAAAAATGGCCAAAGATAGATCAACTTCAAAACCTAGATGCAATTGTTGTTCCTTGGTCTTATATTCACGAGCTTCCTGAAAAGTTAGACTGCCCAGAATTAAAACTACTTGTACTTCAAACCATAGGTGACCATATGAAAATTCCCGATGAGTTTTTTTCTGTGATGAGAGAACTAAAGGTTCTTGAATTATATGGGATGATGTTGACACCTTCCCCACCTCCTTCCCTCCGTATCTTGACAAATATTCAATCATTGGCCCTTTCAGGATGTGTGTTAGGCGACATATCAATAGTTGCAGAGCTGAAAAGTTTAGAGATTCTCAGCCTTGAAAAATCTGATATTACTGACCTTCCAAAAGAAATTGGACAACTTGCTAATCTTCGGATGCTGAATCTAACAAACTGCTCTAAACTCAGATTCATTCCTGCATATCTTATTTCAAGCTTGACGTGCTTGGAAGAGTTGTACATGGGGAATTGTTTTATCCAATGGAACGTCAAGGGGAGCAATGATCAAAGCAACAATGCAAGTCTAGATGAGCTAAGTAATTTGTCTCATCTAACTACTTTAGACATAATGATTCAAGATGCTTCAGTTTGGCCAAGGGACTTGCAGGTCTTTGAAAAGCTTGAAAGATACAACATATTTGTTGGTGATATATGGAAATGGTCTTTGTATTTGGCTGGAGATGCATCCGAATCATCCAGAACACTTAAGCTCATGGAGAGAGGGAGTTCAAGCATTACTTTGGATCACGGGTTTAACTTCTTGTTAAATTCAGCTGAGGAGATGTGCCTAGCTAGATTACAGTGTGGTATAGATGTCCTTTCAGAACTAAACACAGAAGGCTTTCCACAATTAAAGCACTTGTGCATTCAGGACAGTGCTGAACTGAAGTTCATCATAAACTCAATGAGGTGGATTCATACGTATCCTGCTTTCCTTAGCTTAGAGACTTTGGTTCTTCAAAATCTGTTTAATCTGGAAAAAATATGTCATGGCCCAATTCCAATTCAATCTCTTACGAGATTAAAATCTATTGAAGTCAAAGGTTGTGAGAAGTTGAAGCATCTGTTTTGGTATTCCCTCGTTAGTGACCTTCCTCAACTTCTTGAAATAAAAATTTCTGATTGCAAAATGATTACAGAAATAATAGCCGTGCAAACATCGGAAGCTAATAAAGAGATCAACAAGATTCTGTTCCCTAAGTTGCGTTCTCTTGAACTTGAACGTTTGCCCAGTCTCATTAGTTTCTGTTCTGTGCCTTTGACAGCTGCACAATGCACACCTTTGACACTAATTGATAAAAAGGTAAGAACACAATTTTACCAATGGTGCAGTATTTTTGTTTCATCAAATCCCATATCTTTCCATTATCACACCATCTCACTTTATCTTGGTTTTTCTCTCAACATAAATTAATATTAAAAATGAGATCTTTATGAGAATTTTTTTGTTAATAGGTTGGGATGCCTCACCTTGAACTCTTGAAGCTGTCTAATATCACCTCTAGGAGATTGTGGGATGACAACTTTCCAGGTCATTCTTGCATTCAAAACTTGAGAAGCTTGACAATTGACAAATGTGGTAGCATAGCTTACACATTTTCTTCCTCAGTGGCTAGAGAACTTGTAAACCTGCAGTATCTTGGCATTAGTAATTGCCTGATGTTGGAAGTGATATTTGTCTCCGATGGAAATTTGGGTAGTCTTCCTTCAACTCAGAAACCATTTTCTGATGATGAGGTGAGCACTATCTCCAATTCTGTAACTATTAATAACTATAGTATGATTTCCTTTTTAGGTCTGCTGCTTGTGCAGTTAACCATTAAAGATCTAAGCATATTCCTGATTGTAGGTTCTATTTCCAAACTTGGAGACATTGGAAATCTCCCACGTGAAACACTTGAAGTCAGTTTGGCCCAATCAACTAGCTCCAAATTCCTTTTTCAAACTAAAGCAATTGAAAATTGAGTCCTGCAATAAGTTATCAAATGTATTTCCATCTTATGTGCTTGATAAATTACAGAATCTGGAGACATTGACTATAAGTGATTGTCCTGCACTGGAAGTTGTATTTGAAGCAGACGGGAGTAGACAAATGAGGCTGGATATGAAATTGAGAACTCTCACTTTGAAAAATTTACCATTGCTGAAACATATATGGAATGGGAATCCTAATGAAAGCTTCAACTTTCAAAACCTTTGCTTCTTGAAAGTTACTCAATGCGACATCCTTAATCATGTTTTTCCTTTCTCTGTGGCTAAAGAGCTTCAACGTCTCCAAGGGATTCATATAGAAGAATGTGGTGTAGAGATTATTGTGGCTCATGATGCAATAGCTGACACAATTCCAATGTTTATTTTCCCAAAATTAACATCTCTATGTTTTCGAGAGTTGCCACTACTTCGAAGCTTCTACCGTGTATCACATACCTTGGATTGTCCTGTATTAAAAGATGTGGATGTGTTTCATTGTGACGAGCTCCCATTATTCAAACCAAAGGCTCTAAATAACCGAGATAATGTCCCAGTTGATACACTACCCCTTCTGTCAATTGAAAAGGTACAATTTACATCTCAATACTGTGCCCTCAAATGTCATTTAGTTGCTGCTATACACAAAAAACGTCAATTTTTATAGGTGTCTCACAACGTGTTCTTTTCTCGTTGAAAAAGTAAACAAAACGTGAGTGCTAGTTTCATTCCATGTTTATATGATTGTCTCTAAATATAATTTCAAAATATGAATAGAGTACAAATTCTAATATGGTTAAAAAGGCTACTCCATAACTAACGGGTCTGATTAATTGGTTGACTACAATTATCACGCCTAATTATATAAAATGTGCTATTTACAACAGTCAGGAAAACGACAAGCATTATTATTTTTTTATATGGCTATTATCTTGAATCTGATTACGCGTGTTTCCTAGGTTGCTACCAATACAGTGGAGCTTATTCTGAATTGCAAGGATGTCACCATGTTATGCAGCAGTGAACCTAATGATGGGCCTATCTACAAAGTGAAAGCTCTTCGCTTGCGATGTTTTCATGATGAATCTGACAAATTTCCATCTGGTTTCCTTCAAAGATTTGTCAATCTCAAAAACCTTAAGGTGACATGTAGTTCCTTCAAATATATATTTTTGAGTGGAAGCGAATGCACTGGACATTCTGAAACAATTATGAAGTTGGGAAGTTTAGAACTCGTTATGTTACAAAACCTCGAATTTATATTTGACGAGAAATTTGAGGTGCAACCTGTTCTTCAAGATATTGAAAGATTGGTAGTAAATTCATGCTCTAGACTTAAGTATATATTTCCATCGTCAGTTCTGTTTGAGAATTTACTGAAGTTGAATGTGGGCCATTGTGCTGGATTGGAAAGTATTATGAAACCATCAACAGCTAGCAGTTTACAAAATCTTAAAGAATTATACATACATTGTTGTGGAAAGATAGAAGAAATAGTAGCAAGTGATGATGAGAATGATGCTTCTGAGCTAATTTTTTTGAAATTGGAGTTTATGCAACTGGTTAATTTACCAAAGCTAAGAAGTTTTTGCAAGGGAAGACATGGCTTCAAATTTCCACTACTGCAGAAGTTATTTGTAATAAATTGTCCCATGATGGAAACTTTCTCACATGGAGTGTTGAATGCACCAAAGCTTCGAGCAGTACATGTGAAGAAACAAGGTGAATGTCATTGGAATGGTGACATTAATACTACTATAAGAAAAATTGGTACAAAGAAAGGTAATGTTTACCAAATCGATTATCTCCAATCATGATTCAAATGTTATGGTTTGCATTCTCACATTGTTGTTGTTGTTTCTTGTTTATGAATATCCAGAACTCTAAGGACGATTTAGTCTGTCCTTGAAATTTGAATGGAGGCTCAAGTCGATAATTCGTCACAACCGCCTGGTAATTCAGAATCAGTACATTGGGCTTTTCTTTCCCTTTATTTTTTAATTATATTGCATGTTCTTCAAAATTTTGTCGGTTTCATAATTTTGACAATTGATCTTTCTTTTTATTTCGTACAGGGTGTATCAACATGTTTTTGGGTCTAAGGTTAAATCTCTAATGGCACTACTTCATAAGTTACTTCGAGCAGCACATCATGATGTATCAAGTTTTTGAGATTGAATGGATGAAATTGAAATGCAGCTACTTCATAAGTTACTATGAGTGTGACTTTCTACACTTCTAGTTTTGTTACTATGCATTGATTTGTTAATTTTTCGTCACAATTATGTGCTTCTCTAATCTATAAATACAGTTTTCGATTTGTTCGTGAGCGTTCTCCTGGATGTATGTAGAGTGTCTCTACAGAACCTAATTGTTTAGTTGCTTGGCTGGTATAAAGACACTATTTGACTTTGTCTCATTACTAATTTTAGTCTCAGAGATAAGCAAATACATCTGTAGTTTTAATAAAGTACTAAGCTCCCCTCTGTTTTAACACAGTTAGATTGAAATAGCATTGTCTCTGAATCCTTTTGTTCAATTTGTCTCTAAACAACAAAATGCAGAAAATTAAAGTTACAACATTATATTTTCATCTATTATCTTTATTAATTTAGCCCCTAAATTGTGTTGACGACACATCAGGTCTTCATTTGCCACGTCATAAATATTCTGATATGACACCTCTAAGAAGACTCTCTCATTCTCTTATGTGAACGCATTTTTGCATCCAATATTTTTCACTACTATTCATGTCTCATTTGAGTTGCAATATAATATAGCAAATTAAAGTATCATTTATTCAAAATTTTGTGCCTCTCCATCATTATTTGTATTTCACCTTCATTATTTTAGCAATGCAAAACACATTAACATAATTTCATGCATCTTATAGAAATCCATTCTAAGCTCACTTAGATATAATCTTATCCTAAATTTACTATGTTTCATCTTGCTTTTGTAATCATTCTCTCTCTCTCAAGGTAATTTTTCAGCCGCCCTTTCTTCCTTTTACTCATCTCCTATTTTTTTTTTTTAAGAAGTTAAATTAACCCACTTAAATTGATATTGGAGAGAATCGCATCTTCTATTATCTTTGATGTTGATCCAAAAATCCTTTGGCTATTTTATTACTTTATATTGCCACCAATGTCAAATTCATTTGCTAAAAAAGTTGTCTCACTCCTCAAACTCTCTTTTGTATGTATACTTTCCCTAGGCACATCCGTTGTACTTTTGCACCGCTTAGTAAAACACTAACACAACCAATTTTATCCTTCTCATGCAACATTTTTAACTACCTGTGTCAATTCAAATTAGTTGTGATTTCATGGGTAAGTTGAAACAAATTGCCATGTTACGTGTGTCTCTCTCTCTCTATATATATATATATATATATACAGGGTTTTATGAAGGTGTCTTTTAGCAAATTTATAACTAAAAAGTGAAAATCACACCTTAAGGTGTGGATTGCTAAAAGACACCTTCATGGGTGGCTTCTAGCAAAACCCATATATATATATATTTGGTACAAACGTATATATTGTTATACGTATCACTAATGATCTTTGTCGATATAGGTATTTTTTAAAATCGATCAATATGTGTGGATGCTAACTCTTATGTGTGACATAGAATTGGGTGACATTGGCCAATTACAATGTCACAATCCATGTGAAGGAGAGAGAAAAAAGCCACATGTGACATTGTGGTTGGTCAATATCACCAATGTCACCAATTTTATGTCACCCAAGTGTTATCCCATATTTTCCTTTTCATCATGATGACTCATCTCTGTCAATATGTGCAGCTCTATTGCAAATTGCATAGAATGGCAAAGAGAAATTTGCGAAAACTGTAGTAATAGATATGATTATATCTTTGAAGTCACAAATTCTTTGATCGTATCATAACATTTCCTAAAACATGATTATATCTTTGAAGAGTATATGAGTAAATTCATACTTTTCAATATCACAAACAAAATTTGTATGTGGTTCGAGACACATTGCTGCAAAACGATGCAGCTAAAATTAAATTGCGCATTTTAGGGAAAAGAGGTTATGATGGGCACCGATACAACTTGCCTTCTGCATCCAAGGTTGCAGCTTTAGTCGATGGTGATTATGATGCAGCTGATTTCGACAGAGATATTATAGTCGAAGAACAATCTGGTCTGCTAAAACGCATTTCTGTCTTTGAAACATCATACTTGCCTTTGCAATATCCTTTGATATTTTCAAGGGGAGAAGATGGCTTCCGAAAGGACATCAAATTCAGCGATGCTCATACCAAGTCATCCATAAAACGAACTTTTGTTTCTATGAAAGAATGGTTTGCTTATAAAATTCAACGGAGAGATATTTCGTTTTCACACTTGGTCTTTTGTAGGCGGCTTTTCCAACAGTTTTTGGTTGATGCATACAGCATGATAGAGTCTTGGCGATTGAAATGGTATAGGGATCACCAAAAGGAAGTTAGGGCTGATATGTACAAGGGTTTGCATGAAGCAGTACTCAGGGGAGAGACAAGTCCAGCCACTGCAGGCAAAAGAATTGCTCTCCCGTCAAGGTTTGTAGGAGGAGCATGCTACATGATACAAAACTATCAAGATGCTATTGCAATTTGTGCATGGGTGGGATATCCCGATCTTTTCATAACTTTTACGTGCAATCACAAATGGCCGGAGGTGGTGGATTTCTATTAAAAGTATGGGTTAAAGCCTGAAGACAGACCTGACTTGGTCAGTCGATATTCAAGATAAAACTTAACATGTTAGATATTTATTGGCTTTGCTGTATAAGCTTCTGTGAGTATTGTGCTGGTGCAGTTTGTTTTGTATGTAGCAGGGGTGAGCGAATTTTGAGCAGTATTGCTCACTTTTATTTTGCTTCCTTGGTTTTGTTTGTGTAATTTTGGTAGTAGATGAAGGCGGGTCTGTTGGTGGAGTTGTTGATGTTTTTTCGCAGATGATGTAATGTTATGCCATAATTTAGCTTAGTTGATGATATCATAATGGCACCAGGGATGCTTATTAAGTTGCTTCTGATTGGCTTATCAGAGTATCTTATGACATCATTGGGCAGATAGCATGCTATTTGTCTGTGCATTGAGATATGCATACACAACAGTGTACCCCATGAACAAATTAATGATCCCACCCTAAACAATAATGGTTGCGCCTATCTATACTTACAGATAATTTAAGGAATTGTGCTTGTCTTGGTTATTGGCTCAATGAATGTTATAGCACGTTTTTATTAGTGTATAGACAAGCATGCTTTGGTTAGCTAATGTAACATTTAATATACCTCTTCACATTCCATTTGCTTTGCAGGCATGCTGATTGCTAATTGGCTAAGTAGACCTTGGTATGGAAAAGTAATTAATGTGAGCTGCCCTCACTTGGTGTCTCATTCTTGGATAGTCGTGTAGCCCAATTGTGATGTGTTTAGGGTTTATCTATAGCAGCACTACAGTTAATGCATAGGCTCAACATGCTTGCTACTACCTCCGTTCTTTTTTAATTGTCATTTTTTGACATTTTATACAAACCAAGACACTCAATAAATGTTATTTTTTCTTATACAATAATTTATATTTTACTATAATAGCCTTAATTATTTAATATCTTATTTCATATATTTCTCTCTCCGCAATAAATGACTAAGGGTAATGTTGGTAAAACAACATTTATTATTGCATTGAACTTTGAAAGTGAAAAATTTCTTCTAAAGTGACACTTAAATAGGAATGGAAGGAGTAATTGTGTGTGAATGTCTACATAATAGTGTCGTATTTATGACAGCCTTCAAGCAAATAAAAAATGCTAAGTTTAGATTGACCATAGCATATATACTTAATCCTGCTATATAAGTAATAATTATATTGTTTGGTGATGCACAAATTCGAGTCTTAACATTGCATAACAATGGCTGAGACTTACACACAAATATCAGCTATCTCAAGTGGCAAGAAGGATCTGAAATTCATTGTACGTGTACCTCACATATGGTGCATAACTGACAAAATCCACACGAGATAATCTTTATAAACATGCTATTGGATGATGAGAAGGTGTGATTTGTGAATCTAAAGATTTTTATAAGCAGAATACTTTTTGTACTTATACAATTTCATCGGCTATCCATGGCGCTTTTTTTGTTTTGGTAAAAGTATCTAATTTGGAACTTTAAGTAATTAAGTAAAATTTCCTGTTATTATTTTTAGACCATGTATTTATCCAAGAGAATGGAAAGATCATCCTATATAGTGATGTGAGTGTTCTCCATTTCAGTTTAATATGCTATCCGACATTGTGTCTAAATAAAAAATGCAAGTTGATATAAAACATTTAACTTCGATTGTTGTATACCATGATATTTAAGTCTCATTGAATGCTTAAAATGTGAATATTTTTTCATTCATTTGATAAACTATAATACTAAAGGAATTCACTTTTTGTAAAAGTATGAATGTCATGTTATTTACAAAGGTGTCAATTTTATAATTAGTTTTTGATTGCTCTGTTAAATTAATTTTTTTTAACTATTTACACTTCTTGCTATGTACTCAAAATGAAATTTAATTGAAGTTTTTTTTTTAAGAAGCTAAACTAATCTACTAAAATTGACACTTTAAGATTTCAAGCCAACAACACGACGCCAACCCTATTGAGGTTTTAGACATCTTTAATATGCTTTGTTTAAAGATGTTAATCATATAAAAATATGATTTATTTTTGTTCGTAAGTTTCTCATTTCAATATTCTAAGTCTATTAAGTTATTTCTTGATTTTTAGTAGACATGTGCATTCACGGGTCTACATAGAAGTATTTCATAATTTATGTTTCAAATCATGTACTTGATTTAATTGAATTATATAACTTAACATCAACTATTTTATTTGATATACTTTTTTCTTATATATATCGCACGGGTCGATAGTCTAGTGTTTACAGAATTAGAGAGACTAGATCGCGCAACCCGTGCTATCGCACGGGTCAACGACGAGCATAATATATTGTACAATATCATACATTAATTAGACGGACCAATGTTTACCAACATCAAGCCTGGCATTAATTATCAATCTTTCTAAAAAGGAACAAAAATAGAAATTGACCTGCTAAATTAATACTCCCTCCGTCCCTTAATATAACCCCCTATTGCTTTTTTCACATTTCTTAAGAAATGTTGTTGGTGTAGTTAATGTGTCTGTTTTATAGTACAATTTTACAAAATTAACCTCATTAAAGAGATAAAGTGAAAAGTCAATTTATTGTACTTTTAGAATTAGTAGTAGTATTAAATAAGGGTATCTATGGAAAAAAATAATTAATGTGTGTTGTAATTTGAAAAGGGGGTTATATTTAGGGACAAAAAAAAAAAACAAAAGGGGGGTTATATTAAGGGACGGAGGGACTACATAATAGTAATGTAATTATAGTCTTATATGATGAAAGATTGACTTTCACTCTTCAAAACATTGTTTGAAAGCTTGATATCATTTTTTCACTACATTATCTTTCATCTCATATATAATAGGGTGTATTTCTAAAAGTAAAAACGTAGGGATGTAAACCTAATTAAGATGTCTAACTCCACCTTTTGCCCCTCGTTGATTTTATATAGAAAAACACATCTATTTCAAACACAATCTACTTCAAATTTGTTCACATTCTAATTAATCAATATAGTTTTATTCAAAAAAACAAAATTAATCAATATAGTTTATTAAAAAAAACTTAACAAAAAAGGACAAACCTACATAGAGAGGAATATATACATCATTGCATCGTAGTGTATGGAGAGGAAGTCCAAAGTCTTTGAGAGTAAGTATTATCACATGCATCTCAAGGTCAAAACCAAAATCCTGTCATTAGAGACATACTCCCTCCGTTTTTAAATATAAGCAAAATTGAATTTTTAGATTCATTCATTTAATGATGAATGTAATCCATATTATGAACCACATTCATCATTAAATGAATGAACCTAAAAAATCAATTTTGCTTATATTTAAAAACGGAGGGAGTATGCTCTAATGGTTGGTGTGCAGACAACTATAACAATTGTCATAATTTAATTGTCATAATTTAAAAACACATTATTTTCAATGCAAACCATTGAATAGCAAGGCCGCCCCATGTTTGCTCACTATTTCCATAGGTTATAAAGGGCGTGAATTCAACATTGCAGGCTTGATTCTAAAATTTATAATAAAGATCAATGGCCAATTTTCTTGCCACCCACCGTGCATATACGTTGAGTGGATTAAATCTGGTGCATTTGGTATTATAACAGTGGCCATTGCATGTGCAAGAAAAAAGTGTGACATTCCATCATTTTATGAAAATTATAAATATTGCAGTCCAAACAAATCCCATTTGTTAATTTCATTGATCACCCAAAAATAACACATCATATATTGCATATAATTGGCAGATTAACCAAAACGCATGCCTTGATGCAGTAGGTTTAGTACCTTTCATTTTATGCAATGCTTGCGACCAAAATAGGAATTGATTTACAGACACAAACATATAAGACATGAATTGATTTACACAGGAAAATACACTATAATATACACAGTAGTAGCTGGAGATATGCTTGGACATAAAATAGGGATAGCCTTTTTACCAACCAAATACTTATATCTTAATATTACAAAACACACACATAGACACACCGGATTGCATATAGGTAGGATACCTTGCAGTAGTGTGCAGATTGGAAAGAAAACATAAAGCACTTTAGAGTGGATATCACACAGAAAAAGAGACAAACACAAACATCAGAAAAACATAACACACAAAAAGGGGTATATCGCTACTATCGCATAGCCCAGATTATACATCGAAGGAGCACATGCACACGAAGGCAGTATATACACGAAGGCACACGAATTGAGTTACAATTGTTTAGAGGGTGAGGAACTGAAGTTGTTGTTCTTATTCATTGGTTCCTTTGGACTAGATCACCTCTACTTTGGAGCAATGTTTTCATCTTATTGGGGGTTGAGCTTATTTAGAGACTCTCATACATTGGAAGATGCAAGAATCAGATTCATAAAATTAATAAAAGACCTCAAGGCCTCTTCGTTGTTACTTGAGTCTGAAATTGAACTGGTTAGAATTCATGATTCTGTAAGAGATGTGGCTAAAGCAATTGCATCTAGGACTTGGAAAATCTATGGGATGAAAAGGTACAGTTCAATAAAGCAATGGCCAAAGTCAGATGAGCTTAAAAAATACCATCAGATCATCTTGCCTTGGTCTTATATTTACAAGCTTCCTGAGAAGCTCGAGTGCCCAGAGTTGATGCTTCTGCAGCTTCAGAATATAGGTGATTATTTGAAAGTTCCCGATGACTTCTTCTCTGGGATGATAGAAGTAAAGGTTGTTAGTTTATATGGAATGATATTAACCCCTTCTCCACCACCATCTCTTTGTCTCTTGACAAAACTCCAAACATTGGTTCTTTCTGGATGTGTGTTAGAAGACATTGTAAGATAACAAAATGCTTGCCTTTCTCGTTGATCTGAATCAAATATATACAACGTCTGGTCAACTTACTAATTATGATACAACCTAATTACAGGGAACAAATAATAGCCAATAATGACCGAATATTCTATTCTATTAATTTTATTAAATATAATATTCTATCAGACCCCCGCAGTCGAAGCGGGAGGTTCACGGACGCTGAGACTGGTCCAAAAATCATCGAAGAGAATGCGGGGAAGCCCTTTGGTGAAGATATCTGCAATCTGATGTCGAGATGGAACATGGAGGACTCGTGCTTGACCACAAGCTACTTTTTCCCGTACAAAGTGTATGTCCATTTCAATGTGCTTGGTGCGTTGATGCTGCACAGGGTTGCCAGATAGGTAGATGGCACTAACATTGTCACAATACACCAAAGTAGCCTGAGGGATAGGAAAGTGGAGCTCCCGTAAGAGATTACGAAGCCAACATGACTCAGACACAACATTAGCAACACCTCTATATTCCGCTTCAGCACTAGACCGAGAGAGAGTGGGTTGTCTTTTGGAGGACCAAGCGATGAGGTTGTCACCGAGAAAGACACAGTACCCAGAAGTGGAACGGCGGGTGTCAGGACATCCGCCCCAATCGGCGTCAGTGTAGGAAAGGAGTTTGGTGATGGGAGATGGTGATAAATGAAGTCCAAAATGGATGGTACCCTGAACATAACGAAGAATGCGCTTTAGAGCAAGCATGTGTTCTGTACGGGGTGCATGCATGTGAAGACAAACTTGCTGAACTGCGTAAGAGATGTCGGGTTTAGTGAATGTGAGGTATTGTAAAGCTCCTGCAAGACTGCGATAGAGAGAAGGATCTTCATAAGGTGTGCCTGAGGAAGTGCTGAGTTTTTGTTTAGTGTCAACAGGGGTGGCAGATGATTTGCAAGATGTCATCCCAGCACGGTCAATGATTTCAAAGGCATAGGTGCTTTGACTGAGAAAGAGGCCACCAGGATGACAAGAGACAGCAATACCCAAAAAATAGCTCAGGGGACCCAAATCCTTCATTGCAAACTCGGATGCCAAGAGGGACATAATGGATTTGCGAAGGGCATGAGTGGAAGTAATAAGGATGATGTCGTCCACATAGAGCAGAATGTAGGCCATGTCGGATTGTTGTCGGTATATGAAGAGAGAATGATCTGATTTGCTATGTCGAAAACCAATGGTAGTTACATAGTCAGCAAAGCGTTGGTAACATGCTCGAGGCGCTTGCTTGAGACCATAAAGTGACTTCTTCAAACGACAAACGTAATCCGGATGACGAGAGTCGCGAAAACCCAATGGTTGATGCATGTGGACAGTTTTGTGAAGATCACCATGTAGAAAGGCATTCTGAACATCCAGCTGATGAATGGGCCAATGTAAGATAACAAAATGCTTGCCTTTCTCATTGATCTGAATCAAATATATACAACGTCTGGTCAACTTACTAATTATGATACAACCTATTTACAGGGAACAAATAATAGCCAATAATGACCGAATATTCTATTCTATTAATTTTATTAAAATCAGACATATCAATAGTTGCAGAGCCGAAAAGTTTAGAGATCCTGAAGATTGAAAGATCTGATATTAAAGAGATCCCAAAAGAAATAGGACAACTAACTAATCTTCGAATGTTGACTTTAACCAACTGTTCTGCACTAAGAGTCATTCCTGCAAATCTTATTTCAAGATTAACGGCCTTAGAGTACATGGGGAACTTCTTTATCCAAGGGGATGTCAAGGGAAGCAAAGATCAAAGCAATAATGCAAGTCTGGATGAGTTGAGGAATTTGTCTCAACTAACTGCTTTAGACATAATGATTCAAGATGCTTCAGTTTGGCCAAGAAACTTGCAGGTCCTTGAAAAGTTAGAAAGATACAATATATTTGTTGGTGATATGTGGAAATGGACACTGCAATGGTCTGGAGGTATTTCTGAATCTTCAAGAATACTTAAGCTCGCAGACAACAGGAGTTCAGACATTCTTTTGGATCGTGGAATTAACTTCTTGTTGAATTCAGCTGAGGACATGTGTCTTCCAAAAATAAATTGTATTAGTAATGTCCTTTATGGCCTGAATAGGGAAGGTTTTCCTCAGTTAAAGCATTTGAGCATTCAAGACAATACTGAACTTCAATACATCATAAATTCAACGGGGTTGGTTCATCCACATCCTGCTTTACCCAACTTAGAGACTTTGACTCTTACAAATCTGTTTAATCTGGAAGAAATATGCCATGGGCCAATTCCGATTCAATCTTTTACCAAACTCATATCTTTTGAAGTCAAAGGTTGTGACAAATTGAAGAATATGTTATGGTATTCTCTTGTTAGAGACCTTCCTCAACTTCGTAAAATAAAAATTACTGATTGCCAAATGATTACAGAAATCATAGCTGTGCAAACATCTGAGGTGGATAAAGAAATTGACAGGATTATATTCCCCGAGTTGTGTTCTATTGAACTTGAATGTTTGCCTTGTCTCATTAGTTTATGTGTGCCATTGACACAGTGCATACCTGTGGCACTAATTGATCAAAAGGTAAAAACATGTTTTAACGCTTCTACTTCCCATTTTGTCTTCTTAAGCCACATAGAGTGATTTAAGTTGTGTTTCAACAAAGGTAGATTTAATTTTTTTAGATGTTTACATACTTTTCATGATCATGTTGCATAAATTTGAATGTGTTCAAAGATTTCGCTTCCTATTTTAATTTCTGAGTAAAGCTTCTAAAACTCATTTGTGCTATGTTTGGAATGACAAAATCTAATGGCATTAACTGACATTTGTTTCCATTTTTCGATCAAATAAAATGGAGTTGATAGAAACTATCATATGATTCTTCCAATACCTCTGTATTTTTTAAACACTGAAATTGAAACTTTGATTCTGTTCAATCAACACTATGGTATTTTTGTTTCATCAAATCCCATACCTTTAAATTTCATTTTGTACCTCAATAGATATTAATAATGAACTATTGTGTCTTCTCAATTATTGTTGGTATTTTTCTCAAACATAAATTGATACGAAAAAAATAATATCATGAGAATCTTTTTGTTAATAGGTTGTGATGCCCCACCTTGAAATGTTGAAGTTGTCTAAGATCAATTGTGGGAAACTGTGGGATGACAAACTTCTTAGTCATTCTTGCATTCAAAACTTGAAGAGTTTGACAATGGACAAATGTGGTAGCATACCATATGCATTCTCATCCTCAGTTGCTAGAGAACTTGTAAACCTGAAATCTCTTAAGATTAGTAGTTGCCAAATGTTGAAGGACATATTTGTCTCAGATGGAGAGTTGGAGAGTCTTCCTTTATCTCAGCAACTATTCTCTAATGACGAGGTAGACATTTAGTTCTGTATCCAACTCTGCAACCATGAACTATTTTTTTATTTGCTTTTAGTTCTGCTGCTTGTGCAATTAACTGTTAAAGATCTAAGGATGTTACTGATTGTAGGTTCTACTTCCAAACTTGGAGACATTTGAAATCTCCCATATGGAACACTTGAAGTCAGTATGGCACAATAAACTAGCCCCAAATTCCTTTTGCAAACTGAAGCAGTTGAAAGTTCAATTCTGCAATAAAATATCAAATGTGTTTCCATCTTATGTTCTTGATAAATTACAAATGCTGGAGACAGTGACTGTAACTGATTGTTCAGCTCTGGAAGTTGTATTTGAAACACAAGGTCTAAAAGCAGATAAGGCTGGATATGCAATTGAAAACACTCACTTTGAAGAATTTACCGATGTTGGAGCACATATGGAATGGGAATCCTAATGAAAGCTTCAAGTTCCAAAACATCTGCCTATTGAGAGTTATTGAATGCAACGCCCTTAATCATGTTCTTCCCCTCTCTATGGCTAAAGAGCTTCAACATCTCCAAGAAATTTATATTGCAGAATGTGGCATAGAGATTATTGCAGCACATGATGAATTGGCTGACACATATCCAATACTTATATTTCCAGAATTAACATCTGAGTTTTCGAGATTTGACACAACTTCAAAGCTTCAGCCGTGGATTACATACCCTGGATTGTCCTGTTTTAAGATATGTGGATGTGCTTCATTGTGACAAGCTCGTACTATTCAAATCAAAGTCTCTAAATTACCAAGAAATTGTCCCAGTTTATACAGTATCCCTTCTCTCAATTGAACAGGTGCATTCTACATCTCAATACTCTACTCACAAAAGGCATAATGCTTTATTCTCCATGAAAAAGTAAAGAAAATGAGAGGTTTAGTTTCATTTCATGTTTTCATTAAGTTTATATGATTATGTCTGGTAAACGGTGGGGAATATTCTTTTCTTTACATTAGCTTGATTTTGATTACTTGTGTTTCATAGGTTGCCTCGAACACAAATGAGCTTATTTTGAGCAGCAAGGATGTCACCATGTTATGCAATGGTCAACTCAATGATGAGCCTATCTATAGAGTTACAGCTCTTCGCCTACGATGTTTTCATGATGACTCTGACAAATTTCCATCTGGTTTCCTCCAAAGGTTTATCAATCTCAATAAGCTTAAGGTGACATGTAGTTCCTTCACATATATTTTCTCGAGTGGAAGCGGATACGCTGGTCTTTCTGAAACAACTATGAATTTGATAAGTTTAATACTTGTTAAGTTAGACAATCTTGAGTTTATATGTGAAGAGAAATCTGAGGTGCAACCAATTATTCAAAGCATTGAAACTTTGGGTGTATACAGATGTTCTAGACTTAAGAATGTAATTCCATCCTCAGTGCTGTTTGAGAATTTAGAGCAGTTAACAGTGGACAATTGTGCCGGATTGGAAAATATTATGAAATTATCAACAATTATCAGTTTACAAAAACTTCGAAGGTTATGCATAGATAATTGTGAAAAGATAGAAGAAATAGTTGCAAGTGATGATGAAAATGATGCTTCTGAGATAGCTTTTATGAAATTGGATTATCTACGATTGACTAAGTTACCAAGGCTAAGGAGTTTCTGCAAGGGAAGACATGACTTCAAATTACCACTGCTCTGGAAGTTATTTGTAATAGATTGTCCCATGATGGAAACTTTCTCACATGGAGTGCTGAGCACACCAAAGCTCACAAAAGTACGAGTAACACCGCAAGACGAATTTGAATGGAAAGGTGACCTTAACACTACAAAAAAATTACTAGGAAAAACGGTAATATATACAAAATCAATTATCTCAAATCATGATTCAAATGTTATTGCTTGTATTCTCACATTGCTGTTGCTTTTTCTTGTTTATGAATATCCAGAACTCCAAGGATGATCGTGTTTGTCTTTCAAATTTGATTTAAGGCTCAAGTACATAATTTGTCGCACATTATCCTGGTAATATAGAACTACCACATTGGGTGTTTTTCCCCCTTCTGTTTATTTATTATATTACATGTTCTTCAATATTTGTGTTAGTTTCATTGACATACATTATCCTTTTTGACAACTGTTCTTTCTTTTTATTTCACACTGTAGGGTGTATCCATATGCTTGGCGTTCGAGGCTAATCGGATAATCCTTAATGGTGCGAGGCTAATCGGCTAATCGTTAATCGCACAAAGCATTTACAACCATCATCATGTATCAGTCTAGGGACTTTTGTCTCTTGTTTTTTGTTGTTTGCAAAAATAATCACTCCTAAACTTTCTTCATTATGTGCTCAGTTGTTAATTCTTGAGATTGAATTGGTGGAATTTAAAGGCATGCTAGTTCTGTGCATGTTGATCCATTGGACCACTTTTAAGTTATATAGTAACATTTAAATTTTGGTTATTCAATTTTATATTAAGCTCTCACAGTTTGAGTGGTGTGTTGTAGACTTGTAGTGAGTTAATTATCCATGTAATACAGATTATATATGAGAGTGGCTTTTGTTACTATGGATTGATTTGATATTTTTCATCTTCTAACTTTAATGAGTCAATTAATTTTAGAGAGATTTTGTATTATATATTAGAAAGGAAATACCCTCATTCAAGTTGAGGGACTAACCTTTTTCTGAAAATCCTCTCCTCCTCTTCTAGACTCTCCAAGAAAGCCTTAAACAATCAGAAAGTTGTGTTATAAGAATGTACCTTTAAAGAACATATCATGTGTATTTGTTGCTAAGTAATATACATATAAGAGGAAGTCGAAGGTGGTTGAATGTATCATTCCCAAAATAAAATTCGTTTTTAATCCATTAAGCCTATACCCAATTAGTGATATGCTCAAGATTTATTAAGCAAATATAAAACCATATGATCAATAATTGAAGTCCAAAAAGCATTGAGTGGTGATTAATTAAAGAATGTTAATTAAAAGAATCAAGTGGAAGAGGTGGAATATGTTCACATGCGTGTTTACAATGTCTAAGGGATTATTTTAGTCGAAAACCAAGAGTCACTATTCAGTCATCAATATATCAAGCAGATATCACCAGATAGATATTTGTCGAGATATTTTTGAACGAAATATAACAAAGCAACATTACTGTGAAATCATATTGAACAAGTCGACAGTTATTCTGGTATTGCGTAGTCCTTAAACCCTTGAACTAATGGATGCACCATTCTCCTTTTGAACAGTCCTAGAGAGAAATTGATAAATGCAAGAATTATTGCTTCTGTTATGTTTGAGGTCCTAAAAACAGTTACAATTACAAACACACCTAGTAATCAGGTGATTTCATATGTTTTTTACTTAATCATATGTCTTCAAGTTCCATTTTTCTATTAATTTGTTGACCTTCAAAACATAATATGGTCAAAATTATTTATAGATTATCAATTTGCATTGTGTTTTCTTTAAGATTTTCTCAATGTTTTGTCCAAAATAGGCACTTACTGAAAGAAATGCAATCCACAAAAAAACTGAGTTTAATATTCTTCCACTTGAGCAAGGGGAAATTCAGCATGCAATCATATGCAGCAGCCAGCAGCCTGAGATTCGATATTTCTTGGATGATTTCACATTTACACTTTGAAGTGTCAAAATAGACATAATCTGCAATATGATGACTGACTCTACTAATAAATTGATACAGATTAAGGCTGACATTGCAGTTATTCGCAATGTTTGAGGTTTACCACCACCTCAAGATTTCAAGAAACGTGGGACCTTTGATTTTCTTCAACATTGTTTTGGATTCCAGGTTAGTTAATTTGTACTCAAAATTTCCATTTCATTTTTGTATCATAACATCAAGGACTAAAAGTGAAGGAATTTTAATTTTTAGGGACGGAATCTGTTTTTCTGTTTTTGCAAGGACAAAAATCAGATTGGACTCATATTACAGGGGGCAGAACCAGTGTTATAGCATAAAAAGAAACTCCACATTTGGTTAGTTTTAAGGAAATGGTATAGTTACTTATGGTCAACATTGCTTCATAGTTACACTTTTCTATATCATGTAACTTACATTAAGAATATAAACTTTGTATTGTGTTTTTCAAGGTATACTTTAGAATGCTACATGAATCCTATATGTAGGATATATATCATGTAACTTATAAGTATAAGAGTAATCACTTCAACTAGTTCAAGCCACAAGTTTTGTTTTGTGTCCGTCTTTAAGAATATTCCGATTTGTTTGTGATTGTGTTTGTGTGTTAATATGTGTGTTAATGTGTTTTGTGTTTGGGTGTTGAAATATATCCCGGATGGTCACTCTTTTCATGCTGTTGCACTTAAACTTAAGAAAGTGGTTGACGATAAGGAACATGTTTATTTGCCATCTGATTCTTACATCAGCAAGAGCAAGAAAAAATCTTGTGATGCAGGGGAGACAAGCAACAGAAAGATCATTATACATTATTGGGTTTTAGCCATCTTAGATATCTTGCTACGGAGGATTAGATTCATAAAAGCTATCATAAAACATCCTCGAGGTTTCATCCGGACAAACAGGTTGCTGCTATTCTTTCCGAGCAAACTGGAGCTGCGAAAGAGGCAAAGAAGATTGAAATAGATGTTCATTTTAAAGCAATTGAAGAGGCTTATGCAGTGTTGGTCGATCTCATAAAAAGAAGAATTTATGATTCTACAGACGAGTTTGATGATGAGATTCCCTCCGACTGCGATCCACAAGACTTCTACAAGGTGTTTGGTCCTGTTTTTATGAGGAAAGGGCGGTGGTCTGTTAATCAACCAATTCCATCACTAGGTGATGATAAGACTTCAATAAAAGAAGTTTACAGTTTCTACGAATTTTGGTATTCCATTAATAGATGGAGGGAGTTTCCCCAGGACGATGAGTTTGATCGTGTGCAAGTTGAATCCCGCGACCATAAATGGTGGATGGAAAGGCAGAATGCAAAACTGTCAGAAAAAAGCTATGAAGGAAAGGAAAAAGGAGTCCAAGTACATGGCAAAGAAGTTGGAGGAGGAAGAAGCGGCCAGAATTGCTGAAGAGGTTGGTTCTACGGTGCACAAGTGAGATAAGTATCGCACCATGTACAAACTTGTGCATGGTGCAACACTATTTTGCTTGTGCTTCTTAGTAGGACTTAGCTATCATTTTAACTTCTTTTTTTCAAAAGCTTCATAAAAAGCATCCCTGTTGCTCCTAATAAGTTCATTTAATGACTGTAGAAAGTATTAGTGAAAAAAACTTGAATGCAGTGCCATGACCAATATGCGCAAAACTTCTGATCTCATACACACACACTGAATCAAGATTTCAGCGCCTATATTAACTGTGAAAGTTTAATAGAGACTAGTTTTGCAAACAACAGAAAAAAGAGACGGAAGTCATTATCATAGAAAAGTCATTAAATTGATACATCATGATGGTTGTAAATGCCTAGTGCCATTAGAGATTAGCCGATTAGCTTTGATCCGAAAAAATGTAGATACACCCTAGGAAATGAAAGGAAGAAACCATCATCAACATAAGAAAGAAAAAGATTAATGAATGGGCAATCAAACTAACACAAAATATAATGAAAAAACAATAAGGGAAAAAATTCACAATTAATGTGGTGATTCTGAATTACCAGGTGGTTGCAACAAATTATCTAGTTGAACCTCCATTAAACTTTGAGGACAAACCTAATCATCCATAGAGTTCTGTATATTCATAAAAAATAAAAGGCAACATCAATGTGAGAATGGAAGCCATAAAAATTGAGACATGATTGGATATAATCGATTTTGTATGCATTACCCTTTTCACTGCAATTTTTTTATAGTAGTGTTAAGGTCACCGTTCCAACGGTCATCTTGCGGTGTTACACGTACTTCTAAGAGCTTTGGTGCATTCAACATACCATATGAGAAAGTTTCCATCATGGGACAATTTTCTACAAATAATGTCCTCAATAGTGGAAATTTGAAGTCATGCCTTCCTTTGCAAAAACTTCTTAGCCTTGGTAGGTTATTCAATCGCAGATACCCCAATTTCATAAAAGATAGCTCAGAAGCATCATTCTCATCATCACTTGCAACAATTACTTCTATCTTTTCACAAAAATGTATGCATAATTTTCGAAGTTTTGGTAAATTGGTAATTGTTGATGATTTCATAATATATTCCAGTCCACCGCAATTTCCCACTTCCAACTGCTCTAAATTCTCAAACAACACCAAGGATGGAATGATGTTCATCAGCCTAGAACATCTATGTACACTCAAAGTTTCAATATTTTGAATAACTGATTGCACCTCAGATTTCTCTTCACATATTAATTCGAGGTTATCTAACTGAACAAGTACTAAATTTCTCAACTTCATTGTTTCAGAATGCCCAGCACATTCGCTTCCACTCGAGAAAATATATGTGAAGGAACTACATGTCACCTTAAGCTTTATGAGATTGATAAACTTTTGAAGGAAACCTGATGGAAATTTGTCAGACTCATCATGAAAACATCGCAAGCGAAGAGCTGCTACTGAATAGATAAGCTCATCATTAAGTTGACCATTGCATAACATGGTGACATCCTTGCTGTTCAGAATAAGCTCCTTTGTGTTTGGGACAAACTATGAAATACAAGTAATCAGATTCAAGCGAATAACACGACATATATCTATTAGAAACAACAAGTACTTCTGCCATTTATTGGCAGAGTATTGAGACATAGAATGCACCTTTTCAATTGAGAGAAGGGGCGGTGTCTCAACTAGGACATTGTTTTGATAATTTAGAGACTTTGGCTTGAACAGTACAAGCTGGTCACAATGAAGTACATCCACATGTATTAAAACAGGACAGTCCAAGGTATGCAATCCATGAGAGAAGCTTCGAAGTTGTGTCAAATCTCGAAAACTCAAAGATGTTAATTCTGGGAAAATAAGTATTGGATATGTGTCAGCCAATTCATCATGTGCTGCAATAATCTCTATGCCACATTCTTCAATATAAATTTCTTGGAGATGCTGAAGCTCTTTAGCCATAGAGAGGGGAAGAACATGATTAAGGGCTTTGCATTTAGTAACTTGCAATATGCAGATGTTTTGAAACTTGAAACTTTCATTAGGACTCCCACTCCATATGTGCTTCAACATTGGTAAATGCATCAAAGTGAGAGTTTTCAATTGCATATCCAGCCTTATCTGTCTACCACCATCTGCATTTAGACCTCGTGTTTCAAATACTACTTCCAGAGCCGAACAATCAGTTACAGTCACTGTTTCCAGCATTTGTAATTTATCAAGAACATAAGATGGAAACACATTTGATAATTTATTGCAGAATTTAATTCTCAACTGCTTCAGTTTGCAGAAAGAATTTGAAGCTAGTTGACTGTGCCATATTGACTTTAAGTGTTCCATGTGTGAGATTTCCAATGTCTCCATGTTTGGAAACATAACCTACAATTGGTAATATAATTAGATCTTTAAGAGTTAATTGCACACGCAGCATAACTTAAAATGGAAATCAAACAATAGCTAATAGATAGAACGCTGGAGACAGTGCTCACCTCGTCATTAAGTGACATAGGAAGACTACCCAACTTTCCATTTGAGAAAAATATCTCCTCCAACATTTGGCAACTACTAATCTTAAGAGATTTCAGGTTTACAAGTTCTCTAGCCACTGAGGACGAGAATTCATAAGCTATGCTATCACATTTCTCAATTATCAAGCTCCTCAAATTTTGAATGCAAAAACTACCCGGAAGTTTATCCTCCCACAGTTTCCTAGAATTGATTTTAGACACTTTCAGTACTTCAAGGTGGGGCATCTCAACCTATTAACAAAAAGAATCTCATGAAGATCTTATTCTTTCATATTAATTTATGTTTAGAATGGAATGGAAAGATATGTGATGTCATGAAACAAAAATCCCATACTGTCGTTTGAAACAAAGAAATGCTTCCATTTCACAGCTTGAAAAAATAGGCAGAATCAGTTATAATATTATTTATTAGGGTGAGACCATGCCCCCTAAATTGGAGTATAAAACATGTTTTTTTTACCTTTTGATCAATTAGTGCCACAGTTTTGCAGTGTGTACTATCATAATTTTCACCACACCTTTTGGGACTCTTATCAGCTGCCAGCGGCACGGAACATAAACTAATGAGACTAGGCAAAGATTCAAGTTCAAGAGAACGCAACTCGGGAAATAAAATGCTGTTGATTTCTTTATTCTCCTCAGATGTTTGCACAGCTATGATCTCTGTAATCATTTGGCAATCAACAATTTTTATTTCACGAAGTTGATGAAGGTCTCCAACAATGGAAAACCATAGCAGATTCTTCAACTTGTCACAACATTTGACTTCAAAAAGTTTTAGTTTGGTAAAGCATTTAATTGGAATGGGCCCATGACATATTTCTTCCAGACTAAATAGTTTTTGAAGAGACAAAGTCTCTAAGTTGGAAAAGGCAGGATAAGGATGAACCAACCCCATCGAGTTAATGATGTACTTCAGTTCAATAGTGTCTTGAATGTACAAATGCTTTAATTGCGGAAAGCCTTCTTTGTTTAGTTCATAAATGACATTTCTAACAGTTTCTATTTTTGCAAGGCACAAGTCATCAGCTGAATTCAACAAGAAGTTAAACCCACGATCCAAAACAATGTTTGAACTCCTACTGTCTGCGAACTTAAATATTCTTGAAGATTTAGAATCATTTCCAGACCACATCAATGACCATTTCCAAATATCACCAACAAATATGTTGTACCTTTCAAGCTTTTTAAAGACAGGCAAATCACTGGGCCAGACTGAAGCATCTTGAATCATTATGTCTAAAGCAGTCAGATGAGACAAACTTCTTAGCTCTTCTAGACTTGCATTGTTGGTTTGATCTTTGCTTCCTTTAACATTCCATTGGATAAAGCAGTTCCCCATGTACAACTCCTCCAAACATGTTAAGCTTGAAATAAGATTCGCAGGAATGAATCTCAGTCCAACGCAGTTGGTTAAATTCAACATTCGAAGATTATTTAGTTGTCCTATTTCTTTTGGGAGCTCTTTAATATCAGATCTTTCAAGGCTAAGAACTGCTAAACTTTTCATCTCTGCAACAACGGATATGTCTCCTAACATACATCCAGACAGACTCAATGTTTGGATTTTTGTCAAGAGACAAAGAGATGGCGGTGGAGAAGGGGTAAACATCATTCCATGCAAATCAATGACCTTTAACTCTCTCATGCCAGAGAAGAAGTCATCAGGGACTTTCAAATAATCATGTATATTATGAAGTAATAATAGCTTCAACTCTGAGCACTCCAACTTTTCAGGAATATTGTAAATATAAGACCAAGGCATGATGATTTGATGACATTTTCGAAGATCTTCCATCTTTGGCCATTCTTTTACTTTAGTGTACCTTTTCACCCCATAAGTTGTCCAAGTCCGAGAAGCAATTGATTTAGCCACATCTCTTACAACATCATGAATTCTAACCCGTTCAATTTCCGACTCAAGTAGCAACGAAGCTGCCTTTAGGTCGTGTATTAACTTATTTAATCTGATTCTAGCATTTGCCAATGTGTAAGAGTGTCTAAATAAGCCCAACCCCCAATAGGACAAAAGTAGTGATACAGTCAAGATGTAGTCTAGTCCAAAGGAGCCGATGAATAAGAATAGAAACTTCAGTTCCTCACTCTCCAAACAATTATAACTCAATTCCAGAGTAGAGTAAGATTTCTTATGCAACCCTTCTTGATCAAATCTCTGTAATTCATTTAAGGCATCCTTCCAACTAGAGACATGTTTTTTCCTCAAAGCCTTTGCCGTAGTGACTATCAAAAGGGGCAAACCAGCGCAACATTTGGCAACTTTTATTGCAATTGGTTTTATATTGAATTCTTGAACAACATCACCTGCCATTTTCTCAAACAGTTTCCAACTGTCCTCCTCAAGTAAAACTTCAAGTCTAAATTCTCTTTGAGTGCCCATCTCACAGTTCAACACATTAAGATCTCTGGATGTCACCACCAACTTGCATCCTTTGTGATCATTTCCGAAAGGAACCCCTAGTTCTGTCAAATCAAGTCTACTCCAAGTGTCATCCAAAATAATAAGAATACGCTTCTCCTTGGTTATCCTATCACGTAATTCTCTTGCCATTCCTTCTTCTGTCTTCTGATTAAATTTATAATCCAAGGCTTCAGCAATTTGGCATCGAATTGTTTCAAGCTTCGGTGAACTTGTTATAGTAGCCATAACAATAGTACTAAATGACCCATCATTCTTTGCTTTCCAAGATAACTCTTTCATCAGTGTTGTCTTCCCCACACCACCCATTCCATACACCCCAATAATGAAGATGTTATCATCCTTCAGTGCCAGCATAATCTCATTCAACATTGATGTTCTAGAGTCCAGGGCCTCATAATCTCTACCAAATGGAGTAATTATGACTTGAGAAGCAGCACGGTAAGAAATTTTATCAAAACGTCCTTCTATTGCGAGTTCAGAAATATTTTGCATCATCTTTGTCATCTTCCTACTTAGCTGGTGCCTTGTCCACAAATTGGGAAAATGTCTCGTAGAACATTGAGCTTTTGCATGGGCTTCAGGGTCAACAAGTTCATTTGCCTCCGCAACAGTGTCGTCCACTGTCTTCAACCAATTCTGGACAATATTTTCAATTTCTTCTCCATTCCTTCTGGCCTCATCAACATTGTGTTGCAAAATGTCTTTCATTCCCTCCAAATTTTGGACATCAGTTGTCATTTTGGTAAGGTTGCCGTTGTAGTAGAGTATGTAACCAAATTGACGACCAATAGGTACAACCGTATACTCAGCAATTTTAGCAGCAACTGAAATAATAACATCCATGGTCACCCCTTTGCTAGCTGCCAGTTGAAACAAAACAAGGAATGCAATTAGGTTCAATTTGAGTTTATTAAATTGTTTCTATTAAAATAAATAGCTAGATATATTCTAATTTATGGGAATGATTTTACCACTTCATAACAGCACATGAATAAACAGAAAAAAATGAAAGCCCTGAAACGAAGAGTTAGATCCCTATAGTGAGAAATGAGTCAAAAAAACTGAAAAGAATAGTAAATGATTGATGGAAGAAGAAAAAGTGAAGAGAAACTAAAATAATATTAATATTTATGGATTAGTTTATTAAGTGTAATTTAGACTTTTTTTTTAAGAAAATAATAGGGTTAATAGGTTTTTACCCCTATCATTTGTAACTCTTTTGGTAACTTGTAGATTCCCCTTGTCATTAGAAAATTCTTGTGTTGTTGTCGTCTTTATGTTTGGAAAGATGATGAACATGAGAAGAAAAAGAGACGAAGATGATGAACATGAGAGGAGAAAGAGATGAAGATGATGACGTTTTTAGTTTTGATTTTTTAAAATTATTATTAATTAATAAAAAGCTGGTGCAAGAAATTAATTAAATGGAAAAGAATTAAAAATGCCAAGTCAGCAAGCCGCCTCATCATTTTTATACAGTCATCAACGATTCAGCATCCCACATCAACTCATTAATCCAGTCAGAAGACATGGGGGTATAAACCAAAGAATCTTCTAATGACAAGGGGGAATCTCCAAGTTTTTTTTTTTGATGGGGGATATACCAAAAGACCCACAAATGGCGGGGGTAAAATCTTATTAATCCAAAATAATATTTAGACATACTCACATCAAATTAGAAAATTAAAAGAAAAATAATTTAATCACATCAATCAACATCATTTAATTTTTTTTCTTTCAATAATGCAAGATAAAGAATTTGAATTCTTGTTCTAAATCGTTAGTTGGGATTCTTCTCGTATAAAAAGAGCAACCACTCTTCTGACTCAATAGGATCAGTTCTGTCTCAAAATGGTGGTTGATGAAGTTAGAAAATCTTTCGAGTTATGGGTTGTGTTCACGCTCAAAAAGTCGACTAAGTAATTATGACAAGTGAGAGCATACACAAAAACACTCAGGTATTGTTTGGATCCACCAAAAGGAGTAAGGAAAGATACTTCAAGGAAAGAAAACACGGATTTCAATATCTTTTCCCTCCTTTGGATGCAAAGAAAGGTGACAAGGAAAGAACAAATTGGGTGTGGGGTCCCACACTAAAACTTTCCCCTCTCAAGTGAAGAGAAAGTAGGACGACAACTACAAATTTTTTGTCGTTCCTATTTTGTCCTTGCTGCCGCCATTCTTTTATATATTATATATAAGGGTATTTGTGACATTCAATAAAAAATACATCATTCTTTCCTTTCATTTTCTTTACAATTTAACTCATACCAAACAATCAAAAAATCATCTTACTTTCCACTCACTTTCATTCCTTAAATATTCTTTCCCATAACTTTCTTTCCTTTCAACATCCAAACAAAGCCTCGGTCATAAATGAATCGTGCAGTTATAGATTGTTTCAACAAATATGTGCTCATCTTTTCATTTCTTTATCACGCTAACGTTTGTAAATTATCAACAATATTTTTTTTATGAAATTTTAGTTAAAAGTATAAATATAGATGTTTGTGACTTTCAAACTATAACAAACCCAACAAACCATATTTATATATTTCAATGACACTGACAATATAGCAAATACAAAATAAATTTTTAATTTCTTAATGATACCAATAATAAATTTTATTATTGAAGAATTTGTTTAAGGGTATGACTGAGATAATGAAAAAGCCAGCCCAAAATCTCCTATTTCCATTACGTATATCTAGGATAAAGAAGGCCACTATTGTGCCCATCTTTATTTTTGACAAAGAACGATAAAATTTTAAAAATCATTAAGTGAAGGGTAATGTTGGAACAAATTTTTTTACTCCAAACACACAATATTTTTTATTTATATAAGAAAAAAAGGTTTCTCATAATTTTCTTCCTATTGCTGGTATAGATATAGATATATTGGTATAGAAGAATAAATAATATTGTTTTTCATTTGGGTCCCACAATGTTCGAAGGATTAGTCATTGCAGTTGCGCGCAGAAGATACCCAATTTATTATAAAAAGTAAATATTGTTTCTACTGTTGTGGGTTACTTTAGTGGGATTTAATTTTTCTAAATGATAATTTAAATAATATTATAAAAATATAAAATAGTAAATAAAAGGGTTAAATAAGTTTTTCGTCCTTATAAATATAGCAAATTTTGATTTTAATCCTTCAAAAATTAAACTGAATGTTATTATCCTCACAAAAAGTTATATTTTGTTTTTGGTCTTTAATGGCCACTTTATATTCATGTGAATGTCAATATTATAACACTTTCATATTCAAATCGTATCCATATTATGTTCAACCTTCATATATTCATATTAGGTTAAAAAAATGTCAATAACATATCAAAAGTCAGGTATAAAAAGTTGGTTTCTTTCTTGTGGGGGTCGCTTGACTCTGCTAAAATATGTTCTGACCTCTCTGGCTGTCTATGCTCTTTCTTTCTTCAAAGTTTCGTCAGGTATAATCTCTTCCATTTAATATTTACTTTTTTTATGGGGGGGGGGGGGGGGGGGGGGAGGGTGGATCACATGAAAATACCTTGGATTGTTTGGTCCACTGTTTGCCTTTGAAAGAAGTATGGAGGTTTGGGGGTTAGGCAGTTAAGGGAGTTTAATTGATCTCTGCTAGGAAAATGGTGTTGGATGATATTAGTTGATAGAGGAGGTTTTGGGTATAGGGTGTTGGTTGTTAGGTATGGTGAGGAGGCAAGGAGGTTGGAGGTTAGGGGTCGGAGTGGTTCTTATTGGGTGGAGGGAGGTGGCTAAAATTAGGGACGATGTAGGTGAGGAAGGAGAAGGTTGATTTTCAGAGTAGGTGTCGCGAAAGGTGGAGGATGGTGTACCTACTTTATTTTGGTCAGTTGTTTGAGTTAGCATAGAACAAGTCACTTTCAATTGCAACTATGTTTTCTCTAAGCTGGGGAGGGGGGTGAGGCAAGGTAGTTGTAACGCCCGTTTGAATTATTTAATTATTTAATATAATTGTGGAGTTTAGAATATATTTATATGATTTATGAGATGTGAAGAAGTATGATTTATGCGATTTATGTGATTTTATGAGATGTTGTGACTTATTTTATTATTTAATAGAATAAGATATGAAAAAAAAAATATTAAGTTAAGGGGCTGTTTTGAGATTTTAGAGAGTTTTGGGGGAGAAAAAGTAAATAAGATAAGATTTGATGGGTGTATAAATAAGGAAAATTAGGTCAGAGTTGTTTTACGTACGTTTTTGGAAAAAGGGAGAAAACCAGAGAAAGAGAAGAGAAACCTAGGAGGGCTGCGATTTCTGCAAAACTAAGGTAAGGGTGAGACTAACTCTCATTAAAATTAAGTGTATGTTTGTTGAGATTACAATTAACATGTTAGGGATTAGTTTTGAAAGTTTTGACAATTAGGGTTAATGATGATTTTGATGGTTTAATGATGTAAAGCTGTTAATTTGATGTAAAAATGATGTACAGACCTTAGATAATCCATAGTATGTTAATTGGGATTAGTTTTAAGGTTAGAACCATGCGATTAGGTGAGTTTTAGTGATTTTAGGTCTTCTGCCCGTGCTGTTGTTCATCGCTTGCCGTAGCGAGCGTTAATCCCCGCCTGGCGAACGACGCTGAGACCCTCGCCATAGCGAGCAACTTTCCCGCATGGCGAGCGACGCTAAGTTCCTCGCCACAGCGAGCTGATGCCTCGCCTCGCGAGCTATGCTTTTCCAAAATTGTTTAAGTTGGATTCATGTGCTGTTTTGAGTTGTTTGATTTATGAATTGAGTTTTGATATGAATATGTGAATTGCTGGTATTTGAATTGTCTTTCCAGTACTTGTGATTTGATATGCAAATCCTTTTTTTAATTGATTGCTCATGAGATATATGATGAAGTTGTCTAAGAAGTCAAGTCGTATGAAGTGTCTAAGATGTTTAAGTTGTAAGTTGTGAGTCTATTTGCATACTCATTGTTGAGGGCTTATGCCCTAGGGGTATTTACTCCAATACGTTGAGGGCTCATGCCCTGTGAGCTTTTGCTCTTTATGTTGAGGGCTTATGCCCTATGAGTGTATTTAAGCTCTTAAAGAAGGGGGCTCATGCCCCGGATGGTACCACATGCATATAAGATGTTAAGATGTTTAAGAAGATAAGTTGCATAGTCGTGTCGAGTTGTCAAGTTGTTGAGTTGTCAAGGTGATAAGATGTTTTATATACATGAATTGTGATGAAATGTTTAAGATTATATTGGTTGATGAATATGACGAATTATGATGAGTTGTTTATGATTGTACTTGTTGAAGAATATGTTGATTTGATGATGTTTTATGTTGTTAGCTGTAATTGATGAATTATATGATTAACTTTAACGTTTGTGAAATCTCACCCCTTCTGCTTGAAAATGTTGCTCTTCGTATGGGTAACTTGCAGGTGATCAAGATTAGCTGTTGATTTTGCTGTTGTGAGTACCTCTCACTGTGTCCTCAGGTGCTTTGATACGTAACGAGATGGGGAACCTTGTTAATGTTTTCTATTCTTTACGTATTTATTTATGAGATATTATGAACATGATGTTGAGTATTTTGATGAGATTTTATGTTGAGGCCTTCGTGCCAAAGTTGTTTAAGATTTTTGAAATTAAATTCCGCTGCGAAGAGATTTAAGAATTTATTGAGATATTTTGAAGGATACATTATTATTTATTCCATTTGTGATTTTTGAGAAATGTAGCATTCCGTTTAAGTTTTGAATACTCTGATTATTATTTGAAAAAATTTTATGTTTGGAAAACGGGGTGTTACAACAGTTGAGGAGGAGGTTGTGGGCGTGGCAGGAGGAGTTGGTAGCGGAGTGTAGGATCATACTTTCTAATGTTACTTTGTAGTCTAATGTTTCAGATCATTGACAGTGGCACTCCGACATTGCGGGGGGTTACTCAGTACGTTCAGGATATCAGTTGCTAACTACTCAGGATTTCTCTTTGTTGGATGATTCAGAGAATCTTATTTGGCACACTCAGGTTCCCTTAAAGGTTTCTATTTTAGCTTGGTGGTTGCTTCGTGAGAGGTTGCCAACAAAAATCAACTTACTGAATCGTGGCATAATAGTTGCCGACGACATTTCTTGTGTGGCGGGACGGTGACTCGTCGAAAGCGCTCAACATCTGTTTCTTCATTTTGATACGTTCGACTCTCTTTGACAGCAAAGTCTCTGTGCTCACTTTTTACCATTTACTAACTATTTAGGTGGCTCGCGGACTCGTCGATCATTCTTCAGTTACTGTGGCTTCTTTGTGTTTGGCTAATATGGAAAGAACGTAATAATATAATTTTAACAATATTTACTCTTCTATTACGGAGCTTGTGGAAAAGGTAAAATTTGATTCGTATTGGTGGTTGAGGGCTAATAATGCCTCTGTTATGTATGGTTGTCAGCAGTGGCGGTCAGACCCGTTGTTTTGCTTCGGTATCGGAATGCCTATTTTTGTAACTATCTGACAAACTCTATGTATTTTGAGTGACCTCTTTAGTACGCCTTGTGCTAAAGAGACATCTCTTTTATTGTGAATATATACCATTTTTGCTTCTTAAAAAGAATGTCAAAATTATATCCATTAAGGATTAAAAATAGAACAAAAAAATTTGTGATGACGAAAACTTCTCATTTTATTTTTTAGGGACTAAAATCAAATTTTGATATATTTATAGGGACGAAACGAAAAACTTATTTAACCCTAAATAAAGTAGTTTAAATAAAGGATAAAATATTAAAGGAAACAGACAAAACTCATCCATGTATGGATTTACTAGAGTGTTTTTTTTATTTTTTTATTTTATGGAAACTTGCCAAAGTGTTGAAATGAGAAAAATATACCTAACCCTAAATTGTTGATTTGCCCGTGGCATATTGTCTACGGTTACAAGATTTAACAAAATATCAATTGATTAACGAGGAAAATATCCAAATTTGTGTGGTTAGTGTATGAAAGTGTGGGCCCTAAAAAAATATTCCTTGAAGTAGAAAAAAATTAGTCCTTAGTGAGATATTGAGAGTGGTTGTGAGCCCAAGTTGTTATGACTTAAAGAAACATTTCGATCAAAATTGAGGAAATGCCTAAAAAATTTGTTTGTGTTGTTGATTTCTTTATGTTTGATGAAAATTAAGATTTTAAAGTGTTGATTCATTTCACCAAAAGAATGTGAAAACCTTAGTTTTTGCATAAATATTGTCTAAGCTCATGTTTGTTTCGACATTTACATGGAACCTAACTAGCATCCAATGAATATTTGTCTTACATATGATTGGATATATATGTACTAACTCATTTTGTTCTTACATTTTGTGGATGATATTTCATAAATTATTATTTTTTAAAAAGTCATGCAATTTATAGTTAACTATATATTGGAGAGACTACACTCGATGAAGAATTTTCCTGTCTAGATAGTTTCCAGTATGGAGCCCACTTTATCATGCTTATTCAAGAGATTGCATGTTTATGGGAGGAAATCCACCACTTTGGTGCGTTTGTTTCGGTTTTAAAGAAAATAGATCTTGTGTTAAGAAAATTTAGAGATTTTTTCTAGAGATTTAAAAAAAATCTGAAGTTATTTTTGTTTGCCCATAAAAATCCATTTAAAAAAAAAAGTTTTAAGTGGTACATATGTCACCTAAAAAAAGAGTTTAAACTTGTACATATGTTACCTCCTTGTTTTTGCAAAAAATAGATTTTGAGAAAAGTTAATCCTAATAACTTTTCATTTTAGGGTAGAAATAGAATTTTTTAATAAAATGATTTTTCTATAAATTCTAAACAAACACTTAGAAATGACAAAAATGGTTTTTTTAAGAAAAAAAAAATTTAAAAAAATCTTAAACAAACGCGCCCTTTGTATAGTGCAGCTTAGAATTTTGGTTGTAGTTATTAATTTCTCTGCCTATTGGTTTCAAACTGCAGACCTTGTCATGCGACCATATAATTGCAGTGTGATTGTAAATCACAATAAAAATTGCATCCGTTATTAAAAAAAACAAAATAAATAAAATTTTTTGAGGGAAACTAAATAAATAAATAAATTGCATCCTAGCGCTATCATGATAATTACTATAAATATGTGTTGTTAAAATATGTGTGTTAGAGAGTCTGATAACACGTCTTTTACTTTTATGATAATGATAATTACTATAAAGAGACACAAGATAGAATTAAAAAAGATTCATAAACCATTGCTCATTTAAATTCAAAATAGATTAAAAAACTAGAAACGCAACAAAATAAAGAAATTAAAGTACCTTTAAATATGCTTGAGATTCAGATTTCAAATACTCAGTTCTTCGTTTTCTTCTTCTGCTTTTGAATTTGATGCAAAATGCAAATGCTGGTTGTATGTTGTGTGTACTTAGGGGTACATTATTTGTATCTTGCAGGAAATTGCCTAGTTGGCTTTGTAAAGTCTTAAACGTATAACTTGTCTTAGGGGTACATTATTTGTACCTTTACATTATTTGTAGTTTAGGGATGATTAGTAGTATAACTTGTCTCAACGAATTTTCCTAGTAGTTTTATATAAATAATACTTTTTGCAAGAGAAGTATTACCTTTAACGGCTTTTGGAATTGGATTTGCTATTTAATAAGGATTGCATGGTTCAGATTTAAACTTAAAGGTGTTTTTTTTTTTTTGATGAAAATTAAAAATTTATATATTCAATGTATTAAATATTGAAGTATTTGATTTATTTAATAAATAATTTTTAATATAGAATCTTTAAAATGAACTTCAAAGACACTCATCAGAAAGATCACTTAGGGATAAAAACTAATAGGAAATATTAAAGAGTGTTATTGAGACATTGAACAAGACGATAAAAATAAAAATATTGTATTGAAAAATGGTTAAAAGTGATGAATTCAAATTTTTAAAATTCAAAATGTTGTTAAATCCAACGCAAACATGTTACTTTTGATTTCCTTAACAAATGACTTAAAGACACTTGTTAACATAAATCTTTAAACATAACACGGTCTTAATTATTAAAAAGAAAATCACTAATTGCGCATGAAACTTTTTACACAATTGGTCTTGGTATCGTTGCAAGTATTTTTTTAACAGGTATCATTGTAAACTTTTTTTTTTTCAAATAAGGTATCATTGTAAACTTAAAGTACATGCATTTAAGCAAATTGATAACTTAACTAGTCCGCTAATCATGCTCTCAATTGGTTTTGGTGTCATTGTAAGTATTTTATAATCAGGCGTCATTGTAAACTTACAAGTACATGCATTTGAGTAAATTAATAACTTAACTAATCCTCTAATCATGCTCTCAATTGGTTTTGGTATCACCGTAAACTTAAAACTGTCGGTTTAGCATAACTTGTTGGAACAAATATTTGTTTTGAAATTCCTTTAGAGTTTCATGATAACAAAGTATTGAAGAACAATTGGATATATTAATATATGTTCAAGTGTGCAGCACCATAAAATAAAATTTAACAAGGTCTAAACATGTATAAGAGTATCATAAGCACAAGAGAAGTTGAAAGATTATGGTAAAAGATCTGAAGAAATGTCAATCATAAGTCAAGACCTTGGATCAAAAAAAGGAAGTCACTCAGAAGTTAAAGATCTGTATCAAACTCTGAAGAACATAAGACCCAGAGGGATCCGGAAGCCATGTCAGATTTGTCCTCTTATGTAGATGTCTCTATCAAGACACTGATAGTACAGTTTGTTGTATTCTGACCACGTGTAGAAACAAACAAAGAACTTCAAGGACAAAGAGAATCAATAGATAATTTTTGTTGCAGCGAAGGAATTTTAAATGTTTAATCAACACATTGTCCATATCAAGCAATGGCCCGACGTTCATGATTTGAAGTTTCTCAACAACCTTAATGCACTGACACTTTTTCAATGTCTCTCAAATCCTTGCATATATAAGGAGCTGAAGACTTGAAGAACAATATCAAGGCTCTACTATTTTTATTGTGTCATTACTTTGTCAAATCAAAAAGCGCATAAAACACTTAATAATTTCTTATCAAAATTTATAGCTTAGAAATTCTAAGTTTAAGAGTATGATATGTTGTTAATTGTTTACACCTCTGATTGTATATCAAGTGTAAGAACGAGTATTTTATTTGTAATCTTTTATAAGTCTCTTTCAGTTGTGATTGAGCATTTGGAAGTCTCTTGGTTGTGTCCTTGAGAATTGTGTAATCAGTTGTGATTATAGTGAAAATCCCTTGGAAGTGCAAGCGGACTGGACCACTCTTGAATTGTAGAAGGAACCAGTATAATTGTTTGTGTTTGCTCTCTCTCTCTCTCTCTCTCTCTATATATATATATATATATATATATATATATATATATATATATACACACACACACACACACACACGTGTGTGTGTGTGTGTGTTTGATTTTATCCACTACTATCAAACATAGATGAAGTTAACTTAATTTATTTGGACAAATTGGTGAGAGAAATAGGTGTGAATGGGGACTATAAGTTGTGGTTTGTTGCTCCTGAGTTTTACATGGAATGCAAAAGAATGCTTCTACTTTGAATAAAATAAACCATGACAATGTCAGGTGTAGAAGGTGTGGTGTTCTTGGCCATAACCAAAGTACATGTAGAGGTAAACAAGTTGATTATATGATAATTCCAAAAGGGGGAAATAAGTTATATTTTGTGTTATATGTCATGTTTTAATATGCAGAGAAATACATATGTGATGTGTTAATATGTTCAAAGGTCATGTGTTAATATGCATACCAATACAAATGTTGAGCAATCTCAAGGTGGGAAAGGGAAACAAGCTGCTAGCAAGAATATAAGGGGAGTTACAAGTAAGACTAGGACAAGCAAGAAGATTGGGCCAAGCAAGACTAGGACATCTGGTACAAGCAAGACTGGGCCACCACCTGTTAGCAACCTTGAGCCACCAGCTGCTAGCAACATTGTGACACAAACCAACACTATCCCACCAGTTCCTAGAAGGTTTGTGAATGTGACACCAAGTGCAAGCAAGACTATTCCTTTAGTTGCTGGCAACACTGTGACACAAACCAACTTTGCACCAATAGTTCCTACCAATACTAATACACCAGTTGCAAGCAACACTTTAGCCCAACTAAGTCAATTATTCACAAACACTGTGACCAAGACTGTCTCCAAGAAGACTGTGACAATCATTGTGATGCCAACTATTATGACAACCAACATTGTACCAGTTTCTACTAAAGTGGAAGACATATTGTGGGAGAAGAGGCATTATTTATGCCTAGGAAGAATAGGATTACATGTGTGAAAAGAAATAGTGATGAAATAGAACAAATTGGAACATGATGATTGTATTAGGCAAGTGTACCAAATCGTTTACCAAGTAATAAAGTGATCAATAGAGTATCGTATCTATAAGGATTGTCGTTTCGTCCAAACAATTCGCGTTACTTTTTTTTAAGTTGACGATATAATAAAAGAGTAAAGAGTTAGAAGCTTGCAACTTTTATCTGTTTGCAACATAGCAAATTTACCTGTTTTGGTTGCAGAAAAATAAGCAGATGTTAGAATTCTTTGAACCCCCTTGTTTATATTGTTGGATATTAAATAACAATAATGTTGTCGTTTGTTTATCTTAAGTATACTATACAAGTGATGAGGCCGTTGGGACGTGACTAACCTAATAGATTGGAATCTGCACTTGTTGATCACACGGTGATCCTTACGTGTGGGGTTTATACTTCTCGGTTAACTAGGTTTATCCCTCTAATGTTTGGTTGCACCTGCTGGTCACACGACAATCCTTACGTGTGGGGTCTTACCATCTCAAAGGTAATTGAAAACATAGAATGAATTTATGTTGGCTTTCCACTATTTCCCAAGGCAATGAAGGCCAACGTTCCTTAGGTTTACCCATTTATGCATCTTAGGACACTCATAGCACTCTCTCTCTCTCTCTCTCTCTCTCTCTCTCTCTCTCTCTCTCTCTCTCTCTCTCTTTATATATATATATATATATATATATATATATATATATATATATATATTTCTACAAACGGGAAACCCTATTAGCCTCTATCGTACCAATGTTCGAGGATAATGGTTCTATTAGGTATATTCCCCGGAGTCACTTGTTTCCTTAATCACTAACTAGTTACCTCCTAGGTTCATCAGATTTTACTCAGTATTAGTAATGTCACCTCCTAAGTACTTACTACTAGGGTCAACTCATTTTCGGTATCTTTCGCTAGTTACTAACTAATTACTACGTAGACGGATAAATATTAATATACAAGCTATAAATATCAACATATAAGCAGCAAGATAGTACTATCAATATTATGCCCTGTCACAACCTAAGTACTTAATCTAGGGTTACCATCCTTTGAAATAAATAATTCCTAATAAAACTAAATAGCGAACAGAAAATAAATAAAATAAAACGACATTACATTAAATAAATATCCAACAAAAATAAATAGAGGTTCATATTAGAACTCTAACCTAAAAAAATTAGTTACACATGATAACTAAAAACAAATTACTAAAGATAAAAACATACCTAAGAAAATCATGGAGAAGATAGAAACTCTCTTGAAGCTCCAAAGATGCCTTCCTCTTGAACCACCACGATTTTGAACGAGAGATTCTGAATGAGGAAAACTGGTATTTATAGTGAGAGTTTCTACCTGGGTTTGGGCTAAAAGTGTGGGCTTTACCCGCTAAAAAACAGGAAAAGACGCTTCCGCCCTGCACTTTTCAGATGCACGGGGTTCATGGCTAGCATGCCTAGGGCATATGAGTTTCTCATAAACCATGCTATAGGCGCATGGAAAATGCCCTAGGCGCATGGCTTGTAAAAACCATGCCCTAGGGGCATGATTCTTGTGCTAGGCACATGTCATATGTTCATGGGCCCAAATTCTCTAATTTTCATCTTCAAATAAGTTGCCTCGGAACTTGGGAACATAATTCCGCCCTCTTGTAAGTCTCATGAGGCCTCTTGAATCTTCATTCTTGGTCATCCTAAGTATTCACAAATCTTTGTATGTTCTTGATTTGCTGAGTTGCATGATTTTTTCATGAATTACTTCAAAAACCCCCTAAAATTGCTATGTTTCAAGAAAACTACAATTACAGACTCAAATATAGAAAACAGTACAAAAGTCCTAAAATCATAGGCAATCGTTCTAATACTCCTCCTTCTTGCTTCTAAAACCTACTGAAAATAACTGAAAAACATGTTAAGAATAACTTAAGATGATTTGTCATCAGAACACAACAATAAGTGATTTAGAATTAGTGTCAACAGTCGAACCATGAGGCTTATGTTACATTATTTGAATTTTATTTTGGGTAATAATGTAATTTAAGTACTCTTTGAGAAGCTTATATTTTGGGTTGCAATCTTAAGTACTATTTTAAGAGTACTCATTTGGAACCTTGTATTTTGACTTCGGTTGTAACTTAAGAACTTTTGTGGAAGTCATATTTTGGAACTTGATGTGAAGTTTATGTTTATGTTATGTTATGGCTCTATATATTACTTGCATATTCGTAATTTCCATATCTTGAAATCATCAACAAACACAATAATTTTCATTAAATTGTCAAAGGTAAAGCTTACAACATAACATCATTCAAAGGCTTACAACAAAACATCACATTACTTAACAAACCAAAGCTAAAGTTACTGCAAATTACAAACACACATAGATCAACCTTATTTCATAGCTAAAGCTATATCTAAAAGGACACAGCTGACCAACACAATCCCTAATACATCTATGACAATTACAAGAATCATTTCCCTCTTCTTCAATTCATAGTTCTTCCTCAACAGTGTTCAAATTATTTTATTCTGTCTCTTAGGCACCTCAGGATTATACCACCTAAAAAAATGTACTTTCTTCTCATAAAATATTTCCCACATCCATGGAACCTCCCGGATTTTCATCGATCCAAGCAGTGACCATTGGGGAATCAACACAACAATGACAAACCAATTTACTTTGATGCTTCAAGGATGACCCATTGGCCGATGTAAATGAATACTCAACCAGAAAGATGAACATGAGAGGTGAGCAAAGATTCAAATTCGATTTGATTAAGAAAGAGGTTAAGGGTTCGATTATGCAAATTAGATTCGAATTGATTAAAGTTTGAAGATGCATATTTTGTTGAAGAAGAAGATAGAATGAATTGATTTTGGATTTGTGATAATTTGGGGGGGGGGGGGGGGGGGGGAGGTGGTGGTTTAAGCCCTAAAATGTGACCGTTGGAGAAGGTCACGTGAGCCTTTCCTTCTATTTTTTTTCTTTTCATTTTATTATTTTCCAGCATTGCATAAACATTTAAATAAATTGGACATTAAGACACGAGACACCACACTTAAGTAATTTGGTGCCACGTATGCATTGATTTAGTCAACATTGGTCTATGGGGCAAAAGTGTAAAAGGTGGTAAAGTTAAGTAGACATGGCAATGAGCCCCGCCTCCGCCAAACCCGGCCGCCCCCGCCCTGAATTTAACGGGAAAAAACCGATTTAACTGGGTGCGGGTGTGGGTGTGGGGGAAATTTTGGTTTTTAGTACGGGGACAGGGCCGGGGCTGGGGGATGCTTATACTCACCCCGCACCCACTTTTTAAAATTTAATTTATTAAATTTTATAATCTTATTTCCATAAACACCAACCTATTTTAAGATATTATTACTCTTTAAAAACATATTTATTAGAATTATTTTGCTCTTTTGAAAAAAGTTTATTAGATTTTTAATTATTAATATAACTGTTTTTTTTTTCTATGAAAAAAATATGCATTTTTTAAATATTTTATTAAAAATAGAGTTTTCACGAGTGGGGGCGGGGGCGGGGGCGGGAGACCCGTCCCCATTGGTGGCGGGATTGGGTGTTCAATTTTTACACCCGATATAGTTTGGGGACGGGGGCGGGGATGAGGATGCTTAAACCCGCCCTGTTGCCATGTCTAAAGTTAAGGGTTAAAATTGTTATTGTTTTTTTATACGGAGCCAAAATCACAAGATTGTGAAACATAGGGAGTCAAAATTGAAATTAAGCAAAAAAAAGAGCAATAAAAAAAATTTAAAAAAAGTAACATTAATATTTTATTTTACGAGTAATACCTCAAATTTGTCCTTGAATTTTCACCAATCAGTCAAATTCGTCCCTGAATTTTGCAAAATATCTATTTAGTCCCTAAATTTTACATACGTCCATCAAAATGGTCCCTCCGTCCAAAAGCTTCGGTAGTGGTGATGATGTGTCTTCTTGCATGCCATGTTGTCTTGTACACGTGTCAACAAGGCAGCCACGTGTACAAGGACTAATTTGATGGAAATGGTAAAAATTCAAGATTTAACTTTTCAGTGTCATTTTTTCTGCGTATCCAATTATACCCCTCTATGATAAGGATCAATTTGATGCTTATTGTGATAATTTAAGGACTAATTTGATGGATAGTGTTATAATTTAAGGTCTGATGTGATTGATTTTATTTCAGGGAATGAGTACAAGGAAATATGGCATGGGAGGACCAGTGATTTCAAATGACAGGCATAAACAAACACCACTGAAGGCTCCTGCTCCACAAAATCCAACTGCTCATATAGTTATTAGAGTTCCAAATCCAAATTACGGGCCATCCACTTCTATACAACCCCAATACTTGGAGTTTATCCCAACTCCAGGATTTCCAAAGTAGTGATGCTTGTTTAAATTATGTTTTTGGACTAGTTTCATTAACACTTTTTGGACTTGTTTAATTTATGCTTTTTTGGATATGTAATGACTTAAGAACATCAAATGACTTGATGGCTATGTAATGTTATTTTTTGGCTATGTAATGACTTATGAACATCAAATGTATGACTTATGATGGTATGCAAATGTCTGTCTTGTTACAATCAAAGTGTCTGTCATTTACTTTTTACTTTGTTCGGCAAATGTATGCACCAAGGATCACAGTGATTTATGTTGTGAAAATTCAAGGACTTATTTGATGGTATTTTCACTAATTTGGGGATCGATATGATGGATAGACATACAATAGAATGACCAATTTGATTGAAATCTTTTGACAGAAGGGTTGGATTCGTTCATTAACAGCTTCTTTTCATTACAACATTACACAAACTTGGCAAATTACAATAACATTTTAAACAACTCAATCAAACAAATTACTACTATCAATATCTTAATCAACCTAAGTTCACTTCCTACACAATCAACTTTATCCATCAACCTTGCCCTTCAAACCTCTTCTCTGACACTATCCTTTGGCTTCTCCGTCAACCTTGCATTTCTTCCATGACTAGCACCATTGTTTTTAAAATAACCTAGTTCTCCAGCTCATCAACCCACACAAAAAATTTACAATTTTCACCATCATCCTATACAATCAAAAGAAAAAATCAGTACTATGTAAACAAAGCATTCACACATCACATAACCATCAGATATAGAAAGGCCTTCCTGGGTTTTTGACAGTGTTGACTTTTCTTACAACACAAATTCTAGGACACCAACATTGAAGCTCTCTCACATCATCATTGTACATAGAGCTTGAAGATGAAGACCGAATGTTGTAGCTGTTTTTGCCCATACATCCACCACCCATCATTTCTAAACACCAAATCTTCAAAAATGACCACTGATTTTTGAATTTCGAATTGAATAAAAAAAATAAGGTTTTAAGATTTTTAAATTAGGGAAGAACTTTGGCATCAATTCATGGAAGAAATTTTGCAATTTTGAACTCTAGGTGACAAATTATAACATTAGGGTTCCAAATTTATATATTTGGGGACGAAAGAGCCGTTGGGAATTTTGCAATTTTCTGAAAATCAATCAATTTGGTCATTTGCAATTTTCTTAAAATCAATCAATTTGGTCCTTGGCAATTTTCTGTAAATCAATCAATTTGGTCCCTGCTTGCGTGACATCTAACGTGGTAAGCATTGTAAGATGTTAACGGTACACGTCACCTCCGTTAACAGACCAACTTAACAGAGGGACTGATTTGATTGACATTTTATAAATTCAAAGACTAAATAAATATTTTACAAAATTTAAGGACGGATTTGACTGATTGGTGAAAATTCAAGAACAAATTTGAGGTATTACTCTTTATTTTACATTATAAAGTGACTTATACAATTTGAACCAAATTTAGGGAGAAAGAAAAGACCATAGACCCTTTTTTTCAAAAAGAAAAAGAAAAAAGACCTTAGACCGCTTTAGCATAACATTACGTGTTATGAAGGTCTCCCACTAAATAATATAAAAATGTCAGCATTTACATTTTGAATCAACTTTAAAAGCTAGCATTCGACAAGAACAACCACGCTCTAATTGACACAAAGAAGGAAATAAAAACAAAAGGAGTGTTGTGTTGTGCTTTGTGAAGAGTAAGAGGTAGCCTAAGAAGAAGAGTAAGTTATTTGAAATCTGAAGCATATTTAGAGGTATTTTTCTTCATTTTGTTCTTTTCAAGTTTTATTTTTCTTTCTATTTTAAATTTAAATGAACTTAATTCAAAGGTTAATATATGTTTATTCTCTTCAATATTAGCCGTTTCTGGCTTATTCCGTTGTAAAAAACAAATTAGATTTCAATCTTGCAATTTAAAGATTAATTAATTTTGGACCTTCATTAATTTTTTATTGTACAAAATTGACCAAATTTCACTCAAATTACAGAAAACGAAGATACATTAAATTTTGAAATTTTATGTCATAAAAGTCCAAAACTAAATTATCCTTAAATTACAAAGTTGGAATAAAAATTTTTACAGGGACAAACGTTCTGATAAACATATATTAACCTTTGATTCAATGGATATTTAGAAGCAAAAGGAGTGTTGCCTAAGAAGAGTGATGTATTTGAAATCTGAAGCATATTCAGAAGTATTTTTCTTCATTTTTCTGTTTAGTTAGAGGTATTTTCCTTCATTTTTCTGTTTTTCTAGTTTATTTAAATTTAAATGAAACTAATTCAACGGATAATGATGATTTGTTGATCTTTTTAATTATTTACTTTTGTCTATTCAGATTTCAAATATTGTCTGCTGTATAGTGCTGCTGCTTGCTCTTCTTGACTTACTACCAGCTTAAGTTTTTAAGGTATGGCTTTCTCATAATCTCATCAATATAAAGAAAGAAGAAAAAAAAAAATCTCTTTCATGTTTTTAATTTCTTCTAACAAATATTTCGTCTATTATACTATGAGTGATTTATGATAGAATTGTACTAAAATGAACAATTCTTTCGATTTCTTTTTTTTGGTGGCCGGAGTTCGAACCCTAGAATGAACAATTCTTTTGATTTTTTTTTTGTGGTGGTCGGAGTTTGAACCATGGACATTACATATATTATGCATTGTCTCTACCAACAATTCTTTCGATTTGAAAGACAACATAAATTAATTAATTTTTTTCAAATTAATATTATTTGGGTTACTTTCAAAATATTATTTTCTCCACTTTTCATTTATTATTTTTAATAACATAGTAAAAATATTATTTTCTCACCTTCATTATATACTTTTTTATACTGTGTGAATTGATCAATTATATAATTTGTTTTGGACGGAGAGAGTAATTTTTTTTTATTCCAATAAAAAAAGTAACATATTTAACAAACTAATATTTAATTAATTTGTTAAAAAAATCGTATGTAATATCTATCTTACACAGTCTTTTTAAGGAAAAAATTTCATTTCGCAAACAGAATTCACCCAAACACTGGTAATGTAAAATTAATGAACTAATTATTCAATATATAAGTGGAGATACAATTCTTATATATTGAAATCCTCTCAAAAAACAATTCTTCTTATATTGAATTGAAATCAATAAAATTGAAGTTTTCAAAACCGGACGAAATATCTAATCAACCGTAAAATGATTTTTTTTTTTTTTTAAGGAAGCGTAAAATGAAACATGCTAGAAAAAAAAGGTAAGAGGTAAACAAAGGAAAAAATCACCGATGGCAAAATTATTGTGTAAACTAGTAAAAGACTAGTTCTGAATTTTACATGCTTACATCTATGGAATCAATTTTTTTATTTATCGATATGAAAAAAATTTCAAAACTCTTGAATATTTATAACATATAAACATTAATGTTGTGTTTCTATTAAATATTGTTTTCTACGGATTTTATTTTCTTATATTTACTTAAGCACGTTTTTATTTACCGATATAAGAAATTTTTTAAAACTCGTGAACATTTGAAAAATATAAATATAAATGTAGCACTTCTAGTAAAAGTATATATTTTTTATTTTATATGCAAAACAACACTGTTAAATATTTACACTGTGTTCGATGCAGATTTTTACGTATTTATATCTACGAAAGCAAATTTTTACGTATTAATATGAAAAAGTTGATATGGTAAAATTTTAAAAACTCGTAATTATTTTAAAAATATCTACATTAAAATAGTGTTTTTTTGTTTGTTTATATCAAATATATTATAATTTTATATGCAAAACATCATTAAATATTTGTACCACACTGGTTGCATATTTTATGTGTGTATCTGCGGAAGAGAATTTTTATGTGGTCGATAATTTAAAACTCATGACTATTTTCAACATAACCACATTAATGTAATATATCTATTTTCTTTTAACATGCAAAACACGGTTAAATATTTGCATCGTACACGTTTTGGATTTTATACGTTTATATCTGCGAAAGCAAACTTTTTTGTACCGACATGAGTAGACATACACTTTGTTTGGATTTAGTCGGTTAGGTTTATGTCCCCCAATTTTATTTTATTTTTTTTATATTTCATTTTCCTTTTTTTTAATAATATATACGAGCTTTTTTGTTTTGGCACTTTGGTTGGTTAGTATATGGCACTTCGAGCACGCCTTCTCTCTCTTACTTTCTGAATCTTCTCCCTTCTCTCTAAACAAACAAACCTGCAACGTGCACCACCCTTTTCATTCCAAACCCTTTCGATGTAGCCACCGTGGTGGTGGTTCTACGAGCGACAGTGGTCCTCCGCACCACCCTTTGCCTATTTGGGGGTGTCTGAACACCAGTACTGTTGACGGCTCCACCTTGTGGCGAGGCCAGTGGTCTGGTCTGCCGGTTCTTTAACACGGTGGTGTGGGCTCGGCCACCACCCGCGTCGGTTTTCGCGTTGGAGCAATCAGAGATGCTCCAAGCCTTTGGTTTTCAAAACCCGTAAGGGTAGTTTTGCTCCAGATCCGGTGGTGTAGGTGGGTTTTTGTGAATGGCGTTGGTGTTTGTTCTCAGATTGCCTTGTTGTGTCTCAGTCGCCGTGATGCTCGGTGGATTGCTTTTCGCGACTTTGGTTCCTAGTTCGGCTCCAGATTTGTTGAGATCTGTAGGTCTCAAAAGTTTTGGATTGTGACTGCTGTACCGGAGGGTTCCTTTGTTATGTTTCATGATACAACTAGAATTATTGTTCTTTGTAGAATAGGTTCTGCTTCAAAACCTTATTGTCGTCGTGCTGGATTTTTCGATCTGGTTCGCTGTGCACAAGTTCGTTGGGCTCGAAAGGGCTGGTTATGCTGCTGTATTTCGTTTCAGGGGACGTTGGTTCATGAATCTATCATTGTTGGTCGTTGATTCTTACACCATTAAAAAATGTGTCCCGGTCATCCTTTGATTGACTGACATGGGACTGTATGGACTCGATCGAGTCGTTAATACTTGCTATCATGGTTGCACGGAGTTGATGATACGTGAATCAATTTCGTGTTGACGATCGATTCATTCACCAAACTTTAGACCCGCTTGGTAATAATACTTTGTTTGAATTGTTTAGGGTTGGATCCATTTTATGGAATTTTTTTATTGCCCTTTATGGTTGTTGACTGAGTCAGGTTTTAAGTTCCCCCAGTTTTTATATGTAATTTTTCTCTTTTTTTAATAATATATATGAGCAATTGACAACAAATTAGAGTAAAGTGTCAACTTAGTTGGACATTATTCTTTTTGATGTCATTTTCCTGTTGGCTTATATATATATATATATATATATATATATATATATATATATATATATATATATATATATATATATATATATACCTAACAAGGACTGGAATCTGCAAGACATCCCAACTTCGTTGGACTGTCTTCTAAATTTTTTTATGTCATTGTGCTCTTGCCTTATAAAAAAAAAAGTACCGACATGAGAAAACAAACTGATATGATATATAAAAAATTTAAAAACTCGTTACTATCTTCAAAATGTCAACATTAATGTAGCGTTTCTATTAATATTTTTTAATTTATATGTAAAACACCGTTAAATATTTACATCGCTCTCGTTGTAGATTTTATGTGCTTAAATTGAGAAAATAGATATTATGAAATTTTAAAAACTCATGATTATTATCAAAATATAACATTAATGTAGTTTTTTGAGGAGATGTATTGTTTCTATTAAATATATTATTTATTTTATATGCAACTTAGCGAGAATAAGAGATTTAAATAGAGGACAATATCTATGGTATAAGAGGAGAAAAAATGTTTTTTTTCTATATTTATGGCATAAAATATGAGAATAAATTGTTTTCCTATATTTATGCCATAATAAATTGTTTTTTCTTATCATTTCATAACAAATTCACAATGAAGCCCATCAAATTAGTGACATTAATAGTTTTATCAAGGACATTTTAAGCATTTTGGTGGACATCAATTTTAATATATTGATGGCATAAAATATGAGAATAAATTGTTTTCCTATATTTATGCCATAATAAATTGTTTTTTCTTATCATTTCATAACAAATTCACAATGAAGCCCATCAAATTAGTGACATTAATAGTTTTATCAAGGACATTTTAAGCATTTTGGTGGACATCAATTTTAATATATTGATATATTGATATTATTATAATAGTAGTAAAAGTAGTAGATTATAGTACTAGATTTCAGTGAAGAAGTTATCATAGCATGTTGTATCATTCATTGACTTGTTATTATCTATTGAACCTATTTCTTGAGATATCTAGTCATTTAGGTTGGGTCACCATCACTCGTGATCTACATGCATTAGTATCATCCCATTGGATATGTTCAGTACTTTCTTTCAGTTAATTCTTTCGTCAAATGATCGACTAAGTTTTCTTTGTATCAATACGTACATGATCTAATTTAATCGTTCCTTTAGAGAGCAGCTACCTATCTAACTATTTTTTGTTTGTACCTTACTAGTTGTCTCTTAAAATTGTAGTAACTATTCTCAATATTTGTATTAGTTGCAATACTATCACAAAGACTTAACACAGTTGGCAACCGTTTTTCCCATAATGGGATCTCAACTAGAAGTTATCTTATCAACTTGGTTCTTCACCTTTTTCTATCTAGTGCTATCATTTCATATTCCATAGTGGACTGAGTCAATATTGTTTGTTTCTTTGTTTTCAAGAAAAAGCACCTCTAGCAATGCCAAATATATAGCTATTGGTCACTTTGGAACCATCTTATAAAATGTTCCAATTTGTATCATTGTACCCTTCAAGTACACTGGGATACCTTTGATAATGTAATTATAGAGTCATGGTCTTTTTAAAGCATATCTTGACTCTTCCAATAGTATTTCAATGCTTCTCATTTGGTCTACCAGTAAACTTGTACAAGATTCCCACAACGTAATAAATGTTGGGACTAATACACTTAGAGGCAAATCTAAAGCTGTCAATGATGCTCACAAGGTGTGCTTCCATGTTTATCGTTAAAATAATTATATTTTCTTAAGATCTTCTCAAAATAGTGAGTCTAGTCCAAGGAAATACATTTTTTCTATCTAGTATTCTTGATATCAAGAATTACATCAGCTTCTCCTAGGTGTTTCATATCAATGTTGCTGTTCAACAACGATTTCACGACATTTACAACATGAATCTTTGAAACAAATACATTTGTCACTTTGATTCATTTTATACTTTTTCGATATCATTAAGTTGTCAATTCTTTCATGACATTGCTTAGGAGCTAGTTTTAGACCATAGAGAGATTTATCTAACTTACAAAGCTTGTTTTCTTGTCCATGAATCACAAAACGTTCATGTTGTTACATATAGAATTTTTGTTCTAATTCACCATTAAAACAATTTTTCACATCCATTTAGTGTACTATCAAGTTATGAACAATGAGTAAAGGAATTGGTATTGTTATGGATATGATTCTAGTGACTGGTGAATGAGTGTCGAAGAAATATATTTTTCCCTTTTTCTGTAAACCTTCAACTACAAGGCGGGCCTTGTATTCATCAACCGAATCATCATACTTTAGTTCCTTTTTTTAAAATCTATTTAAAACTGACGAGTTTGCAACCATGTGGATATTTTAGTAAGTGTCATGTTGAGTTACACTCTACAGAGTCTTCTCGTTGTAAATCAACATCGAAAGAAGACAAAACTTCTTTAAAGCTTGATGGATCTTCTTCCAATGTATAAACCATACATACTCTTTAGCAACTCCTGCTAGCACCCATAATAGTGCCCCTACTATTTCTTAACTAAAATGGGAATTTATTTTCTTAGAAATTGGTATCATTTGATTCTATGTTCACTTTAGTATTTAGGTCATAAAATCTATATTTTATGATATTTATAGCATACCCAATAAATACACATTCGTACGCTCTATTAGTGATTTTAACTCTACTATTTTTGAACTTGAAGAATGTCATCCACGTGACTTATGAGCTCATCCCATTTAATTTCTTTCTCCTCAAAGTTGCAAGTTATTGTCCTTTAATCTAATGAGTTCTTCACCCCTTTCATATATATATATATATATATATATATATATATATATATATATATATATATATTAGTGTTGAACTCCTCAATTTCAAGGAAAGGAGTGGGTGTTGTTTTGGATAAGGTTAAGTTGAAAGTTGAGTAGGTTATGGGAATTGAGCTATCAAAATTGAAGGAATCTTAGTCAAAGAATTACCTAGCTCGATGTTCTTATGTGGGTTTAGATTCAGTTTCAAATAATTTCTTGTCATAAACATGTTATAGGGAGACGTGAGAGTCGAGAGGAAGGTTCAAGTTGATTGACATCTTATGCAAGTTCAGATTTTAGGTGCATGGGCTAAACATTAGAGTTGGATGATAGATCAGTAGCTAAAGTATGCACATCAAAGGTGGTATCAACATGGCGTTATCCAAAGTATGTCCATAATGAACAAATGCCATACTCTCATGCGTAGGTTCAGTATAGTCATCAGGTGGTTCAGTTATGATGACATGCGAGAGTTTTAGTTTGCTTTTGTATTCAAAAATGAATTTGGCTCAAATATAGGCTCGAGCAAGACTTACATGATCTATAGGTGAGTCAGATTGAGTCTAAAAGGATGAGTCTAAATCTAAACTAGGTTCAGAGAGAGCAAGAGGTTGATTACCTTTAGATCCTGCCCCTTTCAGAACTTTAGCTCTTGTAGGTGAGGATGAGTGTGATTTCTGTGGAGTGGCTTGGGAAGATGATAAGGTCGGGGTAAGTTATTTTTTAGTAGGTGTGGTCTGAGTAGTTTCAGTTTTGGGAGGTGAACTTGGTGATATGTGATGTGAGGGTTAAGAAGTTGATGGTTGTTTACTCTAAATAGAGTGTTCAAATGGCATAAGTCAAGTTTTCTTAGGATAGATGGGTTTTTTTTCTTCAGAAGAGGTACGGGCTGGCGAGGAGCACAGATTCATATATCATGAGGGTCCAAAATTACCTTTTTCAGCTATAACTTTTGAAGCAATATCCTCATCAACAATAATATCAACAACATTAGCAAAAGTAGTTTATGTTGGAGTTTCCTCTGAGTCTTTCCTAGTTCTTATTGTTAGAGGAACCTCATCCTTTGCCTCAGTCTCTTTAACCATTGTAGCAAGCACATGTTGAATTTGCTCAGTTTCTTCTTCTTCATCTGCTTGAATAACCAGCTTCCTTATTCTTCTCTTCTTAGCAGGATGGGGTTCCTCAATAGTTGATGAAGACTTAAAATGTGTACTTATAGCCTTGGGGTCTTTCCTTGCTGAAATGCTTCTCTTATGCTCTGCTTAAGCTTCACATGAGCTTCCTCCCTTCCTAGATCAAACGACTTCAAGAGGTTTTTCTAGGGTATCCTTAAGAGACACAACTTTTGCTTCCAGCATATGCAACTTAATCCACTGTTGAATCACTCCATATGGTCCTCCATAGTGATTGAAGGATAATCATCCATCAGGACATGAGGGTTGATCATAGCCTCGTTAGCTAGAAGCTTCAACTTCTAGACATTGAAACCTGATAAAGGTTGGCCATAAGGTATCTCCAACTCATCATTAGCACCAAATTTGATTATCCTTGTAGTAGTCTTTCATGGATTAAAATTGATGACATAAGTCTCCCATATGTGATATACTTCATCTTTCTTAGTCTTGAGTCCATAATACATTCCTTAAGATAATCAAACACCAAAAAAAGAAGGTATATCTTCCATTTTCTTGCTAAAAAATATGATGATTTTCTTGTGATCCCAGTTGATGTTATCCAAACTTGAATCTATAGGCATCAAGAAACTCAAGATGATTATGAACCAGACCTTGAACTTAGGAAGAAGGTTGGTTGTTTTCCCGTGTTCTCCTTCTTACTAAATAGAAGACTTAAGATGTTCGTGATGTAGCCATTTTCCTCTATTAACTTACGAATATCCATCCTATGATTTGGACAGTTAATTGCCTTAGTTATATTTTACTGAGTAATTTTCACTTTCACACCCATTATAACATATCATATCTCAGTCTCTTTTTTCCTTCTTCCTCATGAATGTAATATTTCATCCAGAAACTAGTGACCAAATTTGTGTAATGTAGTGACCCCATCAATGTTGTTTTATTTCTGGCTTCAAGTTAAACCCATTATGAGCCAGATTATCAAAATCCATGACCATCTCTTTGAGCACTGTCATATCGTTTTCATTGCCTTTTAGAATTTTATGAACTAGTTGAAAAGTTTTTTGTGATGTTAGATTCATGGATAGATAATTAGCTTTGTTGATTGAAGACGATGATGAAGATACCATTTCTAAAATATCTGCGGATTTAGGGTTCTAAAGGTAGATAGAAATTGGGGGGTTTTTTGAGAAGGCTCTAAGGATTCAAGTGTGGGAGTATGAGAGTGTAAAGTGTGTGAAGTGAGATCCATGGGAGTTTTAAACTTTTGAGATTAGAAGCACTCTATTGGACTAGACTAAAGGGTTTTGCAATAATGACATTATGGGGAGCAAGAAAATATCATTTAAAACTCACTTTGTTTATGTAACTGTTACCCAACCATTACTATCCACGTTAGATAACTTTTTAGGTTTATGAGAGATAAAAGGGAGAGGTGTCATTGAAACATTTTGTGACCTTTCCACTCACCATTGATGTAGTATTTTTCTATCAATCAAAAGTAAGTATTTATGTATCGTCTCCTTAGGGACTAGTGCGATATCATAAACCGTTCAACATCGATTATCATTTTAAGTTTAAAGATTAATTGGTTGTTTGTTTAAACTATGTGAACTAAATTGCGATAATAAAGCGCAGATTAATAAGGCGTAAAACTTGTTCGGATTAGAGTTCTTTGACCAAGCATCGCATATAACTCAATGATCACATATACGGATTCTAGTTTTTAATCAATATTATAACGTATCTCTCGACAACATCATTCATGTCTAAATGATACTGTGAGATCAATCGCATTGTTTAATCGTTGATTTCTCTAACTATTAAACGATCCAATATTCGATCGTATCGTTTAATCAACGATTTCTCAATCTATTAAACAATCCGAAAGCCATGGTCTGTTCTGATTGAACTTGCCTCGCGAGTAAATACTCGTCTTGGCGAGTTGATGTTTCTTCACTAGTGAGTTTCTACCACGTCAGCTCTGAGGAGTTTTGGCCGCCTTAGCTCGCCTCGCGAGTATATTGTTCGCCATGGAAAACTCTGGTCCTTTGCTCTCTGTTTCATCTCGCCTTGGGCTCGCCTTTCACTCGCCATTGCGAGATTTCTCACCTTCCACTCGTCGTTGCTAGTTGGGGGCGAGTGGTCTCTGGAACTCTCTGCCTCTGCTTGCCTTGGGCTCGCCATGTCGAGTTGGACTTTGTACATTTTCTTTGTTTTTCTTCTTTGCTTGGTGTCTTGACATTCAATTCCTGCATAAATGGATAGAGTAAGATATATAAAGCGTAATAGGAGAATTATTCACTTTTCTCTCGGATTTTCCCTAAATAACATGTAGAGCAAGTAACAAAAGTGCTTTAAATATAACATTGAATTACTACTTTCTAGCACTTATCAACCATCCATCAGAATGAATAAAAATCACATTCTGCCAGAGTCAGCAATTCTTGTATCATAGGAACAAACTTATTAGAGGATCACCTGATCAGAGAGCCAACCCCATCATTTGGTGATTCTCATTAGAGGTTCTGATCTTTTGATTAAAATTTTGATTATAATGTTCTACTCATAGACTAGCATCAATCCTAAATATAATGCATGCTCAAATTTATTTGTAATAAAATTAAATGAATCTTATATTAAAGGTTTTGTAAATATATCATCTCATTGATTATTAGTGATAGACGAAATTGGCAAGTGCACCAAATCATAACAAGTAATAAAGTAGTAAGTTTATCGTTCTCTATCTCATGACTTTTTTGAGAATTTATTAGAGTTTCCAGACCCAAAGTATTCAAGTCTTTTTCTTCTTGAATAATAGTTACCTTGGGTCTCCGTCAGATAAAACAACTTCTTAGAAATTTCTTGACATGATTTGATGTAGTGTAACTTTTACTCAGCACTTGCAGACCAGCAACCAGAGTTTGAAACGTTGAAAACATAGTTTTGATATCTGCATCATCCTTCATTTTGAATAGTTCATATTGTTGTATAAGAATATTAGCTTTAACTTCCTTCACTTGTTGATTTCCGGCATAAATTTAACGTAATGCTTCTAGCTATATGATAAAGTCTTTTCCACTCATCAGTACAGCTGCTCCATCACTATTGACAGGAATGTTAATACCATATCCAATTATGTCCAATAGTTCTTCATCAATACATACGGCCTAATGGTACAATTTGTTTTTCCACTATGAAAATTGCTCAACATCCCCATCAAAAGTGGGAGGTCTATAATCAGATTCAGAATTGGAATTTGAATTTGAAGCATTGTTGTTAATGTAATCTACAAGAGGTGGAATGATTTCCATGGTTTTTGTCAAGATCGTTGACTATTACAATATTAAGTGATAAACGAACAGACCGGGCGCTCTTGTACCAATTGAAGGTGAGAAAAACACAAGAAGATAGGGGTTGAATTGTGTTGGCTTTTTCTGAAAATCTTTTTCCAAGTTAAAAATTAATTAGATTATGCAAGAGATAATTAGAGAGAGAGAGAGAGATAAGAGATGGAAACAAATATTTATCCTAGTTCACTTCATAACCCGAGATTACATCTAGTCCCCTCAAACATTAGAGATTTTTCCACTATAATCACACAAGATTACAATTTAATTAGATACACAAGTAAAATTTCCTGCCTCTCCTTAAGAAATTCTACAATCAGAGTTTTTAAATGAATTGATTGGTTTTCACACTTTCAGAACTCAAAGAGTGGTAAACTAAGTTAAGCGTTGTTGATTTCTATACACTTAAGTGATATATGAGTTTTGGCACAGTTTAAATTGTGTGGTTTTGTATATTCTTCAAATGCTCAAAATCCTATTTATAGGAGAATGAATATAGTTGTTGCTAAAGAAATTGCCAGCACATCAAGCTTCCTTGAGAAGTTCTTCAGATTTGAAAACTTTTCCTCTAGTGGACAATTTTGTTGATCAGACAATTAAAATTCCTTTGGTTCTTTTAGAATGATCTATTGCATTCTCGTTGTCTTGTAAGACCTTTGTCAGTTTCTACAATGTGTCTCCTTTTAATTTCACAAGGACAAGAACGTATAGTTGTCTCTTTGAAAGTGATGTTCCTTCAAAAGAAGACAAACTAGTCAAAGGATCTTCGGAGCGTTGAGCGCTAACTTCATTCCCTGAGGTTTGGTTTCATATTAGAACTTGCCTTCTAAGTCTCGATGCAATGATCGGAACTTTAGCTTTTATTGACCATCAGAGTCTTATTTTAGGCATCAAAGTTTCTATTCTATGTTCAGAACTTGTTCTTTCAGGGCCTAAATTAATCACTTCATAGTCAGAATTTTATTATATGCCCAATTGTTCTTTCATATAATGTTAGAGTTTTACTTTTCCCACCTTATGGCTTTCCTCGCGCACCCTATTTTTTTTTCCAAAAATACCCCTGGTCCGGAAAATAAAATCCGAACTACTTCCGGAAACTAAATTTCAGACAAATTCGTGGATTTTGGCACTTCAACCACCGAAATGGATGTTGGTGCCATTTTTGAAATGATGGTTTCGGAGTACATAATCCGAAAATATGTTGAACTACCGGATTATGTAATCCGAAATGTGTAAATCATCCCATTGAAAGTCAACAAATGGGGTGGGAAATGATGTTTCCGGATTACGTTATGCAGTCCGGATTGTGTAATCCAAACTGCACCAGAACACAGGCAGAAGTCATCTGGTTTTGGTTCAGCCTCTGTTTTGGCACATGTAGTCCAACATTTTGGCCTTTGACCTGTTGTTCAAACAGAGAATTCAACTTATAATTAATGACGCAATATTAATTTCAAACATTCTAACATTAATAAAACATAAAAGTAAAAATTATCCAAGTGTTACATAATTCAAAAGCATCCAAAATGTTCAAACATAAACATAAAATACAATACAATCAGCTCCTAATAACTACACCCGGACCACCGCCACCACCTCTTCCACCACCCCTGCCACCCTCAATAGCACCCTGACGACGGTAAACTTTCCCATCATGCACCTCTTTCAATACCTCCTCCAAATGTTGTCATGCCTCAGACCCTCTCGGCACCAGATCACTAGACATCACAGCATATACATGGTCTCTGATGCGGCTCAACCTTGCGCTAAGCTGTACGTACCCAACATCTCCATCCTCCTGAGCAGCTCGCGCATCAATGACCTCACGCTCCGGTGGGATCGACACCGGAACCGGGATATCAAGAAGAATCATGCGTGGCTGAGAATGGAGATAAAACCACTCGATGTATCCATCTGCTGCCTCCACGCCATGAACTGCACGCTCCCCCAACTGCTCATCTATCAACGTATGATCAAGAGCATGCTGAAAGCGGAGTGATATCTCCCCCAAATTAGTCTCAGGAGATGCAATCTGAACGGGATGTCTCAGTATGGTCTGAACCCTCCCAAACTGACGAAGAACCCGCTCTGGCATATATCTCACTTGGCGGTTTCCATATCTGAGCTGTCGAGTGAAAAGTCTGACCCGCTCAAACGGACGTACCTAACGGTGCGGTCCATATGGGGCCATGACAACACTAGTAAGATAGTTGTCTGTTGTGCCCAAACCATGCAGTGGTATAAAAAGCATCGCACGGGGATGCTGCTCCTCCTGATATCTTGACCAGACATCCTTGCTTATATACCTTGGAAGTGCTGAAACACCCATGTCTGCAGCAATGACAACCACATATAATTTATACAAACAATATACACTTATATTTAATAAAACAAAACATGATTTTTAATGTATACCTGCAACAAAGTCAGGTATCCCGACACCTGACCACAGTTCCAACATGCAGCCTTGTTAAGCTCCCTATATAAGTAAGCTAGTGCCGCAACTCCCCATGAATAACCAGCTACAATATCAAGATCTCTAAAGTACTTGAGGTAGACAACATCCACAGCAGTGGCGCTCTTGTCAGTGAAGAGCGTGATCCCCACCAAGTATAGCAAATATATGTGGACAGCCTGGTCCCGCAACCTCCATACCTCCGGAGTCACACCATACTGAGTTTCCAAATCCAACTGCTCCAACATACGCTCCTTGAAAATCTCCCTCAAGTAGCTGAATCAACAATGTGCACCTATGGTCTGAGTCACCTCATGTAAAGCGTCGGCCGGATTTGACCCCAAATGCTACACCATCCATTCCACCGCCTCGTCCCGTGTGATGCTACTATGGGACAGAAGCATGCCATCAATGGGAATATGCAGCAAACAGGACACATCATCAAGTGTCAATGTCATCTCCCCGAACGGAAGGTGGAAACTCGAAGTCTCCTCGTGCCACCTCTCCAGAAAAGCACATATCAGCCCGTGGTCAAGCTGGCTGTAGCTGGTATCCTGAAGCCAACTAAGACATGTACCCTGCAATCTGGCATCCCACCACCGTGCATTCATGATAGGTCTGGTATCGTCATCATGCATCGCGTCTATCTTCTTTCTATTGTTGATGCATTTCATATTGACACGCCACTGCAAATAATAAAAAACAATACATAAACATCAGTTTACACTCATAGGTTTCATGAATATAAAACATCATTTTCACAAAGATTAACAACATATTAAATTAAGTTTAACATTAATAAATACCACACCATCAGCCGCCTTCCTGGCCACGTGCACGTGGTACCTCCACAGCAAGCTAGTGTTGTGTGGGCCACCGGGGTAGTCATTAAGTGGTTCAGGGTCCACCTCACGCTTCTTCTTCGGCAGCCTTCAATGCGGCTTCGCATCTTCCATATCCTCCTCCATTGCCTCATGCTCCTTTAGGAACTCCTCCTCTTCCAATTGCTGCTGCTGCACATCCATTGCCTCTTGAGGCTGACGCCTCGAAGCAACAACACCTTCCTCCTCCATCCATTGGGTACGCTCCCTCCTATCGGAAGCATGCCCTGCCTCCCTAACGCGCCGAGTAGAGGACGAAGTTCCTGTAACATGCATATTAGGGTAATCTAACATCACAATCAAACAGCACAAAACAGAAGCAAAAAAACACATTCTGGGTGTTTCCGGATTTCATTTTCCGGACTGCAACAACGTCGTTCGAAAAACGTAATCCGGACTGCTCGATACCAGAATTCTAAAAAAAAAAAAATCAAACAAATTCACCATGCATGCATACAGAAATCGAACTAACCTTCCACGAAGTTTGACAATTGTTGAAATGCGGTCCTTTTAAGCAAGAAAACTCGAGTTTTGGTGTTGATTTGTGTTGTTTGGATTTTGGGATAAGGTAGAGAGAGAGAGAGAGAGAGAGAGAGAGAGAGAGAGAGAGAGAGAGAGAGAGAATTGAGAAAGTGAAACTGTAAAACTGTACAAATGGGGGGTGAAGTTCCTTTTATACTTCGCAATTGTCCGGATTATATAATCCAGAATGCATATAGGTTTCCGGATTTTATAATCTGAGGGCATTTTGGTAATTTACATAGGGCGCGCGAGAAGGCCATAGAGTGGGAAAAGTAAATCTCATAATGTTATCATCAAATATTTAGATACATTCTTCTAAAACCCACTTTGGTTCAACAAGAATCGTAACGCGTCATCCAATAAAGGGTAGTATTGGAAGAAAAAAATGCGAAAATTTTCCATGCTGAAGATTGTTAGAGACACCACAAAAATCGTGAAATTTTTTCCTTGTGTAGTGACTCGTACAAAAAACATAAATTAAAAGACAAAAAAGATTAAGGCTTTAAACTTGGTTGCTATTTCATACCCATGGGACAAAAACAATAGATAAAGGAAGAGAGATAACAAGAACACAGTGTGAGTTTAAGAGAGAATTATCTCAAAAGTTATCATGGTTGTATAAATCTTATTTCTTATATTTAAGGGTAAGAAAAACTGAAATAATATTAAAAAAAATTACAACCAACTAATATGGTTCAACTCCGACTCAAAGGTACCATATTTTAGTGTACAACACACCTTGGATTGGATTACCTCCTATGGAGGTGACCTAAGAGAAACAAATAAAATTACAATTTATAACTATAATTGTTTAACAAATAATAGATATATACAGACCCCAATATTTCAACCAATTCATATTCTCTCATCTTATTCCTCATTAACCACCTATAATATAGTGATAAAATCATTCTCATAAATTAGAATCTAAATATTTATTTCAACTGACATAATTCTTACATGAAAAAGAAGAAGAGAAAATTCCAACTCATTAGCAAATTTCACCTAATTGTATTCTTTGTTTTGTTTCAACTTACAGCTAGCAAAGGGTTGAGCATGGAACTTTTTACTTCAGTTGTTGGTAAAATTGCTGATTTTACGATTCCACCTATTGGTCGTCAAATTGGTTACATATTCTACTACAAGGACAACGTTAAAAAATTGAAAATTGATGTCCAAAAGTTGGAGGATAGGAAAGATAGTGTGCAACACACTGTTGACGAGGCAAGAAGCAATGGAGAAGAGATTGAAAATATTGTCCAAAATTGGCTGAACAAAGTAGACAACACTGTTGTTAATGCAAAGAAACTCATTAACAATGAAGACCATAAAAAAGCCCAATGTTCTATGAGACACTTTCCCAATCTGTACAAAAGACACCAGTTGAGCAGGAAGAGCAAAAAGAAGACACAAGAGATTTCTGAAGTCCTAGCAGAAGAAAAATTTGACCGATTTTCTTACCGTATTGCTTCTCAAGTCACAGTAACACCGTTCGGTAGAGGTTATGAAGCCCTAGATTCTAGAACATCAATGTTGAAGGAGATTATGACGGAATTGAAGAATCCTAACATCTTCATTATTGGTGTTTATGGCATGGGCGGAGTTGGCAAGACAACGTTAATGAAAGAGCTAGCTTGGGAAGCAGAGAATGATGGGTCATTTCATGCTGTTGTTATGGCTACTATAAGTGGTTCTCCAGATGTGAAAAACATTCAAAGCCAAATTGGTGATTCCTTGGATATGAAATTTACCAAGGAGACCATAGACGGAAGAGCAAGAGAATTACGTGATAGGATAAGTAAGAAGAAAAATATTCTTATTATTCTAGATGACATTTGGGGGAGACTTGATTTAACAGAACTGGGGGTTCCTTTTGGTAATGATCACAAAGGATGCAAATTGGTGCTGACATCCAGAGATCTTAATGTGTTGAACTGTGAGATGGGCACTCAAAAAGAATTTAGACTTGAAGTTTTACTTGAGGAGGACAGTTGGAAATTGTTTGAGAAAATGGCAGGTGATGTTGTTCAAGAATTCAATATAAAACCAATTGCAGTAAAAGTTGCCAAATGTTGTGCCGGTTTGCCCCTTTTGATAGTTACAGTGGCAAAGGCTTTGAGGAAAAAACATATTTCTGATTGGAAGGATGCCTTAAATGAATTAGAGAGGTTTGATCATCAAGGGTTGCATGAAAAAGTTCTTACCACTTTGGAATTGAGTTACAATTGTTTAGAGGGCGAGGAACAGAAGTTGCTATTCTTATTAATTGGTTCCTTTGGACTAGATTACCTCTACACTGGAACATTGTTTTTATGTTATTGGGGGTTGGATTTATTTAGACACTCTCACACATTGGAAGCTGCAAGAATCAAATTCGACAAATTAATAAATGACCTCAAGGCCGCTTCGTTGTTACTTGAGTCTGAAAGGGAAAAGGTTAGAATTCATGATTATGTAAGAGATGTGGCCAAATCAATTGCATCTAGGACTAAACCAACTTATGGGGTGAAAAGGTACACTAAAGTAAAGCAATGGCCAGAGATGGATGAGCTTCGAAAATGCCATCATATCATCGTGCCTTGGTCTTATATTTACAAGCTTCCTGAGAAGTTGGAGTGCCCAAAGTTGAAACTACTACTGCTGCAGAGTATACTTGATTGTTTGAAACTCCCCGATGACTTCTTCTCCGAGATGGTAGAGCTAAAGGTCCTTAGTTTATATGGAATGATGTTTACCCCTTCTCCACCGCCATCTCTTTGTCTCTTGACAAAACTCCAAACATTGGTTCTTACTGGATGTGTGTTAGAAGACATATCAATAGTTGCAGAGATGAAAAGTTTAGAGATTCTTAGGCTTGAAAGATCTGATATTAAAGAGCTCCCAACAGAAATAGGACAACTAACTAATCTTCGAATGCTGAATTTAACCAACTGTTCTACACTGAGATTCATTCCTGCAAATCTTATTTCAAGCTTAACGTCCTTAGAAGAGTTGTACATGGGGAATTGCTTTATCCAATGGAATGTCAAGGGAAGGAAAGGTCAAAGCAACAATGCAAGTCTAGATGAGCTGAGGTATTTGTCTCGCCTAACTGCTTTGGACATAACGATTCAAGATGCTTCAGTTTGGCCAAGGGACTTGAAGGTCTTTGAAAAGTTAGAGAGATACAACATATTTGTTGGTGATATATGGAAATGGGCATTGGTATGGTCCGGAGGTGCTTCTGAATCTTCAAGAATACTTAAGCTCGCAGACAATATGAGTTCAAGCATTCTTTTGGATCATGGGTTAAACTTCTTGTTGAATTCAGCCGAGGACATGTGTCTTGCCAAAATACATTGTGTTAAAAATGTCCTTTATGAGCTGAATAGGGAAGGTTTTCCACAATTAAAACATTTGAGCATGCAAGACAGTACTGAACTTCAGTACATCATTAATTCAACCGGGTGGGTTCATCCCTATCCTGCTTTACCAAACTTAGAGACTTTGGCTCTTCAAAATCTGTTTAATCTGGAAGAAATATGCCATGGGCCAGTTCCAATTCAGTCTTTTACCAAACTAAAATCTTTTGAAGTCAAAAGATGTGACAAGTTGAAGAATCTGTTATGGTATTCCCTTGTTAGACACCTTCCTCAACTTCGTAAAATAAAAATTGCTGATTGCCAAATGATTACAAAAATCATAGCTGTGCAAACATTTGAGGCGGATGAAGAAATCGACAAGATTATGTTCCCCGAGTTGCGTTCTCTGGAACTTGAATGTTTGCCTAGTCTCATTAGTTTATGCATGCCATTGACGCAGCACATACCTGTGGCCCTAATTGATCAAAAGGTAAAAACATGTTTAATGCTTGTACTTCTTAATTTGTCTTCTTAAGCCACATAGAGTGCTTTAAGCTGGTATTTTTATTTTTTTTAGATGTTTACATACTTTAACATAATCTTGTTGCATAAATTTGAATGTGTTCACAAATTTCATTTCCTATTTTAATTCCGGACTTAGGCTTCAAAAACTCATATGTGCTATGCTTGGATTGACAAAAGGTAATGACATGAACCGACACTAGCTTCCATTTTTTGAACAAATAAAATAGAGTTTATAGGGACTATCATATGATTCTTCCAAAACAAATTACAAATCTCACTGTTCTATCTATTTTAAACAATGAATTTGAAACTTTGCTTATGTTCAATCAAAAGTATGGTGTTTTTGTTTCATCAAATCTCATACCTTTAAATTTCATTATGTGCCTCAACATAAATTAATAAGAAAAATAAGATCTTCATGAGAATCTTTTTGTTAATAGGTTGTGATGCCACAACTTGAACTATTGAAGTTGTCTAAGATCAATTGTGGGAAACTGTGGGATGACAAACTTCTGAGTCATTCTTGCATTCAAAACCTGAAGAGTTTGACAATAGACAGATGTGGTAGCATAGCGTATGCATTCTCATCCTCAGTTGCTAGAGAACTTGTAAACCTGAAATATCTAAAGATTATTAATTGCCAAATGTTGGAGGAGATATTTGTTTCAAATGGAGAGTTACGAAGTCTTCCTTTATCTCAGCACCAATTATGTACTGACGAGGTGAGCGCTGTCTCCAATTCTGTAACTATTAACTATTGTTTTATTTGCATTTAGTTCCGCTTCTTGTGCAATTAATTGTTACATATCTAAGCATATTACTTATTGTAGGTTATATTTCCAAACTTGGAGACATTTGAAATCTCCCACATGGAACACTTGAAGTCAGTATGGCACAGTCGACTAGCCCCAAATTCCTTCTGCAAACTGAAGCAGTTGAAAATTGAATCCTGCAATACATTATCGAATGTATTTCCATCTTATGCTCTTGACAAATTACAGAAGCTGGAGACAGTGACTGTAACTGATTGTCTTGCACTGGAAGTTGTATTTGAAACACAAGGTCTAAAAGCAGATGGTGGTAGACAGATAAGGCTGGATATGCAATTGAAAACTCTCATTTTGAACAATTTACCGATGTTGGAGCACATATGGAATGGGAATCCTAATGAATGCTTCAAGTTTCAAAACATCTGCTTATTGAAAGTTACTGAATGCAAAACCCTTAATCATGTTCTTCCCCTCTCTATGGCTAAAGAGCTTCAACATCTCCAAGAAATTTATATTGAAGAATGTGGCATAAAGATTATTGCAGCACAGGATGAATTGGTTGACTCAGATCCAATACTTATTTTCCCAGAATTAACATCTCTGAGTTTTCGACATTTGACACAACTTCAAAGCTTCTACAATGGATCACATACCTTGGATTGTCCTGTTTTAAGACATGTGGATGTGCTTCATTGCGACAAGCTCGTACTATTCAAACCAAAGTCTCCAAATGACCAAGAAATTGTTCCAGTTGATACAATACCCCTTCTCTCAATCGAAAAGGTGCATTCTACATCTCAATACTCTGCCCACAAATGGCAGAATGCTTTATGTGTCATGCCTCTTGTTATTTTCTCCTTGAAAAAGTAAACAAAATACTATTGTTAGTTTCATTCCATGTTTTTATTAAGTTTATATGACTATGACTGAATAACAGTGTACAAGATTGTTATTATATAGGGTTTGAGACAAGGATGTAGAGAAGTATTTGGATAAATATAGCAAACATTTGTGAATAGAGGAGTGACTCTATTGTGAAGGGGAAATCCTTTGAGGATATATTTCTTATCCTTTCTCAATCCTTCAAAAAAAAAGAGTTTATTCTTTTCAATTAAATTCTTGTGTTCTTAACAAATATTCTTATCTGTACATAGCTATTAGTTTGAATCTGAGATTATTTGTGCTTCATAGGTTCTCGCCAATACAACGGAGTTTACTCTTAACAGCAAGGATGTCACCATGATATGCAATGGTCAACTTAATGATGAGCGTATCTACACAATAACAGATCTTCGCCTGCGATGTTTTCATGATGAGTTTGATAAATTTCCATCTGGTTTCCTCCAAAGGTTTATCAATCTCAATAAGCTTAAGGTGACATGTAGTTCCTTCACATATATTTTCTCAAGTGGAAGCGAATGTGCTGGACATTCTGAAACAACTATGAAGTTGAGAAGTTTAGAACTCGTTAAGTTAGACAATCTCGAGTTTATATGTGAAGAGAAATCAGAGAGGCTACCAGTTATTCAAGATATTGAAACTTTGATTGTATATGGATGTTCCAGACTCAACCATATACTTTCATCCTCGGTGCGGTTTGAGAATTTAGAGCAGTTGCAGGTGGGCAATTGTGCTGGCTTGAAAAATATTTTGAAGTCATCAATAGTTACCAGTTTACAAAATCTTAGAAAGCTAAGGATATATCAATGTGAAAAGATAGAAGAAATAGTTGCAAGTGATGATAAGAGTGATGCTTCTGAACTAGTTTTTATGAAATTGTGGTTTCTGCAACTGAGTAATTTGCCAAGGCTAAGAAGCTTTTGCAAGGGAATACATGGCTTCAAATTTCCACTACTCGCGACGTTATTTGTAATAAACTGTCCCATGATGGAAACTTTCTCACATGGAGTGCTGAACACTCCAAGGCTAACAGAAGTAGATGGAAAGGAAAAAGATGAATCTCAATGGAATGGTGACCTTAACACTACTATAAATAAGTTATTTGTGAAAAAAGGTAATGTATACAAAATCGATTATCTCTAATCATGATTCAAATGTTATTGCTTGCATTCTCACATTGCAGTTGCTTTTTTCTTGTTTATGAATATCCAGAACTCCAAGGATGATCGTATTCGCCCTTAAAATTTGATTGAAGGCTCAAGTAGATAATATGTCGCAACCACTTGGTAATTTAGAACTAGCACATGCTCTTTAACATTTGTGTATGTTTCCGTCATACATTATCCTTTTTTAGGCATTTTGACAACTGTTATTTCTTTTTATTTTGCAGTGTAGGGTGTATCCATATGCTTTGGATAATCGGCTAATCCTTAATGGCACAAAGCAGTTAATTTGTGCATGAAGACATTGTTTCTCTCATTAGTAATTTTAGTTTTGAAGATAAGCAGTTAATTGTTTCCAGGCCTAACTTTTTTACCCCAAAATCATCTACTATTAATATTACTAAAAGGCATTTGCACTGGCACAAGTCTCGTAACATTGCGGTTATTATATGAAAAACACCCTCTACCACCTTCCATTTTTTTTTTCGAATTTCATAATCTGAAGTAGGTTTGGAGCGGGAAAAGAAATTCACTTTTCTGAAACATGAGGTGGGTAAAGTTGGCCCCTTTTTTCCTCTTCTAGTATTAATAAAGCACTAACCTCCCGTGTTAAACACATTTAATCAAGGTTAGATTAAAATAGCACTGTCCCAGTTTCCTTTGGTTCAATGTCTCTAAACAACAAAATGCAGAAAATAGTACACAACTCCGAAAGTGTTGTTATATGAGTGACTAGTGTGACTTTTGGTTAATAAAAAGATACAGAATTCTTCTATGTTTAGTAAGTAATTATGATTATATTTTTCCTTTTGAGTGTATTATAATAATATTGAAAAGAGTTGAAGAATTTTTCTATACCTTCCAAAAAATTCCTCCGGTACATTTTGAGTCTGTTCATTTTAGAGAAATTTTGTACTACGAATAAGGAAATACCATCTTTCAAGTTGAGGGACTAGCCTTTGGATTGTGTCCATCTTTCCTTCAAGAGAGCCTTAAACAATAAGAAACTTGTGTTATAACAATGCACCTGTAAACACTACTACAATAATGACATTTAGTAACATTTGAAAATTGTAACTAAATAAAAAAAGAATGTTACTAGTTAAATTTAGTAACACTTGAATAATTGTTAGGTAAAGCCTCTATTACTAAAGAGTTTGTTTTAGTTACATTTTATAGTACTATATGTAACAATCAAAAAGTGTCGCAAAATGTTACATTATTGTAACACTTTTTGTGATGGTGGAGGGTGAAAAGGATGAATAACGGTGTGAGATTCGTCGGTGAAGCTCAATCGGTGAAGATGAAGTGGTGAAACTCGACTGTGAAGAGGATTGGAACTCGAAGGTGGAGAAATGCGACGGTGGGTGGGTGAATGAATTTAAATTTGATTGAAGATGATCAAGGCACCAAACATTTGTTCAAATTGCTTGAAGATTTGAGAAGTTGAATCGATTTGTGATTGTTGATTGAAGATTTGAGTGATGAAAGAGAGAACCCTAACTTTCTCTGTATGGTGGTGGAATTGAGAAATTGAGAAAAGATTAAAAAAATAATAATATTGCCTCAAAATATGTCTTGTATTAATTAAAAATAGTGCTATCACTACCAAAAAAATTAAAATTAGTGCTATACGGTGGGTTCACTATACGTGTTTGTTTTTGCCTCAGTATTGAAAATAGTGTTACGCCGGTAAACATTCCTTTAAAAATGTTCCTAAAATTGGTTAAACATAACAATTCTTTTCTTCTTTACATATCTGTGTTACTAAATGTCAAGTAGTGAAAGGTCGTATCATGTGGCTAAGCAATATATAAGAGGAAGTTGAAGGTCGTGTACATAGGCATTTTGGCATAAGAAACCAATGAGCTTTGAACACGTGTCTACCCTCAATCCCTCGGTGGTGGGTAACTTTAGCTTTCTGCATCAATTTCCTCCCTTATATATCAATTTTTTTTTGTCTAAAAGTTAGTTGTAATTTTTTTCTTCTTTGCATATTTTCCTCACGTTGTCTTGAAGTTTTAACTCAACTGACAAATGCCGAAATTGTAAGGTCAGATGTCGTGATTTAGGTTCGAACCCAAAACTTCACAGTTGTGTGTAAATTTAATTTCAGTTGATTACCACTTGATCACTTCATCTAAACAAAAAAAAAACAGTACTGATGTTTTATCAATCAAGTAGAGAACTTTTATGTAAAAAAATGTTTAGAGCAAGTTACGTTCCCTAAACATTTTTTTATATACGAGATCTCTATTAATTATTGGTAAAATTATGAATGTGTAGATTGTTTCAATAAGTTACAGTTTAATTTAATAGACATTTTACTTTAGAGAGATAGACATGTATATGATAATAAATGAGTCTTAATTTTTTTTATTTCATGCGTGTCTCTCTCCAAATAAAAAATATAGGTATATAAAGAAAATGAACAAAGTTATTTTCATTTTTGTTATATATAGGTATATATTTAAGTTTTACAATTTTATGCTCCGAAAAAAAGAAAGTTTTACGATTTACGCTCATGAAAATCATGGTAGCTAACGTTAAATTTGATATTCCTTCAAAAAAAAAAAACGTTAAATTTCATAGAAATTTTAGTGGCAAATATTATTGGATACTGTATCTGTAAACAAGAAGATCAAAAGGTACACTTTAAGAACATATGGGTACTATGGCCCACGTCCACTTTATAAAAGCAAATGAATGAGTGGAATGAAATCTGTGTTGGAAAAAAAAAGTGGAATGAAATTTGACTTGAAGACTTCGAATATGCATGATGCATCTATCGATACATGAATGAATAATTCTAGTATGAATGAGGTGTCTAATGTGGCTGCAGAACCACTTAAAAGCTATATCTACTGAAATAAACAATGTTATAAGACAACAAAGCACTTGATGAAATTATTTTAAAATCACATTTTACTTTTTATTACTTGTGTTGATGTGCATAAGACAAGTATTTATCTCCATGAATACACTACTAATGACAAGAGTGAAAATTCATGCAATTTGTGAACAACCTCAAAAATATGGAATGGAACAAAAGTATATATCATTCTTCACCTTTTTATTTAGAATTTAGAATATAAACATGAAAATGAACGCTAAACAAGTGATTTTAAAGTATTGTTTCAACAATTTAAAATGATCATTTTTGTATAAAAATTGTGTAATTATTTTTACATGTGTTTGACTTATAATTTTCAAGTTAAAGTTTTTCAGTACTCTATTATTTTAAGGAGTTTATATTTTTCTCTTTAATTTATGTAAGTAGTGTTTTTATATGATGAGACACCCACTTAAATTTCAACAGAGAAAGTGAAATAAAATATTATTGACACTAGTGATCTACACTAGTGTTAGAAAAAAGTAGCATATTTTTAGAAAATCGTTTACATATTAGGTCACTAGGATAGCAAAAAATGTTAGCATTAGTGATAAATTTTAGTGTAAGTTTAGATTGATGGAAAATTTGACAAAGTTATAATTTTTTTTTTTGAGGAAACAAAGTTATAATATGTTGTGATGTTGGCAAATTAAAGTTACTTTTTATACTATACGTATAATAACTCTCACCTCAAAGAAAGAAAAAAAATCTATAGTAACTCTTCCATATATTAAGCCTATACCCAATCAGTGATATGCTCAAGATTTATTAAGCAAATATAAAACCACATGATCAATAATTGAAGTCCAAAAAGCATTGAGTGAGGATTAATTAAAGAATCTTAAACAATGGGTCACACTTTGTCTCTAACACATGTATCACAAAGTCTCACACGTAAAAACAACACTCACCCATTTAAAAAATTAAAAAAACAGTGCCATTAGCATTTTTCAAAAGACACAATCACTTTTCTTTCCTAGTCCCACACATGCATAAACAAATACACATTCCTACGCCCTTTCTTCCCTTCTCACCAGTGTTGTGAAAATCGGACCAGTCGGTTCAAACAAGAACCGATCGGTTGGTGGTTAGTTCAACAATGGTTGGTTCACTGACCTAAAAAATCGGATCAAACCAAGTTGAAGCACGATTCAATCGCTATTGGTTCAAATATTGTCATTTTTATTTATTTATAAAAAAATAGTATTTTTTAAATATTTATTTTCTAATCGTCCAGTTTCATCCGTGGTTGAATCAATTGAACTATGACGCAAGTGTTATAGGTTTAATCTATGGTCAGATTTTGACAACACTGCTTCTCACCTTAGAGGGAAAGAAAACTCTTAAAACAAAAAGAAAGCATGAAAAGCAAAAGCAAAAGAAACCATTCAGCTTTCCACTAACACTAAAACATATACACTCTAAAGTGCAACAAAGCATACCTCACTAAGTAAACAAAAGAATGAAGAAGATTCCACATATATACTATGAAACTGTGTCACCCTTTTCCTGGTTTATGAAGAAATGGCAGAGATTGTTCTTGCAGAACCAATTCATTTTGAACAAGGAGAGTCATCAACATCAAGACAAAACCATCATCATCAATATGAACATGAATATGAACATGAATATGAATATGAATATGATAATAGCATGGCTATTACTACCAATAGTGTCAGTAGCAGCAGTAATAGTGAACACCTTCAACCAGGTCCCTTTGATAGTGAAAGGTTGCCACCTGTTTTTGAATCTGAAATTCAAAGGTTCCTTCGTGTTGCTAATTTGCTCGAAAGGGAGGAGCCTCGTGTTGCTTACCTTTGTAAGTCTTTCTTCGAGTAAAAAATCATTTTTGTCCGTTAGTTAAAAAAAACGTCTTCAAATGTGTTTCTCGTTAGTTAATATGGTATCTAATTCGTTTTCGTTAGCTACCTTGGTCATTGAAACTGTCTTCTATCTATTAGTCAGTTAGGTTTATCAGATTACTATGAGATACACGCAATGTTGTTTTCATAATTTTGATACATTCAGGATTATAGTGACACCGTCTCACATTTTAAAGACTAAAATCACTGTTTACCCTCTTTTGAGCTTCTTATTTAAAGTCTTTGGTTGGTTTATTTTTGCTATTTAGATTTTAAACAGTGTTTTGTTTCGTTTTCAAAATCATCATAATTCTGTTTTGCAGGTCGAGTTCATGCCTTTGTAATCGCACACAACATGGACAAGAATTCAAGTGGGAGAGGTGTTAGACAATTCAAAACTACACTCCTTCATAGACTTGAAAAGGTATACAAGAATGTTGAATTAACTGAATGAATACAAAAAAGCATATAGTGAAAAAAAGACACTTGGATTTTATGTCTTAGTTTATTTTACATGTTCATTTGTTATGACATATATGTGTTAAGAAACATGTTTATGTTTCTTAATGATTGCTGGTTTTTTGTGAATTGTAACATACAGGATGAGAATGCTACAAAAAGGGGTGGAATAGGTGATATTCGTGAACTTAAGCGAGTTTACCATGTCTACCGGGATTATTTTACTCGAAGTAATAAAGCATTTGATTTAGAACAAAGGTAACTTTGCTTAAACAAAGAATAACTATGCACCGACAACATAAACTTGTTTTATACAATCATCAATCAGATGTTACCGCGTCTGATTAAAGAACTGTTACACTGGCAGTGCATAGTCCATAAACTTTTAAACTAATGTTATGTTCTATCTAAACAGTCGTAGGGAGAAATTGATAAATGCAAGATATATTGCTTCTGTTCTATTTGAGGTGCTAAAAACAGTTACAAACACACCTAGTAATCAGGTATTTCTTTTCTTCCTTTGTTTCGTTTTTCTAGTCAAATGTATGTATATAAATTATCAATTTACTATGTATTTTTTGTGTTCTTAGAGTTTCTCAATTTGTTGATTAAAATAGGCACTTGCTGAAGGAAATGCAATCCACAAAAAAACTGAGTTTAACATTCTTCCACTTCTTGAGCAAGGTGGAATTCAGCATGCAATCATGCAGCAGCCTGAGGTTCGATACTTCTTCGATGATTCACATTTACCCTTTTTTTTAATAATATTTGTTGAGTATGACTCATATTCACAGATAAGTCACTCACCTGTCGGAGACGAAGGCATAATTAATTGAACTCCGAGATCAATCGTAGTTTTCTTGTGTTTTTATTTATCTATAATGTTGAGAGTCGAATTAGATGTCCTGACAATATTTTATTTAAGTGTCACAAATGACTCAGTTTGCAATTTGATGGACTGATGGTACTAATAAATTGATACAGATTAAGGCTGCCATTGCAGTTATCCGCAACATTCGAGGTCTACCACCAGCCCAAGATTTCAAGAAACATGGAGCCTTTATAGATTTGTTTGATTTTCTTCAACATTGTTTTGGATTTCAGGTCAGTTAAATTGGACTCAAACTTACCATTTCACTCAGAATTTAGTCCCTGCAAATGATACCAAAGACTAAAAGTGGAGGAATCTGAAATTATAGGAAAAAAATCTATTTCTTTTTTTGTAGGGAATAAAGTAAGATTGGACACATACTACAGGACCAAAAGTGCTATTAACCCTTATGATTGATATTGCATAAAATGAAACTCCACTTTTGTCTAGTTTAAAGTAAATGATATAGTAGTTTATGATCAACATTACTTTGTATTTACTCTTTTCTATATCATGTGTCATACATTAGGAAGCCAATGTGGCAAACCAAAGGGAACATCTGATTCTACTGCTAGCCAATATGCAGACTAGGCAGCAAACACATAACCAGAAATCTGTTCTGAAGGTGAATTTTCTGTTGAACATGCTTATTATGGTTTTACTTTATTAAGTTGTTGATTATGTAAAGTAAATTATTCTTGTTCTATCAGTTAGGAGAAGGAGGTGTGGATGAATTGATGAGAAAGTTCTTCAAAAACTATACAAATTGGTGCAAGTTTTTGGAAAGAAAAAGCAATATTCGGTATGTTGACTGATCTAATTCTCCTGTTTTTTCAATAAGTTATATTTATTTGTTCCTTGATTAAAAAGACAAATTAGTATATTTTTCTCTTTCTTTGTGAATTTTCAAAATATTTTCCATCAGTTGTACTCATATGAGTTTATAAAGCCTAGGCAATCATCATTTTATAAGTCAGTTTTGTACGTTTGAGTTAGACAGAAAATCTAAGACTGTATCACAGTCTATTTGGATCTGTTTACCTGTATTATCTACGCACCAAGTACAACAATGACGAAGGCATGTATCGGGAAATCCAAGTCCTGCATTAGCCAGAGACAAGACATAAATTGAGTTTAGAAATCCTAGGCAGCTCCAATCAGTGACAGATGAGATTTCTGGTGATATTTTAGACATTTAATGAATCAGATGAAATTATAAGGTTAACTTCTAAACAATGATTCGCAACTGAAATAGTTATTGCATCGGCCACACTGGCTAATTGTTTGCAACAAGTTGGTTTTCTACGTTTGAGTCAGGCTCCAAACCTATAAAGTTGTTAAATATTCTTCATTCCTTCAACTTTTCTTATTTATTCATTTCATGTAAAGCATAATGTATTTGGTTTGAACATTTTTTTTTCCTGTTTTTTGATGTAAGTCTGTTACTTGTGCTGAAGGTTACCTTTTGTGAAACAAGAAGCACAACAATATAAAATTTTGTACATTGGTCTTTACCTGCTCATATGGGGGGAGGCAGCTAATTTGAGGTTCATGCCAGAATGTCTTTGCTATATCTTTCACCATGTAAGTTGAAACTATAACATATTCTTTTTATCATTTCCTTTTTTCAATAACAGGAGAAATATTAGACAGACTCCACTTTGACATGTCTTTTTTTTTTTTGAAGGAAAGTTGCTTATAGCATTTCATTAAAAATGATATTGTTTATACAACGCGGGATATTAAAATACATAACGGGACTAGCTAAAGAAGTGGCCTCTCTTGCAATTGCATGAGCTGCCGCTTTCGCTTGTCGCCTAGTGAACTCTACCCGAGAGTTTGTGAAGTGAGTGAAGAAGAGAGTTTGACAGGCCGAAATGATATTTCCAAACTCGGAGACGTCATCTTTATGAGAGTGAAAAGCATCATAGGTAATTTTAGAATCCGTCACAAAGTCTACATTGTCGAATTTCATATCGCTTAGCCATTCCAAAGCATGGTATAAACCCAAAGCTTCGCCTACCCGAACCGGATGAACAATGTCGAAACTAGTTGTTTTAGCAAGCACGTAAGCGCCGTCATCATCTCGCACACAAATTCCTATTCCGGTTCTGTTCATAACCATTGAAAAGCCTGCATCCACGTTGCACTTAAATCGACCATGAGATGGCCGCTGCCATGTAGCAGAATGCGCAACAGCCATAGGCAGCTGCTGCAGGTGCGCAGGGGCCTGCTGTGCAATGTCAGTTGAAGCTTGCAGATGCACATTCTGCTGTGCAGGAGCGAGACTATTAGCAGTCGCGAGTTGCCAATCTTCCATCATTACACGCGCACGATCAACAGTCATGGCACACGACTCTTTCTTCCTCTCCCACACCATTAAGTTCCTGTTCTTCCATAAACTCCACATAGTGGCAGCAAAAGTCTGGCTTTGTTCCACTGTAAGTTTCTGCAGCAAGTGGAAAATGGCAGCAGAAGCTGTTTCTATCTGACTGAAAGCTTGCTGAATGTCAGTCCACAAGCCGGACATCTGCCAGACCTGAATAGCGTGAGGACATGCGAAGAAAAGGTGTGGCACATCCTCGCTTGTTGCTGGACAGAGAACACATGCTTCTGGGCATTGCACGCCTTTGTCTCGTAACTGGTTCCTAGTTGGCAGCACCCCTCTGCAGACGCGCCACACAAAGTTTTTAATTTTTGGTGGAACTTTTAAGCGCCATATGCCAGACCAATAACCCGGACGCCTAAGGTAAGATGTATCAATTAATTCGTCAACACAAAGCCTGTAGGCACTCCGAACCGAGTACTTTCCATCCTTTTCCGCTTTCCAAATAATAACGGTCCTGCTGAACCTGAGAGAAAAGTGGCGTATTTATGATAGTAGAGGCAATGTCGTGGCTGAACACTTGCCGGATCAGCTTTTCATTCCATCTTTTGAAATTTTCCTCAAGCAAGCTCTTAACAGTAAAGTCGCGAACAAAGTGAGCACCTTCAATAGTACCATCAATACGGCCCCCGTTCAATAACCATGGTTCGTCAAGAATAGAGATATCACCACCTGTCCCTATACTCCAACGAGCTCCCCCACGAACAATGAATCTAGCACGAAAGATACTCCTCCAAACATAGCTCGGGTTGTGACCGAGAGTGGCTGTGAGGTAAGATGCGGAAGGGAATACCACTTTAACATGTCTTAAATAGTTTACAAAATTAAATATTGTATTTTAGTGATACTAGGAATACTATATGACATATTAAACATTTCATGTTCAAATATTCCATATATTAAATTTTGGTTGATAGATAAAATCTTATTTAAGGCTAAAGCCTTTATTCTTTTACCTACAAGTGAAAAATGGAGGATTTGGATTCTCTGTTGTAACAGAAAAACACATTAACACAGTAAACAATCATGGTCATTGTTTTGAGATCGATGGCTCAGATTACACAATCAAAATACCAGATATGAACAATCTCCTTCACTGATTTAGATCGTATGGCCAAGATTACCACAGGGGATCAGTTTCCATTAAGGGATAGGCATGTATGATGATATTACATAAATGCTTGGTTGAGTAATCCATAAGCACCTATGTTCAAACATGATTAAAATTTTCAAATAACCTTACATTAAATGATTATTTCTCTTATTTTGTGTAATATTTTTTTGTGTGTTTTAAAGATGTCATATGAAATGCATGGAATTTTAAGCGGTGCTATCAGCTTAACAACATGGGAAAAGGTCGTGCCAGCATATGGAGGAGAACCAGAATCTTTCCTTAATAATGTCGTCACACCTATATACAATGTTATAAGAAAGGTACTCTCTAATATATCCTATTTTTGTTTCATTGTCTGTTTTCTTCAATTTAACTAATTTATCTTCAAACAATAGGAAGTTGAAAATAGCAAAGGTGGGACAACTGACCATTCTGCATGGAGAAACTATGATGATCTGAATGAATACTTCTGGTCAGTAGTATAACATTTAGACCAAGATTTTCTAGTTGTTTTCATGTGACCTATGAAGCACTGACACATACACAGGACACAACACTAACATGTACACACCGGTAATAATTTAAGAAAATGGGAGTGATTGAATCTAACCACATGTGTCAGTGTTGTATCGGTGCCAAACACTTGACACTTACTCGTATTAGACACTAGACACACTTTTAATCTGAATTATCGGTGCTTTATATCATGTGGTCCTCCTTTCCATATATATCATGAGGTCCTTGCTGCTTCTATATCTCTAGGTCTCCTGATTGTTTTGGAATCGGTTGGCCCATGCGTGATCAAGAGCACGATTTTTTCTTTGTAAAAACCAAAGATAAACCTGATTTCAAGAATGCTCTTGTTGTATCACCTTCTCAAAAGAAAGAAAAGAAAGAAAAGAAAAAGAAGAAAAAGAAAGAAACGAAGGTTGAAGAAGAAACACAGGTGATGGTTATTTGTAGAAAAAGTTAGATTAGTTCTACACTCCTGCTACTTGCAAGGAACTACCACTCTATACTAACAAGATTTACCTGTTTATTTCATTCCTTGTACAGGAAACGGTGGAGGAAGATCAAGAAAACAACGAAAATGAGGAAAAAAGAGAACGGCAATGGCTAGGAAAGACAAATTTCGTTGAGATTCGTTCATTTTGGCAAATTTTTAGAAGCTTTGATCGAATGTGGAGTTTTTATATTATATCCCTTCAGGTTTGCTTCAAACATACTAGTGATATATAACTTAAATTTTTATGTTTCTTATGATGGATGAACTAACATATTTCGTTATTGCATTGGTTCATAGGCCATAATAATCATTGCCTGCCATGACTTGGGATCTCCACTTCAGTTGTTTGATGCCACAGTATTTGAGGACATCATCAGCATCTTTATTACTTCAGCAATTCTTAAATTTATTCAAGGTATCGTGTCAATTTATTGCATTACATGGAACTAAACTAATAAGATGTTCCAAACACAAATTTAGTTGGTTAATATGTTATTAATGTAACAGTGAATTGATTATAATATTTCAAAAGATTTTCATTTGCTTAATAATTAAAAATGAGGGAAGTTTTAAAAAAATTTGCTTGATGGACAAGTTATCATGAAAAACATAACAACTAAATGTTAATCAACGATTATATATTTTATTTTTCTATTGGCATTTCTGTATTATTATTATTAGTAGTAGTAATAGTAGTATTATCATTATGAACACTGTATAAAGACAGTGTCTTCCTTTTGTTTCCTCTCTCATATAAGAACTATACTAAAACAATTCTCATCTATGATGTGGTACAGCAATTTCAGACATCGCATTTACGTGGAAAGCCAGATACACCATGGAACATTCACAAAAAGTGAAACTTTTGGTGAAGCTGGCATTCGCCATGATGTGGAATATTATTCTTCCTGTGTGCTATGCTAACTCAAGAAGAAAATATACTTGTTATTCCACCAAGTATGGAAGTTTGGTTGAAGAATGGTGCTTCACTTCCTATATGGTTGCTGCTGCAATATACTTGACAAGTAATGCAGCTGAAGTTGTGTTATTTTTTGTACCTGCTATGGGAAAATATATTGAGGTATCTAATAACAAGATATGCAAAGTTTTGGCTTGGTGGATTCAGGTAAGTTCATCAAATTTTTTACTATATTTTTCAACTATGTGTGTTAGTTTAGCTCAACTTGTTTGAGCCAAGGGTTGAATGAGTTAAATGACCGAGGTTCAAACCATATGCCGATAGAGAGAAAAAAACACAGATTGAATTATCAAATAGGATGAATTAAGATAAAATTAAATCAGAGTTCGCTGGATTCTCCTACAACGAGCATGTAATTGAATGTAATATGCATCAATGGCGTTAAATGTAATAACTTAGTTTCACATGTATTTATTGTACAGCCAAGAATCTATGTTGGACGAGGAATGCAAGAAGACCAGCTTTCTGTTATAAAGTATATCCTATTATCTTCTTAACTTGTTCATATTGTTCACTTTAGTTTCATTGGTATATGAATCGAAACCTATATAAATATGTTGAATTTTTTCAAATGAAGGTACACATTGTTTTGGATATTGGTATTATCATGTAAATTTGTGTTCAGCTATAGTTTTGAGGTAAACAATAACAGAACTTTAACTACAGATGGTGTTATTTGGATTTTCGTAATTAGAAGCTTACCCTTAATGATGAATGCCGTGTCAATATATGCAGATAAAACCACTCATAAAACCAACTAGACAAATCATGAAAATTGGTGTAAGAAAGTATGAATGGCATGAGCTTTTTCCAAGAGGTATGCTGCATTTCTAGCTGTATTAGTAACATTCTATGATGAGTGTCTCTGACAAAGGTTTGCTTATGCTGCAGTCAAAAATAATGCTGGTGCAATTGTGGCTGTATGGAGCCCTGTAGTAATGGTGAGTCAAAAATAATACACTTCTTCGATTTTAACTTTCGATATCATCATTATCTTGATGATCTAAAATAAGGATTTAATTGATATGCATTGAGAGTGTAAATATTTTTTACATTGCCGATTAATCTTAATCGTTGGATCAGTAAAATATTTGAATTTAATCATGTCTACTTTTCAAGTCATACAAATGAAGGTTTCTAATTGGATGACAGTGGAAAAGGTTTTACACCGACAGTGTATCAAAATTAAACTCCTAAAATAATACACTCTTTTAATAGAAGCATGCTTTATTTTAGAAAACCATATTGATGAATGGTTAATAACATCATTCAGTTTTATATTTATTACAGATATATTTTATGGACACACAAATTTGGTATTCTGTTTTCTGTACAATAGTTGGTGGAATTTATGGAGTTTTGCATCACCTTGGTGAGGTAATCTATGTTTTTTCATTAAATATTTCTTTATATCTTCCCTCAGAATGAAATGGTTCACTCACCTTTATCATTGAAAATAGATAAGGACACAAGGAATGCTAAGAAGTAGATTTGACAACTTGCCAGCAGCATTTGATGTCTGTCTTAATCCACCGTCTTCCAAACGCGGTAAAAAGAGAAGAAAAGGTTTCCTCAGCAATATATTTCAAAAGGTTTGTTCTAGTTTAGTAATAGTAATATATTCGTAGAAAATATTTATGATATATAGACTACTCTAAACTTAACGAGTCTGATTAATGGTCCGAATAGAATTACTACACATAATTACAGAATATACGCTATTTACAATAATATTTATTCCGCTTATGTTGACCACTTTTCTTTGTCACAGCTGCCTGATGAAAAAAATGCTCTTGCCAAATTTGTGGTAATATGGAATCAAATTATAAGCCATCTTCGTCTTGAAGACTTAATTAGTAACAGGTGATTTTTGTTGTAACTTAACTACATGTCTAATTTCCTGTTCCAATATCTGATAATATTTTTTTTCAACAGAGAAATGGATTTAATGACGATGCCTGTATCTTCAGAATTGTTTTCTCGCAAGGTTCTTTGGCCTGTTTTCCTCTTGGCAAACAAGGTAATGTACTCTTCAACCAAAGTTTTATAGATTGATTTACTAGAACAAGAATCATTATATGTACATATTCCATTTCTTAACGATCTTTTCTTGCTATACATTCTAGTTTTCTACAGCTTTGACCATCGCTAAAGATTTTGAAGGAAAGGAAGAAGCTCTTGTCAAAAAAATTACAAAAGACAAATACATGTTTTATGCTGTCAGAGAGTGCTACCAGTCACTAAAATTTGTTCTTGAGATTCTTATTGTTGGTAGCCAGGAGAAAAGGTAATTAAGTGGAATATGTTTCAAGATAAAATCTTCCCATCCTCAACAAAATTTTGATATTTGCTGCTAATCTGGTGGTCCCTTGTGCATGTTTAGGATTATACGTGATATACTAAGCGAAATCGAAAACAGTATCGAAGAAACAACTCTTCTCAAGAACTTCAACATGAAAGTTCTCCCAGCTCTACATGTTAAGGTCATTGAGCTAGCTGAACTTCTGGTAATTATTACCTCAAACTAAACTAAAGGTTACAAATATTATGCTGACAAATGTATATGAGCGGAAACTTAGTCCTAACTACTTTGTTATGGAATGCCATAAGATTGAGGGAGGTAAAGACAATCGGAACAGAGTTGCGAAAGCTTTACTCGATATGTTTGAACTAGTAACAAACGATATGATGGATGACTCGAGGTATTTATGCTCAAGAATTTGTTGTCCTTACATCATTACTACGCTACAAATTTTAATTTTCTCACATAATCTGTACAGAACATTGGATACATCACACTTTCCCGAAGAAAATGAATGTGGCTTTGTCTATTTTAGAGATGATAATCAACTATTTGCCACTGAGGAAATTGATAGTGAATCCTTTCCATTTTCCAATGAAAGTTGTGTCCATTTTCCCTTGCCAGAAGGCCCTTTGATGGAACAGGTAGTATTTTCTCTTCAATGATTCTTACTTTTTATTCTCAAAATTTAGACAAATTTCGCGACATATAGTATTGAAAGATAACATCTTGCATGATGTGAACTCTACTCTTGTTATACTAACATAACCAAGCCTGTTTATGACAGATCAAGCGATTTCATTTGTTAGTTACAGTCAAAGAGACTGCAATGGACATACCTGCAAACTTAGATGCTCGTCGGCGCATATCATTCTTTGCTACTTCTTTGTTTACTGATATGCCAGATGCTCCAAAAGTGCATAGTATGGTGCCATTTAGGTAATTTAATTGAGTACTTCATTATTCATCGATGACACGTCAAACTAAGAAGCAAACCTTTCGGTGATAACTAACATGAAAACATTTAACTATTAAATAAGTATTCAGTGAACATTATAATATTTCTATAGTTCAATCACAGAACTCTGATACATAGCGTGATTGACAGTGTTATAACCCCGCACTACATGGAGGACATCAATTTTTCAATGAAGGAGCTTGGTTCGGAAAGAGAGGAGGACTCCATCATCTTTTACATGCAAAAGATCTATCCAGGTTGTTACAAATAAAAAAATTCTTATATGTAACATAAAACATTCTATTTGAACTCGTCTCATAGCTTGCCATATAAATTAAACAGATGAATGGAAAAACTTTTTGGAACGTGTGTGTTGTGAAGACCGTAGGAGTTTAGAAGATGAAAACAAATCAGAAGAGCTTAGATTGTGGGCTTCATTCCGGGGACAGACTCTAGGAAGAACAGGTTCGGTTTTTGTATTATTTTCTAAATTCGATGACGTTCATGGAATTTTAAGGCATTTTTGTGATCATAAAATCATATTTGTAACAGTTAGAGGGATGATGTACTACACAGAAGCATTAAAATTACAAGCATTTCTTGACATGGCAGAAGATGAAGGTTAGTAACAAAGTATAAATGATACTAGATTGTGCAAATAAATATGGAAACTAAATTCATCAAAAATAAAGAGTTTCATTTTGACACACTGTCAGTGTAAGAACTGTTACATTGCAAACCAATCACAGATAAACTTACATGTGACTTTTAAAACAGTCATGATTAAAGTTGAACTTTTTAATGCAGATATTCTTGAAGGTTATGAGACGGCTGAAAAGGGTAACCGTGCATTATTTGCTCGTCTAGAAGCACTAGCCGACATGAAATACACCTATGTCATTTCATGTCAATCATTCGCATTGCAGAAGTCTATGAATGATCCGCGTTACAAAGATACAATTGACTTAATGATAAGGTGAGTTTGTAGAAAGGAGAAAAATATCTAGCTTCTTGAAATTAAATATTAGAGACAATGACCAACCAATGCATGCTTGTATTTCCTGCAGGTATCCATCTCTTCGTGTTGCTTATGTTGAGGAAAAGGAGGAGATTATGGAGGGTAGACCTCACAAAGTGTATTATTCTAAACTGGTTAAAGCTGTCAATGGTTTTGAGCAGGTATTTTTTTACATCATCACAAGCATTAGTCTTTGAAATATTGATTATCTCAGAATAATTTTGTTTACCATTTATGGAAAGTATTTATAAGTTGGTTTTCATATTTTAATAGGTTAGAATGTCACTTAACTAAAACAGTAGCATCATGAGTTGTAAGCAGAAAATATATACAATAGATTAAAATGTTAGAAGCCATTTAAGGAAAGTATTTATAAGTTGGCTAATCACAATCGCTCTGCATGAAGTTATCTGCCTCAACAGAAATTACGTTTATAATGAAGCTATAGATTAAGATGTTAGAAGCCAATTTTTTTATTGAAATAATGAAATTATATGATATAACTTAATATTCTAAATATTCTTTGCAGACAGTATATCAAATAAAACTTCCAGGTCCACCACAGCTTGGAGAAGGGAAGCCTGAAAATCAAAACAATGCAATAATATATACTCGTGGCGAAGCCCTCCAAACAATTGATATGAACCAAGTATATTAGTTTCTCTTCATATTTTCTTTACAAGTTAACTAATTACTATCATTTTACATAAACCTCGATCATTTCTGTTTTGTTCTTATGATTATCTTTATTTACAGGATAACTACTTGGAAGAAGCTCTAAAAATGAGAAACCTTCTCCAAGAATTTCTTAAGCGCCAAGGACGGAGGCCTCCTACAATACTTGGTTTAAGAGAACATATTTTCACAGGAAGGTTAGTCCTCTTAATTCCAATAAATTAAAATGATCATATTACAATGACAAAATGGGAAGACTGAGCAAGATTCCTAATGCTTATAAACATTCATATAATGTAACATGTTATATGCACAATGTGAATCAAATGTTCCTTGAATACATGAACATGATCTAAGTATAAGAAAGGATGTCATGCTATAGGATGCATTAACCATCTAAATTATTGTCGAAATTTTCTGTCAAATTTGTGTCAAATATATCATTTTTGTACGCGTAAATGTTAATATAGAATTAGAGATGTTAAGTACACTAACATGGTATCTGCCATTCTTTTTAAACTGCAGTGTGTCTTCTCTTGCATGGTTCATGTCATATCAGGAGACGAGCTTTGTCACTATTGGTCAAAGGCTTCTGGCAAATCCTCTCAGGTAATAACTGCAAAATGACATTCTGAAAAAGTGAGCAATAACAGGAAGTAAAATGTTCATTATGCGACTTAAGGGCCCGTTTGGTGTGTATGATAGGATAGTGACAAGATAGACACATATCATATCACGTGTTTGGAGCACACATGATAAGAAATATGATTGCAATATCTACACTTCATCTCTTTCCTTGTGCACACGGTGGCTTTCACAGTAATCCCAGCACTCATGATTCTTCAACTCTCATTCCAATATCAAATCAACCATGGAATTGATATCAAATTCTATATTAGAATAACCAAAATTTAATTTATAAAAGTTATGAACATAGCAGGTTATGGATTCAAATTTAGAAGCACAAAATAAAAATATTGATTGGAATAGAAACAAAAGATTAAACACGAATTACATAATAAGAAGACTGAACAATTGAAATTCTATTGGAATTGAAAAGAAACAAAAAAAAAATGAAACACGAAACATGATTGGAATTGGATATATTGGGAAGAGAATCGAAAAGAAAAAAAAAAACAGGAGAACGATATTAGCAAGCAAAAATTAGAAGAAATAATCGAATAGAATTGTTGGAGAGAGCAGGAATCGAACTAGGTTTTCAAGGAACAAAAGAAGCGCTTTTTGCTATCAGGTTGCTAACCCACCAAAAACCAAGGATAAAAATAACAAAGGCAAGGAAGAGTAGGATAAGATTAGAAATAGGTTTAAATTATCCTTTTCTATTGGTGCACCAAACAGCGAATTGAAGCAGGATATGATAGTTTTATCGTATCTTGTCTCCCTATATCATCTGCACCAAAAGGGTTTTAGAAGGCCTACCACGATTTTGAAATGATAGTTTCAATTTCATGATTCTTGCTAGTTGCATGTATAAACAAGGAGTGACTTTTCTCATATCAAGGAGTAACTAATTGATATGATTCATTAATTCAATTCCTAATCTATGATTCTAACACTGATGCATTCTCTCACTTAGGGTGCGGTTCCACTATGGCCATCCAGATGTATTTGACAGAGTTTTTCATATTACAAGAGGAGGAATAAGCAAAGCATCTAAAACAATTAATTTGAGTGAAGACGTTTTTGCCGGTATGAGTTCAAGGACTTTAACAACATAGTATTATTTCTAACCACATTTTGATTGTTAACAATAGAGATAAATACATGTTTATCATTTAATGCAGGATTTAATTCTACTTTAAGAAGGGGGTGTATTACATATCATGAATACTTGCAAATTGGCAAAGGTCGCGATGTAAGTCTAAACTCGATCTCAAAATTTGAAGCCAAGGTAGCAAATGGAAACAGTGAACAAACTATAAGCCGTGACATATTCCGCCTTGCAAGACAATTCGATTTTTTCAGGATGCTATCTTGTTATTTCACTACAATTGGATTTTACTTCAGCAGCTTGGTAATTTCACTGAACCATAATATTCTTCTCTTTGATATATTTCACTACCTTGTTCCTTATATGAAGAGGAGTATGGCATGAATAGCTTAGGGTCGGGGGTTATCATCTTGCATTTTCCATAACCATGCACCTTAAGTTAAGCCTGGTGATATCATATTATGAAATTGATAAAAATTGATTCACTAAAAGCTAAAGCAAACAAATTTCACCATAGATAGGTTGGATAAACAGTTTAATAAGCGCTTATATCATAAGCTTTTATCATATAAGTGCTTATATATAAGCTATTTCTACAATATATAAAATAAAGTCAAATTGTTTTCATATAAGTTCTAAGTGTTTTTGATATTAGTGTTTATAAGCATGTCATAAGTTGTTTCCATAAGCTTTCTCTAACAGTCTCACAAGTGCTTATGTTAGTAGATAAACTCAAATAAGTTAATCCAAAAAAGCCCCTAATGTACTATAAAATGTTGTGCACATAATGGTTTTGGGGAAAAATGTCATGCATTTTTCATGATATGTTAACTATCTTTCCTTAGATAGTTATATAGTTCCCCGGTTTTCTAGGGATGACATAAGATAATTCATAAATTATCGGTACCATCAATTTTGACTGATATAAATTCCTATTGAATTTCTCCACAGATATCAGTAATAGGAATATATGTATTTCTCTACGGACAGTTATACCTTGTTCTTAGTGGCTTAGAGAGAGCACTCATCATTGAAGCAAGAATCAAGAATGTACAGTCCTTAGAAACAGCTCTTGCTTCTCAATCATTCATACAACTTGGACTTTTAACAGGCTTACCGATGATGATGGAAATAGGCCTCGAGAGAGGTTTCCTAACAGCCCTCAAAGATTTTATCCTCATGCAGTTACAGCTTGCAGCTGTTTTCTTCACATTCTCCCTTGGAACAAAAACACATTACTATGGCAGAACAATTTTGCACGGAGGCGCAAAATATAGACCGACTGGACGCAAAGTTGTCTTCCACGCTAGCTTCACTGAAAACTATAGATTATATTCGAGAAGTCACTTTGTAAAGGCATTCGAGCTAATGCTGCTTTTGGTTGTTTATAACATGTTTAGGAAATCTTATCAAAGTAACGTGAGTTATGTCTTGATAACTTATGCAATTTGGTTCATGTCTTTGACATGGTTGTGTGCGCCTTTTCTTTTCAACCCTGCTGGATTCAGTTGGACAAAGGCGGTAGATGATTGGAAAGAGTGGAATAAATGGATTAGACAACAGGGTGGATTGGGAATCCATCAGGATAAAAGTTGGCATTCTTGGTGGTATGACGAACAAACTCATCTTCGACGTGCAAGTCTTGGTTCGAGGTTTGCTGAAATATTGCTTTCACTTCGTTTCTTCATCTATCAGTATGGTTTGGTCTATCACCTTGACATTACTCAGCAAAGCAAAAACTTGTTGGTTTATGTCTTTTCATGGCTTGTGATTTTTGGAATTTTCGTCTTGGTGAAGGTAAGTTCTCTCTTAAGCCTTCTTTGATTCGGCAAATTAATATAAACGTAGTCAGTCACCAAATAATGTGTCACATAGAAAAGGAAAAATGATTCTTGTACAGCTAAATTTAGACATCTTTTGCAACAACTGTTTTGAAGTGGATAACGTAGTTCAACAACTTTTGAAACTACGTAAACCACTTAAAAAGTTATCGCAAAAGTTCTCAAATTTCACTTGTTCAAATAACAGACCTAGTAAAAAGTATATGATGTATTGTTGCATGTTAATAACATAAACATGTCCATGCAGGCTGTCAACGTAGGAAGGAACCTACTTAGTGCTAATTATCAACTTGGGTTCAGATTTTTCAAAGCAATCTTATTTGTTGCTGTTGTTGCCCTCATCATTACTCTTTCAATCATATGTCAGCTATCAGTGTCAGACCTTTTTGTTTGTTGTATGGCATTCATGCCAACTGCATGGGGACTGATACAGGTAACAATCTTCAGCAACCCGATTTTTACATTTTTCGGAAATGGATTCCCTGCATTCGAAATAGCACATAGTCACTACAGTCGGTCAATCAGAACCGTCCGATAAGGATCAGATACTCGTATGAACAATCAGATCATTACCAAAAGGTTTGGATTTACCGACTGTGGTGAATATGTGACATTGCGACCACAGATAATCTAAATCTTGCTTTTAACCTATGAAATATAGACACTCCTAAGATTAGATGTGTCCCGGTGTCAGACATGCGTCGGTGTCCGATACCGACACAACACCGACACATGATTACACTGAATTATGTCAGCTTCTTAAATTATTATCGGTGTTGGTGTTCGTGTCGTATCTGGTAGCTGTGTTTGTGTTTGTGTTCGTGCTTTATAGCTTTTAACCCTAAACTTAATCCAAGTAAATACTTTTGGTGATTTAGATTGCACAAGCAGCAAGGCCAAAAATAGAGCATACAGGATTATGGCACTTTACACGTGCACTTGCTAGAGAATTTGATTATGGAATGGGGATAGTACTTTTTGCACCTATAGCTATTTTGGCATGGTTACCAATTATTAAAGCCTTCCATGCTCGTATCCTTTTCAATGAGGCATTCAAAAGACACTTGCAAATTCAACCACTTCTCTCAGTCAAGAAGAAGAAGCATAGACCTTGATCTCATATGTAGCATGAAGTTTTTTGTAAAGAAAAATGAAAAATATAATAGTAATTGAAGTTTTAACATTCTATAGGAGGATTTTAGGAACTAGATCATACAACTCATTATGTATAGATAGTTGCATTCTTGTGAGTATATACATACATAGTCATAGATGTAACATAGAGGGAATTATTATTGTTTCTAGATGTGTCGTTGAATAAGACCAGGAAGAAGAATGAAAACTAGATTTGCTTCAGGGTTAAACCACTAATTTAATTTAATAGACATTTTGCAAAAATGTATTTCATAAAGGATACAGGAATAGGTTAGTTGGTCCTTCAATTTGTACACTTCTATCAATTTGATCTATGAATTTTTTGAAATAGCCAAACTATCACTCATTTGATTCATATTTATCTAATTAGTCCATCCATCCATCAAGTTTAGGTGTTAGACATACTAATAAACAACGATAAACCTTAATGTGTCTATCCACATCACCTTCTGCGTATGGAGGACCAATTTGATATGAAATTTACATTCCTAAAAATTTCATCAAATTTTTTTATCATAAAGAATATATGTAAAAATATCATCATTCTAAAACCAAAAACAACAATATTCATCATCTTTGTAAAAAAAAAAACAGTATTCATCATCATTTTTCCCTCCAAACCCAAAAATCTTTAATTACGCAGTGTTACACCACAAATCTAAGTCATAAATACACACTTAGAAAATGAAAACTTTGTAAAAAATAAAATACTCTCGGACCAAGAAGAAAGATTCATGTTAGAGTATTGATTGCTTTCTAAATCACCATAATCACATAGTACGGAACAAGTAACACCAGACCAAAGAGGAAGATCTAGGGTAGTACTTCGGTGACTTTGACTTCGGTGCTTTAGTCTCTATCTCTCTCCTAACTACTAATTCTCTCTCATCAAAATATATTATTTTAATCATTTAATCATCACTCTCTTTCATCGCAAGGATGCATTACTGCTCTCTAACCAAGAGAATTGTTGACCTCGTTCAAAGCATTAACTAAAAAAAGAAAATTAAAATCCAATCTATTTAACGGTCCAGATTCACCGTTTCTGCGATTGAAACCAACCATCATTCTTGAGCATCCTCCAAAATACAACCATGTTTTCCCGAACCCGTTCTCTCCTTCCTCCTCTAACCTCCCACAAAACCCAAAACCCATCATCACTCTTTTCTTCTTCACCAACCACAACCTTAAATCCACAACAAAACATAAACAAAAAAGACAACCTCATTCTCCAACGCTTCCACCACAGAGACTGGCTAACCTCAAAAGAAGCAACAACCCTAACAAACTCTCTAACAAACCCATCTCTCTCCTTAACCATCTTCCATCTCTACTCTTCCCGGAAAGACTACAACCCAACTCAACCCTTCTGTATCTCCCTCATCACCAAATTCACTCAATCCCACAACTTCACCTACATTGACACCCTTCTTAAAACCCTCCCTAAACCCTACTCTTTCACCCAAGATTTCTTCTTCAACCTCATCAAAATCTATGCACATAAAGCACAACGTATTGATAAAGCTCTTCAATTGTTAAATGAAATGCCAAGTTACGGTACGTGGCCTAGTATCAAGACTTTTAACTTTGTACTTAATGTACTTGTTAATGCTAAATTATACGACGTCGTTTTCGATCTCTATGCTTCTGTGTTGAAGCTAGGGATCGAAATCGACGCGTGTTGTCTTAATATTATGATTAAAGGGTTGTGTAAAAAAGGGGAGTTGGAAAGTGCGTTTAAGGTGTTTGATGAATTTCCTAAGATGGGTTTGAAGAGAAATGAGAGGACTTTTGCGACGATTATGAATGGGTTGTGTGAGAAAGGGAGGGTGGATGATGGTTTTGGATTGTTGGAGAGGATGAAAGAGGAAGGGATTGTTGTTGATGTTGTTGTTTACAATGTTTTGATACATGGGTTGGTGAGAAATGGGAGAGTTGATGAAGGGGTTAGGGTTTTGGAAGATGTGATGATGAGGAATGGGTGTTATCCTAATGAGAGTTCTTATCAACATGTGTTGTATGGTTTGATTGATTTGAAGAGATTTGAAGAGGCTAAAGGGGTTGTTGAGAAGATGGTTTTGAAGGGTTTTGTGGTGAGTTATGATTCTTTTAAGGGTTTGGTTTTGGGGTTTTGTAGAGAAGGGTTGGTTGAGGAAGTTGATTGGGGTGTTAGGGAGATGGTTAAAATGGGTTTTGTTCCTAGGATGGGGATGTGGAGACAGATTGTTAAGTGTGGTGTTCCTTCTAGTGATGTTTCTGTTTCTCTTCATACGATTTTGGATGGTCATGATGTTTGAAAAATATGATGTTAGTGGTGTTATGTTTTTATTTTTTGAAGTACATTATTATATAGCCAATATCTTGTTTTGGTGGTAAGTGTGATCTTTGTCTCTCAAAGGTAATTGAGGTGTCATAGTAATAGACATTTTCGATTCTTTGAAAAATTGAAGAGGATCTCTATTCCGTTCAACGGTTTATCACACTTCATTTCTCAAGAAATCACTTAATTAAATCTTCTATCACATGAAATCAATTACATCAATATCATAGACTAAAGTGACTAATTTCAAAATTCTATCTGAGGATAATTTTATCATTGGTACCACTTGAATTAATAACAATCTCCTTTTTAACTATGTTACAATATCAACTCAACTTCTTATGTCTTTAGTTGACAATAGTGATGTATGAATAAGATGTTCACTTGACAATCACAAAACTCACATTTGATTTCATTCTAAATTTAAAGTAAAATAATTATTTTTAAATATTTTTATCTGGAAGCAACTTCAATAACCTAAGTCTGCATTTTTTTTTAATCTAATATCAAATGCTTCAAAAAATGAAAGATGTCTTTCAAAAAAAATCAAATTTGACAATTATGAAACCCGACCACAGTATCGTGTTCACGTGTCCTAAACTTTTCCTTTTATGGCAAAAATCTAGTGTCCTGCACTTTTCTATTTATGATGAAAACAGATCATGTCCTACACATAATCACACAAGTGCATAAAACTTGAAAGTGACGGTTCACCATTCAAACATCGGTTACTAGAGGACAAAAACAAATCTTTTTTTTTTACTCTCTTTTTTGTATACGTAAAAAGTATTTACATGCTTACAAAGTACAAACCTCTGAGCTGAAAAAGTACAACATCAACAACAGCACTTAGTGGCATAAACTTGTTTATGAAAACAAGACCTATCACTAAAAAGTCCTCTAGATGTAACCAAAATATAACAAAACATCCAACAAAAACATCAACTTGAAAAACTGTACACTACTATACAACTATCTAGCACCGACAATTCATATTTGAAAGTTGTACTATCGATACCGACACTGATGAATGCAGCTACATTCAATCATTTCCGTTTACTCACATTATTACAAGTGTTTATATGTCAGGAGTGTGCCCGGTATCTGTCCGATCTTCATAGCACTATAGAAAGCTACTGTTCACTTGCAAACATTCTTCACTCTGCTATACTGCTGACAACCCTTTTATCTGCCACCATTTCTTTATCATGTTCGCCAGACATAACAAATTTTTCATTAGACCTTTCAGGGGAGAATACCTTTCCAGGCTCCTTGTTGACCACAGTGATGTTGGATGGAACATTGTGAACCTCATTCACATTGGATTTGGGGGAACCGATGTTACATGGAGGAATGGCCTGTGAAACAACTTTAGTTCTTTGATCTATTGGGGACTGAACTGAAAGAGATTCATCACCAGATGAGTCAGATTCATCTTCTCTTTCATGAAATGTTGCTGCTGAATCACCTTTCGATTTCCTTGATTTACCAGAAAGAACGTGTTTTAAGCTGCGAGCTGATTTTTCTGCATGTTTGAAAATATTCTTTGCCATGTCCTTGACGTCTCTCTTTGCCGGGCTATCAGGACCACTCCCTTCCGTTGATCCACCTTCTACCTGAATCTTACCAGTCGGAAAGCCAGCAATGTTATCATCCATAACAAACTTCACACCAACCCCTTTAGAAGCATTTACTGATCTAATGTTATCACGTGGAGATGGAAAGTCCGGCCCAATAGGACCTGAATTATCGTCCATTTTCCGACTCCTACGAAATACAGAACCGATTTTGTGCAGGCCTTTCCTAACAGTTTTCATTCGATGTTTATCATCAGTATTATCATCGGGACTGCTGCTGTCATTATTCAAGGATCCAGATACAGTTGAATTACAGCCAGATATATCATTAGGCTCCCTCTGAATTTCTGTATCAAGGCGTCGAGTCTTGCCTTTTCTTGGCTCCCACATTTGGGGAACTTCGCTTCCTGGCTGATGTATCCAAACACCTGTCTTCTCTTGGCCTTCAATTTTTATTGGCTCATAGTTATCTGCCAATTTTGGAGATTTTCCAGATGAAACAGATGAGAAGGAACCTTTGTTGGTGGTCTCATTTGCAAAAGAATCTTTTCTTTCTTCAACGTCTATTGTATCTTGATCACATGTAGTATCAGCTTCCTGTAAACATAATTCAAAATTGAAATCAAACATCAACAACAAATCAAATAACAAAGGAGCAACTTGTTGCACTGCATGGAGACTAGAGAACTGTTTTCATTTTCAGCTTCTATAACTAGAGTGTAACCCGTGGGTTGCGTGTGTGTTGATACATTTTATTTTCATTTTAAATATATACCTATTTTGTACAATTGAAATATTGAAATAACATAAGTCGATGACAATAAAGTTTAAGCATGCAGATAACAATGTAATTAATTTTCAACATTTAAATGTGGCATAAGATAATTTTAATATGCAAGTGAAGTGAGAAGATATATTTTGATTATATCTTCTTTTTGTTTCTGAAAATTGGGTTTTCTTCTTTCTCAACCTTTTGTTCCACTTTATTCTCCTTTTTTTTTTTTTTTTGAAGAAAAGGAATAGGTTATTATTAATTTAAAGTATGTAAGTTTGAAACAATGTACCTGTTAAGTGTAAAAGCTTGTGTGATGTGTAGTTGTGCAAACTTCTTTAAAATTGTGATGAGAGCTTTATAATTTCAAAGATAAAAGTATGATGAGAATGATTTTGTGGATTACCGCAAGTCTTACTTGGAGTCAATTTCCAAATGCCTCTCTCTTTTACTGAGTCAATTTCATTCTCGACAACGGAATGAATTGGTATATCAAATTGTGTATGATAATGGAACGTGACTTCACAATATATAATGTACTTTATAAGTACATGTTTGTTTTGGAAATATATTTATTATTATGGTCAATAGTCTTTTATCTTCTACTGAAGTCTGCACATTTTTGTAGGCTTGCCAGCTACATATATTTTATTTTTTATCTGTCTGCTTGAAGAACTCTGATGACATCTAAAATAAAATTGATGTTTTATTAGTATAATGATTATAGAGTGAATGCTGTGAAAATGGAAATGTGTTCGAACAATGCAACAATGTCTTTGAAGGATGATGAATTTATGATTTCACACCTGTTACTACATAATGATTTCCAAAATGATTGGCTCTAGTTCATTTTGTATGGCAAAGACATTCCATATGTGAATAACTTAAACTATAAATTAAAAAAAAATCACGGCTTTTGGTACTAACATTTTGTAGAAAATGATAACTATGATTGTTGTGTTTGTTTTATTAGTTGGGAATCAAGGGCAGATGGAGATCATGAGTGTTAAATGTGTATTTGGTTTGATTTCATATATGTGAATTTATATTGTTTAACATACATATACTTGAACTAGAAGTTATAATATTTTAAATTTTTAGCTATTAATGATATATTTAACATGCAATTATTATTATTACTATTATGTGAAAGTTGTAGATGGTATAACCTGTAAGAGAAATTATATTTGTACAACCACTTTGTGACAACTTTCTCTCTCATACACACATCATGTTGTTATTCTCTCTCTTCCTTTTTCTCTTTCTATTGTTTTTGACCAATAAAAAGAGAAAAGAAGTTGTCTCAAATGGTTGTTCAAATATCACTACTCAATCTGTAAGCGTATACAAAATGGAGAATAAAATATAGAAACAAGGGATGTTGACACCTCTTGGTTTTTTGGTGAAGTGGCACAATTATACTTATGTGAAATAAACAATGTTGAGGTATCAGTCCTTCTAATATACAAGTTTCACGTTATTGGATTATATTGCGAGGAATGAATATAATTGAGGTAGGGAGGGGGAGTGTTACCTTTTCCTTATAATCAAGAACTGTTATTCGCAAGCGCAACCTCCCCATTTTTACATTTTGTAGTGGCAGCCACTTATCATATTTTTGCCCATCCCTAAAATCATTGATGTTCACAGTACAGTCCCTGCAAAAGAGAGTAACATTTGTTTTGCTGAATACACCCAGTGATTGAATAATTGGTAAGAAATCAGCATACACGGTGAATGTTGTATCACAGAGACAGTCAATAACCAAACAAAGTGCTAGAGAAAATATTGTAAGATTGACACCATAATAATAGCAGAAAAGGCATGTAGAGATGAACTTGATTCTCAAGAAAATATAAACAAAGCGAATGTATATTAAAATGGATTTACACTGTCGGTATAAAACATTTTACACCAACAGACATCCCATGAAAATATATTTGTTTTGCCGCATCAGACATCACCCACTATTGTACGGGTAGTTTAAAAGTAGCAGTATGAGATAGGAACATGATAGTTTCTAATTGGATATCAGTGTAAAATTGTCTTACACTAACATTGTATGTCCATTGAACTATACTAAAAACCACATTAGGAAAAGTTCAATGATCAGACAAACGGAACCAACCCAAGAATGTCGTCATAGAAATGGTCCTTGTCACGAACTTCAATAACCAGCACATTGTTAGAATCCCATGTTATGATGGGAATTCTAAATTCCTCTTGCCATTTTGGAGAAAGTGTTTTCTTTTGTACCTTCGTCCTGAATCTATATCCTCCCATATGACCTTTCACATAAGGATCGGCTAATCCTGAAATATACTATAATTTGTTACTCACAAAACAACATATAGAAGAGAATGATAAAAATATCATCACAGAGAAAGGAATAATAACCATTTAGATCTGATGGCTTCATTTCAGCTGCCTCAACAATTTCAATTTTTGCATAAGCAACAGGTTCCTTCTCGTCCACTTTGAACCAAGGCTCTATAACATTAAGATTAATGGAAAGATGAGTATTTAATAATAAAAATTGTAACAATTATGTCAAGCATATGTTATAATTATATTTCATTCAAAGATTTGTTTAATAAGGATTCTAGTGAGGGTTGTGGAAGTGTGCTTTGTTCAATGACTAATGATTTTAACACAAGTCTAAGAAAAAACATGACATACATATTTTACCTTGGTCTGGTGATACAAATTTCTCAACATCAACAACCAGCATATTGGGCTGCAAATTTAAACAATTACAAATATAACAGGTTTCTAACTTCGAAATGAATAAGAGACATGAAGAACTATAAAACATGTATATTATCAACTATTCAACACATCATTTTACTTTCTTAAGAAGCCAAGATATGTAAAATATACAAAATAACAACAATATGAGAACATTATAACAAAACAGACTTCACTCACCTCAACAAGGGTCTGTTCAAAGGCAATGGACAGAAGCTTATCCTGAAACAACGAAAAGTCAAGATGAATACAAATTACTTAATTCGAGAGAAGGAAAACAAAATGAAAAAGATCATTCTCATACTACATAATATAATTTTTTTTTAAAAGTGCATTATATAAATCAAATAAAATCCATGTACACTTACAAGCCAGCCAGCAATTCCTGGAAGTTCTGTCACATCAAGCCCATGTGTAAAAATAGGTTTGACAGTCATCTGAAAATATGGAGGCTCCACAAAGCATACACGTATACGACCAAGAAAAGGCCATTCCTTGAGAAACTTCACCCCTACCAAGACCTATAGAAAAAACAAATATAAATAAAATAATTGAAATGTTATGTAAGAATTGAACTGCATGAGTAATATTTTGAATTCTAAACAGAAGTTCAGAGACGTGCATATCTTGTATCCGGCCTTAATCAGCAAAAGAATTTTTATTTTAACATATACAACAAATGAGTCATGGTAAAATTGAAATTTCGCAGTCCTACCTTCCCTTCAACATGCATTCCCGTTATGTGCAGCTTTGCTGACATTCCAAAGCCCAATCTTTTTCTTAGTTTCACAGCAAGTATTGCACTCATATCATCACCCGTGAGAAAATTCATTCCTAACTCAAGAACCTGCATTGATCACAGTGTAAAATGTGAAATTTTCAGTTGAATATGCTGATGCTGAACAATACATTGTCCTTCTGCTTTAGAATATTACATACCAAGTGGTCATCGTCACACTGGCGAAGTACCCTGATATCAGTAATCAAAGGTGGGTTTCTTCCCAGATATAGGTGCTGAACAGAAGCTTCTTTCTGCAAATATAATACATTGACATCAATATCTGATCATACACAAAATCAAAGGAAATGTTTTACACTCAAACACAAGCATAAAGAAACCATAATATATGAAAGGAACAAAAGGGAAAAGGAATGACATTTGAACATAATTATTAAGAAAATGTTTGAACTTTATATGGTTTAATCAAGCACTATCAAAGATAAATAACCGAAAGGTATATGAATCATACAGCAGTCCAAGGTTTGTACTTCTCTAAGAACCAAGGTATGATGGGGAGTAAAATCTTCTGAGATGCAATCTGTTCCATACATATAGGCCATATGTTTTCAACTGCATGGTTCAACCACCTAACTGTTTCAGAATCAGAAAGTACCTAAAATTCAAGAAAGACCATCACCATGCAAATTATATTAGTAAATCATCGTAACATAATAATCTGCAATTAGAACACCACATCCCCAATAACTCTCAAGACAATGATAAAAGAAAAAGAATCAAGGATACTATAAAAGCTGAACATTAATCCTTAGTACATGTTTGCATTCACGGTGAGATTGACAAAATCACAGTGAGCAATGAGCTCTGCAATTTTGGCAAAAACTACAGTATGAAGCTTTAACAAAATCACAGTGACACCGTGATTTTGCAAAACTTACTGCCGATACAAACATACACTAAAAGTCCTTTTATCCTTTAATCAATAGAAACCTTATTGACAAGCAATAATCCATCCATTCAAAACTCATGAAAAGAAGTGGTAACACATATGAATTTTAACTTCATATATCTCCACTCAAGTTCAGATTCTATTTCAACAATTAAAATGAGAAGAACCACAGTTCATTAACTTGAACCATAATATTTTCCCCCTCCAACTAAAACATCCATAACATGAAATAACAAACAGAATCATTACCCTTCTTTGATTAGACTGTTTCCTCTCTTCAAACTGCAACTTCTTCCTTAGCCTTGTAACATAACGTTCATGAACCTTTCCAAAGAAAAAGAACAAAATCAGAAAATAGAATATTCTCTACCCTTTTCTTTCCTTTTTTGGTTACAACCCTTTTCTCTTTACCCTTTATAAATAAGACAAAAAACAGACAACCTCAAAACTACAAATTCCAGATCCAATCACTCAGAATAAGTACTCTCATATTTGTTTCCTTTACAAAACCACCAACTAATTCATTCACAAGAACCCGAGTTCGATTTTTGGACGAATAAACTTATTGCTTACTGAACTTTACTTATTAACCAGCTGAACTCCGAATTACCAGGGTCCCTCAGAATTGGAGGGTTAACACAAAAAAGTACCACCAACTAATAAATCCAAACCAAAAAAAAACCAAAGCATACAATAATCAAATTCATTTGTAAACTAATTAATCCAAAATCAAAAAGCATAGCATATAACAATGAATATTATCCAAAAGTTGAAAAGCAAAAACCATGAACCCTCACCAGATAAAGATAGATCAAAGCCACAAAATAAAAAGCAGCATGACACCGATCGAATGTAGATAGCAACCATAGAGATATCAATACAATTCCAGCATGATGCAAGATTGAAACTTCGGTTATATCCATTATAACAAAAACTGAAGAAGACCCAAGAAGTGAAATTTAACGAGTAGTGATTAATTTATATAAAGTTTGAAACTTTATGAAACCCATTTGATTAAAATTTGTTAATTAATCAAAAAACACGGAAAATCCGCGTTATAAAATGAAACCCCCCTAAATGTGAGTAATTAGGGTTAATTAACCCCACTTGCCAAAAAAGGAATGAAATTACTAAAAAAAAGTCAAAGATGAAATGAAGAAATTAATTGAAGTGGAAATGGATATGGTGGGTCAAAGAAAGATGAAATTGAATTGATTGAATATTAACATATTGAAAATGGAGAAGGTAACGGTGATAAAGTGTTGCAATTAGGGTTTACAAGGAAATAGATTGAGTTGAAAATTTGGGAAGAGTGAAACGGTGACGTAAAGAGGAAGAAACAAACGAGGCATTGTAACAAGAAGAAGGAATAGTTAATCTTATTGATTAATTTGAATAATTAATTTTAATTTTGTAGTTAACTTTAAATGTATTTTTGTTCTTCTCCAAAAAAAATCTTTTTATCTCCTGTCGGTTTTTTTTTTTTTTTAACTTTACGAAAGAAAATATAACTAATCTGAATTTCAGTTATATAATAAGTATAATTTAGTTAAAGATTATTTTACTTATTAAACTCAAATTCCTCTCTTTTGAAGGACTTATCATTTAGTAAAGTTAATTAATTATTTGTGATCAATTATTTGATTTGTTGTTTCATACTTCCTCCGTTTTAAATTGTATAACGTTTTAGACATTTCACACATATTAAGAAATGTAATTAATATTGTATGGAAAAAAGATATTATGAGTTGTTTTACAAAATTGTCCTTAATAAATAATATGGGAAAGATAAATGAAAAAATTGAAAGAAGATAGGGTAATAAATAGTTAAGGTTATAATAGAAAATGTAACATTAATGTTACATTGGTATTGTAAAGCGACATATAATTTGGGACAAATTCTTTTCCCTAAAACGACATACAATTTAGGACGGATAGAGTATTTTGAATGACGGGGATAAATTCGATTTTGAAGCCACAACATTCGTTAAACATATTTTATTTTAAAAAATTGTTAAGCATATTTTTGTTGATATAAATATTTAATGTAGTATAATAAATGTGGCCTCATCATAAATAAATAGAGAATAAATTTTAAAAGAATCTCCTTTTTAAACCCTAGATGTCACCTCTTTCTTTTTCTTCTTCTTATTAGATGAGTGATTTAGAATCAATTTTGACCCACAAATCACCTCACCGAGTTTTCCATCTATCATAATTAAATAAGTGATTTCACATATTTTCTATTTTCTTTCGTTTGTTTTGTGATTTCGTCTTGATATTGTTTTTTTGATTTCCCGTCTTTGTGCGGTTTATTTTTGATTTTCCGTCTTAGTGCGGAGTTTATTTGATTCAAGTTGACAGATTAGCTTTGAGCAGGTGTAGATCTCATCAACGACAATGACTTTGACGTCGTCAACTTTGCAGATCCGGAAACATGAGTATTTCAGAGATTTGAAAATAGTCATATTAGTCATATTTGTAGACTTAAGTACTCTGCCGTTTTATGCTATTAACATGGAAGTTGTGAGTTTGTTCTCATCCTTTTTGTTTTTAGCGAATTTGAATTTGTATTGTATCAATATATTCTACCAATTTGAATGAATGAATATAGTTTATTTTTATAAAAAAATTTCAAAAGAAAAAATGAGATCGAAAGACCCATTTTTAAAATAGGTGGTCCAAACTTTCTTTTTATAATAAAGTAAGGACTTTTACTCTTTTTGGTAGTGAAAATAAAATAAGGACTAAAAAGGCATGTAGGTCCCCTCAAAAGAAAAATGCATTAAGGTATCTTATGTATTAATTTTTTTGAAATCAATGGGTGTCACGTGTCTGTATAGAAAACTACACTGTGTCGGCAACTCAGCATTAGGTTATTCAACAACTACTAGTCTGCATGAGAGTTCAAACTCTCTTCTCTTTTTCTCTTTTTCTTTTTATATAAAAACTCTTTACAAATTAAATATTATACACCAACAAAAAATAAATTAAAGATAATTGAATGGCTTAAATATGCATTTCATCTATGTAATTAGGGGTCGTTTGAAATTTCATCCCTGAGCTTACTAATCCTCTCATTTTGCCCTTGCAAATATTAATCATTTGACTTTTGGTCCTAATTAAGTTTTTTTGCTGAGGTGGACTGTTATTAGTGACGTGGTGCCCATGTGGCAAGTGATGATTGGGCGAGGTGGTTGGCTTAAATAGATCTTTTGTCCCTGCAAATATAGGTCATTTGAATTTTCGTCCCTGAAATTACTAATCAGATGTAATTATGACCATTTTTCAAATGATTAATAATTGTAGGGGCAAAATAGGAGGATTAGTAAGCTCAGGGATAAAATTTCAAACGACCCCTAATTACATGGATGAAATGTATATTTAAACCTAATTGAATTTGTAAAACACATGCAATGCTCATGCAACATCAGTTTCATCACATCTTCTATTTACTTTTGAGCTCACTTTTTTTTTTCTTTTTATGGTTGTAATGGTGTTAGTAAGTTTGTCTTAATAAAATTAATGTCTGATTCATCAACACCATAAAGTCTTATAGAAGTAACTTCTTTTTATCGGTTGATCATCCAAACATTCGATTCAATCCTCACCTTTCAATTTACATATTTCTCAAAATAAATTGTATGTTGTTTTCAAACACTCAAAAGTAACATTTTTGTCACATTTTATATACTTTGATATATAACGATTAATGTTCTTATTGATTATTGATATGTACTCTTGAGTATATTAATTTAAAGACAAGTTTCAAATTTTAATCTTGCTTACCCGCAAGGTTTTATGAAAATGAAGCACATATAAATTGTTCAAATCTTTTTCTTCTTTTTTTGCATAAGAGGGCCAAAGACCCTGTTCAAATCATTCTTAAACACAAGTAAAAATGTTCTCATGTTTAATGAAATCATTTTTTCAAAACATAATCTAATAAGTTTAGTATAAAGATAAGAATCAACTTCATCAAAGAAATCATTTCAAACGTAAGTCATGTATTGACGAGAACGATTGAAGAATAATTTTAAAAAAAAATTATAAAAAAAAATCTCATGATCACAACATGAAAACTTACACAAAAAGGACGAGCAAGATCCAATAATGTGGCATCACCGTTAAGAAATTTGTTTTGGACCAATCATATTTTTTTTATTAAAAAAAAGTAAGGATGCAATACAAATAACCATTTTACAATTCTTACCAAAAATTTGATTTAAGGATAGAAATGTGAACACTTGAGAAAACATGAGAGAAAATAAGTTGTTAGAATCTAGTCCCTGAGCTAACATGTAACAGCCCGATTTTTCGTTATTTAGTTTTTTAATTAATTTATGTGTATTTACGTATGCTTGTATGTGATTATTTACCCTTTGATGTATTTTCTTAAGTTTAGTGATTAGGAGGGTATTTTGATCTTTTGGCGAGTAAGGGTAAAATAGTAATTTTGGTCGAGAATTAATCGTAGCGTTTTTTTTTAGTAAGAACCGATTATTTAGTGATTTATTAGTTAGTTGTAGTAATTAGAATTAGTGTCGGTAGTTGCTAAACATTTTATTGTTAGTAAGATAGAAAACTAGTAAGTGGCGTGATTAGAATTGAGTCAAATTATTATTTTATGGGTTAGGCTCAATGGGTATGGGTATATATTCTAACTTTAGAGATAGAACTAGGGTTTTATAAACTTTGTTCATTTCAAAGAAGCAAAGAGGCTAGAAGAGGATTGGAGAGAAAACTTGGAGAGGGGAAGAATTGGGAGCTAGAGTGATGCCTAAGGATTTCTTGTAAGAAGATTAGAGGTAAGGGGGCTAGACTTTAATCATAATCTCTTTTTCTACCCCTTTCTCAATAAGTGATTATTTAATTAAGTGCTTTTGAAAATAAGTGATTATGTGAAATTTAGTGGATGAATTCATGTCTAATTATTGATGATATGTTTGTACATGTGAATTGAATGATTACGTGTTGTTGATATTGAATTCATGTGTCAAAAATCATATGTATGAATATGTTGTGTTTTTGTGAAAAATGATGAATAATGAAGTTGTGGTTTGATGAACTTGAAATGAATTCATGAATAATTGTGTTGATGATGTTTGAAAACATGTTGTTGATGAATTGGTATGATGAATATGCCATTGGTGAATTGATGATGAAAGTTGTTGTTGATGTTGAATCATTTTGAAAGTTTGGTGAAATTTTGAATTGAGGCAAAATGATGTTTGATTCATGAGTTTTGAGCATTCTTGTGTATGTGTTTATGTACATGACATATAAACTTTATTTGGGACGAGTTTTGAGTGTGGGAGGATCAAAGTTGGAGTGTTAGGGAAAAAGGGTTTTGAAATTCGAAGTTTTTTTCTAGAATGATGAGTGTTCGCTTAAGCGACGCCTAAGCGAACCTCAAGCGAACGTGCCCAGTTCATTTCTGGACGCAGTTCGCTTGAGCGAAGCGTAAGCGAACAACAATGTTGCTTCTGTCAAGAGTTCGCTTGAGCGAGTGGCAAGCAAACCTCAAGCGAACACGCCCAAAACGCTACTGAGACCTGGTCGCTTAAGCGAACCAGCCTTCGCTTAAGCGAACGGCACCCTGTTCAGCCACACTTGATTTTTCGTTCTATGTACTTGGGAGCCAATCCTAACTTTCTAAATGTTTTCATTGACTTGTTTAATCATTACTTATGTATCTAATCCTATGTAAACATCATTGGTATGAATTTGGACTTAGTTTCATAAATTGTTCATAACGTTTAGAAAATCGTCCAAAAACACAATTTTCCGAAAACTTATTTTCTCAAAGACAATGATGTGGGATTACATACATATGTTGTCTAGATGATTAAATAAATGGCCTTGAACTATTTCTTTGAGAACTAGAATGTCTTGCTTTGAAAATGGACTATGTTTTGAAAAGTAACGTTTTGAGACGAACTTTACGAATTTTGAGAATTCATAGTATTTGGCCGATGAAATACTTATGTGAGTATACCTTCATGCATATGTGATTAATATACTTCCTTAGTAGAGGCAATGGGGTCATTTTGATTTCGTTTTGGTTCATTAGTCCAAATTGTTAAAGTGGTGAATCATATCATACGAAACTAGTTGAAAATACATTCATTGAACTTTTCTACCTTGAAATTCTTCCGTGAATGAGATTGAATGTGAATATATGTTGATTGGTGATTATATATGTTGAGTGCATATATGTTGACAGTGATTATATATATGTTGTGTGCATATATGTTGTTGGTGAAATCTTTTACATGCGATTGGTGGTGAATTGTTGGTGTACGCATGTATTGGAATATAATTGGTGTGGACTTGTGAAATTACATGAAGTATGTATTGTTGTTGTCGAGTCCTAGTTCACACACAGTTGGTTTGGTGACTTTCATCTCCATGTTGGTGAATGGATACTTATGTATTCATTATTCGGGGTGTTTATTCGGGGTGATATGATGTGTTTATATGCATCGGGGCGACGACCTCGGAGATGAAAGGAAATTGGTACCTCACATAGTTGAGTCGGTATAGTCACATTGTATGTTTCTGAGAAGATTCATGTTTGTTTATGAGCTTGGTGCGAATACGTGTTGGTACTTTGTGTGCTTGATGATTGTTGTAATTGGAACCTTGTGCTTGTATATTCATTGTTGAGAATGTTTGAGTTTATGATTATTTATGCAAGATATTATTAATGATGCATGCTTAATCTTGTTTGTTTTTTATTATGATTAATGTAAGACTAACCCCCAGTGGTCTTGGTGGACCGCCTACCTATTTGTATGAATGGGTAGACGGCGTGCAAGATTAGTGTTCACATTGCTTTTGGTGAGTGCTCGTGGTAGTGGAGCTTCATCCTTTAATGTTGCTAGTCGTGTCTTAGAGACTCTGATCTAGGACGACGTCGTTTTATATTTCAGTCTTTCTTTATCTTGAGATTGTATCTTGTTGAGATTATTTATGTTGTTGGATTTATCTTATGTTGATGACATGCCATTGTTGAGATGTATTTGATTCCGCTGTGACTTTATTTTGGAGTTACTTTCATGCATGACTATATTGGTGATTATTCGTAGGCGTGACGACTATTTCTTATGTATTTATTTCAATTGTATGATTTATTGCTCAATTAGAAATATGACGTTACATAACACCTCGTGGACATTGTATCACTTCAAGTTTTTAGTATTTTTCTTTTGAGTAATGATATTTGTACAACTCTTTTCAACAATTGTTATGACAACTTTGTTTTTCTTTCTTTTGATTGGATAAAAAGAATAGAGAGAAAAAAAAGAATAGAGAAAATAAGAACATAATGTGAATATGAGAGATAAAGTTGTTAAAATATTATTGCAAAATGGTTATTCAAATATCATTTCTCTTTTCTTTTTGAGACAATTGTGTTATTTGTTAGATGTTTTGATGTTTAAGCATCGATATAAAATAGTTAGAATGGGTTATAATCTGTTTTTATAAACTTAAATTGATTTTTATAGCCAAAATATGCTAATAAGTACCCTTAATACAATTGTAATGGTAACATTGGCATAAATAAATCATTTATGTAGACGAATGATGACAAAAATGTGTAAACTTTTTTATGAGAATAAAAAAAAAATCAAAATTTTATAAGACGAAAATGTTTGCAACCCTTGATCCAAGGTCCTGAATCCGCCACTGATTGTAAGGATATCAAATTAAAAAGTTATTCTTTAAAAAAGTCAAATACTTTAATTTTCAATAAATTAAGTACAAATTTTTTTATATAAATTCACCATGTAAGATCCTTAAAATGTGGTTGGAGGCACTCATTAGTATTTTTCTTAATTTCTCTTTAAAAACGGATTAGTATCAAGTTGTACTAAACGATCCTATATTTTTGTAAACAAAAAAAAACGATCCTATATTTGCTGTAGAACTCAATTTATACTTGCACTGAAATCAACTCTTGCGCGTTCTGTTTCAAAAATATAGAAACAAAGGTTAATTATTGAAATTGACCATGTAATATACACGAAATCTAAAAAAACGACCCTGTAAAATGAAAAACACATATTCTAACCCTATAAGTTGAGATTCTTATTATTTTTGACCCTGTAATATAATTGATGCCCAAAAAAGCAACTTAGGGGTTGAATTTTTTCATGAATTTTTTAGGCAAGTTTAGGACATTAAAATATGATTTTACACACAAAAAATAGAATTTTTCAACAAATGACGAATTAATTATGAATTTTTAAACCGTAAAAAATTCAAAATACAAAACAACGAAAACCTCAACCTACAATTTGAATTTTGAGCTGATTGTGTTGCAAAAATATCTATAGGAATACATAAAAAGGATCTCCAAAGTTTCATAGAATTTCATAGAATTTTGAGTGAACGTATACCCATGGGTCAAACTTCGTTCTCTAATTTTGTAGGCATGGTTAGAACATAATGAGAACATTCACCGTGAAATTTTAGAGTTTTTAAAAGAGATACGAATTAATTATGAATTGTTTAAAAATTCATAATAAATATGTTCCTAGTAGGAAAAATCTAATTTTTTTGTGTAAATCTATGTTTTAACATCTAAAGATTCATGAAAAAATAATGAAAAAATTCAATCTAGATATCACTTTTTTGGACCAAGCGTATATTACATGGTCAAAAATAAGAAGAATCTCAAATTATAGGATTAGAATATGTACTTTTTTATTTTACAGGGTTATTTTTCAGACATCGTGTATGTTACGTGGTCAATTTAAACAATTAACCGTATAAACAATTATAATTTTTATGTAATCTAAATATGATTCCAATTTAAAAACCTTATCTGTGAAGTCCTGAAACTTAATTTATTTAAAGGACCTCAATTAAGATACTTGTTCATCTGAACTCTCCATCAAGAAAATTGTTTGAAATCCCAAGCCTTTTAAACATTCAAAAAGCCGTATGTTTCTCATCAATCAAAATAGGGAAATTTTAAGAAGACTAATATAAATATTTCACATTGGAAAACGATAAAAAATAAAATGTTTCAATTTATGAAAGTCAAAATAACATAACTCATAAAAATAATCTTTTCATGAGTAAAATCGTAATTTGAATATGTTTTTGTATACTTTCACTAAAAAAACCCAATCTTATTCTTATTCCTTGAATTTCTTGTTTTTCCTTAAATCCTAACAATGAGGAATCATTATACTCCCTCTGTTCCTTTTTAAGTGTCACTTTTAGAAGAAAAAAAATTGTTCTTATTTAACTGTCACTTTTAAAGTTTAATCTAATTATAAAAATGTTGATTTACAAACATTACCCTTAGTCATTTATTGCGAAGAGAGAATTATATGAAATAAGATATTAAATAAATAAAGGTTATTATAGTAAAAATATAAATTATTGTATAAAAAAAATAACATTTATTAAGTGTTTTAGTTTGTATAAAATATAAAAAAATAACAATTAAAAAAAGAACGAAGCTAGTAATAACGAACAAGTGAATCATCGATTAAAGTACAAAAGGGTTTCATTCATAGATATATTGGGAAAGGGTATGGTTATTAAATAGCGATGTCTCATGATCTATATGTGCCTCGATGTGGAAAAACTTGAATTGGGCAAAGTGTTTATGTGACTAGACCATCTCTTATGACACACACTTATTTAATGAAAGTATAATGATAATTATGATCGTGTGTCTGTGCTTCTTGATGTAACAAAACCATCTCTTACGATGTTTCACTTTTTTAATGTTCCCTTGTCAATAGTATGTCATTGTATGGTATATCCTATTTTAGTTTTTTTTTTTTGACACAATCCTTTTTTATATATAGCAATGAGGGTCAAGCCCAGAAAAATAAACTACAAAAATCAAACGAGAGGAAGTAGTATCGATAACATCAACTAACACCGTAAATATCTATTCGAAGTTTGTTGGATATTTGTGTGTTGGCTTCACTTTTGCTAAAACAAATATTCATACATGATGTTGGATATGATGTTCCAACATTCTGGTACGGTTCAGTGTGCCCTATTTGAGTGGCTTGGTTTTCGTGAGCTTTATCTTTTTAAGGAAACCACACCTTATTTCTTGTTACTGATTCTTGTGTAACAGATCACTGTTTGATCTGATTTGTTCTGAAGCCCAACAAGTTGCTGGCCCGTATTGCTTCAGTATAAAAACAAGACTACAAGACCTAATTTCTTACCGAAGCCACCATTAAAAATTAGTATTATTTTTAGGGTTTTGAGTCATTGTTATTTGTGAGCCTTTCTTGTATCGCCTTGATACATATTAAGGACTGTATTTTACTGAGTTGTAAGTTGTGTAACACCCCAAATTTCCGACTTAAAAATTTCATTTAAATAAAAACATAAATCAGAGTACATCTCAAAAAGGAGTGTCACATTCATCTTAAACAACATTTAGATAATAAATTATCCTTCACAAAAGTACTCATTTATAGCAGCGGAATTCAAAGTCAATCTTCATAAAAAGTCTTGGCTCAAAGCCATCAAACGTCTCAAAATATTTAAGTCTCAAAGTTCAGCTAGAACACTAAGGTCAACAAATAGTTTTAAAAAAAACGTGATACATAAAGGAATAGACTCAAGGACCCCATCCCGTTACATATCAGAGCAATCCTATATCACACCAGACTCCTCGCATCATCGCATCTAAGACTGGTTACCTGCACTTGCCCACAGGGCGGCAATTCCAGCAGAAGGGGTGAGATTCACAACAATAATATTAATGAATAAATCAAATATCAAGATTAACAACATAATCCAACACATAATCAGGTTGTTATAACACATCGTAACATCATCATAAACATCTTTAAACACATACATCAACGTCTCAAACATCGTCTCATAATATGTCAACAATTGACTCAACTAAATGCAACTCTTAACGTCTCAACATCATGCATGTGGTACCATATATTTATAGCATTAATATGCTTCACCGTCGCTTTGAGCAATGCTCCACCGTCGCTTTGAGCATAAAGCTCCACCGTCTCATAATTATGCAAATGCATGGACTCGTCGTTTAATAATTAATTTCAACTTCTCAAAACATCATTCATAATGCAAGACTGACACATGCAGTTATAACAGTTACATGGCAGATCATCATCTCATTAATCATATACATCGCAACGCATAATATCATCATAATCACATAAGTCATATTCAAACATCACTTATTATCAACAATACATCATTTATCAACATCATAAAGGAATTATCAGCAATCCTCATTACAGATTACATCTAAGGATATAAAACATCTCTAAATACTACCCAAATGTCTCCTCTCAAAGTCTCATGCGAAACAGGTCGCAAAAACGAAACAACAGCTCAAAAAGGTACTAACTCGCCACGGCGAGTGATCTGCTCGCCACAGGCGAGTACTCGCAAAAGCTGACTCGCCAAAGGCGAGTTGGGGGCGAGCTGCAGGCGAGTAATTCTGGGTGCTCTCGGCCTTTTTGACATTTTTCACCAAAAATCTTCGTTTTAAGGTTTTCTAAATCCAATTTGGCTAAACCAACTTCACAGATCATCTCTATAAATAAGGCAAAAGTCCTAAATTTTAAGGGACAAGCTCGCCACGGCGAGCTATACTGCTCGCCTCGCGAGCAACCAAGGGTTACTCGCCACGGCGAGTGACCACTCGCCACAGGCGAGCGATCTCAGAACCTACACGGGTTCAGACCAAACCTCACCAAAACATCTCCAATCTCTCCAATCTAACCTCTAATTCATCAGCAATGTTGTCCTAGGGGATAATCTAGATTCTGTAACACGTTTCTACACCAATTCACAGCCATCTCACATCAATTTCATTAAAATCCTCAAAAACCTAGTTCATGAAATTCTTCCCAATTCTTCCTAATCTCTTAACTAATCATTAACAGATGATTTAACATTAAAATTACTGAAGTTAGGCTCACCCTTACCTGGAAAATTGTGCAGAATGCAGCCTAGCCTCTTCTCCTTTCTTAAACCGTTTCCTCTTCTTTTCCCAAGTCTGACAACGCGTACCCTATTTCTCTTAACCTACTTCTCTTATATACTCCCTCTCAACTTAATTAATTCTATCTCAACCCTCACAACTCTTCTTATTTATAAATATAACCCCATCTCTTAAAATTATCTATTTGTCCAACAAATCTCTTTATTTACCAAATAAATATTCATATAAACATCACTTATATTATTTTATTAAACAATAAAATAATATTGCATCACACATCACAATCACGTCACATAATCATCAAAAAGCATATATAATATATAATAATATACTATATCTTCTAATAAAATAATTAAATAATTAAAGAGGGCGTTACAAGTTGTGTACTACTCCAAAGCTGTGAAGCACGAAGGTAGGTAGATTGTGATACACCAAAGCTTTTAAGTAAGGTGTAGTTTTGTTTGAAGATAACTTCATCTTTTGTTGTGTTTGTAATATGATAATCACAAGGGCAGTGGTTGATTGAGGGAAGTGAGATGAGATCTCAGATCTAGGAGTTCCTAGGTTGAAGTCAATACGAGTAGGTCATAGGTCTAGAGTTGTAAACGAGGAATTTGCTGAGAAACTTAGAATAAGGACTACGCTAGTGGATTTCCTTCCTGGCTTGGTAGCCTATAGAGTAGGTGACGTTGCACCGAACTGGGTTAACAAACTCACTGTGCCTTTTTATTTTTCTGTTCTTTATTTTCCTTGTTATTTTTGTTTACTACTAGCACGATGTTCTAAACATCTCATTCAACATCTGTTATCTGTGCCTGATGTTGGAACATCGCATAGAACATTTTGTTGCTAGTGCGCCAGAATTTCAATTGGTATCAGAGCAGGCACCCTGCCTGTTTTAGGGTGAGCTCCAGGGAAGGAGGATTTGTGAACAAACCACCTTTGTTGGATGGCTCCAACTATGATGATTGGAAATCACGCATGAGTGCTTTCCTCAAATTCATAAATAGCAAGACATGGAAAGCAGTTCTGAAGGGTCAGGAATATCCTGTTGTGCTTGACAAAGATGGAAACAAGACAGTTGATATGAAACCAGAAGAAGAGTGGTCCAAGGAAGAAGATGAATTAGATTTTGAAAACTCGAAGGCTTTGAATGCTTTATTCCATGGAGTGGACAAGAACATGTTCAGATTGATCAAGCAATGCACTATGGCTAAGGATGCTTGGGAATTTCTCAAAACTACACACGAAGGTACATCTAAAGTCAAAATGTCAAGGCTTCAACTTATGACTACCAAGTTTGAAAATCTAAAAATGATGGAGGATGAGAACATACAAGACTTTTACATGAATGTCCTTGACATGGCTAACTCTTTTGACTCTCTTGGGAAAAAGATGTCTGATGGCTAAGAGATTCGATATGAAGGTGACTGCGATTGAAGAAGCACAAGACATCTCCAGTATGAAGGTTGATGAGCTAATAGGATACTTCAATCCTTTGTATTAGCTAATGGGTATAAGAAGAAAAGCATAGCTCTTGTTTCTAACACTGATGAGGAAGATGTTCAATGTGATATGGAGACTAATGAAAGTATTTTAGATGCATTTGCGCGTCTTGGTAGAGAATTCAACAAAGTGTTGGAGATGATTGACAAAAAGTCGAGGCCAAATGTTCAGAAGATCTCGTTCAACATCAGCAGAAATAGTGAATCTCAAAGAAGGGATAGAAACAATGATGAATATTCCAATCATGTAACAACTTTGACAGGAAGATGTAAATCTGATAAAGATGTCCCAGAAAGAGATGATGAAAGTGAATCTACTAAGCAGGTGACTGCCATGACTGGTAGAGTTTTTTTTGACACTGAATCATGTGATGAAGAGTTAGCTTATGATGAGTTAGCTGCTTCTTATAAAGGTTTATATGCTAGAAGTGTTGAGGTATCCAAGATGCTAGTAGAACAGAAGAAGATAAATAGTCAACTGCTAGCTGAAAAAAGTAATCATCTGGCAAAAATCTCTGAACTCAATGATGAGGTAACACTTCTGAACTCACAACTTGAACATGTTAAGAAACAAGTAAGGATGATGACAACTGGTACTGGTGTTCTGGATAAAATTTTAGAAGGTCAAGTTAAAGGAAAACCAAATGGAATAGGTTTTGATTATGAACCTCTAAACCAGAAACAACGGAACATGAATTTTGCCTATGCCTTAGAATACCATGGGTTGATAAGAAAGCAAAAGTAGGACAAAGATATCAAATTTGTAGGTGCTGCAGGAACAAATGTTGCTTCTATTAGAAAACCAATGTTGAAGCATCCTGAAGAACATCATAATTCTAAAAACAAAAAGAAATCACCTTGGATATGTCACCATTGTGGTAGATCTGGTCACATAAGGCCGTACTATTATAAATTGTATGGATATCATCAGCCTCATGTTCAACCAAAGGTCAGTGGTAAGAGTGTTCAAGCAAGGAAAGTATGGAAACCCAAAACTCCCAATTTAAGTACTTCTGTGACTTCCTCTGCGTCGATTAGTGTTCCACCTGTTTTGACTAAGTCTGGCAACCTTGTTCAGTCTAGTTTGAATGTTGCTGATGTTGATAATACTATTGATAAAAGTGTTTATGTGTTTTCTTTTAAAACTGCTATTGCATCGGATGTTACAACATTCCTGGTTCAACCTGATCAAATAAAGTGTGTGGCTGAGTCAGCCTCTAATAATGAAAATTTCCAAAGTAAGAAGGTTTATGATCATGAGGATGGTAATATTGTGTCTATTGGTGATAAGAAGGATGAATGAGAAAGTGATGACCAAAGTGTATGGAGTTTTCTGATTAGTTTGTCAGAATTTATGGCTAAAAAGGGGGAGTAGATGTGTTTGTTTGCTTTTTTCCTGATATTGTATCAGATGTTGAAAACATCTATTTGCATGTGAAGTTTTCCTGTTTCTAAAGTTCTCCTTATTATGCATGCATGTATTTAGGGGGAGTAGTATATGTTTGTTAGCAGTCACTCTATGCTTTTTTCCTTATTTGTTACTGATTCTTGTGTAACAAATCACCGTTTGATCTGATTTGTTCTGAAGCCCAACAAGTTGCTGACCTGTATTGCTTCAGTATAAAAACAAGACTACAAGACCTAATTTCTTACCGAAGCCACCATTGAAGATTAGTATTATTTTTAGGGTTTTGAGTCATTGTTATTTGTGAGCCTTTCTTGTATCACCTTGATACATATTAAGGACTGTATTTTACTGAGTTGTAAGTTGTGTACTATTCCAAAGCTGTAAAGCACGGAGGTAGGTAGGTTGTGATACACCAAAACTTTTAAGCAAGGTGTAGTTTTGTTTGAAGGTAACTTCATCTTTTGTTGTGTTTGTAATTTGATAATCACAGGGACAGTGGTTGATTGAGGGAAGTGAGATGGAATCTCAGACCTAGGAGTTCCTAGGTTGAAGTCAATACGGGTAGGTCATAAGTATAGAGTTGTAAACGAGGAGTTTGCTGAGAAACTTATAATAAGGACTACGCTAGTGGATTTTCTTCCTGGCTTGGTAGCCTCCAGAGTAGGTGACGTTGCACTGAACTGGGTTAACAAACTCACTGTGCCTTTTTATTTTTCTGTTCTTTATTTTCCTTGTTATTTTTGTTTACTACTAGCACGATGTTCTAAACATCTCATTCAACATCTGTTATATGTGCCTGGTGTTGGAACATCGCATAGAACATTCTGTTGTTAGTGCGCCAGAATTTCAAAGTCTAACAAGACCAATCAAACTTGATATTGTGATCCAAAGAGCAATCGAGATTGGTTAATACAGTTGCACGGGTTGAAATGGGCTATGGAAATTATCTTCATGTGACTCTTATTACGCCACATCCACACACAACGACAAGTCGTTGCCCAAAAATCTTTCGAACTAACTCTATTTTTCCAAAATACATCAGTGCTAATATTAAAATTAATCTAATGTTGCAGCTCCGCCGTCAATCCCTAAGCACATGAATAACAGGACAGTCTTTCCTCTTCGCTATGTCTTAGATACGACCCTGATAGCATGTCGCAATCACATAGTCAATATTCCAAAAATAGTGGACAGATCATATTATCATTTTGTTACAAAAGGAACATGTTGAGATGAACCGACCAATTCCTCATACGGCTATATCACATGTCATTAGTGATTATTGATATGTGCATTAGTGCATGAATGTCAGCAAGTTCCGTGCCTAAAATTATGAGATGACCGTGTTAGTAACGTAATTTAAGTTAAGATTGTCATGCTTTTTGTTGCATTTTTGACCATTATTTATCCTAACGTAATTAAAATATTGCTACCAATGATTGAATTTGAGAGCGACATAAATTTTTCAATTTTCAAAAGTTAACCCTATTCTTTAGATTCCGTCGGTAGAAACAGTGTCTATTAGTATAATGGTTTATGGCTGATCTCACATGGGTACCTAGCATCATTGGTAGCAATAATTTAGTTAGTATCAATGATTTATTTTTTCGTGTTTCATCCAATAAAATTTATCCATTTTTTGCAGTGAAAAAGATTCTTGCATGACCACATGAATTTAACTAGCAATTAGTGAAAGGTCAAGAAACTCTAGAGAGAGAGGGAACGGGCAAGAAACGCTAAAAATTGTGTCTTTCCTTGACTCCCAAGTCTCTGAAGTTCACAAAAAAAAAAAAAAAGCAACGAGTATATTTTTGACTTAAGATCTCTTCAAAAAGATAAAAGAATACATTTTATCACTAAAATATATCTTTGGATCTACATTGTCGTATTTATATTCATGCTTAAACTCTGCAGAGTTAGATTAGATCCATATTAAATTTTATCTTTGTAATCACCATTATAATTCTGAGTTAGAGATTAAATGAGTGTATATGTTATTAGTCTGAAGAGACTGATAAAAACTTGTATAAGCTCGTCGATGTATTGAGAATACAATGTAAAGGTCTCAATGACTCGAAGTTGAAGGTGCAAAAGTTGAGATTAACCTCGAGAACCATATTAACAAATATCACAGCTATGTAGATTGGACTAAATCTCATTGGATGAACCAAAATAATATTTGTGTGTCTAAATTTTCTATCCCTTCTCTTCAATTTTTTGTTTGAACATTAAATCTATATCACACACAATCACTTCATTCAAATCTTTAATCATCAACACTTCAGAACGTTCTAATCATAATAAAAACTTACATTTCGAAATACATTTTGAGATATGTTTTTTATTCAAAATTTAAAAGGGTCGCAATTCAAACCTCATTTCTTACCACTATTATTTTTACTTCAAGTTCCACATTAATAGTGGATATGTAAAATTAAAGATATTTTAAAGAGGTTGTCCATATGAAAATGTGCTACTGTTTTGGATGAAGATGTGATGTTCAAATCTCTTAGAGGTCATATTCAACAACATATTATTACTCTCAATGTTTAGGGATGGAAATAGACAAGACTAGGTTTTTCAAAACCGGAGTCTAACCAACTTTAAAATATTGGTCAAAGCATTGCCTCACATTTTTTTTTTAAGTCTTAAAAGGCTTGAAAGTCGATTTTAATGCGTACTTTACTATTTTTTTTCTTACAAAAGCCTACACCGGTCAAGTGCTGAGTGGTGTAAGTTTTCACAACTAGACTAACAGCAAATTGTTCGATTAGTTTCATTTTTATTTTAAAATCTAACCTAACATTTTAGAGAATTTAACTTTATTAATATCTTTTTAAATTCTTTCTTTAGAATGATGCATTTAAAATTTGATGTATGACAATGTTTATTTGCAGAAAAAATCAACAAATTTATGATTTAACACAAAATACAAGGTTTATAATAATAATAATAATAATAATAATGATAATAATAATAATAATGATAAATTATATTTATATTTACTTAAGTAGATCAATTGATAGATGTAAAATACTTTTCCGATGTTATGTAACATGACCATTTTCAATAAATACTTAAATAGACTTCTAAAAAAATCTTAACTTTGTGTGATTAAAATCTGTTAGGAGTCCTTGTTATGAGTCCTTATCATTAACTTGTTGTAGCTCCGGGTGCTCTAGACTCCCCAACAAACAATTGATTGTGTGTTATTTAAATTACTTGAAGTGTGCACCATATAACAAGAAATCTATAAAAGATTCAATTATATGTAAAAATCTACAAAGCAAAATAAGCTTTAAAGGACAAGTTCAACATCTTTTTTCTGATTCACAAAGATTTGTATCTGACTATGGATCTTAAATCATCATCTGCTTTTGGTTATCAAATTCATCTTTTGATGCACTAACAAAAAATGGAGTTAAAGTACATCATATGATTGATGTTATATAGCCATCTACAGTGTACTAAACAAGCTTACAAATTATTTTGTGTATGAGGAATCAAAAGATAAATATAATTGAACAAAAAGGGATGCTTTTCAAGACATCCACTATGTTATTATAGATAAAAGTAAAATTTAAAAAGGAAATAGTATAAGAAAGATTGCATTTGTACGAATAAAAAATTTCCACTACTCAATACAGGATAAAAAGAACATATTTTTTGTTCTTTTCAAATCACCAAGGTCTCTGAGTCACAACAATGCTATGTCATGAATATTAGCACAAATTATTCAATGCAATTATTTATGTGGATTCAAGAAGCTCAATCATTGTAAAAATTTGACAACCTTTTACTGCACATTTTTCTATTTTAAAGTTTAATTTATAATAATACCAAGAAGGTCTTTGAGTCAACAATACTGTCTCATGATAATTCATTTTCTAGTTCAGTGGCAATATCTCTTATTTTCCCCCTAAAACAAAATACTGTGTCATGATGAATTGATTATAAATACCGGTGCAAAATAGAGACTCAATATAAATATTTATTTGGATTTAAGAAGAGTTCAATCTTTGTAAAATTTTCACAATCTTTTGGGAATAAAAATTAAGAGTGACATTGACTTATTGACGTGAGAGGAAAAATGGATGTATAAGTAGCAAATATCGTCTTGGAATATTTTGGGCTTAAGTCCTTTTTTATTTTTGGTTGATAAATGGGTTTTTGCAATGTTAAGGGAAAGTTGCTCTTTATGCACCTATGATTTGCTCACAAGTATCTCAAACTGACCAAAGTGTCACCAACGGGCAATTAATTACCGTTCATTGAGGATCGGTAGTTAATTGCTATTCTAGAAACATCAGTTAATTGCCACTCCAAGATTGCTAATTAACTCGTAGTTACATAAATCCGTTTTGTGTTTTAGCCATTAACAGAATAAAAAAAGCAATTAAATATTCATTAAGGTATTTCGTCAAACACTTGGAGTACAAAATATACATATAATATAGACTGTGTTGTTTTATTTTTTAAACTACCACATTGCACTAAAAATTAGTTTGAACTACATTCACAATCAAAGCAAACATGAAATCGATCAACAGCTACCCAAAAAAGTTATCAATATCACAAAACAGCCCTAACATATGAGCAATTAAAAGAAGCACAAACATATAAAACTAACAATGTGTAGTATGCTCCGAGATTTTGAAAACTTTCTTTTTTTTTTGTTGAAAACTTACTTTTACTTACTTAAGTTTGAAGAATTTGACTGAGTTTGATTTCTTGGAGTTCGGAGGGAGTATGGTTTGTGTTTGAGTGTTTTTGAATACGTGGGTGGTTCTATTTTTGACTCCGATGTATGTTCAAAGTGGAACGACAATTAACTGACATTCAACAACAAACAACAATTAACTACAATTCAACAATAAACGGTAATTAATTGTCGTCTGGGACATTTTGGTCACTTTGGGTGCTTGTGAGCAAAACATAGGTGTCTAAAAGCAATATTCATGTTAAGGTATGTTTTTTTTATTGTTTTTTATTTATGAAAAGTATACAAGGGGATAATTTCTTTTCCCACCCTCCCTTTTTCCAATTTTGTCAACGTTCAAACTATATAATTTGAAGCGCATTTTATGTTTTTAGGATTATACAATTTGAAATACCCCAATAACAGAATAATACACAAATTCCTATTTTTACCATGAACATAACACATGATGATACAATGCAAACTTGATTTCTAGAGATATTATAATTTTAAATTGACAATATAATTTATTAATTCAACATAATTTAATAATCCATTTACATTAACATCATTATCGGATAAAAATACAAATACAAATAAAAAAAATCCTATAATATCATTACTACGAAGAACTACTACAAACATGTTTGACAACTATAATTAAATACGTAGTACAAGAAGATGGAGGCCAAACTAATTTTACAGTACAAAAAAATGAAATATGAATGGGAACAACCTCATATCTAATCTGATCTGAAATACCAAATGACGGAGGACAACCCCATTTCGCTAATCATACTACCACAAAAACTACTAATACGAAGGTCCTTGTTGCCCATCGTTACTATCCCACAACTACCGAAAGAAAACTCTAGGGTTAGTATGAATGTCGAACATTGAAACTATATCATCATAAACGACCTAAGGAAATTTGCACAATATCAAAATGTGGAAAATACAATATAGAATAAAAAGAAACGATTTGCATTGAATATTTATAGTCATTGGGGTGTTTTCATATTACATAATGAATATTTTATGCGTTCAAATTACATAATCTGAAACATGTAAATACCTTGATGCACAGACTGTTTAAAAACTTGTGCATTGAGAGGTTTGATACGCTTTAGATAACGTAGTCTAAACAAGTCGAATACATAATATTTTTAGGTCCTCAGTGCACCGACAATTTCTATAATGCATAACACACAAAAACATTTATAAATTGATATATTTAGATAATATGCAACTCACACCATACACATGCGTTTATAGTTTATATTGATGAACATTATTTAATATTTATGCCGTCAATATTAGACCTAATCAATCATAACCATCATATTTCTTAAAAAGAAAATCATAACAATCATATCATTGATAACTTTCTTTTTTTGATAAATCATTGTAAACATTCAACTACTTCTAAAATAAAAAACTTTCACATGGCTAGCTTATAAAAATTAATGTATTGATTAAAAAATAACCACACATCCAATATATTTTTCTTTCTAATTATACAATAATATCCATTCTCCTATTAGCACTCAACATTTAGCAATATCAATTTATATATTCACATTGGACACTATGATATGATCATGATGATGAGTATGATCCCATAACAACCAATTTGGATTTGATATTGATTTCTACAGTCTGTCTCTCCATTCCATTCCTATGCACAAAGTATACAATCTTGTCTATATCCTCTCCATAGAATTCATCATTCCATTATTATATTCACAACCCAACATCAACAACATCGTCATTCATTCCTCTCTTTTATCTCCTATCTCTATTCTCCAACACTAAAAAAAACACTATTTATATTACATACTCAACCACTACAATGCTTAAATCCCAATTCATCAAATTCACCCCCTTTTTTCCTTATAAACCCTCTTTTTCTTCTCTTTCAATTTCCACTACAATTAAGCTCAAATCACAAATGGCTTCTTACTCTTCTTATTCATCTTCTTCTAAACTATTGTTCCGTCAGCTTTTTGAAAAGGAATCATCTACTTATACGTACCTTCTTGCTGATGCTTCACATGCTGAAAAACCAGCAGTTGTAAGTTCACGAAAAAAATTTGATTTTTATGTGTTTGTTTGATTATTTGTGGCAAATTTTTATCTGGGTCGGAATGCTTTTTTGAATTTGATGATGGGTTTCTTCTATTTTGGTGATTAATGATTTTTACTTTTTTCTGAAAAAAGTGATTTTGTAGTGTCTGTTTGATTATCTGTGGGAAATTTTTATGTGGGTCGGAATTATTTGTTGAATTGAATAATGGGTTTGTTCTGTTTTTGTGGTTAATGATTCTAATTTTTAATGAAAAATTCAGTTGTTTTGATGATTTTGGTGTTTTTATGAAAAATTTAGTTGATTGATGATTTTGATTTTTGATTTTTTGGTTGAAAACTTCAGTTGATTGACCCTGTTGATAGGACAGTAGATAGAGACTTATCACTAATTCAAGAATTGGGTTTGAAGCTTGTGTATGCTATGAACACACATGTACATGCTGATCATGTTACTGGAACTGGCCTAATCAAGGTATGTAGTATGCACCTGATGGTAAATTATTGTTTTAAACTTTACTCTGAAGGAAAGTGAGCAAGAATTGACTTAACTTTATCAAAATGAACTTAAATTGTGAAATGAAGTTCTCATAATAGGTGTTCTTGTACATACAAAAACAGCTTCACAGAAATTGTAAAAAATCTTAATTTTATCAGAATGCATACCTTGATGATTACATTGGTCGTTAAGTTGTCGTAATAGGTGTTAAAAATAGGTTATATTGTGAAAAAACTTAAATTGTGTATGCTATAAGCTATTTTGATGACATGGCTAGGATAGGTCCTTAAACTTAAATTGTGAAAAAACTTAATTTTATCAAAATAGCTAGAAACAGTGTTCTTGTATATGCTATAAGCTATTTTTATAAGATATATTGGAGAACTTATGAAAATAAGCCGAAAAAAGCTTGTGAAAATTGTCATAAGCTTTTTCAATAAGTTCTCCCAAACAGTCTCACAAAACTTATGTCAGCAGATAAGCTCAATTAAGTCAATCCAACTAGGCCCTGAATAAATCAAGGGTGTATGTATGCTTATATTGAGCACTGTAATTTCAGATGAATGTACGTGTAGTGGCTCACTTTTCCTAAGTAATGGGAAAGAGGACCGAAACATGCCACTGAAAGACTCTACTGAGACAAAGATGGGCTGTAAAAAACTTAGAGGAGGTAGGATGGGCGGTTGGTCAGATCTAGTATGGATCGTACATGGACGGTAGTTGGAGTCGGTGGCTCTCCTAGGGTTTCCTCATCTGAGATCCTGGGGAAGAGTATTAAGCTGGCCCTTGCGAACAGCATGATGCACTATCTCCCTTCAACCCTTTGAGCGAAATGTGGGAAAACAAAAGGAAAGAAAATCCATGGACCGACCCCATCGTCTCCACTCCGTAGGAACTACGAGATCACCCCAAGGACGCCTTCGGCATCCAGGGGTCGCGGACCGACAATAGAATCCTGTTAAAAAAAAAGCGGAACGCATTAGTTATCCGCTCTCAGGTTGAACAGTTAAGGGTCGGAGAAGTGCAATTACTCATTCTTAACTTAAACCCACATTCTTAAGAGCAAAGAGTCGGGCGGTCTACACGTGTCAGTGTTCTTGTCATCTTTCACCCCGCCTGACACGTCTTGTTACATTCAATAACTTGATAGAAACGAGAATTTAGACCTCCGGAACTGTGTATTTGTTGACTGAAAATGGAGCTTCACAGAAAAAAAAAAGGAAGCAGAAATTAGGAGAATCTCTCTCCTAATTGTCTCTATCAAACTTTCTGAATGACTCTAAACTTTCCCTCATTTTTCTCTTATAACAGAATATCCCCCATAAAAATCAGGAGAATGATAACTAACTCTTATTCCCTCTGCTTCTGCAACCTTTTAGAAGTTGTGCGTGTGTATGTGTTGGGCTCAATGGTTGGGTCATCGCATGTATTGGACCTTGACATCCTATCATAGCTTCTATCTATCTATTTTCTTAGATTTTTACTGGTGTCTACGTATCGCGCTGTTGTGCATGGTGTCCTTTGTTTAGTCACTTTATTCTAGAATTATTATTTTTTTCCACAATATTTTACATTACTTTTCTGTGGTGGTAACTCAGTTTGGTTTTGTTTTTCACATATTTAATATAGAGCAAAGTTCCTGATGTAAAATCTGTAATTTCAAAAGCAAGTGGTGCAACAGCAGATCTTTACGTAGAACAGGGTGATAAAATCCGTTTTGGTGATCTTTTTCTAGAGGTAAGTCTGCAGTTTCATGCATAGATTAATTTTATTTTTTTTTTCCACTTAGCTTTGTTTTGTAATACTAACCAGGGGCCGGAGCCTGAAATTTAAAGTCAGGGGACCGAATTCAAGAAACATAATTTGATTAAAAAAATAATTGTTTAAATATAAAAGGTATATAAGAAACCCTAAACTAATATTTTCTTGGATGTTAAAGAAATTTATAACGATATTTAATATGAGAGACATTAATCGGTAAATATATTTAACATACAAAAAATAAAAAAGAAATAGTAGTGTATATGTTCTAAGGTTAAATATGTTGTTAGTCCCTACAAAATTATACATTTTCAAGTTTAGTCCCTAAAAAAATTGTTCAATTTTAGTCCTTATTTGCATTTATATGGACTATTTTGAGAACTAAAAGTAATTCGTTTGACTATTCTTATAAAGTGCAATATTATGGAGGATTAAACTTACACTTAAAATTTAGCAGGGACTAAACTTAAAAGCTCATAATTTTGTAAGAACTATAAACATAATTAACCATATATTTTGTATGTAACGTTAGAAATGTATTTCAAAAAGAAAACTTGGAAATGAAAAGTGTATTTCTATGGACACACAAAAAAGACAATCAACTAACCAAACAAATGAGCTTAAGTGGTTAACGAATTCCACCAAAGGATAAATTGTTCAGGAGAACCTGAGTTTGATTCTTGAGTCGAACAAATCTTGTCTAGTCTTTACTTACATCTTGATCGGTCGGATACTAGATTACCATGACCCATTTACCATGAGAAATGGAGGGTTAACACAAAAAATAAATGAGATATATCATTGTGGTTAATTTTATTTAAAATGTCTTGTCAAAATGATTGTATCAATAAATTTTACGGAATATGAGATAATTTAAAATAATATGATGTATAAAATTAATGATATTAGTTACCAATTAATCTAGTAACACATGGTAAAAAAAAAAACATTTTTTAAAAAAAAAAAAAACATTTTCATTAGATTAATTGGGGGGACCATGACCTAATTATACTTGATAAAACATTTTAATATACTATAATTATAGGGTATAAAAAAAAGTATTGATAATTTGGGGGGACCATGGCCACCATTGGCCCCCCAGTACTTCCGCGTTGCTTAAAAAATTGCTTCTTTATTGGGGTTGGTTGACAAGGAATTGTCAAATACACCCTACATTTCATTGTTGCCTATAAGAGAAAAAGTGGCTCTATTTATGCTTGGACGGTCTATTTATTTATATTGTTTGATAAGTTTGAACTTGTCAATAAAATTCTAACATTAGGAAGATTCTGATGAAATATAATTAAATGCGGCTTCTAGTCAAGGTTTTGCAACTCGAGAGTTTACCTTAACTCGTTTTGCCTAGGTAAACTCGACTCGTAAACTTGACTCGAGAACTTATACGAGTTTACCTAAAATTAAAATTGTATAAAATTTATTTTATGCATGATATATATAAGTTAATATAATATTGCAAATAGGTCATTAGTGCAAAATATGACTTAATTACGAAGACAAATTAAACCAAACTACCATAATAATAAAACATTATGCTCAACTTAGCATCAAAATACAAAAATTAACGCACAAAATCATAAGTTTCATAAGTCTCTAAGTTTAAGCCATCCATAAAACAATTCAAAAAAGAAAGGTTCACAAGTTCCTAAAGTTGTTAATAAAACTATCTAAAAAATAAACTAGTTAATTTCTTCAAAAGGTCAACAAACACCACCACCGCAACCCTAATCGGCTTTGCAATCATTGGGGTCGAAAAATGAATTTCCACCGTCCGAATCTCAACCCCAACTGGTATGTGCTCCCCTATTCATGGTTTGAGAACTCAGTGAAGAAAGAAAAAGAAACGTTTCATTTTAAGGAACAACGTGTTACTGTAAAGGTAACTATTCAATAAACGTTTCAGTCTTTGGGCTTATAGAAAAAGAATTGAGTTTTGAAAAAAAAAGCCCAAAAAAAGGGCCATTTTTTTTTTTAATGTAAACTCGGTAAACTCGGTCGAGTTTACACTAGTTTACTGAGTGTTAACTTGGTCAAACTCGTCAAACCTTTCAATTTTACCAGAAATCGAGTTTACCTCATAGTTAACATGATTTTGGTACCTAAAAACGTAAACTCGGAGAGTTAACACTCAATTTGCGGAACATTGCTTCTAGTATTACAATATCATTTAAGATAAGAGCTCTGAATCTGATTAGTCAAGCAGATGGACAGATCATAGATATGTTTTTAATTTTAGATTAATCTTAAACTAATATGGTGATGGTTTCGAAAGCTAGCTCGTTACAGCTGTAAACCTTGTGCAAAGAAATGGAATGGGCCAATGAATCAAAGACAGCTCCACCTTATTCTTATTATCAATTTTATATGAAATGGGAAATTTGTGCAAATGCATCTTATTTTCTCTTGTGATGGGTGTGAATGGTTAATGATAATGGTTTATTGTATTATCTACTTTGTAATGTATATCATTGTCTTCATTGCTGTAGGTTCGTGCAACTCCCGGTCATACCTTAGGTTGCCTTACCTATGTTACAGGAGATGGACCTGACCAACCCCAACCTCAAATGGCATTCACCGGAGATACCCTGTTAATACGCGGATGCGGAAGGACAGATTTTCAGGTATAAATGTTGTGTCCGTGGCTGTGTGTGTGTCGGTGCTTCATTGTATGCTACAGTTACCTCTATTTTATTGAGTGATATAAAGCCGAGTTTCACTCTTACGTCTTACCGGATATTTTTATCTAGTTCATGTAAATTATTATGCAGGGTGGGAGTGCAGAGAAGCTTTACAAATCAGTCCATTCACAGGCATGAACTTAACATTGCTTGTATATTAAGTTAAACAATTTTTTCCTTAGCAACTTAGGAAAATAGATTAAGAGATTTATGGTTCATTAAATATGAATATTAATAATGTATTACTCTTTCATATCATTTCTGGATACAGATTTTTACACTGCCTAAAGATACCTTACTCTATCCAGCTCATGACTACAAAGGATTCTCTGTAAGGAAACCTTTTATGGTTTTTGGTTGCCAAAATTTATATAGTTTCTTTGCTTATACAAATAATATTATTTTAGGTAAGCACAGTTGGAGAGGAGATGCAGTATAATCCGCGCTTAACAAAGGATAAGGTAATGTTTGATTACATCCATAATTTATAAGCTTAATCCACTAAATGAAACTTATGAAAGTAGAACTTTTAATTGTGACGAGAGACTCTGGATTTAAAACAACTAGCTAGTGTCGTCAAATAGCAGATATAGCATAACGAAATTCGAACAAATCGTTCTTGCTCTGCCGTACGCTGTTAGTGCAAAGAGTTGTCAAATAGCAGCACTGTAGCATTGTAGCATAATGGAATTTTAACAAATCTCAATTTTTCGTGATCCGCGATGGACAATGATGCAACCAGCTAAAAAAACGTTTTAACATGCTGAATTTCTGTTTCATCTTCTGGTTAGCCCAAACTCAGTAATATCTCACATTTGAAAATGTTAATCTCTCTTTTGCAGGAAACTTTCAAGAACATCATGGCAAGTAAGTGCTAGCTAAATTTCACCTAAACCTTGTCAATTTTATATTTTTTTTCTTTCACATATGCATCAACAAAAACAAATGTTTAACTGATCTATTTTATCTGATGATGGCGCGTTTGATTTGCGCAACAGATCTTAACTTGTCATATCCAAAAATGATCGACGTAGCTGTTCCGGCTAATATGGTTTGTGGAGTCCAATCCAAAACAAGCTGAGCTTTCAACATTCTTGTCCGACTTTGTCAAAAAAATAAATAATTCTTGTCCGACAGTCACATGACGATGTTGTTTAACATGGAGGCATTGCTAGTAAAGAAAAAAAATATAATGTTAATTGTCCTTTGTGTTGAATAGAAATATGAAGATTGTAAATAAATAAATTGATGATTATTGGCCTCAATAGTTTGCTCTGTGTTCTGTTATATTTGGTTATGGAATATACATAGATGATGAAATATCATACATGTTTTCATTACTAATTTATGGAATTAATAGGATATACCGAAATAACTAGTTGGAAATCAGTTACTTGAAATGCTGGGCCATGGCTGCAATTTATAAAAGTAACTTGTCAAAATAATGGTAGTTTTTCATGAGTATTCACATTTAGAGTAGTTTCATTTTTGCTGCTGACTTAAAAAAAAGGATAAATGGAAATTAGAAATAGTATCACGTGTCTTGTTCCTCACTGTGTTACCTTTAGTGGAGAGGTTGAGTAGATCAACTGGTTTGAGTTAAAAGATAAGAGTTAGAGGTCATGAATTAAAATCTCGATGAATGAGTACATATTAATCTAACAAAAAAATGATTTTTAAATAAAATTGTAGCCAGTTATGAGTTTGTTATTTAGCTAATGCATCAAAATCCAATATTTGATGGGGACGACTTTTAAACATGTATCACAATGATAGCGTTGTGTTAGGTCTCGACAACCAACATAAACTTTTGATGAATCTTTATGATATAGACTAAATATGTAATTATGTGAATGCTAGGTGGTTGCCCATAAACAACACATTGTATAAAGCTCGATTACAATGTTAAATGAGCAAGGGTCGCTGCATCATCGCCTGGATGTAGTGAAATATAAACAAGGGTACTATATCTTCATGAATGATTGTGGGTAAAGAAGTTAGTTCATGGGAGTATGATTCATTTTTAAACATGGAATATAAGCAATCTTAGACAAAAATCTATGAAAATTGTGGACAATATGATTAGGAGGAGGATTAATTTTATGTGTCTACTAAAAACTAAATGCGTGGGTGAAAAGGCGAAATAATATATTTAGGGATTTAAGATGCGGTACACGGGTAAAGTTAGACCGAGATATGAAGTAGGCAATATTGTGGATAAGAAATTGAAAGAGGATATTGTGAATGGTGGTGGTGGATTGAACCTGGCAATATGATTATGTTATTTTTCCTTAAGATAGTGAGAGAAAGGCAACTAGGTTATGTTAGTGTTACTTCTCTAAATTGCTTGAGTAACTACATACTATGGATACAATATTGATTGATTATATGATATTTGACTGAAATGGTTAGACCAATGTCTTGGTCACAAACTCTCTACAATGGTCATACTCTGTAATGTCTTATGTATGTTTGTTACTATCGAAGGTTTAAGAACTAACACCAAATTTAATACACAATTCTTCCTAAAGGGAAATGATATTTGTACAACCATTTTGTGACAATTTTTGTGACAAATTTCTCTATCATACTTACATTATGTTTTTACTTTTTCTCTCTATTGTTTTGGTTTCCATGTTAATATCTACTTTTCTTTGTAAATTTACGGTTGTTCCAAAAATTGTCACACAAATGATTGTTTAAATAACACACCTCGTTCGTAAAATATGCCTATGCTAGGCAACCATCGAACAATTTATACTCTTATTATTGTTCAAGGCTATGGTTAGCAGACCTTGATTTAACATCAATTCATGAATAATCATATAAGCATAAATACCATCAAATAAATGTATAATTGAATAAAATACTAAGCAATCAACTGAAATCTACATAATTATTTAAAGTTACGAGATTCGAACAATTACATGAAGCACCTCTTTCATGACCTATCTTAGAGAGGTTTAGTTACTCATAATGTCTAAAGACATATTAAACTATAGGAATAAATAACATAAGAAAAGAATCACTGGTGTTGATTCCTCGTTCCAGAAGTGGTCCATATCGTTCTAAAATGCCCTAGATTGCACTTTCGCCATTTTCTGCTCGTCAAAAGGTATTTTATCACTGACCTAAGGGTTAGGTTTATATAGGAAAGTTTTTCCCAACATTTTAGGGAAATTTGTTATGCGACGCAAGAAAATATATGGCGAGGCGATCCTTTTCGAGACTGATTATGTTGCTTTTCCCATTGATTCTCCTGACGCGAATTTGATTGCCTACGATATGATCTTGTGTGAGACCAAACCTTGGCATTTCGTTAGGTGCTCACGATACAGCTAGACAAATCGTGACTCGAGCTAGACAGATCACCTCGATCATTTCGTAAAATCAACCCAGATAAATTGTATGTTACACGCTAACTATATTAATAATTGAATATGATAAAATGACAGACAATCAACCATAATTAGATGTCAGATAGTTAGTGATCTTAGTTTCAACTTCACATTTACGATTGGTTTGACATCGCCGGAAGCTTCTCTGAAAGCTTCAATAATGGCCGGTTTCAGCTCAGCGCCATCATCCGTCACATTTTCAACCATCACTATGTCTATTGAATAACAAAATAACAAGTAAAAATAATATAATTAACTTGTGCAACAAGCTAACAAAGAAAGAAAAGTGGCGCAAAATTTCAAAACAGGGCATTACACCTGCGTGACTTAAGTCACACTACACATTACACCTGCGTGACTTAAGTCAGGCTGACTTAACACATGTTGAGTTCACTCACGTTGGCCCAGCTTGAGTTAACTCACGTACAACCTTCATCTCAGAATGATGAACAAGCCTAAAAAACCAGCAAAATCAAATGAGTTAAGATTATACATTACCTGATATTTGATGCTTGATAAATGTAGAAACTTGCTTCCCGGTGCTTTGCAATGATTTGAAATGAAGAATTTGACCCAAAAAATCATACTTTTTGGGTTTTTGGAGGTGGAGAGGGAAAGAAAATGGTGCTTGGAGTTTGTACTGATGAGTTTTGTACCAAAACAGTAAAATTCCGCAGCGTTAGTTAAGTCACAATGGATTTATAACCAGCGTGAGTTAACTCATGCAGCGTGACTTAACTCACGTGGGGGTACTTTCGTCCATTCAGTTGGGAGGGAGTGTTTTTTGATGGGAGAAGAGCAATATTCCTAACAAATAACACTACTCATTCTAATTCCCTTAATATCCTCTTTTACTATTTACCTTTATTCCATTAATTCTACTAAGTTATTACTAACCTCAATAAATAGTTCTCCACTTCTAAATTACTAAAATGTTGTTCACTACAAAATTACCAAAATACCCTTAACTCATATATCTATAATAAAATCCAATTAACCCAACAATTCAAACACATCTATCTACTAAGTTATTACTAAACAATTAAATAAATAATATCCTACAAATCGGGTTGTTGCACATTTGATCTTTGATATCCTCCTTGAAAGATTGAAACTCAGAATCTGACACATATCTAGTAGAAGCTTGCGCTTAAGGAACATGAATAAGCTAAAGGAGCATGAAATTCCAGTTCAGGGAACTCATAAACTTCTAAGATATCATCAGAAAAAGACAAAACTTGTCAGATGATCTTTAGAGCGTTGACTTCATCCATTAGAGCTTTTGTGTTAAAAGCGTGTTCCATCAGAACCATACTTGACTTCAAAATAATAATTTTATTCTATGGTCCTACACAATTTAAAAAATATTAGAGTATTCAATTGTTCTTTCATACATATTTAACATCAAAATCATATAGACATTATTCTAAAATCCACTTTGGTTCAACACTTTGTTGCCTTAACTAAGTCTCATCTCTGATTCTACAGTCATAATCAATTCTATTCTATTTAGCTTTTCATTCAAGTCTATTTGTAGTTCATTCTCTCTTGGCTTTTCGGAATGTTCATTAAACGAACACACACTGGATGCTTAAAACAAATACTAAATAGACATTGAAAACCTTAATTGATGAGGGGTCATCACAAATCTGACTCAATCAAGGTTCAACCCTCCAATATGTGCCACAATATGTATTCAACCGTAAATAACTGTTAGATGTTAGTAAATACATATTTTGCGATTTTTTGTTGTTACCTCCATATTTTGCGATTGAGTATGTTATAAGAGACTAACTTATCTTCTTCATTATAATTTATATATTAATCAAACAAAAGACTTACTAATTTATCAAATAATAATAATTATTATTATTATATCTTCTTTTTTAGGGAAATAATAATTATATTGTTATTAGCAATAATTATACTCAAAGGTTTGAATTTGAGCTCCACTAAAAGATTTTTTTAAATATTTTTATGCTACACGTGCTTAATAATTTTATGGTACGATATTAAGTATTTGAATCAATAACTAAATGAGTTATTATTTAACAAAAAAATATTTAACATAATTAAAAATATTATAAAAGGAACTAAATATCATTTACCAAAACCTCAACAAAATACCATTTAAAAATTTCCAATAGTAAATGTTGAATATAGTTTAATATAAAAAAATAAAAATTAGTCTAATAGTTGATTATAGACAATAAAATGGTGTTTTTTTTTAAAGTACAACGTTTTTAAATAACAAAAGTTTTCAATTTCCATTGGATTCTTACCTCACATCTTGTAGAACATAAGATAGTTTTTCTATTATTGCTATTTAAATATAGAAATAGACAACCAAAATGCATACATCATTGCGTCCAAAAGAAATATCCAACAAATCCTCTGTATGTTATGAATGCCTATATATGATATCATGATGATTACTAAATGAATAAAAAAGATATTTATTTTACTTTATCTCTTCTTGCCTCTTCAATTTCTGAACCTTGCTCATTTTAATGGAAAATCAAAATGGTGTATCAAATACGACTGAACAAGACAAACCTATAACAGACATTGAATCCGGTATTGTTCTATCTTTCTAGCTCATTTTTTTAGTTCCTTTATTGGGTTTGATTTTTAGCATGGAAATGAAAAATGCAGGTAATTATATTTATTTGTTGGGTTAATATATTGGATGATCTCTATGATGGGTTGGATAAAATATTTGAAACTTTCGTGTTTTTTTGTTCAATTATGTTTGGATTCACTTATTCTACTTATGTTTTTTTTCTTCTCTTTTTCCAAACGAAGCTTGTTTTTATGTGATTATTATAGCCATGTTTGTTTTATAAGTAAAAATATAGTAAACGAGTAATATTACAAGGTATCAATAATTACATGCATTGAAAACAAGAAATTGAACTTGTCTATCAATTTAAAAAAACTAAATTTTTATTACTACATAAATGAACGGAAAAAAAAGACGCTTAATTCTATCGATCATCTCCATGAAATCAACCACTTAATCATTGAATAAATCAATATTGTTCCTCTCCAACCAAATATACCCGGTTGGTGTTAACCTCACAAGATGAAATGCTTTTTATTGCTTTCTTGCCATTGCACACATAGTTGAAAAGTAGGGAATTTTTCACTACATATGCAATCCACCATACAAGTCAAAGATCCATCCATTAAGGATATTTTTCCACAACCCAGTTGGGTTAGTGTTGGCTTGGGACCTTGAAGCATGCTCTTCTCAAGGTCTCAGTTTCGATTCTACCCGATGCCAATTTTGGTTGGCTAGTTTGACGTCATAAAAAAGGCTATTTATCCACACTCCCAACATCTTGGGGCACATCACATACAAGCGACTAACGGTTTCAAAGTCGTTAAAGCACCACACACAACATTGCTGATGAACATATGAAATTGTGTTTCTCCTCCACAACTCTATACTCTCATTGACAATCTATCTTGTAACAAACGTCATTCGAATGAATTGATTTTGGACAGTACGGTTGTGCTCAATGATAAAATGTAGCAACTAGTAAATTTAGGTCACATTTCAATAAATAATTTAATTAAGCACTTATAAAATAAAATTTTATCATATAACGACTTATGTATATATTATATTGTTGTTTATATAATAAAAGATAAAACAAAGTAATTTTTTTCATATAAGCTACAAACCCTTTTCTTGAAAGCTTTGAAAGAGTTTATGAAAACAAGCTGAAAATAATATATGTACATATGATAAGATATTTAATTCCACAATCTCTCTCAAACACTGGCAAAAATGTTTGTATTAGTAAATAATAAAATGCATTCCTTTTGTGGTAGTTAAAGTTTCTAAACTTAGGTTTACTTTAATTTATTAAGGAGTATCGGGAATGGTTTTGATTAATTTTTCACTCAATATAATTGAGTTCGAAGACTGGATTTGGAAATGGAACTAAGTCAATTGATGTGAATGAACAATGAGTTTATCTACGTTTTTTTTTTTACTATTTCATGTTGTAGAGTAAATGATTTTTAACTAACTTCAAATTCAGCGGCATTGGTTTAGTGGTAAAACACAAGTTTTGAACTTAAAAGTCACAAGTTTGAGTTTTGTTAATGTTTTTAGAGAAAGATAAATGTATTTCATTTTACATTTTTAAGCATTTCTTTGTGTTCTAAAGTCTTTCGTATGTTGAACTAGGATACTATTCTCGATTCATAAATTTATTTCTATCAAAGAGGAAGACATGTGTGTTAATATGGACCTCTCAAATGGTTTAAAGGTGGAGTCTTACCATGTTTATAAAAAAATGAATTTTTATAATAATAATAAGAATGAAAAACAAATATAATATTTTATTAAAAATTTACTAAATATATTAAGATCAAGCTTTGAACCAAATTCATACTAAAAATCCCGTAAAATAGAATGAAAATTGTCTCTTTAGTATATTTCATAGAGGGAAATATGTTGATATTGTTTTGCTATGTGATATTGATTCGTAGGTTCCACAGTTGCAGCTGAAGGCGAGGAAAAACCCCTTGGGTGTGGTGGTATTGGTGTTGGCTGGGTGTTGTAAGTATATTAAATTCCCTTGTATTTGGTATATTAATTTGGATGAGTGTTATTTGAAAAACTATCAATAATGTATTTAACATAAAAAAAATCAAGAATGTATTTGACACCGTATAAAAATATATGGTTATAAGTATTATGTTGAAAAACTATTTAGTTATTCAAATAAATTTGCGACAACAACGGATTAAGAGATTTTTTTTAATCCGTGGATATATATATATATATATATATATATATATATATATATATATATATTAAAATTAATCATTGTAAGTTCTTTTAGGGCGATGTAAATTTATTTTAATCATTTAAATTAAGGACTATAATATAAAATAAAAAACTAAAAGTAAAAAGTGGAAAACTAAATACATATTTTATAAAAAAAAGTATATTAGTTTTTTTTTTGAAGGAAAAAAAAACGTACATTAGTGATTTGTTAGTCTATCATTAGTATATTAATCGTAGAACTGTCCTTGTTAATTTATATCCTTAATAACTTAATTTCTTTTGCATCAGGTTTATATGCGGTTTCTTTTTTCCTGTCCCGTGGTATGTTGGGGTGTTAATTATGCTCTTTTCCAAAGTAGACAAGCGAGAGAGACCTGGATACACTGCTTGTTTTATTTCTGTAAGTCATTCTACCTTTTAGGGTTTTCTAAAGTATTAGTAATTTTATAAATGTATATCCATCCATATTTGTTTAGAGTTGGTTTTTTATGATCAACTTTGACATGTTCTATAATAATTAGATTATATTGAGAATTTAGGATTGATAATTATATATCTTAAAGTTGTTTGAATTATTACTATCGAATTCTTCCATAACATGTATGAGAATGGTATCTTCTTTTGTAACTTAGTGAGTCTTCTCTCTTCTGCAGGCTGTTTTATATACAGTTATCATTATTCTCAATTGGATTTATCGTCAAGAAAACCGTAAATAATCTCGACCATATATTTGAGATCAATCCATTCATGTTACATCTTCATTAAATCAATTTTTTTTAATAATCTTCACATTTTATGTGAGAATCCAAATCAATTCTTGGAGATGGTAATAACTTGCACAATAATCTTCACTTCAAGAGTTGTATGCTTGACTGAGTGTATCTAAGTTGTATTAAAAGTTGTGTCTTGGTGAAAGATTTATTTATACCAACCATTTATTTATTGAAAGATGCTAGCTTATATTTCTGTAAACAATGTAATGTATATTTTTTTTTAATAAATACGTGAAATTTATTTTGTAATTGCATTGTTTATTTTTTTTATGAAGGAACATGGTTTATATATGAGGTTTGCTAACTTAGGCCAACAAAAAACATGAACGTCTAAGTTAGCAAAAGTGCAATTTTCATTGGACAAAAATAATTTTTTTTATTATTTAAAACTAATAACTTGAGGGTTAGTAATTTTCATTAAAACTTATTCCTTAACTTGCACCAAGTTTTTAACTTAGACCAACAAAAAACATGAAGGTCCAAATTAGCAAAAGTGCACTTTTTCAATGGACAAAAATAACATTCTTCTTTATTATATAAAACTAATAACTTGAGGGTTACATTTGTAATTTTCATGAAAACTTATTCCTTAACTTGCACCAATTTGCTAACTTAGACCCACTTTTATTGTATAACAAATAGTTTGAAGGATATTTACTAAACTATCCCTTACTTTAAATTGATTTACACTAGTGGATATTGGTTTTTTTGTCCAAATGAAAAGGTGCACTTTTGCTAACTTGGACCTTCATGTTTTTTGTTGGTCTAAGTTAGCAAATATACATACATACATACATACATATATATATATATATATATATATATATATATATATATGAGGGGGGTTATTTTGACTCCAAGAGTAAGTGTAATAACTTACTCCAAATCTTAACCTTTAATTCCAATTTTGATTAATGATTTAGATTAATTGATATGGTAGACTTTAATTCCATTTTATATTGTAGTCAACACTTATCAACACAAAATATCAAAGCAATAAATGTCCTTTAATTGTTTGATGAGCTCTTTCTCAAATAACATCATCATCTATGTATGTCCATGACAACAAAAATTAATTAAAATGGAGATGATTGTTTTAATTTGTCGTTATTTATATAAGAAAATACACAAATTTATTTATTTTTTATGCAAGTATTGTAAATGAATTGGATATAAGAAAAGACCAAGGTTACTTCCTCTATTTTTTTTCGTGACAAATTAGTACAAAAATGTGTGTTTACAAAAAAAAAAAAGATCAGGATTATAATTAAGAAACCAAATAAAATATGTCGTATAAAAAAAATAACGAGAGTAGAACAAATATGCAATTCTTTAAATTTTACAATTGTTTTCTTTAAAAAATATATATATGCAATTTTTTTTAGCGTAAAAAAAGTAAAGGGAGAAGAAAAAAAATTATTTCAACGTAAAAAAATATAAATTTTTTCTTATGCAATTTTTTTTGAAGGAATAACAAATTTTTTTCTTATGCAATTTATTTCAAGGAAAGAATTTTAAGTTTTACTGTTAACCTTAAAAAATAATTTTAGCGTCAAATCAAAAAAACAATGGGAGAAAAAAAAACAATTAAAATACATTTATTGCTTTGATATTTTGTGGTGATAAGTGTTGAATACAATATAAAATGGAATTAAAGCCTACCATATCAATTAATCTAAACCATTAATCAAAATTGGAATTAAAGGTTAAGATTTGGAGTAAGTTATTACACTTACTCTTGGAGTCAAAATAGCCCCCCTCTATATATATATATATATATATATATATATATATATATATATATATATATATATATATATATATATATATATATATATATATATTCATGCATTATAAAAGTTATTTTAACATTTGATTTAATTTAAAATATATTTATTGAGATGGCAAATATACAAAAATAATTTTGACAAGAAATATATTTGACCACATAAACGGGAATAGATAAAAATAGAGATGCTAAAAAAAAGCATAAACTTATGAGGGATTAAGTGCAAATATATTTCTGTCAATCAAGAATAACTGACATTCAAACTTTGTTTGCGACACCCTGCTCAAAATATAATTTATGATAATTTTATTTAATTAGTTAAAATTGCAATGGGTAAAATTAGAGGTGTAAGTAGTTTGAACAAAACCGACGAAACTGAAACTCCAAACCAAATCAAACCAAACCGAGTGGTTCGGTTCAAAACCGACCAAACCAATCTAAATCGATCTTGTTTGGTTCGGTTTTCAGTTTCTCATTTTGAGATCTAAGAAATTGATGAACTGAAATGATGGTAACTCCACTCCTCATTTAACTAATAGTATCCCCCCTCACACACTTATGACTAGACCCAAAATCAAAGTCCAACAAAATACTCTTTAATCCATTCACTTTTTCCCATCATCATCTCATCTTATTCCTCAGACTCTATTTCATTTTTTCTAAAAAAAAACCTTGCCGTCAACCACACCTTACCCATCGTTCCTCGCTGTCGTTGAGATTGTCCATCTGTTGCTATAAAAAGTTGTTAAAAAAATAAAGAACATGAAAAAACACAATTTGAAATACAAAGTTCTATGAAATATTTTAGTATGATGTATGTTGTATGCATGAAATACAACTTTGTGAGAATATGTTTTTAAAAAAATTCTATTTTAAATAAACCGATCAACTGAACTGATCCAAACTTAACCAAAACCTTGAACATCCCAGACGACTTTAAGAATTGACGACTGACCCTACAAACCAACACGAGTCTTTTCAGCGTGTTTTGTCCTCACTCGCACGCACGCTTAACTGTGGAGTTCTTTTGGATTGAGCTACCAAAAAGAAGATGCACCTTGTTGATATAGGTAGCACCAAACAATTTTTATAAGCCTTTCTTCAACCATGCAGTCCCATACCTACACGACCTCAGGATCCCTCTCATTCTGATGTGATTCAATTCGTCTATAAATTGTTGGGAGCCGCTCGTTGTCGTACCTTGTGCACCGGCGACCACTCCCCTGCTCTCGTCAGCCTTGGGTGTTACATGCCCACCAGCTTCCGCTTGGTTCATCCCCGAACCACACCGTACTGGAAGACGTATGCTCTAATACCAATTGTAACATCTCAGACGACTTTAAGTGTAACACCCCGTTTTTCGCTAATTTTATTTTTAATTATTTTTATGTGTGTTTATATATGTTTGTATGTGATTATTTGCCTTGATGTGTATTTTGGTGATAATTATAGAATTCGGTGTTATAGGGGTATTTTAGTCATTTTGGACGTAGGGGTATTTTGGTCATTGTGTGAGCAAGGGTAAAATAGTAATTTCACCGCAATGATTATTTTTAGTGTTTTAAGTGAGAACTATTATTTTTATTAAGTTGTTAGTGGGTTGTGGTAATTAATTAAGAGACGGTGTTTACTCATTATTTTTACCGTAAGTGAGTAGAAACTTGTGGAATGATTATTTAGAGCTTTGAACCCATTAGTGGTGAGTCTTTATAAGATCATGTCTTAAGAGAAATTAGAGTTAGAGCATTCATTTCACAATTAGAAAGAGGTATAGAGAGAAAGAGTTAGAGGAAGAGAAGAAAAGTGTTAAAAGAGAGAAGCTTGAAGATCAAGAAGGAGTCGGTGATTCTATGAGCTAAATTGAAGCTAAGGATAGGATTCTTGGAGATTGAGGTAAGGGGGCTATTGTTCTATCATAATCTCTTAATTTTAATCTCTTTTTTACTCATGTTCAAAAGTGCTTATTTGAGATAAGTGATTATTGTGAATTTAATTGGTAAAATTCATGCTCTTATGTTAGTGCTATGTTTAGTTATGTGAATTTGATGATAATTGAGTTGTTAATGTTGAATTTGCATGCTTAAGTTATATAGAAATTAATATTTTGTGAATTATGCTCAAATTGATTAATTTTGATGTTGTTTTCTTGAATTGTGGTTGAATTCATGATTATGAGTTGTGGTTGTTGTTGTGTGATGATGTTCTCATAAATTTATGCTTTGGGTGTTGATAAGTTGACTTGTTGTTGTTGATTGTGATGATTTTGAATGAATGTAAAGTTTGAATAAGTTAAGTTGCTTTTTTTTTTTGGACTTTTTCATCTTTGCCCCTGAATTTGAAATGAAATCTGGTATTGATCGGTGCAGAATTGGCCTTAGGTGTAAACATGAAAGTTTAAGTATGGATGTTAGCTTTCTAATGCCGTTGGTTTGACCTAAAAATGATTTTTCGAACTTGAGTTATGATCAAATTACTACACGTAGGTCAAAGTGGATTTTTATGAAATTTCAGTACAACTTTTTCTATGAACCGTTAAACTTTCTCAAAATTAATATTGGGTTTAATGAAGTCTTTAGAGTGAATAATTGAGTATGTATTTATGGAGTTGGGAATATGAATGTGTTGATGGTTTGAGAAATGTTTTGGGTGGAATTGAATCGGAGAAAACGGGTTTTTGAGCTAAAATGTTGTTTTAAGTGATTACGTGAAATAAGTTATGTTTTGGCGATTGAAATTGAGGTGTTGAGTTGAAAATGATGTTTTATTTTTCTGTTTTGATTCATATTCTTGCTGGAACATGATTTGTTTGGTCTCACTTTGAATTTCTTAAATGATAAAAAACTTGAATTTGAGACGAAATCGGTTTTCGGAAATAATCAGAAAATGGATTTTTTATGAACAAATTTGATTACATGACTTGTCTACTGTTTTAATGAACCTAGATGAAGCATGTAAGTTTGGTGGATAGCCATAATAGCATGAAACTTAGTTTTTCATAAAAAGGTGACATAAACGAAAACTTAGGACTTTTGCAAATGAACTTTGGTGAAACTTTGAATTATGACTTGATAGTTTGTGAATGACCTATATTCATGATGATATGATAGATTAGGATTGAAGTGAAGGTTTACATACTTGAAAAACGATGTCTTGTTTCGGAAATGTCAAAATTGTCGTTTTTGTGAAAATGAGACGAACTTGGCGTGATTTTGTGATTTCTTGAAAAACGATGTCTTGTTTCGGAAATGTCAAAATTGTCGTTTTTGTGAAAATGAGACGAACTTGGCGTGATTTTGTGATTTCTTGAAATTGGCCTAGGATACTCATACGCCTAAGCTACTATGAACATATGTGAGTAGTGCATATGCTTTGTTGAGGCAATTGAACATGTTTACTTAGTTTTGGTTTAATTGCTATAATTATTTTAATGTTGTAGAATAAGAGACGAACTTTGTCGAAAATATTCTCTAAGGCCGAATGCCTTGCAAATCTTTTATAAATAGTTTGATATGATTAAATGTAGATGTATGAATGATTCATGGGTGTTGAATATGATGTATATCATAGTATGATGTATTTTCTCTTTTACTTGAATTATGAGAAATTATATGAAATTGTTGATTTGTGGTGATGTTGTTGATATTGGTGTGAATGTTGATAATAGACATGATTATGTTTTGGTGTTGATTATGGTGATTCTCGTTAATAATCATGATGATGCTTGTTGAATTACTATGATGAAGTTGTTGGTGAATTATATATATATATATATATATATATATATGTGCATATATGTTGTTGGTGAATTATATATGTATATGTGCATGTATGTTGGTGAATTTTCTTACATGCAAATGTTGGTGAAATTGTTGGTAAATGCATGTACATTTATAGCCGTTGAAATTGCCGTTGAATATAGTCGTTGAAATTGTGGTGAACATATGCATGGTTGATTGAGTCATATGTTCATGCATCATATGTTGAGTCGGATGTTTACATCCATATTGCCATTGACCGAATACTTGTATCCAATATAACCGTTGAAATTATAGCCGTTGACAATGATGTGCAGTTGGCATCATGGAGTGACGACCTCGGAGGTGATTTGGTACCACATGCATGTAGGTGTCGTGTCTAGGCGCATTGCATGAGTTGACATGAGTCATAGTATGCTTATGTGCTTGATGATAGTTGTGTACTTGATGAATAATTGTGATTTGATGAATTGTACACTCATTGAAATTGATGGTGATATTTGGTGAACCTTATGATTATGTGATTTGGTGATTGTTGTAATTATTGTTTCCATAAACTTGGTGAATTGTATACTCGTTATAAATGTCGTTGAAGTTTGTGGATTATGCAATAACATGATGATTAATAATTGTTGTTTATATTGGTTATGATTTGATGTGAAGCTAGCCCCCAGTGGTCGTTCGGTTGACCGCCTACCTATTTGTATGAATGGGTAGACGGCGTGCATGATTAGTTTTGATTGCTTGCTTGGTGAGTTGCTTGAGGATAGCGGGAGCTTCCCCTGTTTATCTATTTTAGAGTCTTAGATAGGCTCTGATCTAGGATGTTGTCATTTATGTTATTCTGGATTATTTTATGTTGTTGAGACTTTTACCCATGTGTCGGTTTAAATTTTATACTTGTTGATGTATTTATTAGTTGATGACATGACTTTTGAGATGTATGTTATTTATCCGCTGTGATGTTTTGTTGAAATTTTTATGCATGTTGCTTTGGAGAATTTATGGAAGACGTGACGTCTGTTTCTTGAATATTTATTATATTCACGTGTTTTATCGCTTTAATAGAAGTAGGGCGTTACATTAAGCATTGACGACTGACCCTACAAACCAACACGAGTCTTTTCAACGTTTTTTGTCCTCACTCGCACGCTTACCGAGAAACTGAAGGTGAGAAAAACGCAAGAAGGGGGGTTGAATTGTGTTAAGATTTTCTTCGTTTTCTCCTAAGCTGAAAGACACTGATCAGAAGCAGTTCAAGAACAGCTTCTGAAGTGATGTTTAGAACTAGGTTGCAGCGGATAAAAACAGAGAGAGAGAGAGAGAGAGAGAGAGAGAGAGAAGGCAGAAAGACACAAAGCAATTATACAGGTTCCTTCCACAAACCGGAAGTAGTCTTGTCCCCCTTGCACTTTCAAGGAGAGTTCACTAAAATGTAATATTTGATTACAAATGCTCACTACTAAACTTAACAAGAGACTTCAAATGCTCAAGCACAACTGCAAGAGACTTCCTATGCTCCTGAACACAATCAAGAGACTTCTATGCTCGAGCACAAAATCAAGAGACTTCCAATCAAACAGAATTACAAAGAAAAATGTTTGACATTGAACACTTGATATACAATCAGAGTTGCTCACAATACAAATTAGATATAGACTCTTAAGACTCTAGAATTTTTAAGATATGCGCTTTGAGAAGAAATTCTAAGTGAACTTTTGGATGCTGAACAATTTTGACAGAGTTTTGGCGCTTTCAAATTGTTGTTGAGTCTTGTTCGTTCTTCAAGTCGTCACTCCTTTATATAAAGGTGTAAGATTAACGTTGTGAATTGCCAGCACATCCAAAAAGAGTCGTTTCAAGCTTTGATCAATCACCAATGATTCATTGCCTGATATAGTTGTTGTCTTATGAAAGATCAAATTCAAATGCATCCATGTATGTAGGAACATTGTTGCATACAGAGCTGTTATCCTTGTCTTGTAGCAGAGACAAACTCTGTGTAGTAGAGGTAGTGGTTGTACACTTCGTACAATTGTACTTTGTCAACGCTTTACAAAAGAACAAGCATCCAATGCCTTTGAATCCTTTTGAATTAGTCGTTGCTTTTTTTTTTTACTCTTCTGCAATGCTTAGATAACATTGAATCCATTGAACAACTTTTGAAGCTTTAAGTTTCCATCTCCTGATGAACTGCAGCTTCTGGTGATCTTCAGCTTCTGATGAACTAACTTATGATGAACTTCAGCTTCTGATGAACTCGCTTCTGATGACATGTCATCACTTCAGGAGCAGTTTTCTTCAGATGTTTTTAAGCTTCCTTTTTGTTGATTACTTTGCTCTCTTTTGTTCTTCCAAAACCTATTAATGATCTCAAAATTTTTGCTATTCAGAATAGTTAATCAGAGCATATAACAAGCAATACAAATGATCAGATCAGAAAACAAGTTCATAAGCAAATAGCAATGTATCAGAGAAGGAATTCAGAAGCATTAACATAGTTCAGAAGCAAGAAAAACAAGCTAGGGTTTGCAATCTAGGGTTGGGCTTGTTTTTGGAGCATCATTTCCATCATCTGCTTCATCATCTTCTGAGTTTCTTCAGCTTGTTGCTTCATCTCTTGTTTGAAATCTTCATTGCTTTTGATAAGCCTTTCTTCTTTAATCTTGGCTTCCTCCAACTGAGCTTCAGTTGCAGTCTTGTATTCTAGCAGCATGAGTTTCTGCTCCAAAAGCTCTTTCTTCAACTGCTTGTTCTCTTTCTCAAGAAGAGTATTCCTCTGCTGCAGTGCTAGATCAGAAGAGGCTTCTTTGAAGTTTATCTTGTTTAGCCAGTCCAAATTAAGCTCTCTAGGGTGGATACTTAAGGGAATGACACTCCTTGCTTTCAAGCACAGTGGAGTCTTCACCTATGTTCTGAGAACTTTAACTTCATACAAGTTGGAAACCACTCCCTTCAGCCATTCTTGTAGCTTTTCCTAAGCAAGCTCTTGAGCATTAAAATAGGATCTTTGTAGCTCTGACAGGACATATTCCACTCTGTCCTTCAACCTTGTCCACATCTTGTCATAGTTGTCGTCATGAATGAGGTTGTTCCTTGCTTGAACAAGATTGTTCAGCTCCTGAAAGATACCTTCACATACATTTGCTAAAATAGTTGAATGTAGGAATAAGGTGGGTGGAGAGGGGGCATTTGTTTTTGCAGGTGCTACAAGTTGAATAGCTAGGTTTGATGATGAAGGTTGGTCATTTATGGAGGTTTCAGGTTCAACATGAGTCTTGGTTGTTGTTGACTGGCTGTTAGTGGTTAGTTTAGTAGCACTCTGTTCAGAAACAGGTTGTTCAGGAATGGTTAGTTCAGGAACAAACAGTTCAGGGATAAGAACATAGTCATTGTTGGTTGTTGTGGCCATTTCCTGGTTTGGTTCATGTTGTGGGGGGTATTCTGTCATAACTTCATCAGAAGTTATGTCAGAGATTATTTGTGAGTTTGACACATATTCAGGCAGTTCACCTGAATAATGGCTTTCTAGGTTAGGGATTAATGATTGTTCAGTAATTTCAGTAGTTTGAGTTGTTGGTGAGTTTGGTGTAGATGATGATACGTTTGTGTTTGTAAGATCTGTCCCTACACAATCACCTTCACCCTTTAAAGCAGCAGAGATAGATTGAATTGGATCAATCATGGGTGGTTGTAATGGGTGATCTGCAGGTAGATTCTTGCATGCATTAATTCTCATTTGTTGCATATCAATTATCCTCTCTTAAACAGAGGGATACATTGGCACAAATGTATCATGATCAGGCTTTTTAGTGGTTTTAGTTGATGGTGATGGGGGTAAAGCTTTGTTAAGAATGGAGTAAACTTTACTGAGGGGTATATCATCTGGATCAGATGATGTGGTTGATGATGATGATGAGGGTGAGTTTGACCTAATGTCAGATGGGGAACTGGATCCTAATTCAACTATCTCAACATCAGTATGTAAAGTTTCAGAAATACCTTCAGGAGCTTCTGAACTGCCAGGAGCTTCTAATACATCAGTGTTTCCCTCCTGAGCTTCTTCAGCAGTCACCATAGCCAGACCTTCAGCTTCAGTTGCTGCAAGCTCTTGCACAACCTCAGCAGCCTTGATTACTTCTTGAGCAGCTACTGCAGCATCTTCCCTTACTATGTTGGAAGCAGGAACTTCAATCTGCTTTGCTAACTTCAAAGCCTTCTAAATAGATGCTTCTTTTACAATCTTATTCTTCTTCAACTCCCTATTGACCAAGTTAGTGGCTTTCACAATTTGATCTTCATCCTCAACATATCTGGACTCCTTCAGTTTTCTAAAATTGTTCTTTCTCTTCCTCTTTGGAATAGAAGGTTGTTTAGGAGCAGACTGTGAAGTAGTAGCAACCTTACCACTTCTTGTTCTTTCAGGTAAGATCTTGTCAGCTTCAAGATCTTCAACCTCTTCCTGAATGGTTGCTACTTCAGAACCAGTTGCTTTAGAAGATTTATCCTTCTTAGCCTTCTTTGCTTTTCTAGCAGGTTGCTCAGAAGCTTCTTCTAGGTACTCAGCTTCTGTTAGAGGTTTTCTCTTTGTTTTCCTGCTCTTTGCTACAGGAAGAGCACCACCATACATCTCTTCTGGAATATCTTCCAGATGGATTTCCTCTCCATAGGTCTTCAGATAGTCATCTATGTAGTACAGTTGCACATCAATTGCATCCTTCATGTCAATGTCAAGCTTCTTGATGACTTCTTGCTTGATCAACCTCATGTTTCCTAAGGTGCTTCCATTGATTATCTTGAATGTGACTGTTCCAAGCTCTTGATCAGTGAATACCTTAGTGTGTTTCAGGGCCTTCAGAATCCCTCCTTGATATAAAATTTCTGAAATAAATCTCCCATATGGAATCCAGGTTCTGTTGTTCAACTGACTTTCTCTCAGGGTCTTGACCATGTGCTTGAATATGTACTTGAGCATGTTTTCTTTCTCCTTGTTGATGAAGAAGTGCAAGAACACCGTGTGCTCCAATGATGGTTGATCAGAACCTCCTCCCTTGGGCAGTAGGTTCTCATTCTGTATCTTAAGCATCATTCTTTTCTCCATGGAAAGGTTGCTGTAGGAACCTTTCTTCTTGTTGATGAACATAGTTTCCTTGACAATATCATTCCAAGGACTCTTCTTATTATTGTCCATACCATCCTTAAAGTTGCCTTTAGAAACTCTTCTCATTACATAAGAAATGACAGCTTGGGAGATGAACACTGGGATCCCCATTATGCTTGATCTGATCTCTGGATCAACAAACGGTTCTAAACCCATCTCTTCCCTTGATTTTCTAGCCAGTGAAGGATCAATGAGGATCTTCTCATCCATTTCTTCTTTAGCATCATGTTTATCATAAACAAAGGCTCTTACCCAGAAGTTCCTCACCAGGTTCTCATAGGTTGGACCATTGAGCATATTGAAGTAGTGGATGAGGTCTTGTGACTCGTAGTACTCCTTGATGTTACAACCATTGAGTGCTAGAGATGTGAAATCTATAGGTCTTTCAACTTGAACATGTAAATCCCATTCTTCCAAGGACATAGTTCTCCCTCTAATTTCATACACCGGAGCTTCTTGTTTAGTAGATGTTCCTTGAGTAGTATCTTGAATAGCTGATTCTAAAACTGAGCTTGAAGATGCCATTGAAGATGATGATGAAGTTTTAGGGTTCTAAGATTTTGATTTGGGGAAGAAAGCGTTTCACTTCGCAGAGAGTAGTTTGAGAATAGAAAGTGTAGGTAGTGAAGTGAGTAGTGTGTGATTTGTCTAAGTGTTTTGAGTAAAAAACGATTGCAATTTCAGTAGGGGACGAACAAACACAACATTAATGACAGTTGGGGGCGCGAGAATAGTACATTCAAAGCATAAACATCATCATAGCCCTCTTATGTTACACACCAATACAAATAAGCCACGTTAGCAAACTTCATATGCGCTGTCTAGTTAGTGGGACAGGTGTTATCAGAAGCAACTCCAGCAATTCCACTAACTCTACTATTCAGAAGCACAAAATCCAGCTACTAAAGTTAAAGTTCTGATGTCATCTTCAGAAGCATATTTTCCTCATAATCTCAGTTAAGAGCTTCTAATGGACCATAGCTTCTGAACTGACTTCAGATCCTAACTTCTAGTTCGGGAGCAAGCAATTTCGATCAGACACAAAGTGCATGTTCAAATTTTTCTATATAAAATCAAATCTTTCAACGGTTAAAGGTTTAGTGAATATATCCGCCCACTGATGTTCAGTATCAATGAATTGTATATCCAAGATTCCTTTTTGAACATAGTCTCTAATAAAATGGTATTTGATTTCTATGTGCATGACTCTTGAATGTAGAATTGGATTCTTTGACAAACAAATAGCAACAATATTATCACAAAAGATGGGAATACTGTTAGCATTAATCTGATAGTCTTCCGACTGATGTATCATCCAGAGTAGTTGTGTACAACAACTTGCAGTTGAAATGTATTCTGCTTCACTAAAAGATTTTTTAAAATATTTTTATGCTACACGTGCTTAATATTTTTATGGTACGATATTAAGTATTTGAATCAATAACTAAATGAGTTATTATTTAACAAAAAAATATTTAACATAATTAAAAATATTATAAAAGGAACTAAATATCATTTACCAAAACCTCAACAAAATACCATTTAAAAATTTCCAATAGTGAATGTTGAATATAGTTTTAATATAAAAAAATAAAAATTAATATAATAGTTGATTATAGACAATAAAATGGTGTTTTTTATTAAATTTTTTTTTTAAAGTACAACGTTTTTAAATAACAAAATTTTTCAATTTCCATTGGATTCTTACCTCACATCTTGTAGAACATAAGATAGTTTTTCTATTATTGCTATTTAAATATAGAAATAGCCAACCAAAATGCATACATCATTGCGTCCAAAAGAAATATCCAACAAATCCTCTGTATGTTATGAATGCCTATATATGATATCTTGATGATTACTAAATGAATAAAAAAGATATTTATTTTACTTTATCTCTTCTTGCCTCTTCAATTTCTGAACCTTGCTCATTTTAATGGAAAATCAAAATGGTGTATCAAATACGACTGAACAAGACAAACCTATAACAGACATTGAATCCGGTATTGTTCTATCTTTCTAGCTCATTTTTTTAGTTCCTTTATTGGGTTTGATTTTTAGCATGGAAATGAAAAATGCAGGTTATTATATTTATTTGTTGGGTTAATATATTGAATGATCTCTATGATGGGTTGGATAAAATATTTGAAACTTTCGTGTTTTTTTGTTCAATTACGTTTGGATTCACTTATTCTACTTATGTTTTTTTTCTTCTCTTTTTCCAAACGAAGCTTGTTTTTATGTGATTATTATAGCAATGTTTGTTTTATAAGTAAAAATATAGTAAACGAGCAATATTACAAGGTATTAATAATTACATGCATTGAAAACAAGAAATTGAACTTGCCTATCAATTTAAAAAAACTAAATTTTTATTAATACATAAATGAACGGAAAAAAAAGACGCTTAATTCTATCGATCATCTCCGTGAGATCAACCACTTAATCATTGAATAAATCAATATTGTTCCTCTCCAACCAAATATACCCGGTTGGTGTTAACCTCACAAGATGAAATGCTTTTTATTGCTTTCTTGCCATTGCACACATAGTTGAAAAGTAGGGAATTTTTCACTACATATGCAATCCACCATACAAGTCAAAGATCCATCCATTAAGGATATTTTTCCACAACCCAATTGGGTTAGTGTTGGCTTGGGACCTTGAAGCGTGCTCTTCTCAAGGTCTCAGTTTCGATTCTACCCGGTGCCAATTTTGGTTGGCTAGTTTGACGTCATAAAAAAGGCTATTTATCCACACTCCCAACATCTTGGGGCACATCACATACAAGCGACTAACGGTTTCAAAGTCGTTAAAGCACCACACACAACATTGCTGATGAACATATGAAATTGTGTTTCTCCTCCACAACTCTATACTCTCATTGGCAATCTATCTTGTAACAAACGTCATTCGAATGAATTGATTTTGGACAGTACGGTTGTGCTCAATGATAAAATGTAGCAACTAGTAAATTTAGGTCATGTTTCAATAAATAATTTAATTAAGCACTTATAAAATAAAATTTTATCATATAACGACTTATGTATATATTATATTGTTGTTTCTATAATAAAAGATAAAACAAAGTAATTTATTAAGGAGCATCGGGAATGGTTTTGATTAATTTTTCACTCAATATAATTGAGTTCGAAGACTGGATTTGGAAATGGAACTAAGTCAATTAATGGGAATGAACAATGAGTTTATCTACGTATTTTTTTTTTTTACTATTTCATGTTGTAGAGTAAATGATTTTTAACTAACTTCAAATTCAGCGGCATTGGTCTAGTGGTAAAACACAAGTTTTGAACTTAAAAGTCACAAGTTTGAGTTTTGTTAATGTTTTTAGAGAAAGATAAATGTATTTCATTTTACATTTTTAAGCATTTTTTTGTGTTCGAAAGTCTTCCGTATGTTGAACTAGGATACTATTCTCGATTCATAAATTTATATCTATCAAAGAGGAAGACATGTGTGTTAATATGGACCTCTCAAATGGTTTAAAGGTGGAGTCTTACCATGTTTATAAAAAAAATGAATTTTTATAATAATAATAAGAATGAAAAACAAATATAATATTTTATTAAAAATTTACTAAATATATTAAGATCAATCTTTGAACCAAATTCATACTAAAACCCCCGTGAAATAGAATGGAAATTGTCTCTTTAGTATATTTCATAGAGGGAAATATGTTGATATTCTTTTGCTATGTGATATTGATTTGTAGGCTCCACAGTTGCAGCTGAAGGCGAGGAAAAATCCCTTGGGTGTGGTGGTATTGGTGTTGGCTGGGTGTTGTAAGTATATTAAATTCCCTTGTATTTGGTATATTAATTTGGATGAGTGTTATTTGAAAAACTATCAATAATGTATTTAACATAAAAAAAAAAAATCAAGAATGTATTTGACACCGTATAAAAATATATGATTATAAGTATTATGTTGAACAACTATTTAGTTGTTCAAATAAATTTGCGACAACAACGGATTAAGAGATTTTTTTTAATCCGTGTATATACATATATATATATATATATTAAAATTAATCATTGTAAGTTTTTTTAGGGCGATGTAAATTTATTTTAATCATTTAAAATAAGGACTATAATATAAAATAAAAAACTAAAAGTAAAAAGTGGAAAACTAAATACATATTTTATAAAAAAAAGTATATTAGTTTTTTTTTTTGAAGGAAAAAAAATGTACATTAGTGATTTGTTAGTCTATCATTAGCATATTAATTGTAGAACTGTCCTTGTTAATTTATATCCTTAATAACTTAATTTCTTTTGCACCAGGTTTATATGCGGTTTCTTTTTTCCTGTCCCGTGGTATGTTGGAGTGTTAATTATGCTCTTTTCCAAAGTAGACAAGCGAGAGAGACCTGGATACGCTGCTTGTTTTATTTCTGTAAGTCATTCTACCTTTTAGGGTTTTCTAAAGTATTAGTAATTTTATAAATGTATATCCATCCATATTTGTTTAGAGTTGGTTTTTTATGATCAACTTTGACATGTACTATAATAATTAGATTATATTGAGAATTTAGGATTGAGAATTATATATCTTAAAGTTGTTTGAATTATTACTATCGAATTCTTCCATAACATGTATGAGAATGGTACCTTCTTTTGTAACTTTCCGAGTCTTCTCTCTTATGCAGGCTGTTTTGTATACAGTTATCATTATTCTCAATTGGACTTATCATCAAAAAAACCGTAAATGATCTCGACCATATATTTGAGATCAATCCATTCATGTTACATCTTCAATAAATCAATTTTTTTTTTTAATAATCTTCACATTTTATGTGAGAATCCAAATCAATTCTTGGAGATGGTAACAACTTGCACAGTAATCTTCACTTCAAGAGTTGATTGTTTGACTGAGTGTATCTAAGTTGTACTAAAAGTTGTGTCTTGGTGAAAGATTTATTTATACCAACCATTTATTTATTGAAAGATGCTAGCTTATATTTCTGTAAACAATGTAATGTATATTTTTTTTTAATAAATACATGAAATTTATTTTGTAATTGCATTGTTTATCTTTTTTATGAAGGAACATGGTTTATTTATTTTTCAACGAATTTGATTATTATTGAATATATATATATATATATATATATATATATATATATATATATATATATATATGGGTTATGCTAGAAGCCATCCATGAAGGTGTCTTCTAGCAAAACCATATATATATATATATATATATATATATATATATATGAGGTTTGCTAACTTAGGCCAACAAAAAACATGAACGTCTAAGTTAGCAAAAGTGCATTTTTTCATTGGACAAAAATAACCTTTTTTATTATTTAAAACTAATAACTTGAGGGTTAGTAATTTTCATTAAAACTTATTCCTTAACTTGCACCAAGTTTCTAACTTAGACCAACAAAAAACATGAAAGTCCAAGTTAGCAAAGGTGCACATTTTCTTACGATCCACTCACTAGTGGGAGTTGCAATCATATGGAAGGTTAAGGGATGGACATCCACTAATAGATATATTCATAATACTCCCCCTCGAATGTCCATTAAGGATATGCCTTATTAAAACCTTACTAAGAAAAAAACTCAATGGGAAGAAATCCCAGTGAAAGAAAAAGAGTACAACATCCTTTTGTGTCATAATCTGCCTCGTTAAAAACCTTACCAGGAAAACCCAGTGGGATAAAACCATGGTTAAGAGAAAAAGAGCGCATAACACATTTTTGTCTCCCCCTCATAAAGAGAACGAAGAAGTTTAAATAATATTTTATAGTAGATACTCAAAATCTTTACTTGGCGTGACAGTGTAGAAAGATATGATTTATCTCCATACTCTTCTCCAAATTAGTGGCTCTTCAGATATCTTTATATTGAGTTGTTGAAAGAACCTCCTTTTAAAAATTAGAATACCACAAGTATTTGTATGTATAAAATCATAATCTTTAATAAAGAGCATTCTCTACTTGCTAACATTTTCAAATGATCGGATGATATTGTTGTTTCTTTAAGATACAAATTATATGTTTGACTTTGCTGCAATATCTATATTTACTAACATTGACAAGAATAAAATACCATGATATATATAATAAGAAAATACATTAGTGTCCTTACTTGACCAATTCAAATAATTTTCTTGAAGACGTGATCTTTACTAAGTGACATCACAATCATTCCATTACATAATCAACTAGATTTGTTCATATCAACCTTTATATAAAAAAATTTAGAATCTCGTCAGGAGTTTTAATAATATTTAGACGATTATCATAAAATTGATTTTAAGAAATTCATTTCCATATGCTTAAAATGGACAAATGATGTCATCTTTTCAATAACTTTGATAGTATGTCTTACGCAAATGAAATCCTTCAGGGAGTTTAATATAATCATCACTATCAAGTGAACCATACAAATATATTGTAGCCCATATTTTATATAATTTGAGTCTTTCATGGCTACTGAACTTAATCAAGTATGAAAAAGTTCTTGAATTCAGTTCAGGTGAATATGTGTCTAAAGAATGTCTCTTAAAAATAAATGATAGACAGTTTTACCAATTCACTTTAGGTGAACATATCAAACTCACTCTCTCTCTCTCTCTCTCTCTCTCTCTCTCTCTATATATATATATATATATATATATATATATGTATTTTACCATTCTAATTCTCTTTTCGCGCGAAAAATCATACATATCTAATTAACTTCACATCTTCGAGTGTGCGGACTACAGGTCCGAAAAATTCACCTTTACAAAGTGAGTTTGATTTCAGTGGAATCGCCTCTCTTTCCATCTGCAAATATTTTCTTTTTCTATAATCTTCAATAGACTTGAATTCATGATCCTCATTATTACTTATCACATATAGAGCGATATTATATCCAAAAACACGTCGACGTTGACTTTATTTCGGTTCCATCTCATTCCATTCATGATATAATTTAACGAGATCTCTTTCTTTTTCATACGTTTCAGGTACCTGATAAGTTCTTCTGGAACATAAAATAATCAATTATGTCACACTTATAGAGTTTCAATATCCTCGCTTGGGTTATCTTTCCTTTAAGCTCCTTTTCTTATTCGAGGCTTTTTATATTTGGAACCGATTGATCTACCATGCTCCATGCACGATTGAGACTCATTTGCAATATTAGATTATCCAATATGAAAATTTATTTCGTTTGGAGCATTAGCAACTGATATTTGATTTATTTACCTTTGCAAATGAGTTATATCTTGAGGATTAAGACGAGACAATAATATTTCCTTTCAAATAATTTATTTGAACTTCAGGTTCACATTTTTAGCTGCTTATTATCTCCCCCTAATATTGGGAAAACTAATCCATCAATTGATAATCAGCCTACTGGGCTGTAAATAAGTTGGCTCAACACAATTAACGATAGATGGAGATTCATATCAAATATATTTTCTCAATATTCTTTCTATATTTATCTTAGTGTATTATATTGGAGCAATTGTGATATACATAACACATCCAAAATCCACTTGGATAAGAAATATTAGGTTGTTAACCTAAAACCAATGATAGATTAAGGGGAATACTTATATATAGTAATGTGTTGGCTTGATGCATATCAATATCTCAACATACAAAAATTATTGATTCCCAAAATAGAGTTTATAAGACATGGTCTCATAACCAAACTAGAGTTTATAAGGTATGGTATGATAAGCATCAATTATACAATTAACTTTAGACGTCTAAAAAATGGATCTTCAAGTCTATTTTTATGAGCATATGCTACCGGTTATTCAATATCAATTGACAAATGATATTTATCAAATGTTTTCTGAAAAGTTCAGAAAATAAACTCTTAGTCAAATTGTTGACCTAATAATCTCACAAATTAGTTTCTGCATCATAATAGATCCGGGATAATCCAATCGATCTTGCCAACGAGTTTACAATAATATATGATTCATTTGTTCTAATCCATTTTGAAACATGATTTGTGAACTTCTGGTTTACAATAGTATGTGTTCTTGTCTATTTGAAACAATAATGAACAAAAAAATATTATGTCAAAGTGAAGCTATACAATAAATATTATAAAACCTTTTTTGCATTACCAACATATAAGACTTTATAAATCATACACATTTCTTCTGTGAGTAGTTAGGCAACACAAACTATCAATATAATATATTTTTAAAGTTTGACATCTCCAAAGTATATATTATATGTAAGATCAAAATCAAATAAATTTATTTAAAAAGAAAATATACATATCTAACATATAATAATCTTGAAGGATTTAGAAGTAAATAAGAGATCGTAACTCATATAAGATGTTTTCAAGAATTATGTAGAAAAGAGTTTGTGCTCACTTACCTTGTAATTCAGACCTTCTCGAAGTCATATGCAATAAGAAAGAAGAAAATTATAACAAAACTTTGATCATAGAATAAGGACACAATATTGCACGTTACAATCCATATAACAGAGACATGATCGTATCAAGAAAATCTTCGATCAAACACTAATTTCCCAAACGATCTAAGTCCATACTAATAGAATTTTATGATCTTGACATGTATTGTATCAATAGTAGACTCTACTAAATCAATTACCATAACCACAACATTGATTATATGAAACAAATAGCATGAACCATTCACTTATGGGAATGATGAACCATTCGCTTCTGGGAATGACGTTCAATGCGACCTTTCACCATTTTGGTCAAGAGTCACTCTTTGTTCAATTACAAGTGTGACTAATCTTTCAATAATATTCTTGAAGATACTCATTTATTTTGCTCTTTCAGGAGCATATCAAATGACATAGAAATAGACATATTGTCTCATATTTTCTCTTTAAATGTGTTGTTCTTCGGGAACTATTTTAATTCAACACAATATTGATCTTAAATCTTAATCTATTAAAAAGAAAAATATTGGCAAATTCACACCTATAATATTTACTATTTCGTTAGAAAAGAAATTATAAGGAGCACAAATTATAAGTGTTGAATGTGCAAAGAGAGGACATAGATGAAAATACCTTTAATATATATGCCTTCTCAGAACTCATTAGTAGCGAAAATCATAATCATCAAAAGTCATAGTAAAGTTTTACCATCTTCGCATGCATCATATAAATGATAATCTCTATTATATCACTTCTTGATATTATTTTCTCGATTTTTTTTTCAATGTTGCTACTTCAGGAGAACATTCAGGAGACATAAATATATTTTTTAATTCTTTTGATAGAATTTATACTAAGATCAAATAGATCTTATATATTTGAATTGTGGTGAAGAACTCCACAAACCTCTATGAAGAACTCCACAAATAGATCTTATATATTAGTCGATTTACATGATTTCTCACTACAAAACACTCAAAACATATATGGAGTTACATGATCTAGGATAAAAGTGAATTACAAAGACTCAAGTGAAAACAATACAATATGTCCCTCAAACCATTGACAACTCCTCTATCTCTCAACTTATTTATCTTCAAATGCAAAGAAAACGACTAAAAACATAGCCAAAAATATTATATGATGATGCGTCATCACGACTTCAAACTTAAAATGTTGCTTGTCTTCAAGCAACACAGTCGCAAGAAGTTAGAATTTACATGAATTTAAAGAATATAAACATACCTTTTCAGAGATTTTGCTTAGATTGTCGTTCTTTCCACCATCAGACTTAACTAACTTACCACTTTCAGCAAGCGGAACAAACTTATAGACGATACTCTTACTTTCAACCACATACAATTTCAAGATACACATATGTATCTCTTAAAGCCATTGGAGTTGGTTAAGGCATTTGTCACACTCCAGTCGTCATGTGATTGTACCTTGCTATGAAATTGAAGCAACACACACACACACACTAAGGTTAATGTGGGATATATTTGAGAAAATAGGCTAACAAACACTTTGAAGTTAGTTCCTAAAGATTTCCTATTTAAAATACTTAAAAAAACTTTGTCATTCATACCCGTAACTTCATTCACAATTTGTGTCATAACCAATGTTTATAAGGTACTAACTTTCACTTTTGAGCCAATTCAAAGAATATTTAGACACTAGTAGAACTACTTTTTTTTTTTTTTGAAGAGACTAAAGTTTTGTTTTTGTCTCTTGATTTTCTACTTTTTTTTTTATGCCATCATTTTGACGTTTTATCTACATTTTTACTTTTTCATTTTTTTTCTTTGATAACTAAGTTCTACTAGTACCTCATCCCAAACTTAAGATGTTGTTAATTTCAAAGAGCAACCCCAAACTTAATTTCAAATCATTACAAGTATTTCGGTAACCTATCTAACTCCAAAAAGAAATTAAAAAGATATAGTCAATAGGGTTCGTAAGTAAAGTCACATAAAAGTAACCAAGAAAAAATTAATGCAAGGAGGATCAAAGTGGTTTCACAAAGTATATATAATGATAATTCAGGGTGGCTTGAAAAAGGTTCTAGTTACCAAAACAAATGCCTCTTGTGTATGAAATTACAATTGATAATCCATAGAGAATGATGACAGATCATTTTACGTTATTCTTAGCATGTTTTTCAATCGTTTTCAGTAGGTTTTACCTGCAAAACAAAGGTGTATTAGATTAATTGCCTATAATTTCAGGACATTTGTATTGTTTTTTATATTTGATTATGTAATTCTATTCTTCCCGAAACATAACAATTTTAGGGTGTTCTTGATGTAATTCATGAAGCAATCAAGCAAATCAGGCAAAGCAAGACATCCAAAGATTTATGTGGTCCTTGGGAAGATAAAGAATGAAGATTTAAGAGGCCTCATAAGACTTTACAGAGGAAGGAATTTTGTTCCCAAGTTCCAAAACATTTTTCTTTGAAGAAAACACCTAAAAAGGCAAAGAAAACAAGCATTTCAGCACTAGAAGTTACACTAAAGCGACCAGGCGCATCGGAAGGGGCGCTAGGCGCCCATAAGAGTGCAGAAAGCGCCCATGCAGATGCTAGGGGTCACCTGACGTATGGTCTAGGGCGCTAGGCATCCCGTGACTTGCGATAAAAGTCACTTTTTGTGACTTTTCGCCCCTAGAAGCCAATAATTTTAGCCCAAGTCAAGTGAAAACTTTCCCTATAAATACCGCCTTCCTCATTCATAATTTCTCGTTCAGAACTGGATCAGTTCAAGAGGAAGGCGATTGTAGGACCTTCAGAAGGAGTTATATCTTCTCATATCTTTTTTAGGGTATATTTTTATCTTTTTGTATTTTATCTTAGTTATCATGTGTAACTAGATATTTATAGGCTAGGGTTCTAAGATGAACCTATATTATTTTGTTGGATAATTATTTAATTTAGTGTCGTTTATTTTAGTATATTTTATTTTCGCTATTAAGTTTTATTAGGATTAGTTTATTTCAGTGGAGTGCATCTCTAGATTAGGTACTTAAGTTGTGACTGAGCCTAATATTGATACTTATATCTTGATATTTATATTTGCCTATCTAGGAAGTAAGTAGTTAATAACTCGACGAAAGATATCGAGAGCGAGTTGACCCTAGTAGTAAGTATTTAAGAGGTGACATTACTAATATTGAGAAAAATATGTTGAACCTAGGATGTAACTAGTTATTAATTAAGAAAACAAGTATCTCTAGGGAGTGAACCGATCCCGGTAAGACCATTCTCCCGACCCTTGGTAAGGTTGAAGCTGATTGGGCTTCTTGTTTGTAGAACTATCAAGAGGAGAAGGAGAATGTGCTCTGAGTGTCATAAGATTCATATATAGGAAGACCTTCATGAACATTGGCCCTTTGGAAATCTAGGAACGCCAATTAGCAAGACCCTACATGTAAGGATCACCGTGCGATCAGCAGGTGCAGTTAGCCATCAGAGGGATATACCTAGATCAACCGAGATAGTATAGACCCCGCACGTAAGGATCATCGTGCGATCAACAGGTGCAGCTTGACAACCGACTAGGTTAGAAAGTCCTAACGACCTCATCGCTTGTATAGTTTGCTTAAGATAACTAAACACGACATGAATGTTATTTAATTCCAACAAAATAGATAGGGGGATTCAAAGAATCCTAAACGTTGCGTACTTTTCTACAACCAAACATGTAACTTATAAAAATTGCAATCTCTAACCCTTAAATCTTTTATTTTATATTGTCGAACTAACATAAGTAACGCCAATTGTTTGGACGAAACAACAATCCCTGTGGATACTGTACTATACTTATTACTTTATTACTTGGTAAACGATTTGGTACACTTTGCTTAATCCGACCATCAAAGAACGACCAAAATTTCGAGCAAAAACTCATAATAAAAAAAAACTATCTATCACTTTGTTGGCATCAATCTCAAAATTAAGTTGCAAGTGTAATTGATGAACCCATTCTAAAACTCATAACAATCCAAAAGCTTGGACAAAATAGAGCAAAACAAAAGTGAGTGTATCATTTCTTATCTAAACCTCTATTAGAAAGCTCAACAAAAGAAACATCAATTTAAACATCAATTTAAATTGGGGTCCACATTTTTTTTTTTTGAAGAATCAATTTTACATTTAAATTGGGGTCCACATTTTTTATTTGACAAGATCATTGGACCCACATAACAAGAATAACAAGTGTACTCTCCCTTCAATTCATTCATCATTCCAATCACACAAACACATTAATTCACACACTACTCTTCTTCCCACGTTAACCCCCAACTCCCACCAACACAAACAATCATGACCGAACACGACAAACCCAAATCCTCCTCCGGCCACCCTCCTCAGCCACCGTCGCAATCTCAACCCTTCCCAGTTCCACCACCTCAGTACGGTACTTTCCAAGGCGTTTCCAATTTCCCACCACCTAATCCTGGCCCTTACCCCACCGTCGGTTTTCCTCACCCCGTCCCCCCTCCTGGCTCTGACCCCTCCGCACCTCCTCCTCCTTATTACCCTCATGGCTACCAAGCTTTTCCCGGTACTTTTCCTTTTTTATTTAGAGTTTAATTTATTTATTTATTGCGTTTTGGTTTTTAGCTTGAAAATGGAAAAATTGAATTTTTTAGGGCTTTATTATTTTTATTTAGGGTTTTAATTTAGGGCTTATTTTGTTTACTGGGTTTTGTTTTTGAGCTTGAAAATGGAAAAATTGAAAGTTTTTACTTTGTGGGTTAATATATTTTGATGATCTCTATGTTGGGTTAGGTCAAAGATTGGAACTTTGGTGATTTTTGATTTTGCAGCTGTGAGATCAATGTTTGGTGGTTTAGGGGAAGTTTATAAGCTTGAGTTGACTTTTTATAAGCTTGAGATCAATGTTTTGGTACTATATTTGATTTTGAAGGTTGATGATGAATGATTAGGGATATGTTTTTCCTACTCTTTAGTGTTGTAGAATACATTGGAATTTTTTATTTTAGGGTTTTAATTTAGGGCCTATTTTATTTATTTATTTGGTTTGATTTTGAGCTCGGAATGGAACAATGGAGTTTTTTTTTTTTTAATTTCTGGGTTCGAATATTGGATGTGGGTTAGATCATAGATTGCAACTTTCGAGATTTATTTTTTGCAGCTGAGATTGTAGTAGGTCAACTCTCTTTGAATGAAATGTTGGGTTTTGGGAAAAGTTTCCTATGAAGCCGGGACACACGCTGACATGTTGACACCCGGTAGTAATTTGAGCAAATGTAGAAATTGAATGTAATAACGTGTGTCGGTATATTGTCAGCGTCATACAATGGATACGTCTTCGATCAGAAGTGTCGGTGCCACACAGAAAGTTTCTAAGCTTGATTTGACATTTTATTTCTAGGTTAAAATATTTGATTTTGAAGGTTGATGAATGATCAGGGATTCATGGATATGTTTTTATATTGTTTTATGTTGTAGAATACGATGGAATTTGTCATTTTAGTGTGAAGTTTAGCAGAGGGATAGATTTTGATATTGTTTTGTTGTGTGTGAGATTGATTCAGGTTATGCAGTTGCTGAAGGAAGACCTGTGAGAGAAAGGCGACTTGGGTGTTGTGGTATTGGTTGTGGTTGGTGCTTGTAAGTAAAATCTAAATTCTATTTGATTCAGATTTTTCCTTTTGATCTTTTTGGGCACACAAATAGAATTTTGAAATGTTAAATGCATTCTTATTTTTTAATTTTGATGGTGGTTCTGGCAACTGTAATCTTAAGCTGAGAAATTGGTTATCATGGTCAGTGTTGTCAAATAGCAGCGCTATAGCGTAGCACAATTTGAACAAATCACTATTTTTTGCGATCCAGGATTGACAACACTTATCATAGTATTAATGAGCTCGTCTGTGAAAAATATTTCAATTTGAGAGGGAGATGAGGGAAATGGTATAAGATTTGCCATTTCATGAGACCCATCTCAATCATCAATTCACAGCTTTGTGAGAAAGGACCCCTTCCAGCAATCTGCTTTGAATTTTTAGTAATTTGCGTCAATTGGATCCTACACCTTTTTTATATTTGCATTTTATGATAAAACCCTTCCCATCTTCTGATTTTACTGTTCAAAGGAGAATGATTAGAGATATAATCATTATTAAATTGGTCATCACAGTATTAAATTGGCAAAACTGCACCTGGGGGTTCTTTAACTTAATTTCAAGGTTCAAATAGGTCCTTTATAATGTTTTTATATAAAAAATGTCATTTATCTTTCTAAATGTCAAACCTTTAGTGACTTTCTGTCTTAAACCGAAATCTGAGATATATCTTTTTTGTCTAATTTTATGCATCTGTGTTTTTGTTCCCTGTTTCTGGTTGTATAGTAATGCTTTCAGTCATTCTAGTTAAAAACAGACATTTCTTTTCACGGTTTTGAACGGAAAATCATTAAAGATTCAATGTTGCTGTCGTTTAGAAAGATAAAGGTCCCTCTTGATATAAAAACTGACATGTTTTATGTTTAGGACCTCTGATGCAGTTTTGTCTATTAAATTTATAATAGCTGATTTCTTTATTAAGAGTAGGCTATCATAGTTTTGTCATTATCTGTCCTGTGAAGAATATTACAATTTGAGAGGGAGAGAAGAGGGAAATGGCGTAAGATTAGCCATTTCGTGAGACCCATCTCAAACATCAACTCACAGCTTTGTGAAAAAGGCCACCTTCCAGCATTCTGCTTTGAATTTTCAGCAGTTTGTGTCAATTGGTGTCTACACTTCGTTTGTATATCTATTTATTAAAAAAAAAAGAGAATCAAGTTTATTTTCTTACATAGAATCTTCATATATGAGTGACTCAACAACAACAACAACCAAGCCTTATCCCACTAAGTGGGGTCGGCTATATGGATCAAATGACGCCATAGTGTTCTATCAAAAACCATATTTAGATCTCATATATGAGTGACTGCCATATAAATATTTTCTATGTCTGCATTCAGTTCGTTTGGTTCGTGCTTGAGCCGGATGATGCAAAATTCTCATGTCCGGTTCTTTCGGAGGATGCATCTATAAGAATTCACCTATCCTAATAACAAAAAAACCTGACTTGAACGATCCTGTATTAAGAGCGAAATTGGCTAAAGAGATGGGTCATAATTATTATGGAGAACCCGCGTGGCCTAACGATCTTTTATATAATTTTTCCAGTAGTAATTCTAGGTACTATTGCCTGTAACGTAGGCTTAGCGGTTCTCGTACCATCAATGATTGGGGAACCCACAGATCCATTTGCAACTCCTTTGGAAATATTGCCCGAATGGTATTTTTTTCCCGTATTTCGAATACTTCGTACAGTACCCAATAAATTATTGGGCGTTCTTTTAATGGTTTCAGTACCCGTGGGATTATTAACAGTACCTTTTTTGGAGAATGTTAATAAGATCCAAAACCCATTTTGCCGTCCAGTAGCAACAACCGTCTTTTTGATTGGTATCGTCGTGGCTCTTTGGTTGGGTATTGGAGCAACATTACCTATTGAAAAATTCCTAACTTTTTTTTTTTTTTTTGGGTCAAGTAGCCTAGTGGCTAGAATTCACTTTTTTCAAGGTGAATAAGTGGGGTGTCTGGGGTTCGAACCCCAGCCCCTGCATATAATAATGCATGTCCCTGCCAACTGAGCTATGCTCACGGGGACAAAAAATTCCTAACTTTAGGTCTTTTTTAAATTGATTCAATTGTGAAATAAAATATCATGACATGTATTATATTGTGTATCTAGGGAGAATTCACTTTGAAATGACTAATCCCTAAATACATCTATTTCATTTTAGACCTTTTCTGAATATATAGAATATATAGATTTGTGCTAAAGATTCAAATTTAATATTTTTACCTTTTTTTTTTTTAGATTTGTGCTAAAGATTCAATTGGTGTCTACACTTCTTTTGTATTTCTGTTTATTAAAACCCTTTCAATCTCTTCTGACTTGACATTTCAAATGAAAATGTTTAGACTTATAGCCACTTGGGTTGGCCTGGTGGTGTTGGCTTGGGACCTTGGAGTGTGCTCCTCCTCAAGGTCTCATTTCGATTCTCGGGGGGTGCCAATTTGGGTGGGCTAGTTTAGCTTAGAAAAAAAAAACAGTTATACTCAACATCATGCTACTGAAGTTGATGTGCAATGATGGGAGCTATATAGCTGCATTGTCCTCTCTTTTATGTTTCAGACTTTTTTGACACAGTTTGCAGATACTGAATTACGTGGTGAATTGTGAAACATGTAAATGTAAATTAATGACATGATTGACTATGCCTTTGTTTAGATTTGTGTCTGCTCTTTCACTTCACAATGGTGAAGAAAATTTGGTAGAAAGTAGTATTTTCTGCCTTGGTTGGGTATTAGTTTATCAGGTGGATCATTTCAATTTTCACCTAACCATAGAGGCATGGTGTGGATATGGTTCATTTAGTGTGTATACCCCTACGTGTTTCAACTTTCTGATTTCCAGTTTTCTCATAAATTGTGAAAAATAAGACAAGTCACAAATATAATATCACAATTCGCAAGTCACGATTTTAGTAAGGATAGTACATGCCAAAAGAGTATTTCAGTTTTTTTTAACCCATTTCACCTTTTAACAGTTTTAGTATCACCTTGTTGATATGCTGGAACCATTTACAGTTGACATTTTTTCTATTTATGTTGTCCACTTTTCAGTTTTAGTTCGTACTACTGTCATTTTTACCTTTTTTTTATTTTTATTGTGTTTGCATTACTCACTTACCTTATAATTTTTTGTCCCTTGAAGGTTTATAATGGGTTTCTTTCTCGCTGCTATCCCGTGGTATGTTGGGGCAATAATTATGCTTTGTTCTAGAGTAGACTATCGAGAGAAACCTGGATACATCGCTTGTATAGTCGCTGTAAGTGATTCCATCCTTTCATTTTTTCATCTGAATCCTGTTTCAGTTCTTAAATTCTGTCTATCTTTAGTTTATATATAGCATACTTTGTGCCATTACTTGTTTGAATTTCATCTTATGTCATTGTTAGTCTACTAGTTACCCAATTACACTGTAGAAAGATGAAGCATATGAGCAAGGAGAGTGGGAAATAGCGATTAACAAGATCATTGTGTATTATATATAGTAAAGTTATGAAGCACTGACACAAATATAACACTGACACATAGACAGCGTAATAATTTAAGAAAATATAAGTGATTAATTATATATGTTGGTGTCTAACTCCAACATGCATTGCACATTCCATCAATCGGAAGTGTTGGTGTGGCATAGTTTTTACCTCTTCAATTTGAAGTGTTGATGCTATATAGTTTTTAACTGCTTATTGAAATTTTTAGAGTTAAATTAAGTTTTATTGAAAAAAAAAAGCAAAAAATAACTTATATTTAACAAGTTATTATGTATCCATATTCCAAACACTGTATTTAGATTGTATTAAATATCGTAAAGTTGTTTGAATTACTCATATTAAATTCTTCCAGAAGTATGAGAAATTGACAATGGTAGTTAAGTTTTGTCATGCAATAACACTGGTTTTGTGGGACTGCTTTTGCAGGCAATTGTGGCTACAATTGCGATTGTTCTTGGAGCGACAAATGTGGCAGATGACTGGTAATATCCATTTCAAGAGTTGTAAAGTTTGCTAGACTGAGTGTATCTAAAGTGTTTTTAAAATTGTGTCCCACTGAGAGATTTACTTATACTGACCATATATTCATTGAAAGATGGTACCTTATGTGCAACTTGTAATTGTATTGTTTGATTTTTTACAAACTAGTCCTGCTCATTAAGCATGACTTTTGTGCTATAGGTAAATATAATCAGGGGTGTGTATGGTTAATAAAGCAAACAAAATTGGATCAAATTATCGTTTGGCTCAGCTCCTCAAACCCGTTACAACAAAAACCATTTATTTTTGCAAAACCAAATCGATCCGATTTGGAACTGATATATTATGCAAACCGATTTATTGTCTTGAACCAGTTCTGAAACAGTTTTTATTTTTTATTTTTATTTTTTTTTATTTTATTTTTTTTAAAACTGGTTTTTTCATTCAAACTAGTTTTTCTCATTGTTTTTCGAAGCTGTTTTTCAGTGAATTGTTTTTAAAAAATATTCTAAATTTAACATTCTCCATGTCTGAGAAACTCTACATATGCTAGAACTACTTTGGAGTTCTTGAGCACTCTAGGGTTAACAGTGAAGATTCCATCTCTCTTCAATTGTTCTATGAGCAACATACATTAACTATTAATCAATTTGGTGAAATGTTTGAATTACACAATGAGGGGGAACGAAAGCTTCCAAGACTTGGAGGGATTGCAGATGAATTTTATGCACCTTTCTTTTCGAACCATCTTGCTACGTCTGAGGATTATGATTCTGCACAATCTAAAGCTTCTTTCGTAGAAAGTCAATGCTTAGGTATCCACTGAGGGTGATGGAAAACACAATCTTTTTTAGAGGTGACAATGGAGAAGAGGGACATGGAAAACACAATCTTCTTTACAGGTGACAATGGAGTAGAGGGACAACATGAGTTCATCTATCTTGAGTGTTGCTTTCTTCTTTGATAAATATATCGTGGATAAGTCCAATAGTCGTAGAGTATTATGTTTATCACATATTGTTGAGTATTTTGGCTATGAGAGGGGGTTAAATGAACAATGGGAGATGTGAAGCATGAAAGTTAATTTGGAGGCATGCAATGTAATAAGCATGTAGTGTTTTATAAAATTTGAAAGTGGGGCATATAGGTTATGAATTCTGCTCTTTACCCAACACTTTTTGCTCGCTCCCAATTGAAAATACCAAAATAAGTGAGGATTGCCCCCCACTTATAAACACATTGTAAGACCATCATCTATCCGATGTTGGACTCTTAAAAGTTCCTCTCTGCCTCAACAACCTCCTTCGCCTCCTTCATCTCTTCAACCTCATTTTCAGCAGCCTTCTTATCTTTTAAAGCTTCCTTCAGCCTCGCATCCATTCCTGTTACTTTATACTTCCACTTCTCGACATTTTCAGCGGCGTCTTTGTACTTCGCCTCTAAAGCACCATGTTTTTTCTCCATGGCATGTACCATCAGCAGAACCCGAAGTGCAAACAACCCCGCATCCGCTACCAGATCGGCGAACTTAGCCTTCACGCCAACATCAACATCAACCGCCGTCAAGGGCACTTGTTCCGCCATATACCTACAAAAAGTAAAGACTTTAAAACAAAAATATAAAGGAGAATTTAGAGCAACGAGCAAATATTTCGACAAAACCCCATACTTGCAGAAATCAAAGTCAGCATGCCAAAAAGACTATGTCACTTGAGTATAGCAAAACTGGCCGCCCCAGAATCTTTCCCACCTCGCGCGTTAGAGGCACGAGTTCGCCCAATATCGACGCCCTTACCAGTCTTTTATCTCTTTGGTTGAGGTGAGTCAGCTTGCGGAACTTCGACGCCATCTCTTGCGACTTCCCTATTATCAATCTCCATCGCCATATCTCCCACCCCAGCATCAAATTTTGTGCCAACATCTTTTCTCTTCAGCTTCCTTTGCAGAACGCCAGCAGAGTCACTCACCACATATCCTTCAATAGCTTTTTTGGCTTCCAAATCCGCCAAATATTTCTTACGCTCGACACCAGTCAACGACAACATGGGTTCTGCTCAATAAAACATAAAATTATCAACAAAATGAACAAAGAAATGGAAACAGAAGACATAAAATAAATTCAAGGACACTCACACAAATAATCCTTCAAACTCTTGACATCTCCCTCTCGGTTTAACAGATCATGAATGTTAATAAGCGGGAACTTCTCCAAAAAACACACCATACCCTTCTCATAGGGCGTCAACTTGTTGAAATCATAACCCATCACTGTCACAGGTGCATGAGTCCAACGAAGAGGAAACTTCGGTTTTCCTTCCACCAGTGTTGAAGCAGTGGAACATCCCGGCGCTCCTTGTATCCTTGCAAACGAGTCTCGCCATTCTTTCTTAAAATTTGAGGCATACGGAGGAAAAAGCTTCTTACACGGATGGACGCTAATGGAGATCCATGTTCCTTTACTAACGTCTTTTGTTCCATAAAAATGGAAGAAGACGCCAACCGAAGGTTCCAGACTTGTAGTTGCGACGACGCCACATTCATAAACTTCAGAACATCCATCTCAAACTCCGTAAAAGGGATAGTCACCCCAAACTCCTCCAAAACCGCCATATACATCAGAAACGACTCGTCCAGGGCACCCACCAATTCTTGATCGCATACTCTTTCATCCACATCGCAAGATAACACCACAACATCTTCCTCTTTCCCAGGGGCGGATATGTCCAGTTTACTCCGGAAGAAATCAATGTCTGGCTTATCAGTATACAAAGAGTATTCCCGACGAACTTCTTCCGTAAATTGCTCTATCTCAAAATCGCCAAAATACGTTAAAGGAAACACCTTACCTTCAGAATTAGACGACGAAGGATTATAAGGACATATCACTTGACAAATCTCCCCCTTAGGATCCATTTCTAAGGTGGCATAAAGAAACACACAGTCACTATCACTACCTGAACCATCACTGTTATCGCTATCACTAGACAAATCGCTAAATAGGTTGTGACCATGAAGACCTAACTCGTATGCCCCCCAATCGATTAAACCATTCAGCCGTGTTGCATGCCTCAAGCAGTCCCTCTTTAATTGATCCCTTTCAACAGAGTTAGTGGGAGAAATCACCCTACCCGAATCATCGCACTCTCTAATCAAAACCATTTCTAAAATGGCAAAGCTACGAAATCAAAAATCTAAAAGTTTAAAAGGACTAAAATGAAAGTACCTGAATGGATTGAGAGGAGGCCGACCTAATATCCAGAGAGCAGCTGACCAAAAATGGATGCAAGAAGAAAACACGAAAAGAGGAAATGGATTGACAGAAATAAGGAATGGACACGCTTTAATAGTTGAGAAATTAAAGTCGTCTCGAAAAACACGCTGACTCTCTCAATGAGTGGAAACAGGTGGAGAACAACGCCACGATTCGAACACGTCATCACCATCGAAAGATCACGAGATCTGAACCGTTGGATTCGCATGAAACAGAATGAACTCGCCTCAAAGTTAAAGTCGCCCTCATAACACAAACCACTTCGCCTTCCACTAAAAGCCTCGTGCTTGGGGGGCTACAATTGGTTTAACCGGCAGAACACACACGTTAACACGAGATATTAACATATACACCCTCTCGGGGACTATGAAACAAGGTAGAATCATCCTAGGGGGTATCCTCTACGTTCGAATGATAGTACCCAAAGGCGCCCATGAAAATATAAACAAAGCATAACCAAAATTTCAAAGCAAATCAATCACTTTGCCTTGTTCCAAGACTCGTGCTTGGGGGGCTGTGGACCGTCAATATATTCCTAAAGACCTAAAATACATCCAGAAAGGCTCTTAGACCCTCTTAAAGGCCTCAACGCCTTCCAGAAAGGCCCCAAGGCGCGTCCTCCCCAAGGCGCCGCGTCTATTTGCTTCTAGAAGCCTCTAGAATGCGCCCTAAATACCTAAATGCTCTTGTACTTACTACCTAAGTAACCATAAATCAGGACCATCGAGGGCTACAAATACAACCCTCGCGAGTCTTCTTAAGGCATGACCAATACAATACAAACCCTAATTACAATTTTTTTACTTTTGCGAGTACAAAGAGAATGAGGCTTGAGTTGCAATTCAACATATAAGTGTACAGCTTTTCTGATGCATAGGTAGGCACAACTTCCAGAAATCTCAGCTTATGAGGTTTGAGCCTAAATTTCAAATTTGTTTATACTTTTTCTTCATTTGAGTGTTTTCTATGAAACAATGTTTTATAGACTTGCAATTTTTCTCTGTAATTGTTTGGTTATATTATGCACACATTAAGGCAAAGTGCTTGTAACCCATAGAAGTTTCTTTAGGCCAATAAATTTATTGGGGCGACCATGAAAATAAGATATTATTTTCACAATCTTCCAACAGACTTAACCCCCTTAAAAAAAACATTGCCATTTATAACCAAATAACTTTTCTATAGGAATTGAAATCTTTCAAATGGTATAGAAATATACTAAAATAAATAAATTAAATTAACTTTTTAGGGGGATGGAACAATTAGTAGTCAAAATGAAAAAAAAGTATTTTTATTAATTGCTTACTTCCTTCCTTTTCAGGTCTCTATTGTCTAGAATTTATCCTCTAAAAAGTTGTGGATTTTTATTATAATTATTTATAATAGTCAATGTTGTATTATGTAAGTTACCATGATTCAAATTTATTTTTTTAGTAAGTTATCAAAATTCATAATGGGCGTGGAATTAAGTTTGACTCAATCTACCAAGGGCGTGGAATTAAGTTTGACTCAATCTACCAAATAATGATAATGTAGTAAAATTAGATTTTTTTTTTTTGAATAAAAGTAAAAATAGAATATTATAAAGGTTTGGATTTAAACTTCAAATAAATACATAGAAATTAATTAATTAAAATTTGAAATAAATTGACTACTTATTTGACTAGATAATAATAATAATAATAATAATAATAATAATAATAATAATAATAATAATAATAATAATAATAATAATAATAATAATAATAATAATAATAATAATAATAATAATAATAATAATAATAATAATAATAATAATAATAATAATAATAATAATAATAATAATAATAATAATAATAATAATAATAATAATAATAATAATAATAATAATAATAATAATAATAATAATAATAATAATAATAATAATAATAATAATAATAATAATAATAATAATAATAATAATAATAATAATAATAATAATAATAATAATAATAATAATAATAATAATAATAATAATAATAATAATAATAATAATAATAATAATAATAATAATAATAATAATAATAATAATAATAATAATAATAATAATAATAATAATAATAATAATAATAATAATAATAATAATAATAATAATAATAATAATAATAATAATAATAATAATAATAATAATAATAATAATAATAATAATAATAATAATAATAATAATAATAATAATAATAATAATAATAATAATAATAGTAATAAATGGATCTATCTATTATAAATTTGACTATTAGATGTGGTTTTCACTTATAAAAGATCATGGTGTGGTTTTTCTAATCTTTTAAATGATAGAGAAAAATATTGAAACTCGAGTTGTCACCAAGAGTTAAACTAGAAGAGGGAAGAATGGAGGAAGGAGTGGAGAAAGAAGTGAGAGATATGGATGAAGAAGAAGATCTGTTCAACAATCTTCCTGATGTGTTTCTACCTTATATAATTTCTTTCCTACCGGCAACAGATGCTGCGAGAACTAGTGTGCTTTCCCATCGTTGGAAAACAATGTGGAAGGACTCTTCGCAACTGAGTTTTAACCAAAGAGAAATGTTGAAATCTTTGATCAAAGTTTATATTGAAACTTATGATCAAAATAAGCGCATTGAATTTGCAATGCATTATTAAAATGTAATCAATCTCTTTACGGTGAAATAATGATTTATGACAGATACCTCTTAAATATGCGGATGCATTTTTGGATCCAATTGCTAGAGCGGCCTTGTTGATGAAATCAATTATTGATGATCATATTGGTCCTTTGAAAAGTTGCAGCATTAGACATATGTTAGAGAGTTCTGCAAGCGGGGATGTTGTAAGATGGATGAAGAAACTACTAGATAAAGGGGTAGTAAACGTTTCATTGGAACTTGAATCCCATGATCCACAAAATAATAATAATTATGATTTAACGATATTTGGTGAAATCCTTCATATGCCTTTTGATGTTTTAACTAGTTTTAAGGTTATGGAATTGAAGAACTATCACTTGAAAATTACACTTTCCCATAATCCCCACCAGGTTTTGAACACTCTTACCCTTAACAATGTTCATGTCAGATCAAATGACTTTGAAGGCATTCTCTCTCAATGTTTGTCACTTGAAAATCTCACCCTTGAAAAATGTAAAATATTAGGAGATGGGGTCAAGATTGATAGCCCAAATCTCAAATATTTTAAATTTTATGATATGATTGTGCATAAGATGTTGATTTCTGCAACTAACATTGAAGTCATTGAGATTGGATTCATTACATGTAATTATGAAGATCTAATTTTCGAGACCCCAAATCTCCATGTTCTCCGTATTTACAATGATGTGAAAAATCTTGGGAGGCATTTAGCAACAAGGGATATTGTTGAAATTTGCGGCGGTATTTCGGTGAGTTTTTCTTCTCATGTCTACAATATTTTAGTTTGCCCATGAATCAATATCAATAGTTTATGCTTTTTGCATAGATACATTTGATTAACTGGAATTAATAAGGGTATAATCCAATGTTTTGATTTGCGTATGAATAAATGTTAGTAATTTGTGCTTGTTGGAACCCAATAATTTATGTAAATAACTTAAGCCCTATTGTAATTTTCATAATTTAACATTATATATTTATGTATATTATTATAACAATCTGTCCTTATTTTCTTAGGTTCGCCAAGGTTGTATAAGAAGTATATTTGACAATTTGGTTACCCTCCGTCTCGACCTAAATTTTACAAATAATAGAAATTCAATAGCTCTTTCGTTTGCCATTAAGTCCTGCCATCAACTAAAGAATCTTCAAATAAATAATCAGGTGTGTTTAGGCTTACTTCAACCATATGTTAAAAACTATATTTATGTAATGTTACATGTGTTGAATCATACAGGTCTTAGATTGAATATGCAATAAAAGATAGTCATAATATTATTTTTTTGTCTGTGTGAAAAATGTTGTAGTCGAATTAGTCATATTTTATTCTGAGGCGACCACAATGCGACCATGATTTAAGTCCTACTTAACATTTTTTTTACAGCGTAAGACCTAATTAATAGTAGTTAAGAACTACTTAGCTATAATCCATGAATTTGTTTTTTTCAATTTGTTCTAGGTCAATATGGATTACATTTACAATGGTGGCGTAACTGATCAGAATGACAATGCTTGTTTACCGTACCCTGGAGTCTTGTTTTGGCGAAAAAGGGAGCCGTGTCGGTGTGTCACTTACCAACTAAAGTCTCTTTGTATAAGGGGATATACAGGTGGAGAGTTTGAATATGAATTTGTTAAGTACTTAATATTAAACGGTGGAGTTATAGAGAATATTACAATCTGGTTTTTGGATGATTGCTCATGGAATGAAGTTGTAGCTACTAATTGTCTGCTTTCATACCCAAAACTTTCTTCTAAATTGTCCTTTGATCTTAAACCTGGAGCAAGGTATGCGAGAGAATATGGTGGTAGTTTTAACAAGTGGGTAACAACCCAATGTTGAAGAGCTTCCTAGCAGAAAAACTGTTTTGTTATTATCATATCCAAAGATCACTCTCAAACCATCATTTGATCTCAATCATGTGGGAACCATATAAGAGAAACTATGGATGTAAGATAACTTATTGGTAGGAAAAACGAAGGTTTTTTTGTTATGAATAATCTTGGGTTTTGAACTATCCAAGCTGCTATAAGACTTGAGTTTATTTTTTGGTTATGTGGTTTGGATTTTTAAATGTTTTGATTATAAGCTTTTTATGCACTACAAACAAAATATTTACGCGGCTTTTTCCTTTTGTTATATTAAATTTTAATTCGTTTAAAAGGGTGGCTTATTTTATTTACTTGTATGTAAATAATCTTATACCAAAGGAAATAGTAAATCAGTATAACAATCAACTCCAACCACACAACAACAAAAGCAACTCCCCTCCCCATGACCAAAACCAACAACAAAGTAAACCAAACCAACTCCAACAAAAAAGTAAGACACATAAACCAAGAAATGGACCAAAAACCCCACTCAAAGTCATCCAAACAAGCCCCCCGCACAATGAACTACCAACTCGAGCAGAAAATTGGTTCCACCATCCACTCATAGTGAGAGTAGTGATACTAAGGGTGAGACAAAAAAACAGTACCATAAAGAGAATTGAATTTTATGAACACAATCATCCATATCTAGAATGTTACATAGAAACACAAGACCATTAAAGGCTATCCAGATGTTTCACATAAATGTATGTCAAATCAACAAAAAAATCATGCTTAAACTTAACTTTATTATATAACCCTAAAATTGAATACCAACCTATACACCTAAAAACTAAACACCACACATTATAGGCAACCTTACATATGTAACAAAAAGATGATCCACTAACTCAATAAAACCCCTAAGCGAGGGAAACGATCACAAGCTAGCTTAGTAATAATAATTTTTCCAAGAAAATTAGCTCGAGTTGGGATCCTATGTAGCATAAGCTGCCAAGCAAACATTAGGACTTTAGAAGCTGCCCAACTACTCTAAACCCGTGCGAGAAAATGAGGTGGTGTTGACACTCTCCCTTCTTCCTCCAAAACATGATACAAGAGAGGGTCACATGCAAACCGAACTAAGTAAACCTCTTCAGGTGAATGCTTCCAAGACCAAGAGTCTTCCCCAACCAAAAACGTCCTCACAGAACAACACTAATAACTCCACCATAAGAACCCCCTCCCAAACAAAAATCATACGGTGCCACCTCAGATTCCACAACCATACGCCACCAACCCAACTACCCATCTCTCCCACCATCAAAGACTTCTAAACTTAAACCTGATAAAGCACGATGAACCTTGTTGAGAGGTACATCCCCAACCCCAACCTCATCCCAGACGGAAGTCAAACACCTATCTCGCAAAATCTTAACCAAAACAATGTATGTACCAACCCCATTTCCTAAATGGAAGACACCCCTTCGCCATGGGGAGGCAACCGAAAAACTAACACCTCTCCCCTCCCGATGTTCAAAACACATGATTGACACCATATCTAGCATAAACTATATATCTCCAAAGCCTTGTTCCTTCAGAAGGAGCCTCCACCGCCACCTTCCAAACATAGATTGATTCACAATACTCAAATCTCTGATCCCAAGACCCATCTTCGATTTAGGCCTGTACACATCCTCCCAACGGACCGAAGGTATCTTGCTCTTCTCCTCAGACACTCCCCAAAGGAAGCATCTCTGGAGGTGAACAATTCTCTTTCAGACCTTGACCGTCATCTTCATGAAAAAGAGTAAAATATAAGGATGAAATTAAGCACATAACTAATTAGAACCACCATCTTACCCAAGTTAACAAACATTCTACTCCATAACCTTAGCTGCTTAGAAATCAACTAGACCAAAGGATCCCACATCCCTTCCTTTCTAGGGTTCACCCCAACAGGCACACCTAGGTATCTAAAGGGGATAAATCCAACTCTACAATAATAAACCCTTTGTAACGCAAAAATTGGATCCACATTAACATCCATGATACTACTCTTAGCAAAATTAACTTGAAGACCAGATGTCAGACCAAAACACCGAGGATAGTTTATATTGTTTAGAGATTAGCCCAAGATGCTTCCCCAATGAAAATAGTATTTTAGCATAATGGAGGTGGCACACATATTGTAACACCCACGGATGACGAGAACAAGGGAGTGGTCGCCGGTGCACAAGGCATGACAATGAGCAACTCTCGACAGTTTCTAGAGGAACCGAATCACATCGGAATGAGAGGGATCCTGAGGCCGTGTAGGTATGAGACTATATGGTTGAAGGAAGGCTTATAAGAATTGTTTGGTACTACCTATATCAACAAGATGCATCTTCTTTTTGGTAGCTCATTCCATAAGAACTCCACAGTTAAGCGTGCTTGACTTGGAGTAATCTTTGGATGGGTGACCTACCGGGAAACTCCCGGTAAGCGTGCAAGTGAGGACAAAACACGCTGAAAAGACTCGTGTTGGTTTGTAGGGTCAGTCGACAATCCTAAAAGCAGTCTGGGATGTTTCAAATGGTATCAGAGCAGACCTCTCCCAGTACGGTGTGGTTCGGGGATGAACCAAGCGGAAGCTGATGGGCATGTAACACCCACGGCTGACGAGAACAGGGGAGTGGTCGCTGGTGCACAAGGCACGACAATGAGCGGCTCTCGACAATTTCTAGAGAAACCGAATCACATCGGAATGGGAGGTGTCACGTCATTTTTCGGGAGACCATTGCCGTTTGACCGACTTTGACTCACTATTTTTATTCACGACTGAACTTTTTAATTTTTTGGGGGAAGGGAAGAAAAGTTCAAAAATACCCATTTGAAAGAGATTTGGGTTCGGGGGTTAGTTATATTTAGGGAAGGTATTAGCACCCTAAATATTCGTAGTACTCTACGAGAACCTTTTGACTTTATTTTACTTTTTGTGCTATAACTTGCTTAATTTTAGTAAAAAGAAGGAAATTGAGAATAACGATAAATATAAGATGAAATGAAGAAAGACCTATTATCTACATTTTTTATTGATTTGAAAGGACAAGCGTCCTTTGCCTACGTACCCGTGAGGGATCAAAACCTCGTAGTTCGGGGTAGAAATTGACGTTTGATTGGTTTTGTGTTTTTTATTAGTTTGAAAAAAAAGACTTTAAACTAAAAAGCCAAGTGGCAAATAAGCTTGTTTGTGTTTTTTAATGTTGAAGGAAATAGACTTGAAATAGAATTAAAGTTGCTTTGAAATTTGATTAAGAAAGGAAATAAGCAGGAACGGTCACTTGATTAAAAATCAAGGTTTATTATGAAAAAGTATTTTTGTGATTTTTGACTATTTGAAATGTTTTTGTTGTTTTTGATACTGTTGTGTTTGTAGGAAAATGTTTTTGGGTTTTTTAATATTGTGCTGTAAGAAAATGTTTTTGGTTTTTTTGTTAGTTTAGCAAAATAAATAGTACTATATATATATGGGACCAGAACATCATGGAGAATGATTATATAAGCAGAATGAGAAAGATGATGTGCAGAGGAGTTATGAAGTTATTTTAGCACGGACCAGAATATTCTGGAGAAATATAAAAGAAACAAAAATATAATATAAACAGTTAATTTTGGACCAGAGTACTCTGGATTGATTTAATTAACAGGGACCAGATTGTTCTGGAGGATATTAAATATAATATTAACAGTTAATTGAGGACCAGAGCACTCTGGATTAATTTAATTAACAAGGACCAGAATGTTCTGGAGGATATTAAATATAATATTAACAGTTAATTTTGGACCAGAGAACTCTGGATTAATTTAATTAACAAGGACCAGATTGTTCTGGAGAGTAATAAATTAAGCAAAAAATATGATATTAACAGTTAATTTAGGACCAGAGCACTCTGGATTAATTTGTATGAAAAAGAAAATTTAGATATGCATATGATAATAATAGTAATAATAGAATATAATGCAGAAAAAAATGCATGAAAGATGTTAAAGATGAGATGCTAGGGGGGTGCGAGCAGAAATATGGGGGTGCAGGAATTAAAATTGTAGAGAAAAATAGAAAGAAAAGAAAAGAGATGGGCTAAAGAGGAACCGGTTCGGTTCACCTGGGTCGGGTCAGGATAGAACCGAACCGGTTAGACTAATATATAAAGGTTTTTGTTGCTTTTTTTGGATCATTTCCCTCATGCCATTCTCTCTCTAAAAAAAATTTCAGAAAAGAAGAGAGAGAAGCTCTCTCCTCTCTCTACACAACAGCCACCGGAGAAGAAGAAGAGGAGGTAATCCGACGCGGCGGCCGGCCGGTTTCCGGCGGCGGCGCCACCGCGTCGGAGTGCCAAACTTATTTTTTTTTAAATTTTTTTATATCAATCTCTTCTTCTCCTTCTCCTCTTCTCATATACGGCCTTAGTTTTCACAAAACAGTCACGGTTTGGCCTAGATCTAGCTTTAAAGTTTCGACATTTTTTGAGTGTTAAGAGAGAAAGAAACGAAAAAAAAGAGAGTGTTACTTTTTAGCTTGATTCGGACTGTTTTTGATGAATATATGTGGAATCCGGTTCTGTTTTGTTGTGAATAGATTCGGTTCTTGGCACAAAGTGTGTGTATGGTTCGGATTTGTTCTATGTGTTCTTGAAGTTCATGTAATATTCATATTGTTCTTGAGTTTTTTTTGGTTTTTTAGTGTGTTTGATCCTGTGAAAAACTGTGGATTAATGCTGGTTGGTGTGGTGGCTGCGGCTGTGACTGGTTTTTTTTGTTTTTTTTTTGTTTTTTGGTCCCCCTCTGTTTGGCTGTTTGTGCGTTATTTATAGAAGCTTGGAGACAGAATTTGCAAGCTGTAGTGAGCTGGAATTTCAGCAGAACATTCTGAGAATGTTCTCGCTGTGTAACCTTGGACATAAAAAAGGACTAAAAAATAAAAATGAAAATGCTGCAATCTCAGCAGAACATTCTTGAGAATGTTCTTGCTGTGTAAACTTGGACATAATAAAAAAGGACTAAAAATAAAAACGAAAATGAGATAAAGATAAAAAAAAATGAGTTTGAAGTTAATTTAAAATGATTTTAAATAAAAAGATGGACACTAAAAATTAAATAAATAAATAAACAAAAAGTGAGAGAACAGAGCCCGACTCGGAACCAAATATGAGGTATTTTAAAATACCTCCCTGCCGAATTTTTTTATTGAAAATCAAAGACCGGTCGGGTTAAAGGACACGTGTCAGTGCAGTCTTGGGTCAAAAATTGGGGTATGACAGATGCCCCTATTTAAGTTTCTTCGTCCGGAGACTTGAAGATGAAATCTTTGATTTGACGGGTCGAAGAGACTTAAATACAAAGTACACCATTTTTGACCTAAGATGCTATGAATGTATGCGATGCAATTATGAATGCAGGACGACAGAGGTGACTTGATTGAAATGACAACGGGATACCCCAGTTCTTTGGAGAAAAAGGGATCCGACTCCGTTTGGGGATAATGTAGTTTCACTAGGGAAGACGGTGATGTACCATTGTGTTGGTTTGGAATGACAGGTTAATGGAGACACTTATTGATCCGATATACTGGGGATGACACTCGAGAAGAAAGACAAGTAAACACAAGTAGTCCGTTGTTTGGGACTGACCATTTAAAACTAGACAAAAGGTAAGCTCAAGCTGTCCGTTATGTAGGACTTACCACTTGAAAGAAAAGACGAAAAGTAATCTCAAGCTGTCCGTTGTTTAGGACTTACCACTTGACTCAAGCTGTCCATTGTGTAGGACTCACTACTTGAAAGACAGAAAAATAGACACCAAGCTGTCCGTTATGTAGGACTTAACACTTGGAAGACAGGAAAAATAAACCTCAAGCTGTCCGTTATGTAGGACTTACCACTTGGAAGACAGGAAAAATAAACCTCAAGCTGTCCGTTATGTAGGACTTACCACTTGGAAGACAGGAAAAATAAACCTCAAGCTGTCCGTTATGTAGGACTCACCACTTGGAAGACAGGAAAATAAACCTCAAGCTGTCCGTTATGTAGGACTTACCACTTGGAAGACAGAAAAATAAACTTCAAGCTGTCCGTTATGTAGGACTTACCACTTGTAAGAAAGACGAAAAGTACACTTCAAGCTGTCCGTTATGTAGGACTCACCACTTGGAAGACAGGAAAAATAAACCTCAAGCTGTCCGTTATGTAGGACTTACCACTTGGAAGACAGGAAAAATAAACCTCAAGCTGTCCGTTATGTAGGACTCACCACTTGGAAGACAGGAAAATAAACCTCAAGCTGTCCGTTATGTAGGACTTACCACTTGGAAGACAGAAAAATAAACTTCAAGCTGTCCGTTATGTAGGACTCACCACTTGGAAGACAGGAAAATAAACCTCAAGCTGTCCGTTATGTAGGACTTACCACTTGGAAGACAGAAAAATAAACTTCAAGCTGTCCGTTATGTAGGACTTACCACTTGGAAGAAAGACGAAAAGTACACTTCAAGCTGTCCGTTATGTAGGACTCACCACTTGGAAGAAAGATGAAAAGTAAACTCAAGCTGTCCGTTATGTAGGACTTACCACTTGGAAGACAAACAAAAACAAACCTCAAGCTGTCCGTTGTTTAGGACTTATCACTTGGCTCAAGCTGTCCATTATTTAGGACTGTCCACTTGAAAGAAAGATGAAAAGTAAACTCAAGCTGTCTGTTATGTAAGACTTACCACTTGGAAGACAAACAAAAACAAACCTCAAGCTGTCCGTTATGTAGGACTTACCACTTGGAAGAAAGATGAAAAGTAAACTCAAGCTGTCCGTTATGTAGGACTTACCACTTGGAAGACAAACAAAAACAAACCTCAAGCTGTCCGTTGTTTAGGACTTATCACTTGGCTCAAGCTGTCCATTATTTAGGACTGTCCACTTGAAAGAAAGATGAAAAGTAAACTCAAGCTGTCCGTTATGTAGGACTTACCACTTGGAAGACAAACAAAAACAAACCTCAAGCTGTCCGTTGTTTAGGACTTACCACTTGGAAGACAGGAAAAATAAACCTCAAGCTGTCCGTTATGTAGGACTTACCACTTGAAACAAAGACAAAAATACACTTCAAGCTGTCCGTTATGTAGGACTTACCACTTGAAAGAAAGATGAAAACAAACCTCAAGCTGTCCGTTATGTAGGACTTACCACTTGAAAGACATGAAAATAAACTTCAAGCTGTCCGTTATGTAGGACTTACCACTTGAAAGACATGAAAATAAACTTCAAGCTGTCCGTTATGTAGGACTTACCACTTGAAAGACATAAAAACAAACCTCAAGCTGTCCGTTATGTAGGACTTACCACTTGGAAAACAGAAAAATAGACACCAAGCTGTCCGTTATGTAGGACTTACCACTTGGAAGACAGACAAAGACGAAACCTCAAGCTGTCCGTTATGTGGGACTTACCACTTGAAAGACAGGAAAATAAACTTCAAGCTGTCCGTTATGTAGGACTTACCACTTGAAAGACAGGAAAATAAACCTCAAGCTGTCCGTTATGTAGGACTAACCACTTGACTCAATTGATGACTGAATTGATGAGATACGACCAAACAAGACTCTGAGCGACTAATGCAATCATGCGTGAATTGATATTGTGCGTGTATGTGTGCGTTGTGTATGCTTGAATGTGCGAATATATGGAAGTATTGGTGTGTAGATGCATGAATGTATGATTGTATGAATGCGACTTGAACGATCGTATAACTGTATGGGACAAGTGACTCGATGGAACGAGACAAAACATGTAAGTTTTGGAGCGGACTGGTAGCGCAATACAAGCACTCGGCAAACTTCCTTGGAGTTGATATTATTGATATGGTAAGCTTAGTGCAAAGTAATAACTCATGCTTTCACTGGGGAGAAAGCCCACTCTTGACCTAGAAATTTGGGAAGAAGTCGCCATTTTTGGACCGACACAACGTATCTTTCCATTAGCGTGTTTCAGCAGTCATAACTCTGTTTTTTTTTGTTTTGTTTTGAAAATCCCTGATTTTGCCTGGACCGCCCTTTCAGGCTTTTAGTCCACTGGGAGTGTATTTTCTTTTGTGCCCCTAATTTTTGCCTGGACCGCCCTTTCGGGTTTTCAGTCCACCGGGACGCTCTCTATTGCCTAAGTCGCCTTTTCAGGCTTTTGAGTTAGCGAGCTTTTTGTTTTTTTTCCTTCGTGTTTTTGTGTTATGACTGCATCTTGCTTTGAAGCGGAGGTCCTCTCCATAATGCTTAGCCACGTTTCTCTTCCGGAATGTAACCGTACTCGAGGCGGATGTCGATGTACGTTTTGTATGCTTACGAGTTCAAAAGGAATGTGTTTGTTGTTCATGCTTTTCAAAAGATGTAAAAAGTTTTGTATTTTTGGAAATTATTTTGCTTCAAGTATTGCGATCAAACATAGTAGAACATTTTGCAAATAGAATAAAATGAGAGTTCCTTATAAATGGGCACAGGCTCAAATTTGATGAATTGAGTGGTGGCCTGCCAAGGGCATGGTCCCACAGATCCTTGAAATTTTTGAAAAATGGTAAATATATGGGAGGGTACATTGAACAAAATATCTGTTATTTTCCTTAACAACTTTGAATTGCCCCAGTTTCGGGTTTGTGCTTTGCAGATGCTTCGAATCGGAGGCCTTTTGATGATTGGATGCCCCAGGTTGACTGTGCTTGACCGCATGCAGTTACTTTGCCTTTTGATCCTTAACTTTTGCATAGATCGCCCTTTCGGTTTTTCGATCTATCAGGATAATCATTTTTGTTCATGCCTCTAATTTTTGCCTGGACCGCCCTTTCGGGTTTTCAGTCCACCGAGACGCTCCTTTTTGCCTAAGCCGCCTTTTCAGGTTTTTGGCTTACCGAGCTGTTCTTTTGTTTTTAGGCAAAGTACTTTTTGACTGCATCTGTGTTCACCGGTCGTGGAAGTTCGTCACTGTCCATAGTCGTAAGGGTCATTGCACCGCCCGAGAAAGCTCTTTTGACGACATACGGACCTTCGTAGTTAGGTGTCCACTTGCCTCTGGAGTCATGTTGGAAAGGTTGGATCTTCTTGAGTACAAGGTCTCCTTCTTGAAATTCGCGGGGATGAACTTTCTTGTCAAAAGCTTGTTTCATCCGTTTTTGATATAGTTGACCATGACATAAAGCGGACATGCGTTTCTCTTCGATCAAGTTTAATTGGTCAAACCTGTTCTTACACCATTCAGCCTCTGATAACTCAGCCTCCATTAAGACTCTCATTGATGGAATCTCAACTTCTACTGGGAGAACCGCCTCCATGCCGTATACCAAGGAGAAAGGGGTTGCCCCTGTTGATGTGCGTATGGAAGTGCGATAACCATGCAATGCAAACGGAAGCATCTCATGCCAATCTTTGTATGTCACCACCATCTTCTGGACGATCTTTTTGATGTTCTTGTTTGCGGCTTCGACAGCGCCGTTCATTTGAGGTCTGTAAGGCGAAGAATTATGATGCTCGATCTTGAAGTCATCACACAACTCCTTCATCATTTTGTTGTTCAGATTTGTCCCGTTGTCTGTAATGATCCTGCTAGGGACACCGTAGCGGAAAATGATTTGATTCTTGATGAACTTGACCACTACTTGTTTGGTCACATTGGCGTAGGACGCTGCTTCGACCCACTTGGTAAAATAGTCAATGGCTACAAGAATAAAACGGTGCCCGTTTGAAGCCTTTGGTTCGATCTTTCCGATCATGTCAATGCCCCACATAGAGAACGGCCATGGAGAAGAAAGCACATTGAGTGTATTTGGCGGCACATGAATCCTATCAGCATAGATTTGACATTTGTGACACTTCTTTGCATGCTGGTAACAGTCAGCTTCCATCGTCATCCAGTAATAACCCGCCCTCAACATTTTTCGGGCCATTGCGTGCCCATTAGCATGAGTTCCGAAGGAGCCTTCGTGGATTTCGTGCATCAACAAATCTGCTTCTCGTTTATCCACGCATCTGAGCAGGACCATGTCGAAGTTTCTTTTATACAACACATCACCATTTAAGAAGAAATTGCCAGACAATCTTCTCAAAGTCTTCTTGTCTTTACTGGAAGTTCCGGTTGGATACTCTTGATTTTGGAGAAAACATTTGATATCATGGAACCACGGCTTGTCGTCAGTAGCTTCTTCGGCCGCGAACACATATGCTGGTCTTTCGAGACATCTGATTTTGACCAATGGCACATTATTCTGACGGTTCACTTTGTACATAGAAGATAAAGTGGCCAGGGCGTCTGCCATCTGGTTCTGCTCACGAGGGATGTGGTGTAACTCAACCTTATTGAAGAATGTCAAAAGTCGCCTTGCATAGTCTCGGTAAGGAATCAAGCCGGGGTGGTGAGCCAAATGATCAGCAAGGATACTACCTTTGATCGCTTTTTGAGTGCGGTATTCGATATCATATTCTGACAACAACATCTGCCACCGGGCAATCCTCCCTGTTAACGCGGGCTTCTCAAAGATGTACTTGATTGGATCCATTTTAGATATCAACCAAGTAGTGTGATTAACCATGTAATGACGGAGGCGTTTGGCGACCCAAGCTAGTGCACAACAAGTCTTCTCGAGCATGGAGTAGCGAGACTCACAGTCAGTAAATTTCTTGCTCAAGTAATAAATAGCATGCTCTTTTCTCCCAGTTTCATCTTGTTGTCCGAGCACACAACCCATGGAATGTTCTAGCACAGTCAGATACATGATCAATGGCCTTCCTTCGACTGGGGGGATAAGAATCGGAGGTTCTAGCAGGTATTCTTTGATGCTGTCGAAGGCTTTCTGGCAGTCTTCTGTCCAGATGACTCCTTGATCTTTGCGGAGTAATTTGAATATCGGCCCGCATGTTGCAGTCATATGGGAGATGAACCTGGAGATGTAGTTTAAACGTCCAAGAAACCCTCGTACTTGTTTTTCTGTCTGTGGGGCTGGCATTTCTCTGATGGCTTTGACCTTCTCTGGATCCACTTCAATACCTTTCTGACTGACGATGAAACCTAGGAGCTTCCCAGATCTGACGCCAAAGGTGCATTTGTTAGGATTGAGGCGGAGTTGATACTTTCTCAGCCGTTGGAACATCTTCCGCAAGTACTCGACGTGTTCTTCTTCCGTGCCGGACTTGACGATCATGTCATCCACATACATTTCAATTTCTTTGTGTATCATGTCGTGGAAGAGAGTAGTCATACCCCTCTGGTAGGTAGCACCTGCGTTTATCAAACCAAAAGGCATTACTTTGTAACAGAAGGTGCCCCAAGGATTGATGAAAGATGTCTTTTCTCTGTCTTCGGGTGCCATCTTGATTTGATTGTAACCAGAGAAACCGTCCATGAAGGAGAAGACTTTGGATTTAGCAGTACTATCAACCAATACGTCAATGTGAGGAAGCGGAAAATCATCCTTCGGACTGGCTTTGTTTAGGTCACGGTAATCAACACACATTCTGACCTTACCGTCTTTCTTCGGAACAGGTACTATGTTGGCCAGCCACTGAGGGTATTCCGATGTAACGAGAAAGCCTGCATCAATTTGTTTCTGCACCTCTTCTTTGATCTTGAGAGCCATGTCAGGGTGAGTTCTTCTCAACTTTTGCTTAACTGGCGGGCATTCCGGCTTCAACGGCAAATGGTGCACCACAATATTAGTATCCAGACCCGGCATATCTCTATATGACCAAGCGAATATATCGACATACTCTTTGAGAAGCTCTACCACTTGCTTCTTGACACTTACTTCAAGCGATGCCCCAATCTTGATTTCTTTCTTGTCTTCCTCCGTACCCAAGTTGATTACCTCTATGGCTTCCTCATGAGGCTGAATGGTCTTTCTTTCTTGTTCAAGCAGTCGAGAGATTTCATCGGGAATCTCTTCTTCTTCTTCTTCTGCCTCATACACGGGGGATTCGAAGTTGGGAGAGATCATAGGGTTACGTTGTTCGTAGGGTTCATTTAATCTGCACATATGATTGATGATTTTTTTTTTAGAAAAAATAAAAAAATGCAGATTTTTCGAAGGTGATTATATATTTTTTTTGGCTTTTTGTATTACCATTTTTTCAGAAAAATGCATAAAAGGAAAAAAATAAAGCAAAAAGTCGGAAGTAAAACGACATTTTTATTTAATTGATGATAATTTCTTGAAACAAAGCCCTAGATAGATTCACTTTCGCTTGGGGCGGGACGAAAGGATTTTTTTGAAAAAGCGTAAAAACAAACAAAGGCATTACTTGGACAAGTGAGCAACAAAAGGAACATCTATAGCGACCCAATTGCGGCTAATCCCTCCTTGTGTCACGAAACTTTGTGGCACTCCTTCTGGATTATCTTCAATGATAGCATTGGCTTCTGACGAGGCATGGATGAACCCAGCACTGTAGAAAGTATTCCCCATTGGCTTGCTATTGGAACTCCCTGCTGACGAAGTGAAGCCGAGTCCTTCACGGCGCTTGTTTTCTGACAGATTCACCAACTTCCCCCAGCCGGTAGAGACACCATCTTGTACCACTTTCTAAGCATCCTTGAAAGAAGAAATGGACGTTGCTTTCTTCTTAGCACCTTGGTCTTCAATAGAAAGTCCTTGGAAAGACGTACCATCCTCAACATCAGCACCAATGAATGAGAATGATGACAAATGGCTTACTAGCATGGCTTGTTCTCCTCCCACGGTCACCAGCTTTCCGTCTTTCACAAACTTTAGCTTCTGATGCAGCGTAGAAGTTACTGCCCCTGCCTCATGAATCCAGGGTCGGCCCAGCAGGCAACTGTATGATGCTTGTATATCCATAACTTGGAAGGTAATCTGGAAGACATGCGGCCCAATTGTAATAGGTAGATCCACTTCTCCAAGGACATTCTTCCTTGAACCATCGAAAGCCCTCACCCTCACATCGCTTCGTTTTAAAGGTGCGCTTTCGAAAGAAAGTTGATTGTAAGCTGTTTTGGCCATCACGTTCAAGGACGACCCAGTATCCACCAGCACATTTGACAGTGCATCAGTATTGCAATTCACAGATATATGCAGCGCCATGTTGTGGTTCCTTCCTTCCTCGGGAAGCTCTTCATCACTGAAGCTCAGGTTGTTGCATGCAGTGATATTTCCCACTACTCCATCAAATTGCCCAATAGTGATGTCATGATTTACAAAGGCTTGGTTTAGGACCTTCATCAAGGCATTTCTGTGGGCCTCGGAATTCAACAATAAAGACAGGATGGATATCTTTGAGGGGGTCTGCATCAATTGGTCGATCACCTTGTATTCGCTTTTCTTTATCAATTGTAGTAACTCCTCAAAGTCAGCATTGACATTGGTTCCACTAGTCTGGCCTACATCTTTGGTCGTGCGGGAGCCTCTAGCTTGTATTTGTTCAATTACTGGAGCACTTGTTTTCTTTTGGAACAAAGTGGGAATAACACGCCCATTCCTCAACACTCTGCTTTCTTCAGTAATGTTAACCACAGAAGGTAAAGGCGGTATGGGAACTTCGCGTCCATCTTCAATTATAGTGGCATTATATTTGTAAGGGATGGCTTTTTCCGAAGTGTACGGTATAGGGCCTGGCAGACATATCACTAGAGGAGCATCAGCCGATTTTCGACTGTCAAAGAAAATTTCCACAGGCTCTTCAGAAGTTGCAGCACATACATCGTCACATTTCTTTTCGACCACAAGTTCCCCTTGGTTCAATAGTCTTTGAATATCGTCCTTTACTTTCTGACAACCCCTTGGATCTGTAGAGCACACCTTGCAGGCTGTATGATCGCATGTAAAGAGAGCTATTTCGCATAACTTAGTATGTAGAGGGACCAATGGTGTTCGGATATGTTGTACATCGAGAATGCGGTGAGTCTTTCGGTCGTCATCGATCATGTTGACAGGTGCGGCACCGTGATTTGGCAATGGATTGGTCTGAACATTTGGATTTAGATCGGTGAAGTTTATTTTCTTGTCTCTAATGAGGTCCTGGACTGCTTTCTTTAGACTATAACAATCTTCGGTGCTGTGACCTGGGGCACCCTGATGAAAGGCGCAGAATCGGTCATGTTTGTACCATGGGGGCAACTTCTCTGGGATCGCTGGAGGTGGTCTGGTCTGGACTAGCTCTTTCCTGAGCAAAGCTGGGAGTAACTGCTCATATGTGATGGGGATTGGATCAAACTGTATTCTGGGAGCTTGTTGCCGAGTTTGTTGTTGTCGCTGAGGTTGTTGTTGATATGGCTGTTGATATGGTTGCCTATACGGCTGTTGATATGGTTGTTGATATGGTTGTTGGAAATATTGATGTGGGTATTGGTGTTGAGGATATTGTGGTTGATGATTTTGTGGTTGGATAATATTGGTAGAGGGTGTAATGGCGGAAATGTAGGCTGGGTAATTTTGTTGAGGATAATGTTGCTGATAGCTTGGTTGTTGAGTAGTATTTGCTGCAGGTGTTATAGCGGCAATGTGTTGATAGGCTGGGTAATTCTGTTGAGCTCTCCCACGGGCTACCATACCAACTTCTTGTTCTTTCTTTCTTGAAAAGTTGTTTTCGAACTTCCTTGCACCGCTGGCGGGAGCAGTTTCTCTGACTAAACGTCCTTCGCGGACTCCCTCTTCCAACTGTACCCTCATACTGATCATTTCTGTGAAGTTTCTGGGCACATTCCCGACCATTTTCTCATAGTAGAACTGATTGAGAGTTTTTAAGAAGAGTTTGGTCATCTCCTTTTCTTCTACACGGGGGCTAACTTGGACGGCGACATCTCTCCATCGTTGGGCGTACTCTTTGAGTGTTTCCTTGTCCTTTTGAGTCATAGCCTGGAGATCACTTCGGTCTGGGGCCATATCTTCGTTGAATTTGTACCGCTGTACAAAGGCCTCGCGTAAGTCGTTGAAAGTCCGGATTTCTGCTCGGTCCAGGTTCATGTACCACTTCAGTGCGGTACCAGTCAAACTGTCTTGAAAGTAATGGATGAGGACCTGATGATCATTGGCATACGTGGACATTTTTCTCACATACATCGTCAGATGGTCTTTAGGGCAAGAGGTCCCTTTGTATTTTTCGAAGTCTGGGAGTTTGAATTTGTGAGGTATCTGGACGTTCGGCACCAAGCACAGATCATAGACATCCTTTTTGGATACTTCTTTCCCGAGGAGGGCAAGCATTTCCTGATTCATCCTCTCATACTTCTCCTGTAAGTCATCTACCTTATTACAGACCTCGATATTCCCTGAGTGGAAGATGGGTTCTTCATTTTGTGGGACAGTGTGAATCACCGGTGCTGTATAGGTCATGGTAGCTTGAGGGCGCGTTGCAACAGGCGGCGGAACATGAGTTGTATGTTGAAAAGTAGGCATCGGAGGTTCACAAGCAACAGGGCGGAGTATTTCACCAGAAGTAAAGGGCGGGAACCAAGGCGCAGATTGTGGAGGCGCAGAGACTGTTGGAGACTCGTAATAGATCGTCCAGTCAGGAATAGCTGTGCCCCTTCCTTCGGCCCGAGTCCTGACAGGAGGAGGTGGTGGTGGTGGTTGATTCTGCGCAGCTTTCAGTGTTTTTACCAATTCAGACAGTTCATCCACCTGACTCTGCATGGCTGCCATCTCGTCTATCTTCGCTTGCATGGCTGCCATCTCTTCTTTGAGTGCCTGATTCTCTTGTTCAAGGAAATCCATCTTCTTCTTTATATTTGCCCGAGTGCCGTGTACGCGAGTTGGTTGAGGACGTCGGGCCACTTTTGAAACGGGAGTGACCTCTTTGTGGGAAAGAAAAACTTTGTGAGACTCAGAATCGAAACTATGATATGCAAGATGATGCATGATGTTATGCAAAAATTGACACATTTTTATTTATCGAAGGACTTATAAAGGTAGTTTAGTAAGCATCATAATTGAAAATTTTATTGAATTACTGCAAGATAATTCCCTTTTTAACAGACTAAGCCAAAGGATAGACCCCAAAGTATAAAGGAAAGCTAGAAATCAAGCAATAAGTCCAGAAATCTCTCAAGCTTCTTGGGCCAGTGGATCATCGGAGTCGGAATGTGCGCCGGAAAAGAAGTCCATACGCTTTTTCTTGTTAGCATATCTGTCGAGCAACCTGTCCTTTACCAGAAGAAGTTCATCCATCTCGATCATTTGTCGTTTTTGTTTGAGGATTTCACAATCCTTCTGTTCCAACTGTCCACTCATTGTTTCCGCCTGGAGCATAATTTCATCATACCTCCTTTTCCAAGTATCACTTTCATGGGTCAATTCAGTTATCCGCTTCTGGTACTCCTTCTCGGTATCAAAGGCCATAGGCATAGGTGGTGCTAGAGTGATGGCAGATAGAAACCTCGGTAGCTTGTAAGGCATCCCAAATTTCATAGCTCTATCGATGACCCATTGAGTATAGGATTCGTGGACGGTACCTGTCTTTCTTCCTAATTGGCCTTTATCCCTTCTACGAATAGTATTCCAAGCTCGCACAACTTGTTCCCTTACTCCCCGGATGTCATTTTGGTTGTGATAATACACGTTCTCTAGATGGATATCGCGCGGTTTTCCTTCCATGGGGTACTTGAACTGACGTCTAGCAAGAACAGGGTTATAGCTGATTCCTCCACGTATACTGAGAAGAGGTACATTATTGAATTCTCCGCAACTGTCAATGATAGTTCCCTTGTCATAGGCCGGATTGTACCACATTACATCAGCTGGGGTAAGGGACATAAGCCTTTGGGACCAAAGGAGGTTTTCTGGATTGGTTGTGAAGCGAGGGGATTGGGGCAGATGGGAGGTAATCCACCTATACAGCAAGGGTGCACAGCACAGGATGGTTCCACGACCCGCCAGGGTGCGTTCATGGATGGAATGGTATGTGTCGGCTAACAAGGTAGGGACAGGGTTCTTTGAGAGGAAAATGTGGATGGCATTAATGTCAACAAAATTGTTAAGGTTTGGGAAAAACACAAGGCCATAGATGAGTAGGGCGAGGATAGCATCAAAGGCATCATGGTCGGAGGTTTTGTCAAAAAAGGCGGCTTTTTGGTAAAGGAAGTTAGTTGAAAAGCACAAGAGTTTCCCTTTAGGTTGGAGGTGGGCTTTTACCTCAGCGGTCGTAAGGTGGAGAGTTGTAGCAATGGTAGAGTGCTTAGGAGTTTTTTCGAGACCACTGAAGGGTACCTTGTCAAGTACTAATAAATCGGTCCAATGAGAGTATTCTTCAAGGGTAGGGACCAACTGATAATCTGGGAACCCAAAACAGTGATAGGCCGGGTCATAGAACTGGACAAAAGTTTGGAGGAGTCCTTCATCAACATCTGTCTTGACGATACCGAGCAAGTTTCCATGGTTTCTGTGAAAGCGTTCTGAGCAGGCCACCTTCCTTCCTAGTTTCCTTAAACTCAAGAGATCCGGTTTTATGAAATCGTATTGCCTAGTGTACCTCGTTGGGAGAGTCATGCCCTATGATGTTTATAATTAAAACTTTATATAAGTCCTTCGATATTTAATGAATGAAAAAGTATCTATGAATGAATGCATGCATGGTTATGCTAAAAAAACATGGTTTAGGCTTTTAGGCCCATACTGTTGGAGTAGAGGGTGAGTACGCCATGTGGTAAGGACTATGGTTTCATTTGTACCTGTATCATGGGTTCTACCAAGTTCCCAAAGTTTTCAACCACTTCCGAACATTTATCGGGTGACAGGAGTACTCCCATTCCAACAATATCCGTAGGATAGTCTCGTTTGGGTGTAGTATCGCGTATCGACTAATTCAAGAGTACTCTCGATTAGCCACCGCACTACGTCCTAAAAGGCCAAGATGGGTTAAGGGTAACTAAGGTTCTCAACTTCGACGGTCCCTCGAAAATAATGTGTCAAACATGAGTACTCACGTTGACGAATATACTTCCAAGATCCCTCCGTTGAGTGGGGTTATCACATGTGCCAAAACCGAAGAGTACTCTTGGCCTGGGACTATGATTATACCACCGTCCTATCTTATATTTCTCTCAAGCCCGGGTGTAGGACTTATTACCTCACCACTCACGAAGAAAGGAGAAAGAAGAAGGAGGACAAATATACAAGCATTTCCATCTTTTATTTTTTTGTTTTTGTTAAGCAAGTAATAGCACAAAAGTTTAAACAAAGTCAAGTTAGGCTTAACCCTCGAATTCATCCCCAGTGAAGTCGCCATTTCTGTCGCGTCATTTTTCGGGAGACCATTGCCGTTTGACCGGCTTTGACTCACTATTTTTATTCACGACTGAACTTTTTAATTTTTTGGGGGAAGGGAAGAAAAGTTCAAAAATACCCATTTGAAAGAGATTTGGGTTCGGGGGTTAGTTATATTTAGGGAAGGTATTAGCACCCTAAATATTCGTAGTACTCTACGAGAACCTTTTGACTTTATTTTACTTTTTGTGCTATAACTTGCTTAATTTTAGTAAAAAGAAGGAAATTGAGAATAACGATAAATATAAGATGAAATGAAGAAAGACCTATTATCTACATTTTTTATTGATTTGAAAGGACGAGCGTCCTTTGCCTACGTACCCGTGAGGGATCAAAACCTCGTAGTTCGGGGTAGAAATTGACGTTTGATTGGTTTTGTGTTTTTTATTAGTTTGAAAAAAAAGACTTTAAACTAAAAAGCCAAGTGGCAAATAAGCTTGTTTGTGTTTTTTAATGTTGAAGGAAATAGACTTGAAATAGAATTAAAGTTGCTTTGAAATTTGATTAAGAAAGGAAATAAGCAGGAACGGTCACTTGATTAAAAATCAAGGTTTATTATGAAAAAGTATTTTTGTGATTTTTGACTATTTGAAATGTTTTTGTTGTTTTTGATACTGTTGTGTTTGTAGGAAAATGTTTTTGGGTTTTTTAATATTGTGCTGTAAGAAAATGTTTTTGGTTTTTTTGTTAGTTTAGCAAAATAAATAGTACTATATATATATGGGACCAGAACATCATGGAGAATGATTATATAAGCAGAATGAGAAAGATGATGTGCAGAGGAGTTATGAAGTTATTTTAGCACGGACCAGAATATTCTGGAGAAATATAAAAGAAACAAAAATATAATATAAACAGTTAATTTTGGACCAGAGTACTCTGGATTGATTTAATTAACAGGGACCAGATTGTTCTGGAGGATATTAAATATAATATTAACAGTTAATTGAGGACCAGAGCACTCTGGATTAATTTAATTAACAAGGACCAGAATGTTCTGGAGGATATTAAATATAATATTAACAGTTAATTTTGGACCAGAGAACTCTGGATTAATTTAATTAACAAGGACCAGATTGTTCTGGAGAGTAATAAATTAAGCAAAAAATATGATATTAACAGTTAATTTAGGACCAGAGCACTCTGGATTAATTTGTATGAAAAAGAAAATTTAGATATGCATATGATAATAATAGTAATAATAGAATATAATGCAGAAAAAAATGCATGAAAGATGTTAAAGATGAGATGCTAGGGGGGTGCGAGCAGAAATATGGGGGTGCAGGAATTAAAATTGTAGAGAAAAATAGAAAGAAAAGAAAAGAGATGGGCTAAAGAGGAACCGGTTCGGTTCACCTGGGTCGGGTCAGGATAGAACCGAACCGGTTAGACTAATATATAAAGGTTTTTGTTGCTTTTTTTGGATCATTTCCCTCATGCCATTCTCTCTCTAAAAAAAATTTCAGAAAAGAAGAGAGAGAAGCTCTCTCCTCTCTCTACACAACAGCCACCGGAGAAGAAGAAGAGGAGGTGGTCCGACGCGGCGGCCGGCCGGTTTCCGGCGGCGGCGCCACCGCGTCGGAGTGCCAAACTTATTTTTTTTTAAATTTTTTTATATCAATCTCTTCTTCTCCTTCTCCTCTTCTCATATACGGCCTTAGTTTTCACAAAACAGTCACGGTTTGGCCTAGATCTAGCTTTAAAGTTTCGACATTTTTTGAGTGTTAAGAGAGAAAGAAACGAAAAAAAAGAGAGTGTTACTTTTTAGCTTGATTCGGACTGTTTTTGATGAATATATGTGGAATCCGGTTCTGTTTTGTTGTGAATAGATTCGGTTCTTGGCACAAAGTGTGTGTATGGTTCGGATTTGTTCTATGTGTTCTTGAAGTTCATGTAATATTCATATTGTTCTTGAGTTTTTTTTGGTTTTTTAGTGTGTTTGATCCTGTGAAAAACTGTGGATTAATGCTGGTTGGTGTGGTGGCTGCGGCTGTGACTGGTTTTTTTTGTTTTTTTTTGTTTTTTGGTCCCCCTCTGTTTAGCTGTTTGTGCGTTATTTATAGAAGCTTGGAGACAGAATTTGCAAGCTGTAGTGAGCTGGAATTTCAGCAGAACATTCTGAGAATGTTCTCGCTGTGTAACCTTGGACATAAAAAAGGACTAAAAAATAAAAATGAAAATGCTGCAATCTCAGCAGAACATTCTTGAGAATGTTCTTGCTGTGTAAACTTGGACATAATAAAAAAGGACTAAAAATAAAAACGAAAATGAGATAAAGATAAAAAAAAAATGAGTTTGAAGTTAATTTAAAATGATTTTAAATAAAAAGATGGACACTAAAAATTAAATAAATAAATAAACAAAAAGTGAGAGAAGAGGGCCCGACTCGGAACCAAATATGAGGTATTTTAAAATACCTCCCTGCCGAATTTTTTTATTGAAAATCAAAGACCGGTCGGGTTAAAGGACACGTGTCAGTGCAGTCTTGGGTCAAAAATTGGGGTATGACAGGAGGGATCCGGAGGCCGTGTAGGTATGGGACTACATGGTTGAAGGAAGGCTTATAAGAATTGTTTGGTACTACCTATATCAACAAGATGCATCTTCTTCTTGGTAGCTCATTCCATAAGAACTCCATAGTTAAGCAGGCTTGACTTGGAGTAGTCTTTAGATGGGTGACCTACCGGGAAGTTTCCCGGTAAGCGTGCGAGTAAGGACAAAACACACTGAAAAGACTCGTGTTGGTTTGTAGAATCAGTCGACAATCCTAAAAGCAGTCTGGGATGTTTCACATATAGCCTCTCCACCCTTATCTTAAAACCCAAAAAATATTTCAACTCCTCTACAATCTTGATAGAATCACTCAAACTTACCACCACCAATAAAAAAGGAACAAAGTTGAAAAGTCCCCTTGTGACCTTTTGGGATATTAATTTTCAATGTTGGACAACCATTGACTATAATCGGTATGTGAACACACAAGCACAAATCTAGGACCTCCACTTATCATTAAAACTCACATCCTTCTCATAATGTAATGTAGTGATTTAAAAAAAAAAAAATTTGAACCGAATTGAACCACAAGACGGTTGAACCGTAACAAAGCCCGAAATAATATATTGGATGATGAGAAGGCCAATGCCTAAAAATGTAACATTTATTTATTTTTTTTAATAAAAAAGCAATGTACATGTAGTTGATTAAAATAAATAGTCATGAAAACAAGTAGTATCAAAGAATTTTTGTTGCCTATAAAAACATTGTAAAAAAAAAGAGTACTATGAAGAATTCAAACTCTGACCACATAAATCCAGAAGCGATTCTACCATAATTCCGAAGAATATATTCTCAAACAAGGCTTTTAAGACAAGCTGCCAAACACCAGCCATGCAAATATAGCAACATAAATTGTATCACACATAATAATCCTTACATGCATGATATATATATATATATATATATATATATATATATATATATATATATATATATATATATAAGCAAAGGTACAACTCTAATGCTCTAATAGTCACAGAACCATACTAATGTGCCATAGTCCATACAAACAAGACTTTTATATATATATATATATATATATATATATATATATATATATATATATATATATATATATATATATATATATATATATGTGAGTAAACAGTGTATTCTCATTAGATTCAAAAGGTTCTAAGGCCAAGCCTTATATAGAGGTTACAAACTAAAAGATAATAGAGTTTTACTCCTTATTCCAACATTGCCTCTCCTAAACTGAACTCCTATACAGCAGGTTCAGTTTATACAATCAAGACTAAAACAACAAATGCAAAAACATCTTAGAGTAGCTACTCTATATCAGACAGATCAACAATACCAAGCATGCTTCTAAGCTTACAAAAAGTGTCAAGCTTCAGTGCCTTGGTCATGATATCAGCAAGTTGCTCTTTAGTGTTGCAGTACTCCATGCTTACAACTTTTTCTTTCACCAAATCTCTGAGAAAGTGATATCTAACATCAATATGTTTGCACCTGCCATGCATTACAGGATTCTTAGACAACTTAATGGTAGAACTGTTATCACACATCATCATAGTCCCTTTCTTCTGTTCTTGACCAAGTTCCTTAAGAATTTTCCTAATCCAAACCCCCTGACATGCACAAGATGCTGCAGCAACATATTCTGCTTCAGTAGTGGATAAAGTAACTATAGCTTGCTTCTTTGAAGACCAAGAGATAGAACCTGATCCATACACAAACACATAACCAGAGGTGCTTTTTCTATCATCGACATCACCAGCATAATCTGAGTCTGTCCATCCCTGTAGCTCAACAACTTCATGATTCATTTTCTTATACAGAATTCCAAGACTCATAGTACCTTTTAGATACCTCAAGATCCTCTTTGTAGCTGCTAGATGAATCTTAGTGGGCCTCTCCATATACCTTGCAACTAGGCACACTGAGAATGCAAGATCAGGTCTAGTAGCCAAGAGATACATCAGACATCCAATCATCTGTCTAAACTCAGTCACATTCACACTTCTTCCCTTTTCATCTTTGATAAGCTTGTTACCAGGAACAATAGGTGTGCATACCTTTTTACAACTTTCCATTCCAAACCTTATCAAAATGTCTTGAGCATATTTTTGCTGATAGATAAAGATTCCACTAGCAAGTTGCTTAATTTCAACTCCCAGAAAGAATCTCATCTTGCCTAAGTCAGACATAGAAAACTGACTTTTCATGGAATCTTTGAATTTTTCAAACATAGCTTCATCATTGCCAGTGTATATTAAGTCATCTACATATAAGCTGACAATCAGAATTTTCCCTTCTTTGCTTTGTTTAACAAACAAAGTATGCTCATGAGGGCATTTTTCAAACAGTTCCTGATTAAAATAAGCTTCAATCTTACTGTACCAAGCTCTAGGTGCCTGTCTTAAGCCATACAATGCTTTCTTTAACTTGTACACTTTGTTCTTATCTTCCTTCTAATAACCCAGTGGTTGCTCCACATACACATCTTCAACTAATTCACCATGTAGGAAAGCACTTTTCACATCAAGTTGATACACTATCCAACCTTTACAAGCAGCTAAAGCCAAGATAGTTCTGATAGTATCCCATCTAGCTACAGGTGCAAATACTTCCTTGTAATCAACTCCATACTGCTGACTGTACCCCTTTGCCACCAATCTAGCTTTATGCTTTTCTATCTTCCCTGCTTCATTGTACTTAGTTTTGAAAATCCATTTTACACCAATTTTGTTAGCTTCCCTGGGTAAATCAGTCAAAAACCAAGTATCATTCTTCTCAATAGACTCTATTTCTTGATCCATAGCTTTTCTCCATACATCAAGCTTTACTGCATCCTCATAAGTGGCTGGATCAACTTCAGTGTTGTACACAGCTAGATTATGCAATTCACTGTCTTCTATATGCTCAAGATTTGTCACATAATCTTTGACCCAAGCTGGAGGTTGCCTTTTTCTAGGTTCCAATACCTGAGTCTCATCTTCACTTTCTTCTGAGTTTTCTTCCTGAACATCAATGATCTCATTATCATTGTTTTCTTGTTCTTCATCCAGAACCTCAATCTCCCCTGCAGTGAGATTTTCTTCATTACTTTCATCTTCAAGAGGAGCTTGATAAGTCTGTATCTTATCATCCCAACTCCACCCTTTTGATTCATCAAACACCACATCTCTGCTTACTATAACCTTCTTGTTCACAGGATCATAGAGTTTGTATGCTTTAGACTCTTCACTTACACCTAAATGCACACACTTTATTCCCTTTGGATCAAGTTTCTTCCTAAGAACATCAGCAACATGAGCATATGCTATGCACCCAAACACTCTAAAATAATGCACTGCAGGCTTGTTATTGCTCCAAGCTTCTTCTGGAGTAACATCTTTGACAGACAAAGTTGGACTCCTATTGAGAACATATGTAGCCCAAATAACAGCTTCAGGCCAAAACTTCTTACGAACTTTCCTGCAAGCTAGCATACTTCTGACCATATTTAACAATGTTCTATTTTTCCTCTCAGACACACCATTCTGCTGAGGGGTGTATGCTGCAGTCAATTGCCTCTTAATCCCATTTTCACTGCAGAATTCATTGAAAGAATTTGAAGTAAATTCTCCCCCTCTGTCAGTTCTCAAGCATTGAATCTGACACTTTGATTCTTTCTCAACTAATGCTTTAAATTTTCTAAACATAACAAAAGCACCGGATTTTTCTATCAATGGATATGTCCATGTTTTTCTACTGAAGTCATCAGTGAATGTTATGAAATACCTGCTTCCACCATTTGATGTAGGATTAATAGGTCCACATATGTCTGAATGAACAAGTTGCAACTTTTCAGTGGCTCTCCAATTTGCAGTTTTTGGAATTGAATCTCTATGTTGCTTTCCTATCACACAATCATTACAAATCTCCTCTATTTCTTGCAAGATAGGTAACCCCTTTACCATTTCTTTCTTAGCTAGAGTGTTCAAACCCTTGAAGCTCAAATGTGCATATCTATAGTGCCACAACTTTGTATCATCTGTTTCTGCAGCTTTCAAACACATGGGAATAACAACTGGTGCATATATCACATACATCCTGTTAGAGGACATTTGAGTAGACATGATCAAACCCTTCTCTTCATGATAGACTCTACACCTATCTTTGGCAAACACTATAGTCAAATTCTTCTATTGTAATTGACCTATACTCAACAGATTATTCCTCAATCCTGGAAGATAGTACACATCAGAGATTACCTGTATGATTCCACCTATACACAGCTTCAAATTTCCTTTTCCCATGACTGACATTTTTGAATCATCACCAAGTTTCACTGATTCACGAAATTGTTCATCAAAATCAAACAACCATTCTTTATTGCCTATTATATGATTGCTACATCCTGAATCCAAGAACCACACCTCATCTTTTGCAGTGGTGTTTACAGTTCCTTGAGCCATAAGCAACAATTCCTCTTGATCATCAAACTCTGCATAGTTTGCATTTTCTTCCCACATAGGACACTCATTCTGATAGTGTCCCAGCTTGTGACACTTGTAGCATTCCACCATCTCTCTGCTTTGTCTTCCTCTACCTCTTCCCCTTGTACCAGTTCTTCCCCTACCACGAGTAGAACCACCATCTCTTCCTCTTCCTGAATTTGACACTTTCAAGACTTGTTCTTCTTCCTTTTTCTTGTGAAGTGTCATTCTTGCCTCTTGGACAAGCAAGCTACTCTGTAGTTCATCAATTGAAAGAGCAGTAACATCATTGGATTCTTCTATGGAGCATACCACATAGTTGAATCTTGAAGTCATAGACCTAAGGATCTTTTCAACCACATCTGTTTCCTCTTTTCTTTCTCCATGTGCAGACATCTTATTTGCAATTGCTAGGGTTCTTGCAAAGTAATCATTCACTGATTCACCTTCTTTCATGGACAGAGCTTCAAATTCAGATCTTAAAGCTTGAAGTTGAGCACGTTTAACCTTTGTAGAACCTTGATACTTTCTCTTCATGGAGTCCCAAATATCTTTTGATGTAGTTCGCACCAAAATTGTCTCCAAGATTGATCTATCAATAGATTGATATAGGTAGTTTTTCACCTTAAGATCCTTGATCTTGCTTTCTTCCACTGCCTTCAATTGTTCTGCGGTTGCGTTTGGTGGTGCCACTGTGATTCCTTGCTCGATCAAACTCCAATATTCTTTAGAACGAAGAAGATTCTCCATGAGTTCTGCCCAATGATCGTAGAATCCATCAAACCTTGGGATTGCTGGGGACATGTAAGATTGTTGTTCCGCCATTGTTGAATCACGAAGAACAGAGAACAGAGATGAAGAAGGATGAAGAAATTTGTTGCAACAAACTGTAACTGAATGAAAAAACGGTTTTTCTCTCTCTAGAAGTTTTGCAAAACTCTCTACAAGTCCCAAACGGGGCTCTAGATACCAATTGTGAGTAAACAATGTATTCTCATTAGATTCAAAAGGTTCTAAGGCCAAGCCTTATATAGAGGTTACAAACTAAAAGATAATAGAGTTTTACTCCTTATTCCAACAATATATATATATATATATATATATATATATATATATATATATATATATATATATATATATATCAGCAAAGGTACAACTCTAATGCTCTAATAGTCACAGAACCATACTAATGTGCCATAGTCCATACAACAAGACTGTGGCTTACCTCAACAAGATACTTCACAACAAGAATGTCTCTTAAGCATCCTATTCATACAAAAACAAATATATTTAAACATAATACAATGAATACCTCCACCCATTACAAAGAGTTGGCAGGGCCAAACACAACTAAAAGTTCAAATTGATGCAAAGATCATCAGAAGCTCTTGGTACTGAAAACAAATTTTCAGCTGCTTGTGTTGAATCATTACAAATTATTGTAGTTATCTTCATCATGGTGACTCTTGTTATGAGGTACCTTGCAAATTTCATTTCTTGCTCTTTGTCTTTAAATATTTAATTTTTAAAGACCTTTTACTTTGTGAAAAATAAATACATTTTTATTTCGTAAAATCTGTGTTACTTTACTTATTAACAAACATAAAATATTTGTCCTCGTGAGCAATGTTTTACAACTCGAGAGTTTACTTCAACTCGTTTTACCTAGGTAAACTCGACTCGAGAACTCGTACGAGTTTACCTAAAATTAAAATTTTATAAACTTTATTATATGCATCAGATATGTAAGCTAATATAATATTATAAATAGATCAATATGCAAAATATGACTTAATTATAAATGCAAAGTATACCAAACCATCATAAAAAGTGTTATGCTTAGCATTAAAATAGAAAAAATTAAGGGATAAAAGCATAAGTTTCATAAGTCTCTAACCCATCCCAAAAAGCAAGTTTCACAAGTTTCTAAATTTGTGAATAAAACTATCCAAAAAAAAAAAAAAGTTAACTTCTTCAAATGGTCAATCTTCTAAAGTTCCATAACAACGTGTTCTCCAGATGTCTTCATCTCCAACTACATCAAATTCTTCTCCAGATGATAAAGGGTATGTGCTCCCCTGTTCATGGTTTGAGAACTCAGAGAAGAAGGAAAATGAAACGTTTCATTTCAGGAAGCTAGCAACGTCTTACTGTAAATGTTTCAGTCTTTGGGCTTAAAGAAAAGGGATTGGGTTTCGAAAATAATGGGCCCAAAAAAATGGGCCAATAAATTTTTAAATTTTTTTAGACGTAAACTCGATAAACTAAGCTGATTATACACGAGTTTAATGAGTGTTAACTCGGTCAAACTCCTTAAACTTTTCTATTTCACCAGAAATAGAGTTTACCTCCGAGTTAACACGATTTTAGTACCTAAAAACATAAATTCGGTGAGTTAATACTCAATTTGTAGAACATTGTCGTCGATTATGAAGGTGATAAAAACACAAAGGGGGGGGGGGGTTGAATTGTGTTAGCTTTTTCTTATCCTAAAACTGAGAGAGAGAGAGAGAGAGAGAGAGAGAGAGAGAGAGAGGAGAAGAAGAAGAAGAAGAAGGACACAAAACAATTATACAGGTTCCTTCCACAATCCGGAAGTAGTTATGTTTCCCTTGCACTTTTAAGGAGAGTTCACTAAAATCAATATCTGATTACAATTGCTTAAGCACAAAAGCGAGAGACTTCAAACTACTCAAGCATAAAAGCAAGAGGTTTCCTATGCTCAAGCACAAATGCAAAAGACTTCCTATGCTCAAGCACAAAAACAAGAGACTTTTATTCAAACATAATTACACATTAAATTGTTTGAGGGTTGAACACTTGATATACAATCAGTGGTGTTCACAAATACAAATCATATAAGACTCTTAAGGCACTAGAATTTCTAAAATATGAAAGTTGTTAAGAAATTCTAAGTGAACTTTGATGTGATACAATTTCAGTAGAGTTTTGGCACTTGTAAAATATGATGAGTGTAATATTAATCTTCAAGTCTTCACTCCTTTATATAGAGGTGTGAAAGATACGTTGATGATTGCCAGCACATCAAAAGAGTCGTGGAGAAGCTTAATCATTCACCAATGATATGTTGCTTGATTTGGTAATTGTCCTAAGGAGGAACAATTTCAAATTCATTACTTGTTTGGAGAACCACCAGTGTAGGTGCAACTGTATTCTTGTAGAGTAGAGTAGTTGAGTTGTGGTTGTACAATTGTACTATTGTCCTTTTTATGCGTTCTCCAGTGAATAAGCATCCAATGCCTTCAAATTCTTCTAAAATAGCCGTTGCTCCAGGCTTCCATTCCTTCTGCAATGATATGTTTTTAGAATAACTACTTTTAACAAACTTCAGCTTTCAGTCTTCAGACTCTGTTGAACTTCAGCTTCTGATGATCTTCAGACTCTCTGATGACATCAGCTTCTGAGGGGTCTTCAGACTCTTCTGACAGTCAGCTTCTGATGGTCTTCAGACTCTTGCAACATAAGCTTTCTTTGTAGATTCCTTTGATCTCACTTGTTCTTTCAGAACCAATACTTGACTTTTGAATTTTTGACTATGGTTCTGCACACTTGAAGAAATATAAACATATCCAGTTGACTTATTTTAATACCTTTGTTATCATCAAAACTTAAAGATGATAATGTTAAACACATTTTGTTCCAACATATTAAGTTATACTATTCCATATACAATTGATTAATTACATTAATAATTTAGCCATTATAACGAGAGTTATGATCTCACAAAAGTACAAGACAAATGCAACATTTTTTTTTGTGAAGGAGAAATGTCACATTTATTTGTTTCAATATAAAAGCAATTTACTAAGGATTTTTTGTTGCTTAAAAGAAACATTCTTTGTAAAAAAATAATTACTATAAAGAATTCAAAGCTCATAAAAAAGTAAAAGAAGATAAACTTTGACAACGTAAATATAGATGCGATTCTACCATAACTCCGACAAATTTATTTACAAATATAGCTTTAAATACAAGTTGTGAAACATCAACCATAAAAATATAGCAGCACAAATTGTATCACACTTTCTATTCGTTACATGCATTTTTCTTTGACACGAATATTCCTTACATGCATGACATTAACTCATAAGTTTTTTAAATAGAAAGACATATATATAGTTTACAAAATTTGTTGATTTGAAACCCTAATCTAATCACAAGATATTACTAATCATAAGGAGAAGATTCAACTCTATTGCTCTAGTGGAAAAAGACACGTAACTATATTGTTCCGATATGAGTTGAGGCTCACACCAATGTAATGTCTAGACTTCCATCTTGTATTTCAAGGTGGACCATAGTATGGAATCGTACTAGTCCGCACAAGAATAATGACCCTTGAGAAAGATATAGATCGTTTATGATAGATCTATTAATAACTTTCTCTAATCTACTTACTTATGAGTACTTTAATCCATTACAAATAGGTAGCACAACAAGACAAGGCCAAACACCACCCAAAGAGTCTTAATCCCAATCTAAGAACACTACAACAAAAATAAGTATCTAAACCATACAAAAGTTAAAATCCACAACCAAAAAAGATAACTCAACAGACAAGGGAAGGAACAATACAATAAATGCTCACATATTATTATTTGCATTGAGCTTCAAATTGATTCAAAAATCATCGGAAGCTTTTGGTACTAACAACAAGTTTTCAGCTGCTTTTGTTGAATCATTACAAATTATAGTAATCCTCTTCATCATGGTGGCTCTTGTTATGAGGTATTTAGCAAATATCACTTCTTTCTCTTTACCTCTAAATCCTCTTATGCATACAAACTTCAGACTATTTTGGTTTTGATGTTTTTATGTTGGTGGTGGAGTTTTATTGTGTTCGGACTATTTTGATCACCTTTCTTTGGTCTATATTTTTTCCTCGCACATTTGATTTTTCTTCATTTATAGGTAAGTTGTAATTCAAAAAAAAAAAAAAAAAACTTTAGAAATGATCCATAAGACATTTAATTTGAGTCTTCTCACTTATATGTTGTTCAACTTCAACATTTCATTCATTTCGGAACTTTTGAATTTATAAAATTTTATGGGCTCTAGAGATCACACCGTTAATACGGCCAAATGGGGGGATAATTAAAAGAGTTATAAAGCAACAACAATCTCCTATCCCGTTCTCTATCACTGCTAATTCTTCTACTAGAGAAGAAGGAACAAGTGGAACAACAGGTTGCAATGTGTATGCATGCAAAACATGCAACAAAACTTTAACATCATTTCACCGCAAAACAAAAGAAAAAGAAATGTGGAAATGATCCTTCATGAACTCCTTCAACGGTACAAATCCCATGATTTGAAATTATTAAAGTTATATGTCAAATGTTGATGTTAACTAATTGAGTGGTTGTTTTTTCTTTGTTATGGAAGTGACAAAACAATATGTCTCTTTAAGGCAAAGTGTACTACAAGCTCAAAGTTAGAAAAAGACAAATTATTTTGTCACATCCATAACAAAACAAACAAACAAAAAAAACCACTCACTTAGTTAACATCAACAATGACATAAAACTTCAATATTTTCAAATCATGGGTTTTGTACCGTCGAAAGGTTTTCATGAAGGACCCCTTGCACATTTATTTTTCTTTTCTTTTGTGATGAAATGAAGTGAAAGTTTTGTTACATGTTTTGCATGCATACACTTTGTATCCTACTCTTTCACTTGTTTCTCCTTCTCTAGTAGAAGAATTAGTAGTGATAAAGAAAGAGATAGGAGATTGTGGTGATTTTATAACTCTTTTAAGCATCTCCTCTTTGGGCATATTAATTGTGTGTTCTATAGAGCCTATAAAATTTTATATTGTCAAAAGTTCTAAAATGAATGAAAAGTTGAAGTTGAACAACATATAACTGAGATGACTCAAATTAAATGTCTTAAGGATCTTTTTTGAAGAATTTTTTTTTTGTTTTCAATTACAACATATCAATAAACGAGGAAGAATCAATCGTGCAAAAAAAATGATAGACCAAAGCATGGTGATCAAAATAGTCCTAACCTCTGTTGTCAATAGCGGCCGCTACCGGTGCTATAATGGCCAGAATAGCCAAACTGCCACAGATTGCGACCAAGCGGAGTTTTTGGAGATAGCGCTCAAAGCGGGCGAGTTTGGCTGGAGTGGGGTAGGTCAAAGCGGTGGCTACATGGTTTTGTGTAAAATACTTGAAAGTTCTTCACTTGAAGTGTCTGCTTCATCCTTTTTCTAGTAAAAAAAAGAAGAAAACATATAAGAAATGAACGAGAAAAGATGAAAGAAAGAGGAAAAATATGTGAGTGAAGATGGATTCTACAGATCTGGTGGTTTATGCTTGCTCCCTGTTGTGTTTCATTGACTAAAGATAGATGAAGAAGAACAGAGAAGGTGGCGGCTACAAAAAAAACTAGGGTTGTATAACTAGATGAGCCACTTTTATAATACCTTATTGGGCTGGGCTGAGATCTAAATATTGGGTCTTCTTTTTTGGTCATTTTCTTTGGGTCATAAAGGGGCTTGAAACCGGATCTAAATACTTGGACATTCTTTATTTTTTATTTCTATAAAAAAAAAGTATACACAATGAGATTAACAATAGATATTTATACTAATTATATTTTTCTTTTATATTAATACTAAAAATAAAAGTAAACTAATTATTATTTCTTTAAAAAACCAATCAATTATCTTTAATACTAAATATATATTTTTCATACTCTCTTACTCCTTAGATAATAATATATTTTTTAGTATTAGTGTTCGAGTTACTGAAATAGCCCACTATATGCGCCAGCATCCCGCGTCGCGTCAATTTTTTGGGTGGCCGCACCGCTTTGACCACAGAGGTCCTAACAAAATAAAACTCCACCACCAACACAAAAACATCAAAACCAAACCACCACCACCACCACCACCACTAATGACATTGCGTTGATATGACTTTGTTAATTCAACAAAAATATCATGACATAGGCAAAAAGTTATAGTTGATAGCAATAACAAAGTATACAAAATGTAATTGTATTATAACACGTCAATTATACATTCAAGGCAGGTTTTTCAGCGACTTCTTTTTTGTAACCAGGAAATTAATCCAAGCATTCACTTTCCTGGTTGAAAGATTCTTTTTAAAATGATGAAATCGAGAACTAGATAACTCACCTGAGTTACGATACATCAATTAAATTATTTGAATACCATATTTAAAAACTCATTTTTTTTTCATATATGGAGAGATTTCAAAAGAACCATTGGGTAAGAGTTGAGCCATGCGTTTGATCATGTGTTTTGCATTGAATTCAATATGATGAGCTTGTTTCCAAAGACCTATCCATCTTTTTGAGAGGATGTTGCATCTCACAGCTTAGTCAACCTACGGTATAGAAAGGATGAAGGTTAAGACATCATTTGGAAGCATGTTCATAAAATCTTGTTTCTCATTACTCATAACCGCCATCTTTTCCATCTCTTTATCTCTATTGCACCTCTCCCTTTCCCTCAACCTGTCTCCCAAGAGCTATTGCACAAGCGCGAATCGCGTGGTTAGAAGATAAAAGTTGGGGGGTAAAGGTTGTGAAAACGGTGTTTTTTAGTTTGTCCCATATAAAATTTGAACTATTTTTATGATTACATGATCAAACTCTTAACACTAAATTGATACAAAACAAAACCATTTAAGTACAAGAATAAGAAAATATCTTACATGTTAGTTTTTGTTCTTATCATCTTATTTTTTAAAATTGGTAAAAGTTATATCATTTTTACGTTTCCTTGTTTACATTAAGAAATAGAAAGGAAACTTCTAAGAACCCATCAATTTTTTTATATAAGATTAATAAGTAATATTAAAATTTTCAAAATTAAGACATAGGATTCATAATTATTTTTTTATTTTTTTTAATTATCAAGTTGATTTGTACAAATATGTGATAAGAACCGATGAAAATAAACAACCTGCAAAAAAAAAAAAACAATGAGAATACATCAAAAGGTAAGTAATTTGATATATTTTTATGTCAAATAGCTTATTGATTAGAAGAATTTATGCTTATGGCAAAAAAAATTTCCAATGTATTCTATTTGCCAACTAAATTATGCTTACGGGAAAATCTTTTTTTCTTTTTACATGAAGATTTTTTTATCTTTACCGAATATACATAAATATTTTTAATTGTATTTGCAATGGGTTATTTACAATTTAAATTTAAATTTAATCAAATTAATATATGTAAAGGGAACTTTCTTTTCTAGAGATTATGTGTTTGTTTCTTGTCCTTTTTTTTTTGCTGTTTTTGTTTTGATTAGCCTTGTAATACCAAAAAAAATTAATTCTTATTTTTTTTTTGTTTGAAGAAGCTAAAACACATTCAAATTGACACCGGAGAGAATCAAACATGTGCCCTTGAAGAGGAACATACTCAAAAATCACAAGTCAACACAAGTGGGTTATTATTAAATTACGTATTAATTACCTTTATTTTGACATGAATTCTTAATTAAATGTGTGGCTTGAATATATATATCAAATATGAGTGACAATTATGTATAAAATATATGTGGACATGATAATGACGCCAGCGATACGACAGACTCAAAAAACTATAACTGATCATGTGTGGACAATAAAATACCTTTTTTTTTTTTTCCGAACCAAAACAAAAATGTGAAAGTTTGACACTTGAGTCTTATGTGTGAAGAAAACATAATTGTCATTGCAAAATACACCTTGGAAAAGGTTCCGACATTTTATGTCCAACATGTCTCAACTTGAATTACCTCGATGGAATAATAATAATAATAATAATAATAACAACAACAACAACAACAACAACAGGGGTTTCTCGTTTAAAGTTCGAAACTCTATAAATGCTATTTGGCTTTCTGCTGTTTGGAATATTTGGAAAGAGCGTAACATGCGTATTTTTTAGTGGAAGGAGGAAAACTTGTAGGTCCTTTATGAAAGTGTGAAGCTTCAATGTTATTGGTGGTTTAAAACAAAATATGTTTTGTTCAATTTTGATTATCCACCACGCGTTGTAAACGGCGCTTCTTCCTCAGGTACTTTACGTTACGTTTCGGTTGTTCCCTATATAATAGCTGCCCCCTCCGATGCGACACACACTGCTGCTCCCCCATCAGTTGCTGCCCCCTCTGCTGCGACACACACTGTTGTTCCCCTGCCAACAGCTGCCATTCCTAATGCTACTGAGACATCTGCTGCCTCCACTCATGAAACCGTCCCCAACCGTGATGTTGCAACAGGTTCCACTCGCAACAATTTGCAAGATTTTTCAGAAACAATTCCTCAAGGTAATTTACCTCGGCCTACTATTCCTGTTTTGGAATTTGCAGCAACCGTAGCGCACGAAGACTTGCAACTTTCTTCCGAATCAGCAAAACTTCCGGTAAATAGTAACAATGATGTTCGAATGATTCCGACATATCATGTTTCCCCTATTTTTTCTGTTGAACACGGTGAAGTACATGATAAAGATGACATAGATATTATTGCTGATAATGATGATACAGAAACTTCGGCGCCGAAGGGTGCCAATGTTTCCGTAACTGACTAGTCAAGATACGCGGCCACCTTTGTCCGTAACTGATCCTATTGTGAATGCCTTGACAGCTACATCAGGCCACACTATAACCATTGCCTCTCCGGAGAAACATAGCAACACTAGAGTTCAGTGTGATATGGAACTTTGGGATCGTATAAAAGATTATGATAAAAGGGCAGCATAAGAAGCATCCTTTACACCCGTTCTGACGAGAAAGCAAAAACAGAATTTAAAGAAACAACTCCTCGATGGGAAGCATCCTTTTAATACCCAAGCAAGGGGGTCACAACCAATTGACTAACATGGGTCACGCTAATCAGGGCTCGGTTTGGATATCATCTTTACCCCCATAGCTGTGATATGATTTTTTAGAGACAGTTGCGGATTTCCCAATTACAGACTTCCATAATTTGTTGTTTGCTTTTTATTTCCTTTTCTTTGCTTTCTTCTTTGTTTTCGAGGGTTTTGGCCTAGTCCCTCCCTCTTGTACAGTTTCCCCCCTTTTTTATGAATAAATTTTTTGAGTTAGGCGGCAGACCATGGAGGTTCTCCGGGTTGCCAACCTAGTTGAGATGTCGGTGCTTCCTTTTGATGCTTGTCCTATCTCTGGACTTATCCAAAAAAATTTGATTATCAATTATGGAGGCTAAATCCTCTTTATTGCTTAACTGTTGTTACGTAGCATGTTTTTGCTTTTCTTTTCGTTTTGCTCTTCTATTGTGGTTGTAATTTGTCTCCATGACAAGCTTTTTTCATTACACCTTGTGCTAAGGTGGTCTGTTTTGGTTATGTAATATAACTACATGTTTTTTTGGCCGTTTCAAAATAATAATAATAATAATATGAAAGGTGTGGAATTACGCTTGAAACACACAAAATATTCAATATTTAGGGTATGTTTGTCTTACCTTTAAAAAATAGATTTTGTGTTCAAAAAATCAAGAGATTATTTTTTTTATAGATTTAAAACAAATATGAAGCTATTTGTGTTTGTTTACTAAAAAATAAATTCACTTTTTAAAAAAATAAAAATATTGTCAGCTACTTCATGTGTTAACTCATTATTTTTAAAAAAAATAGATTTTGGAAAAAGCTAATCCTAATAGCTTTTTCATTTTAGAGTAATATTTTTTTATTTTATTTTTTATAAAATGGGTTTTTTTTTTTTAAATATCATAAACAAACACTTAAAAATGACAAAAGTGATTTTTTTAATAAGAAAATATGGGCCAATTTAGGCTTAAATGCAGTTTTACCCCCCCTATTTTGGTTGAATTTGAATTTTACCCCCCCTATTTTAAAACTCGGAATTTTACCCCCCCTATTTTGATTGAATCTGGATTTTACCCCCCTTATTTTAAAACTCGGAGTTTTACCCCCCCTATTTTATGTTTTTCAGGATTTTCACCCCCACCCACCACATTTGAGTTTATTTTGGCCAATGTAGTAGTGTTTGACTTGACTTAAATTATATTAATCAAATATCCACCTAATCAACTATTTGTATAAAATGTACTTATTTTTACTTTTTTATTTTTTTAATGAAAAAATTTTGTATAATTTTTTTCTTTAGAAAAAAAACAAAAAATATACTAGAAAAAATGTAGGATAAACAAAAAAAATGTAAGACTATAATTTTTTAGTCTTACAAAAAATATACTAAAAAAATGTAGGATAAAAAAATATTAATTCAGTAAAAAAAAAGAAAACCAGAAAACGCAAAAAAAATAGAAAAACAATAAAAATAAGAGAAAAAATTCAATTAAAAATACATGAAAAAACTAATTTGCATCTCTAAATATTCCCTATTTTCATAATAGTTTTATACATTTTTTTTAGTATTTTTTATGATTTGTTTTAGTATTTTTCCGTTTTTTATTTCAATTTTTTTGAAAAAAAAATATTCCAAATTTTTTATAAAAAAACATTTAATATAAATAATTAATTATGTAGATACTTTCCTAAACCCAATTAATATGTAGATATTTATATAATATAATTTAAGTCAAGTCAAACACTACCACATTGGCCAAAATAAACTCAAATGTGGTGGGTGGGGGTGAAAATCCTGAAAAACATAAAATAGGGGGGGTAAAACTCCGAGTTTTAAAATAAGGGGGGTAAAATCCAGATTCAATCAAAATAGGGGGGGTAAAATTCCGAGTTTTAAAATAGGGGGGGTAAAATTCAAATTCAACCAAAATAGGGGGGGTAAAACTGCATTTAAGCCGCCAATTTATTATAGTTCTAAAATTGATTTTTATAGTTTAATATCTTTGTGCTACATTTTTTTTAACAACGAAATTTTTAAGAAAAGTTTCGAATGAAAAATTCATATGAATAGCCTTTCTTAAAATGCAATTCAAAATATTTCATCATTTTGTTATCATTTTTTATTCTAAAATTTTGAAAAACTCTCTAAAAAAAACTTATTTCAAATAACTTTTCATAAAAAATCATTTTCTAAAGATGCAATAAAATTTATGAAGTTACAATAGATTTCATTGACCAAATAATAATAGTAATATAATTTTCTTTTTTATCAAGTAAAGAAATGCAATAAAATTTCAGGAGCTGCCTAAACCACTTCCAAGCTTAGTCTATAAGAAAGGTAAACCTAAACTATCTCTAGTGAGAAGAGAGGAAACAAAATGGGAGGGGGAGCTTCCCACCACTGAAAGGGCTGAGGAGCTAGCCCTTGACAGCATTCTTGGCTAATGCATCTGCTACCATATTGCTTTCTCTAAGCACATGAGAGCACATACTTTTTATGCTTCTACATAAAGTCATGCAATTCAGAAGAAAGCCTTGAACAACTCCAATAGAACACTATTAGAGAATCTGTTTCTATCCAAATATCAACAAAAAGCATCTCAGAAGCTCTTTCAATAGCATACATGCAAGCACAAAATTCAGCTCCAATAGAAGAGGCATAGCAAATGTTTTGAGAGAAAGCACCTAGAAAGTGTGAGGTGTTCATTTAAACAACTCCAATAGAACCACATAAATGATTACCAAAAGAAGACCCATCACATTTGATTTTGACACAACCAAATGAGGGGGAATCCATTGCACATCCTTAACAAGCACCACTCTACTGATTTTGAAAGGAATTCCACATAAGTGGGAATGCTTGAAATTAGTCATAGCAGTACCACCTTTAGTAATAGCAAGCTTGAAACTTAAAGCCACTTCAGAGATGATGCTATTGATTAAAGAGTTCGTACTGCTATGTTTATTATTGAAATATCTAGAGTTTCTTTCAATCCATATACTCCAAATAGTATGAACAATGGCAGAAGACATAACTTGCTGCACCATTTTGCTACCACTGCTTCGTATTGTCTTGTCCTTGTTGGTCTGATCTAATGTGAGGACCAGGTTCGGTTCGAATACAAGCCGACCTATAACCCTTCCTTTGTACTCAACATACATGGTGGGGTGGGACACAACTAACCTCACCACCCCTATCTTAAAACCCTAAAACACTACCAACTCCTCAGTTATCCTGATAGAACTCAACCATTCCTCCACCGGCAGAAAAATGAATGAAGCTAAAAGGACACCCTACTTGAGACCTTTTTGAATATTAATTTCTTGAGTTGGACAACCATTTACCATAATTGAAAGCTTCTAACGAACACACAAGCACGAATCGAGGATCTCCATTTATATTTAAAACACATGCTTCGAATAATATAATCTAGTGCTTTTTTTAAAAAAAATAAAAAATTGAACCAAACTGAACCTTAAGACAATTGCCCAACATTTCCCTAAATAATATACTGAATGATATGGCCGATGCAATGAGTATAATATAATGGTCCAATTCACAAGGATTGAATAAGAAAACTCAATATTACCTAAAAAACAAAAAATTACTCAATGTATGTAGCCATCGATCAATGTTTTACAACTCGAGAGTTTGCCTCAACTCGTTTTACCTAGGTAAACTCGACTCGAGAACTCGTACGAGTTTACCTGAAATTAAAATTTTATACAATTTATTATATGCATCACATATGTAAGTTAATATAATAGTGTAAATAGATCAATAGTGCAAAATATGACGTAATTATAAATGCAAAGTATACCAAACCAATACAAAATGGTTATGCTTAACTTACCATCAAAATAGAAAAAATTAACGGACAAAAGCATAAGTTTCATAAGTCTCTAACCCATTCGAAAAAGCAAGTTTCGCAAGTTTCTAAACTTGTGAATAAAACTATCCAAAAAAACAAACAAGTTAATTTCTTCAAAAGGTCAATTTTCTAAAGTTCCATAACATCATTTTCATCTATGTTTACATCTCCAACTACATCAAATTCATCTCCAAATGATAAAGAGTATGTGCTCCCCTATTCATGGTTTGAGAACTCGGAGAAGAAGGAAAATGAAACGTTTCATTTCAGGAAGCTACAATCCTGTTACCGTAAATGTTTCAGTCTTTGAACTTAAAGAAAAGGGACTGGGTTTCGAAAATAATGGACCCAAAAAAAATGGGCCAATAGTTTTTTTAATTTTTTTTAGACGTAAACTCGGTAAACTCGACCAATTATACACGAATATACTGAGTGTTAACTCAGTCAAATTCCTCAAACTTTTCGATTTCACCAGAAATAGAATTTACCTCTGAGTTAACACGATTTTGCATTCATAATTTAGCAATTATATCGAGAGTTTTTTTTCTTACGGAACCCATTATAACGAGAGTTATGATCTCACAAAAGTACAAGACAAATGCAACATTTTTTTGGGTGATGGAGAAATGTCCCATTTATTTGTTTCAATATAAAAGCAATGTACTAAGAACTTTTTGTATTTTTTGTTGCTTAAAAGAAACATTCTTTGTAAAAAAATAATTACTATAAAGAATTCAAAGCTAATAAAAAAGTAAAAGGAGATAAACTTTGACAATGTAAATATAGATGCGATTCTACAATAACTCTGACAAATTTATTTACAAATAGAGCTTTAAATACAAGTTGTGAAACACCACCCACAAAAATATAGCAGCACAAATTGTATCACACTTTCTATTCATTACATGCATTTTTCTTTGACACGAATATTCCTTACATGCATGCCATTAACTCATAAGTTTTTTAAATAGAAAGATATATATATAGTTTTACAAAATTTGTTGATTTGAAACCCTAATCTAATCACAAGATATTACTAATTATAAGGAGAAGATTCAACTCTATTGCTCTAGCGGAAAAAGACACATAACTATATTGTTCCGATATGAGTTGAGGCTCACACCAATGTAATGTCTAGACTTCCATCTTGTATTTCAAGGTGGACCATAGTATGGAATCGTACTAGTCCGCACAAGAATAACGAGAAAGATATAGATCGTTTATGATAGATCTATTAATAACTTTCTCTAATCTACTTACTTATGAGTACTTTAATCCATTACAAATAGGTAGCACAACAAGACAAGGCCAAACACCACCCAAAGAGTCTTAATCCCAATCTAAGAACACTACAACAAAAATAAGTATCTAAACCATACAAAAGTTAAAATCCACAACCAAAAAAGATAACTCAACAGACAAGGGAAGGAACAATACAATAAATGCTCACATATTATTATTTGCATTGAGCTTCAAATTGATTCAAAAATCATCGGAAGCTTTTGGTACTAACAACAAGTTTTCAGCTGCTTTTGTTGAATCATTACAAATTATAGTAATCCTCTTCATCATGGTGGCTCTTGTTATGAGGTATTTAGCAAATATCACTTCTTTCTCTTTACCTCTAAATCCTCTTATGCATACAAACTTCAGACTATTTTGGTTTTGATGTTTTTATGTTGGTGGTGGAGTTTATTGTGTTCGGACTATTTTGATCACCTTTCTTTGGTCTATATTTTTTCCTCGCACATTTGATTTTTCTTCATTTATAGGTAAGTTGTAATTCAAAAAAAAAAAAAAAACTTTAGAAATGATCCATAAGACATTTAATTTGAGTCTTCTCACTTATATGTTGTTCAACTTCAACATTTCATTCATTTCGGAACTTTTGAATTTATAAAATTTTATGGGCTCTAGAGATCACACCGTTAATACGGCCAAATGGGGGGATAATTAAAAGAGTTATAAAGCAACAACAATCTCCTATCCCGTTCTCTATCACTGCTAATTCTTCTACTAGAGAAGAAGGAACAAGTGGAACAACAGGTTGCAATGTGTATGCATGCAAAACATGCAACAAAACTTTAACATCATTTCACCGCAAAACAAAAGAAAAAGAAATGTGGAAATGATCCTTCATGAACTCCTTCAACGGTACAAATCCCATGATTTGAAATTATTAAAGTTATATGTCAAATGTTGATGTTAACTAATTGAGTGGTTGTTTTTTCTTTGTTATGGAAGTGACAAAACAAACTGTCTCTTTCAGGCAAAGTGTACTACATGTTCAAAGTTAGAAAAAGACAAATTGTTTTGTCACATCCATAACAAAACAAAAAGACAAAAAAAACCACTCACTTAGTTAACATCAACAATGACAGAAAACTTCAATATTTTCAAATCATGGGTTTTGTACCGTCGAAAGGTTTTCATGAAGGACCACTTGCACATTTATTTTTCTTTTCTTTTGTGATGAAATGAAGTGAAAGTTTTGTTACATGTTTTGCATGCATACACTTTGTATCCTACTCTTTCACTTGTTTCTCCTTCTCTAGTAGAAGAATTAGTAGTGATAAAGAAAGAGACAGGAGATTGTGGTGATTTTATAACTCTTTTAATTTTCTCCTCTTTGGGCATATTAATGGTGTGTTCTATAGAGCCTATAAAATTTTATGTGGTCAAAAGTTCCAAAATGAATGAAAAGTTGAAGTTGAGCAACATATAACTGAGATGACTCAAATTAAATGTCTTAAGGATCTTTTTTGAAGATTTTTTTTTTGTTTTCAATTACAACATATCAATAAAAGAGGAAGAATCAATCATGCATAGAAAAATTATAGACCAAAGCATGGTGATCAAAATAATCCTAACCTCTGTTGTCAATAGCGGTAGCTACCGGTGCTATCATGGCCAAAATAGCCACACTGCCATAGATTGCGACCGAGCGGAGTTTTTGGAGATAGCGCTCAAAGCAGGTGAGTTTGGCTGGAGTGGGTTAGGTCAAAGCGGTGGCTACATGGTTTTGTGTAAAATACTTGAATGTTCTTCACTTGAAGTGTCTGCTTCATCATTTTCCTTGTAAAAAAAAGAAGAAAACATATAAGAAATGAAAGAGGAAAGATGAAAGAAAGAGGAAAAATATGTGAGTGAAGATGGATTCTACAGATCTGGTGGCTTATGCTTGCTCCCTGTTGTGTTTCATTGACTGAAGATAGATGAAGAAGAACATAGAAGGTGGCGGCTACAAAAAAAACTAGGGTTGTATAACTAGATGAGCCACTTTTATAATACCTTATTGGGCTGGGCTGAGATCTAAATATTGGGTCTTATTTTTTGTTCATTTTCTTTGGGTCATAATGGAGCTTGAAACCAGATCTAAATACTTGGACATTCTTCTTTTTTATTTTTATAAAAAAAAGTATACACAATGGGATTAACAATAGATATTTATACTAATTATATTTTTCTTTTATATTATTACTAAAAATAAAAGTAAACTAATTATCATTTCTTTAAAAAACCAATCAATTATCTTTAACTTTTCATTTATGTTAATATTAAATATATATTTTTCATACTTTCTTACTCCTTAGATAATAATATATTTTTTAGTATTAGTGTCCTAGTTACTGAAATAGCCCACTATATGCGCTAGCATCTCGCGTCGCGTCAATTTTTTGGGTGGCCACACCGCTTTGACAACAGAGGTCCTAACAAAATAAAACAGAATGTAATTGTATTAAAGCACATAGTTAATTATACATTTAAGGCAGGTTTTTCAGCGACTTCTTTTTTGTAACCAGGAAATTAATCCAAGCATTCACTTCCCTGGTTGAAAGATTCTTTTTAAAATGATGAAATCGTGAACTAGATAACTCACCTGAGTTTCGATACATCAATTAAATGATTTGAATACCATATTTAAGAACTCATTTTTTTTCATATATGGAGAGAGATCAAAAGAACCTTTGTGTAAGAGTTGAGTCATGGGTTTGATCATGTGTTTTGCATTGAATTCAATATGATGAGCTTGTTTCCAAAGACCTATCCATCTTTTTGAGAGGATGTTGCATCTTACAGCTTCGTCAACCTACAGTATAGAAAGGAGGAAGGTTAAGACATCATTTGGAAGCATGTTCATAAAATCTTGTTTCTCATTACTCATAACCGCTATCTTTTCCATCTCTTTATCTCTATTGCACCTCTCTCTTTCCCTCAACCTGTCTCCCACGAGCTATTGCACAAACGCGAATCGTGTGGTTAGAAGATAAAAGTTGGGGGTAAAGGTTGTGAAAACGGTGTTTTTTAGTTTGTCTCATATAAAATTTGAACTATTTTTATGATTACGTGATCAAACTCTTAACACTAAATTGATACAAAACAAAACCATTTAAGTACAAGAATAAGAAAATATCTTACATGTTAGTTTTTGTTCTTATCATCTTATTTTTTAAAATTGGTAAAAGTTAAATCATTTTTACGTTTCCTTGTTTGCATTAAGAAATAGAAGGAAACTTATAAAAACCCATCAATTTTTTTATATAAGATTAATAAATAATATTAAAATTTTCAAAATTAAGACATAGGATAGATAATTTTTTTTTTATCAAGTTGAATTGTTCAAATATGTGATAAGAACCGATGAAAATAAACAACCTGAAAAAAATAAAACAATGAGAATACATCAAAAGGTAAGTAATTCGATATATTTTTATGTCAAATAGCTTATTGGTTAGAAGAATTTATGCTTATGGCGAAAAATATTTCCAATGTATTCTACTTGCCAACTAAATTATGCTTACGGGGAAATCTTTTTTTCTTTTTATATGAAGATTTTTTTTATCTTTACCGAATATACATAAATATTTTTAATTGTATTTGCAATGGGTTATTTACAATTTAAATTTAAATTTAATCAAATTAATATATGCAAAGGGAACTTTCTTTTCTAGAGATTAGTTGTTTGTTTCTTGTCTTTTTCTTTTTGCTGTTTTTGTTTTGATTAGCCTTGTAATACCAAAAAAAAATAATTTTTTTTTTGTTTGAAGAAGCTAAAACACATTCAAATTGACACCGGGGAGAATCAAACATGTGCCCTTGAGGAGGAACATACTCAAAGGTCTCAAGTCAACACAAGTGGGTTATTATTAAATTACGTATTAATTACTTTTATTTTGACATGAATTCTTAACTAAATGTGTGGCTTGAATATATATATATATATATATATATATATATATATATATATATATATATATCATCGCCCACCATGATGTGCATAGCGACCTCTCTTTCCCCTCTCACCAGATCCACTCTCTTTGTCCACGTGTTGCCCCAATTTCATTGTGTTTTGATGAAATAGTGTATTGTGTTTTAAATCTCATGATCATGTTTCTTAATTTTTGTTTCTATTGTTAGTTGCCTCAATCTCATGCCATTGAATTTGGTTAGGTTGAAGAAAGCGAAAGGGGAACGTTTTTTAATCTGGTAAAGGAAACAGGAAGGTGGAAAAGAAAAGAGAGAGAAGAGAGAGAATGATAGTGTGAGGTGGTGTGTTTAAATGTTGTTTATATTGGAGCCCTTGATTTTTGATCTAACGGCTGATAACCATTCCTACCATTCTCACATATAAAAGGCATTCTCACTTGATATGCCCCCATATATATATATATATATATATATATCAAATATGAGTGATAATTATGTATAAAATATATGTGGACATGATAATGACCCCAGCGATATGACGGACTCAAAACTATAACTGATCATGTGTGGACAAAAAAATACCTTTTTTTTTTTCTTCCGAACCAAAACAAAAATGTGAAAGGTTGACACTTGAGTCTTATGTGTGAAGAAAACATAATTGTCACTGCAAAAGACACCTTGGAAAAGGTTCCGACATTTTATTTCCATCATGTCTCAACTTGAGTTACCTAGATGGAATAATAATAATAATAACAGGGGTTTCTCGTTTAAAGTTCGAAACTCTATAAATGCTATTTGGCTTTCTGCTGCTTGAAATATTTGGAAAGAGCGTAACATGCGTATTTTTTAGTGGAAGGAGGAAAATTTGTAGGTCCTTTATGAAAGTGTGAAGCTTCAATGTTATTGGTGGTTTAAAACAAAATATGTTTTGTTCGATTTTGATTATCCACCACGCGTTGTGAACGACGCTTCCTCCTCAGGTACTTTACGTTACATTTCGGTTGTTCCCCCAATAACAGCTGCCCCCTCCGTTGCGACACACACTGTTGCTCCCTCATCAGCTGCTGCCCCCTTTGCTGTGACACACACTGTTGTTCCCCTGCCAACAGCTGCCATTCCTAATACTACTACGACATCTGCTGCCTCCACTCAAGAAACTGTCCCCCACCGTGATGTTGCAACAGGTTCCAGTCGCAACAATTTGCAAGATTTTTCAGAAACAATTCCTCAAGGTGATTTACCTCGGCCTACTATTCCTGTTTTGGAATTTGCAGCAACCGTATCGCACGAAGACTTGCAACTTTCTTCTGATTCAGCAACACTTCCGGTAAATAGTAACAATGATGTTCGAATGATTCCGACATATCATGTTTCCCCTATTTTTCTGTTGAACGCGGTGAAGTACATGATAATGACGACATAGATATTATTGTAGATAATGATGATATAGAAGCTTCGGCTCCCAAGGGTGCCAATATTTCCGTAATCGACTAGTCAAGATACGCGGCCACCTTTGTCTGTAACTGATGATATTGTGAATGCGTTGACGGCTACATCAGGCCACGCTATAGCCATTGCCTCTCCGAAGAAACATAGCAACACTAGAGTTCAGCGTGATATGGAACTTTGGGATCGTATAAAAGATTATGATGAAAGGGCAGCATAAGAAGCATCCTTTACGCCCGTTCTGACGAGAAAGCAAAAACAGAATTTAAAGAAACAACTCCTCGATGGGAAGAATCCTTTTAACACCCGAGCAAGGGGGTCACAACCAATTGGCTAACATGGGTCACGCTAATCAGGGCTCGGTTTGGATATCATCTTTACCCCCATTGTCGCGTTTTGATTTTTTAGAGACAGTTGCAGATTTCCCAATTACAGACTTCCATAATTTGGTTTTTGCTTTTTATTTCCTTTTCTTTGCTTTCTTCTTTGTTTTCGAGGATTTTGGCCTAGTCCCCCCCCTCTTGTACAATTTTCCCCCTTCTTTATGAATAAATTTTTTGAGTTAGGCGGCAGACGATTGAGGTTCTCTAGGCTGCCAACCTAGTTGAGATGTCAATGCTTCCTTTTGATGCTTGTCCTATCTCCGGGCTTATCCAAAAAAATTTGATTATCAATTATGGAGGCTAAATCCTCTTTATTGCTTAACTTCTGTTACGTAGCATGTTTTTGCTTTTCATTTCGTTTTGCTCTTGTGTTGTGGTTGTAATTTGTCTCCATGACAAGCTTTTTTCATTACACCTTGTGCTAAAGTGGTCTGTTTTGGTTCTGTAATATAACTACATGTTTTTTGGCCGTTTCAAAATAATAATAATAATAATAATAATAATATGAAAGGTGTGGAATTATGCTTGAAACACACAAAATATTCAATATTTCGGGTATGTTTTTCTTACCTTTAAAAAATAGATTTTGTGTTCGAAAATCAAGAGATTATTTTTTTATAGATTTAAAACAAATACGAAGCTATTTGTGTTTTTTTACTAAAAAAAATCACTTTTTAAAAAAATAAAAATATTGTCAGCTAGTTCATGTGTTAACTCATTAATTTTTAAAAAAATTAGATTTTGGAAAAAGCTAATCCTAATAGTATTTTCATTTTAGAGTAATATTTTTTTATTTTATTTTTTTATAAAATGGGTTTTTTTTTTAAATATCATAAACAAACATTTAAAAATGACAAAAGTGATTTTTTTAATAAGAAAATATGGGCCAATTTGTTATAGTTCTAAAATTGATTTTTATAGTGTAATATCTTTTTGCTAGATTTTTTTTTAACAACGAAATTTTTAAGAAAAGTTTCGAATGAAAAATTCATATGAATAGCCTTTCTTAAAATGCAATTCAAAATATTTCATCATTTTGTTAAAAAATTTTATACTAAAATTTTGAAAAACTCTCCAAAAAATACTTATTTCAAATAACTTTTCATAAAAAATCATTTTCTAAAGATGCAATAAAATTTATTAAGTTACAAGAGATTTCATTGACCAAATAATAATAGTAATATAATTTTTTTTTAATCAAGTAAAGAAATGCAATAAAATTTCAGGAGTTGCCTAAACCACTTCCAAGCTTAGTCTATAAGAAAGGTAAACCTAAACTATCTCTAGTGAGAAGAGAGGAAACAAAATGGGAGGGGGAGCTTCCCACCACTGAAAGGGCTGAGGAGCTAGCCCTTCACAGCATTCTTGGCTAATGCATCTGCTACCATATTGCTTTCTCTAAGCACATGAGAGCACATACTCTTTATGCTTCTACATAAAGTCATGCAATTCAGAAGAAAGCTTTGAACAACTCCAATAGAACACTATTAGAGAATCTGTTTCTATCCAAATATCAACAAAAAGCATCTCAGAAGATCTTTCAATAGCATACATGCAAGCACAAAATTCAGCTCCAATAGAAGAGGCTTAGCAAATGTTTTGAGAGAAAGCACCTAGAAAGTGTGAGGTGTTCATTTAAACAACTCCAATAGAACCACATAAATGATTACCAATAGAAGACCCATCACATTTGAGTTTGACACAACCAAATGTGGGGGAATCGATTGCACATCCTTAACAAGCACCACTCTACTGATTTTGAAAGGAATTCCACATAAGTGGGAAAGCTTGAAATTAGTCATAGCAGTACCACCTTTAGTAATAGCAAGCTTGAAACTTAAAGCCACTTCAGAGATGATGCTATTGATTAAAGAGTTCGTACTGCTATGTTTATTATTGAAATATCTAGAGTTTCTTTCAATCCATATACTCCAAATAGTATGAACAATGGCAGAAGACATGACTTGCTGCACCATTTTGCTACCACTGCTTCGTATTGTCTTGTCCTTGTTGGACTCGATCATCGTCGAGTTTGATCTGATTCATGGACGAGTTCCAATTTAAAAGTTGGTTTGATCTAATGCGAGGACTGTTGGATAATAAACCTGATTTGGTCCATTGGACTAATCAAGTGTTAGGCCCAATTAGATAATAAATGGTGTAGCCCATAAAAACTTCTAGAGTCATGTAGAACTAGGTTGGTAGAAATATCATTGAGAGAAGTGTGTAGAACTCTCATGTATGTAGTCGAGAGAAGTGTGTAGAACTATCTCTTGAAGTGTGTAGAACTTTCTATTGAAGTGTGTAGAGAGTTATCCTTGGATATGTCTAGAACTCTCCCTTAGAGACTATAAAAAGGAGAGAGCTTGTAATTTGTAAATCAAGCAAGAAAACAAACTAGAATCAAAGTATCCTCTCTAATTAATAAAAATAGTTCTTCTCTCAAATATTCTCTCCTCATAAATTCCTCACAAAATTCTCATTATAACATTCTCCTTTTCCAACAAAGTGGTATCAGAGCTTAGGTTCTGAGAAAAAAAAATTGTTCCGTAGTTATGGTGGTCAATGAAGCGGCATCCTTTCAAGTTCCACTTCTCAAAGGGAGTACCTATGATAATTGGTGCATCAAAATGATGGCTCTTCTTGGTGTACATGATGTTTGGGAGGTTGTTGAAAAAGGCTATAAGGAATCACAAGATGAGGATTCCTTAACTAAAGCACAAAGAGACACTTTGAAGGATTCAAGAAAGAGAGACAAAAAAGCTCTCTTCCTCAGCTATCAAGCATTGGATGAAGATGAGTTAGAGAAAATCTCAAATTCAACATCCGCTAAGGAGGCATGGGAGAAGCATCAAACCTCTTGCCAAGGAGAAGAAAAAGTAAAGAGGTACATCTACAAACTTTAAGAGGCAAGTTTGAATCCTTGCATATGAAAGATTCAGAGTCTATTTCAGAATATTTTTCTAGAGTCATCGCTGTTTCAAATCAATTAAAAAGAAACGGTGAAAAGTTAGAAGATGTGAGAATTATGGAGAAGATACTCCGATCATTAGATCCCAAATTCGAGCATATTTTTGTGACAATTGATGAAACCAAAAATTTAGAGACTATGACAATAGAGAAACTTCAAGGATCTTAGCAAGCATATGAGGAGAAACACAAGAAGAAGAAAGAGATCACCGAGAATCTCTTCAAGATGCAGTTAAAAGAGAAAGAAGAAAGTCAAAGAATTGAGAGAAGCCAACAAAGTCAAGGTAGAGGTCGAGGACGAGGTCGAGGACAATTTGGACGTGGCTACGGAGCGTGTGGTTCAAATTTTACCAGAAGCAGTTACGAGAAAGGAGAGACTTCAACAAGAGGACATGGGAGAGGATACCCAAACACAAGGTATGACAAATCTCAAACTCAATGCTACAATTGTCAGAAGTTTGGGCACTACGCTTCAGAGTGTAGATTCTCCAAGAATCGAGTATAGGAGAAGACCAACTATGTGAAAGAAAAAGACGAGAAATTTGAAACAGTGCTGCTAGCATGTGGAAGTAACGAAGGCATCCATGAAAGTTCATGGTGCCTTGACACTAGAGCAAGCAATCATATGTGTGGAAAAAGGAGCATGTTCGTGGAGCTTGATGAATCGGGGCATGGAAATGTCTCATTTAGAGATAATTCCAAGATTTCAGTGAAAGGCAAAGGTAAAATCTTAATTCGCTTGAAAGATAGAAGACATCAATTTATTTCAAATGTCTACTATGTCCCGAATATGAAGAACAATATTTTGAGTCTAGGTCAGCTGTTAGAAAAGGGTTATGATATTCACATGAAAGATTTAAGTCTCTCCATCAAAGATGGAAACAATAATCTCATCACCAAGGTACCAATGTCAAGAAATAGGATGTTTATGTTGAACATCCAAAATGATGTTGCAAAGTGTCTCAAAGCTTGCTACAATGATGCTTCGTGGCTTTGGCATCTTCGATTTGGGCACTTATATTTTGGAAGTTTAAGCTTGATGGCAAAACAAAATATGGTGAGAGGTCTTCCATCAATCAACCATCCAGACCAATTGTGTGAAGGATGTTTACTTGGGAAGCAATTCCAGATGAGTTTTTCCAAAGGAGTCAAACTCAAGAGCCAAGAAGGCGCTCGAGCTTATACATGCTGACGCCTGTTGACTAATCAAGCCATGATCACTAGGTAAAAACAATTATTTCCTCCTTTTCATTAATGATTTTTCAAGAAAAACATGGGTCTATTTCTTGAAGCAGAAATCAAAAGTCTTTACCATCTTCGAGAAGTTTAAAGCTGGTGTGGAGAAAGAAAGTGGTCGGCAAATAAAAGCTATGCGGACTGATCGAGGAGGAGAATTCACTTCTAAAGAGTTTCAAGAGTTTTGTGAAGAGAATGGAATCAGACGTCCAGTGACAATTCCAAGATCCCCCAACAAAATGGTGTGGCGGAAAGGAAGAATCGAACAATAATTGACATGGCTTGAAGCATGCTCAAAAGTAAGAAACTACCAAAAGAATTTTGGGCTGAAGCTGTGGCGTGTGCAGTCTATCTATCTAATCGATCTCTGACAAGGAGCGTGTGGGGAAAGACACCACAAGAAGCATGGAGTGGAAGAAGGCCAGGTATCTCATACTTAAGGGTCTTCGGGAGTGTAGCCCATGTTCACATTCCAGATGAGAAAAGAGCAAAGCTTGATGATAAGAGTGAGAAGTTCATATTTGTTGGTTATGATCAAAGCTCAAAGGGCTTTAAGTTATACAACCCGGAAAACAACAAGATTGTAATTAGCCGAGATGTGGTCTTTGATGAAGAAGGAGAATGGGACTTTGGACCACACAAACAAGAATACAGTTTCTTCCCTGAATTTAAAGAACAAACGTCTAGAGAAGTTCAACAAGTACTCCACTCACCCACATCACCCACTTATGAAGACACTAGTAGTGAAAGAGTTACAATGCGTACACGAAGTCTTCAAGATCTCTATGACAACACAAAAGCTCTATCACCACGAAGGCTTGAAGATCTTTACGATGAAACTGAAGGAATGGATAATCACACACTATTGTATCATTCTGCAAGTTATGAACCAGTGAATTTTGAAGAAGCTGCACAAGAGAAGAGACAGAGAAATCCAACAGACAAAGAAGTTCAACCCATTAAAAAGGATAATATGAGGTGCCACATCTCAATTCCAAAAGATCGTAAGGCGATCGATGGAAAGTGGATGAACAAGACAAAGAAGAAAGTCAAAGGAAAGTTTGAAGGACACAAGGCAAGACTAGTTGCAAATGGCTACAACAAAATGGCTAATTATGATAAGGTGCTTATCTCGAGTCGCTCACCTGGATATCATAAAGCACATAATTTATCTAACATCTCAATGCAAGCTAAGAATTTATCGGATATACGTGAAGTGTCCCCTTTAGAATGGAGTCCTCGACGAAGAATAGGCATACACCAAGCAACCATTAGGACACAAGGTGAAAATAAAAGAAGACTTGGCGGCTATCAGGTTAAAGGATGAAAAATCAAGTTTAAGGGGGGGGGGGGGGGGGGGTGTTGGATAATAAACTTGATTTGGTCCATTGGACTAATCAAGTGTTAAGCCCAATTAGATAATAAATGGTGTAGCCCATAAAAGTTCTAGAGTCATGTAGAACTAGATTGGTAGAAGTATCATTGAGAGAAGTGTGTAGAACTCTCATGTATGTAGTTGAGAGAAGTGTGTAGAACTCTCTCTTTAAGTGTGTAGAACTTTGTATTGAAGTGTGTAGAGAGTTATCCTAGGATGTGTCTAGAACTCTCCCTTAGAGACTATAAAAAGGAGAGAGCTTGTCATTTGTAAAGCAAGCAAGAAAACAAACTAGAATCAAAGTATCCTCTCTAAGTAATAAAAATAGTTCTTCTCTCAAATATTCTCTCCTCATAAATTCCTCACAAAATTCTCATTATAACATTCTCCTTTTCCAACAAGGACCAGGTTCGGTTCGCATACAAGCCGACCTATAACCCTTCTTCCATTGTACTCAACATACATGGTGGGGTGGGACGCAACTAACCTCACCACCCCTATCTTAAAACCTTAAAACACTACCAGCTCCTCAGTTATCCAGATAGAACTCAACCATTCCTCCGCCAGTAGAAAAATGAATGAAGCTAAAAGGACACCCTACTTGAGACCTTTTTTGGATATTAATTTCTTTAGTTGGACAAGCATTGACCATAATTGAAAGCCTCTAATGAAAACACAAGCACAAATCGAGGATCTCCATTTATATTTAAAACACATGCTTCGAATTATATAATCTAGTGCTTTTTTTAATAAAATAAAAAACTGAACCAAACTGAACCATAAGTTAGAATGTCAACATCTCATTTTTAACCAAATTTGAATTACCACAACAAGATACTCCACAACAAGAATGTAGCTTAAGCAATCGAATCATACAAAAACAAATATATTAAAACATAACACAATGAGTACTTTAACCCATTACAAAAAAGTATCAAGGCAAGACAAGGCCAAACACCACCCAATGAGTATGAATCCCAATCTAAGAACAGTACAACAAAAACAAGCATCCAAACCATACAAAAGTAAAAATCCAGAACCAGAAAAGATATCCCAACGAACAAGGGAAAGAACAATACAAAGAAGGCTCACATAGTATTATGTGCATTGAGCTTCAAATTGATACAAAGATCACCAGAAGCTCTTGGTACTGACAACAGGTTTTCAGCAACTTCTGTTGAATCATTACAAATTATAGTAATCCTCTTTATCATGGTGGCTCTTGTTATGAGATATTTTACAAATTGCACTTCTTGCTCTTGGCCTCTAAATCCCCTTATACATACAAACTTCAGCTTTTGATCAATAGTGTCACACAATTCTGACGTCTCGAATGGTAAAGCACAATTATCATTAGAGCTACAATCACCGGAGTCTTTACACACACAAGCCTGAAAAGCAAAATTTCTCTTACAATTACATCTAGAATAGTTAAACATTGAATTTATAAAGTCATTGTGATGAAAATAGATAAAATGCTATTCCAAAAAAGAAAAAAAAAAACTAGCTATAGCCAAAGATGATTAATTTAAAAATGCAAATTGAAAAATTCTTTTTCATTATTAATAAACATCAACGCTATATCCAGCGAATAAAATTGTCCTGAAAGCATAGCGAAAGAAAAATTAGCCAATCACAAAAGAGATCTTTTAGAAAATCAAGGCATGTTGGTGAAAAACATCAGGATGCCCAAGAAGACACTCAAAACAGGAAGGATAGACAAACCCACCTGATGGACTGACGATCTACAAATCCCACGACACAAGAACGAGATTCTCTAAAGTAATGAAATTACTACTGTAAAGTAAAGAAATTTTTATTTTCTATATTTTTTTCAGAAGAAAAAAAAAAGGCTTAAGAATTTCGCTCAAAGTATATGACATTATAACATACCGGTAGAGTTATATCTAGAACTTGTAAGCTTGTGCACAATCTCAAGGCAAATGAAAGATCCATGACTTCTTCTATATCATTCAAATCCAGGTCCATCGAGATGGTTGATAAATTTTGAAAAATGCTACAACTTTGTTGCATCTAACAAATAGAGAAGACGTAGTTAGTAACACAATCAAATAACCATAGAAGTAGTGATCAAAACCTATATTAGTAAACTAGAGATTTGATAAATAAAAAACTTGAAATGAAATAATTGACTCAGACTCATGGTTTAATAAATAGTCTTGATTACAATCGGACGGGGTTGCATAGGTTAAAGTAAATGCGTGTCACAAATAACAAGCACAAGTTTACAACCCATGTATTACAACATTATTATTCAAAGGTGACATTAACCAAATAAAATGGACAACCCTCCTTGAATGTCGTAGGTATTTTGATGTGTCAAGTGTGAGTAAAAGTTTCAAAATAGATGAAAGAGTTGAGGTTGAACAACATATAAGTGACAGAAAATTAAATTAAATGTCTGAATTTTTTTTTTTGAGGTTTATATTTTTTTGAAATACAATATATATACACCCAAGTATACAGAATGTGATTATATTATAACACGTAGTCAATTATTCAAAATAAAATGATATTTCTACAACAACTTTTAAACAACTTTCGAGACAACTCTCTCTCGCTTCCTCTTTCTCTATAGTTTTTGTTTCAAATTAAGAGGTAAGAAAAGGTTGTTCCAAAATTTGTTATAAAAATGGTCGTATAAATATCATTCATCTTAGTCAAATCACTGGTACATAAAAATGTTGCCATGCAAAAGATGTATTAAAAACATTAATAGAGAACTTACCCAGAGGTTAATGAAGTAGGCAAGAATCTCATTTGTTTTCATCACACATTTCCTGTCTCTAATTGAAAGCATCGAGTACCAATGATTTTCAAAAGTGTGCAACCTTGGTGAAAAAATGGAGATATTCTTCACAGGACAAGTTATAGAATCAAGAAATAGATCATCAAGATTTTGGGCAGTGATTTCTAGATGATCCACACATAGATCTTGGAGTCGTAAAACTTTAAGTGTTGATTTCTTAATGATAAGTTTCATGAATCCAGTGCACTCAATTAGGCTAAAAGTTTCCAACACCAAACAATTCTCTAGAATCCCGATCAATACTGCACCATCCAAGTGTACCCTCTCTAGTTTAAGGAATTTGAGGTTTTGACAACCCTCAAATGGAGTCCAACAATCAATTGTATAGTTTATCAACTCAAGTGAATGTAAACAATGAAAAATTCCATGTGAGAAGTGTGGGTTACAAAGTTCATTTTCATCTGCAGCTTCTCCATATTCAATTATACATTCAAGGCTTAGGTTTTTCAGTGACTTCTTTTTTATAACCAAAAAATTAATCCAAGCATTCACTTCACCGATTGAAAGACTCTTTTGAAAATGAAGAAATCGAGAACTAAATAACTCACCTGAATGACGATGCATCAATCGAAAGATTTGAATACCATATCTATAAACTCCTCTTTTCATATATGGAGAGAGATCAAAAGAACCTTTGTGTAAGAGCTGACTCATGGGTTTGATCATGTGTTTTGCATTGAATTCAATATGATGAGCTTGTTTCCAAAGACCTAGCCATCTTTTTGAGAGGATGCTGCATCTTACAGCTTCGTCAACCTGAAGTTTAGAAAGGACAAAGGTTAAGACATCATTTGGAAGCTTGTTGATAAAATCTTGTTTCTCATCACTCATAATCACCATCTTTTCCATCTCTCTGTCTCTATTGCACCCTCTCTCTTTCCCTCAACCTGTCTCCCAAGAGCTATTGCACAAGTGCAGCGTGATTAGGAGAGAAAAGTTTGTGAAAAAGGTGTTTTTATGATTTGATGATCAAACTCTTAACACTACATTGATACAAAACAAAACCTTTTAAGTACAAGAATAAGAAAATATCTTACATTTAGTCTTTGTTCTTATCATCTTATTTTTTAAAATTGGTAAAAGTTAAACATTTTTACGTTTCCTTGTTTGCAATAAGAAATAGAAGGAAAAATTTTAAAACCCATCAATTTTTTTATATAAGGTTAATAATTTATATTAAATTTTTCACAAATAAGACTTGGGATACATAATTTTTTTTATCAACAAGTTGATTTGTTCTATTATGTGATAAGAACGGATGAAAATAAACACCCTGAAAAAATACTATGAGAATACATCAAAAGGTAAGTACTTTGATATTTATTTTAGTCAAATAGCTTATTGACTAGAAGAAATTATGCTTATTGGTTGGTAACATGATAACGGCTCGAGCGATATGAGGGACTCAAAAAACTATAACTGATCATGTATGGACAAAACATACTCTTTTTTTTCTAACCAAAACAAAATTGTGAAAGTTTGAGACTTGAGTCTTATGTGTGATGAAAACATAGTTGTCGGTGGAAAATACACCTTGGAAAAGGTACCGACATTTAATGTTCAACATATCTCAACTTGAATCACCAAATAATAACAATAACAATAATAATAGGGGGAGTTTGAAACTCTATAAATGTTATTTGGATTTTTGGGTCTTGGAATATTTGGAAAGAGCGTAACATGCGTAATTTTCAATGGAAGGTGGAGAACTTGCAGGTCCTTTGTGAAAGGGTAAAGTTTCATTTTTATTGGTGGTTTAAATTGAAGTACGTTTTGTTGGTGTAAGCCCTAGAGGCCAATAGTTTATGTTATACTTATCTTATGTATCATAACTTTTATTATTGAATAATATATGACACTCTTTATTATATTTATATAATGTTAATAAAGTCTTTAGAATAGATAGTTCGTGTAATAATATATTAAGTGTGACTTAATCATGAGATTACATTATCATAAAGAATGCTATTCTTAAATGTATCCGTAGTCAAAGCTTTAATATGAATAAAGGATAATAATAAAGCGTCGAGACTATTATGTATGTAGACCGATGACCGCATCTCATGGGTCATAGATATGAGATATTAAGTTTATACATAGGTATAAATATTAGGAGTAATATTTATACTGGATTGACCCACTGTGAGAATACTACATAGTAAGTTATGAAATTGTCATAAGATATTCTCACAATGATAATAGTGTATATCGCTCTTAGACCTGAAACCACTATGATCCCTAGATGTGGACTCAAGTGCTTTGTTGCCATTCTAACGTTGTCTGTAAAAGGATAACCATAACGTTGGTTGATGGGTACTTGAAGAATGATGCTGAGGGACATGAGTGACCTAGATGGGATCTGTCCCTCCTCATAAACAGGAGATATATCTTTAGGCCTCTTGATGATATATGACCGTAAAACTGCATGGCCATGCCGAAGTAAGTCGATATAAGATATTGGACTTATTCGTTATTCAGTATATTTCGGAATCAAGAAATATAAGCATTGATCTATACAAGGGTGACAATATCTATGCCTTGGGATCAATAAAGATATCGAGACAAAGGAGTAATTGTACACATGAGTATTATCATGGAAAGGTTTCGTCAGATCACTTGACATTCTTGTCACTTGGGTAGCAATGATGCGTTGCTAGATACCACTCATTGTTTATAGTATTAAATATTAGATTTAATATTATTGTCAACGTGACTAGAACCTATAGGGTCACACACAAAGAACAATCAAAAGAGAAATATATAAGTATGACTTATATAAGGGGTGCGTTTAGTAAATAACGCTAATTAGTTAGCAGAATTACTAAACTCGTTATTGGACTTACTGAAGCCCAATAGTGACTTCTGACTTGCAGAGCACACTAGAAGTTCTATAAATAAAACCCTAGTGCTGAAGTTTTTTGTTACACATTTTTGGAGCAACCCTACTTCTCTGAAACTTCTGATTCCTTAGCTAGCACCAAGATTTGCAGGAGCACTGTTCGTGTGGACTTGCTAGAGGCTTTGCTGCTTGTTGCTTGCTTTGTTGTGATCGTGATTCCAGTTCCAGCTCCACACTTTCGAGGTAACAATCGAATCAGTGATTCATGTTTAATTCATAATGATCCAAGGAAAGAAAATCAAAAAAATTATCCGCTGCTTTATTTTGATTGTAATTCGATTTTCCTTCACGTTTTGTTCGATTTTGATTACCAATTATGGAGGTTAAATCCTCTTTATTGTTTAACTGCAGTTACCTAGCCTTTTTTTCCGTTTCGCTCTTGTATTATGGTTGTCTCCGTGACAAGCTTTATTCACTACACCTTATGATGAGGTGGTCAGTTTTGTTTTGTTAATATAACAACAATGCTTTTTGGCCTTTTCAAAATAATAATAATAATAATAATAATAATAATATGAAGGTGTGGAATTACGTTTGAAACACACAAAATATTCAATATTTAGGGTGTGTTTGCATTAGCTTTAAAAAAAATGGATTTTGTGGTCGAAGATTCAAGAAATAATTTTTTTAGAGATTTAAAACAAATATGAAACTTTTTTTCCGATAAACATGGAGAAATGACAAGCATCAAGAGGAAACATCGAAATCTCGACATCGACAAATACGAACCTATTTTTGTTTGTTTGTTACAAAAAAAAAATCACTGTGTCATACCCCATTTTTTGAGTTAAGATCCTACTTTCACACGCTCTTTTGACCCGAAATATTCCTTGACTTTTTAAGGAAAATTTTGGCAGAGAGCTTTTTTACATAACTCATTTTTGATTCGTTTCGGGCCCACTTTTTAAAATTTTATTTTAGATTTTTATTTTTCTTATTTCTTTTTTTATTTTATTATTAGGTCTGTTCTTTTTCTTTATTTTATTATTATCTTATTTTCTATTTTACTTTCTTCTTTTTTATTTTATTTTGATTAGTCTTTAGAAAAAATTTACTAAAAAAAAGGTTCTGGGTCCGATTTTTTTCCAGCAAGTGCCACATTCAGTGGCCAATCACATTGCCAACTTTTCCATTCAAGAAAACCATTAAAACACCTTTCAAAAACCATTAAAACGGTTTTCCATTTTCATCAACCATTGAGCCTTTAAAAAGAACGAGAAAATCACAGAGAAAGGGGTAGCAAGAAAAAACAGAGGAAAAACGCAAAGAAACTGCAATTTTTCCCCATAAGTAACACAAGGTAAAGGCCCAACTATTATCCTCTTGCCTCATGAGGGTCATGAATCAACCACAAGGTAAGGGCCCAACTATTATCCTCTTGTCCTATATAAAGCTAACATCAAGAACTCACAAAGTATCCCTCTTTTATCTCGAGCCTCCTTTCTCAATTACATAGTGATTTGAGCGTTGGAGTGTTGTTATAGGTAGAACCCCAACCCCCCCCCCCCCCCCCCCCCCCCCTTGTTTCTCCACAGTCTTCGGTCAAGCACCTACAAGATTTTATCTCACCTCCAACAGTTCGTCGTCTTCTAGGTCTCATCGAATTTAATACGATCACATACTAATGTGTCTTACTCCTTACAAACAAGCATGTGACTTACCATAACAAGATGTTCCACGACAAGAATGTCGCTTAAGCATCCAAATCATACCAACAAAAATATATTCAAACATAATTCAATGAGTACTTTAACCCATTACAAATAGGTAGCAAGGCAAGACAAGGCCAAACACCACCCAATGAGTCTGAATCCTAATCTAAGAATAGTACAACAAAAACAAGCATCCAAACCATACAAAAGTAAAAATCAACAACCAAAAAAGATAACCCAACAAACAAGGGAGGGAACAATAAAACAAAGGCTCAAATGTTATTATTTGCATTGAACTTCAAATTGATGCAAAGATCACTGAAAGCTCTTTGTACTGACAACATGTTTTCAGCAGCGTATGTTGAATCATAACAAATTATAGTAACCCTCTTCATCATGGTGACTCTTGCTATGGGTTATTTTACAAATTGCACTTCTTGCTCTTTACTTCTAAATCCTCTTATGCTTACAAACTTTATCTTTTAATCAATAGTGTCAAAGATTGAATAACTGACTACGAGTTATAGTATGATCACATTCTGTATAGTTAGCTATTGCTATCAACTTTAAATTTTTGCCTATTTTTTTTTATAAAGTAAATAAAACTATAAACCAGGAAGGGCATGAATCCGTATACAAATTACAAAGAAGAAAATCTCAGATAAGGTAAACCTAAACCATCCCGGTGCAGTAAATGTAAAATGAAAAGAGGGGGCTCAGACCACCATTGCGAATGAAGACTAGGCAAGCTATGACCGTTCTTGGCTAATGCATCCACAACAGTGTTGCCTTTCCTATGCATATGAGAACAAATATAGGACATATTTCCTGCCAAAGCAAGGCAGTTATGCCACCTAATTCGCAATGTCCAGGGGACCGCAATTTGATGATAAAAAGCTCTCACCACCACTATAAATGTTTGCCTATGTCTTGATAATTTTTTGTATTAACAAAGTCATATCAAAGCAATGTCATTAGTGGTTGTGGTGGTTTGATTTTGATGTTTTTATGTTGGGGGTAGAGTTTTATTTTGTTCGGACTATTTTGATCACCTTTCTTTGGTCTATATTTTTTCTTTGCACATTTGATTCCTCTTTTGTTTTACGGTGAAATGAAGTAAAAGTTTCGTTACATGTTTTGCATGCATGCACATTGCAACCTTCTCTTCCACTTGTTCCTCATTCTCCAGCAGAAGAATTAGTAGTGACAGAGAAAGGGATATGAGATTGTGGTGGCTTTATAACTCTTTTAATTATCTCCCCTTTGGCCATATTAATCGTGTCTTCTCTAGAGCGCATAAAATTTTATAGTGTCAAAAGTACCAAAATGAATGAAAAGTTGAAGTTGAACAACATATAAGTGAGAAGACTCAAATTAAATGTCTTATGGATCTTTTCTAAAGATTTTTTTTTTAATTACAACATAATTATAAAAGAGGAAGAATCAAATGTGCAAAAAAAAAAATATAGACCAAAGAAAGGTGATGAAAATAGTCCTAACCTCTGTTGTCAATAGCGGCCACTACTGGTGTTATCGCGGCGTGGAGCGGCTAAAACAACCAAACCGCCACATACTATGACGGAGCGAAGCGTTCAAAGATGGTGAGTTTGGCTGGAGCGGTGCGGGTCAAAGCGGGCGCTACATGGTTTTGTGTAAAATACTGGAAAGCTCTTCACTTCAAGTGTCTGCTTCATCCTTTTTATAGTAAAAAAGAAGAATACGGATATGAAATGAAAGAGGAGAGATGAACGAAAGAGGAAAAATCTGTGAGTGAAGATGGATTCTACAGATCTAGTGGTTTATGTTTGCTCTCTGTTGTGATTCATTGACTAAAGATAGATAAAAAAGAATAGAGAAGGTGGCGGCTACAAAAAAACTAGAGTTGTATAATTAGATGACTCAATTTTATAATACTTTATTGGGCTGGGCTGAGATCTTAAAATTGGGTCTTATTTTTTTATCATTTTTTTGGGTCATAATGGAGCTTGAAACCGGATCTAAATACTTCGACATTCTTCTTTTTTATTTTTATTTTTATTAAAAAAAAAGTATACACAATGGGATTAACACTAGATATTAATACTTATATGTTTCATTTTTATTCAAAAATTAAGTATTTCTCATTTATATTAATACTGAATACATATTATATTAATACTAAAAATCAATTAGACATTTAGTAAAAATAAAAGTAAACTAATTATTTTGTAAAAAAACAAAACAATCAATTATCTTTAACTTTTCATTTATATTAATATTAAATATATATTTTTCATACTTCTTACTCCTTAGATAATAATATATTTTTTTAGTATTAGTGTTTGCGTCACTGAAATTGCGTCCGATACCCGTGTCAAAAGGTCAACACAGGTTGGTTATTAATAAATTAAGTATTAATTACCTTTATTTTTACAAGAATTAGTAATTACATGTGTTTCTTGAATATATATATATATATATAAATCATTACACATGAGTGACTATTATGTATAAAATATTTTTGGACTGATAATGGCTTGAGCGATATGAGGGATTCAAAAATTATAACTGATCATGTATGGACAAAAAATACCTTTTTTCCGAACCAAAACAAAAATGTGAAAGTTTGAGACTTGAGTCTTATGTGTGAAGAAAACATAGTGGTCGGTGAAAAATACACCTTGAAAAAGGTACCGACATTTAATGTCCAACATGTCTCAAGGGAATATAGGAATAACAAGATGATGATGATTGGGGGGGGGGGGGGGGGGGGGGGGGGGGGGGGGGTTGGCTTAAAGTTCCAAACTCTCTAAATGTTATTTGGCTAGACTATTTGGAAAGAGCGTAACAGGCATAATTTTCAGTGGCATGAGGAAATCTTGCAGCTCCTTTGGGAAAGGGTAAAGCTTCAGTCTTATTGATGGTTTAAATTGAAATATGTTTTGTTTGATTTTGATTACCAATTACGGAGGCTAAATCCTCTTTATTGTTTAACTGTAGTGACCTAGCTTTTTGTTTTCTTTTCGTTTTGCTCTTGTATTGTGGTTGTACTTTGTCTTCGTGACAAGCTTTATTCAGTACACCTTATGATGAGGTGGTCTGTTTTGGTTTATTAATATATTTGTCTACGAGTTACACAACAAGGGATCTTGCATTGTGGATGAAGAAATACTAGAGACATGTGTACGAAAAGTTGCAATGGAACTTGAATCCAGTAATTACCACAAATTAAATTCATTTTAGGATATCTTGAAAAGCCCTTGATTTTCCATTATATGCTTTCATTATTTTTAGGGATTTGGAATTGAAGAATTATCATTTTACAACTACAATTTCCCTTAATCCCTGTCATACCCTCATTTTGGACCTAAAAATACTCTTTCAAATTCCTCTGCTATTTTCTAATGCTTTCAAATCCACCGTGTTTTCTACTGTGCTTCAACTGCATGCATTACTGTTTCAGTCTTTTGAATTTTTGCATAAAATCATACAAAAGGGTATTTTGGTCATTTCCTACAAAGGAACCCATTTTCGGTCCCTGCAATTTGTCCCTGAGTCTTTTCTGTCTGTTTGCATGAATCATATATCAAACTTTGTACAAAAATCATCTTAATTTGCGTCTGAGTCAGTCTGAGTCGTTTTTGCCCCAGGGGCATTTCAGTCTTTTCACATCAAACAAATTCTGGGCAGAGAGGTATTTTAAAATACCTCATGTTGGTAGTTTGTTCGTTTTTAGTCCATTTTGCCAATTTTAACTGTTTCGCTGTACGTTGCATTTCAGGTTACGTTTTTTTTTAACCAATTTTATTTTTTTTTTTATTTACATTTTTAGTCTAAACATTTTTAGAAATTACAATTTAGTCCAAATATTATGTTTTTTGCAAATTAGTCCCAATTTCAACTTTTTTAAGCAGTCCAATTCTTTTCAAAATAGTCCAAATTGCAAAACAGTCCCAAACTTTACAAGAATTGCAAATCAGTCCCAAGTTTCATAAAATTGCAGGTCAGTCCTCAAGAGGCCACGCAAGCAGTTCCATGTCCAGATGTCACAATGCCATAGGCTCATATGCGCATGTGTCAGCCTATATAAGGCTGCGCACTGTACAAATCAGGGGGATCCACTCATTGCAATCCACATCACCACAAACAGAACTCAATTTCTCTCTCCAATGCAGTTAGATCAAACTCAGAATTCAGAAGAAAAACTCAAGAACACCAACAAACCCTAACAATTTACAGAACCAAAATTCAGTGCAAAAATCAATGGAATTCGTTGAAGTTCTCAGTGATTCGCATTAAATCATCATCATCGAACCAACTTTGCTCGCAATTCAAAGCGCGAGCCCGCCATTGATGAACGGCGAGCTTCAGCGGCGATCACGAGCTTAAGAAGAGGAAGAAGAAGAAATTCAAGGCGAATCCGGGCCAATGAAGAGAAAGAAGAAGGAAATTACCGGTTAAATTCGAATACAAGCCAAGAATCAGCGAAACCGAACCCTAATTCAAGGATTTCCGAAGGATCTAGCTCAAAACCTCCAAAAAAACTCAGGTAAATTTCTCAAACCCTACCTTCATATCATAATCACAAGTGAAGGAACAGATCAACGTAAATCCTTGGATACTTGAACGATTCTGATTCAACAAAAACGGTTATGAAACCCTAAAAAACGAAAAAATGCAAGAAACGCCAAAGATTCACAACGAGTGTGAATCATGGTGAATCCGTAAGGATTCACATAGTTTCAAACACAGAAAGTTGAAAGATGACTGAATCAGAACCGTGAAAGAACAAATCGCAGGATTCGCGTTGATTCTTGTTTGTTTGAAAGCATTAGCGTGATTTCAGTGTTTAAGATCATAGGGAGAGAAGATTAAGCATGCTTTGGCACGATTCTGAGCGAGATTGAGCGTTATGGTTCCATGCGGTGAAGAGAGAACGGCGGAGAGAAGAAGAGAAGAAAGAGAAAAGGTTTTGGAAAATGAATGGAAACGGGTTTGAAACCCTTTTATACACGCGTCTGGGTCGGGTTGACCCAAACCCGACCCACTCTCTTCTCACTCTCAGCCGTTTGATCCGGATCCATCAGATCCGTGGGTTTGGGCCATAGATCCGTGGGCCTTAAGCTTCTGTAGGTTTTCTTGAATTTTCTTGCTACGTGCACCCCTTTCCTTGCTATCTGAACCTCTATGTGTGTTGATTTTTTTTGCAAAAATTCCTGGAAAATTACTATGTGTTCTTGATGTATTCTTGTCTATTTTGTGTTAGTTTCACAGTTTGAGGTGGATAAATAATATGCGCGCCATTTTTTTTGTTTGATTTGCGCATTTTGGTGTTCTTGGTAGAATTTCGTGCATGATCTCCGGCCCAATCTCTTGCCGTACAAAATTGGTGCTTGGCATATAAATTTGTGATGTTTTTACCTCTGAATGCATGTGGTTTCTTGCGGTTTCTCAAGGTTTAATTGGTACTAGCTTGTTCTACAAGTTTAATTATTTGTTCTTGTTTTTTCCAAGCCTAATTGCTAGCTTCTTGCTCCATAAATGTGATAGATAGCTCTCGGCTTCACAAGTTTGATTGTCATGAGCTAAATTCTTTCATGTTGATCGTTTTTTTTGTGTCGCAAACTCATTTGATAGCCTTCAATGTGCCAAGTTTAATTGTTAACTTCGAAATGCAATTTGTTTGTGAAATGTGTTGATTTTAGGGTTTAAGTGTGACTCATAATTTCTCTTTGATTCTTGAAATGTTTTCTTGGAAAAGGGGGTGCTGTTTTGGGTAAAGGTTATAGGTCATGGGGCTTAGTCTAGATTTTAGGTTTTAGTGTGGTGTCATTTGCATTATTTTTGGTGTTTGCAATTTGCTTAATGTTTTTAGTTATGTTCACTTCATCTTTTTTCAATTGGTTTAGTGCTTTGTTAGTAAATTTCACCTACTATGCATTGCTACTCATGCTATCATTTCTCATTTCATTACTAACCATTTTGTTCTATGTCTCATGCACATTGCAAGCATTGCCTCACTCTCACTTGTTTTCTTCCTTTAGTCACCCTTATGCAATTTTCTATTTGATTCATGTAATCTTTTAGGTTTAGTTTACTTTTCTTTAATTTCATGCAAGACTATAGAATGTAAACTAGGACCCGATGTAAAAGACTATGGACTATGATGATGTACACCGACACATGCACCGACACATGCACACACGTTGTATGACTTTCCGCTAGATGTATGCGTAGGAAGCGTAAAACCTAGGAAAACTTATAACTTCTTCATCAAAAAATCAACACATAACTCAAACTATTTTGCAATAAAATGAGGTCAAAACCTCACTCTTTTTTCTTTCATTTTCTTAAGACAAAATCAAAACTAGTGCTAATTCTCAACTTTAACTATTTTTTTTTGTAAATAAATTGGACTAACCTCACTTGCTTTCAATTCTAATGCCTACACGGCCTCTTTCTTTTCTTCAAAAAAAAACATTTTCAAAACTAAAAATTGAACCAACCCACAAAAAGCATTTTGAAAGAGAACTACATGGAATTTTGATCCCTTAAAAGGGTATGTAGGCAAGAGACTCAAAATCTCTCCAAGTCCAATAAAATAAAATCTCATCTTCTCCCTCTCATTCTTAAAACCAATCTCTTTTACAAGTAGCGATAAAAGCAACGCATAAACGTAAAGCATAGTAAAACGGTTCCTATAGGATACTATAGTCATTACGGGTGCCTAACACCTTCCCGTAATGAAATCGGCCCCGAACTTAGAATTTCTAAGGTTTTTCTCGATTTTACCTTCCCCAAAAAAAAATAGAGACATCAATGATTGAAAGGTTCAAATCTAATCAATGATTTGACACCCGAAAATCGCGATGACAATCCCCATTAGGCTTTAAAAACTCTTAACCAATGTGCTTGATCAAACACCACTATAAGAAACTTGACTTTTAGTGACAGCCAAAATCTGTCACTAGAAACACATATCCGTAGGTAAAAGTACATTTGAATTTGAGTGACGGGCGTCAACTTTAATGGGGTGTTATGTGATGTTTTTGGTTTGTTGTTCAATGTTCTAATGTCTGTCACTAAAAGTCTTCTACATCTAGCTACAATTGAACTGTGGCTAAAACCTATGTGGCGAAGGTAATAATTATTTGACTTCTACCTACGGATTGTCCGTCACTAAAAGCTATTAATATATTTTAAAATAAATTAATTTCATCCTTATTACCACTAAAATTATTTTCTCTTTTGCTGCAAATTCTTATTTTAAATAAATATTTTCTGCATTATTATAATAGATTAGGACAATTTAACAACAATCAAACCTAGATAAAAACAAAGATTACTAAATTACTAGGATAAAAACAGAGATTACTCAACAAAGATTTCAATATAGTAAATTCCATTTCATAAAATACTTACAACAAAAATCATATGCTGAAGATATTACAATCCAACTCCATGTTTTTATTTCCTATATATGAATTTCACAAGTAAAAATGGAAAGACCATTGTTTATGATACTTGTTAAGGACCACTTAAAAAATCTTGATGTCAATGTATCTACAACTTGAGCACTCTTGTATCTTAGCCTTCCATCTCTGCATCTAAACTCTGGTCCTGAAAAAAATACCAAGATTTATAGTAAAAATGCCCACAACAAGAAAATGGCATTGAAGAAAATCCTTGAACAATCTACATTAAGAAATTAGAATAGAATATGTGATTTCAAATAAGACATCAAGCTGACTTCATATCCTTACTAAAAAAGTTATACAGGTTTGATACTAGAAACAATTAGAGAAAAGTTATATACCTCAAACTCAGGACAACAAAATAGTATTCTCTATTATACTCTAGCATCTTCATTAACCTGTTCACATAATCAATTGATCACAAAAAAATCAGATCTCACTAAAAATTCAGACCTCACTATAGATATTAATATTACATGATAAGACACACTACAAAAATCAAACCTCTTCGGATACAGCTTGCAACGCCTCGTTCATTTATGGATCCTCAGAAAATCGGGCTTGAAGAATAGAAACAAGATTCCCAAGCAAACTCTCTAACTTTTTAACTCTAGTGTTTGCATTGGAGCTAGAGCTTGGATGTCGGGAAACCTTGCCAAGACAACGCACACGTCCTCTTTTTTCAGGTCCTTTAACTTTCGAGAAAATATCATTCTTCCAGTTTGAAGAATCTTCAATGGTTTGAGGATTATGTGAGCTTCCTGCCTCCTCTACCATATGCTTCTTTAGCTCTTCCTACATGTACCACATTGTTAAAATTCAATGGTTTAAAACTACTAAAACTGTAACTTAACCACACATTGTTAAAAATTCATGTTCTCCATGCCTATTGCCTACAATGAAGTGAAAAATCTTGGAAGACATTTGAAAACAATGGTTGAAATTTGTGGCGAAATTTTGGTGAGTCTTTCTTCTCATCTTTACTGTATATTAGTTTGCCAATTTTTTTTTTTTTTTTTTTTGTATAAACAAAACATTGAATTATATGGTGTATGAGTGGTACTCATACCCTTACAATTCAAAAAGATACAATCCTTATATGCCTTATAGACATGTCAAAGATTTATTACACCAATTAGAAAATACAAAGGTATAGAGTTTTTGTCTGCCTTTTCCATAAACCATAACCACGAAATGAACTAAATTTGCTCAACTAAATTATGATCAATATTAACAAACTCTTCCCTAAATATAATGTTGTCCCCAAACCCCAATTGCACCAAATTATGGCTAGTCAAATTAAATGTATAACTTTCACACCTTTTTTAGACTAAATTAAATTTCCAAAGTGCAAAAAATGCCTCCAATCCACATCAATACTAATGAAATCAAAATCCAATCATTTAATCAATGTTAGTAATTGGTGTTAGTTGCATGAGTGCATTCGATGAATTGGAATTAATAGGGGTACAATCAAGTTTTTTGAATTGTTATTGCACCCTAGTTCTTTTGGAATAAATACTTACGCGGTTTCTGTTCGATTTAAATTTAATGTTACAAACATTTTGGTAAATGTAATTCATAGTTAAATAAAGTGAGTCATAGTTCAAAATTAAATTGTAATATCAAATGTAACCAAAAAATATATATTTGTAATATCAATAAATATGATTATGAGTCCCTTTAGGGCCATTAGAAATTTAATTTTTTGGGTAACACTCCTTGGAGAAATCCCCTAACTTATCATATACCTATTTGAAAAAGTTGTTATGGGATGACATAATGTATCATTTAGGGTGTCCACATATAATACTTATGGTAAAATTATTTTGGAAACCTAGCTAGTATATCATTAATGCCGTATCTAATAATAATAATAATAATAATAATAATAATAATAATAATAATAATAATAATAATAATAATAATAATAATAATAATAATAATAATAATAATAATAATAATAATAATAATAATAATAATAATAATAATAATAATAATAATAAGGGAGCTTCTACTGTACACTCACATATTTTAGTGTACCGGTACTCTTGTTTTACAAAATTTATAAATTAACGATCATTTTTATGAAATAAAAAGCTATTAGTCAATATTTATATTTTAGAAAATATCATTTCATAAAAAAAAACATCATTTCATTGTTTATAAATATCGTATTAAAAAATTTGCATAAAATTTTTACATTTTGTCAAAAATAATAATCAATATTCATTGTTATGAGTAATAAAAATTTGTAAAAATTAAATTTTATTTCGTTAAAGCTTTTGGTAAATAAAATTTAATTATTATAGTTGTCAGCGATAGAAAATAATTATTTTTGTTCAAAAAAACAACTAATTTATTATTAATTTAACAACTTGGTGTACCAATACACTCAAATTTATTGGGTGTACCATAGAATTTGCCTAATAATAATAATAATTACAGTATGAAAACTTTTTTTTTGAAGGAACAATCAACAACAAAGGACATGAAAAAAGCAGGCAAGTGATTATCAATATGATGAATGACTTTAACGATCAAAGTTCAAAACGTATAAGCTTTGTCCTAAACTCATGTTGATGATCTTGAAGTAGCAAAACATGCAGAAGTCATACGTTGATGGCCGAGTACACCATAAGTATGGATGACAAGAAAAAATGGGGAAGCAAAAAAGGAAAGGAACAGTTATTTTTAATTTATGAACATAAACAAGATTCGTTGTAGTTTCTGAGAATTTAACAATTATTTGGACAACATTAATTATTCTAGTGATATGATCTAAAGTAGAGCTACACACAACAAAAAAGACTTGTAAATGGGTCGTGCCGAAGAGAGGAAGTTGTATCCAAAGGTCGGGCTCCCACGATCCCACTATGGAGGAAGTTATTACACAACACCCACATATTTTAGCTGAATAGAGTACCCATTGTAGTCCGCAGTGATTGGCTAATAAAAAGTAGTTACACTATACATATTATGTTCGTACGTTTTAAATTAACAGATTCAATCAACTAAACAAGCTTATTTTGTAAATTTATCCATTTATCCTTCTGCATTTGTTTATGCATTTTTTGGTGTAGCTCAAAACCCATAAAATAATCAAACGTAATGCTCTATTGGAGCAATTTGGAAACCCACAGTTAAGGGACAAGGTTCCTCCCTTAGCATCAATCACTTGGTAAAAAGAGAATCACAGTTGGGGAAACTCACTCGACCTCGACTAATTTCAGTTTTCATCAACACTAAGTTTCTCATTCATACATACTTACATCATATTGATCACATTGAAGACACTTATATAACCCTAAAATTGTACTTTAAATCATTCAATCTTTTCACATACATGGTATCAAACGTTTTCACATTCAAGAGAAAGAATATAGATAACATCTTTTAGGGTTTCTTTTATCACCAAGTCTTTTAGTGTTTTTTACACCCTATCAATTTGCTGTCGTCTCCACCACTAACAAATTATGGGCCAAGTTCTCGAAACCTTTCGTACGAACAGAGAAAAATTAGGAATCCTGCTCTTTACTCAAATGATTTCGCTCATTCCCAAGTGAAATAACTAAAATACCCTTACGTGACTTAAGTCACGCTAGTGTAAACTTTACCTGAGTTAACTCACGCAACATGAGTTAACTCATGCTAGTGTTAATTTAAAAAAACTAAAGCGTCACATTACAAAATATGCATTTTTTCGAATTCATTTAAATGGTAATATAAATAATTATTCAAATGGTAATATAAATAATATAAATAATATACATGCTAACAATATAAATGGTAATATAAATTCTCAACAATTACATAATAACACCTCATTTTATTAATACTTTGATACAATTACATAATACATAATTTGATACATTTTATTGGAATAAAATAAATATGCTTCTTTGAGGTAAAAATAAACCAACTTTGGGGTAACAGAGGATTAAGGTCGGTGGTAAAAGAGAGCAGCCTTCTTGGGTTAAAAAGACATCATCCCTTCGGGGTAAATGTAAGTGTGGTTCTTTTTATACCCCGAGAAAGAGTCTTTTTACCCACGGTAAAAAGAAGCATATTTACTTTTGCCTCAAGGGTTGACCTATTTGTGCCCCAAGTAGGTTGCCCTATTTTACCTCCTCCCTTTACCTTTTTTTATCACTAAGTTGGCCCCAAAAAAGCTAAAAAAATCTAAAGAGTGAGGAGGAGGAGAGAAGACATGGTGTGAGGAAATAGTGAGTTTTGGAGGGGTATTTATTGTGAGAAATGGGTACCATAGGTTTTGTTAGTACTAAATGCAGTCAAAAGAGTAGGAAAAACGTGTAGAAATGAGTTAAATTGAAGGTGAAATAACTGACCAACTTCAAAAAAACGTGTTCTTGGACTTAAACCATCGGCCAACCTAGCGTGAGTTAAGTCACGCTACTATTAGCCTTGGCGTGAGTTAACTCACGCTGGTTCTTTGCGCACCAACAAAGGCAGTAGCTATTGCCTTGTTCCATGTTAAGCTTTGTTCCTTCATTCGTTCATACATAGGAACAACCATTCATACATAGGAAAAAGTAGCGTAATGAATAAACTCAGCGTAAATTCGAATAAATAAATACTAATTAAACTCAGCATGAATTTGAATAAAAATTGCGTATTAATAAATTCGAATGAAGGTTACATTACATTACATTAAATTACATTCGGGAATCCATCTTCCAACTACAACAATTATCTTACCTATGAATGGGGTAAATTTAAACTTGCTAAACAGCAGGACTCCAGCATTCGCCCCAGAAGTGCTTTTGTTTCATTCAAAATGTTAAATTTTTGTTGGTCTTGGTTTTAAATGATCGTATCCAAGTGCCAACGGAATGAGGTCTAGACCCTGACACTTCAATATCATCATTTAAACGAAGCCGACAAGAATTTAACCTTTTGAATGAAACAAAAGCACTTCCGGGCGAAAGCTGGAGACCTGTCGTTTAACAAGTTTGAATTACCCCATCCATAGGAAGATAATTGTTGTAGCTGGAAGGTGCATTCCCGAATTTAATGACGATCTTCTAGCGGAATCAAACTGTGGATAATATCTTCAGTTGATCTCAGCAACGTTACACGCATATTAATCCACTGGAACATGATGTGCTCCCAAAACATGCTTGTCACGTTTTCGTCGTTCGTTAATTCCACCCCACTGAATGATACTCTCCCCTCGTCGGGCGTCAGACGTTTATACCGAACGTTTTCCACCCTCTTGTGTCTCCTGGGTTGACTCCTTGGTTGAATGCATTCAGTTCATCCTTGAGGCCTCTTAACGTTACACCGAGGCACCGAACGTTCAACCTCTGAGGTTCTCCGCCGTTGAATTGCGCACGAACGTCGATCCACCCAGCCATTGTTACAAATCTACACAATAAGAAATTAAAAACATTCAATGAAAAACTCATTCAAACATTTCATCAAACACTTGGAGTGCAAATTATACATAAACCCTAAAAATGATAACTACAACATAAACATGCAAACATCTAAATAATTAAGCAATATTAATCATTTGCATGTAAAATTGTATCATATCTTGCAAAAAAAAAAAACAAAAAATTTAAACAAACCCTAAATCTAAAAAAAAACCAATCTAAGTGTAAAAAATCTAACATAATCGTGCAAACATCTAAACATCATAACAATTAAGCACTATGAGTCATTTGCATGTAACATTCTATCATTTCTTGCAAAAACAATTAAAATTTTAACAAAACACTAAACCTAAAAAATTATAGATTAAGTGAAAAAATCTATCATACCAACATAATTTAAGTGAAAGCTTACTTTTTCTTGTTGTTGGAGTGTTGTTTGATTTGAAGTTGAAGGAATTTTGGAGTTTTGTAATTTGAGAGAGAATTGAGATTTGTGTGTTATGTTGATTGAAAATGAGGCAGAATGAGTCTTTTCCTGGGCTAATAACAGCACGTAGCGTGAGTTAACTCACGCTACGTGACTTAAGTCACGCTACTTGACTTAACTGACGCTACTCTTATAACTAGCGTGAGGTAACTCATGTTACATGACTTAAGTCACGTAAGTGTATTTTGGACATTTACTTTGAGAATGAGCGAAATCATTTAAGTAAAGAGCAGGATTTAAAAATGAGAACAAAGAAGAAGATGATTCTAAGAATCAAATGATAACAATTCCTTTTTCAATCCAATCTTTATGACCAATTTTTGATATATTAATATATAATTTTTAATTAAAATCACATGAAAATGAGGTGGTAAATGATGTATCTGATGACATGTTGTCATTACGTAATTTTTATGTATATATTATCACATTATGGAGTTCACAAGGCAACTTAAGCAGCAAGAAAAGCAAAAAAACTGAAGAAATAGGTCAAGTCACAAAACGTGTCACGTTGGCTGAAAAACGTGACATGATTTCACAAGGCAGAACGCATGTTTTTGGAATTAAGGAGAACGTGTCACGTTGGCCAAAACGTGACACGATTTGTGAAACCCTAATTTTGTTTCTTGTTACACAAGGAAAAACGTGTCACGGTTTACTTAAAACGTGACACGATTTGGGCGAATTTATGAGCCTATTTAAGCTGAAGACTATTCAGAAAACAAGGGTTACGACCAGAGGAGAGCTAAAGTGCGATTTCAACACTCAGTAGACTGCAAAGGGGCGATTTACATCATCTTTAAGCCAGTTTATGTATGTTTTAATTCTTCCATTGATTATGCTATTTGTAAACACTATTATGAGTAGCTAAGTCTCTTAGAGATTGGATCCGAGATGAATCTATGTAAACCCTATTGATTTCATGTTGCTGTGACGAAACTCCATTTTATATTAATGATAATCTAGTCTTTATTCAATTTAATTGTTCTTAATGCTTTTTATATCTTGATCACATATGAATATGATTTCGTGAGAATGAATGACTACTGACCCTAGCTTTCAACTTAGACCTAATTAAATGGTTCTAATAAACATGGTTAGTCTATGAATGGATAATCGTTTATTAGTGATATTAGGTTAACGTGTTTAAACCCTCAAGAATTATTAGACCACCTAAGGAATTAGGGGCTGTAGTTTAAGAGGAGGGTCATAACTCAAGGGATTGATTAGGACTATTTTGTTAACTATCGTGGGGCTAGAAAACTTTATCTCTTTGTTATTTGTTTTAAAAACAAACCAAATCTGCCGCCTAGTGGCAAAACAAACATAACTTTTATACATCCTATTGCATAACAAAATTAACTTATTGCGATTAAAAACAATCCTCGTGGGAACGATATTTTTACTACTTCGATAGTATTTGGTGCACTTGCTAAATTTCTATCAGATTCATGTTGACATTATCATGTAAGATCCACCTCATTAACGAGCATGTCACATCATTCTAAGAGGAAGGAGACCAAAATTTTTGTTGACTTTTAAATTAGGGTATCAAAATGCTAGTTTTAGAAAATGGGATATCAAAAGTTAACAATTTTAAAAATAGAGGGATCAAACTTACATTTAAGCCTATATATATTTTGTAAAAAAAAAACAAAGAGGATTTATCTAATTCTTGTTCACTGCATAAATACAAAGCCGGACCAAAAAGAACAAAAGGATAAGATAGAAAGTCATGATTTTAGCGGCCTAAATTCTATAAATTCTATGGTTCATATTTCACATGTACTCACTTGCATTTCCTTTTGTTTCATTGTTACATTCTCTTTCTACTTCACCAATTACAAACTGAGGATGGAATGGGTTTCTGGGATAATTCTCATCATTGTAACACTTGGTTTGATATGGGCATGGAAGGCGTTGAGTTTGTTGTGGTTGAGGCCAAAGAAGCTAGAGAAGCTCTTAAGAGAACAAGGCCTTCAAGGGAATTCATATAGGATTTTGCTTGGGGACATAAAAGATATTTTTAAGATGGAAAAAGAAGCCAAATCAAAATCCATGAATCTCTCCGATGATATAACACCACGTGTAATTCCCTACATCCAACACAGTGTGAAAGTTCATGGTATGTTTGTTCTTTAATCAACCTTATTCCTAAGTGCCATAACATGTCATCTTTCTAATGTCACGTAATTTTTTATAAGTTCATAATTTTCGTTTGTGCTGTTATTTATCTTCCTCACCCTTATCTTTTTTTTACTAATCTTTCTCAACTTTTTTTTATTAAAGTTTTCACTATTTCTCGGGTTTAGTTGAAAGGGGTTAAACGTCTCCTATATAATTAACAAATGCTTGAATATCAATGAAGAGAGAATGTTCAAATTTAATTTTTAAGATGTCTCGAATAAAATTACCTAAAGTGAAGAGAATCGATAAAACCAAAAAAAAGAAACTATATATTAAAAAATGGTTAAAACTACATTATCTATCAACAAAAGATGGGTGGAGGCAAAAAAAAAAAAAATCTTTCATTTAGTTATAACCTTATTTTGAATCGGTTGATAAAGTAAAAGATTTTTTTTCTAGTGATGCATGCGAACAATTAAATCATTTAATCGCTATATGCACAAATCATTTAATCTCTATATGCACTAAACATGTAAATAAATAAACTTTTCCCTCAAAAAAAAAAAATGTAAATAAATAAACTTGAAAATTTTGAATCATTTCTCGATTTGTTTGTTATCCTTGTCAAGGGGACATTTGTCATTCTATTATTTGTCAATAAAAACAATATTCTTGTTAATTTTTTTTGTAAAATCACATTTTTTTTTGGCAAAAGAAAGATTAAAATAAATCAACAAAAACGGATATAAAGATTGGGAGACATTAGACCTGACCTAGGTACAACCCAAAAGAGGATACATCGATAAAAAACAGACCTAGTGGATCAACAACCCTATTCTATCCTAACAAATATTCACTAATCACGGACGCAACCCAGCGCACCCACGTACGAGCGCGAGACCAAGTTACAAAAAATATGGGAAGTAACATCTGCCAAGAACAATTAAGGCTTAAGTTACAAAATCACATGTTTTCATTACAATTTGTTCATGTATCCACTAGAGATAATTTTTACAGAATAGATTCCTCTACTAGACACATAATCTCTTTTGTAATCTTGTCTAATACATCAACTAACATGTAACTCATCGTGATTAAGCCACATAAATTCACTACATTAACCACATAGAAGATGGTGTAAGTAGCTTTCCTAGAATAACAAAATTATAAATAATTGTCTTAGAGAGTTATTTATTGTATGCAGGGAAGAATTCTTATATTTGGTTTGGAATAAAACCAAGGGTGACTTTGACAGAACCTGAGCAAATAAAAGATGTGTTGAACAAGATGTCTGAATTCCCAAAGACTAATTATAAGATTTTCAAGTTACTAGCTAATGCACTTGCTAATTATGAGGGAGAAAAGTGGAGTAAGCATAGAAAGCTAATCAACCCTGCTTTCCATTTAGAAAAGTTGAAGGTTAGTGATCTATGAAGTTATAGATTTTATAAGTTAGTTTATTCCTCAAAAAAAAAAAAAAATTATAAGTTAGTTTGTTATTAATTGGTTAGCTTATATAAAGATTTGATGTAATCATTTTCAAATAACTTTAAATATCTCTGGTAACATTTATATTTATAGGAAGTTACATTTCTATTAATTGATAGAATATATAAGTTAGTTATAGAATTTAACTGAAAATAATTACATCAAGCTTTTATACATGCTAAGCAGTTATTAGCAATAAACTATCTTCAATCTATAACTTCATATATCTCTAATAAATACCTTTTAATAAACATTTTGAAATTGTGTATGTATGTGAACAATGGTGTGTATTTTTTTCATTCCATTTTTTGTGTTGCTTTCCCAGAAAATGCATTCTAGTGTGACAAATTATATTACATAGTTTTGTTTCTAAACAATATACTCTGAAAATTGAATATTTAATTTATATGTAGCCTGAATTTGACTGGAAATTTGAGGTCTTAGGTCGTTTCTTTATGAATATACAACAGATTATGACCCCAGCTTTCTTCACAAGTTGCAATGATTTGATTAACAAATGGGAGAAAATGTTGTCTTCAAATGGATCATGTGAAATAGACATATGGCCTTCCCTGCAGAATTTGGCTAGTGATGCTATTTCTCGAACAGCGTTTGGAAGTAGTTATGAAGAAGGAAAAAGAGTATTTCAGCTTCAAAGAGAGCAAGCTGAACTTATAGTGAAAGTTGTAATGAAATCTATCATCCCTTTATGGATGTAAGACTAATATTTATATCATTGTACTTTATTACTAAGCGTAATAATTCATCGATCGCTAATTTTGTCATCATTTCAACATTTTGGTCTGTAGGTTTTTACCTACAATTGTCCATGGAAGGATGAATAAAATTAACAAAGAAATAAATTCTTCGCTTAAAGATATGATTAACAAGAGGGAGAAAGCATTAAAGGCAGGTGAGCCCTCTAGGAATGACTTATTGAGCATCCTTCTCGAGTCAAATCACAAGGAAATTGACGAAAATGAAAGCAACAAGGATGTGGGAATGAGTCTTGATGATGTAGTCGAGGAATGCAAGTTGTTCCACTTTGCAGGTGCAGAGACTACTTCAGTTTTGCTTGTTTGGACAATGATATTATTGAGTAGGTACCCAGATTGGCAAACACGTGCGAGGAAGGAAGTGTTACACGTCTTTGGCAACAGAAAACCAGATTTTGATGGGCTAAATAACCTAAAGATCGTAAGTATTGTTTTATTATCTTCACACTCATGATATGAGTTGCATTTTCGTAGAATTTTAATCAAGAGTTGCATCTTTTGTCCGGAAATTCTAACACTAATCTTGTATTCACTTTAAGCCTCAAGACAAACTGGTTTTGTTATTTATCGAGACTTTTTTGTTGCTTGGCCTTAACATGTAACATTAATCTTTTTGTGATAGGTCACCATGATTTTGTATGAGGTTCTTAGGTTATACCCTCCCGTAGTTGGCCTTGTTCGACATGTTGAGAAAGACGTGAAACTTGGAAATCTAACACTACCTGCTGGAGTGGAGATTTTCTTACCAATTCTTTTGATTCACCATGATTCCGAACTATGGGGTGATGATGCTAAGATATTCAATCCTGAGAGATTTTCTGGAGGAATCTCCAAAGCAACAAATGGAAGAGTTTCGTTTTTTCCATTTGGATGGGGTCCTAGAATTTGCATTGGACAAAACTTTTCTCTAATGGAAGCAAAAATGGCAATGGCAATGATTTTGCAACATTTCTCATTTGAAATTTCATCGACCTATGCTCATGCTCCATCCTCTACGATTACTCTTCAGCCACAGTATGGCGCTCATATTATTTTACACAAACTGGAAACATAAAACCATTATTATAGTACGCTCTTAAGGTGTGTATTTTATTGTATACTATTTTACTATATATTTTTAGAATACCACTTGTATTGTGAAGGTTTGCTCATACTAATGAAACCCTAGCGGCTTTGATGCTCCTTGAACTATGTTACTTCCGTCGTTGAGTTCCCAAAATTTTGGGAATGTTGTGTGATTGACTTGGTTCAATTTGTAGTGTTGGTCTACTAATTGTCTTTTTTTCCGGTTCTTCCCCCGTTGTTTGAAATAAATCAAGGGAAATACTTTTTAGTACGGGAGGGATTTGACGAAAACCAACGAATTACACAATCACTGCTCATGATTTCCACTAAAGTCAAAATTATATGATTTTAATTTAAAAAATAAAAAACTATAGCAGCCAGCTTCTCTCTATCGTAGATATTCGTTGCCTATATACCCGTACTAAATAGCAATGTTGATAAATCAATTGTAGAAAAGCTTAAGTTGATTTCTCCTATTCTTCACTTGCACTATTTCTAAATGGAAATATTCTATGTGATTATGAAATTTAAGTGGAGAGCATCGTTTTCATTCCTTTTGCATTAGTTCCATTTAGCAAGATGAATTCAGTATGGTAACCGTGTGGTTAGAACGACTACTTAAAGAGTATTTGAGAGTATATTGGGTGGTGTTAGCAATTGGATATTATGTTGGAGGTTCAATAATAAAGATACATTTGTTTCTTTTAATTTTATTTTAAAGTATGATTAGTGCAATTAAACATTAGTTTGGTCTGATTGTTGAAATGGTTAGAAATTGTATTTTATATAATTTATATTTTTATCGTTGTGGAATGTATTGAAGTGCATTATCTATTTTTTTTAAATAAATCAATCAATTTCATGCGGATTTACATGTGAATTGTAGTTCTCTTGATAACGTTACCTTGGACTTTTCTACAAAAAATAGTTTCATGCGGATTTTCCTGCATCGTTTGTTGCAGAAGTACCTGCGAGTATGTTTGCAGGAAACGTGTTAATTGTCAAGAAAATTCATCAAATGCTGACTAAATATTTCTTTGTGCATTAGTAGTTTAAATCTTTTTACACATGCATCCAATCAAATCATGTCAAAAAGATATTTGTAGAGATATTTTAAAAACTAACATGAGATTGTGACATCATTGAGTGATTTGATTGAGTGCATGTGTAAAAAGTTTTAAATTGTTAGTGTATACAAATGAAATCCTTTAAGAAAAAGTTAAATTTTTATGCATTCATGGTGCAGATGTTTTTTACACATGTATCCAAAAAATAATGCTATAAAGATATTCGTTGGTTCACTTGGGGTTCCTTTAGAGACTGCTAGTTTAATTACTGACACCGTTCTTAAGAGTTGTTTCACCTTAGAAATTGTTTGTCCTAGTCATGACAAACAGGAGGAGGAGGGCTCTGGGAGGCTATCATTCCCCAAACCTCCTTCTCCCTCTATTGATCAAGTTAACAATGTTAGGAGGATGTCATTCCCCAATGTTGCCTTTGAGTCTGTCAAGGGTGCTTTGGATCCAGTTGGAGTGGCTGAGAAGTCAACAATTGTTGTGCCTTCACCTGAAACTTTGGCAGTTCCTTGTACTTCCTACGGAGATTTTCTCAATTTGGACAAAAGAACTGTTGTCAGTTCTTCAGGGCCATTTATCCCAAACGAAGCAATTTTGAAAAGTGTGAAAGTGATGAAGAAATTATGAGAAAACATAGATGATGATGACTCTGATTCAAATCACACTTTGTATTCCATTCCTAGTGCTGCTAAGTATTTGCAGGATACCACATTTAAGGCTACTCATTCCAAAAGGGGTAGGCCTAAGAAAAAAAATAAGAGTCATAAGACTATAGTGGATAGCAGTTCTGAGTATTAAGACACGCTCCAAAGCACTTAATCTCCCCAACATCTTATCATGAGGATGTTATATTGGAATGTTAGAGCCATTGGGAATTTGGAGTCTCAAGCCTACTTGTTTAAATTGGTGTCTTCACACCAACCGGATATTCTTTTTCTTGCAAAACCAATTGTTCAGTTCTCTTCTACACGTGATTGGGTTTGGCACAAAATTAATTTCACCAGCCACAATGTAAATTGTCGTGACAATAATATTCCCAACTTATGAGGTTTTTGGAAGCCTCATATAACTCCAATTGTTCTTTGTAGGACAGATCAATGTATTGCTCTCTCCTATGTGGCAAACAACATTATCATTTACATAGCTTCTATCTATGCACACACGTACCATGTCAAAAGAAGATCTTTATGGAACGAATTTGCTGCATACCAATAAGGGACCTTGGATTTTCTTGGGAGATTTGAATTCTATCCTAAGGGCTCATGAAAAAATTAGGGGAAGGGCGCCTTTACCTGCTGCTTGTCATGATTTTCTACAATGGACTAATTCCAATGCCTTGATTCATCTTGATACTAAAGGAGCAAAGTTCACTTGGAGTAACCTCAGATGCGGGAACTCATTTATTGCGCAGAGGCTAGACACGGTCATATGCAATCAAGATTTGTTGGATAATTTTAGTGTTATTAATTATAATACATTAGTGCGCGATCACTCTAATCACTTTTATCTGTTGGTCACCATTCATAAGCACCCCCCCTATTGATATTGTCCCACACTTCAGGTTCTTTAAGGCCTAGACAACATATGCTAGTTGTAAGGAGTTGATTGCTATCCACAGGAACATGCATTTTGTGGATTCACCTGTGTTTGTTCTTCAGCAAAACATCAAGCATTTGAAGCCCATCCTTAATGAGTGGAAAAAAATCAGTGTGTGGAGATACACAACACAAAACGCATATTGCATATCAGAACCTATAAGAGGTGATGACACTCTATCATATCGTATTTTTAGAGTCTTTTTAATTAAATTTTAATTTTATTTTTATTAGTTTATTATTTTAATTTGGAGTCATTTTAAATAAATTCTTGTTTTTAATTTATTGAGTCAAATTGTGTATTATTATTATTATTATTATTATTATTATTATTATTATTATTATTATTATCAGTAGCCACGTTACCAAATGAGAGGACATAAGGAATGTCATTATTTGGAGATTTGCTAGTAAAGAGACTAAGAAGCAACACGTAGGCAATGCTGGAATTGTTAAAAGCTTGGGCTTGGTGTGTATTGTGATGGGTCAATGAAATGAGATTTATTTGACCCGAGACAAAAAGAAACGGAAAGAAGGCATCAGGCTACTACAAAAAAGAGGTCGCACAGTAGTAATAAAAGAATTCACTTTTGGGAGATAGAAGGCATTCACGTTTTGGCCAAGGAGAAGCACGCAACACGAGATACAAAGGAGGGGAGAGGCACATGGATGATTTTAGATGATTTCCTTTTGATCGAGTCTTTTAGATGATTTTAATTTGAGTGGTTTGAATCATGTGACTTGTATGAACTCTCTTCGAGATCAATGGAACCCTAGCATTATTCAGTATTATTTGTGTTCAATGGAACCCTAGTCATATGACTACTAGCCCTAGCTTCTTACTCATATAAATTGATCCTAGAACTTAATTGACAACTAGCCATAGCTATTAATTCTGACCTAATAATTCTGTTTGACTTTGCATATGAAACTAGAGATAGGAAGTTGCGAGTTATGAGTTAGGGATTAAAGAACCAGTAATACTTGTACCAACAAAAAAAAAAGAACCATAATACTTCCGACGTTAGGAACCGACTTAAGAGATTAACATATTATAACTTAGGGAAGGGTTTTGACTCAAGAGATTGATCAAAACTATTATGTTAGTCCGTCGTAAAACTAGGTGAACATTGAGAGAGAAGAGGTGGAATTCACCAAACAACGAGAATTAACTTATTCGAATTTTAATTTTAATTTTCTCTGCATATCCCCCCCCCCCCCCCCCCCCCCCATCATTTGTTAAACCCTTATTATAATTTATTATAATTAAATTGCTGAGTTGAGATTGAAACAATCCATGTGGAGACGAACTTATGAATTTTATTACTTCGATACATTTTTAGTACATGATGACAGTCAATCACTCGCTATTTTTAGTGTTATGTTCATGATATTTTGAGTTCACAAGCAAGCTTAAACAACAAGGAAAGCGATAATAATAGAAGATTTTGAAGAAAGCAAAAACGTGTCACAATTGTTGAAAACGTGACACGATTTAGAGCACATGATGAGGTTCATTCGACATTGGTTAAAACGTGTCACGATGGCTATTTCGGGACACGATTTTAGGAACCCTAATTTGGAAGTTTGTTATTCAAGGCAGAATCGTGTCACGATTTCCTCAAATCGTGCCATGATTTTAGGAGCAGCTGTTGTCTATTTAAGCTTAATTGTTTTCTGAAACAAGGGTTACGAATTCTGGAGAGAGAAAGTGCGATTTTTAGACCTGGAGACTGAAGAACGGGTGATTTCCTTCATTCTTTACCCGTTTATGTATGTTTTAATTCTTTCATTTATTATGCTATCTGTAAACTCAATTATGAGTAGCTAAATCTCTTAGAGATTAGGTTTGAGATGAATTTGTGTAATCCTAATTGAACAATGTTGTTGTGAAACTCTATCTATTGTGAATGACAATCTAGTTTTATTCAATTCAATTGTTCTTAATGCTTTTTATATATTGACACCATATAATCTGATTTAGTGAGAATGAATGACTATTGACCATAGCTTTCAACTTAGACCTAATTGAATTGTTCTAATAAACAGGGTTAGTCTAGGAATGGATAATCGTTTATTAGTGATAATAGGTTAACTTTCTTAAAAACCTTCAAAGATTATTAAACCACCTAAGTAATTAGGGGTTGTAATTTGAGAAGAGGGTCCTAAGTCAAGGGATTAATTAGGGCTATTTTGTTAATCATCGTGAAACTAGAGAATCATTCATAAGAAATAGGTGCAGTATACCAATTAAGAAAAATAGAGGATTCGAAAGACCTAGTCTCATCTCTCTTCGTATTTTCTAATCAAATATAAATTTTCTAACCGAATCTTTATTTTCTGTTATTTAATTTTATGCAATCAAATCGAATATACTTTTACAAAATAATTTATACATCATAAATATTTACTTTATTGCCAAATTGAGATTAACACAGTCCTCGTGGATAATGTATTTTTTGTACACTTGCTAAAAGTTTATCAGGAGGCTTAATTATGCATAGACTAGCTTGGACACAGCCCGGAAAGAGAAACGCGTGAGGTAGACTGCTTGACTACATATAATTCTGCTTTGGAAATACAGAACAATTTCTGGCATAAGAAGGCTCAAAATTTGAGGTTTATAGAGGGGGACAGGAACACCTCCTTCTTTCACTGCATGGCCAAAATATGAGAGAAGCAAAATCATATCAGCGTTCTCAGGCATAAGGATGAGCTGCTAAACACTGGCATAAGCATAGAGCAACATGCTTTGGATTACTTTACAAGAATCTTTGCCACTCCTAATCATGTTGCGATGAATGACCTTCCTAACCAGTTAATTCCTAGCTTGGTGACAAACAAGGATAATATTAATTTGACTGCATTACCGTTGATGGAAGAAATAAAGATGGTCGTGTTTGCTTTAATTGAAGATGCATATCCTGGCCAGGATGAATATTCTGAAAGCTTTTATCAGCATATTGGTCTATCATTCGTCCAGATGTGGTTAAATCCACATTAATTAAAATTTAATTCCCTTCCTTGGATTAATACGAATTGTCATACCCCATTTTTTTGATCATTTTTAAATAAACCTTTTTTTTCACACCAAATGCATCCTCATTAATGTTTTTCTCCTTAGTTACTTGTTCCATAATTTAACTTCAAATTTTCCCTTTTTTATGCATTTTTTATTTATTTTTCTCACATATTTATTTTGTTACTTCATTCTCAAGAAAACTCAATTTCATTATGCTAAACTTTTCAATTTCAATTCCTTTCATTTCCATCATATTTCTAATCACAAAAATCACAACTTTACACCAATTATTATTTATTTTTTATTTTATTATTTTTTTCAAAATTCAAAAATTAAAAAAAAAAAACACTAACTTTCACAAATTCACACAAAATACACATTTCACTCCCACTTTATTTCTTTCTCCACAATTTGTGCATCTAGAATCAAATTCACATATAACACCTCATCACTACCTTACACATCATCATTCACCACCAAAAATCCTCCAAAAAAGTCACAAAAAACTCATTTTTCACAAAAATTCCAAACTACCATTTCTTACTCCCCACTTAACCTAATTCTTCACACTTGGTGACCAAGTTACTCCCACTATAAGTACCAAACAACAACTCAAGAGAGGGGGCCGGAATTTTTAGAGAACAAAATCACCATTTTCATGAAAAATTCCAAAATCTTCATTTCTTCATGAAACTTCACCATTCTTCAACCAAAAGTTCATAATCATTTCCAACAAACCAAAAACACTCAAAAACTCAAGAAAAACCATCCAAAACCGTGAATTCAAAACCACAATTTTTCAAGAAAAAATGAGAATGAGTTAGACCATTTCAAGGCATAAACAAGGTGGATTTTAATGAATTCATACCCCTTGAAGTGTTGTGAACCTTTTCCATTATTTAATTTTGCTTAATTCATTGTTTTTTGTGTTTTTGATTTTTCAAGTTCAAAGTTGTGGTTCACTTTTCTCTCTATACAAACACCCTCTGTGAAATCTAATCATTGTTTCATGATCAGTGCGAGAAACCAAGCAAAATGATATTTTAGTTTGTGAGATTTGGTGACCATTTGAGGTTTTAAAATTTTGAAGAATGATGGTGTTTTTGTGTTGTTGTTCAACATGAAAGAAGAAGAGAGGAGGAAGAAGAAGTTGACTTCTTCCCCCTTGATCAATGGGACCCACTTTTTGTCCTATATGTAGTTTCTATTACACCTGCTTTTTGATTTTGCACCCCCTTTTCTTTAAAAAAAAAACATTTCTTCTCTTATTTTTCAAAACTCTTTATTTAATTTTTTGTTTAGTTGTTATATTTGTTTATTTTCCTGTTTTTTTTTTCTTTTTAGGCACACACATTTGTGTGCAACATTACTAGAGTTCTAGTTTATTTTTATTGCATTTTATTTTCTTTATTTTATTTTAGTTTATTTACTTGCATTAGTTTAGATAATTTCATTGCTTTTTTTTAATTTATTTTACGTTATTTGTTTTTACTTAGTTTTATTTTATGCTTATTTAGAACCATAGTCACCTCATGCATTTTTATTACTTCGTTTTGTTTTTATTTTGTTTTTTAGCTTTTTTTTCATTTTTAGAATATTTATGCATTTTTATTTTCTTATCATTTATATTTTGAGACTTTAACATGTATTTAGGAACCATATAAATATCCAATAATGAGAATATGCACCGACACCACACTTTATTTACCGCTTTATGTCATAACCGCGATCGAAGACAAAATATGAATTAGTGACAAATTAGGTTGATAATTAGACTTTAAAATTTTCTTAAAATCAAACTATTAGTAATTTTAGGTTCATTCCAAACTTGAGAATTTGCTTAAGATCCAACGTCCTTTGTATATTTCTCGCTTTTTATTACGTTACGTCGTTACTTGTAGTTTCTTTAGTTTACGTTTAACTTAGAAAAAATCAATTTTCCAAAAAAATCAAGTATGCAAAAACTCCAAAAATATTTTCTTAAGAAACCTTGGATTTTAACCCAAGTGATCTTTTTCCTTTTATTTCTTAATCAAATCTTTAATCAACTTTAATCTATATTTAGACTTGCTTTCTTGTAAATAAAATCAACCAACTTCACTCCATTTTATTCTTCTATACCTTTCGGCTTCTTGTCCTTTCAAAAACTTTTTTAAAAAAACTTTTAAAATCAATCCAACTCACCAAACCGAAATTTTTGAGGTGAACTACATGATTTTGATCCCACTTGTGGGTATGTAGGCAAAAGACTTATGTCTTTCCAAATCAATAAAAAACAACAAAAAAAACATACTTCTTTTCCCTCAATTCTTTCACTTAGACTTTAGGCAATATTTTACAAATAAATAAGCAAGTAATTAGCACAAGATAATTTAGGCAAGAGGCTCCTTCGGAGTACCGAAGTCGTTTAGGGTGCTTAACACCTTCCCTATTCGAAACCAACCCCCGGACCTTGATCTCATAAGGGTTTTTACTCACTTTTTCCCTTCCCACAAATAAAAGTTGAGAGTTCAAAGATTGAAGGTTCAAAACCAATTAATGGATTGATACCCGAAAATCACAAGCACAGAAATGGCGACTTCACTGGGGATGAAAGGATTCTTAAGCAGGTTAAGCCTATATTTCCTTCCTTTATAGTTGTGCTTTACTTACTTATTTGTTTACCTTTGAACGTGAGTGGTGAGATAAGTCCTACACCCGGGCTTGAGTGAAATGTAAGATAGGACGGGGTACGATCATAGTGTCATACCAGGAGCGGTCATGTGCTATGTGTGCATGTGATGTAACCCCACTCAACGGAGGACTCTCAAAGTAATATGACGTCGTCATGAGCAATCGTGATTGGCTCTATTATTTTTGAAGTCCGTGGAACGTTGAGAACCTTTAGATCACCTTTAACCCATCTTGACTTTTTTAGGACGTATTGCGGTGATTAAACCAAGAGAACTCTTGAATTTAGTTCATACGTAATACTACACTCAAACTAGACATCCTTATGAATGGTATTTGACTAGGAGCAGTCCTGAGCACCGATACATTCACAAGGGTGGTTGTAATTTTGGAACTTGGTAGAACCCTTTGTTACAAGTGCAAATAAAACCATAGTCCTTACCAAATGGCGTTGTTACCCTTGGCTCCATCATGTTGGAGTTAACCTCACCATGTTTTCTATGTTCTTTAGCATAATCATGCATACATGCATCCATTCATAAATAATTTTTTTCCATCCGAAAATTGAAGGACTTAGACAAGTTTTTTGTAAATATTACTGATGAATGAACCTTGTAAGAGGCAACACCAAGAAATACAACTTCAAAAATCTTAACTAAGTTTTTGCTTTTGTTAAGAACTTCTTCCTTGGTTTCGTTCTTACCTTTGAAAAAAGAACCGATTGTAATATTTTTACATTTTCAAATAAAATTATGTTCCTCTATAATGTTTACAATTATTGTGTCTTCTCCATAAAAGGTCAATCCATCAGTCAACTCGCATCTACAACACTCGGGCAAATCAGAATGGATCATCATGAACAAGCGAACCACAAGCTTCGTAAAGAGGTGACAACTCTCCAAGCCGAAAATGAGATTTTGAGGAGCTTAGTATCTTTAATGACGGTTGCACAGGGTCAGCCACTATCTCTTCTTTTTGTCAGCACTCAACCTCAGACGGTTGCCTCCACTACTTCGATTTCAACAGTGTTTCCTAGTACTCCTCAACATGCTATGTTGGAAGGTTATCTCTGGAGCACACCTTTAAGTTCTGGTGAAGTATTTCGTCCTGGTGTCTCTAAGGTTTAAGCTCCTTTTGTGCAACAGACCACACATATCCCTCGACCGGACCCTTTGTTCCCTCAAACTGCTTTAACCTACTCTGCTCCCGTGATTCACACTACTCAGCAAGACCATGGACCCGTCTATCACTCGAAAGGTGTGGCTGCATATGACTGGATATATGAACTGGAAGAAAAACTTGATAAAATACAGCTAGAATTGAAAGCTCTCCGTGGGAAGGACTTGTTTGGGAAAAGTGCTTATGATCTTTGCTTGGTTCCCAATGTTGTGATACCGCCCAAGTTCAAGGTCCCCGACTTTGAAAAATACAAAGGGAACACTTGCCCTGAGACTCATCTGGCGATGTACGTGAGAAAGATGTCTGCTCAGGTAGGTAATGATGAGCTTCTCAGCCATTGTTTCCAAGATAGTTTGACGGGTGCCGCACTAATATGGTACGTGCGTCTGAACAAGGTTGATATCAAAACTTTCAAGGATTTGTGCGAGGCTTTCGTTCAGCGATACAACTACAACTTGCATTTGGCCCCAAATAGAAGGGAACTGCAGGCCATGACTCAGGGTTATAATGAATCTTTCAAAGCTTATGCCCAACGTTGGAGAGATTTCGCCGCACAAGTCCGTCCACCTTTGGAAGAGAAAGAGTTGACCGAGATTTTCCTAAATACAATGGATCAGTTTTATCAAAAGCATATGATTGCAAGTGCATCCAGCAACTTCGCAGGTATGTTGACTGTGGTTATGCGTATTGAAGAATGGGTCCGCAAAGGATGTTTGGTCAAAGAAAGTGTTCACACTGACGATTCTGAGGACGATGGTCAGGAGGTGAGTATGGTGAAAGGTTGGCCTCAACAACAATATCCAGTTTATCACCTTGTTGCCGTTGTTATGCCCATTGCCAATGATGTTCAAAATCTGGGTTATCAACCTTAGTTTCCACAATATCAACAACAGTATCAACCACAACCTCAACAACATGCTCTTCAACAGTTCAATCCACAAAAGTAGGCTCCAAGAACAAAATTTGATCCAATTCCCATGAAGTATGCGGAGTTGCTCCCAATGTTGCTCGAAAGGAACTCGGTCTAGACTAAGGCACCTCCACCAATACCCAAGAAATTGCCATCACGGTTTAGAGCCAACCTTTCATGTGTCTTACATCAAGGGGCACCCGGGCATGATATTGAGGGTTGTTATGCTTTCAAGAATGTAGTTCAAGATTTAGTTGAAGCCAATCTCCTGCCTTTCTAAGATTGAACTCTGACGTGCAAGTTAACCAGCTACCGGATCTTGGAATCTAATGGAGACACGTGGAATGTTTAGCTGCATTTGGGTCGTTTGTTGATGTTTCTTTCTACTGCTTATTTGTTCAATTAAAATGTTTATTTGTTGTTTTATGTTTTTCAAAAAAATAAAATAAATCCTTTCGTCCCACCCGAGACGGAAGTGAACTTGTTTAGGGCTCTTCGCTTTATGTATTTTTGTCATTAATTAAAAGGTCGTCTTGATCCCGACTTTGTTTTATTTTGTGCTTTTTTTGGAAAAATGGTAATACAAAAAACCAAAAAAAACTTTTTCTTTAATCATATCTGCATAATTATAACTTTCATTTACTTGTCAAATTTAATAATCAAATCATGCATTAATAAACCCGTTGAACATTTTAACCCTGTACTCTCTTCCAACTTTAAGTTCCTTTGTGTCCGAAACTGAAGAAGAAAAGAATGGAACGGCTCCTAATGAGATCTCTCACTCACTTGGGGCATCTTAGCCGTCGAAGTTGCAAACAGAATAACAAAAAGATTGTCCAGAATATGACATTCAATTAGAAAGACCGGTAAGGGATGCTACCATTTTCTTTGCATGGATATTGTATTTCAGTACACACTTCAACAGGGGCAACCCCCCCCCCCCCCCCCCCCAACATCCCTCAGTACATCATAAAGGCAGTGCTTCACATAAAAGTCAAAGTCCCGTCAATGAGAATGCTGATGAAGGCCAAGTTTGATTGAACTTCAAAGCATTATTGTCGTATGTCATAGACAGTTGTGTCAAAAGGATGAAGCAAATTTCCAATAAGGAAGGCTTGTCCCCATGAATTTCAAAGAAAGTGGTCTTGTGCTCAAAAATATTATTTGGCTATGTTTCTATATCACAGTCGCAGAGAGTCTAATAGTTAAGGGAGATATGTTAATGTGTTAAGTCTGAGTTAAAAGAGATATTTCATTTGTCAAGATTGATTTAAAATAAAAATTCATTTGCTAGTTCTCTGCAATTTTCCAACTCTACAGGTTTAATATAGTAGTAAAATGTGAAACTTTGAATTTTCTGAGGTTCGAGCTCTGCTAGTATCTTTGAAGAGATGCAAATGTAAATATATTTGTGAGTGCTCCTTTATCTCTAAGATCTTCCCTACATTGCAGAAAATCATCACTCTGTCACCATAATTTTTTTTATTAAAAAGAAATTCATCGTGATTTTTGTTTTTTTTTCAATAATGGCATGAAATGTTATACCTCATGAATCATTATGGTGCAATGATCATTAAGAAAGTATCTCGTGTACATTTTTATTAAAAGGCATGTACGAAACGTTGTAGAAAATTAGTAGAATTATAATTTGAAAAATCAGTAAGTTATTGATAAAATTTAATTTTGTATATCATTCAATTTCCTTTTAAAATGTTGACGTTATTAGTATTTCTATAAAACATATCTTTTAGAATATGCCAAAGAGACTTTAATTTTTCATATAAAAAAAATGAATCTTTTCTAATGACTACTATTAAAATCTAGAATTTACAAATTAAACAAAATTGTTTTTTTCAATGATAAAAATTTAGGTTAGCTGGGTTTTGGAGGGCACATCAAAGTCAAAACTTGCTTCATGACTCAAAATACGCTTATGGAGGAACTTAGAGATCCCTCGTCAAAGATAACCTCACGCTAATAACGGAGATTGAATCCAGACCTTGAGGTTGAGTAAACTCATTAATAACTTAGTCAACCTAAATAGACAATCTTATTACCATATAATGGTATCATTTAAATACCATTTTTCATGCGACCCATGTAATAAGACATTTATAGAATCGTTATAATTTAAATGACCACATTAATGACTCTTAAATATTATTTAAATAACATTTTTTCTTTTTCCGTTTGACCAATCAAATGAGACATTTTTCATTCTAAATGAAAGATATTTCAATCTTTATAAAATCATGCTAATTTTTTATGACATATTAATGACTCTTAAATTGCTTTGTCATGATTATCCTTAATAAAAGGAAAATAAATAATATTGAGAAATGTATAAAGTATTAAGTATGCAAATACTTTTGTCAAAAAAAAAATAGTATGCAAATACGGAAAATTGATGATATTGAGACAAAAGATTGAAAAGATACAGGGGGAAGTATTTAATAAATTGAAAAGATTGAGACAAAAGAAGGGTGGTTATGGAAACATCATCTCTCTCTTTATTTTTTGTTGGTCCTATTCAATAAATTAAATAAATTTTGTTGAAATGTAATGATATAGAGTTATTTGTGGGACCTGATGCGCTGGGTTGAAGAAAATTGGTTGGGGAGTGGTACATAACTAATTCAATTTTTTCTAAAAAAGAACAAATTTAAATAAGTAGCCTTAATTTTAAGTTATTAATTAAAACTATTAGATTTGAAATTAAAATTGGGATGTTCTTAAAACAACTAAATTTCAAAAGAATGAGGCTTCAAACAAAAACAAAAAAGGAAAAAAGTTACGACCATGTAATTGAAATTCAATCTATCATCTTATACAACAATAATAAGACCCAGTTTGGTACCTATATGTAAGTGTCTTATGTTCAAAACAAATTAAAAAGGATCAAGAAGCAATTTTTTTTTTAAATTGTAAAGTAAAATATAATATGCATAATGGTCGGTTGGTGGCTATTAAAATTGAAATATTTTTTTTGTTTTGTCAAATGAAATATATTTTTTTTATCAAGAATCTTTATGTCATATGTATTTATTAGATTATTTAATTAGGACTAAATGAAGAATGCATTTTCTATTAAAAATTAATTATGAGAGAGAAGGAGAGCATGTTCATTCAAAATGTGTTTTCAACCCCTAAAATTGGGATTTCTCCCATGTATTTCAATTCAAAATTTGGGAGATCATTTCCTTTAAAGAATTTTTTAGGTCACTAAAGCAAGGTTTTAGGTCTCCAAATTTATTAGATATTGTATTAGCCTCAAATATTTGTAGCTTTGAATATATATTTCCGTAAGTCAAATTTGTAAACACGTTCACACCGACCTCATGTGGTAGCTAAATGAGGAGTCATAGTTCGTGTTGTAAGTTTGATCTCTATGTTAGATATTTTATTGGTTATTCATACGTTAAATTATTTTTTCCTTCATATTGAAGGTGGAAAAACACAAGAAGGGGGGGGGGGGGGGGGGGGGGGGGGGCGGGGGGTTGAATTGTGTTTTCAAAAACGTTTCTTTCTTACGAAAAATAACAATGTTCTCAGAATACAGAGTCTGATAGAGTTCAGACTCTGATCAGAGTTCAGAGTCTTAGCAGCGGAATGTAGAACAGATGCAAGAAAGAAAGAAGATACAAGCAATTTTATACAGGTTCCTTCCACAAACCGGAAGTAGTCCTGTCCCCCTTGCACTTCCAAGGAGAGTTTCACTAAAATGTAATATCAAATTACAAGTTGCTCAAACACACAAGTAAGAGACTTCCTTTGCTCAATCACACAAGAAAGAGACTTCAAATGCTCAAGCACACAAGCAAGAGACTTCAAAACAATTACAGAGAATTGAAAAGAGTTTTGAATACTTGATATACAATTAGAGGTATTCACAAGATAAAACGAAACAGAACAGACTCTGTTTTTCTTAGACACTTAGAAATTCTAAAATGTAAGCTTTTGTAAGAATTATCTAAGTTGTTGATGAGCAGTGTTTGCGACTTGAAATATGAGAGAAGAACTCAGTTCGCGTGTGTATATTGTTGTATTTTTCTACAAGTCTTCATCTCTATTTATAGAGAATTTGAGAGACGTTGGAAACTGCCAGCTCATCACCTCTTCTTTACCGAAGTTGATTTGACACCTTTGATCCTTTGCTTGATTTGAGGTTTGTACAATGAAATCAAATTCAAATCCATTCCAGCAAATATGGAAAAGTTTCTGCCTTGGTTACTGTTATTCTTGTCGTGTATAGAAGACACTGTGCAGAGTTGGTGGTTGCAGGAACAGGCGTAGACATAGTGGTTGTACTTTTCGTACGTTAGCTTTGTCAACGCTTTTCAGTGTCTGAAGAATCTTTGCTTCTGATGAATCTGCCTCTGGAGACCATTTGCTTCTGATGAGTCTGCCTCTGAAGAACTTGCTTCTGATGACGTCATCTTCAGAAGCTCTTTCTTCAGACGCATTCTGACTTTAATTTTCCAGGAACGCTTTCATTCAGATGTTCTTCAAGCTTCAGTCTAAATTTCCTTTGCTCTTTAATTTATTCAATTAGAACCTCTTGTAAATAAGACTTTGATAATGGTCCTGCACACTTAATAAATATTTAGCATATCCAATTGATAATTTTTAATACCTTGTTATCATCAAAACTTAAGTGGTATACTTGTGAAACACCCTTTGTTCCAACACATATTTCTATCAAATTAATTTGATATTAGTTGTTGAAAATATTTTAAGATAGGTAGTGTGTAATCAAAGTTTGGAAAAATAAAAAACAATTTATATTTATGTTGGAAGTCAATATTATTTTATGGGGTTGACTCTAGCAAAAGAAAGTAGACTCGCAACGTGAGGAACCAAAAATTGAATTTCGACAGACATGACATCCACATTTAGTTACCATTACACATCAAATAGAATTAATTTCAATTGAGGGACCTTATAGATCAAATTTTTTATTTTTTGTAGTTTTCTTCCTCAACACACGTAATTCCATTTAAATTTCACTTTAGGCTTACAAATACATTGGGTCGACCCTGTTAAAGCATTTATTCATTACAACTTCACATAAAGAACTAAAAGCAAAAAAAAAAAAAACCATGAACATCTACCTAAAAAGAATTTATATTTGATCCATAATGATTTTTTTTATCAAGTAGCCTAAGTTAAAAATTAAGTTTTTTTTAGATGTATAAATGGAGAGTTCGAAGAATTTAAGTGATGAACGCTAGTCCAAATAAAAATCACAAAAGTTGCAAATCCTGATGTACAGGAGTGTCATGATTGATAACATATATAGCCTTAGCATACTTCTGTCAAAAAGTTGATTGTCATCGTACTAATTTTAAAGATATTATTACAACATTTATGGCCTAGAAAATCAAAATTGAATTCATATTACCAGTTTTACTTCTTCACCGCCGCTAGAAAACCATAACATCTACCCAAAACTGCAAAATTAGGGGCAACTATATGGTAAATGTTTATATCATCGTCCTTCATGTCTTTCTCAAGACAGTTGTAGTAAATATTTATTTCTCTCCTTAAAGTCTTTCTCAAATTTTATATATCAAAGTCGTACACGAGGATTGAAGTTTATTCCATGAATGAACAAATAAATAAATACAAATAGTAGTATAAAGAAGAAATAATCATTAACAAATAAAAAAAAATGTTTATGTACGGCGGTATGAATTTCATTGCATTTTTTTTGTAGGGATGCACATTTAAATATGAATATGAGCATGAATGATTGATATAAATAAAAAGATTCAAATCAAAATATCTCTGAAAAAAAGAATCAAATCAATATAAATATGTAAAACACATTAGATTTACAAAACTTGGAATTTTATGAATTACATACGAATGTGTCCATCAAAACGATGTTTCATAAAGAATTAACTATACATGTACAACTCGCACAACTATGCTCTATAATTCTTTGACTGGAACAATATCAGAGATATTGGAGCCATTGCAATTTTTTAAAGCTAATAAGATTGTACAAAATGAATAAGCAAGTGAAAATGATGTAAGATTGATCGACTATATATAGGGAAAAAGGCTAACAAATTATTGAACATTAAACAAAGTATTAAAAACACAAATCATCCATTTATCTTGCTGAAGGAATTGAATTAATTATTTTTTAGAGGAAAAAGAAATTGAAGGTAAAATGATGATCATCATTAAGGAATTGAAGGTAAATGTGTTATGAATTATCTTTGACCATGCATATTATGTAATCAATTAATATCAATGCATATAATTTTCATTCAAAATTAAATTCTTATAGTATTAATGTATGATTAAATGGACGTTTCTTTGCTAGTAAAAAAAAACTTATAAAAATGGACGTTTCTTAACCAAATGAGTTACACAGGTCCAATTTTTTTTTTTAACAAAATATGGCCTAGTAAGTTTGATTGGAATATTTGTTATACCTTGATTTATTTTTCTGAAAATTAAAACAAATTTTTGGAAAATTAATTTTTAAAATTTTCGTAGGATATTAAATGTTTGATGAAAAAGAAATAATTATTTTTCCTGGGTTTGGTTTAATATGTAAAAATGATTTTTTCTATTTACTTAGGATATTATTTTCGCAAATTAAAAAATCACAAAGAAAATTCAATAATTAAATAGAGTTGAAACTGAATAATAAAATCTTAATTAGTTTTTTTCCTAGTACACTTTAAATCAGTAATTATTCTCCCTAAAAAAAATCAGCAATTATTCGCCTGTTTTAATTATTTTTGAAAAAAATTTAAAACCATAATTTGGAAAAACGTCAGTCGCCTAATTTGTAAATTTGAGCATAAAATATATCAATCAACTAATATGCGAAATTGATTGGCTAATTAGTGTAACATCTTTATCTTTATATAATATAAAAGAATACATTTATGAGCTAAAGTAGACTTGGCATCATATTTTACTTCTAGCATTTAATGCTCTTCACAATAATAATTTTCAATGCATTTTACCTTTTATTAAGAAATAAGAATAAGAAATTAAGAACATTTTTCCCTTTTGCACACTAATTTCGACTCTAATTAACCGATCAATTTTACATATTAGTTAGCCGATGTTTTTTTTAAAACTTAATTATTGTATTGTCTGTGACTTTTTCTAATCTCCGAAAAAAATATCGTATGTATATAGAAAAAATCGTTTCTAAGTTGTAAACCAAACTGACAAAAAAAATAGTTTCTTTTTCGACTAAATTTTTAACCATATTTTAATATCCTAAATATCTTAAAAGAAATAATTTTCTAATTTTTCTTGGGGAAGCAGAGATGAATATCATGTACGGATACACTATTTTTAATCAGAAAAAAATAGCAGTTAGTGGTGCTTTTTTTTTTTTAGCAATTACACTCTTTAGACTCTAATGTTTTTTGTTTTTGTACGCCATCATGGTATTGCCGTAATCAAGTCATAACTAATTTGGTCAAATGATTAATATAGTAACTTCTTTTTTATTTTATTTCCATTTTTTTTACACCATCATGGTATTGCCGCAGTCAAGGCATAATTACTTTGGTCAAATGAGTTGAAATATTAACTTCTTTTTTATGGTTTGTAATATGAAGTTAAAATGTGCATTTAATGTTTTATTTCATATACACACCAAATGTAATATGTTAAAATTCTGAGTATTTAATGCATTTAATTACATATTAATTTGTCTTTATTACTAAGACATTTCTAAGCCTAGAATAATATTCTCATAACCGAATACAATTAACATATGGCTAAAATTGTAGACAAAAATCAACTAATACAATTAAACGTATTGCAAAAATCGTAAACAAAAATCAACTAACACAATTGCATGAATTAGCACAAAATCAGAGGTAAGCTTATGATAAAATTAAACGCCAAACACCAACATCACATGACAAATTTTGGACCAAAGATCAAACAAGTGAATTCACACAAGAACATACAAAACGTACGCATCAAAAATGAAATTAACACGTATTATTTCTACCAATCCTGAACATGTAAAAATATTACTAAACAGCCAAAAACACATCAAGAATACACAAGAAATTTTCTTGGATTTTTTGCAAGAAATCTGGCATGCACATGGGTTCAGATAGCAAAAACGTGGGTGCAACTAGCAAGCAACTCAGAAAACTAAGAAGAAAAGAGCCAAAGGCCCAAAAAACGTTGATCCAACCCAGCGCTGGTGGATCCGGATCTTCAGAGCGTCTCAGAGACGTTGGATTAGTCCGGATCCACTGAATTCGCATCCAAAGGCCGTAAGTGAAGGATAATGGGTCGGTTTTGACCCGACTCGGTTCGGATAGTACATAAAAGGCCAAGGGTCCGGATCTTTCATTTTTTGGAGCATTTCTCTCTCTTTTTCTTCTCTTCCTCGCCGTTCTCTCTTCACCTTCACAAACCCTAACCCTAAAAGCTTCAAATCCTACCAGAAATGGTTCGTTCATGGCTTAATAGCTTCGTGCAATTGTGTTAGTTAAAAACTTGATAGAAGTTTGGCAAGTGCACCAAATACTATCGAAGTAGTAAAATATCGATCCCACGAGGATTGGTTTTAATCGCAATAAGTTAATTTCGTTATGCAATAGGATGTTTAAAGGTTATTATAGTTTTGCCACTAGGCGGTAGATTTGTTTGTTTTAATAACAAAAATAACAAAATGATAAAGTTTGTTTAGAAAATATGGAGAGAGATGAGATCGGATCGTCGAATCCTCTATGTTTCCCCTAATTGGTTACTGTACTCTATTCCTATTAATGGTCTTTTAAGTCCCACGATAGTTCAAAAACTTGATAGAAGTTTGGCAAGTGCACCAAATACTATCGAAGTAGTAAAATATCGATCCCACGAGGATTGTTTTTAATCGCAATAAGTTAATTTCGTTATGCAAGAGGATGTTTAAAGGTTATTATAGTTTTGCCACTAGGCGGTAGATTTGTTTGTTTTAATAACAAAAATAACAAAATGATAAAGTTTGCTTAGAGAATTTGGAGAGAGATGAGATCGGATCGTCGAATCCTCTATGTTTCCCCTAATTGGTTACTGTACTCTACAAAAACTTGATAGACGTTTGGCAAATATGATAGAAAGAATATATCATCCTTCTTCTTCCTCTTGTTTGGTAGGAATTCCATGAATTTGGCACAAAGAATCAGATACTCCCATGCACCCATAGTTAAACATTTGGAATTTAAGCTCTCCCACCTCAGAGAAGGACGTGCATCCATCTGCACACAAGTGATTTCCTCAACCTCTGTTGGTTCAGACTTCTGAAAAACATCAACACTCCTCACCTTGGGTTTTTCTTCAATCACAACCTTGTGACACTCAATCTCCATCTGAACCAATTTCCTCTGAGACTCATGTGCTTTCTCAACAAGATCACCACACTGAAGATCAAACTTCTCAAATGAAACTTGATTTGACACCAAGAAGTCATCTAAAATATTTTGAAGTTGAGTATTGTAATCTATGTTGATCACCTCTTTCTTCCCTTCACAATTACTACCTGGTTGATTCGCCTCATCACGACCACATCTCTCATTTAATATCGAGATTTGACTGTCCACACATTTTATCTTCAAAGATAGCATATATTTTTCATATTGCAGCGTACAAATCTCTTTTGTGTCATGGAGGTACAACCTGTCTATCATAGCTGCAAAACTTGGATAAACTTTTTAGTAGCACCGGACGATGAGAAGAAAACGAAGAGCATAAATCATTTTTTTTTTTATAAATATATACAAAAATATAAATGACAGAAATCCTAAATTATAACTAAATTGCCTTATTGAGATAAATCAACAATCCCCGGCAACGGCGCCAAAAACTTGATAGTAACCTTTAAATCTAAAGTATGTCTTTACACTGCTCAACTAAACCATGTTTGATGGTCGAGATAGGATAGATACATGATAAGATATGAAACTGAATAGAGACTTATATGGACATCATAAACATTAATCATATCATGTGTCTGATGCGCACATGATATCATTATAATTAAATTAATCTAATAATTAATTAAATATTGTAAAAATGATATGTAAATGATTATAATAACAAATATATATATATATATATCATTATTTTAAAAATGACAACATTTTAAAAATGGTAGAATATCATTATAATAAATAAAGAATGATTTTCTAATTCTATCAGAAATTCATGATATATAGTTTCTAATCCAGCTTACTTCTATGAGCAATAATACACGTGGCAACTTCTTTTTCATACAAGCATTAATTACTAGCTATTAATCCTATAATTCAAAGGCAACATTTATTACAATTTTTGAATGAGGTAATAATAGTCATACAACGAAGGAATCAATGAAATATTTCATAAATATTTTAATTGAATAAATAGAATATAAATGAAATTTTTAAGAATTAATTTATATAGTGCTATTCAAATTTAAATTCATAATAAGTGAAAAAAAAAGTATACTCTTATAGGTGTTCCTTTTATTTGTAAAAAAAAAAAGTGATTCCTTTTAAGAAAATATTGACATGAATAAGGACCTAAAATGAGGGGCACAAATATTTGGTTGTACTTTAGATTTTACAAAATACAATAATTTATAAAAAAAAATTTTAAAAAAATTTATATTATGACTGAGAACCTTTTAAATATGTTATTGATTTTTTTTAAAATAATATTATAGATACGTAGTCACAAATAATATGATTTTTTTTCATGTATCTTAATATGATTTACAATATAAATTGAAATAAATAGAAGAGTTCAAAAATACAATAAAAATAAATAGCATAAAACATTTTTTTTGACAAATAATATATATCATAAATTTTAGCTATCATCTTATTATTATTATCTATATAATTTTATATTAATGTTTTTTTAAAGGATTAATATTTACTTATATACAATACTACATATTAATATAAATGAATAAATATACACAAATATTTTAACATTGTTTTATTTAAGCTATTAGTTTTTATTGAAATTTAATCCTTAATTTTTTTTTATATGATATCACGTTGTTATTAATTCACGAGACTACAAGTGACTAATTAATATTAAAAGAACTCTAAAAAAATTAATATTAAAAGGAAATAAATTATTTCAACATATCGTGTAATCATGTCAATTATATGTCATCAACTTTTTGCATCATGAGATTTTAATTTCTTACTTAAATTCAGCCAATAAAATTATATCATAAGTCACTTTTTAAATTATAAACCAATCAAATTATAACATGCGTCATAGTTTAATTTATAAGTCAATCAGATTCTAACATGTGTAATATTTTCATCATCAAATCATTGTATTAGAGTTAGAGGTTCAATCGTAATTTGATAGCTTCTTTTTCTCTATATATAGTTGTTTTGTCTTACATCATTTTCATCTGTTTATGTCATTCACACATTCTCACTAAATTCAAAAATCACATTAAAATTCGATAACATCGCTAAGATCGATCCAGTCAAAGAATCATGGAGCATTTTCATGTGGGTTGTACATATTCAACAATTTTCGTTCATGATGTAAATTGTGACTCCTACATATGTTTTTACTAGATATCGTTATGATAGATGCATCCATATGTAAATTACGAAAAACCATGTTTTCTTAGAATAATTGATGCTATTTATTTTGATGTTTTTCATTTTAATTAGCCTTATTTTTGTTTTTGATGTAGTGCATTGTGTGAGTGTTGGTTGATGAGGTTTCATATGAGATACTTTTCCTTTTCTTCTGCAAGGTCTTAGTAAGTTGTCTATATATTAAAAAAATAACGAGGTTCTAAAAATCAAGTCTCTCTTTATTTTTATGCTATTATAATTCATCTTGATTTTTTTTATTGCTATCACAACTCAATGAATCAATACGGAGTTTATACATGATATTCAATAAGCAATAGATATATGATATCATTCATATTGGTTATTTGCATGATCAAAATAACGAGTGTGATCATATTAAAAAAAGTGGATACAAAAATCCTTTCAATTTTTTTTTTAAGGAAAATCCTTACAAATTTTGTAAATACAGTGATTTAAAATATATCATGAACATTCAATAATATAGAGAATAATATCAACCATTCGGTAGAACCTTTTGTCAAAAACAAAAAAAAAAACATTCGGTAGAACCTAGGTTTGATCTATTAGTGAAATAATTTTTTATGAAAAAACTTCATATTACATTGGTCCTAAAAGATTAGTTCCCAAAAAGATAAAATAAGTTACTCATTTTGAATTTGTTTCTCTTTATATCTCCTTCCTTTTATAACAAAATACATATAAAAGGCGTGTAATTAATAAGGTTAGTTCTAACTTTTTAAAGAAAAAACATACAAAGGCAGACAATCACATAGTAATTAATGAGAATAATTATTATGTCATTAATGTTAATTTGAAGTACTCAAATTTTTTGCATCAATCACGCTATCATAATTTCTTAATAACTTCAACCAATCAATCACCTTTTAATATAGAAACCAATCAATTTATAACACATTCCATAATTTTATGTGCAAGCTAATCAAATTCTAACATATGTCATTTTTCATCATCATATCATTATCAATTATTTTCATCTGTATATAGTTGTTTTATCTTAGCATCGTTTTCCTCTGCATATTACATCACACAAGTGTTGTTAAATTAAAAGAATTGACATGACACCAAATCAAATAACATCTTTGAGGTCAATCGAGTCAAAGAATTATGGAGAATACTCAGACGAGATTGTTTCATTCGTGTCTTAAACTGTGTCTTGCACCCTTTCTCATTGGCCTGAAAAAAGTTGTTTTTTTTAGGGGGCCAAAATCACAACTTTGGGAAACTTAGGAGACTAAAAGTGTAATTAAGCCTAAAAAATTAAACAAACGACATCCAAAAATTAACAAAACAAATCATCATAGTGTTGCGACTTATATTCGAGCATACATTGGATTGTATCATCACATGAGGTTAAGAGAAACCATACAAATGATATTGACACCACATCTTCATTCTAAAAAATTAGGCACATGTATACAATTCATCTTACTTATATGTTATTCAATATACTATTCCATATATTATAAAACTCAACTCATATTTGACACATAATGTGACATAACCATATAAGGTAAAACAGAGGGAGGTACAACATGGTCAAATAGGTAGGTTTGTGGTAGTTTAATGGAGGGAGATTTATGTTCCATTTTCAAGGTAAAAGAGAAAGACATTTAGAAAATTAAAAAGATAAAAACGAAATTTGATATCGAGATAAATGTTCCTAGTAAAAAATAAAAATTGTGTCTTTTGTCCATGAGTTTATAAATAATGGATTCAATTGTTTGTATTTTATAAATTTGTGGAAGGAGTTAGAGATTTTTGAATAAATAATTAACGAAAGAAATTAGACTCAATTAAAAAAAATGACAAAACATTTAAAAATGTCTAATAAACATGTATTTGTCAACTCAAGATAACATATAAGTGTTTTTCGATGGTTAGATCCCACCAAAGACCAAGAGTGAAATAATTTAAAATAATATAAGTTAGTAAAAAAAAATATTTCATGAAGCGAACGACGTCCAAAGCTTAACTTTAATATAAAAATTAAACAAACAACCTCTAAGAACTAACAAAATAGTTAATCATAATGTTTAGAGTTCTAAGCTCCTGTAATGAGTTATATCATCATATTAAGCTAAGAGCAACCATGCAAGTGAGATTGACAATAGATCTTCATCTAAAATCATGAGATATTAGGTATATTGGTCATATCACTTATATATTTATGAACATCTACTCTTGCATCCAATGTGAAACTTTAAGTAACAATTGACACATTGAAATATCTTACATAGCCCAATAAGGTCAGACGGAGGCCTGCCATGATAAAAAAAATGTGTTGATGATAGTTTCGTAGAGGGAGATTTATGTTCATAACTTTCATGAAAAGAGAGAAAAAAATCAAAAAAAGAAGGAATACAGAAATAAAATTGAACACACAACAAATGATAAGAAAAAAAGTCATGTGTGTTTTATCCATGAAAGTATCACAAATAGAGTGAGTTATTGGTAATTTTATGGATTAGTTGGAGATTTATCAATAATTATTTTAATCAATTAAAAAAACACCACATTATTTTAAAATGTCTAATAAGCATGTATCATCATAACATATATGCACTTTTTCATTGTTAGATCCCAGCAAAGACAAAAAGTGATGTTGTTTAAAATAGTAGAGGTTGGCTAAAAAAAATTCATGAAAGCGACCGACACCCAAAAAATTATATTCACCAAAACAAATAAAGCAAATGACATCCAAAAACTAATAAAACAATCCATCATAATGTCCGGAGTTATGAGGGAGCCTTAAATGATTTGATCTGTCATATTTGACTAAGAGAGACCCCAAAAATGAGATTGACAACACATCTTCATCAAATACCTTAAGACATAAGGTATATCGATCATCACATTTATGCGTTGTCAAAAGTCTACTCTTGAATTTAAGGTAGAAGTTTTAACTCACACATACACATTCACATCTTTTTTGGTAAAAAGGTGGGTTTGGTAAAAAAAGGTGGGTTCACAACGGTTTCATATAAGGGGTGTTTTTGTTCCTCTATTTCATGAGAAGAGAGAAAATAAATTAGAAAAAAAAAGAAGTTGAAAAATGAATTTGGACATGAGAGAAATGATAAGAGAAAAAATAAATAAGGAGTGTGTATTTTACCTATGAGAGTATATCAAAATAATGAGTTGCCGGTAATTTTAGAGATTTGTTGAAGAAAATGGAGATTAATAGATAATTATGCTACCAAAATATTAAACTCATTAAGAAAATGTCACATCAATTTAAAATATCTAATAAGCATGTATTATTTTTTAAGGATAATAAACATGTATTTTGTCAACTCAGCAAAACACATGTATATATATATTTTCATTGTCAGATCCTCCAATGATCGTATTGAAGGAATTTGAAATAAAAATTTTGAATAAAAAATTGCAGAAAACAAATCACACCCCAAAACTAAAATTTAAGATAAAAAAAAAAACTAATGATGCCCAAAAACTAATAAAATAAATTATCATAATGTTGCAACTTTTGTGGAGCCTACATTAGATTATATCATCACTTTAGACTAAGAGCAACTACACAAATGAGATTAACATCACATTTTCGTCGAAAGTCTTAAGGTTGTAGGTATATGGGTCATCTCACTTATATGTGCCTCAACATCTACTTTTGCATCCAATGCAGTTTTGTTTGAAGAAAGCCAAACTAGCCAACCGAATTTGACGTCAGGGAGAATCAAACTTGAGACCTTGGGATGTGTGTATTCCAAGGTCGCAAGTCAACACAACCAAGTCAACCAAAAAGAGTTTCCAATTTGAAATTACAACTCACATTTGACAATTAACATCTTTGCGGTAAGTTTGAGACTCTCTGTGTACGTGATCCACCACCAAGAATCATTTCTCGCTCCACCATAAGGTTGAACTGAGATATTATACTATTGTTGGAATTTACAGGGTTGCCAACCACACATGTGATAGAATGATATCATGTTTTCATCCTTAAGTTTTGTTTAACCATCAATCATTTATTCAATGTTGGTCTTTAACATTTGATAAATCACAATATCTACTCTTTTGAGTATGACGAAATTCTAGCACGTGCTTGGCACGGGTCGACATACTAGTTAGAGTTGAAAAAAATGTTAATTTCAGTTACCAAAAGCTAAGAATGAAGAATATTGATTTTTTTAAGGTATGACTTTTTAATGTGGAAATCAAAAAAATAATTAATTTGATCTTCTTAATTACTACAATAATCAATTACTACAATCAAGGAAGCAAACTAATACTTGATTTGATTACGTGTATACTTACTTGTCACATATAACATAGGTGTAATTTTTTATGATATGGCGTAGCATTAAATAAGATTTAGAACATCAGAGGGACATGTGTACTATTCAAAAAAATTAAGACAAATGTTTATAATAGAGATAGAGATAGAGATTGGTTAGCCACAAGTCAAATTTAAACGGTCAACTAACATAAGAGACCAACTTATGTTAATGTTGCAAATATTTTAGACCTACTTAAAACGTTTTAAATATAAGAGACCAACTTAAAACCTAAAATAAATGTAAGAGAGTAATCATACAATTAAACACATATTTTATAATAAAAGTTACAAATTTTGCAAAAAAAAAAATGTGCACACGGCTAACTTAGACCTCTATTGTTTTTAGATTGATTGTTTAATTTAGCAAATATATATGCCAAAGACGATTTATCTACTTGTTGATATCAATCCTTGTTGACTACAAAAATACAAATTCGGACAGAAAAGAACAAAAGTAGAACATAGAAAGTCGTGCCGACATCATAGTTTTAGCCACCCAAATTCTATAAAATTTATGGTTCTTATTTCTTGTATTCACACTTGCACTTCCTTTTATTTCATTGTTACATTCTGTATACTTTGCTTCACCAATTACAAACAGAGAAATGGAATGGGTTTCAGGCATAATTCTCATCATTGGTTTGATATGGTCTTGGAAGGTGCTGAATTGGTTGTGGTTGAAGCCAAAGAAGCTAGAGAAGCTCTTAAGAGAGCAAGGCCTTAAAGGGAATCCATATAGGCTTTTAGTTGGGGACATGAAGGAGTATTTTAAGATGGAAAAGGAAGCCAAATCGAAATCTATGAATCTCTCCGATGATATCACGCCACGTGTCACTCCCTACTATAATGAAAGTGTTAGAATTCATGGTATGTATATTGATTACCTAAGGTCACTTTTGTTTTTTATAAGAGATGAATATATTTGACTCAATTGTTTAATAAAATGAAAATATAAGAGATGAATAGGTTTTGAAATCATTCATTTAGAAATTAGTTCAGTTCTGATAAAAAAAAATATGTTTTGTTGTTGTTTGGATGATTAGTCTCGTAGCAGGTTTAAAAGACAGAAGTTACGGAAATACATCAAATTGCTTACTAGTTATGGTAGAATAAAAAAAAAACACACAATATGATAATTTCTCAAAAAATGTTAGAAAACTTAATAATTTTTGGTAAAAGAAATAAATATTGAAGTGAATATTGTTTACAGGTTCGTGGTGAATCTATTTTGGTCTAAAATAGTCCCTCAATGTATCAAAATTTTAAATTGTCTCTGATTATACACTTCGTTAGTCAAAAGAGTCTCTAACATTAAAATACTTCATTAATATTGTGATATTAGTTATTCAATGTACTTACTTATTGTCACTTCAGAAACTATTATGACTAACAAAGTACAAAATCAGAAATTATTTTAGAATATTAATATATTGAGAGACTATTATGACTATTTATTATACATTCAGAGACCAAAATAATTATTATCCTTTCTTTTATATATATATATATATATATAGGGAAGTGGCATGTGGGGCTTTGGCCCCACATAGCCCTCAAATAGATCCGCCCTACCACCAATTTAGACCAAGCAATTAGAAGTGTAAGCACGTGATATATGATTAATTGGGTCATTCTTATTAATTGTCTCATATAGAGGAATGGATCGATTTTTATTTATTTTTAAATAGAATGTGGATGGATTTGCAACACCTTAAATAGATTAATTAAAAAGAAAAATTATAAGAGACAGGAGGACATTGAATCTGATCAAGTGAAAGCAAAATAGGAACAATCCAAATCGGTAATTCACTACAACCTCATATATAGGGAGTAAATAAATCAAAACCAACGAACCTGTGTATGAGTGCGAAATCAAATTAAAAAAATGTGGTGAGTGAATTGACGAGCAGTGAATCCAAATCTTGAGAGAGTCGAATTAAAAAAATGTGGTGAGTGAATTGACGATCAAGACAAGACAGCAAAATTTCACATTCTCTGATTTTATTTTGTATGCTCTTTCAATTCTAGATTTTCTTAGAGTTACTTATTATATGCAGGAAAGAATTCTTATATTTGGTTTGGAATAAAACCAAGGTTAACTCTCACAGAACCTGAGCAAATAAAAGATGTGTTGAACAAGATATCTGACTTCCCAAAGACTAATTATAAGATTTTTAGGTTATTAGCTAGTGGTCTTGCTAGTTATGGGGGAGAAAAATGGAGCAAGCATAGAAGGCTAATCAACCCTGCTTTCCATGTAGAACAATTGAAGGTTAGTTTTATTCAACAAGATATGTGAAGTTATAGATTATATGGGTTAGTTTGGTAACGCAAACATTTTTAAGTAACTTTAATTTCTAGCTAACCTTTATATTTATAGGAACTTACATTTCTACTAATACAATATAAAAGTTAGTTATAAAACTTAATTGAAAATAATTACATCAAGCCTTTTTATATGCTTACCAATTTGTAATAAACTATCTTTTAATTTATAACTTCATATATATTTCTAATAGTTCCCTCTTAATAGACATTTTGATATTATGTATGTAGTATGTGTGCAAGGGTGTGCCTTTTTTTGCATATTATTTGTTGTGTTTCTTTCCAAAAAAAAGCAGTCTAGAGTGACAAATTTTGTGTTAGAGTATCCTATAATATTAAGTACAGGTAGGCAGACTGCATATTTTTGTTTATGAACAAAATGTTCTGAAATTTGAATATTTATACACTCAGTTTGACTGGAAATTTGAACTTAATTTTAGTCGTTTCTTTATGAAATACCACAGATTATGACCCCGGCATTCTTCACAAGTTGCAATGATTTGATTAGCAAATGGGAGGAAATGTTGTCTTCAGACGGATCAGGTGAAATAGACATATGGCCTTCCCTGCAGAATTTGGCAAGTGATGCTATTTCTCGAACAGCGTTTGGAAGTAGTTATGAAGAAGGAAAAAGAATTTTTCAACTTCAAAGAGAGCAGGCTGAACTTATAACAAAAGTTGTCATGAAATCTACCATCCCTTTATGGATGTAAGACTAATATTTATATCATTGTACCTGATTATTATGATTTTTTAAACGGTATTGTTAGTATTACGCTAGGAGTGACAAACTATCGACTTCTTAATCACTCCGCTCCAATGAAGCACGGACATCGGACACCAGACACGACACAGACACTGACACACTAACACGGATAATCATTGGAAAAAATGACATAATTCAGTGTCGGTTTTGATGTCAGACACCGATACGTGTCTGACGCTAGGACACCCCTAATCCATGGAGTGTATGTGCTTCATAGCTCCGCTCCTCAACCATCTCATCTTTGCCTCCAAATCATCCTTATATATCACTCAGTTCATTATCTTGATTGCTATGCCTATTGATTTTTGTCTCTGATTTCTGTCAATATTGCAACATTTTTGTTTGTAGGTTTGTGCCTACATTTGTCCATAGGAAGATGAATGAAATTGACAAAGAAATAAACTCCTCGCTTAAAGATATGATTAACAAAAGGGAGAAAGAATTAAAGGCTGGTGAATCCACTAAGAATGACTTATTGAGTATTCTTCTAGAATCAAATCATAAGGAAATTCAAAATAACAACAACAATAAGAATGTTGGAATGAGTCTTGATGATGTAGTCAAGGAATGCAAGTTGTTCCACTTTGCAGGTCAAGAGACTACTTCGGTTTTGCTTGTTTGGACAATGATATTATTGAGTAGGTACCCTGATTGGCAAACACGTGCACGGGAGGAAGTGTTACATGTCTTTGGCGACAAAAAACCAGATTTTGATGGGCTAAATAACCTAAAGATTGTAAGTATTGTATTATTATCTGCACTTTTGAAGTGTACGAGTTTAGGAAATATCTCTTCTCGATTCTCAAATTTCTCTTAAACATAAATTGTCATTCGACTCTCCAACGGGTTGTTCAGCATTTTCTATAATGAACTTTTATAGAAAATGTTGAACGATAGTTAACTGCCATTGGGCTCGGTTAACGGTAGTTGGAAAAAAAGAGAAATTCGCCTCAAGACAAACTTGTTTAAGCCTCATAGTCCCTGTTTGTCTAGGCTTGTGCGCTTCTTATTGAGTCTTTGGGTTTTCTAGTATACAATCCCGGTCTCAAATATAAACAAAAGAAAATATTCATACTTTTTGGTCTTGAATATATGCAAATACTTTTTGGTGTAAATTATAGTCATTGTACTACTTGTTTTGTTCTTCAACAATTGTAATACTTACCAGTAACATAAATATTTTTGTAACAGGTCACCATGATTTTGTATGAGGTTCTTAGATTATACCCTCCAGTAATGGGCCTTGCTAGAAATGTTGAGAAAGATATGAAACTTGGAAACCTGACATTACCTGCTGGAGTGGAGGTTTTCTTACCAATTCTTTTGATTCACCATGACTGCGATCTATGGGGTGATGATGCTAAGATATTCAATCCTGAGAGATTTTCTGGAGGAATTTCCAAAGCAACAAATGGAAGAGTTTCATTTTTTCCATTTGGATGGGGTCCTAGAATTTGCATTGGACAAAACTTTTCCCTAATGGAAGCAAAGATGGCATTGTCAATGATTTTGCAACATTTTTCGTTTGAACTTTCGCCAACCTATGCTCATGCTCCATCAACTGTGATTACTCTTCAGCCACAATATGGTGCTCATATTATTATACGCAAAGTGGAAACATAAAAGCCTAATGATAGTATGCTCTTAAGGGGAAAATTTTATTATGTAGTACTATTGACCAAAAACTTCATAATATAATCAATAACACGAGTCTCATAGGAGCCTTCATGTTTTCTTTCACTTAGATATAAATATAAAGGCTTAAATATGCATTTTATCCCTGTAATTAGGGGTCGTTTGAAATTTCATCCCTGAACTTACTAATCCTCCCATTTTGCCCCTGCAATTATTAATCATTTGAAAAATGGTCTTAATTACATCTGATTAGTAATTTCAGGGACGAAAATTCAAATGACATATATTTGCAGGGACGAAAGATTTATTTATGCCAACCACCTCGCCCAATCATCACTTGCCACATGGGCATCACGTCGCTAATGACACTTCACCTCAGCAAAAAAACTTAATTATGACCAAAAGTCAAATGATTAATATTTGCAAGGGCAAAATGGGAGGATTAGTAAGCTCAGGGATGAAATTTCAAACGACCCCTAATTACAGGGATGAAATGCGTATTTAAGCCAAATATAAATTGAATCTTTGTTTGGATTAAATATGATAAATATATTAGTTTTCAATAATTTTGTAGGGATTAAGGTTAAATTCTTCTTATAAAAATCCTATAAGTTTGACTGAATTTCTTTTCTATTTATTTTGATGTTTTGTCTTCGAGAGATTTTATTAGCAACATACTCTCTGACACACTATTTTTAATACACAGTCTCTAATAAGTCGAAATTCAAATTAGTCCTACTAAATCTACATGAAACTTTTATGATTTACCGTCACTCATTTGAATTCAATCAATTCAAAAAAAATTGTTGAAAAATCATGTTAAAGAGTATGTTGTTCACTATGCCAGAAAACATTATAAAAAAACAAACAAACATGAAAGAAAATAAGTTCAATTGCACTTTTAGCCTTTGGAGGAGATTGAAACAGTTTACAAGCATTGTTTATGAAAGATTGCCTTTTTGCATACTACATACATTCTTTTGCTCATAGATGACAACTTGCATTGGTTACCGCATTAAGAGAAGTCAAACCAATTCATATATTCTTTTCTCTTTTTTAACAAACCAATTCATATATTCTTTGAGAAGCTGACTTTTATCGTCAATGTTTGTTCTTCTCCTAAGTGTCATGATAAATTATAAGCTGCCCAACTAAAAGAAATTAAATATTTGAAGGAAATTGAGAAGATTATACCTGGTAAAGGTGCAAATCAAATTGGTAAATGAGCTTAAGATACTTGTTGGGGATCACATTTAAATTCTATTTGTAGCTTGATAAGTATGTACAACGCAACTTGTTTTGTCTTAATTTTTTTTGCAAAGGAAGCAACACATTATTCTACAAGTGAGAATACGGATACCGGTTACAATTACTTGAAGTCATTTAATTTTATATTTATTGCACTTGATGGAAAAAAAAAATTATGGGCATAGCAAATGTACTTTGTCAAGTCATGCAACAACAATCTCAAAATGTAATTTACACTATGGTTCTGGTTCGTGACGCAAAAACTCTTATTCAACAATTGAGAGATGACGGATGGGATAAATTTTTCGCTAATGTGAGATCTTTTGTTTAAGACATAATAATGAGATTCCTGATCTCATTGATTTCCATTCAACAAGATTCAAACGCTTTACTCTTGAAGAGAACCAGATAACAGTAGTAGAGCACTATTTTAGAGTTGAAATATTTTTTACTATCGCTGATAAGAGACAATGGATTAGTGAGCAGGCAATGGATTTGTTAACTCTCAGTTGTGCCTTGACTCCTAAGGATAGTTATAAAGCTTTTGATGTTGATATTGTTGGATACCAAAGTAACAAAATATTATCGCATAGCTAAAATAAGAGATGAGAAAAGAGGAACTGAACACATATTATTTACATGGAAACCCCTCAACAAATAAGGGGGAAAACCCACAGGGAAATAGTATAAACTTTCACGAAGTGGAAGAAATTACAAGACCTCTCTCTAAATACAAGAAGAGTCAAATTACCCTCTATGTTGAAATAGGATAATACTAACACTAAGAGAAACCTCACAGTAGAAACTATATTTTCTCTCTATATTTTTCCTCACACTCTCAACAAGCTCTAATTATTGTTGTTGTGTTACTACCTCACAGTAGTGAAATTATGCAAATGAGCTCGCTATATTTATAGGAGATTTAAGCCATAGTTCCTTACTTGCAACAAACCATTTGTTTTCCATGCAAAATTTCAAGTGTGCAACATGTCACTTGCATCTCATGCATCTTGCAATATGTCAATGCATGCGACCATGCACTTTACCACTATGCATTACATGAGAAATATGCAACTTGTCTTCCATAGACCATAGACATGTGTCTTGCACTCTTGCTACAAAATTGGCTTTACCAATCACAATATTGGGCTTGGATCATAATTTGAGCCAATTTTTATTTATAATCTTGGGTTTAAATCACGACTTGAGCCCATATCATTCACATATACTATTAGCACTCTTTTTGAAAAATGTTATCCCATGGATTTCTATGATGAAGATAATATTAACTTGTGTTATCAACTATGGCAATTCATTGGTGATGCCCGCAAAGAATCAGGTTTGAAGAATTTATCTATTCAAGGATTATGTTGGTGTTTGATTGCAACTAAGAGGAATAAAATTTACTTCTTGATTGATACTACTCCACCTTATCATGACTTTTTTAGTTTCTACAGCCACAACTGAGAGATCTTTCTCAGTAGTAAAAATTATCAAGACTAGATTGAGAAACAAAATGGAAAATGAGTTTCTAAATGGTAGCATCTCGGTTTATATCAAAAGGAAAGTGTCAGTATTAGTTTTGAGTTAGTTATTGAAGATTTCAAGTTATTTAGATCGAAAAATAATATTTTAATTTTTTAAGATATCTAGTTTAATTTTTTGATGAACTACTTTATACTTAGCGTTTATCAACATAAATTTGATGTTTATATATTAGAGTTTATTTGACTAACTCTCTCAAGATATTTTTTCTGGCTCGCCACTATTACTATACATTATATTCCATTCAAATCCAAAAGTTGTAGTTGCTTGTTCGTACTCATATTTTATTGATTTTTTATGTTTAGAAATTGTTACAGACTGACCCTTAATTTTTTATAAGACCCACAACCGGTAAAAGTGATGGGCACATTTGTAAAAAATTTGTAGTGTCAATTTTAGAGGACCAATAAAATAAAATCATTGAATAATAACTTAATTTTTTATACAAAACATCGAATAATAACTTCGTGAACACGTAATTCCAATTTCAAATGAATGCACCGAAAAGCAACATGATTTAAGGGACCAATCCCTTTCCAAATTTCAACCAGTGGAGCCAACGAGAGCATAAGTCACATCTCCAATAGCGACAACAAAGGAAACAAGTAATTTTGCTTTTTGTTGCGGATACTCAAAGCAAAGAGAAATAATGGAGCAAATTTTTTCTCATTGTTACAACACAATTATCATCATAGATATAAAGAAAAAGAAATGTGAACCCCACTTTAGAACTGTTTCTTCTCAATTTGAGGACAAAAGTGATGAGATTTTGAATAGAAAGTTGTGTCGAAATATCCAACTAATGGCGGAAGAAAGAAGGGATATAAAGATGTATTGAAGTCTTAAACTAAGCTAAACTCACTGTGACATTTTTTTTTAATTTAATAAGAGATTTAAGTTTTTTTTTGGAGAAAAAAAAAGAGATTAAATTCAAATTCGGGTTTCTTAGAAGAAAAAAAAACACTATCAAACACTTATGAGAATATGTCTTTTTAGTGAGTCTTTGGTTTTGCGGTAAAGATAATTGAGTTTTGATAGAATTGATTTTGAGATAATTGATTTTAGTTAAACTTGAGTTTGACGAAATTGATTTATATTTGGATACACCAACATAAAAATGATTCTTATGAATTAATAATGTTTAGATAGTTTGAATCAAAATTGATTTTAAACGTGTAATGATCAAATTAACCTTTTAAATTTATTTAAAATTATATATTCTTTTCTTATTTTAGATAATTATTTAAACCTATGTTGAATAATAAAAATCTAAGATATTTGTATAAAATTAGTAAAAAAATTATATTGTTTTGAATGTCTTAACACACATTCAACGCAACATCGATATCTATGCTATATTATTTTGATTCTTGTGTTGATTCTTCACCGTCCAACACTTTATTCTATATAATAGCGTTCATCTTATAGTTGTCCAATAAAATTATCACATAAAACACATGATATTCTTGTAATTATAAAAGTCTTTAAAGTGTTGAAGATGAAACAACCCCCTTAAATCATTCCTAGATCTAGTTCTCTTTCCATAACACCTTTACTTTATCTCTGCCCTTTTTCTTCTCCCACAAAGAATGATGATGGGAATATCTTCAACAACTGCAACATCCTTTCTCATAGTGGCACCTTTGGTTCTTCTATGGACATGGAAGCTGCTGAATTGGTTGTGGCTAAGGCCAAAGAGAATAGAAAAGGTGCTGAGAGCACAAGGCCTTAAGGGCAATCCTTACAGGCTTTTGGTTGGAGACTCAAAGGAGATGATTAAGATGATGATGGAAAATGCTAAATCTCCAATATTCACTAATTCTCTGTCAGATGATAAAGACGTGACGCCACATATATTCACATTTATTCATCACATTGTCCAAAAATTCGGTACACATCTTCTACCAATTCACTAATTTTATCTTCTACCATCCGTACCGTTTGATTTTTTATATTTTTTTTTATATTGTCCATTGAATTAGCTTGATACCTCGTACTAGGTGAAATCCAACCATTAAGAAAAAATATTTTTTTTTTATATATTATTAATAAGTTTATCAAGTAGTTTACCAACAACTGCAGCAACAACAATACCAAATCAAATTCAACCCTTTTTCTTTCTTTCATTATCATCATTATCATGAATTAGAAAGAAAAAAAAAAGAAGAAAGAAAGAGGAACAAATCGTGAGAGAGAGAGAATTCAGATCGTGAGCCATTGTTGTTGTTGATTTTCTGAATTTGTTGTGGTTGTGGTTGATTTTAAGATTGGAGAAGAAGAGAAGGAGAAGAAGAGAAAGAAAAAGAAAATCATATATGGGTGGTTCGCTATAGTATATTATAGACCTTAAATCAAACGGTTATAATTGTATTAAAAATATTAGAAATAAAAAAACTAACTGTGAGGACTAAAATAAATAACGGCAGAAGATATAAGGGACCAAATTAAGACACTTAATAGTTAAGAGACCAAACTAAAAAATTAAAATAAGTTAAGAGACCGAAGGATATATTAAGCCTTTTAAATACATACAAGTAGCACATGTAACAAATAGATAATAATAAATTTAAATATTTTTCTAAAAAAAAAATTGAATATTAAAACAAATGTAACAAACACGATATGAATATATATTTATCTGTTTTTTGTCCTGTATTATTTAAAAAATATAACAAACTAAATGCATATATTTATACTTACTTTTTCAATATTTCAATTAGACTTTTAAACAATTTTTTCTATAATAAATATTATTGTTCGTGTCATTAAAAAAAAACAACAAACATTTGTATTTTTATTTTTAATCAAAACCAAAATTTCATAAAAATAAAATATCGTTGATAATTTTCAAACGTTAGCGCAATAAAAAGAGCAGAAAGACGGGCAGACGGGCACGAAGTGTCCGTCTTTTCGCTAGTATATATAAAGGAAACTACTCATTTAAGCACATTTTTGGGTTGAAATTTTCTTTTCAAAAATACCTTTAATTTTAAATACAAGTAACACATGTAACAAATAGATAAGAGTAAATTTAATTATTATAACAAATGTAACAAACAAGATATGAATATATCTGTTTTTTTCTTTTATCATTTAAAAAATATAACAAACTATATATATGAGTATATTTTTGGAAACCCCTAATATGGTCCCTAATTTTAGAGGTTCACCCATGGACCTCTATATGACTGTCTATATCATGTTGTCTCTTTTTGTTTTTTGATTTTTGGTCAAGGCTTTTTTTGCTTTCGATTTGGTTTTATATCATTAAAAAATAAAACACTCTCCTCCATCGAAGCCATCCTCATCCTCAACATGGTCCAATGCTTAATAAGGGATTTTTTGAATTTCTAATACCATTTCCATCCGTCATTAACTATGAACAGTTGGACACTAAAATGAGTGCCTTTTGTGTGATGTAAATTTACGATTTTAACTGAAAAAGACATGATTTTTGAAGACATGGGTGGTGACCCATAACGTGAAAACTTCAACCAAACCCTTTTCGGCTTAGTTGGTTACGACGGTTAGATTTGGGCTTGTCATGGGAACTGAAAGATGTTTTAATGTTGATATTTCATACCTCTAGTTTTGTAAATTAAGGTGTTTCATTAATCACTAAAAAAAAAGGTGTTGTTTTTATTTGATTTTCATGGGCTTGTAATTTATGGTGATGAGATGAGTAAGAAATGTTAGTTATGTTGATGACAAACCAAAGTGAATCTTGGTCATGTTTTGTAAAGGCATCAAAATGAGCAACAACTATAATGGTTTCAGTCATGAAATTTGGTGTAGGAAGAAGAACAGTGAAAAGTGAAGTAGAATATAAAATTGGGTGAAGAAAGTGCATCATACAATATAGCTCATACAATATAGCAGGAATGTCTGATCCTATGGTTCACAGATGTGGTCTACCATGGACCATTCAAGGCACTTATCCACCATAGACTTTGCATATGAAAAGTGTAACCGGTTATACCAAGTCAAATTTAGGGGACCATTGATGAACCTTTAAAATTGAGGACCATATTAGGGGCCTCCTATATTTTTACTTAACTTTTCATTATTCCAATTATACCCTTAAACAACTTTTTCTATAATAAAAATTGTTGTTCGTGTCATTAAAAAAAACAACAAACATTTATATTTTACTTTTAATCAAAACCAAAATTACACAAAAAAAATACGGTTCATAATTTTCAAACGTTAGTGCAATAAAAAGAGTGGAAAGGCGGGCGCAGAACGTCCGTCTTTTCGCTAGTGATTATAATGGTGATAACACCATATTTAAATGGTTAAAATAATATAATATTCTTTTTGTTTTTAATTATAAACAAAATTGATTTTTTAGTTTCATTCAATTAAATGTCATGTTAACTTGTGCGTTTATGACACATGTTAAAGTTTCCATATGAGAAATAAAGTGGCACAATTTCCAACACTTAATTTTTATTTTTGGTACCTTAACATGTGTCATAAGGGCACAAATTAACATTTTCCTTCAATTAATGATGTATGTGGTTTTTATTATGAATCACATACATCATTAATTAAATGAACCTAAAAAGTTAAATTTAGTTATAATTAAAAACGGAGGGAGTAGAGCGGTTAGAGTAACACATTAGAGTGGTTTTAATATTAAAATTGAGTGGTCTTAATAAATCATATTTGAAGGTGTAATTCTCAGAGATAGCTATAGTATGGTACTTAATCACACAGTTGTCGTTGAACTTGTTTTATCTAAAAAAAGTGTGGTTGATAGTTTACTTTACACAATTTTAATCCATATTTAATTATTAATTAAAATATTCTTTAGGTAAATTCTATGGTACACCTAAAAATTTGAGTGTATTGGTATACCAAATCAATAAATTAATAGTTAAATGTGTTATTTTTTGAAGAGAAAAATTGTTTTCTATCACCTATAATTAAATCTTATTTACCAAAAACGACGACGAAATAAATTTTATTTTTTCTGAATTTTTAGTACTCATAATAGAGAATTTTGATTATTTTTTAAAATAAAATATAAAAAAAATTAGTATGATTTTATAAACAATGAATTGATGTTTTTTCTTATGATATGACATTTTCTAAAATATAAATATCAACAAATAACTCTTTATTCCATAAATAACAAATTAACAGAAGTACCGATACACTAAAATTTTATAGGCAAGAATTCTTTTTTATGGGAAGGTACAAATGCCAAAGTGATCATTACAAACCCTGAGCAAATTAAGGGAATCTTCAACAACATCCATGACTTTGAGAAACCTAAGTTGAGCCCCATTTTCAAGCTACTTGGGGCAGGACTCTTAAATTATAAAGGTGAAAAATGGCGGATGCATCAAAAGATTAGAATTCTGCTCTGCACCCAGTATTTTTTGCTCGCGTCCTGTAGCCATGACGAAAATGCCCCTGCGCTAGTTAACTAGCGCAAGTGCAAAATACTGCGCTAGTTAACGCGCGCTGCGCCACTTAACTAGCGCATGTGTAAAACATTGCGCGCGTTAACTGGCACTGCGCACGTTAACTGGCGCAGCATTTTAGCACACGCGCCAGTTAAGTGGCACAAATTAGTATGTGCTTGATTTTTCATACATTCATTCAATCAATCATTTTTCATCATTTATTCAAACATTCATTCAATCAATAAAAAATAGCAGAATAAAACAACGGAAAAAATTAACGAATATTATCATAAAAGGGCAAATGTTATAAAAAATCAAATGTTATAAAACATTATAAGGATTACAATCAAATCCTTCAAAATGTCATAAAAAATCTAGAAAAAAACCTAGAAAAAAACCCTAGTCTCGTGGACTCCTACTCCTCCTCCGGGGCGGTGCCATCTGCTCCATCATGCTCCACTCTGACTGGATGTCCTGCATGATGCGAAGAACCTCCGGGTTACCAAACACATTAGGATGCCCCATTGCGCTGTCAACTCTGGCCCTGATGTTGTTAATGATCTGGTATGGGTCTGGAAGATGTCTGACCCACTACTGTTCAACAATAACCTCCTCGTAAGGAGGGACAGGACGAGGAGGGGCAGCAGATGCATAATCAAGAATGGCCGCAGGGGGGTTCACAATAGGATGTGACACTACAACGAACCATCTCATGTAGCCTCTGGTATGAGCCCACAGCTGGTTATCCGGAACCTGCTCACCCCTCTGCTGATGGCTGAGGACATGTAGAGCAAACTCCGTGAAGGCATCGACCACGTCATCCGCTACAAGAACCTCGACGTCTGTAGGAGGTCTGGGAATCCTCTGGACATACCCGTACTGCCTAAGAACCCGCTCTGGCAGGTGACAGACCATCCTGTCGCGGCCGGCCATGATCCATCCGGAGTACCAGCATATGTCCTGGAAGGGCGTGATGTGTCGTCGCCTCTCGTACGACCTCCAGGTGACATGTGAATGGTCCAAGGAATCAATGGTAGCTCGGTAGTGTCCAGGATTAGAAAATCCCCGGGGAGGTCTCCATTGACTCACAAATGGGGCAACAGTAGGGTCGTAGGCATCATCCTCAATCCTCGGAATGATGTTCGAGAAGTGCGCCAAAGTCCATCCCTGCAAACACAAAGAAACAAATATTTATATCACCGCAAGAATTATACAAACAACTAAACATTTACGATCAAATAAGTAAAGAAGAAGGAAAACAAATATTACCACAAGCAATGTCATGTAACCACCGCAGGAGGCCACCGATGAGTCGGAGGTAAGTGAGAGCTGCTCATATAGGAAAGCTAGTCCCATCCCACCCCATGACCAGCTGTCCAACTCATCCATATCTTGCAGCGCAAGTAGCCAGAGAAGATTAATGTTTTTGTTGTTCTTGGCAGAAAAAATGGTCCAGCCAAGCAAGAGCAGCAAAAACGCCTTCACGCAGGCCAACCTAACCAGAGCTCGCTCATGTTCCTCCTCCTCGGTGTCAATCTCAACCAGCTGATTACACCTGTGCAGGAGCTCCTCGTAGCGCCTCTTCAGGACACCAAAGCTGATGTAACAACCACCCTGTCTTGTCAGCTCCTTAGCGGCATCCTCTAGTGAAAACATTAGGTCCGCTTGCATCATCTCTAACCCCTGCTCATGGGTTAACTCTCTATCGGGAAGTAGCCTCCCAGTGATGGGGATGCCTAGGAGACACGCCACATCATCTAGTGTGATGGTCATCTCTCCAACAGGTAGGTGGAAGCTGCTGGTCTCCTCATGCCATCTCTCGGTCATTGCACAAACGAACCCGTGAGATATGTTCTCATATCCACTGCTGAGGAGGGGAGTAAGGCCGGACCCATTCACTTGATCTCAAAACCAATCATTTCCTTCCCCGGGCATTGGCAATGTCAAGTTTGTAATGCTCAACTTCTTCCCGTGAGATATGCCTTTCACCCTATGTTTTCTTCGAAACTGAAATACAAAAACAAAACACAACAAACAGCACCGTTAAATAAGTAAAATAATAATTATATTAAGTTGTATAAATAGTAAAAGAAAAGTAAAAAAAACATTAAATTATACTTACATCGGCATCGACCCATATCCTGCAGGCCAGAAGGCCCCCCTGCATAGCCGTCCGGGCCGGCCTCGTACACCACCTTGGGCACCCCCTGAAAACGAGCCGGAGGTTCGTCAACAACAGCCTCCTCATGCTGCTGAGGTTCCTCAACAGCAGGCTCCTCATGATGATACTGATGTTGCTGATAAGCATCAAACTGGTACTGGTGAGGCTGAGGGTCCTCAAACTGATACTCATGACCATGCGGGTGCTCATAAACCTGATACTGTGTTGGGTCCACCGTCTGGGATGGACCCGTATGCGACGATGACCCTCCCGCAACATCATCTCTAGCAATCCTCGTTCCCCCACCTCTCCCTCGACCAACCATAGGAGGGCGTGATGCTTCTTTCTCCCTCCTTACACTACCAGTAGGGGCTATCCTCCCTGCCCTAAGTCTGTCGCTCCTATCCTGCTCGGACGGTATCTGAGAAGTATTCCTCCGAGACATATCTGCACAATATTTACCAAAAAAAATATTAAATTATACAATTTCACATGAACATTGTTTCATTTCCAACAATTCAACAACAACACTAAAATTCCAACAATGACATTTCAATCCGTAAACTACCACATTGCAGTCAAACATATTATAATCAAAATTAACAAACCATATGCTAACTAATTTCATAAGTCACAATCCAAAAAAACAAAACAATTACCATTGAGACATTTTATCAAACACTTGGTGTGCAATATTCAAACAACAAAGTAATCTAACAATTTTCAAACACTAAACCACCACAATGTACTCTAAACAACTTCTAAACAACAATTCCTAAGTTAATTCATCACTAACAATCATCAAAACTAACATGCAAACAAAATTTATAAAACCCTAAAAAGTCACAATTTCTTCAAAAAAACAAAAATTTCTACAACTTAAATGTAATTAAGTAGGGTAATCATCACTTACTTGATAATATGGGATGAATTGGCTTTGAGTGGCGCAAGAATCGTGAAAATCGCACTTGGAGATGAAATTTTCGTGTTTTGGAAAGTTGAAGAAGTGAGGAAATGTGTTATGTCCCGTGTATATGACTTAAGTAACGCTGTGCTACTTAAGGTGCGCAACGCTACTTAAGTGGCGCAGGAAATATCCACTTGCGCTAGTTAAGTAGCGCAGCGCTACTTAACTAGCGCAGGGGTAAAATGGGCATGGCTGCAGGGCGCGAGCAATTTTTGCAGGGGGCAGAGCAATAATCAAAAGATTATGACCCCTGCTTTCTACTATGAAAAATTGAAGGTAATATAATTATGAATTATACGCACTTTGCTGTTAGGACTTTTTTTTTTTTTTTTTTTTGTATTTCTTGGATAAATTTACTAAAAACAATTGAATTAGCAAAGAAAATAAATTATTATATGGTTAAATATATTTTTAGTCCGTTCAAAATAATCGGTTTTTAAGTTTATCCTATAAAATTTTAGTAATAATTTTAGTCCTCCATAATATTGTATTTTGGAAGAATAATCCTTGATTTGTACACTTTTTTAACAAAAATGGATACTTGTAGTCCTCCAAAATGGTCCCTGTAGAATGCAAATAGAGGCTACAAGTAAATAAATTTTTTGGAAGGATTAAACTTGAAAGCTTGTAATTTGTAGCGACTAAAAACATATTTAAGCTAGATTATATCTCTATTTCTCCCGATATTAAATTTAGTGATGAAATTAGATACATTAATTTATTTCATTTATAATTTTTCCCCTTAATCCAATAGTTTAGTTGTATGTTAGGTGGTGGATAAGATTAAGTCCTTCACTTTTATGTGGCTGAAGGTGAAATTTACTACTCTTCCCTTCAACTTTTATGGATGGTGACTTAATCCGTTCACAATGCTGGACATAGGCTAATTGTTATTTCTGTTATAATTTTTCAATTTTGTACAGTTTTCTTGTAAATATTGTTTGGACCTGGTTGTTTCTTTCCTAGTACACCTTGTGCTAGGAAGGACTCATTGATTTCGTAATATATTCAATTTTAACTTCTTCAAAAAAAAATTGGTACGCATCTTTAATTCCCATAGGATCTTTAATTTTATTTTGTACCATCTATTCTGTTTCATCAATTTTCTTTTTCACCATATATTATTAATTTAATTTTTTCCATATATATATATATATATAATATAATATAATATAATATGGGTGAGTGATAGAGTTAGTATATCATTTACAGATGCCAACCTACTTGGGATGTTCAGAGGCGACGTCCTTCTCACTTTTCATTCAATAAAAATATAATAATTAATTGTACATGTTATATATATATATGAGAATATATCAAGTGAGGCTTTTCAAGAGATTACATAATTAAATACATTTTTACTTGATAAAAGAGTCATGTGTGAATAACTTATGATATCAAACAGTAGTTTCTATTTATTTTCTCTCTACATTAGAAATAGGGTTAAATGACTTTTACTCTATACTATTTGGAGGTCTTTTGGTTTACCCTCTGGAAAAAAAACTTGAAAATTCTCCTTACCATTAGAAGATTCTTTGGTTTTGAACCCTAATGACTTATGATTGGACAAATACGATGATGTGGCATGTTAATTGTGTATTTAATTTTCTTTTTTAATAATTTTCAATACACGTGGCATTTTAACTCAAATAATTAATTAGAATAATATGACATTAATTATTATTTTAAAATAAAAATTGTTAACAAAATATCTTCATCTTCACAACATAAATCTTCATCATCCCAACTTAAATCTTCATCCGAACTCTTTCAATAAACATCATCAACAAACCCAAACATTCAAACCTTCATGGCATAATCCAAAAAATTCATGAAATAATCCAACAATAACAAAATTCTTAAACAAATAATCTTCTAATAAACAACAACACAATTCTTTAACAAACTCATTCATCTTTCCAAATTCATCATCTTCCTCTTCAATTGAAACCCATTTATCTATTCTCCATATTCCAACAATAAAAGCCCAGCAACACTTCACAACCAACAAAAATAATCCCTCAAAACCTAATCTTTTTCATTCTCTTCTTCTCCAGCTAAGTCATTCCCTTCTCTTCTCCAGAACATCATCTTCATCACACTCAATCTTCTTTCACTTGCAACCAAAAATATCCCTCAAACCCCTCAATTCACTTATCCCTCAAATCCCCAAGCCCCAAATTCGAAAACCCATTTCAGATCAACAAAAACATAAGAACAAAATTCTAAATTTATTTTCAGAAAATTTGCAACCCATAAATTCATCTAAAGAAGAACGGATCTAGAATGTAAGAGGAAGATTGAGCAGAAATTCATCCAAAGAACAAGGGTTCCAATTTGTAATTCAGAAATTCATTCAAAAAAAGGGTTTTAATCAAGTTTGTGCGTGAGGGAGATTGAACAGGATAAAAATTGGGAACTGTGAGAGAAGAAGGGTTATTGTGAGGGAGAGGCAGAGAAGAAGAGAAAAATTATTTATTTTAATGTTTTCAATTCATTAAATTAAGTTTTAATAAAGGAAATTCAAATGAAATTAAAAAAATTGAAAAATAAATAAAAAGAGCCAAGTCAAAAGTGCCACGTCATTAATTAATGGCCAGTCATCATGCCACATAAGTTAATTTACACAGTCAGACGAACTTAGAGTTCAAAACCAAAGAATCTATAAATTACAGGGGAAATCTCAAAGTTTTTTTTTTTCAGGAGGTAAACCAAAAAACCCCCAAATAACCGAGGATAAAAACCTATTAACCCATAAAATAATCTAAATGTGAAAATCACATGTATTTAGTTGAACTCAAACTCATTTGATTTGTGGCTGTATAGTCTTTCTTGAACAGTTTGTGATACATAACAAAAATTATGTGTAGGCAAGAATTCTTTTTTATGGGAAGGTACAAATGCCAAAGTGATCATTACAAACCCTGAGCTAATTAAGGAAATCTTCAACAACGTGCATGACTTTCAGAAACCTAAGTTGAGCCCCCTTTACAAGCTATTGGGAACAGGACTTGCAAATTATGAAGGCGAAAAATGGCGAATGCATCGAAAGATTATCAACCCTGCTTTCTACACAGAAAAATTGAAGGTTTTATAAATTTAATTTCTTAGTAACATCTACTAAAGAATTAAATTAGTGACAAAAATAAGAGACTAAAAATAGATTTTGTCTCCAATTCTCTCGTCATTAAATTTAATTACACGAAATTGTCTCTTGTCGATAATTTTTCTAGCGAATTCAAACTTTTAGTAGCATATTAAGCAAGAACTTTAGAATTAATACATATTATCCAACATGGTTTACTTGATTTACTCCCTATACTAAGTTTTATCACTCTTGTTATGTTTTCATATCCTGCAGCTTATGTCACCTATATTTTCCCAAAGTTGTGATGAAATGATTAGCAAATGGGAAGAGATGTCTTCCGATGGATTGTTTGAAATTGACGCAAAGCCTTTTCTTCAGACTTTGACGTGTGATGTCATATCGAAAACAGCGTTTGGAAGCAATTATGAAGAAGGACAAAGAATATTTGAACTTCTAAAAGAACAAGCTCAACTTATTATGAAACTACGAAACGTTTACATTCCAGGATGGAGGTACGACCAACAATACTATCATAAGCATAAATTTATGCATGGTAAAAAATAATTTTTGATAGAAGTTAGGGATGAAAAAATATATAAACTGTCTCAAATTATGTCACTGATTGTTAGATTTGACATAGAGATGCCTCAGGTTAGCGATTGGAATAGGTTATTTCGCCGATCTAAGTTTTGCATATTAAATTCAAGGTCCAAACATGATTGACACAAACTTATTTTTAAGTCTGGAATGATCTTTTTGAAGGTATCTACCAACAGCTACACACATGGAGATGACAAAAATTGATAGAGATATCCAAGCATCACTAATGGCTATAATCAACAAAAGAAAGAAAACGATGATGGCCGGTGAAGTCCTAAACAACGATTTACTAGGTATACTTTTGGAATCAAATCAGAAAGAAATACAAGAAAATGGAAACAATAAGAATGTTGGAATGAGTGACCAAGAAGTACTTGAGGAATGCAATGCATTCTATCTAGGAGGACAAGAATCCACATCAGTTCTGCTTGTTTGGACAATGATATTGTTGAGTAGATATCCTGATTGGCAAGCACGAGCTAGGGAGGAAGTTTTGCAAGTTTTTGGGAACCAAATGCCTAACAGTGACGGAATGAGTCGCCTTAAAATAGTAAGTATCACATCGTTAATATCTCTTGATTGAAATCTCTTTATTTTATAGGCAAGAATCGAATTCAGTATTTAAGAGTTTACAATATATACACCTTATGCATCAACCATTCGCTCTAAAGTTAGTGGTGATTGAAACCTCATTTAAGTACTTGAAATTATAAATTAGTGGTGGTTACTCCTAATATAAGTTTTTTTTTTTTTTTTGTATTATAGGTGACAATGATTCTCTATGAGGTTCTAAGGTTATACCCACCGGTAATTTACTTCAATCGAGTAGCTCGCAAAGATGTGAAAGTTGGAAGTCTTTTCCTCCCCAAAGGAGTACATATTTCCTTACCAATACTCTTAATTCACCACAATCGCGATATTTGGGGCGATGATGCTACTGAATTCAATCCAGAGAGATTTTCAGAAGGAATTGCAAAAGCAACAAAAGGCCAAGTTTCTTTCTTCCCATTTGGTTATGGTCCTAGAGTGTGCATGGGGCAAAACTTTGCTTTATTAGAAGCAAAGATGGTTTTGTCACAACTTCTTCAACGTTTCTCATTTGAACTTTCCCCTAACTATGTTCATGCTCCAACAACTGTATTCACTCTTAATCCAAAACATGGGGCTCATATCATTTTCCACAAATTATAGTGTGTAAAATACCTCATCATTTTCATTGTTGGGTCCTACATTTGAATTACTAAAGAGCTGTATCCACAATTGAAGTAATATCTATTAATGACATGTTGGGAAGATAGTTTACCTTTTCTTATAGATCGGAAATTGTTTACCGTAGTTTAGTCAATGAATGTGTACATTTAGTAGGTAGAGACCCAAGAGCGTTTAAATGACATGACGTGAGTTTCTTTGTAACGGAGGAAGTACTTTTTTACAATGTATAAGCATTAAACTTTTGGATGAAAAATACACGTGGATTGAGAAATTTATTCAGAGTTTTTCTATCATGTGCAAATTAGTTTAAAATAATAAATTTATATTGTAATTTATGCCTTTTATATTTAATATGTAACTGACAAATTATCATAACATAAAAATTCTTTTTAATATTATGGAAGATATATTACATCTATTTCTCTTGTTGATTTCTCCGCTTCTCATTTCAATCTTTATCGATCAAGATCATGATTCCTGCTCTTGCTCTCCCTCATGGTGTCTCTTGGGTTTCAACGCTGTCAATCGTGTTTCGCATTGCACCGTTTTGTTCCTACTACTATTTGTTGCGTGGATTAATTTTCTTGAAGGAATTTTTGCTTTTTCAAAGATGCCTCTTGGTTTGTTTTGAAATTCATCATTGCTTGCTACAATTGTTGATAGTAGAGAAGGGAAAAAATAACATCTTCTGGTCAGAATTTTATCCTACCGTCTCTATACCTCACTACGATTTCAATTGCTAAAATGACTCATATGCGGCCTTCTCGAAAGACACCATGGAAACATTATGTTTTAACTAATCCATCATTATTCATTTTGAGATTTAGAGTTTTCATGCTATGCTTATTTGCTTGTGTTTTGTAACTATTATTTTGTTTAGTTTGTTCCCCATGTGATTGCTAAGATGTTTCAGATGGACTCATATTAATTAGTGGTACTATTATTAAAGGAGGGGCCTATGGTTGCTATTGTCAAATTAAGCATCCTCTCAGCCACGTGTATGACTTGTCAACATGTTTTTAGATTGATCATTTAAGAGACCATTTATAGTCGATTTGAGTGAACACCAATATATATTTTTTCATAGATGGAAAAGTTTAAAGACCGTAGATCTCGTATTAGTATTGACCTTTGACAATACGTTGAAGATATTCATTTGCTTGTTAGGATTATGATTTTGCTTTGTTGATGCCCTATTAATTTCTGAAATTTTTAGAAATATCGTTAAGTGTTCGGCTAACTTAACCACTACTGATCTAAAACTATGTATGGAGGAATGCCCAAAATCATAATCATTATGATTGCATTATTTTTAGGGTTAAATATGTATTTAGTCCTTATAAATTTGTCAACTTTTCGTTTTAGTCTCTCTATAAAATTTCTTCAACTTTTAGTCCTCCAAAAGTTTTTCATCTTCACTTTTGGTTCATCTTTTAAAGTAAACTGATATAGAATTCACATGTCAAAGGCTTTTTTATGTCAATTTTAAAAGCAATATTGCCACCAAAAGATTTCTTCTCCGACAAGTTAACTGCCTCACAAGCAACAACAATACAGTCTTGAGTGCTTCTTTTAGATGAAACATATATTAAAAAAAAACACTAATTTAATTAATTGTCTAGTAAGAAATATCTATATTGTGTATATTTTTTTATAAATAAATTATTATAAGTAAATTGTAGTTATCCTATTTTTTATTTACAAGATATAAAAAACTATCTAATTAAATAGTGACTAACAATTAACATGTGTAAAGAAACTTATTGTCCAACGACACTGTACAAAACTTATGCTCCATCATGTGTAATAAATAATAAATTCTGTAAAAAAAATAATTAAAAAACACCATGTTTCAAAGTTAGACATAGTGGTAGTTTTGAAATTTTATTAGTAATATATTCTCAAGTCTCCCCTAGAAAAGTCTATAGTGAAAATGCTTCAAGTCTTTGTTGCTATTAAAAATTATTGGTTTGGCCATGAGACTCAATAATAATAAGAAAAGACAAATTCTTATACACCCACAAAAAAGGTGAGTCGTGTTGATGACAAATCATCTTACGTTATTCTTAGCATGTTTTTCAGTCATTTTTAATAGGTTTTACCAGCAAAATAGATGAGTATTAGAACAATTTCATATGATTTCGGGATATTTGTAATATTTTCTATATTTGAGTATGTAATTCTATTCATCCCGAAACATAGCAATTCTATGATGTTTTTGATATAATTCATGAAGAAATCATGCAAATTGACAAAGCAAGAACATCCGAAGATTAAGACCTTGGGAAGATCAAGAATGAAGACTCAAGTTCTCAGAAGACTATACCGAGGAAAAATTATGTTCCCAGGTCCCAAGACATCTTATAAGGAAGCAGACACACAAAAGGATGCAAAATTAGAGAAAAAGGGCCCGGAAAGCACACTTATGCGCCTAGGGTATGGTTTGTGCTACACTCACACTCACCTAGAGCATGAAGTGTGCACCCTGGGCACTAATTAGTGCGTGCCAAAACTGCTTTTTCCAATTTTTTGTGGGAAAAGCCCGATTTTTGGCTCAACTTTAGGTGGAAACTATCCCTATAAATACTGCTTTCCTCGTTCATAATTTTTCGTTCAGAAATGGAGCAGTTCAAGAGGAAGGCCAAACTAGGAGCTTTTTTAGGAGAAGTTTCTCTCTACTCTCCAAGTTTTTCTAGGGTATGTTTATTTCTTTTTGTAATTTGGTTTAGAGTTACCATGAGTAACTAAATCTTTTTAGACTATGGCTCTAAAATTAACCTCTATTTTATTTTTAATTTAAAGTCTTTATTCAGTTATTTTATGTTTCCTATTTAGTTTTACTATCGTGCATAAGATTTGTCTCCTCTAGAGCATAACCCTAGTTTAGGCACTTAGGCAGTGACAGGGTTTAATGTTGATATTTATATATGTCTATGTAGGAAATATTTAATTAGTAACTAGACAAAATATACCGAAAGCGAGTATACCCCAGTAGTATGTACTTAGAAGGTGACATTACTAATATTGAGTAAAATCTGTTGAACCGAGGATGTTACTAGTTAGTAATTAAGGAAACTATGACTTCACGACTTAAATCAGCCCAATAACTCCATTCTCTTCCCTTGGTAAGGTAGACGCTGATAGTGCTTCTCGTTTGTAGAACTACTAAGAGAGAGAGAGAGAGAGTGTGCTATGTATTTCAAAGAACTCTGGCTATCATACCTTTGGGAATCTATGACCTCTACCCTAAGATTATGTTTCAATTACCCCCGAGAGAGATAAACCCCACACGTAAGGATCACCCTATGATCAGTAGGTACAACTAAACAGGCAGAGGGATAAACCTTAATCGAACGAGACAGTACATACCCCGCACTTAATGATCACCATGCGATCAGCAAGTGCAGCTTGACAATTGATTAGGATATAACGTCCCACGAATTCATCACGAAAATAGCCCTTACACCAATTAACTCGAATAAGACTTGACTGTTACGTAAATCCAACAAATGCATAGAGGGGATTCATATAATCCTAACCACTTCTTACATTTCTGCAACCAAAACAGGTAACTTGCTATGTTGCGAACAGATAAAAATTACAAATCTCTACTTATCACTTAGTAAACAATTTGATACACTTGCCTAATCCAACCATCATTCATACTTAGTTGATTCCAATCAAAATCATTTATTTATCCTATACTATTTTTGTTGATAAATAATACAATTGTCACACCAAAGGTAACTTTAATGCATAATATATTATGGCCCACTTCCTTATAAATGCGACAACTATAAATGATTTTACATTGGATTGATCATAATATGACATTGAATGTTTGAAACCTTACTATCCGACAGCTATAGAACAAACCACTTAGTATACAATCTCAAGCATTTATTATTATTATTATTATTATTATTATTATTATTATTATCAATGATATTTGTACAATCATTTTTTAATAACTTTTAAGACAACTTACTCTCTCCTACTCACATGTTTTTTTATTTTCTCTTTTTCTTTTTCTATCTATTGTTTTAGTTCAATAAAAAGAGAGAAAAAGTGATTGTCACAAAAGTTATCTAAAATCTGTTGTATAAATATATTTCCTATATTATTTTATATCACAAAAGATGCTCTAAGAAAATCCAAAAAGAATAAGGCATTCATATATGACTAATTAATTGGACCAAATTATCCGGTATAAGTGACATGTATACATAACCCATGTGAGAATCTTTAGGAACACTGGCCATTATACCTTTGAAAATCTATGAACTCTACCTTAAGTTTATGTTTCAATTACCCTTGAGTGAGATAAACCCTACAAGTAAGGATCACCGTGTGATAAGTATGTACAACTCAACAGACAGAGGGATAAACCTTAATCGACCGAGACAGTATAGACCCCATACGTAATGATCACTGTGCATTTAGTAAGTGCAACTTGACAACTGATTAGGTTATAATGTCCCACGAATTCATCAAGTAAATAGCCCTTACGCCAATTAACTCGAATAAGACTTGATTGTTACATAAAACCAACAAATGAATAGAGGGGATTCAAAGAATCCTAACCGCTGCATACATTTCTGCAACCAAAACAGGTCACTTGCTCTGTTGCAAACAAATAAAAATTGCAAATCTCTAAACCCTCAACAACTATTATTATTTTATTGTTTAAAATAAGTAACACGAATTGTTACGACGAAACGAAAATCTTTGTTAAAAAGCTACTCTACTTATCACTTTATTACTTAGTAAACAATTTAGTACATTTGTCTAATCTAACCATCAGTCATATTGAGTTGATACCAATCAAAATCATTCTTTTATCCTATACTATTTTTATTGATAAATAATATAGTTGTCACACCAAATGTAACTTTAATGCATAATATATTAAGGTCCACTTCCTTATAAATGTGAAAACTATAAATAACTTTACGTTGGATTCGTCATAATATGACATTGAATGATTGAAAACTTAGTGTTCAACAGCCATAGAACCAACAACTTAGTATACAATCTCAAGAATTTAATATTCTTATTATGAGAAATAATATTTATACAATCACTTTTAACAACTTTTAAAATAACTTACTCTCTTATACTCACATGTGTTTTTATTCTCTCTTTTTCTTTTTCTCTCAATTGTTTTTGTCCAATAAAAAGAGAGAGAGAAAGTAGTTGTCACAGAAATTGTCTAAAATTTGTTGTATAAATATATTTCCTCTATTATTTTAAATCATGAAAGATGATCTAACAAAATCCAAAAAAAGCCATTCATATATGATTAGTTAATTGGAATAAATTATTCGGTATAAGTGACATGTAGAAATAACTCATGGAGAACCTTCAGGAACACTGGTTATCATACTTTTCAAAATTTATGAACTCTACCCTAAGTTTATGTGTCAATTACCCCTAAGTGAGATAAACCTTGCACGTAAAGATTACCGTGTGATCAGTAGGTACAACTCAACAGGTGGAGGGATAAACCTTAATCGACCGACACAATATATACCCCGCACATAATGATCACCATGCGATCACCATGTGCAGCTTGACAACTGATTAGGTTATAACGTCTCACGAATTCATCAAGTAAATAGCCCTTACGCCAATTAACTTGAATAAGACTTGATTGTTACATAAATCCAACAAATGAATAGAGGAGATTCAAAGAATCCTAATCGCTGCATACATTTCTGCAACCAAAATAGGTCACTTGCTCTGTTGCAAACAGATAAAAATTTCAAATCTCTAAACCCTCAACAACTATTATTATTTTATTGTTTAAAATAAGTAACACGAATTGTTACGACGAAATGACAATCTCTGTTGATAAGCTACTCTACTTATCACTTTATTACTTAGTAAACAATTTAGTACACTTGTCTAATCTTTTATCCTATACCAATCAAAAAAAATTAACCGCTGCTTACATTTCTGCAACCAAAACTGGTAACTTGTTATGTTGCTAACAGATGAAAATTGCAAATCTCTAAACCCTCAACTCTTTTATTATTTTATTGTTTAAAATAAGTAAAGCGAATTGTTAGGACGAAACGACAATCTCTGTAGATACGATACTCTACTTATCACTTTATTACTTGATAAACAATTTAGTACACTTGCTTAATCCGACCATCAGTCATACTGAGTTGATACCAATCAAAATCATTCATTTATTCTATTCTATTTTTGTTGAGAAATAATTCAGTTGTCGCACCAAAGAAAACTTTAATGCATAATATATTATGGCCCACTTCCTTATAAATGCGACAACTATAGATAACTTTACATTGGATTGATCAGAGTATGCCAATTATTGAAAACTTAGTGTCCAACAACCAAAGAACCAACGAATTAGTATATAAGGGTTGGGTTAACAAGTGTCCTTAGGACACTAATTAAAGATTCATAAAAACAAACAATTGTTAATGTAAAAAAAGTTACTTTTTGTTATTTCAACAAGTCAAATACACAATTTTTAAGATAAAATTTGTACTTTTAGTTTCTTAACAAATGTCTCAAACACACTTGTTAACATTTTCCTTTATACAATCACTTTTTAACAATTTTGAAATAACTTACTCTTTCATATTCACATGTGTTTTTATTCTCTCTTTTTCTCTCTATTGTTTTTATCTAATAAAATAATAAAAAAAATGGTTGTCACAAAATTTGTCTAAAATTTGTTGTATAAATATCATTCCTCTGTAATTTTATATAATGAGAGATGCTTTGAGAAAATCCAAAAAGAATTCATATATAACTAATTAATTGAAATAAATTATTCGGTAACCGTAATTTGCATACATAACTCATGAGATTGAAATATTGTATAATATACATAGACGTAGGAGGTTTAACCATGAATTCTCCGGTTATTTAGATTCTAACCTTTTTTCTTCCGAGGGATGGTGAACTCTAAATAATATGCTCCTTAGACAAAATAAAAAAGTTAAAATAAAAAAATATTCTGCGGCTGACTAGTTCAAAACAAATCCAAAAAGTATGTTATTATTAGATAATAATTGTCTTGTCTTGATCTTAAATGCGAAACCGACAAAAAGCATTCAATGACATATGGTGTGGACTGTATTCAGTGGAGAACAACCAAACTATATAAATCTTCTTGTATTCATCTTCCCCAACTAATTTCTTTCATCAACTAATTACTACTCTACACAAAAATGGTTACAATTACATCCATAATTCTCTTCACCTTGTTTACATTTTTTCTCATATTGGCATGGAGGATTTTGAATTGGTTATGGTTGAAGCCAAAGAAGCTAGAGAAATTACTAAGAGAACAAGGACTAAAAGGGAATTCATATAGGCTTTTAGTTGGAGACATGAAAGATCTTCTTAAGATGAGAAAGGAAGCTACATCTAAACCCATGAATCTTTCTGATGATATTGTGCCTCGTGTGTATTCCTTTGTCCAACAAAGTGTTGCAAAACATGGTATGTTTCTGCCAACTATACTGTTCCCTCAACTATACTAGTAATAAAAAAATCATTTTATAAAATTTTATAACCATAAGAGAGAATTATTTTTTTTAGATAAACAGTGAGGAGAAAAATCTTCATCTCACAAGCCAACATCGTAAGGATGAGCTAAACTACATTTTAAAATGGTATTAGAGTCTATCGATACGGGACACCTAACATTTATACACAAACCAAGTCCAAAAGTGATGGAAGTGAGGGGTGTATTGGGAAAAACCTAAGTCCTATGTTGAAAAGAAAGGAATCTTGATAAAATATTATAAAAAGAGGCACGCCTCACCTTACAAGCCAGTTTGTAAGGTTGAATTGGGCCCAATAGTGTTGAGCTTGAGGGGGTGTCTCTCGGCCATCAAATTACAAATTGCATTGCATTCAACTATCTACTTTTTAAATTGGCAATAATACCTAAATATATAATATAAAAACCAAAAGTTATGTATTCAAAGATTCCGAAAGCAAATAGTACATTATAATAAGTTCCTTATTCTCATCAGTTCCTGATGTTTATATACTTTTTTCTTCGGCATGCAGGAAAGAACTCTTTTATATGGTTTGGACCAACACCAAGGGTGAACATAACAGATCCTGAGCAAATTAAAGATGTATTTAACAAAATTTACGACTTCCAAAAGCCTAATGCGAATCCTCTTGCAAAGTTACTAGCTAATGGTCTTATAAGTCTTGAGGGAGAACAGTGGAGCAAGCACAGAAAGATTATCAACCCTGCATTCCATTTAGAAAAATTGAAGGAAATTTCCCTTTACTAGATATAACTTTTCAATTGTGTTTATCTAGTCCGCAACATATATCTTTTCAAGCATCACAATTAGGTTTATAAGAAAACATGATTTGAATTCTTAATGCACATGTGCTTAGTTTGACACCTCTTTATCTATTACACCACAGATCATGTTACCAATATTCTACAAAAGTTGTGATGATCTGATTAACAAATGGGAGAGAATGTTGTCGTCGGATGGATCATGTGAAATGGATGTATGGCCTTTCCTTCAAAATTTGGCCAGTGATGTTATTTCTCGAGCTGCATTTGGAAGTAGTTATGAAGAGGGAAAAAGAATATTTCAACTTCAAACTGAACAAGCCAAACTTACAATGACACTTATGATGAAAGTTTACATCCCTGGATGGAGGTAAGATTAATATTTATATCACAAGTTGAATATGAAAATGCTATATTTTGGATAAAACTAACCACTAGATTCTAGTGATACAGTAAATGGAGATTTGGCTCCTCTAAAATTAAGTTAAAATAAAGTAAGAAGACCAAAAGATAATATTTCAACGCATGTCACATGGTTTGTTATACTTGTGCTTGTAATAAGCATTGATTTATTAATCAATATGGTTCATAGTATTATTGTATACTCTAAAGTGAAATAGCATTCCCTTCATAACATTTGAATTACATACTAATTATATATGTTTATTTTGAAACCAACTACTACACATAGGAGAATGAAAGAAATTGACCGAGACGTTAAAGCGTCGCTTACAGATATGATTAACAAGAGAGAAAGAGCACTAAAGGCAGGTGAAACCACTAAGGATGACTTATTAGGTATACTTTTGGAGTCAAATCTTAAAGAAATGGAAGAACATGGCAACAATAAGAATGTTGGAATGAGTCTTGATGATGTAATAGAGGAATGCAAGCTATTCTACTTTGCAGGGCAAGAGACCACTTCTGTTTTGCTTGTTTGGACAATGGTGTTATTGAGTAGGTACCCTGATTGGCAAGAACGTGCAAGGGAAGAAGTATTTCAAGTCTTTGGCAACAATAAACCCGACTTTGACGGGATAAGTCATCTTAAGACCGTAAGTATTATGTACTTCCCTTCATATTAAACAATGTATGCCGTGATACTTAACATTGACGTAACTCTTTTTGATACAGGTCACCATGATTTTGTATGAGGTTCTTAGGTTATACCCACCAGCAATCACACTTACTCGAAGTGCTCACAAAGATATGACACTTGGAAACCTAACATTACCTGCAGGAGTGCAGGTTTACTTATCGATAATTTTGGTTCACCGTGACATAGAACTATGGGGTGAAGATGCTAAGGTGTTCAATCCCGAGAGATTTTCTGAAGGTGTTTTAAAAGCAACAAATGGAAGAAATTCATTTTTTCCATTTGGAGGGGGTCCTAGAATATGCATTGGACAAAACTTTTCCATGTTGGAAGCAAAGATGGCAATAGCAATGATTTTACAACATTTCTCATTCGAACTTTCTCCAACTTATGCTCATGCCCCGGCTCAAGTAATTACGCTTCAGCCACAATATGGTGCTCATATAATTCTACGTAAAGCGGAATTGTAAAATTTATAATTTGGTTATTCCACTATTAGAATGCTTGTAATTGTTGAAATATATATTGTTTTCTTTTATTATTATTCTATTTTAATGGTTGTTTATTTTTCATTATGTCACTCCTTAAATTAAGGAGTTGATTAGTTGTATTCTCTCCTATAAAAGGAGCACCATTCTTATTGAATAAAATACTTTGAAGAATATAGAGTAATTTATACATGGTATTAGAGCCCCCGATTTTAGGGTTCTTGCTTCCGCATAAACCCTAGCCGCCATCACTACGACATCTTTTATTTTTCTTTCTGGTTTTTGATATCTAAGAACATTGTTCACTGAGTATTGTTCACCGCTGCCGGCACTGTTTATATGAGGTACTGTTCACACGATATTGTTCGTACGTGGTACTGTTCATCCTTGCGGTATTGTTCACATGCACTATTCATTGGGAAAAAAACTCAATTTCGTAGCTTGCAGTTTGAGTCGAATCAAAAAGTGAAAATAAAAAAAATAAAAAAATATTAATAAATCTAAGACCAGAAGATAGAAGGCGCGACAAAGGGTGGTGATGGGTAAGACAATTCTTAACTCATCAATCGAAGGTCGTGCACTCCAAGATACTTCTGATCGGTAGTCTTTCTCAAACTCACTTCCGTCTACCAATGAACAATTGTACAATCTTCTTGAGTGTCAAACTACTTCCCAAATGCTTTCTTTCGGTTCCATTGTCCAAAAAGGTAATATTTTAGAGTCAACCTTTCTTAGTGTTAAACCAAGTCATACTTGTATTGTTGATTCAAGTTCTACTGATCATATGACATGAGAGTCTAGTATGTTTTCTTCATATAGTCCCTGTGCAAGTAATTTAAAAATTAAGATTGCTGATGGTTCTCTTTCAGCCGTGGCAGGAAAAGGTTCAATCATTATTTCTCCATTATTAACTCTTTAAGATATTTTACATGTCCCCATTCAGTCGTGTAACATATTGTCTTTCAGTAAATTAACCTGAGATAAAAGGTGTCAAACTCTTTTTTTTTTATAATCACTGTTAGTTTCAGAATTCAATCTCGGGGAAGACAATTGGCAGTGCTAAGCAGAATGGAGAAGATGAACTTCAAACTAGACACCAATTGGACAAATAAGTTCTTTCTCAGATTTTTTTTTCTTCAAATAATAAGGATGATGTTATGTTGTGGCATTCAAGATTGGGCCACCCAAGTTTGAAATATTTAAAAACTGTATTTCCGAAATTGTTTGTTGATCAGGATTTTTCTTCTTTCCAATGTGAAATTTGTGAACTTGCAAAATATCACCAAAATTCTTTTCCTGCTCAAACATATAAACTATCAAAACTTTTTTCTATTATTCATAGTGATGTTTGGGGTCCTAATATGATTAATTCTTTATCCAACAAAAGATGGTTTATCACCTTTACTGATGATCATACTAGACTTTACTAGGGAGACAACCCGTGCGTTGCACGGGTTTGATTAAATTTTTTAACATAAATGAAAAAAAAATGTTGTAAATTTTTTATTTCTAAAATAAGATTATTTTTTATATTTGGAGTTGGGTTTGATGAAGCAAAAGCACATGTGTATACTATTAGATGTAAATTTGTCGTGATTTTAGGAAGCTGAGAATTAAAGCTTGTGTTAAAGTGATTTTTTATTGTGATTTCAACGAATACGTGATTTGCAGCCGTCTATCCATACAAACACCAAGTATTTGTATTCTTTTTTATCACAATTAAAGTTCTTTCGTTTCCAAAAAATCACAATTAAGTACACTCAATTTTTGGTTAAAACGTTTTGTTTATATATATATATATATATATATATATATATATATATATATATATATATATAACAAAAAACTTTTTAAAAATTGGGAACTGAAAAAATAAAGAGTGTTTCGTTTGATAGAATTATAATTAGAATTGCTTGTTTAAAAAATAGTTGAAGGTTTATTGACACTAACAAAATAAATAGAGGTTTATAGACATTTTTATGGTATGACCTTAAATTTATTTATTTTTGTTATATAAGAAAAGGTGCATAGCATATGGTTTATTCTTTGGTTGTTTTATCTTTTTTCATCTTTTAATTATGTTCTTGTAAAGTATGCATCAACTTCTCACTTTTAATCTCTTGTATCTTACTTAAGTTCTCTCATATTGATTGGAAATTCAATTTTTGTGGTGATAAATTTTCTTTTACGTTCCCTAATTATGTCCTTAAATGGTTTAATCCATTTTCTCAATGAATTATATTTAGAGATGATTGGTATAATTAAACATACTATTATTATATTGTGGTTAATTTAAAAAAATATTTTTGATGTCATTTTCTTAATGAATTATCGTGACATTTAGTTTAGCTGTAATATACTATAAAGTTAGTTTTAGAATTATTAGAATAGTGGCTTTACATAAGGTACTCATCTTATTAGAAAAGTAAAACGTCAATTTTTATAGTTTCTCATCTTATTTGGGTAGCATAATAATCATTTTTAATATTCTTAAAATGTTTTTTTAGGGAATAATATATTCTTAAAATATTAGGACTGGCTTTTCAATTTTTTTTTTGCTAAGAAATTTGATTAATGTATAGAACCAAATAATATATATTTTTATGACAAACAAAAAAGAATTTGATTAGGCTATAAGCTTTATATGTGGACATAAAGAATTAATAATCATCTTTATCTAACTTCAACTTAATTGCACATTATTATATTTATTTTTTAAATAGAATAAAAGAGTATAAATCAAGCTATAAGAGATTCTCAAAAGAAATACTCAATTATGGAGTTACGGGTCCACAATTTTTTGACAACGTCAATTGTTAATCAATATTCTCGATATAAATAAAATAAACGAAGATTTTTCTTTTGACAAAAAACAAAATAAATATAGGAGATAACAATTATCACTACATATAGACTAAATTCTAAAAATAAAATAATTAATTTCAAATCATCTTTAAAAGTTTTAGAATTTGATCTACATCATTTGCTATTTAAAACAATGGCAATACAAATTGAATATGTTTATTTATTTTGAAAAATATTAGTTATGATTGAAAACATATACTTACATGAGCTGTAAATATGCAAGAATTTTCTATCATGAAGTCCTGCAAAGTTTTTATCAATCCTCCGAAAGCTCTTATAAATAAAAAAATCATCTGGACTACTCCTATGCATTCTTGGATGAAAATCAACATAGATGGTGTTGCTGTCAAAAACCCTGATAAAGCTGTAGCTGGAGGTATATTTCGAAACTCATAAGGTTTTTGTCTTGGAGGATTTTGTCAATTTTTAGGTAAAGGGAATGCTCTCTATGCTGAACTGTTTGCTGCTATGAATGCTATATAATTAGCTTCTTCAATGGGTTTCTCCAATGTTTGGCTTGAGTCCGATTCTCAACTCGTTATTCTCGCTTTCAAGTCTATCAACATTGTTCCTTGGGGTCTTAGAAATAGGTGGGAAAACTGTCTCAAGTTAACTCACAATATGAGGTTATGCGCCACACACATTTACAGGGAAGGAAACACTTGCGCAGATAGCCTGGCTAATTTTGGTTTATCTTTGTCTTCTTTAGAATTTTTTTGGTTTGATATTGTCCCTGACTTTGTTAGGGGAGAGTACATTAAGAATAGGTTGGGAATGTCCACCTTTAGATACATCACCTTTTGAAAAGGTCTTTGGTTTTTCCCCATTTTCTATTTGTACTCTTTTTCTTTTATCTAATGAAATGAGTTGATGCTCCTTTTGCCAATATATATATATATATATATATATATATATATATATATATATATATATATACACACACTTACATGAGCTGCCATTTCTCATTGACTTCTCAAGTAGTAATGATGCAACAAAACTGAAAATAGAAGCCTCATTTATCCTTTATCCTCTTACCATGATTCACATGAAAAAAGAAAATCCAAATTAATTCATAAATATAGAATTCCTTAATGTTGTCAAATCCACATTAAGGAATAAAAGAAAAAATATAGAAAGTTAAAAAACATAGACTAACAAATATTATATCTATGAAAAAAGTAGGGCTAAACTATTTGATCAATTTAAGCCAAGAGATTATGAAGCAAATTATCAAATGCAACATGATGAGTAGAAAAGGAATTTGAGATTAGTGTTTGTTATATAGGTGAAAAAGAAATATGAAAATTAGGATGATTTAAAGTGTAATATCTTTCCAGGTTTTATAACACATCCTATGATGATGGTGTACATATTATAGGTGAGATATATGTAATTTTATTTAGTATTTGTTAAGGAGACAATTAACTTCCTAATATATGTCTATGTCAAAAATAAAATAAAAAATATATATGTCTTTATGCACAGACAATGCAATGTTATAAGGGAAAAAATTATCAGTCATTTTTCATTTCAATATTCATGGGACACAATCTTGCCAATAGAATATTTTTAGACGATCCTGAAATCACTTACGGAACACAAAATGTAAACTAATAAACCAAAATAAAATGAAGGAAGAAGGGAACCAACTGACCTTTAGAAAAGCATAAGAGTAAAAACGCATGGCAAGATTTTTTGACATTCATTTTCACATTTCTCCAACTTATATGCATGGAACTTATAAGAGCACCATAATAATTTTAAATGTTAGAAATGGTGGGATTTAACTATGAAGGGTATTCATACGTTTCTTTCTTTTAACTATGAAGGGTACTCAAACGTTTTTCTAGCATGTGGACATAGGTTGAATTTAATTAAAGTAATAACTAAAATCTTTTGGTTTTGAAGCCTACTTACGATTGTCTGTGCTTTTTTCTTCTTATAAGTGAAAGGTGCGTTAAGAAGTTTAAGCATTTTGTTTAATTTTGGAGTAGATATTAAATGGAATTTGTATAGTTAGGGAAACTCATGAGTTTGTGATTTATTTGATTTAATTCTTTAAAGATATATAATTATAATAAGATAGAAAGCCAAGTTGCTAATAGTGCGAGAAGCTTTTTAGATGTGTCACATAGGCATAATCCTAGCTCTAGAATGAAGCAAGTTTTTAATTCAAAAATATATAAATATAGATAGATAGATAGATAGATAGATATATAGAATTGATTAAAAAATTATAATCTTGATATAATCTTGTTATAAATTTTTATTTAATTACGCTCAATTTTGGTAAAAAAAAGAATACAAATTCAATAATTTTATTTAATAAGTAAAAATATATTAAATATTTAAAACGTTTTTTTTATGGGTTAAATATTTAAAACATAAAAAGTGTTTACTTAAATTAAAATTGTCGGTGTCATATGGAAAGTGTTTCTTCTTTTTTTTTTTGGTGATAAAGCTAAAAAAGGAAAATGGAAAGTGTTTCTTCATGCACATGTGAAAGTCATAATTTTTTTGAAAAAAAACATATACGTGTAAAATTTATCTTCTCTGCAAAAAGACACTTAAAAGGCTCAAAACACAATTTCCTAAATCTTCCAAACAATTTGATTCCTAAACTATAATTTCATGGACTCGCAATGAGCGTAAAATAAATAAAACAGAAATGCAAATATATTTTATTAATATCTCAGTTTATATATTAACAAAATTAATATATACTTTAATTTAGTGTTTTCCTACGCAAACTACTGCATATGGGTAACTTGGATTATATCATTCACCCTTCTTTGTATCTTTTTTTAGAGGCACAATTGTCTAGGTCTCTCACTCAAATTTCTTTATCATTCTTTAAATTATGCTGCAAACTCTTTATTATTATTTTTATATAAAACAAATAGTAGACACTTGTCTTAACCTTTATAAACTAAAATAATATTTTTATGTAAGATATAGTCTTCCAAATTCAATTGAAATATCTAAATAAAAAAAAGAATGAAATATGCAAAGACTCTACTTTTGACAATATAAACATAACAAAAAACTATTTTAATATATTATAGTTTTCATTTTTGTTTTTTCTAATACATTATACCTGATTCATAAATAGAAAGTAATAAAATATCTAAATTAAGTAATAATAGGAAATAAGGAAGTTAGAAAAGTAGACTGAGAAACAATATATCAATATGAAAAAGTATAGGGCTAGAATATTTGGTCAATCTAAGAGTCCGTTAAGTCTTTACCACGTCAAAATCAATGAATAACTAAGAGATGAAGCGAACAAAGAGGAGAAAAAAAAACTATAATACAAAATTGAAAAGATGCAATCCAATAGTTGCTTGAAGAAATTGATGATGAAGAAAATCCAAAATTTATGCTATAAACATCTATGTCTGCCATTTTTTTTTGGACTTTCCAAGCAGCAAAAATGAAACAAAAGGGACAATGTAAGAGTAGCTTGAGTCTCTATCTTCTCATATAAACAAATGAATAGCCAATAGATGAAAAGTAAAAAAGAGAAGAAAAAAAAACTATAATATTAAACTGAAGAGATATCATCCGATAGTTGCTTGAAAGAAATGATGATGCACAAACCCAAAATGTATTTCACATGGGTAATTATCAAATGCAAAGTAATGAGTAGAAGAGGAATATGAGATTAGTGTTGGTTATATAAGTGAGAGGGAAATATGGAAATTAGGATGATTCAAACCGTAACATATCTTTTCAAGTTTTATGTGGAGGAATGTAAAGGGATACATCCTATGATGATGGTGTAGATATTATAGACAAGACAATTAATTTTCAAATATATATGTCTTTATGTGCAGGTACTATGCAATGTTAACAGTTGAGAATTTTTTTTATTAGACATTTTTCATTTCAGTATTCATGGGACATGATTTTGCTAATACAATATTTTTAGACAATCTTATAGTCATATATATATCTACCATTTACGAAACACAAAGTAAATTCATGAACTAAAATAAAAGGAAGGAAGAATGGAACCAACTGACCTTTAGAAAAGCTTAAGAGCAATCAACACATGCCAAGATTTTTTTTAGAAGGCTAAACATTTATTTTCACATTTGTCCACCTTATATGCATGAAACTTAATAGAGTACCATAACCATTATTAATGTTAGAAATGATAGGATTTAATTATCAACAGTACTTATACGTTTTTTGGCATGTGGACATAGATAGGTCTGATGTAATTTAATTAGAGGGTAATAAACGCTAAAATCTTTTGGTTTTCAGAACTACTTACATATACTTCTGGTCCTTTTTTTTTTCTTCTTTTTATATGTAGAAGGAGCTTTAAGAAGTACGTTTAAGCATTTTGTCTGAATTTTTTGGAGTGGATATTAAATGGAATTGTTATAGTTGGGGAAACTCATGAATTTGAAATTTATTTATTTTAACTGTTACACTAAGATAGATGGAAAGCCAAGTTGTTAAGACTATGAGAAGCTTTTTTAGAAATGCCACATAGGCATAATGCTAGCTCTAGAATGACTCAAGTTTCCTTTACAAAGATATATAGAATAGATTAGGTATATATTTATTAAAAGAAAAATCGGAGGTTGGACAAATTGTCAAGAATTTTATTAAATTGGTGCAGACTCAATTTAATTAATTCAATTATACAAGTTTTAAGGGCTAACAATGAAACTGAATATTTTAACACAGTTTTGGGAATTTTTTTTTTTATGGAAAATAGGATAGTTCGTCAAAGTACATGTGTTAACTCACCTTAGCAAAATGGAATTGTGGAGAGGAAAAATAGGCACCTTCTTGAAGTGATTAGAACCTTACTTTTATCCACAAGTTCAAAAATACTTATGGGATGAGCCTTACTTTGCAAGTGATGTTATTTCTCGAACAGCATTTGGAAGTAGTTATGAAGAAGGACAAAGAATATTTCAACTTCAAATCGAGCAAGGTGAACTTGCAAAAAAAGCTATGAGGAAAGTTTACATCCCTGGATGGAGGTAAGACTAATTTGTGTATCGGACAAGGTGAACTTCAAATGACTTTTATTCTACTAAACTACCCTCACAATATGTTTCTCACAGGAAACATTAATTAACAACCAATATTTACAATGAAGAATCAAAGAAATGTGTTTTATGTGACAGATTTTACTAAATATTGTACTATTAGCTAATAGCTAGTAACAAGCATCATTAAGAATCAGCGTGTTATATTCTGTGATCTTCAATACTGAGGGAGGGAGTATACTTTTGGAGTCAAATCACAAGGAAATGGAAGAACATGGCAACAATAAGAATGTTGGAATGAGTCTTGATGATGTAATAAAGGAATGCAAGCTATTCTACTTTGCAGGGCAAGAGACCACTTCAGTTTTGCCTGTTTGGAGTAGGTACCCTGATTGGCAAGCGCGTGCAAGGGAAGAAGTATTGCAAGTCTTCGGCGATAAAAAACCAGATTTTGATGGGCTAAGTCATCTTAAGATTGTAAGTTACGTTGTGTTCTTCCCTTCATAATAAACAATAAATGCCTTGATACTTACGGTTGACCTAACTCTTTTTGAGATAGGTCACCATGATTTTGTATGAAGTTCTTAGGTTGTATCCACCAGTAATCGTCGCACTTGTTCGTAAAGTTCACAAAGACTCAAAACTTGGAAACCTAACATTACCTGCCGGAGTGCAGCTTTTCTTATCGATAGTTATGGTACACCATGACATAGAACTATGGGGTGATGATGCTAAGATGTTCAATCCTGAAAGATTTTCTGAAGGTGTTTTAAAAGTAATAAACGGAAGAAATTCATTTTTTGCAAAAGGTTAGTTCGTGGTTCCAATTGTTATTTTGTATCAAATCATCCAAGTTACTTGCTCGGCTGAAATTGCCATCCAATATTTTGTTCACAATTCTAAACGGTGGCTTTTTCGTTTTGATTTCATATGATTTTAATTTGTATCGACCATTTAATTGTTTATCAATTGTTTTTCGGTGTTGTTACTGTTTTTGTTCCTTTCCATCCGTGGTCTCATCACCGGTTTGACCGGGAAAGGCTTCGGTGAAGGTGGTCGCTGCTATGGCGTTTGATTGGCAGGCTGAACTCGCTACCGTCAAGGGTTCCCAGGTAATCACTTATGCTGCGACTCCACCAAAATCGTTTGCACAGGTTTTGGGTGGTCCAAGCTCAAATTGTAACACGGATGACAAGCTTCCGTTACCGGTAATCAAAGGTGACGCGCTATGTATTGCACTCACGGAGGATGAATATGCGAAGGGTCTGGTCGATTGTTCTCGACATTTACATGTCTGTCTTGTTATGAGCAAAGGGAAGAAACCATACACCATGCAGGATTTATCATTGAAGCTATCAAAGGTTTGGAAAACGTCAGGCACATGGAAGATGGTGTCCCTTGGACGGGGGTTCTAAGAATTCTGGTTTGCAACTATAGAGGATTTACATCTTGTTCGGGCTCAGGGTACAGCCAACTTAAAGTCGGGAGTCCTTCATCTCTCACAATGGACAAGGGATTTCGATCCATATACACAGCGGCAAACACATGCCGAAATTTGGATTGGTTTGATGGGATTGCCGCAAGATTATTGGAGCGAGAAAACTCTGATGGAAATTGCAGGTGCGGTTGGCACACCTCTCCTCATTTATGCCCCAACTCGGAACCGTGCTTTTGGGCACTATGCGAGAGTCTTAGTTGATATGGACCTATCGAAGTGTATCTTTGACGAAATTCTGGTTGAGAGGGTTGGCTATGCTTTTCCGTTAGAAGTGATTTATGAACGATTACCGGTGTTTTGCACTCATTGTTGTACCATTGGCCATAATGTCTCAAAATGTAAATGGCTGCACCCGGAGAATAAAGAGAAAGAAAAGATGGACTGTTGGAAAAAGGAAGTCGAGGCCGAGGAGGTTGTTACTAAAAATGAAAACCATAAACTTGCTGCATGCAAAATCATACTGTTGGTGATTACGGTTGATGAGGTGGATGATCAGCCGGAGATTCCAGCTGGAAATGTTTCTGATATGGTGCAGATTGTGCAGCAAAATCATACTGTTGGTGATACCCCAGATGGACATTCCCAATGTTCATGCTGAAACAGTTCAAGTGCCTGAGAAAATGCCGCAATTAGTCAATGTTGGCGATGTTTCTGAGGTTTCCCCCATAGCACGGGGGAAACCTGCATGATAACCAGCAGCACCTGGTGCATGATAAGGAGGCAACATCTTTTAATTTTGCTTTGGAAAATGGAACCAAAGCAATTGTCCACTCTAACATTGATATTGTAGGTTTGGTGCTACAGATTGAACAAAACTCTATTTTAGAGCCCGTGCTGTCCACACACCTTTGATGCATGAGTCAAGTGATGCCGCTACTCCTGTACCACATTGCAATTCCTATTCTTCTACGGAAGTAGGTTCAGCTCCTGCAACATAAAATATTGAGGTTAATAGCAGCGAAATGTGCCCTGCTCTTCGCAAGGATTTGGACTTGGTTCGCCATGTTTTGGTCCAACCAACGGATGATGCTAACGAGCCATTCATCCCATATTTATTGAAAAAGAAAAAGAAGCAAAGGTCAGCTTCTAATACCCGTTCAAAGGATGATTCTTCAAAGACTTCTAATTGACGGTTTTTACTGGAATATTAGTGGTATTGGTATTTCGGAATCCCGGATTGCTCTCAAGGTTTTTTTTTATACTCTTTACCCTTATTTATTAGGGATCTTTTTTTAGAGACCACTATCCTTAGGTCTCTTTGTATTTTCTTTTAGTTTCTATTTTGGTTTTTTCCGAGGGTTTTGGTTTGGTCCCCCTTGTATAGTTTTTCATTTTTTTTAATAAATTTTTAGAGTAAGGTGGTATTAAATGGAGGTGGCTTTGCGGTGCTAACATAGTTGGGATGTCAAGCCTCGTCTTAATGTCTTCTTTTGCTCATGATTCAGCAAAAAAAATTAAAATGCTCATAATGCTCAGATATACCAACACTTTAAGTGGTTCTCTATATTTTGATGTATTAGTCTATGATTCAGAGTTGAAAATCTCTTCAATATGGACGCAAAGACATCTTTCAAATGGCTTGAGGAATATGAAAGTGGTTTTGAAAGATAAGTTAAATATGTATTACAGGATATAAGGTAATGATGCATGTTAAAAGATATGAAAGTGTTTAATTAAAACCTACACAGGTTGGCATGTAGTTATGTTTTTGACAAAGGTAGGTCGTAGGCATGTAGTTGTGTTGGAATTTTACAATTTCTTATAACAAAGCAGCTTGTTATGACTGTCTATAAACATAGCTTAATCGAACAATCGGTCTGTATTGATTTGGAATTGAAAAAAGTTATGCTCCAACGACACAAAACTTATGCTCCAACATGTGTAATAAATAATAAATTCTATAATTTTTTTAAAAAAATAATTATAAAATATTTTGACACCATGTCTCAAAATTAGAGATGGTGGTAGTTTTGTAATTTTATTAATAATATACTTTTTCAAGTCTCCAATGAATAAGGCTGTGTTTGTTTCAAGTTATATTCGTTGATTCTTGGAAATAAAAAGATATAAATATGCATGCTCATGTTTGTTCCCGGTATATAATTTTTTTTCCTTGGTATAAAACGTTCATGGGAATAAAAAAATCATTCCCAAAGAAAAATGTGGGAATAAAGTTCTCATGAAGATGGGAATAGATTCATATGTTAAACAAACGTCTTTTTTTTTATATATATATTTTGGAATAAAATTCTCATCTTTATGTTCCAAGGATTGTTATTCCAAAGAATAAATTTAAATTTAGTAAACTTGAAACAAACACACCCTAAGTTTAATTTTATAGTGAATGTCTCTTATGGCATTTTTATTTTTGAAGAAGCTAAAGCCTTGTATGGAAATTAAAAATATCTCATAGTATTAAACATTGTTTTAAGTCTTAGTTGCTATTGAAAATCATTGGTTTGGCCATGAGACTCAATAATTAGTCTAAGAAAAGACAAATTCTTATACACCCACCAAAAAAGGTGAGAAGAGTAGGCAATACCAGTGATGGCAAAAAAGATTGGACATGTTGGGATAACCCGTTTAACCCATTATTTTTAATGGGGTGGGTTGAGATTTTAAATATGTCATTTGTAGGGTGTTTGTTCCGCCTACCCCGTTAAAAAGCGGAGCGGTGACGGGGCGAGCGGGTTGGTCCGCTAAATTGATATATTAAAAAAGAACTCTATTTTTCATTTCTTTTATTAATAAAACACAATCATTTTTTAGATTTTATCCTATGTGTAGTGGAGAAAAAATTCAATTAATTTCATCAATTTTGTTTCATGATTTTAATCACATATTTTTAATAGTTAGTTAATTGATAACTCATTAAGTTTTTATTTTGAATGTCTTACTAATTTATTGTTAATTTTTAGGTGATGTAATATATATGTATTAATGATTGTTTTTATATTTTTAGTGGAGTCATTAGTTATATATTTTGATTTCGTTAAATTAATTTTAAATTTATATATTTTAACATTGTTTATGTCAAATTTTTAATTAATATATTTTTTTAAAATTGAAGGGTCAACTCACCGGTCTGCCATAAATAGGGCGGTGTGAAATTTTTAACCTTACATTTTTAGTTGACCTATCCCGCCCCGTCTCCTTTTAAATAAGTTATTGACAAAGCAGGACAGGTTGCCTCTTTTTGCCATCCTGAAGTTAGATCAATTAAAATCATTTATTTACCATATACTATTTTTGTTGTTAGGTAATACACTTATCACAACAAGGGTGACTTGAATGCATAGTTCCTTATAGATTGGACAACTATATATAACTTTGCATTCGGTTGAGAATGATATGACATTGAATTGAATGTTTGAAAACTTATTGTACAACAATCACATTACCAACCACTTTTAGTATACAATCCTAAGCATTCAATATTATTTTTTTAAGAGTGATATTTATACAATTAATTTTGTACAATTTTTATGACAATTATTTTTTTTTTTAATAAAAACAGTGGAGAGAGAAAGAATAAGAGAGAATAAAAACACATATGATTATAAAAAAGAGAGTTACTTCATTTCAAAGAGAAATGATATTTGTACAACCATTTTGTTACAACTTTTGAGACAATCTTCTCTCTTATACACTCATTATGCTCTTACTTTCTCTCTCTATTGGTTTCGTTTTCGTGTCAAGACATACATTTCTTTCTATATTCTTGATTGTCCCATAAGTTATACAAAAAGTGGTTGTTCAGATGACATACCTCTATTCTCTATTTCAAAAGTTATCAAAAAATAGATTTACAAATATCATTTCTTTATTATTTTATATCATGAAAGATGGCCTAAGAAAATCTAAAATGAATATACCATTCGAATATGACTAATTAATTGGAATAAATTATTGGACGAGACATAACTCATTTGATTGAGATTAAAAGTTGGAGTTTTAAACCATGAATTCTTCGTCGGTCAATTTTTTTTAGGGATTCTCCGTTAGTCATTGTGGATTCTAACTAATATGTTTCTTATACAAAAAAGTAAAAATAAAATATTATCATGTGGCCGGGTAGTTTCAAAACAAATCCAAAATAAATTATGTACTTACTCCGTCTTTTATTATAAGCAGAAAAAATGACACTTATTAAGAAAACTAAAATATAGTAGTTTGTAACATATTTTTTTGTGTTATTTTTGAAATATGTTTTATAGGAAGATGTAAAAACAATTTGCATTGATTGTTGGTTATTGAGAAAAGAAAAGGGAGAGCAAATTCAATACACTTTGCATTTAATTTTCCCTTAAAAAAGATAATTATTTGAAACAACATAATTAAATATAATAAAAATTGGTCTTTTTTACTTATAATTTGGGACAAAGAAAATGAGTTTTTTTTCTTCTTGTAATTTAGGATGAGGGATTAGAATAGGCTAAATTATCTTTTTGGTCCCTTAACTATTTAATTAGTATCGGTTTGGTCCCCTAACTAAAATTTGATTTATTTTGGTCCTTTAACTTCTCTCCATTATATATTTTGGTTCTTTCCATTAGTTTTAATTCAAAAACGTTAGATTTTCTTCATTTTCTTCTAGAATTTTTCTGGGATTCTTGTTGTTGAATGTTGATGGAGATGATATGAAAATGAAAAAGAGGAGAAAAAGATGAAGAAAACCTAATATTTTTGAATTAAAACTAACGAAAATAACCAAAATATGTAACAAGAGAAGTTAAGGACTAAAATAAATCAAATTTTAGTTAAGAGACGAAATCAATACTACTTAAATAGTTAAGGACCAAAAAGACAATTTAGCCGATTAGAATATTAGATCATTGTCTTGTCTTGATCTTAAATGTGAAACCGACAAAAAGTCTTTAATGACATGGTGTGGACCGTATTCAGTGGAGAACAAGCAAATTATATGAATATTATTATATTATCATCTTCCCCTACAAATTTCTTTCATTGACCAATTATTACTCTACACAAAAATGGCTACAATTATATCCATAATTCTCTTCACCTTGTTGACACTTTTTCTCATCTTGGCATGGAGGATTTTGAATTGGTTATGGTTGAAGCCAAAGAAGCTAGAGAAACTGCTAAGAGAACAAGGACTTAAAGGGAATCCATATAGGCTTTTAGTTGGAGACGTAAATGATATTCTTAAGATGAGAAAGGAAGCAACATCTAAACCCATGAATCTTTCGGATGATATTGCTCCTCGTGTGTTTTCCTTTGTCCAACAAAGTGTTGCAAAACATGGTATGTCTCTTCTTATTCCTCTTTTTAATTTCTAATTTATTATTTTTATGATTGTTATTATTCTGTTCATAATAGAAAAATTCATTTTATACAAGAGATTGATTCACATGTAGACATTTTTTAATTGCCTCACTTGTTTATATTAACTCCAGGAGGAATTGGATATATTTATATAATGAAGTGTAACAACAGAGTACTAGTTTAGTTTCCCTCAACTTTACTAGTTAGTAATAAACACATCATTTTGTAAAATTCTATAAAAAATAGAGAGATTTATTTTTTTAGATAAACAGTAAGGAGTGTAAAAGTGAGAGAAAGTCCAACAATATGTTTATAAGTGGAGGTAATCCTCATCTCACAAGCCAGCTTTGTAAGGATATGTTAAACTCAATTTCAAAATGGTATTAGAGTCTACCAATTCTGGACACCCAACAATAATACACAAACCAAGCCCAAAAGTGATGAAAGTGACGGGTGTATTGGGAAAAACCTAAGTCCCACGTTGAAAAGATAGGAATCTTGATAAGAGTTTATAAAAAGAGTCACCTTCACCTTACAAGCCAGGTTGTAAGGTTGAGTTAGGCCGATCGGAGTTTATCAATTCGGGCCACTCGCCATTTATACCCGCACCAAACCCAATAGTGTTGAGTGTGGGGTGTGTGTTAAAGAGTCTCACATTGGATACAAGATGGCCTGACAATGTTTTTAAAAGCGAGGTCAATCACCTCAAAAGCGTGAGGGTTGGATGCGAGATGACCTGACAATGTTTTTAAAAGTGAGGTCAATCACCTCAAAAGCGTGAGAGTTTGTGTTAAGCCCAATCGATTTCTAAGATGATATCTGAGTCTCTAAAATCCATTGGGTCACCTGCTATTTGGTTTCCCCTTCAAATTACAAATTGCATTGCATTCAACTATCTGCTAATTAACAACCATCCTAATTCCTAACTGACTTCCTAGTACTGTTATTTCCAACCAAGTAATTTTGTTGGTTACTCTCATTGTAATTCCCTGTATCAGCTTCCACCACTTAAAATTAAGGGGTGGATTGGATCATGAACCAATTTTTTTGATCAGGACAATATAAATACCAACACATAAATTACATTATCTGACTGGTACTATACAGACATTATCAGGGTATAATTTCCTCTTAAATTGATACCATGTTTTTATATAATAGTTTTCTTATCCAATTTATTTAGTTAATACTTATTGCTTTGAATTGATTGACATCTGTTTATGGTTTATCAAACTTTGATATTAATCATTAACATTCATAGTCTTCATGATTGTAATTCTGATCACTGATCATGCTGGCCAGTAGGTTCAAAACATTACAACATTGCTATTCCTTCCTATATGTTACTATTCAAAATAATATTATTTCCTTGTTTGTTCAAGAGGTCTATTGCTTCGCTATGGCGGGTATCACTTCACAATTGGCTATGGCATTCATAGAAAAAACCAGCCACACCATTTGGCCATGGTCGCCAATTAACAACACTGTTCCTTTTACAATACTATCCTGCAACGTGTTCACTTTGGTGATTTTTTAAATTGGCAATAATACCTAAATATATAACATTAACACTTAAAGTTCTGTATTCAAAGATTCCGAAAGCAGATAGTACACTATAATAAGTTGCTAATTCTCGTCAATTCTTGATGTTTATATACTTTTTTCATATCTTCTGCGTGCAGGAAAGAACACTTTTATCTGGTTTGGACCAACACCAAGGGTGAACATAACAGATCCTGAGATGATTAGAGATATATTTAACAAAAGTTACGACTTCCAAAAGCCTAATGCGAACCCGCTTGGAAAGTTACTAGCTAAAGGTCTTGTAAGTCTTGAGGGAGAACAGTGGAGCAAGCACAGAAAGATTATCAACCCTGCATTCCATTCAGAAAAATTGAAGGTAAGTTTCCCTTTAATAGATATAGAATCCAATTGTGTTTATCTAGTCCGCAACATATAACTTTTCCACCATCACAAGTTAGGTTTATAAGAAAACATGATTTGAATTCTTAATGCACATGTGCTTAGTTTAACACCTCTTTATCTAATACACCACAGATCATGTTACCACTATTCCTCAAAAGCTGTGATGATCTGATTAGCAAATGGGATAGAATGTTGGCTTCAGATGGATCATGTGAAATGGATGTATGGCCTTTCCTTCAAAATTTGGCCAGTGATGTTATTTCTCGAGCTGCATTTGGAAGTAGTTATGAAGAGGGAAAAAGAATATTTCAACTTCAAACCGAACTAGCTAAACTTACAATGACACTTATGATGAAAGTTTACATCCCTGGATGGAGGTAAGACTGATATTTATATTTTATATCGCAACTTGAATATCAAAATCGCAACTTGAATAAGAAAATAACATTCCGTTCATATCATTTACAGCTAATTATGTTTATTTTGAAGGTTTCTACCAACTACTACCCATAGGAGAATGAAAGAAATTTACCGAGACATTAAAGCTTCGCTCACAGATATGATCAACAAGAGAGAGAGAGCACTAAAGGCAGGTGAAGCCACTAAGGATGACTTATTAGGTATACTTTTGGAGTCAAATCATAAAGAAATGGAAGAACATGGCAACAATAAGAATGTTGGAATGAGTCTTGATGATGTAATAGAGGAATGCAAGCTATTCTACTTTGCAGGGCAAGAGACCACTTCTGTTTTGCTTGTTTGGACAATGGTGTTATTGAGTAGGTATCCTGATTGGCAAGCTCGTGCAAGGGAAGAAGTATTACAAGTCTTTGGAAACAATAAACCCGACTTTGACGGGCTAAGTCATCTTAAGATCGTAAGTATGTACTTCCATTCATATTAAACAATATATGCCGTGATACTGAACATTGACATAACCTTTTCTGATACAGGTCACGATGATTTTGCACGAGGTTCTTAGGTTATACCCACCAGTAATCGCGCTTACTCGAAGTGCTCACAAAGATATGACACTTGGAAACCTAACATTACCTGCAGGAGTGCAGGTTTTCTTATCGATACTTTTGGTTCACCATGACAAAGAACTATGGGGTGAAGATGCTAAGGTGTTCAATCCCGAGAGATTTTCTGAAGGTGTTTTAAAAGCAACAAACGGAAGAAATTCATTTTTTCCATTTGCAGGGGGTCCTAGAATTTGCATTGGACAAAACTTTTCCATGATGGAAGCAAAGGTTGCGATAGCAACAATTTTACAACGTTTCTCATTTGAACTTTCTCCAAGTTATGCCCATGCCCCGACTACGGTAATTACGCTTCATCCACAATATGGTGCTCATATAATTTTACACAAAGTGGAACTATAAATTTGTAATTTGCTTATTGTATTATTAGAATGCTAATATGTAAAATAGTACGCTAATGGTATAATAAAAAGCATTTTGATTTGAGTTGTGATAGATATGGCCTGGTTAGTCGGGGTAAACAATAATGATGAAGTGGAGTTTGATATTAAGAGTTTCTCACTGAATTGGTTATGGTCTGACTATGTGTTATAAGTGGGGATGTCTTCACTTATAAGAGATTTTGTAGGGTTTAGTTAGACTAACCTAAATTTATAGATAGTATCAAAGCTTATTTTTGGTTATAAAATCTTTTCTTCCAAGGAAATATAATTAAAGATTTCGACACATAGCTAAATGAATTTCATTGAAATGTTGATTCTTACTTGTTTTCCTTGGGTTTTCTTTTGTGGTTCTGATTCGTCATTTGTGTCTTCTTGGGTCTCTTGATTGGTGATACTAGTATGAGTCTTTCGATGAGGAATGGCTGCCATAAAATTAAGGGTTAATTGTTCAAACTGACCCTGTAATATACACCATGTTTGAAAAATGACCCTGTAAAATATAAAACATACATTCTAACCTTATAATTTGATATTTTTATTATTTTTGACTTTATAATATACGCGTAGTCCAAAAAATTGTCTTAGAGGTTGAATTTTTTCATGATTATTTCTAGGTACGTTTAAGACATTAAAATATGGCTTTACAAAAAAAAATAGATTTTTTCGGCTAAGGACAATCACTTCGTGTAATGCCATTGCCTCGTTCTTAAGGGGTTGTGGACCATCAAATAATAAAATTTCATATACTCGTTCCCTATGCAAGGAATAACTTGTATTAATCACTTCATCTAATGCCTTAGCCTCGTGCTTGGGGGGCTGTGGGCCATCAAAGAGAGGATAGTACCATATCCACCTCCTAAAAATATAGGATCAGGGCAATATGATACATATCATGTGCTTGGCACGTGGGCGAGGTGACATGGTAGGTCACGTACTAGGCACTTGGGCAAATATGAAATACCGCCAAGAATACAAATAGAATGTAGAGGATAAAACAAAAAACTGATTAGAGAACAAGGGATCAAACATGTCTTTGACAGAAAATACACCATACACATCGCCCTTCTTGGAACAATACCGGACAGGGTAGGAACAATCGTACTTACAACAAGACAAGTTTTTTCAATTTTTGTTAATTACTAGGAACTATGATGTAATTGTTGATACTTTGTCTTTTCTATAACTTCTTGTGCTAGGAAGAACTGGTGTTTAGTTTAATATAGTTCTTTTAACCTCTTAAAAAAAAGTTTATTTTGTATGTGAAAAAAAAATTAAGTTATTTTATAAAATTATCGTTATTAAGGTACAATTAGAATATACACATTACTATTCAAAGTGATTTTTTTTAGATAAACGAGATGACAAAACCATCATAAACTCACACACAAGAAAAAATTAAGTTATTTTATAAAATTATTGTTATTAAGGTACAATTAGAATATAAACATTACTATTCAAAGTGATTTTTTTTTTTTGTAGATAGATGAGATGGTAAAGCCATCATAAACTCACACACACAAGGTGGAGGTACCGAGGTTCCAACCCCAATCATGACGTCCAGCCTAACAATTTCGACATTTTAGTCAGTTGAGCTAAGACTAGGACTATTCAAAGTGATTTTGAATTAGACATAAATATTTTTTCTGAAGCATATATAATAAGGTATTAGGATCTACTAAAAAAGTTAGGTCATAATAGTGTTAATATGAAGTGTGAAACCAACAAAATTCTTAGTCAAGGACATGTGTCTTGGACTTATAAAGTGCAGCATATCAAATCATACTTCTTTCTTGCTCTTATCATCTTTTCCTACTTTCTTTTTTCCACTAATTATTACTCTACACACAAATGGCTACAGCTACAGCCATAATTATCTTCCCCTTGATGGCACTTTCTCTGATATGGGCATGGAGGATTTTGAATTGGATATGGTTGAAGCCAAAAAAGCTAGAAAAGTTGCTAAGAGAGCAAGGACTTAAAGGAAATTCATATAGGCTTTTAGTTGGAGACATCAAAGATCTTCTTAAGATAAGAAAGGTCTTCTTAAGATAAGAAAATTCATATAGCCAAAAGTGATTTTTTTTTTAGATAGATGAGATGGTAAAGCCATCATAAACTCACACACACAAGGTGGAGGTACCGGGGTTCCAACCCCAATCATGACGTCCAGCCTAACAATTTCGATATTTTTGTCAGTTGAGCTAAGACTATGACTATTCAAAGTGATTTTGAATTAGACATAAATATTTTTTCTGAAGCATATATAATAAGGTATTAGGATCTACTAAAAAAGTTAGGTCATAATAGTGTTTCCTAGAAAAAAAAAGTATAATAGTGTTAATATGAAGTGTGAAACCAACAAAATTCTTAGTCAAAGACATGTGTCTTGGACTTATAAAGTGCAGCATATCAAATCATACTTCTTTCTTGCTCTTCTTCTTTTATCATCTTTTCCTACTTTCTTTTTTCCACCAATTATTACTCTACACACAAATGGCTACAGCTACAGCCATAATTATCTTCACCTTGATGGCACTTTCTCTGATATGGGCATGGAGGATTTTGAATTGGATATGGTTGAAGCCAAAAAAGCTAGAAAAGTTGCTAAGAGAACAAGGACTTAAAGGAAATTCATATAGGCTTTTAGTTGGAGACATCAAAGATCTTCTTAAGATAAGAAAGGAAGCAACATCTAAACCGATAAATCTTTCTGATGATATTGTGCCTCGTGTGTATCCCTTTGTCCAACAAAGTGTTGCAAAACATGGTATGTGCCTTTTTTTAACAAACTCTCATCCTTATTAATTATTCCTTTTTTCATAGAAAAATCCCTTTTATACATGAGCTCCATCCCCCTGTAGACTAATTGTGTCCCACTTAGGGTTGGGTAATTTAACTGACTTGAGTTAAGGATCTAAGGAATTGATGTTTTGAGTTTAAACCCGAAGGAAACAATAACTATTCATCTAGCAACTAATTACCAACATTTACCATAAAAAAAAACGATGTCCCACCACTTAATTATTATGATCATTAGTTTGTTGGAATCTCCATATATTAGTTTAAAGTGTTGATCTTAGTCCTTAGATTAATCACATAGCTATGATTCAGCCGAGAGATAGGAGGATGCAAAACCATATTGCAGCCGTAGTTTAAAGTGTTGATCTTAGTCCTTAGTTAAAAGTGTTGCGACTTGCGAGTAAGAGTTGCCAAACCATATTGCAGCCGTAGAGGATGCAAACACTGAGGATCATAACCATAGTTCATAGTTATACAACAACCCTTTACTACATCATAGAAATCTGACATTATTTTTGTTTTGGATGTAAAATCATCTCATATTCCAACTAAATGCATAATACCTATATTCAAAGATTCCAATGGAAATTAGTACACAATTATAAATTGCTTTATTCTCATCAATTCCCGAGGTTTATAACTTTTTGCATATCTTTGGCATGCAGGAAAGAACTCTTTTATCTGGTTTGGACCAACACCAAGGGTGAATATAACAGATCCCGAGCAAATTAAAGATGTATTTAACAAAATTTACGACTTCCAAAAGCCTAATGTGAACCCGCTTGTCAAGTTACTAGCTAATGGTCTTGTTAGTCATGATGGAGAAAAGTGGAGCAAGCACAGAAAGATAATAAATCCTGCATTCCATTTAGAAAAATTGAAGGCAAGTTTCCCTTTTCTACATATAGAATCCAATTGTGCTTATCTAGTCCGAAACATAGTTTTGCAAGCATCACAAGTTAGGTTTATAAAAAAAAAAACATGATTTGAATTCTTAATGCACATGTGCATGTGCTTAATCTAACACCTTTGTCTCTTACAAACAGATCATGTTACCAATATTCCACAAAAGTTGTGATGATCTATTTAGCAAATGGGAGAGAATGTTGTCGTCAGATGGATCATTGGAAATGGATGTATGGCCTTCCCTTCAAAATTTGGCCAGTGATGTTATTTCTCGAGCTGCATTTGGAAGTAGTTATGAAGAGGGAAAAAGAATATTTCAACTTCAAACCGAACAAGCTGAACTTACAACAAAAGTTATGGTGAAAGTTTATATTCCGGGATGGAGGTGAGACTCATTTTTATATTGCAAGTTAAATATGAAACTGCTTCATTTTGGATAAACTATTTAGAAATAAGAACCATCATTAAGAAACAGTGTGTTATATATTCTGTCCTGATTCATTATTGATCATTATGATGGAAAGATAAGTACAAAATAAAGTATCAAGACCAAATGATACTATTTCAACACATTGTTAGACACACATTATAGTTTATACATGTGCTTGTAAAAACAACTATTATTTATGGATCAATGGTTTAGTATTACTTTTTTATACACTAAAGTTAGTTGCTCACTTTGGAGGCGTAAGATCCGTGAAATAACATCATTAATTACGAGACTAATTATGTTTATTTTGAAGGTTTCTACCAACTACTACCCCTAGGAGAATGAAAGAAATTGAAAGAGACGTAAGAGCTTCGCTTACAGATATGATTAACAAGAGAGAGAGAGCACTACAGGCAGGTGAAGCCACTAAGGATGACTTATTAGGTATACTTTTGGAGTCAAATCATAAAGAAATGGAAGAACATGGCAACAACAAGAATGTTGGGATGAGTCTTGATGATGTAATAGAGGAATGCAAGCTATTCTACTTTGCAGGTGCAGAGACTACTTCAGTTTTGCTTGTTTGGACAATGGTGTTGTTGAGTAGGTACCCTGATTGGCAAGCACGTGCAAGGGAGGAAGTATTACAAGTATTTGGCAACAATAAACCCGATTTTGACGGGCTAAGTCATCTTAAGATTGTAAGTATTGATTGTGTAGTTCCCTTCATATTAAACAGTATATGCCGTGATACTTACGATTGACATAATCTTTTTTGAGACAGGTAACCATGATTTTGTATGAGGTTCTTAGGTTATACCCACCAGTAATTGAACTTGCTAGAAGTGTTCACAAAGATGTGAAACTTGGAAACCTAACATTACCTGCCGGAGTGCAAATTACCTTACCGATAGTTTTGGTTCACCATGACATAGAACTATGGGGTGAAGATGCTAAGGTGTTCGATCCTGACAGATTTTCTGAAGGTGTTTTGAAAGCAACAAATGGAATAAATTCATTTGTTCCATTTGGAGGGGGTCCTAGAATTTGCATTGGACAGAATTTTTCTATGATGGAAGCAAAGATGGCAATAGCAATGATATTACAACGTTTCTCATTCGAACTTTCTCCATCTTATGCTCATGCCCCAGCTACAGGAATTACCCTTCAACCACAATATGGTGCCCATATAATTCTACATAAAGTTGAATTGTAAACTTTATAATTTGCCTATTCCACTATTAGAATGCTTGTAATGTTGCTTATTAAAAAAAAAACTTAAATGCATGTTTTTGACTTTGTATGAAAGGTCGTAATATAATAAAAAAGTATTTGTGCGGAGATATTAACTGTTTAAGTGGATCTTTTTATTGTATTCGTCTGTTTGATCTTTTTATTGTGCTAATGCGTATAAATTATTGTGGTAAAGATAATAGATATTCTGCACTTTCACTTTGTAGTAAACTATACTTATATTTTTCAATGATATCAACAATATAACAAATATAATATAATATATGTGGAGGTTCATTGTCCCTTAACTTTTTTGGTCCACCCTTCCACAAGATACACGTAACGTAACCATGGTTTGATGAATGGTATGATTCAAATTTTGAAGCCTACCGTCGGTAATCGATTACCAGCTTATCGGCTTAAATTTTGTTGTTGCGAACCATAAGGTAATCGATTAACTTAAAGTGGTAATTGATTACCAACTCACGATTTTTCTAAAATTGCATCGTAAATCACAAAATTTGTTTCTTTAGTTGTTTTAAACCTTCTTCAAACTTATCTTCAGCATTATATGAATTTTTCAAGGGTGAATCAAGAATAGGGATGTGATTAATTCATAATACATTGCAATAGTATAAGAATATGTCGCAAATGTTTAATATTCTGGAAGGATACTTGACAGAGCCACTCATGGGTCAGGGTGGGCCACGGCCCACCCAAACCCTTGAAAAAAAAATTTATGGTATATATACACATATTCAAATATTAAATTATAGTGTGTTATATAATAGGTTGTGCTATAATTCATAGTTGTATAGTTTGTTTCAGCAGTTAAGCCAAGGTTTATCAAGCCTTCATGTTTCAAGTTCAACTCCCGTTTGTACTTTCATAAATTTCTTATGGGTTTTTTTTAAAATTTATCAAAAAAACAAACCGTATCAGAATTCGAACCGACGTAAGCTGGTAGACATAACGATTTCTTGCCACCATGGTAAGAATCTTCTATCTAAAAGTATTTCTTTTGAATAAAGGACGATTGTTTTTTCAATTAAAATTATATGATATTTCTGTTAAAATATTATTAAACCATTGGTTTAAATAATATTTCACAGACAAAAAAATTAATAATCACTTGAATTAACTAATAAGAAAATATAAAGATACTATGTTGAAAGAATTGGTTCACCCAGAATAATGCTCTACCACTACTGACTGATTTATATATGAGAATGTATTATGATAAGTTAATATTAAGTAGGCTTAATTGCACTTTTGGACCCCTATCTTTTCAAAAGTTGCGGTTATGGACCCCTAACTAATTTAAATACAAAACAGACCCTTATGTTTTGATTCTTTGGCAGTTTTGGACCCCCACTACATTGTTGACTTGGTCGTTGCTGATGTGGCACCCACATCCCATTAGTGAGGTGTCACGTGGATGAATTAAAAAAGTAAAAAAAATAATAATAATACGCGTGGCACCTCACTAATGGGATGTGGGTGCCACGTCAGCAACGACCAAGTCAACAATGGGGTGGGGGTCCAAAACTACCAAAAAATCAAAGCATAAGGATCTGTTTTGTATTTAAATTAGTTAGGGTTCCATAACCGCATCTTTTGGAAAGATAGGGGTCCAAAAGTGCAATTAAACCTATTAAGTATGACCTAGAAAATATCTCAGAAAAATGAGATACTCCCTAGTTGGAAATCCACCGCATGTAAGAAAAGTGTAAGTATAAGTTAAGTATGGTCCATTGAGGCTCTAGATTATGATGGATGGAATTTCCCCACAAGGGTAATCTACACGGCGGCAAGAGAAATTTGGGTGTTAGCCTGATATAATAGGTTCCCTAAGATGGCCTACAACTTAAGATGAGTGAAACTCAATGAGACATCCTTTGTCACCCAAATCCCTTTTATTTTTATTCCATATCGACAGGTTGTTTGTGGCAAGAGAAGACATGCATGAAGCTGAATGACTTACCTTGATATGCACATGTCGTGTGTATGTGTGTGTGTGTGTGTGTGTGTGTGTGTATATATGTGTGTGTGTGTGTGTGTGTGTGTGTGTATTTATTTGACTGATGTTGTGAGTTATCGGGTGTGCGGACTTGTATTGAAGTTATTGTCGTTCAAGCCAAAATTGTGTTGTAAACTCAATTTTTTTTCTTAAATAAGGGAAGCCAAAACTCTAACTCAAAGAGGCTTCAACCTTCCTTCAATGTAAGTTTTGTCAAATTATAGTATCAAATTATATTTAATTTTGTCAATGAATTTTAATCTCATTGTTGGCAATAAGTTTTGTCAATCTATAACATAAAACTAAAAATTTAATTTATGTACATCAATACTAAAAATATCTTTATTAGATATGTTTCTGACCAAATTATACCATGATATTATTTTTTAAGATGGTTCCTAAAATATTGCATGCAAAAAATTATTTGACGTGATTTAATTGTGCAAAAGAATTTAAACCGTTAATATATGAAAATTAATCTTTAAAACTAAATTATTTTTTTAATAGTAATTTTTTTACCCATGATTGACACGGGCTCCATACTAATTGAATGTTTGAAAACAATGTCCAACAACCATATGACCAAACACTTAATGCACAATCCCAATTATTCAATATTATTATTTTATATCATGAAAGATGGTCAAAGAAAATCCAAAAAAATTAACCATTCGAGAATAAAACTAATTAATTGGAATAAATTATTCGGTGAAACATAACTCATTTTTTAAATCACACTCTCCTCCTCTCAAAGATACTTGAATTACACTCTTATCCTCTCTTATGTTAAAATATACATTTCCCTCACCTCTTATTCAAAATATATTAGAAAATATTTCACTTCCTTCCCTTAAGAGAAGCTTGAATTACATTCCCCTCCCCTCATATGTTAAAACTACACTTTAATCCCTCAATGTTTTTTTTATTTCTAATAATCTAACAAAAAATATAAATAATCTAACACACTTTGAAAAAAAAATAGTATTGCGGGTCTATTTTAATATAATCAAAATTTGAATACATATTTTTCTTTATTTTTTATTCACAATTTCATTATCATATAGTTTTAAACCCTAATACAAAATATGAAACAACCCAAAATAAAATAAAAATATATGAAAAATTACTAAATACAATAAAGCATGGTTATTTAAAAGTTAGTTTTATACTATAAAATATGAAATTAATAGTAAAATATTTAAATTTAATTATCGTTGATATTTAAATTATAAAGAAATGAATTTATTTTTCTTAAATGGTGGTTCAAAATTACTATATATCATAAAAATATTTATTTAAGTTATAATAAATTAAAGTGTAGTGCATATTTAATTATTAAGGGAGAGGATTATAATTCAAACATCTTATAGGGAAGGGAAATATACATTTTTCTTTTCAATGGAGAGGAGTGTATATTTAAACATAAGAAGGAAGAGGAGTGTAATTCAAACATTTTTAAGAGGGGAGAAGTGTAATTTACTCTAATATATTTAGAGGTCGGAGTTCCATTGATGATGGATTTTAACTAATATATGTTCCTATGACAAAAAAAGGTAAAAAAGAAAAATTATTCCACGGCCAACTAGTTTCAAAACAAATCCAAAAAGGGTATGTATTAGATAATTGTCTTTATCTTAAATGCGAAACCGACAAAAAGTCTTCAATGATATATGATGTGGACTGTATTCAGTGGAGAACAACCATATTATATGAATCATCTTAAAAAAAAATAAAAAATTATATTATCATCTTCCCCAACTAATTTCTTTCATCAACTAATTACTACTCTGCACAAAAATGGCTACAATTACATCCATAATTCTCTTCACCTTGTTGACACTTTTTCTCATATTTGCATGGAGGATTTTGAATTGGTTATGGTTAAAGCCAAAGAAGCTAGAGAAATTGCTAAGAGAACAAGGACTTAAAGGGAATCCATATAGGCTTTTAGTTGGAGACATGAAAGATCTTCTTAAGATGAGAAAGGAAGCAACATCTAAACCCATGAATCTTTCTGATGATATTGCTCCTCGTGTGTTTTCCTTTGTCCAACAAAGTGTTGCAAAACATGGTATGTCTCTTCTTATTCCTCTTTTTGATTTATAATTTTACTATATTTTATGATTGTTATTGTTTTTTCATAATAGAATGATTTAATACAAGAGATTGATTCACATGTAGACATTTTTTAATTGCCTCACTTGTTTATATTAACTCGAGGAGGATTTGGATTTTGGATATATTTAAATAATGAAGAGTAACAACAGAGTACTAGTTTAGTTTCCCTCAACTATACTAGTTAGTAATAAAAAAATCATTGTGTAAAATTCTATAAAAATAAGAGAGAATTATTTTTTTAGATTAACGGTGAGGAGTGTAAAGTGATAGAAGGTTTGACAATGTGTTTATAAATGGAGACAATCATCATCTCTTAAGCCGGATTCGTAAGGATGAGTTGAACTCAATTTCAAAATGGTATTAGAGCCTATCGATTCAAGACACCCAACATTTATACACAAACCAAACCCAAAAGCGATGAAAGTGAGGTGTATATTGGGAAAAATCAAAGTCCCACATTGAAAAGATATGAATCTTGATAATAGTTTATAAAAAGAGGCACCCCTCACCTTACAAGCCAATTTGTAAGGTTGAGTTAGGCCCAATATCAAAATCTAACATGATATTAGAGTTTATCAATTCTGGCCACCCACCATTTATACATGCAACTTAAGGGGTGTGAGTCTGAGAGATGGCTGAAAATGTTTTCATAAATGAGGTCAATATTCACCTCAAAAGCGTGAGGAGATGTGTTGGGCCCAACTATAATTTCTAATATCTAAGATGGTATCGGAGCTTACAATATCCATGGGTCACCTGCTATAAGGGGTGGATCATGAACCAACTTTTTTTTATTAAGGCCAATATAAATACCAGCACATAAACTACATTTACTGACTGATACTAAACTAACATTATCAGGGTATAATTACCCCTTAAATTGATATCATGTTTTTATAGAATAGATTTCATATCCAAAATATTTATTGATTTGAAATGAATGACATCTGTTTGTGGTTTATCAAACATCGATATTAATCATTAACATACACAGTCTTCATGATTGTAATTTTGATCACTGATCATGCTGGCCAGTAGGCTCAAAACATTACAACATTGCTGTTCCTTCCAATATGTTACTACTCTGATTCAAAATGATATTATTTCCTTGTTTGTTCATGAGGTGTCAGTTCAGTGAAAAGTGTTTGATCCTGTGGTCTATTGCTTCGCTATGGCGGTGTCATTTCACAAATTGGCTATGGCATTCATAACAAAATCCGCCACACCATTTGGCCATGGTCGCCATTTAACAATACTGTTCCTTTTACAATACTATCCCGCACCATGTTCATTTTGGTGATTTTTTAAATTGGCAATGATACCTAAATGTATAATATAAACTCTTAAAGTTCTGTATTCAAAGATTCCAAAAGCAACTAGTACACTATAATAAGTTGCTTATTCTCATCAATTCCTGATGTTAATATACATTTTTCATATCTTCGGCATGCAGGAAAGAACTCTTTTATCTGGTTTGGACCAACACCAAGGGTAAACTTAACAGATCCTGAGCTAATTAGAGATGTATTTAACAAAATGTACGACTTCCAAAAGCCTAATGCGAATCCACTTGGAAAGTTACTAGCTAATGGTCTTGCAAGTCATGAGGGAGAACAGTGGAGCAAGCACAGAAAGATTATCAACCCTGCATTCCATTCAGAAAAATTGAAGGAAAGTTTCACTTTACTAGATATAGAATCCAATTGTGTTTATCTAGTCCGCAACATATAACTTTTCAAGCATCACAAGTTAGGTTTATAAGAAAACATGATTTGAATTCTTAACACCTCTTTATCTATTACACCACAGATCATGTTACCAATATTCCTCAAAAGTTGCGATGATCTGATTAGCAAATGGGATAAAATGTTGGCTTCAGATGGATCATGTGAAATGGACGTATGGCCTTTCCTTCAAAATTTGGCCAGTGATGTTATTTCTCGAGCTGCATTTGGAAGTAGTTATGAAGAGGGAAAAAGAATATTTCAACTTCAAACTGAACAAGCCAAACTTACAATGACACTTATGATGAAAGTTTACATCCCTGGATGGAGGTAAGATTAATATTTATATCACAAGTTGAATATGAAAATGCTATATTTTGGATAGAACTATTAATGTGTAACAACCAACATTAAGAATTGGTGTGTTATACTCTGTTCATTCATTACTGGTCCTTGTGATGGAAAGATGAAACCAATGTTGTTGCCAAAATACACGAACAACAACTAGATTCTAGTGATACAGTAAATGGAGATTTGGCTCTTCTAAAATTAAGTTAAAATAAAGTAAGAAGACCAAAAGATAATATTTCAACGCATGTCGCATGGTTTGTTATACTTGTGCTTGTAATAACAACCATCGATTTATTAGTTAATGGTTTATAGTATTGTATACTCTAAAGTGAGTTGTTCACTTTGGAGGAGTAAGATCAAGGAAATAACATTCCCTTCATTGAATTACAGACTAATTAAGTTTATTTTGAAGGTTTCTACCAACTACCACACATAGGAGAATGAAAGAAATTGACCGAGACGTTAAAGCTTCGCTTACAGATATGATTAACAAGAGAGAAAGAGCACTAAAGGCAGGTGAAGCCACTAAGGATGACTTATTAGGTATACTCTTGGAGTCAAATCATAAAGAAATGGAAGAACATGGCAACAATAAGAATGTTGGGATGAGTCTTGATGATGTAATAGAGGAATGCAAGCTCTTCTACTTTGCAGGGCAAGAGACCACTTCTGTTTTGCTTGTTTGGACAATGGTGTTATTGAGTAGGTATCCTGATTGGCAAGCACGTGCAAGGGAAGAAGTATTACAAGTCTTTGGAAACAATAAACCCGACTTTGACGGGCTAAGTCATCTTAAGATCGTAAGTCTGTACTTCCCTTCATATTAAACAATATATACCGTGATACTTAACATTGACATAACCGTTATTGATACAGGTCACGATGATTTTGCATGAGGTTCTTAGGTTATACCCACCAGTAATCGCGCTTACTCGAAGTGCTCACAAAGATATGACACTTGGAAACCTAACATTACCTGCAGGAGTGCAGGTTTTCTTATCGATACTTTTGGTTCACCATGACAAAGAACTATGGGGTGAAGATGCTAAGGTGTTCAATCCCGAGAGATTTTCTGAAGGTGTTTTAAAAGCAACAAACGGAAGAAATTCATTTTTTCCATTTGCAGGGGGTCCTAGAATTTGCATTGGACAAAACTTTTCCATGATGGAAGCAAAGGTTGCGATAGCAACAATTTTACAACGTTTCTCATTCGAACTTTCTCCAAGTTATGCCCATGCCCCGACTACGGTAATTACGCTTCATCCACAATATGGTGCTCATATAATTCTACACAAAGTGGAACTATAAATTTGTAATTTGCTTATTGTATTATTAGAATGCTTATATGTATAAAATAGTACCCTAATAGTATAATAAAAGAGCATTTTGATTTGAGTTGTGATAGATATGGCCTGGCAAACAATAATGATGGAATGGAGTTTGATATTAAGAGTTTCTCACTGAATTGGTTATGGTCTGACTATGTGTTATAAGTGGGGATGTCTTCACAAGAGATTTGGTAGGGTTTAGTTAGACTAACCTAAATTTATAGATAGTATCAAAGCTATTTTTGGTTATAAAATATTTTCTTCCAAGGAAATATAAATTAAGATTTCGACACATAGCTATATGAATTTCATTGAAACGTTGATTCTTACTTGTTTTCCTTGGGTTTTCTTTTGTGGTTCTGATTCGTCATTTGTGTCTTCTTGGGTCTCTTGATTGGTGATACTAGTATTAGTCTTTTGACGAGGAATGGCTGCCATAAAATTAAAAATTAATTGTTCAAATTGACTCTGTAATATACACTATTTTTGAAAAACGACGCTGTAAAATAAAAAACATATATTATAATTTTTTTTTTTGACAGGACATATATTATAACCTTGTAATTTGATATATTTATTATTTTTTACTCTAATATACGCGTAATCTAAAAAATAAACTAGAGGTTGAATTTTTTTCTGGCACGTTTAAGACGTTAAAATATGGCTTTACAAAAAAAAAAATCGACTAAGGACAAATTAATTATGAATTTTTACTCTCCAAAATTATGAATTTGCTAAACAATTTATAATTAATTTGTCTCTCGTTTAAAAATTGCAAATTTTTATTGTGAAGATTCTTATTATGTTCTTATCATGCCTACAAAATTAAGGAACGATATTTGACCGGTAAGTAAAAGCTTACTAGTAACAAAAATTCAATTTTGAATGTTTTGGTTGCAAAAATAAAAATGGATTGAAACGTCTTCGAAATACTATGATACTTTATAAATACTTTTTATACATTTTTATAGATGTTTCTGCCAACAATGAGCTCAAAATTTGATTTATAGATCGAGATTTCTATTGTTTTGTTTTTTAAAATTTTGACACTTTCAAAATTCATAATTAATTTGTCGCTTGTCGAATTTTTTTTGTGTAAAGCAACATTTTAATGTTCTTAACATTCAGACTATGTGTTTTTTTTTTAAGGTTAAATGACTTTTACCCCCTGCCATATGAACTTCTTTTGGTTTACCCCGTAGGAAAAAAATACTTATAGATTCTCCATTGTAAGATAAAGATTCTTTGGTTTACCCCCCCTAAGGTCATCTGACAGGATAAATGAAATGATGTGGCTTACTGACTGAATATTTTTTTATTTTTTTAATTTCCACGTGGCGCACATAATAATTTATTTTGCAAAAAATAATACTAAATATGTGAAATACCTAAAGTACCCCTATTGCTTAAGAAAATAAGAAATCTTTTCGGAAATTATAAAAAAATTTGAACAAAAATAATATTATCTGATTTTTTTTATTTTGAAAATTAAGTTCCATAAAAAAAATTATAAAAATATATGAATTCTTTTTTTAATTTGTTAATTTCGAAAAATATTTTATAAAAGTTATAGAATAAATTTCAGGAAAAAAAATCTGAATTTTTCTATATTTAATTTTGGCTAAAATACGGTTTTAGTCTCTGCAAATATGTCTCGTTTTGGTTTTAGTCCCTGTAAAAAAAATTGTTGTTTTTGGTCCTTGCAAAATATTTTGTTTTTTTTAAAATAGTCCATCTTGAATGTTCTTGAATTTTCAGAGAACGCGAAGGAAAGAGAGAGAAATTTCCCGAAAAAATGATAAGGGAGAAGAATGTTGTCTTTTATAATGACAAGAAAGAGAAAGGTAAAAGAAACTTTTTGAGTTCCTAACCAATGAACAATTTCCACGTAGGTGAAATAGTAAAGATGGTGGAGATAGTCGGATGATGAAAAATTGTGTAACTGAAATTTGGTTCCCTAAGTTTTGATGAGGTGTCTTACTAACTCTTAACATTAAATATGGTGGCCCACTAAATCCCAAGAAAGTGGTGCAGTAAATGATTAATAATTGAAAAGGCTATTTGGAAGGACATTATGATGATGATCTATTTTCTAAGGAATACCAAGTTTTCAAAAATGTCAATCTTCTTCTTTGATTTTTAGTTGGAAATGGCATTTTTGAGGGGCAATTTTCTAGCCTAGATTTTTGAATGTGCATGTCGACAGGCAAGGTGGTTGTCTAGACCATGAAATTTTATAATTTCAATGTGGAAGTTGATGCTTTAGACAAGAATGGTTCAATAAACTAATGAATTCGACTAGAGAAACTCAAATTCTCACCACAGGGGCAAGATTGAAGGTTCAGACACATGGAAAACAAGCTAAAGTTGTTGAAAGGATTTTAGTTTCTAGCAGTTGGTGTGTTAGTTATTTTATTTTTTTTGTGTGTATATATAGTAGTTTTTCATAGGCAAAACTGGTCACAAATCATTTATCAAAAGTTCTATAAACTCTAAGTAGCATCGTAGAGAAAAATGAGTGCATAATCTATGTAACAATGATTTGCTGAACCATTTTCATTTATGCAATGAAATTTACTTCCTTTTAAAGTTCATTTTCCTTTTTAAATTCTAAGTCTTTTAGTGTTTTAATCCTCAAACATGTTGTTGATTCATGTCGAAGGACGTTTTTCTTTATCACAAAACAGTTTTATTCATCTTGTTCATAAACAAACTCATGAATATCATGAACATTCATACATTTTCTAAACTTTGCACAACATGTCCTAGGATTTCTAGTTTGATCCTGCAAGTAACATTTAAAACTTGTCTTCTTGTTTACGAAAAACGCCGATAAACACCCGATATAGGAAGCCTTAACCATATCCCTAAATTTTGAGATCTTGTCCGAAGTAGTAAACAAGGAATCCAACCTTGCCACCCCAGGTGCAAAACCACTTAGCTCTTGATCAATGTCCATTATTGAAGAGCTTATATATTTTGAGAGGGTCCTGGTACAAAATACAATAAAATACAATCACTATTTATACTTGTAATACTTTTGGAATCTTTGTTACTATCACTACTATCTATACTACTACAAAACTCCACCCTCCCAAAAAAGTTCGATTCAACCACTTTCCAATCGTAAGTACCATCAGATCGATTCGTACTCATCATGCATTCATTCCATAAGCTAATTTTTTTCATCATTAATGGTGGGCTCAAACAAATATTCCTTTTCATCGCACTCTCGAATTAAGACCGTGGTAAAATTCAGGAATGTATGAGCAAAAATAAAAGTAAAAGTTAGTAAGGATTACTTGAATTTGAAGTTGTAATATCAACTTGAGCATGGGGTCTTAAATACAGAAAGGAAACAATGAGTTAATTAGTCTTTAAGACACATTTGGTTATAGGAAGCTAGCCTTAGGTCAAAGATGTCAAAAGTCATGACAATATAAGAAAGGACGAAAGACATCGCGACACCTGGCACTAAACAGAAACTGTCATTTTACTTCACCTTCCAACCCGGTCGAATATACACTGTTAGATGTGAAGCCCAAATATTAAACCAAATGACCATTGTTTGATGCAATAAGCAAGCTCGCTTCAGTAATATAAGTAAAGCTACATCTTGCCCATTTTTACAACGCAATCCTTAAGTGATCGAATTTCGTCATTCGAGATGAGTTCGTTGTTAGGGTCAAAACAATACCTCGTCCAAGGAAACCACAACGCGTCTAACCAATAGGGATCTTCTCTAAGCTCAAGAGCTCCTGTCTCCTCACAATGTAAGTGGCTCACCTTTCCCCAGAATCCCCCACAGGCCATCGGGGACCGAGTGGTAAGGCCATGATCCGCAGGGGAACGAGTCACTCATTCTTCCATTAGGGACAGGTGCACAAACGACAACTCCAAAGGCTTTTAGTGAAATATTGAAGCTATCGAGAGATTACCAAATGCTAATGAAGGTTCCCCGCTTTCCGTGGACACCATTTTGAAAAATGAATGATGCATTACAATCACTTCGTCTAATGCCATTGCCTCGTTCTTTAGGGGTTGTGGACCATCAAAGAATAAACTGTCATATACTCGTTCCCTGTGCAACGAATAACTTGTATTAATCACTTCGTCTAATGCTTTAGCCTCGTGCTTGGGGGGCCGTGGACCATCAAAGAGAGGATAGTACCATATCCCCCTCCTAAAAACATAGGATCAGGGCAATATGATACATATCATGTGCTTGGCACGTGGGCGAGGTGACATGGTAGGTCACGTACTAGGCACATGGGCAAATATGAAATACCATCAAGTTACAAATAGAATGTAGAGGATAAAACAAAAAACTGATCAGAGAACAAGGGATCAAACACCGTCAATTTACAAATAGTATGTAGAGGATAAAACAAAAAACTGATCAGAGAACAAGGGATCAAACATTTCTTTGATAGAAAATACACCATAGACATCGCCCTTCTTGGAACAATACTAGACAGGGTAGGGACAATCATACTTACAACAAGACAAGTTTTTTCGGTTCTTGTTAATTACCAGGAACTATGATGTAATTATTGATACTTTTTCTAAGTCTTTTCTAGAACTTCTTGTGCTAGGAAGAACCGGTGTTTAGTTTAATATAGTTATTTTGACCTCTTAAAATATTAGTTTATTTTGTATGTGAAAAAAATATTAAGTTATTTTATAAAATTTTCTTTATTAAGATACAATTAGAATATAAACATTACTATTCAAAGTGATTTTTTTATAGATAGACGAGATGACAAAACCATCATAAACTCAGACACACAAAAGAAATTAAGTTATTTTATAAAATTATCGTTATTAAGGTAGAATTAGAATATAATTATTACTATTCAAAGTGTTTTTCTGGGTAGATAGACGAGATGGCAAAACCATCATAAATTCACACATATAAAATAGAGGTACCAGAGTTTGAACCCCGATCATGACGTCCGACCTAACAATTTAAACATTTTTGTTGGTTGAGATAGAATTTATGGAACTATTCAAAGTCATTTTAAATTAGACATAAATATTTTTTCTGAAGCATCTAATAAGGTATTAGGATCTACTAAAAAAGTTAGGTCATAATAGTGTTAATATGAAATGTGAAACCAACAAAATTCTTAGTCAGGGACATGTGTTTTGGACTTTATGATATCAGTGGGACATAAAACACACAAACTCACAAATGAGTGACAAGAGAACAAGTACTCTAGAGGCGGCAACTTGTACTACAGGAAAGGTTTGACTCTAGATATTTCTACTACCATGTTAACAGCTAAGTAATTATAGTAATAATAATAATAAATAATAAACAAGTACTCCTTGTGCACCAATTAAAACTTAGGCGGTGCTCCACTTTGATGACATCATTTCTTAATTGCCAAGATGTTCTAGAATGCTTCTAAGATTATGCTTGATTTAATTTTCAACACTTTATAAAGTGCAGCATATCAAATCATACTTCTTTCTTGCTCTTATCATCTTCTCCTACTTTCTTTTTTCCACCAATTATTACTCTACACACAAATGGCTACAGCTACAGCCATAATTATCTTCACCTTGATGGCACTTTCTCTGATATGGGCATGGAGGATTTTGAATTGGATATGGTTGAAGCCAAAAAAGCTAGAAAAGTTGCTAAGAGAACAAGGACTTAAAGGAAATTCATATAGGCTTTTAGTTGGAGACATCAAAGATCTTCTTAAGATAAGAAAGGAAGCAACATCTAAACCGATAAATCTTTCTGATGATATTGTGCCTCGTGTGTATCCCTTTGTCCAACAAAGTGTTGCAAAACATGGTATGTGCCTTTTTTTAACAATCTCTCATTCTTTCTTATTAATTATTCGATTTTTCATAGAAAAATTCGTTTTATACATGAGCTCCATCCCCCTGTAGACTAATTGTGTCCCACTTAGGGTTGGGTAATTTAACTGACTTGAGTTAAGGATCTAAGGAATTTATGTTTTGAGTTTATACCGAAGGAAATAGTAACTATTCATCTAGCAACTAATTACTAATATTTACCATAAAAAAAACGATGTCCCACTTAATTTTCCGTCTAAATCCTATCTTACTGCCACCATCGGTCACAACCCGAGTTATGTGTGGCGTAGTATTTTACGTGCCCGCTTTATTGTGCGTGGTGGAGCGAGATGGAGTATTGATTCTGGTGCAACAATTCCAATTCTTGATGCACCATGGCTGTCTAATGGTGAGAGTATTGACTGTAATATAGCAGGAGGTTACCATGTACGTGATTTTAAAGTTCATAATTTAATGTCTGAGTATGGTAAGGTTTGGAATGCACCTCTTATTAGCCTGGTGTTTAGTAATGACATTGCTGAAGCCATTTTGAACACGCCCTTGTTTGAACAAGTTCAGAATGATCGCCTTATTTGGAAAGCGGAGAGGAACGGTTGTTATACGGTGCGTAGCGCTTATCGTCTTTGTGTTGAAGAATTAGTCGATGTTTCCCACCTTCACCGTCCGGGTAATTGGCGAGACATTTGGCGTCTCAAGATTCCATCAAAGGTCAAGCATTTGGTTTGGCGTATGTGTAGGGGATGTTTGCCCACAAGAGTTCGATTACAAAACAAGGGGGTGTCGTGTCCGACGAATTGTGCAAGCTGTAATTACAACTATGAGGATCTCAATCACCTTTTGTTCGAGTGTCCGCTTGCTATTCAGGTTTGGAATTCAGCTGGAATTTGGCAGGATGTCCAAAACGCTGCCATGGATTCGGATTCTGCTGTTAACACAATTTTCTATTTGCTTCAAAATTCACCTGTGAATATTCAACATCGTTTTGCCGCTATTTGTTGTAGTTTGTGGAAGCATCGAAAGCTCAAAATATGGGAAAATGTAACAGAGAATAGCGCAGAGGTTGTTGGCAGAACTAGACAGTTAATGGATGAGTGGCACAAAGCAAATTTGCCGCGGCCAGATGTGTCACTGCAGGTGGGCATTCAGCAGATGCATTCTGCCGTGTCTGTGCAGCAGTCTGTACAGCTGCAACAGACTCAAACCAGACCTGTGCAGCAGCTGGTACAGCTGCAACATTCTCAAACCAGACCTGTGCAGCAGTCCCTACAGCCGCAACAGTCCCAATCTGATCTGGTGCAGCAGCCTGTACAGCTGCAACATACTCAAACCAGGCTTGCTATCCCGTATTGGCAGCCACCTAGTACCGGAAGGTTTAAGTGCAATGTAGACGCGGCTTTCTCAGACCAATTTCAGCGAACAGGTATTGGCATTTGTGTTCGGGATGAGTCGGGGACTTTTGTGCTAGCAAAGGTGCAGCAGTTTGGTCACATTTATCCAGTAGCAATAGGTGAAGCCTTGGGACTCTATCATGCTCTCCAATGGATGACAGATATGCAATTTGACAATATCGACTTCGAGCTTGATTCCAAGATCACGAGAGATGCGTTCCATTCCCGTAAGACGGATGTCACAGATTTTGGAAGTATCGTTGGAGCGTGTCGGGAGTTGTTCTCCACTTCTTTCACAAACTCAAGGGTTGAGTTTACTCGGCGACAAGCGAATGCGGCGGCTCATGCTTTAGCAAGAGATGCCACTTCTTTAGCTAGTCCCAATATTTATTATGATATCCCAAATTGTATTATATCTATTATAATTAATGAAATGTTATAAGCATCTTTTATTCAAAAAAAGTTGTTGGAATCTACATATATTTATGTAACAATAAAGAGGGGCAATAGATTACTAGTTTTCTCTCGATTGTACTTCCTTTAGTCACTGTTATAAGATAAAATTCACATTTTAGATTTATTCAATAAATGATGTATTTAGCCCCTAATATAGATTAAATACATCATTTATTAGATGAACCTCTGAAGTTAACTTTCTCTTATAGAGACCAGGGTAGTTGTTAGTAATAGAAAAAAAATAACATTTTCTCAAATTGTATAAAATCAGGAGAGAATTGGAAATACCTAAATTAATAGAAACATTAGCTCTATTTCAAAAAAAGAAAGAAACATTAGCTTCAAAGTGTCATGTGGGCAAAACTTTTTAGTAGATTTGGACTTAGAACCTTTCTGGTTTCTACATTCCTCCCAGTCAAGTTTTCAACCCTTGAATTAATCTATTAGTTTAAAGTGTTGATCTTAGTCCTTAGATTAATCTCATAGCTATGATTAACCCGTTAGATATATAGGAGGGTTCTGGCGGATCTAGTTGCGACTTGCGAGTAAGAGTTGCCAAACCATATTGCAGCCGTAGAGGATGCAAACCCTGAGGATCATTACCATAGTTCATAGTTATACAACAACACTTTACTACATCATAGAAATCTGACATTATTTTTCTTTTAGATGTAAAATCATCTCATATTCCAACTAAATGCATAGAGAATACTTCTCATATCCGTAACTAACTTCCTACCTATGACTTTGGTTATTTTTTAATTCCCTCTGCCAACTTCTATTATTAAAATGGGTGGAGCATCAACCAAATATTAGGAAAGGCTAAATATTTTTAAATGGAAATTAGTACACTATTATAAGTTGCTTTATTCTCATCAATTCCCGAGGTTTATAACTTTTTGCATATCTTTGGCATGCAGGAAAGAACTCTTTTATCTGGTTTGGACCAACACCAAGGGTGAATATAACAGATCCCGAGCAAATTAAAGATGTATTTAACAAAATTTACGACTTCCAAAAGCCTAATGTGAACCCGCTTGTCAAGTTACTAGCTAATGGTCTTGTTAGTCATGATGGAGAAAAGTGGAGCAAGCACAGAAAGATAATAAATCCTGCATTCCATTTAGAAAAATTGAAGGCAAGTTTCCCTTTTCTACATATAGAATCCAATTGTGCTTATCTAGTCCGAAACATAGTTTTGCAAGCATCACAAGTTAGGTTTATAAAAAAAAAACGATTTGAATTCTTAATGCACATGTGCATGTGCTTAATCTAACACCTTTGTCTCTTACAAACAGATCATGTTACCAATATTCCACAAAAGTTGTGATGATCTATTTAGCGAATGGGAGAGAATGTTGTCGTCAGATGGATCATGTGAAATGGATGTATGGCCTTTCCTTCAAAATTTGGCCAGTGATGTTATTTCTCGAGCTGCATTTGGAAGTAGTTATGAAGAGGGAAAAAGAATATTTCAACTTCAAACCGAACAAGCTGAACTTACAACAAAAATTATGGTGAAAGTTTATATTCCGGGATGGAGGTGACTCATTTTTATAATTCAAGTTAAATATGAAAATGCTTCATTTTGGATAAACTATTTAGAAATAAGAACCATCATTAAGAAACAGTGGGTTATATATTCTGTGCTGGTTCATTATTGATCATTGTGATGGAAAGATATATAGTACAAAATAAAGTATGAAGACCAAAAGATACAATTTCAACACATTATTAGACACATGATAGTTTATACATGTGCCTGTAAAACAAAACTATCATTTATGGATCGATGGTTTAGTATTGCTTTTTTATACACTAAAGTTAGTTGCCCACTTTGGAGGAGTAAGATCTGTGAAATAACAGTCCCTACATATCAAATTAATTACGAGATTAATAACATTTATTTTGAAGGTTTCTACCAACTACTACCCCTAGGAGAATGAAAGAAATTGAAAGAGACGTAAGAGCTTCGCTTACAGATATGATTAACAAGAGAGAGAGAGCACTACAGGGAGGTGAATCTACTAAGGATGACTTATTAGGTATACTTTTGGAGTCAAATCATAAAGAAATGGAAGAACATGGCAACAATCAGAATGTTGGAATGAGTCTTGATGATGTAATAGAGGAATGCAAGCTATTCTACTTTGCAGGTGCAGAGACTACTTCAGTTTTGCTTGTTTGGACAATGGTGTTGTTGAGTAGGTACCCTGATTGGCAAGCACGTGCAAGGGAGGAAGTATTACAAGTATTTGGCAACAATAAACCCGATTTTGACGGGCTAAGTCATCTTAAGATTGTAAGTATTGATTGTGTAGTTCCCTTCATATTAAACAGTATATGCCGTGATACTTACGATTGACATAATCTTTTTTGAGACAGGTAACCATGATTTTGTATGAGGTTCTTAGGTTATACCCACCAGTAATTGAACTTGCTAGAAGTGTTCACAAAGATGTGAAACTTGGAAACCTAACATTACCTGCCGGAGTGCAAATTACCTTACCGATAGTTTTGGTTCACCATGACATAGAACTATGGGGTGAAGATGCTAAGGTGTTCAATCCTGACAGATTTTCTGAAGGTGTTTTGAAAGCAACAAATGGAATAAATTCATTTGTTCCATTTGGAGGGGGTCCTAGAATTTGCATTGGACAGAATTTTTCTATGATGGAAGCAAAGATGGCAATAGCAATGATATTACAACGTTTCTCATTCGAACTTTCTCCATCTTATGCTCATGCCCCGGCTACAGGAATTACCCTTCAACCACAATATGGTGCTCATATAATTCTACATAAAGTTGAATTGTAAACTTTATAATTTGCCTATTCCACTATTAGAATGCTTGTAATGTTGCTTATTAAAAAAAAACTTAAATGCATGTTTTTGACTTTGTATGAAAGGTCGTAATATAATAAAAAAGTATTTGTGCGGGGATACTAACTGTTTAAGTGGATCTTTATATTTCGACGGATTAGTTTTTGACTTGATGAACGTTAGAGAGATTGATCAAGTTCAAGAACAATGCATAATGGGTGGTTTCTATTCAACACAATATGGTTTACTTGATGTTGCTTAGTACACCTATGAATGGTATGTTGCAAGATGTTCGTCTTTTACATAAGTCTTGGTGATTTAGTAGCTTGGAGCAGTGGTAACTTTCCCTTGCTCCTAAAGGGAGGGTTGTTTGGTTAAAATGCTTTGCAGTACCGCTTCAAGTGTGGATAGAGGAAATTTTCCATCAAGTGGGTAACCTCTTTGGCTGGGAAAAGACTTGATAGAGGATGGGTGTGTATTTTTGTATCAGGTTGGGTTCCTATTAATTCTAGAGTTCTTATTACAATGAGAGAATTTTTTTTTAACTGGGAATGGTGGAAGAAATAAGTGATGAGGAAGGAAAACTTCATCATTTTCTAGAAGATTGATCTAGTGTAAAAGGTGCTTGTCTCTGCGGTTGGCCTGCCAATTGGCATCGGAATCACTATTCGGTAGTGATTTCCCAGAGGAAGGGTTCGAGATAGCACTACCAATTCTCAAAGATTTCTTTTTATAAGCTGAGAGAGGTTGGAGATCAGGGAGCCTCAGAAACATCTCAACTACATTAGAACCTATCTGAAATTCCACCCTCTACCGCCTACTCCATATATATTTATTAGAAGTAAAAAAGAAAAAAATATCTACAAGAGGCCAGGGGGACTAGGCCAAAACCGTCAAAAGCAAAACATATGCGACAACATGGTCTCAAACCAAGTAACACTAGAGTGCGCATGGCTAAGATTCGCTAACTTATCCGCACAACAATTCCCTTCACAATAAAGTTGAGAACATCTTCATTGAGAGGGGGAAGGAGCAGGACCCTTAGAACGAGTTTGGTAGGCAACCTTAGTTATTTTCTTCTTCTGAGCTTTCGACGAATAAGGTGTAAAAGGAGCCTCTGCTAAAGCACTATGCATTAAACGGTCTTGAATTGAATCTATTTCCTTTTGTAAAATAGGGTCCACCTGATCATCATGAGCAACCATAATATTTCACACATCTGACACAATCTCCGTTATTAAAGTGAGAATCAATTGTTGCGTGTCATTACGGACATGGTTGGATATTGGTACTTCATCTGTGACATTAGTTAATTGCATTTGATAATAAGTGATGGACAAATCATTGGAATAGTTAGCTATAATTTCCGGCTGGTTCACCAAGGCTGGCGCTGCCAGTTCCTAGGCGTCAGCATGTTGTTTCTCATGAGTCAAATCACCCGTAACCTATGCAGTGGCATTCTCAAAGTGATCCGCCTCTACATTTGTTTCAAGGGGAGCGCTGCTACGGACCTCATCTGGAACCGACGTCGCATTAGTGATAGGTTGAGCCACAAAGACTCAAGACGAACCAATACCAAGTGGATTATCCTTGGGATGCCACGGTTGTGTATGTTGCTTTTGAGACACCTCTTTTCTCTTACCTTTGTTAACGACCTGAATAGGTTGTTCCACCATTTTGTCCTTATAGGAATGAATCCATCGACAATTAGCAATAGTGTGACCAATGTTTTTGCAGTTGGAACAAAAGTCAGTAACCATTCATATGAAACCTCGACACCAAAAGCAAATCCCTCCTTTTGGCCATTACCTCATGATAAATTTGCTTGGAATGATCATTAAAGTCATTTGTCCATCACAGAAAATATTATTTAAATTAACATAGGGCATTGATGGGTTTTGTGGAGCCTCTTCTTTTCTTATACTAATATATAGAGATATAGATATATTATATTGACCAGCTTTTGGACGAGTATTTTGTGTCCGTATGTCCGCTATTTTTGTTATGTTATGTGTATAAATTACGAACATTAGTTTTTAGGAAAATTTATTTTGATTCAAATTATAGGTATAATATTTTGCAGATTTATATTATAACAAACTATATTTATCTTGTTAAAAAAAAAAACAAATTATACTTATATTTGATTATTTGAATGACACCGACAAGATAATAAATATAATATAAATTATTTTTTTTTAATGACAAAAAAAAAATTACACATATATATGCAAATTTGTTTATGGTATAATTGAAAGTGAAAAAACCAGTTCAAAACTATGTATTCTCTGTATTTATACTAGTGTTTAGACGAGCACTTTGTGTTCATCTGTTTGATCTTTTTATTGTGTTAACGCGTAATAACCCAAATTTTTGGACGTTAATTAGCAACTTCTTAATGAAAAGACGAATAATTTTTTCTTTAAAATAATAACAATAACTTAAAACTCCTTGTCTTCAAAATAAAAATAAATAAATTTCTCTTAAATTTTCAAAATAGTAAATCAGAGTTCTTACATTAAAAGTATAAATTCCTAAGAACAAGACTTTTGGCCTTTTCCTACCCAAGCCAAAACCTAGTTGGTCATAGTTGTGGATGCTTGTGAAAAGTTTTCTCAACAAGACTAATACTCTTGTCAAAATATAGCAAGCCTCCAAATGTGCACCACTGTTTTACTTGTGCCTTCTTCTACTAGGTCATTTTGCCTCCCTGACGTCACCGTCAAGGGGGAAAGACGGATTGTCGGTTATTTGTCCAAAAGCAAGGGTTATCTTCAACTAACCAACATGGTGCAGATAGGCATGCAGACATAAATTTTATAACGATAAAAATACAAAAACGTACATTACACCTTACTCTTCAATTTCATAATCATCACATCTATCTCCAAGATACAACCTAACTAAAATATGTTAATACCTATTGGTCAGTCTATATGCCAATGCTCATGATCTGGATTTTACCTCTATGTGGAGCCAAATGTCCCACCATTGGACAATATACCCTATCATTGGGCAAATACCCCACCGTAGGGTAATGACTCCTAAAACTCGATGTTCAATACCCCCACCATTGAGTATTTGTCTGAATCATCTAATGCATGAATGTCTTCTCAAATACCCTGTCATTTGGTACTAACTCCTCATCTCTAAACTCTAGTAACCCACCTTTAGATATAAGGTTGAATCACCATTTTAGTTACCTAAGATTACTCACTATACACAAGTAGTATTTATATATGCTAAAACAACACCACATAAATAAAACTAATATATTCATGTCAGAACATAACAAACAAGGTAATTATCATAACACAAATATATAACACATATTATTCATTTCAAAACAACACCATTATTATAATTATCACAACATAAATATAATACACATAACACGGAAAGAAGCGCGTGGAATGATGCTCTTATCTTTACAACAACAGTTCCTAACCTTTCCACCATGGGCGGTTCTATGGCCCGGCGACCCCGGGCACCCGCCCGGGCTCCGGGCCAAATTTTTTGCAATTTTTATGTAAATCTCGATGAATTTCTTATATAAACCCCTATAAATTGAGCAATTTCTTTAGATTGTTTTATTATTTGCTTGCAATTTCTTATTTAAACCCTTATAAATGTGTTGCAATTTTTTTTTGCCCGGGCTTTACATTAATCCTGGCTCCGCCACTGCTTTCCACTCAACAATCTTTGCTCCACTACCTCTATATACCTTCACAGAATAATCCACCAGTAGTTCTTAAAGTCAAACTAACTAACACTATTCTTATTCAAGGTTGAATGCTTTAACTAAGATATGACTCACAACTTGTTCAAAAGAAAAAGATTATGACTCACAGTTAACTCCTATTTCATTATTCCTACTAAAAATTTAAAATAAATCACATAAATAATTAAGAATATTCCTTCAAAAGAAAAGTTAAGAATATAATATGTCTTAAATAAAATCATTCAAGTAAATTGAATATATATGAAAGTTCATCACACTCACAGTCGCAAAACTAGTTTGCTAACTTTATTACCAAAATAATAAAAAAACACTTATAATAATAATTCAAAAATTCATTCAAGTAAATTGAATATATATGAAAGTTCATCACACTCACAGTCGCAAAACTAGTTTGCTAACTTTATTACCAAAATAATAAAAAAACACTTATAATAATAATTCAAAAATTCATATTTCTTTTTCATAAATTCTAGTGCTATAAAAATTATGTAAAATAAACTACACTTTCTACAATAAATCCTTAAGCTTCTAACACTTTTAGAAATTATTTTTCAATCATTTCAACTTCCTAAAAACCTTTCCAGCAAGCTAACCAATTCAAATATATTTTTGTTCATGTCTCGACATTCTAAAATAAAAAATCATTGTAAAGCCTAGATTATGTTCAAAAGTTCATTTCTACAATCACCTTGCTACACTAATAACATTTGCACTTTTTAAAATCTAACATTTTCAGCCTATTTATCAGACTATAGAATATTCTTACTAGTTTTTTTTTCTTCTTTTAAATCTTATAAATCCTACAAAAATCTATCCCTACAAATACTTTAGCCACAATCATCATCGTTTTCAATAACAAGTGTTTTCTTTGAATTTAAAAGATCATGTATAAAATAAGTTTTCTAAAATCCAAAATGTCCTTGATCTACTATAAGAATATTCTGCACTTTCACTTTGTAGTAAATTATACTTATATTTTTCAATGATATCAACAATATAACAAATATAATATAATATAAATTTTTGTCTTTTTCAATAACATCTACAAAATAATATTCTTATAGTCAAATTTATTTAAAGGGAATGTTCAGGTGCCCATATATCTGCTCTTCTTATTGCACTAATGCGTATAAATTATGAACAATAGCTTTTATGTAATTTTGATTAAAATTAATTTAATTTTAATTAAAATTATAGTTATAGATAATAAATATTTTTCATATTTTCATGTTATAACAAATTATACTTATATTTTTCAATGATACCAAAGAATCAACCATATATCAAATATAATATTATTTTTTATCTGTTTGAATGACACCGACCGAATAGCATGATCAAATTTACTTAAGAGTATAATTAAAAGGAGAAAAAACCAACTCAAATGAGTCTACTTTCTTTGGTGGATTCTAGGGTAAGGGTCCAACCAAATTCCTCACCGTGAATCATAAAAGAAAACCATTAGATTATGTTGTCCTACCCGATCTTACAATGCACCCCTCATACATCATAATTGTTTCCTTGTTTCTTCTCTCTTCCTCTCACCTATGGCAACCACCGTCAAACTCCCAATAGCAACAACTATCAACCTCTCAACCATGTCAACTTCCAAATCAGTGGATTCTAACAAAAGAGTTTTCAATCAAATCAATTTCTAATTCTTATAAAGTAATTACAAAAAGCTTACCCATTTTTTGTTTCCCTCTGTATCTCTTGAAATGATTGTCTTATGATTTTTGGACCAAGTTTTATAAATCTTCAAAAATAATTATTGAAGATGTGGTTTCAAAATTTTCAATAGTGTTTTGTGAGACATTGTGCAGAAATGTTTCAATCATCTCTTCTGCATGTCCTAATTTGTAAGGGCTGTTCTTTTCTCTAAAAGTTCTCAAATTTTTAACATGGATGCTATTCTTAAAACATGGATGCTGCAGTTGAAATGCGGCATGGTGGTAGTGAGACGCACAGATAAACCGTAGATGATAATGTGCAGACAATGAAAAGAGTGAGATTTGCCATGGTTGATTGATGGTAGTTGTTGGAGCGTGAAAGGAATAGAGAAGAAAGAAAGAAATAATTATTATGTATGAGGGGTGCATTGTAAGATTTGGTAGGACAACATAATTTAATGATTTTCTTTCATGGTGGATTTGGTTGTACCCTCATCCTAGAATCCACCACTTTCTTTATATAAAAAATAAATTAAAAACTAACTTCCATCTCTTAAGAAAAGGCAAATAACCATCTTAGTTCATTTACCTCCAATTTATCACCTACCCATTGTACTATCCTTTTTGAGATTTTTCTTCTTCTTTTTAGTTTTTTTTATAATTCACAAATATAGAGTTTGGGTGCACCGGCAAAACTATTAAAACGGCAATTTTTCAATAAATTATCATTAATATTTAAGGTAATATATTTGGATTTTTGAAATAAATTGGATGGATAGAATTCATTCATATTTTTAAATGAATATTGAATTTAATTCATTAACTACTTTGTTTGTTTCGTGGATAGATAAATTAAATGAATTAAGAAATGAATGAATTGAATGGATCAGTAGATCAAATTATCAACCTTAGTAATACCCGATTGTACCAATTTTATTTAAGTGTTGGAGCTAATTGACCAATATCTATATGGAGGTTCATTGTCCCTTAACTTTTTTGGTCCACCCTTCCACAAGCGACACGTAACGTAACCATGGTTTGATGAATGGTATGATTCAAATGTTTGAAGCCTACCGCCGGTAATCGATTACCAGCTTATCAGCTTAAATTTTGGAGTTGTGAACCATAAGGTAATGATTAACTTACTCCCTTCACTTATTATTATAAGCAAATTTTGACAAATCAATCATAAGTACACACAAAATTTATCCATGTCAAATATAACTTATTCACATAATTTAAATCAAGTATCACCTTAATAAAGTTTCTAAATTCTCTTTTAACCTCACACTTCAAAATTTGCACATTAATTTAAGAGAAATGCTAGCAACACACACTTTTAAACACACTCTCTTTGATTGGTTAAAAATCACATGGGACCCACCAAATTTATATGGGACCCACATGATTTGGTGGTTCCCATGTGACTATTAACCAATCAAAGGGAGTGTGTTTAAAAGTGTGTGTTAGAAAGTGTGTTGCTAACATTTCTCTTAATTTAATTAATCTCTCAAGGGCTACAACCGTCGCGGCGAGCCCCAAATAAACTTTGGGAAATACGACTTTCTCGTTCATCTCAGTTTATTTACACTAATGATCTCGAACTCTTCTCTCTCACCCCATACCTGGATTGAAGCTTTCATATAACATAAAGAATTCAACGAAGGTGATAAATCTCAACCATTGAATTGGATCACATCTCTAATAGCTCATAAAACCCAGTGAAAGTGAAGATCTCACGAATATATGATCAATTTCTTAATCAGCCGATAGTTTAGTATCGGCTAAATTATTTTTTTGGTCCCTTAACTATTTAATTAGTATCGGTTTGGTCCCCTAACTAAAATTTGATTTATTTTGGTCCTTTAACTTCTCTCTATTATATATTTTGGTCATTTCCGTTAGTTTTAATTCAAAAACGTTAGGTTTTCTTTATTTTCTTCTGAAATTTTTCTGGGATTCTTGTTGTTGAATGTTGATGGAGATGATATGAAGATGAAAAAGATGAGAAGAAGATGAAGAAAACCCAACGTTTATGAATTAAAACTAACAAAAAGGACCAAAATGTGTAACAGAGAGAAGTTAAGGGACCAAAATAAATCAAATTTTAGTTGAAGAACCAAACCGATACTACCTAAATAGTTAAGGGACTAAAAATGCAATTTAGCCTTCAGTATCGAGAATAAAACTAGCGAGGACACTTGCTTTATCTCATGATTCAGCCCTTGCTCTATTTCCTTTGTTCCCAACATCTCATGTCACTAGGTCTATAAATAATATCTGCATACTAATGTACGGCAGATAAAAGAAATAGGTTTGTGTCTCACCTCTTAGCCTAATGGGATGTGGTTATATATACTAGCTATTGGGCTTTTTGGGTCATAATTATATATTGTGTTTAAAGTTACCCGTAATACAATGATACTTAACTATATTTTATTAATTATTTTCCTTAAAATAATTCATTCTACTTAATCTTCTTAATAATTATATTTATATTTAACATCAACAATCTAAACAGATTTCTAAGCTAACCAATTTATAAAATTATCACTCAACATTAAATACATCTACTATAATATTTTATATTTATACTACTATGATATAATGTTACGAAATTTGGGGTGTTACAACATGGACGTGTACGGAATACCGCCAAGAATACAAATAGAAAGTGGAGGAAGTTACATCCCTGCAACATGCATGGTGGGTTGGGACAGTTAGCAGGAGGAAAGATAAAACAGAAAATTGAACAAAGAACAAGGGATCAGACATGTCTTTGACAGAAAATACACAATGCACATTGCCCTTCTTTGAACAATACCAGACAGGGTAAGAACAATCGTACTTACAACAAGACAAGATTTTTTAGTTCTTGCGAATTGCCAGGAAATATAATGTAATTGTTGATACTTTTTCTAAGTCTTTTCTAGCACTTCATGTGCTAGGAGGAATTGGTGTTTCCTTTAATATATTTATTTTAACATCTTCAAAAAATGTAGTTTATTTTGTATGTGAAAAAAAAAATATGTAATTTTATAAAATTATCGTTCATTAATTACATGAAAAAGAAAAATTAAAAAGTTGAAAGAAAAAGAATAATAGATAATAAAGGGTACGATTAGAATATAAACATTACTATTCAAAGTATAAACATTTCTATTCAAAGTGATTTTTAATTTGACATAAATATTTTTTTCTAAAGCATATAATAAAGTATTAAAAAGTTAGGCCATAATAATAATAATATTGTTAATATCAAATGTGAAACCAACAAAACTCTTTGTCAAAGACATGTGTCTTGGACTTTTTAAAGTGCAGCATATCAAATCAAATCAAATCATACTTCTTTCTTGCTCACCGTATTCTTGTTTTATCATCTTCCCCTACTTTCTTTCGTCCACAGAAATGGCTACCACTACAGCCATAATTCTCTTCACCTTGATGACACTTTCTCTCATATGGGCATGGAGGATTTTGAATTGGTTATGGTTGAAGCCAAAAAAGCTAGAAAAGTTGCTAAGAGAACAAGGACTTAAAGGAAATTCATATAGGCTTTTAGTTGGAGACATAAAAGATCTTCTTAGGATAAGAAAGGAAGCAACATCTAAACCGATGAATCTTTCTGATGATATTGTGCCTCGTGTGTATTCCTTTGTCCAACAAAGTGTTGCAAAACATGGTATGTCCCTTTTTATAACATCTTGATTAATTATTCAATTTTTCATAGAAAAATCCATTTGTTACATGATCTCCATCCCCTGTATAGACTACTAGTGTTTCAGTCAGAGGTTGAGAAGCTTAACTGATTTGAGTTGATGGTTGAAGGAATCGGAGATCCTTAGTTTAAACCTGAACAACATAATATTAACTAGTAGCAACTTGTGCATTGAAAAGAGCATTTTTCACATTTTTAAGAGTTTGACTATACAAGTTCTAATATACTATTACTATATTTATTTCCTTAACTAGTGTTATGAGGGTACTGATTGACAATTTTTTTAATATTAGTATAACAACTAATTACTAACATTTATCGTTAAAAAAAATCCCCACTTAATTATTATGATCATAATTAATTGCTGGAATTTGGATATATTTATGTAATAAAGAGGGACAATTGATTGCTAGTATAGAAATAGGAGAGAATTGGCAATACCTAAATTAATAGAAACATTAGCTTTAAATGTCATGTGGTCACCCCTAAAAAAAATGTCATGTGGGCAAACCAGTATTTTCGTTTAATTGTAATTTTGGTCCCTCTATTTTCTCAATTTTGCGGATTTGATCCATATGTTTTACAGTTTTGGTCCCTCCATCATAGTTTTGAACTAAAACATTGATTATGTGATATGCTTTAAAATGACGTGGTATATGATCTAAAGATTTGTAAAAATCATCTAATAACTTCATTTAAAACATGTAATACTTTATACAATTGTTTGATGAAGATCAAAATTGTCAAATTATAACAAAGGGGGACCAATTCCGTAAAATGATAAAAATAGGAAGACCAGAAGTGCAATTAAACCAAGTAAAAATATTTTATCATTCTTTATAATGCATAGATTTGGACTATCAACCTTTCTGGTTTCTACATCCCTCCCTGTCCTTAGATTAATCTCACAGTCACAGCTATGATTCGGCCAAGAGATAGGAGGGTTGCAGACGATCCAGTTGCGAGTAAAAGTTGCCAGCACCAAGTTGCAGCCGTAGAGGATCCAAACGCTGAGGATCATAACCATAGTTCATACATATACTACAACCATTTACTACATCACATTAATCAGACAATATTTCTCTTTTGGATGTAAAATCATCTCAGATTCCCACTTAATGCATAGAGAATACTTCTCTTGAATAGGGAACATACAGAAGAAAAGACTTTGGATTATATCCTAATTCGAAACTAACTTCCTACCTATGACTCTGTCTGTATTCAAAGATTACTATGGAAATTAGTACACTATATATAATAAGTTGCTTTATTCTCATCAATTCCTGATGTTTAATACTTTTTGCAAATCTTTGGAATGCAGGAAAGAACTCTTTTATATGGTTTGGACCAACACCAAGGGTGAACATAACAGATCCTGAGCAAATTAAAGATGTATTTAACAAAATGTACGACTTCCAAAAGCCTAATGCGAACCCGCATGTCAGGCTACTAGCTAATGGTCTTGTAAATCTTGAGGGAGAACAGTGGAGCAAGCACAGAAAGATAATAAATCCTGCATTCCATTTAGAAAAATTGAAGGCAAGTTTCCCTTTACTACATAGAGAATCCAATTGTGCTTATCTAGTCCGAAACATATAGTTTTGCACATGTGGATGTGCTTAATCTAACACCTCTTTATCTCTTACCAAACAGATCATGTTACCAATATTCCACAAAAGTTGCGATGATCTGATTAGCAAATGGGAGAGAATGTTGTCGTCTGATGGATCATGTGAATTGGACGTATGGCCTTTCCTTCAAAATTTGGCCAGTGATGTTATTTCTCGAGCAGCGTTTGGAAGTAGTTATGAAGAGGGAAAAAGAATATTTCAACTTCAAACCGAACAAGCTGAACTTACAACAAAAATTATGATGAAAGTTTATATCCCTGGATGGAGGTAAGATTAATTTTTATATCGCAACTTGAATATGAAAATGCTTCATTTTTTTATAAAACTATTAAGAAATAACAATCATCATCCAGAATCAGTGTATTCTGTGCAGATTTATTGTTGATCATTGTGATGGAAAGATAAGATGCAGTCTCCTACTGAAACTTGTCATATTAAAATCTAGACATTGTGAACCAAATGTTGTTGCGAAAACACGCGAACAACCACCGTTAGGCTAGTGATATAGAAGTGGAAATTTGGCTCCTTTAAAGTTAACGCAAAAAGTAAAACATATTCAACACATATTCTTAGACAAACATGATAGTATATACATGTACTTAAAACATTTTATACACTAAAGTTAGTTTCTAACTTTGGAGGAGTAAGATCTGTGAAATAACATTCCCAGCATATCATATTAATTTCGATACTAATTTTGTTTATTTTGAAGGTTTCTACCCACTACTACCCCTAGGAGAATGAAAGAAATTGACAGAGACATAAAAGCTTCGCTTACAGATATGATTAACAAGAGAGAGAGAGCACTAAAGGCAGGTGAAGCAACAAAGGATGATTTGTTAGGTATACTTTTAGAGTCAAATCACAAAGAAATGGAAGAACATGGCAACAATAAGGATGTTGGAATGAGTCTTGATGATGTAATAGAGGAATGCAAGCTATTCTACTTTGCAGGGCAAGAGACCACTTCTGTGTTGCTTGTTTGGACAATGGTGTTATTGAGTCGGTACCCTGATTGGCAAGCATGTGCAAGAGAGGAAGTATTACGGGTCTTTGGCAACAATAAACCCGATTTTGACGGGCTAAGTCATCTTAAGATTGTAATTAGCATTGTGTTCTACTCTTCTTATTTAACAGTATATGCTGTGATACTTACGATTGACATAATCTTTTTTGAGACAGGTCACTATGATTTTGTATGAGGTTCTTAGGTTATACCCACCAGTAATCGCACTTGCTCGAGGTGTTCACAAAGACGTGAAACTTGGAAACCTAGCATTGCCAGCCGGGGTTCAGGTTTTCTTATCGATAATTATGGTACACCATGACATAGAACTATGGGGTGAAGATGCTAAGGTGTTCAATCCTGAGAGATTTTCTGAAGGTGTTTTGAAAGCAACAAATGGAAGAAATTCATTTTTTCCATTTGGAGGGGGTCCTAGAATTTGCATTGGACAAAACTTTTCCATGTTGGAAGCAAAGATGGCAATAGCAATGATTTTACAACGTTTCTCGTTCGAACTTTCTCCATCTTATGCTCATGCCCCGGCTACGGTAATTACGCTTCAACCACGGTATGGTGCTCATATAATTCTACATAAAGTGGAATTGTAAAATTTTTAATTTGCTTATTCCACTACTAGAATGCTTGTAATGTTGCCTATAAAAAATAATAATAATAATAATAATCTTATGATCTAAAATAAAAAGCTCATAACAAAATAAAAGAGTATTCGTTTGGAGATATATTTTGACGGATTAGTTTTTGACTTGAAGTCAAATGTGCCTTGAGTACACCCAAAAACCTCTTTTAAATACTATCATATGTATTGAAACTGGCTCTGAACTCAAATATGTATGTGATAAAGTAATAATGCATGTTCTAATCTTCAACATTTGCTCTCAGTTTGATTAAAACCAACTCTGCTGGTGCTATATTGTTTGTTTTTTTTGACAAGTGGAAATTGGCATTTAGTTTTCTTGTTTTTTTGTAAACGACATATATGGGTTCCCTGCACAAGACGGACAAGGAAACCAACAGTAAAAATACAACGATGCGGTATTTAAGCAGCACCAGACCAACATAACACAATCGAGGACAGAGTTCTTCTCCAACACATTACGAATCACAAGGTTTGAACGTGTTGGAATATGGTCCAAAAGGACAGTGCATGAGTAAGCCATCACTTTTGATGGAGCCGGACTCCTCCAAATAAGACTAAACACCCTTTTCTCCCAACTATTCAAATTACCCTCTAAATCCAACAACTTTTCAAGTCACCATGTTATTTGCATGTAGTTGGTGTTAGAATTTTACAATCAGTATCATATCTTTTTGGTTCACCCTTCCCCAAGACAAGAGACCTAGAACCATTGTCTGAATGGTATAATTCAAATGTTGAAGCCTTCTCAGGCCATTGCTTGAATCTTAGCATAAGTCTTCTTTTGGAGTTTCTCACATTTACAGAAAAGGAAATAATTATGTTCATAAATTAGCCATAAAAGGAATGAACTTTCTGTTTTTAGATTTTGTTTACGGTTCCTAATTTTTCTTTTGAATTTTTTATAAATTTTTTAGCGAGACATTTGTAATTTTTATGCTTTTTATTTTAATAGTATGGATAAGAATCCTGGTCATACACTCCTGCTAAAAAAAATTAAAGAGACGTATTAAAAAGAAAATGAAATTTACTTTTTAAAATGAATCAAATATGTTTTTGACAACAACAGAAAAGATTGATAGAAAAAGGAAGTGACACTTGTCAAAAACGAAATATTATTGTTGACTATTTGTTAGTTCTCGTATTTTTATAATGAATAAAGTACGAGATCAAACCGACAAAAATCTTAGTGAAGGACATGTATCTTAGACTTTTTTAATTGAAGCATAACATATCATACTTCATTTATACTTGTTTTATCATCTTCCCCAACTTTCTTTCATTCACCAATTATTACTCTACACAGAAATGGCTACAATTACAGAAATAGTTCTCTTCATTTTGATGACACTTTCTCTCATATGGGCATGGAAGATTTTGAATTGGTTATGGTTGAAGCCAAAGAAGCTAGAGAAATTTCTAAGAGAACAAGGACTTAAAGGGAACTCGTATAGGCTTTTAGTTGGAGATATAAGAGATCTTCTTAAGATGAGAAATGAAGCAACATCTAAACCCATGAATCTTTGTGATGATATTGCTCCTCGTGTGTTTTCCTATTTCCATCATAGTGTTGCAAAATATGGTAAGTATGTCTCTTGTTCCCAACCAACTCTCATCTTTCTTTCTACCTTAAAAAACATAAACAAAAAAACTCTTTTTTTTTTAAAGAATCGAACCTTAAAAAGTAGTCCACTCTTAGGTTCCAAGTCAATACTGTCAAACCAACTCAAGTGGATTATATATGGTTTTGCTTATATTTGACATCAAAGAATTAGTTTAATTATTAATTGGCTTAATTTTAAAATGATTTAAACGGGTTTATTAACGCCGGTTAATGAAAGTTGGTTCAATTGCTAGAGAGTTAACTCACACCTAAGGTCGTGGGGTGAACTCCAAGTGTCAATGTGAAGACCTCTTCAATGTAGGTGATACGTAAGTACTCTTGTAAACATGTGAGTCTTAAGCCCTACCTTAACTCTCTAGTAAGCCTCGGACTCAACTCCTCTAAGCTTTCTCTCGGAATCAACTCCTATTTTCATAAATTTGGATACAATTCATGTTAAATTGTTTTTCATTGCCCAACAAACAATTTTTTTGCCTGCTGGTCTCATGTAATTGGCCATCTTATGTTTGTTGGCCAATTAAAATTTTGCCAAACTGGAGATAGTCAATTAAAATTATCCTTCAGCAAAATGTTTTCATTGCATAAGATTTTACCCAGTGATCTCCGGTCAGGCAAAATTTTAATTGGCCATAAAAACATTTTGCGACTTCGTCATGGTAAAATCCTTTGAAATATATAACACTACTCATTATGAAAATATGATAGGTAAAAAAATGATAAATAAAAAGAAAGAGAAGGATAATTTTATTAAGTTATTCTTATTCTCGGCGCAACTGTCTCAAGCGTCTCAAGCTTCTAATGATAATCGAGTTAGGCGTGTTAGGATCTTCTCCATTTATAAAAATGAATGAAGATTGTCATTTAGAAAGAGATACACATAAAATATAGATTGTAGGTCCTACTAATAATTGAGTTCAACCATCATTAATTATTTTCAAATTATATTGTATCTTTATCTATCCGAATAGGAGAAATGGAGGAGATAAAAAATGGATAGGATCTTGACTCATGATAATCATACGGGATGAAATAAAATTTCAATTGTGTTGGTTTCAAACACATCGAGTATGAATGAGTTAAATGTTGGATATCTAAAATAGGTCATCTATATACCTTATAGCTTTAAAATTCGAAGTTATAAACATCTCAGGAAATTTCACTGTTTGCTTTAGGCACAAGTATTCTAGAAACCAGTAAAGATTTCAAGAACAGAAAAACAGAACACAGGAAATTTCCAAGGAAAGAAGAGAAACTAGTTGTTTTTTTCAACAATTTTTGCAGAGGGAAGATACAGATAGGTGTAGAATGAACCAAAATTTCGGAACGGCAAAAATATTTGTCCAACTTTGAAATTAAGTTTATACCGTGAATCACTTAAAGTGTTCATGTAGGAGGAAGCAACTAGCAGTTATGTATGTTCTCAAACAAGATAGCATGTTATCTGCATTATTTTTTCTAATTGCTTTAGGAAATAATGGCATGTATTTTTTTTCAATCAATCATTGATATTATTAATCATTAACATTTAATTCCTAGTCTTCATGATGTGAACATTGATATAATATACTTTTTGTATATGTTTGGTATGCAGGAAAGAATTCTTTTATGTGGTTTGGACCAACGCCACGGGTGACCATCTCAGATCCTGAGCTAATTAAAGATGTTTTAAACAAAATCTACGACTTCCGAAAGCTTAATGTGAATCCGCTTGTCAGGTTACTAGCTAATGGCCTTGTAAACCTCGAGGGCGAAAAGTGGAGCAAGCACAGAAAGCTAATTAATCCGGCATTCAATTTAGAAAAATTGAAGGCAAGTTTCACGCGTGCCGTTTTAAAACATGTTAGAACAATATACTTTTACAAGCATCAAAAGTTAGGTTTATGAAAAAACATGATTTGAATTCTTAATGCACATGTTATTTGGTTTGACTTGAGGAATTATAACTCCTAGTTTATCCTTTACACTACAGATCATGTTACCAATTTTCTTCAAAAGTTGTGATGATTTAATTACCAAATGGGAGAAAATGTTGTCATCAGATGGATCATGTGAATTGGATGTTTGGCCTTTCCTTCAAAATTTGGCGAGTGATGTTATTTCTAGAACAGCGTTTGGAAGTAGTTATGAAGAAGGAAGAAGAATATTTCAACTTCAAATTGAGCAAGCTGAACTTACAAAGAAAGTTATGATACAAGTTTTCATCCCTGGATGGAGGTACTAATAATTTGTGTATTCAATTTCTTGTTGTCTAATGCAACATCAAGCATGTGAAATGAATTTTATTCAAGCCCCCGCGAAAATTTCTCACAGGAAACAGTAATTAACAACTAATATTTACAATTAACACACATGATTTGTTATACATGTGTTTGTAATAACAACTATTGATTTAATGATCAACGGTTTATAGTCAAGAAGGTATTAGAAATTAACATCATATCATGTTAATTACGGGACTAATTATTTTTATTTTGCAGGTTTCTACCAACCTTTACCCATAGGAGGATGAAGGAAATTGACAGAGAAATAAAAGCTTCACTTACTGACATGATTAACAAGAGAGAAATCGCACTAAAGGAAGGTGAAGCAACTAAGGATGATTTATTAGGTATACTCTTGGAGTCAAATCACAAAGAAATGGCCGAACACGACAACAATAAGGATGTTGGAATGAGTCTTGATGATGTAATAGAGGAGTGCAAGCTATTCTACTTTGCAGGGCAAGAGACTACTTCAGTTTTGCTTGTTTGGACAATGATCTTGTTGAGTAGATATCCTGATTGGCAAGCGCGTGCAAGGGAAGAAGTATTGCAAGTCTTTGGGAACAATAAACCCGATTTTGATGGACTAAACCATCTTAAGATTGTAAGTATTGCATTCTCTTCACTTCATAATAAAGAGAATATGGTTTGATAGTGCAATAACACATAGTTTTCGATCTCAACCGTTAAACTGAGATTGGATGGTTACACGATAACAAAATTAGTTTAAAATATTATAGACAATTAATGTATGATAAAATGGTTGAGATCAAAAACCGTGTGACGCGTGCAATTACTGCATGAGATTTAAATCCTTGTTTTTGACACTTACCATTGAGATAAGTGATAACTTTCTTTGAGACAGGTCACCATGATTTTGTATGAGGTTCTTAGGTTATACCCACCCGCAATCGCGATTTCTCGAAGTACTCACAAAGATGTTAAAATTGGAAACCTAACATTACCTGCCGGAGTGCAAATTACCTTACCGATAGTTTTGGTTCACCATGACTCCGAACTATGGGGTGAAGATGCTAAGGTGTTCAATCCTGACAGATTTTCGGAAGGAGTATTAAAAGCAACAAATGGGAGAGTTTCATTTTTCCCATTTGGAGGGGGTCCTAGAATTTGCATTGGACAAAATTTTTCCATGTTGGAAGCAAAGATGGCAATGGCAATGATTTTGAAAAAATTCTCATTTGAACTTTCTCCAACTTATGCTCATGCTCCAACCCAAGTGATTACTCTTCAGCCTAAATATGGTGCTCATATTATTCTACGTAAAGTGGAAACATAATGCTCATAATGTAAAATAAAAATCTCATATTGTTGTAATAATAGAGTGTTGGTCAATAATGAGTTTCAAATACTATCACAAGTATTCAAACGGATCTGAAAGTTAAATATGTAAATATGTAATACAGGTGATCATGTAATGATGCATGTTATAATCTTCCACTGTTCCACACTTGCTCTCTGTTTAATTAAAACCTACACATGTTGACATTAGTTGTTTCTTAGTCAAGATACACATTAGTCGTCTCTTACGATAAAAATTATATCTTTTACTTTTATCAAAAAAGTTACATATTTTACTCTTACAAAAATAACCGGAAAACTTTAGTTCCTAACTGAAAATATAGCAAAAAAATTTGTTTTTTATTTATGAATAATATTTTCATCAATAATGTGTTTAAGCAACTTTTTTTGTTACAATAAATTTAGGAGGAGAGAATGGTATCCATACTAAGGTGGGGAAGACTTTCCGGATAAAAGAGAGCTTACAAAGGTGTTCACATTTACCTTCTTCAAAAGATACTCGTACAAAATATTCAAATTTGCAGAGGGAATAGAGGAAGAAAAACATGAAGGAGATGGAAGAACCAAGGTTTTAAAATTTGAATATTTTGTCTTCTCGTTTTTTTGCTTTGGTCCTTCTACAAATTTCATTTTTTAGTTTTGGTTTCTCTCAACGTGTGACTCATCATCCATTTTGTCAAATCAGTGTCGTCTGCCACGTCACTCTCCATTAGCCACATATGCGTTTTTGTAACGGGTGAAGACGGCAAGGACCAAAAACAAAATGTTTAGAACTTATAAGGTTTGTTTTGCAACAAAAAAAGATAAAAGGACGAAAATAAAAAACACACAAACTTATGGAGGCGATTTAACTATCTAATCCGTATAATTATTAGCTAAGTGATAGAAACCACAAACTGAAATTATAGTTAAAACCGGTGAAATTTGCTACGTAGAGTAAGGACTTGTCACTGGAAAATACTTACTCTAAAAGCTTGCTAGGTCAAGCAATCCCTTAACCCTAATTACTTGGCTAATTTCCCTCCTAAGCACTTTACCAAAACGTGTGTTGGAAGCCATTACTTCATTAAATGCTTTTCTCAAGTTTTCAAATTTTGAATTTCCCTCCTATTTGCACATGTCTTAATTATAGTGGCCTTTTAGTTGCTAACTACTCAACTAACTGCATTAAACCGTGGTTAATCTCCCATGCTAACTCTAACCAATGCATCTTCCTCCTAGATGTCAGACGCATGCAAGTGTTCACACCCCTTCATTCCATTTGCTTGCACTCCATTGCTTGAAAGGTTGGTGATAAATCTTTTATGTTTTCAACTATATGTTAAGTTGTTAGTTTGAAACCTTATATGATCAGTACATGACTAAGCATAATCTTAAGGTAGTCTCTAATATAATTTATAAACTTCTTCAATTATTTTGCTATTTTTTAAATGGTTTTGCGGCGGAATTTTCGCAGAGTGAGACCAACTTGAATGGTGTGGAAAGAGTAATTTTTTCTTTTGGGACAGTTTAAAAATTACTTTATTATAGTAGAAAGAGTAATTTGTTTCGTTAATTTGAATTGAAATGCAACCATTTGATTTACTCGATACATTATACATGCAGGTGATTAGCATTAGTTGTGATGGTTATGGGGTAAAAATATGTCCAACAACTCATTAATTATAATTAAATGCACCATTCTTTTTGCTGAACAAAGCATTCAATTAGATTACTTAGTGTTGTTGCAATTCAAATTACTCATTGACCAATCACACAACATAGGGAGTTTAATAACATTGACCCAAGCAAGCAACTAATAATGGTCATAAGGTGCATTAATGGATAAGAGTTGGTCGAATTTCTACAGTCATGTGCCCATCTATATCCCTATTTGTAGCATAAATACAAGCAAATTAACATTCAAGCTTTGTTTACTCTCACTAGATTGATGACCCGTGCGCCGCACGGGTCTTATGAGCTTTAATACATTCACTATTAGTAAAATGCAATAGTTACTTAAAAATAGACTTTTAACCCATGCAACACATGAGTCTTTTAGATTTAAAATGATAGTATTTTTATAAAAATTGGAAAAGCATGGATAGATTTGAAATAATTAATATATGATTTCAAAAAATCAATGATTAGAAACCGTGCAGCAAAGAAATAAGACCACTAATTTTTATGTTTAGCATATTCTTGTGACTGTAAATTAGAATACTATAATAAATAATACGTACAACTAATTTAGATTTATCATCAATGTCATCTAATGAACCATTGTGACAAATAGTTGTGTTGTTTTTGGCAAAACACATTCTGATTTTAATAAATACTTAGTTAGTAATCAATAGCTATTAAGATTAGTATAGTATAAATTATAAATACAACAAAAACTGAAATAGGTAGCTCATCCAAAACATTCAAAGATTACTTTAAAAAGGAAGTGAAATTACATCATGGATCTTAAAATAGAGAAGATAAACAAAACGCACTTTGCCAAAACTTATTCGTCTCCAAATTTCTTAAACCAAAAACCAAAAACATCCTACCAAACAACACTTCATAACGTATGGTAATAGACAACAATATTTCTTGACTGCATAAACATCAGAGCAAAGACATATGTCATCGTCTATTAGCTTCTTCTAATTAAATTTATGCTTTCTTTTAACAGGATAAACTTGCTACTATATATCTTATTAGATTAGATGACACAAATGGTGATTTGCGAACCAATATACCTTCTTTTGATGCCACTTTAGTTTGTGACAAAAACCTTCTTTCAATCACACATTCAGAGGCAAGCATGCCCAATTATTAATCACACTGTGTCTCCTTGTTTCTATAGTTTGGCTATAGCATTCAAGGGGTTTTAAAAGTCAGCAAACTACTTAGGATTCATTTAGAGTACATAGCATTGAAAATAAATGAGATGAAAATAACTTCAATAAAAATCTAGTCATAAAGTTCTCATCTTTGTAAACAATAATTTATAACAAAAAGTGAATATGTAAAAAACACTTTTTTACATTTCAAGCAATTGGTGGGACTTGAAACATATAGTGTATACAAATTAGTGAATAAGCTAAGAGAAGAATCAGAAATTAAACTAATGGAATAGTTTTATAAGTAAAGAATAATGTTAATGTGAGTACAAAGATGAATTGAGAAAAATTTGTATATTGTTGTATTTTTTTTTTGTTAAATCAATTTATGGATTTTGTGTTTGGAACTGGCTTCAAATGGTACCTGTGATTGAAGGTCTAAGGTGTACCTATACATCAATTTAAGTTACTTGCACTCCATCAGTTAATTTGTGCAATTATTAGTTATTACAAACAAAATTTCCATTAATTTAATTTAATTCAATTCATAGATTTTATCAGAAACCCAGATCCTCATGCATCTTTGCAACGTTCCTTTTTATACGATCAAAGCTTCTAAAGCAAATAAATTCACATAAATCATTCAACAACACATAATCAATAACCAGAAAACGAAGAAACAATACTAAGGAAGCAGCTTCAATAGAACATAATAATAATAAATAAATAAACAGTGAAATTAAACGGTTTCTAATTAAAGAACAGAGAATGTGACTATCTGTTCTGGCTTCAGACGTATGATGATATTTTCAGCATAAGATCCACATACAATGTCCACTGCACTATTGCAGAAGTTCATAATGATGCAAATCTTTTTAAACTGGTGTGGAATTGGCAAAGACATGCTCGTATGAGAACAACCCTTTGGAAAATGGCACATGTTAAATAGATGAGTCGAAGAATGGAGGAGTTCAGGGTTTTGAAGATTGTTGAATGAATTCACAGAGCAGTTCGGTTGAGGAAAAAATGGAAGTGAGAGAGAAGAGGGATAGAAAATGGAGTGAAGTTAGAGGGAGTGAGGGACACGAATAAGAATTGCAAAAAGTGGGTTTTTTTGAAAATTGAAAATTGAAAAATAGATGCTAGTAATTGAGCCGTGTGAGCAACACAATTTTTTTAGCATGGGAAAGTGTTGTGCATTAATGCTAGTAGAAGAGCAACAATTCAATGTATAAGCAATTTATCAAAATGGCACGTTATATAATACCCTGATTTTTTAAATTCATTTGGTGGAATATTGAAAGGATTTTTTAGGGTTAACTCTAACAACAATTAATGCACCATTTTTAGAGGGAAATTTTTAGGGTTAAGTGATTGCTAACCTAATAACATTAAGGAGTAAGGGATTAGAGAGGCAGAGAACGTTTCTTTTGGGTTAACATCACAGTGCTAGATTACTTTACTGCAAAAGCAGTTGTGCAATTAGCTTTTATATCTCAGAAAGGTATATTTCTTAATCCATTAATTGCAAGATTTGGCATTCCCTTAGATGTAACCGAAACTTCATCATGTGGTATCAAACCCAGAACATCTTTGGCAGCATTGATACTGAAGGCAAAACTCATTATATGGGACGAAGCTCCGATGTTGCATAGACATTGTTTCGAATCAATTGATCGAGGATTTAGAAATGTAATGAAGATGGTTGACAAGCGAAATAAAGACATACTGTTTGGTGGTAAAGTGGTGGTTTTTGGTGGAGATTTCAGACAGATTTTGCCAGTAATTCCTAAAGGTACTAGACAGGATGTTGTCCATTCATCTATAAATTTGTCACCTCTTTAGGATTTTTGTGAGGTCCTTACATTAACGAAAAACATTAGGCTTCTAAATGGTGCATCAGACTCCGATGTTTTAGAAAGAAAATTATTTTTTGATTGAGTATTGGGAATTGGTGATGTGACAATTGGTGAAAGCAATGGCGTTGATATAGTAACTGATATTCCAGCTTATTTACTTATATCTAGCAATAGAGATCCCATCGCATCTATTGTGCATAGCACTTATCCAAACATATTAGATTGCACGAGTGATATTTCTTATTTTCAAGACAGGGCCATATTAGCACCAAAGAATTTGATTGTTGAGCATATAAATGAATGTATGTTGGATTTGATACCAGGTGAATAAAAGGTTTATTTGAGTGCTGATTCCACACTTTCACAAAACAAAGATGATGATGTCATTGATGATATTCACACACCTGAATTTCTCAACACAATTGTTGCTTCTGGTATCCCAAATCACAAGCTTAGATTAAAGGTTGGGGTACCGGTCATGTTGTTAAGGAATATAGATCAAAGAGCAGCTTTATGCAATGGTACGAGACTTATCATAACAAGAACGGGTAAATATGTGCTTGAAGGTAAGTTCGTTTCGGGAAGTAATATAGGTGAGAAAGTATTCATAGCAAGATTATCTCTTACACCTTCAGACGTCAGGATTCCTTTCAAATTTCAACGGAGACAGTTTCCGATAACAGTTTCGTTTGCAATGACCATTAACAAAAGCCAGAGACAATCCTTGAAGAATGTTGGTATATATTTGCCAAGTCCGGTTTTTTTCCACGGTCAGTTGTACGTTGCAATATCGAGAGTTACTTTAAGGAAGAGGTTGAAGATACTCATTACACATGAAGATGGTCAAGACACTGACGTCACTTCAAATGTCGTTTATAAAGAAGTATTTCATAATGTTTTGTAATATGTCCTAACTATAGGTTCAACAATATTATTATTTTTGTCAAGAGGTTCATCAATTTTTTTTATGTAATGTTTCAATTTGCTACTAATTACGTAACTATTCTTATAGTTTTACTATATATTGGTTAATGTATTTGTTAATTTTTTAATCTGTTACTAGTAACATACCCGTGCATCCGCACGGGTACTGGTTGGTCGTGGGTGATTTTGTTTAGTTTGAACTCGACAATTATTAATTGAGATCAATATAAGTTTAAGTCATTTTTTGGTTACTTATTATGAATTTTCAAATTAATATAAAAAGTATATTAAAAAATGTTAATTTATTTCAAGTTTGTAAAATAAAAGGAATTAATATATAAGATTATGTGATATAATATTATATAGGTGCCGAAATAAAAGATTTAAAATAAATAGTACAGTTGTAATAAGTCATACGACGGAAAGTATATGAATATTGCATGAAATTTGATAGCAATGTTTTTTGAGAAAATGTGATAGCAATGTTAAATATAACATTTTAATGTGATAGAAATACACGGTTGAAGTAGATGGATAGGTAAATTGATTTTTTTTTTAATAAGATGTGATGACCTAACAAATGGTGTAGTAATAGTTGCATGAGGTAGAATTAGTAACCTTATATTTGAAAATATGTAATTAATACCAAGCAAGGATGTATTAACATTGAAGCACAATCAAAGGATTGGAAGGAATAACGCCGATGCCGTAAAAAATTAGAAAGCAAAAGGAGAATCCTGACAAATTTTGAACATGTAAATGTCCAATATTAGACCATTTGCAATGAGGGTGTTGAAACCCTATTGAACCATTAGAGAGGGAGTTGTTGAAGATGAGGTGGAAGCGAGAGTAGATGAATGGTTTCAATAGGTTGAAAGTCTGTCTGGGGTGCCACGTGGCGCATAACGATTTGCTGAAAATGGCGCGTGTAACACACGCGCCGACAGGGCGCGTGAATTGTCAGGCCGCGGAGAGAGAAATTGAAAAGGAAGAAAATGTGGGACACGTGGTGCGTTATTACTGGCTGTCTGGATTTTTATTTTCTTAATAATTTGGACTCAATTATTTCATTGCAAATAATTTTATTTTTATTTTTTTTTTTACCAAAATTCATGATTTTTTTTCTCTACAAATAGAGACTTGGATCATTTGATTTGGACACAGAAAAAAAATCAAGTTTTTTTCACTCTCTTAATCTTATTATTAGTCTTTCTTTTGAAGTTTTAGTCTTTGAATAAATTTTGTTTTCACTCTCTTTAAATAAATTTTGTTTTTACAAAAAAAATAAAATTGTTAAGTGTTTCTTTATTTTAATTTAATTATAATCAATAATTGTAATTTTATGTAACTATAAAAACAAAAATATAAAATTAAATAAGAATAAGAAATAAAAGGTGGTGGGGTAGGGTGTTGAATAAAAAAAACCATTGAAGTTGATAAAATTGAATGGGTGTTGAATTAAGAGAGAGAAAATGATGTGGAGTGTTGGGAATTGAAAAAGTGGGTGTTGAAGGTTATTGAAAGAAAAAAAACCATTGTATATGGTCTTAGTCTAAAAGCAAAAGCAGATTCCTTACATTTATTGATTAGACTTATGAAAAGAAGAGTTGATAAAGACTTGGCAGTTGCAACAATGTATGTGATTACAATATATATAAAAGCTAGGATTATAAAATAAGAAAAAACGATTGCAATGGAAGAGGAGTTATGGTAAGTTAATTTTTTTAATGTGACTGTTTAAATTATTATATGAAAATATATGTAGTTAAAAATCCGTAATGTTATTTTTTTGAACATAGGAAAATTAAGTCGTAGTTGTTAGTATAGAAATATAAGAATAAATTATAATGAGATAGATAAAATAATGAAGTGGAATAATTTGTATTTTGAAGAATTGGTTCTTTTAACAGAGTTTGCAAAATCGTAAAAAATAAAATTGGATGCTGAAATTTTGTCAAAGTCCTTCCTAAATAATTTTGAAATATTTACGTACACTTGATTTGGTTAGGAATACAGATCGATCGTAATAAAAAGAGTTAATTGTTTTGAAACATTTAAAACTATAATTGATATGGAATATTTAAGATGAATTAGAAATTGTTTAGGAGAACATAGAAAGTAATTAAACATAAGAGAGAATAAAAATAAAAGTTAGGAGAAATTAGATTGTACTTATGTTACAGACATTGCATTTAAAAAAAGAAGATAATACTTGAGGAATAATACAACAACACCGAAAACAGAAAATGAGAAACTGAGTGTAGCCTTTAAGATGGATGAAGTAGTAGAACTGATGCTCTAACATAGGTAGAACTAACTAAACAGGAGGATTAGAAGATGAAGCTGGAGGATTGACTTTGTACACATGACATTTTGCATTATCTGAAATCAACAATTTGAAGCGTATTGTTTGGCCAATTCTGAAGTTGTTGATTTTGCAGAAATGATCCCACTTAATTCCAAAATGTGTTGTCAATTTTGATCATTAAGAAAAAAAACTTGAAACTTTTCTTCTTTTCCATTGTCACCACAAAGTTTTAGATCCTTGTATTCATATTGCTTAAGATACTTGCGGAGCACGGGTCGATGGTCTAGTTTATAAATATATTTGTAAAGGTTAAAGTTCACTTTTGCCCTTAATTATATAAATATATTTGTGAGACTTAAAGTTCACTCTAGCCCTTTATAAGATGCTTAACACTTTCTCAATTTAATAATGGATTGTTCAAATGCTAAGCAACTTGAACCTTTTAAATAAGTTGTCAGAAGTTCAATCACTGACTTTTATGAATGGTAGAAATTCACTTGAAAGGGGAGAACTCATCTTATGAATAATATAGTAAAAGAATATTTCTCCCTTCTTTATTAATTGTGTCATGTTAACTATCCTTAAACATTAGTTAAGGAGTAAAAAAGGTAAATCTTGTGATGTGATGGTTGCTTCTCTTGGTATATTGATTATGAACATTCACTATTAAAAATTGACAATGGTTGCGAACATTGATTAGTCTTCCTATATATGTATTCATTTTTTCATCATGGCTGATAAGGGGTTTCATCTTTTCATTTTACTTTTGCCTTATTTGATGAGTTGTCTAGGTGATCTTCCATCTTCGTATTGTTTTACCAATCCACTAAGAAATGAATACATGCATTTTGCTTGATGCTTTTGTCTCCTTTAATTTGTCTTCTCTTGAATGAATTTATTTTACTCATAGAGTAAACTAATTTTGAATATTGTCAATATTTAGAGTCGTATAGTGTCTTAAATAAAAGTACCTTCAACGGAAATCAGTGAAAAACAATAAAAGAAAAATAAATAATATTAGTTACCTTATAATTAGGTTTTTTACTGGTAAATGCTAATATTTTGAATTAAGTATCCTATCATAGAATATCTTTAATTTCTTAAAATAATTTCAAATAATTAATATTTAACATAATAAAATATTAAAAAATGGTCAATTAATAATTTGATTGACCAAAAAAAATGGTCAATTAATAAATTGTATATTAAACTTACCAAATTTATCTTTTTTATATAGAAGATCTAAAAAGTTAAGTTTTTAATTAGTTTTTTTGTATTTTTCTATCTAAAGTGCCATGAAATATGCATATATTGAAGGCTATGATCTTATCATCATCTCATTTTCTTTTTGTCATCAATAACACAGAGATCACTGAGAGAGATGGAAGCATTATGTGCAATATCTGCATGCATAATTCTTCTTATAACACTTGTTTGGGCATGGAAGATGCTGATATGGTCATGGTTGAGGCCAAAGAACCTAGAAAGGGTGCTAAGAGAACAAGGTCTTAAAGGAAATCCATATAGGCTTATAGTTGGAGACATGAAGGAGTATTTAAAGATGGAAAATGAAGTCAGATCCAAACCCATGAATCTCTCTGACGATATAGTTCCTCATGTGTTTCCCTACGGTCATCAAAATATTACAAAACATGGTATTCTTATATATGATTCTCCATATTTATGTTGTTTTTCTTTAATCTCGCTTCGGTCTTAAATATAAGAAAAAGTTTGAATATATTTAATATTAATTTGAATTAAAATATATTTGACAATTTAAGTAGTGCTAGCAACACTCTCTTTTGAACACTCTCTTTAATACTCACTCTCTAATTGGCTTAAATCAATGTGGGTCCTACATTGTGAAAATGGAACTCACTTAAAGTGGTGGGACATACATTGATTTCACCCAATAAGATAGTGAGTGTTTGAGAGAGTGTTGAAAAGAGAGTGTTGCTAGCATTCCTCTTAAGATTATATGAAGTATTTTCGTTTGTTCAATTTTGTTATCATATTATTCATCTATTTTTCCTCTTTCTATATACACTTCTTGATTTTGATAATCCTTACCATTAAAAAACTGATAATCCATAATTATATAAGAGATTGGTGAATGTGCCTGCTTACCCTCGAGAATGCAGCCAAATATTAGCCTAGTTCCCCGTTAATTGGATTATTTGCCATCTTGTATTGAAGATTTATCTCCAAATGAAATGAAGTTATTATTTCTAGGGTTGGAGTCCCTGAATCTCCCCCCCTTACTCATGGAATTTAACCATGTCGCAGCACTTTAAGTAGGTTGTATATGAGTTGGGATATTCTTCATTTCTTAAAAGATAGATATTGGGTATGACTATGATTAAATTTTTTAAAACTTTTTTTAAACTTATTTGTATTGATCTATCTTTAAATAAAGTTCTTTATTTCTTTTGCGAAATGCAGAGAACTATGATAACTATAGAAAGCTAAAAGGGTAGGATAGTAGAAAAAGAAAGGGTTGTTTTGAGTATACTCCATGAGGAAATTTTGTCATAAGAGAATTTGAGAGAAGTTTTGAATTTTTATTCAATGGTCAAATCCTTTAGATATTTCCACAATCAAGGATCTTGTGCACAAGTGAACAGTGATTCCCTCAACTTTTAATAACAACTAAATATTCGTATCTACAAGGCAATAGTTTTAGAGAATTGCTCTTCTCCTTTTGTTTTTGTTCATTTTCGTCACACGTGAGTTAATTCACATTGAAAAGTACACCTACGTAAGTTAACTTACGTTGAAAATACACTTATATGAGTTAACTCATGTTCGACTTTTTTACAGGAATGAGCAATTCCAAATGGGAGAAGAGAAACTCTCATAGTTTTATGAGCAAGCTTACATAAATGAGTTGTAAACAACTAGAAGCTTCTAGTCATATCCTTCTAACCATTTGGATTTATTTCTAACCATTGTCTCATGAAAATTGCTTTTCTGACATTCATAACTTCACAATGACACATGAAAATTACCTAAAAACACCCAACGATAGTTAACGACCGTTGGGCTAACCGGGAGCAGTTAATTGTCGCTGGACCCAACAGTAGTTAACTACCGCTGAATTCATTTCAATTTATGCATATACAGCCTATTCCTTTCTCTGTCTTCTTTTCTTCTTCCTTTCCCACTAGCTTGGACTTAAGGGAAAGGCAAATAATAATCCTAAGATTCGGCCTTAATGATGATCACCAACCCAAATCTCTTGAATATATAGGGAAGATTTTCAAAGTTAGCAAAGAGTGGAGAAGGAACATAGAGAAAAAAGCTCTCACAAAATTAAGGAATGAAACAAACATCTCAAAGTTGAATTATTATTTGGATATGTAGTTTATCATTCCAGTGACATCTATTTTCATCTGTATATGAGGATTATGAGGGATGTGTACAAAGTCTTGGTCCAAAATTTACTGAATGTGCTGTGTTTGAAATGGAGGGTTTTTTTTTACAAGAAAAAGAAATGGAACAAGAAAAGAAGACAGAGAAAAGGAGTAGTCTATATAGGCAAAAACCAAAAAAATCAATATACATGCTCCACGGTAGTTAACTACCGCTGGAGCAATTTTTTGTGTTGTATACTTGGAACATTAGTTAACTACCGTCGGATGAACGGCGGTAGTTAATTACCGTCGGGGGTAAAAACGTCATTTACATGTGTTATTATGAAGTTTTGAATATCAGAAAAGCAATTTTCTTGTCTCATTTGGTTGATTGGGCCTATCCATATTATTTGGCCCAATAGCGTGGTTTCATTCTTTTGCTATTAGCACCTTCAAATCACTGTTGCACCCTTTAGACATCATGTATATATGTTCCCTCTCTTATATATTCAATGTTTCCTCCATTTCTAGTTGAAGTAGGACATGATCCCTTGCACTTGATTTCCCACAATCTCCCCATCAAGTGTGACTCACCCACATTTGATACTAGTTTGTTGGGGAGTCTGGGGAGCGTTTAAAGCTGTAATGGGCTAAATGTCTAGGTCCACTAAGAGACTTAGACACCACATCTGATTTCCAACAATCTCCACCTCAAGTGACTCGCCCACATCACTAGTCTGATCGGCACTAGGATCCCACTCCCGCTCCCCCACCGAGCCTAACTAGGGCTTTGATACTAGTTTGTTGGGGAGTCTAGGGAGCGACAATGAGTTAAACGTCCAAGACCCTAAGAGACTTAGACACCACATCTTCACCCAAAACCTTAAGGCATCGGGTATATGTTGTCCCTTCTCTTATATATTCAAGGTTTCCTCCATTTCTAGTCGTTGTGGGACATAATCACCCACATTTGATTTCCAACAATCTCCCTCTCAAGTGTGACTCACCCACATCACTAGCAATCCACAGTAGGATCCCGCTTCCACTCCCCCATGGATCCTAATCAGGGCTCTAGCGATCCACAGTAGGATCCCGCTTCCACTCCCCCATGGATCCTAATCAGGGCTCTAGTCTGGGGAGCACTGCAAGCGGTAATGGGCTAAAGGTCCAAGAGCACTAAGAGACTTAGACACCACATCTCCATCCAAAACCTTAAGGCATTAGGTATATGTGTCCCCTCTCTTATATATTCAATGTTTCCTCCATTTCTAAACGATGTGGGACATAATCACTCACACTTGATTTCCAAATGTCTTGGTCTCTTAGGGTCTTGGACGTTTAGCCCATTGCCGCTCCCAGACTCCCTAGCAAACTGGTGTCAGAGCATTGGTTAGGCTCTGTGTGGGAGCGGGAGTGGGATCCTAGTGTGGATCAGACTAGTGATATGGGTGACTCATGCTTGAGAGGGAGATTGATGGAAATCAAGTGTGAGTGATTAAGTCTCACATCGGCTTGAAATGGAGGAAACATTGGATATATAAGAGAGAGGACCTATATACATGATGCCTTAAGATTTTGGATGGAGATTTTGTGTCTAAGTCTCTTAGAGTCCTGGACGTTTAACTCATTGTCGCTTCCATACAAAACCAATCGAAAGCTAACTTCAAATGGGTGTTTTCCCAAAATTTTGAGTGATACAGGGCCTTTAAAGCAATTCTCCTTCTTTGGTTGATTATGCCCATCTATATTGTATGGCGAATGAATGTCTTTTAGTCCTATTGCTACTAGCACCTCTAGTTGTTACATATTTCACATTATTTTACTCAAAAGGTATAGTGTTTTTGCTAATTAGATTAGAAATATGTTTTAGCTACATATTTCTTGGTGGTGTTATTATTTGATGATACCACTGCTTTGCTGATTTGTTTTACTTTAATTAAAAGAAATTATTATTATAGAATTGTTTGCTAATAATGCAGGAAAAAATTCTTTTGTCTGGTTTGGACCAACACCAAGGGTGACCATCACAGATCCTGAGTTAGTTAAAGAAGTTTTCAATAAGATCTATGACTTCCAAAAGCCTAACTCGAATCCTCTTGTCAGAATACTAGCTACTGGTCTCATAACCCACGAGGGTGAAAAGTGGAGCAAGCACAGAAAAATAATAAATCCTGCATTCCATTTAGAAAAATTGAAGGCTAGTTTCCCTTTACCATCCAGTCTAAAATAAGTTTACTCTGGTTTCTTATATAAGAATTTGAGTATTTTTTGTCCTAAATATAAGAAACAATTTTAAGGTGTTTAATTAACATTTATATTTTAAGGTGTTTCATATTAGCATGTGAAAACATTTCATGTCAAGGTTACTTTAGTAAAAAACTTTTTAAATGATCGTATGTAATACTTTTTCCAGTCCTTTTTATAAAAAACAAAAGACACAAATCATCTTTTATTTGAAGAAGAAAAAAAATGATATAAATCATCAAGACCAGTGAAAAACATTGAAAATAGTTATTTTTATTGAATACTTCGATTAATTGAAGTTTATTACATGGATACCCAAATATTAGTTGCTCATAATTCCACTAACTTACTTTTAATATTCTCTCTCATAATAAAGAATGGCACAAATGAAATTTAGCTTCCAACACATTTGAAAATTTGTCGATGGTTCTTACAAAAAGGACAAAAAATCTTGACACTTTTTTTTTTTAAGAAAAATCTTGACACTTTTGTTTCTTATAAAAAGGATTGAAGGGAGTAAGTCTTGGTGGTCTTGATGATTTTTATTTTTTTCATTTTATATATAAGACTAAATTTGGACAAATACATTTATTGTTTGCTTATTTTTAAGACTGATTGAACCAAATATATTTGATTGTTTGCTTATATTTAAGATCAAAGTGATTAGGATAAACTGACGATCGAAATTAATTTTGTATATGATGTCCATGCAGTGGTGGAGCTATGTTAACCTCTTTGTGGGTAGGGATGGCAATGAGTACCCAATAGGTAGGGTACTACAGTGTCCATTCCCATACCCGCATTTGGAAGAAATACTCGTACCTGTGCCTATACCCTCGTGGGCAACAACTTTAGTGTCCTTCCCCATACCCTATGGGTACCTAAGTGCTCATACCCGTACCCATTACCCGCACTTTAACTATGAAAAGACAATAAAAACATCACTATTGAAATAAAACTATGGTCCAAATTTTTTTAAAATTAACTTATAAAATAATAAGAATCGTAGTATTTACTCAAATAAAAAACATCTAAAATATCCTTAAAAAATTGTACACCGACAGGATGGAGCTGATATTGTATTAAACAGTTTTTTTAGTTTAGGTTTAAGTTTTGGCTTAAATATCCAAATAAATTAATTAATTATGCACTAAAAATAAATAAATTATTTATGATATTATATAAATATGTATATGCGGGGTTGCGGGTTTGAGCACTATAGTACCCTTACTCGTGCCCATACCCATTAATATGTGTGGGTATTACCCGGACCCGTACCCAAATCCATGAAAGCGGATTTTACCCTACCCATTGTGGGTATTTTTTGCAAGTACCCATAAGGCCTAGGTCCAATTGCCATCCCTATTTGTGGGCTTGTTTCCCCACTATGTTTTGAAGATGTGTTCATGTGTATATATAATGTTATATTATTGAAAAACTTAAAAGGTTTTGAATTAAAAGGGGTTATCAATTGTTCTATTAAAATTAAGAAGAAAAAAAAATTTTGTTTTTTATTAGTCATTTTGATTTTTAAATGTGTCTAATAAGTTAATTTAATCTTCAAATATATTTTTCGCTAATCAATTTGGTCTATACAATTAATAACAAAAGAAATATTTGAAGATGTGTTCAAAGTTTTGATAAAATTGAAATATTTTAGTGATAACAAATCACACATTTAGAGAGCAAAATAACTACTCCTAATCAATATCGGCCTCTAAATTAATATTTTTCCATCTACGTTTAAATTGTTTAAGATGACTCTGCTACAAAATTAGAGTAGAATTTTCTAATTATTTAAGATGGGTCTGTTATATATATAGTGCCCCCACTGTTTAAATTTTTTGGCTCCGCCACTATATCGATGTGGGTTTTTCTTTCAAGTCAAGAAAAATTACAGTCTTCACTAGATGCATTCTATGATCCTACAACATTATGCAATGCTTGTGTTTATTTACCCTACAACATTATGTACTTTCGAAGGCACTATAACTTTTGTTTATAAGCAACATGATTTAAATTTTGATGTGCACCACAGATGATGTTACCAATATTCTTTAGAAGTTGCAATGATATGATTAAAAAATGGGAGGGAATGTTATCATTAGAAGGATCGTGTGAAATTGATGTATGGCCTTCCATTCAAAATTTGGCTAGTGATGTTATTGCTCGAACAGCATTTGGAAGTAGTTATGAAGAAGGAATAAAAATATTTCAACTTCAAAAGGAGCAAGCTGAACTTACATTGGAAATTTTGATGAAAGTTTACATCCCTGGTTGGAGGTAAGACTAAATTGTGCATTTGACTACTTGTGTTACCAATAAAAGATCAAGCTTTATAAATGTGTTTGGATGAGTTCATTTGAAATTATAGAAAAATTACAATTCTAGGCAATTTAAATTCTTCAAAATTTCTTCTCTTTTTTTTTTTTTTGATAGAGTGAAAAAACATTCTTACACTTTATTGGACTATTTTATAAAATTTTAAAAACTTGAGAACCAATTTCAAAATATGGACCAATTTTCAAAATATTGAAATTTAATGACCAATTTAAAATTTTATAGGGAATCATTTGCAATTATTTATAATGTATGGGGCTGGTTTGCAAATGTTGATAGAACTAAAAGAACCAATTTGAGTTTCGCAATGTATATATTAATGAAGGAATTTCAAATTCTTAGATTTTAGATGATATTGGAAATTTTGTAAATTAAACTTTGACAAAAAACCATAGAGTTCCTTTATTTAAAAAAATTCTTCAAATTTATGATTCAAACAATAAAATTTACATATAAAAAATCGAATTCCCCTCGAAAATTACATTATCTCAAAAATTCTCTCCTATAAATACACTCTTAAAAGTGTTATGTATAATATAATTAAAATCTAATAGACTTTTTTTTCCTAGGTTTCTACCTACTACTACAAACAAAAGGTTGAAGGAAATTAACAGGGATATAATAGCTTCCTTGAATGATATTATTAACAAGAGAGAAAGAGAAATAAAGGCAGGGGAAGCTACTAAGAATGACTTATTAGGTATTCTTCTTGAGTCAAACCACAAGGAAATTAAAGATAACTACGACAATAAGAATGTTGGAATGAATCTTGATGATGTAATCAAGGAATGCAAGCTATTCTACCTTGCAGGGGAAGAAACCACTTCAGTTTTGCTTGTTTGGACAATTGTATTATTGAGTAGGTACCCTAATTGGCAAGCACGTGCAAGAGAGGAAGTGCTACAAGTTTTTGGCAACGAAGAACCAGATTTTGAAGGACTAAGCCGTCTTAAGATTGTAAGTATCTACTAAAAATTCATCGTTTATCTATCAATTTAGTAACTTTTTCATTCCAATCTCCATAAAGATCGATTAAATTGACGGATTTCACATTTTCAGTTTTTTAATCGGTCTATGCAACATTTTTTGTATAGAGATTTTTTCGTGATATTGAACATTATACAAAACAAATTACTAACAAATAGCAAAAATCTTTTTGTGACAGATGACCATGATTTTGTACGAGGTTCTAAGGTTATACCCACCGGTAACTGTGCTTCCTCGAGCCGTTCACAAAGATGTAAAAATCGGAAACCTAACATTACCTGCTGGAGTTCAGATTACCTTACCAATTGTTTGGATTCACCACAACCATGAACTATGGGGTGAAGACGCAAAGGTATTCAATCCTGAGAGATTTGCAGAAGGAGTTTCAAAAGCAACAAATGGCAAAAATTCATTTTTTCCATTTGGTTGGGGTCCTAGAATCTGCATTGGACAAAACTTTTCCATGTTGGAAGCAAAGATGGCAATAACGTTGATTTTGCAGCATTTCTCTTTTGAACTTTCTCCAACCTATGCTCATGCTCCAGCTTCAGTAATCACCCTTCAGCCACAACATGGTGCTCATATCATTTTGCGTAAAGTAAAAATATAAAAAATTAAGTTTGGTGCTAGATGCTGGAAACATTATTGTGTAATAAAAAAAAAAACCTCTTTGGAATTCTATAATGTGTTTGGTTACATTTTATATTAATAATAACTTATGAGAGCTAAAACTATTTTTTAATGTTAAAATATTAATTGTGCTTTAAAATGTTGTTATGTGTTAGGAGGCCCCTAATATGATCCTCAATTTTAAGGGTTCATCAATGGTCCCCTGAATTTGTCTTCACATTACTGGTTACACTTTTCATATGCAAATTCTATGGTGGATAAGTGCCTTGAATGGTTTATGGTAGACCATATTTGTGAACCATAGGATCAAACAATCTTGCTATATTGTATGATACACTTTCTTCACCTAATTTTATATTCTACTTCACTTTTCACTGTTCTTCTTCCCACACCAAATTTCATGACCAAAACCATTATAGTTGTTGCTCATTTTGATGCCTTTACAAAACATGACCATTTCTTTGGTTTGTCATCAACATAACCAACATTTCTTACTCATCTCATCACATAAATTACAAGCCTATAAAAATCAAATAATGAAACAACACCTTTTTTGTAGTGATTAATGAAACACCTTTAACGGTCGTAACCAATTAAGCCAAAAAGGGTTTGTGGGAGTTTTCACGTTCTGGGTCACCACCCATGTCTTCAAAAATCATGTCTTTTTCAGTTAAAATTGCAAATTTACAACTCACAAAAGATACTCATTTCATTGTCCAACTGTTCATAGTTAATGAATGATGGAAAGGGTATTAGAAATTCAAAAAATCTCTTATTAAGCATTGGACCATGTTGAGGATGAGGATAGCTTCGATGGAGGAGTGTCTTTTTTTTAATGATATAAAACCAAATCAAAAGCAAAACACCCTTGACAAAAAAAAACCAAAAAGAGACAACAGGATATAGACAGTCATATATATAGAGAGGTCCATGGGTGGACCTCTAAAATTAGGGACCATATTAGAGGTTTCCTATGTGTTATGCTTCTTGAAAATTAGGCTCAAAAGTTCAGTAAGAAAATTGGGTACCTATACTGATTCAGATTGATAGAGAGTAAACTCTTGCAATCTTGCTCCTAATGAGGTCCTCAATCAACAAGGTTGCTTATTTCCTCTCACTTTTTGTGATTATTTCAACTTTTAATAATTACAATGACTGATATTTTTCATGATTAGTCTCAACAGCACCACAGGTACCAAAGGTTGAAGCCTATATTATCTTTATAGAAATTAGATTCTATCATTTTGTAGTGTATGTTTATCCTAAACTCGATCTAGACCACCGGTGTCATACATATTTTGTGAATAACTGATGACAACAAAAGAGGGATTGTGATGGTTAGATTAAGAAGATGATAACCTCATTTTAATTTTGGCAAACAAACATAACAATTTAAAAAAAAAAAAAAAAAAAAAAACATGTCAATCAACTTTGACCCTCCAAAGGTTGAGCAAATTCACAGTCAATGAAGAGTTGCAAAATTCACGAAACAGTCACCTTAACCACAGATTCATAAAACAAAACATCTTATACAAAAACTAAAATAAATATAGGGCAGTTTAATAAAAATGTAAATTTCAGCATGAGTATAGAAACATGCAAAAACCATAATACAGCCCCAGAAAAAGATCTCTATTGGCCGGGTGAAATAGGGATCTCAAAATATAATTTACTGAGAACCCATTGGATCGGCCGAAAAACTAAGAACGATTATGTACAAATCCTTTCAAAGCTTCTGCAGAGTGCAGAAGAAAAGAGAAAAGGATTTGAGAAACTTGGATCTATGCCCGCAACGGAACTCGGGAGCAAATGCTTTGGCTGCTACACCCGGTTCTTTCAAGGCAGATATCTAACCCTAATCACCACTACAGCGTCTTTTTATAGCCAATCATTCACGGGGAATGACTATTTTGCCCCCTTTCGATGCCTCTATTTTAAAAAGTGCATTTTTTCAACAATGATGTTTGTTTTTTTTTTTCTTCATATTATTTCAATTTTTAGTGCAATATCAATTACTTTTTTTCTGATTTTTTTTTTTTTGTGGTGTACGGGGTTCGAACCGCAACCTTGTATATGTGTATTATGCATTGTCTTTACCAAGTTAGTTAAGCTTACGAAAACTCGAACTCTGTCATCTACTTAATGCTAGTTGCATCACTTTTTAATTCAATATTTTCTACTTTACATGTAAGATAATGATAAATAGATTATAAAAATGTTAATCTCTTTCAATGCATTTTTTTAATAAGTAAGTCAATTAGTTTGGGACGGATGGAGTAGAATTTTATTAAAGATGATATGAAAAAAATGGAATTCATATATTAAAGATTATTTTATGAATGATATTAATTGAGATTTAATTATAATTTCAATCTTTTTTTTTTACCAAAATTATAATTTTAGTCCTTTAATTATATACTAGCTCTTGCATGTCTGTCTGTTTTTTCTACTACACTAACATTATATATTTGACTACGTATCTTTGTATAAATTAATATATAATATATCATACTGGAATATAATTTTTTAGAAAAATAATATATCATGATTCTTTTGGTTTTCCAAAAAAATGGGTGACTGAACTGGTCGGAGCCAAATGTAAGAAGAATTGAAAAAACCGTGTTCAAATTCTGATGAAGGAGAAAAAAGTTATTATCTATCAAGATTCCGATGAAGGAGGAAATTATTGAACATTTTGCTTCTATGGGTGGTATCATTTAGCATACCAGATTTGGGAGGAAACCTTTGACAGTGTTGGTGCGTATTCGGTTTCACGACCAAGTTGGACAAAATCACAGCAGTGTCGTGATTTTGTTGAAGCTACTAGAAATTGCAAAATCACATACTGAATTCTCCCTTACACCCTTCCCTACCGCCCCGATTCTTTTCTCAAAAGCCAATCCTTTGTAAAAATACACTTTTGAGAATGGGATCAAAAGTTGGGAAGGGTGTAAGATAAAAATACAAATAATTTCAGCACAACATATAAGCACATTGTTTGCAGTGTTTTTATACAAGGAAGCCTGTCACATACATACAATCATTCTTATATATTTACTTCATGACTTAGTCCTTGACAACCCTCATAGCCTGACTCAGTCTGCCTGAGTGTATATTTTCATGAAACGAATCAATAATTTCAGACACAAATAAAACAATCAACCTGACAAATGAGGCAAGATGGATGAAGTACTTCTTTGAATCTATATGTCTACAATTTTCAGGGTATAAATTCACAATGTGACAATCGAAAACAAAGAAAGTCTGCCCTGCATATAAATTTGAAGAAAAAAAAATTAAAAAATAATGGGGTAAAATGCATGGTTTGATTGGTTTCGAACCAATTGTTCTGCATATAAATGTGTGCTCTGTTCTTTTTCAAAGTTTATAGAGTAGTAACACACAACACAGTGCTCAAACAAACCCCAAAGCATGTATACTTCGTAGCAACGAAAGGGAGCATGGTCCTTCAGGTGTTGCCCTTGAAAACAGCCACATTCATGGAAAAACCACTGAAGCTCCATCCAAGTAGCGTTTTAAGGGATGGCTGACCATAAGCACTGTTAAATTAATTGGCAAACGAAAAAGATGTTAGTGCTGAGTATCAACCCATAATAACACAGATAAAATCTTGAGAAATTCTTAAAATCCAATTTATGTAAGGGAATCATTGCATAAGCGCACTCATGCTTTCATTAATAATTATTGGTACCTGGACGATAAATTATTTCCAATATCGCATTGTAACATTGTAGGATGTTGAAATTTTTATTCATGTATCCATAGCCTAAGGACTAGTTTGGTTTGAGACATTTCAATTTTCATTTATACTTTTAATTATAAAATAAAAAATAACATTATTTTTGTTTTGTTTCTCTTTTTTAAAATGTATAACAAATCTTTGAAAACAAGAAATGGAGTAATAAGAAGCTGAATTTTTTAAATTAAAGATGAAAATATAATATATTAAACCCAACAAGCCCTTAAATTTTTTCAAGTAGCTGAGTCTGTAAACCTGAATTATAAGAGACATGGTATCTATGCCAGGGAAGAAATATTACAAAAGGTCTAGCAAAATCAAGGTGCTGTTTCATCCGGAGTTACAAACAACCATGACTCAATATTAAAATTCCATGCTTTGTAAATTACAGACAAAAGGGATATTGAAAGCAACGCTGTCCACAGACCTAATTGATTATTCGTCACGTTATTGTTACTTATCTCATTATCTATAACTTAGGCATAAAGGAACACCCTAGCAGGAGAAAAGCAGACATTGCATATAATAGAAAGTACCGTACCTTCTTTAAAATATCTTCAATTATCTAACGGTCCAAAGCTACTGGGTGGCCAAACCTGATAGAAAAAAAGTATTTGAAAAATCTTTAACACTATAATCAATTAAAAAACAAATTTTCACTAGTCAAAAAAGTGTGTAACAAATATGTAGATATTTTGGTATCAACCAAAATTATAGAAGCATAACATAATAAGATAAAAGTAACTAGTCAGAAGGACTGCTTGTCAAATAAACACTAATCAGAAAATGATGTCCTCGCTGCAATTATAGATGAAATTATTATTCTAGTATATGATATCTAGATCAGTAACAAAAATCTACAAATATAAAACCAGTAGATGATTGCAAGTATACGTACAAGTCCAGAAAGAAAAATAGAAGCAGTCATGTACTAACAGAACAGTAAAATTATAACCTTAGCTCGGTCTAAATTATTCCGGAAAACTAATATTTAACCACATGAAAGCATGTGAGAAATAAATTGCACTATAAACCTCTATCAAAATATTGGAGAGAAATTATAAAAAATAAAAGAATATATATATATATATATATATATATATATATATATATATATATATATATATATATATATATATTGGGCACGACAGTTACCCGGAAAAACACTTTTCCTCTTATAAGACCATATGGAACAGGACCAAAATGACGTGAATCACGGGAAGCATAGACGTTATCTCCTTGAATCCAAACATGCCCCTTTGGCACCTAAGTAAAAAAAGATTGATAAATAAAGCAATAAATCAAACTTATCAACATAAATTAAATAAGGGAAATGTTAACGAGTGCCCCGGGGGCACTCTTTAAGCACTTAAAATGGTAAGATTTTATGTAAGTTTGTGCATTTATTGTATTGGAAATTGAAGTTTTTGCTTTTTTAAAAGAATTATTTCTTTATTAGGAATGCTTAAAGAGTGCCCCGGGGGCACTCGTTAACAAGACCCATTAAATAATATTAATATTAAAATTAATAAAACAAGAAAAATCATTGCGACTTTCAAAACATATATTCCAAGCAAATGGGACACAGACAAGATAGTTTTTTTGGTTACAACAAGATAGTTGATTATGTTTTATATTTAAATTTAATAATTAATTGAAGTGTTAAGACTCAACAATGCAAATTGGATCAGAATGATGCTCTGATATGTAGAATCAAGGATATCAGTAAAACTAAAGTAACTAAATATTACAATTTGAAAACAAAATATCAATAATCTCAGCCAAAAATATAGAGAAATTTCAAGTAATATATCCAGACATCATAAGCAAATAACTGATCTTTTACCACAACAGTTACAGTAAAAGAATGATGATGACAGAGTGAGCGAAAATCAGATAAATGCATTTTATCAAGACTCGTTGAAAATAATATGCATAGCTCCTATACCTTATGAATTACCTAATTTGAAGAAACCTGCTAATGAAAATGTATTTTTTATTACATATATGATATATATGAAAGACGTAGAAAATTGCATCAAATCATTTCCTTAATTCTGCATATCTGTTCATTGAAAATATCACCAACACATATAACTCCGTTGAATTGGTATATAACAAGTAATAATCTTTTTATTGAATTCATTAATCAACGGCTTCAATCTCATATGACCAAACATCTTAAACCTTCTTCCAGTTCCACTCACTATAATCCAACATGATAAATGTTAAGAACTAAGCAATTGAATACAAAGGGGAGACCTATTTTATTGAAAGATTAGAAAAGAGAGAGGGAGAATAGGAGAAATCTCTCCCCCAAATCCCCAAGAGTTTCCCCTTCGACAATAGAGTCACGACTCTATTCACTAAGAATTTACAATACTCAATAATAATCCTCACCTATCCATGTGTTCTCCTATTTATACATGATACTTTCTAATAATCAAGTAACTAGTACTTTCTAATAATCAAATAACTAGTTCCCCTTTATTCTATATCCTAAGTACAATAAAACAAGCAAGAGGTACTTTCCAGAATAACGTATTCGCATACTAAAAGTATTAAAGAAGAAAAAGAATGCTGCAAAAAGTTCAATACCCATAATAAGTGTTTAAAATAAAGGTCCACAACAACAATGAGCATTTTCCATTTAAAAAATGTTCAATAATAATGAGCATTTTCTTGATACACCAAAAAGTCTCACATTACTTGGGAATTGAGGTTAAGGGTAACTTATAAACACCCACTCACCCACTCTCCTCAACCCGCGGAGTTGCATTTTAACTAATGGTCTGTTTGGGAGATTGAAGGGAAGGGGACGTGAGGGCTTTGGGGAGAGAGGGCTAGAGGAAAAGAACAAAAAAATTTAAAAATATTCATTCCACTTCCTCCTTCCTATTTTTCCAAGCCCTCCCCTCCTAAACTCCCAAACATACCCTGAAGACAAAAGTGTGATGGCACCAAAAAGGACAATATCTCATAAAAGTGGCACAACAGACTTGAGACTGAAACATTGACACTAGGAGGCCTGATACGGCCTGAGCTACACATGAGGGATGACACAGTCTAAGCCATACACAACAAATGGGGCTATTTTTCTAGTACAACTACACCAACAAATCTCACATTGCTTGGGAATCGAGACTAAGGATAGCCTATGACCACCCTCTATCCTCAACTCACTAAGCACTTTTAAACTAATGACTGAAGGGCTTAGATAAGACCCTAAGCAGACAATACTTAATTAGTTAGTGCAGCAGAGTTGAGGTTGAAACAAAAGCTTATAATCACTTATCTAACACGACAACAATCAAGTAGCCACATTTTCACAACAATGTATTGTATACTGAAAAAACAAAACATAAATCACAGAATTAATAAAACAGATAAAAAAAAACAAGAAAACAAAGAGCAAGCCACTAAGGGAAGTTTACAAACATTCACTCTCCTCAACCCATTCAAACACATTGTAACTAGAGAGTAAAGACAGGTGTGATGGCCCCAAAACGAACAATATCTCCAAAATGTGGCGCAGCAGAGTTGAGATCAAAATATTGACGCTAGAAGGAGAGCCTAAGCCGTGCACGAAGGATGACACGGCTTAAGCCATAAAAAAGAGCCGATAAGCCCTTTATCCTCAAATTCGCTTCCAGTACACCAAAAAGTCTCGCATTTCTAAAGAATTGATATTAAGAAAATTTTATAGAAAAACTCACTCTTCTCAACTCACCGAGTCCCTTTCTAACTTAACACAAAACCATGAGGACTTACATAAGACCTAAGCAGATAATACCTAAGTGTATGTTTGGTTCCACTTCTAGAGGGGTCAAAATTGATTTTGGAGGTGTAGAATTGATTCTAACATGTTCGATTGATTTCAAGAAGAAATGATTTTGCCTCCAAAACTGATTCTTCTTGAAGCCAGGATTTGTAGCTTTTGATTATAGAATTGATTTTCACACTTAAATTTAAACTTAACTCATTTTTATACGATTATCCAAACAAAAATCACTTTACCTTCAACTCATTGTTAGTCAGAATCAATTCACTCAAAGTCGACTCTTGTCATTGCATATCCAAACATACACTAAGTAGTGTGAAGCCCATAACAGCTAATCTAACATGACAACAATCAAGTAGCCACATTTTCACAACAATGTACTCAAAAAAACAAAACACAAAATCACAAAGAACTAATAAAACAACACACACAAAAAGAGAAAACACAGAACAAACCATTAAGCAAACACACCACAGCAATTCTGGAATCCTCAGAATTCAATGGATCAAAATAAGTAACAGTATCTCCTTCCATAGCAACAACCCTTTTAGTCAAATTCCTATTAGGGTTCAAAGGTGACTTCACAAGAACCAAATCACCATGACCAACTTTCCCAATCCTAGGAGAAACATGCTCCACTAAAACAACGTCGCCGGCGATATTTAGGGTTGGGAGCATACTAGGTCCATACGCCTGCAAACAGAGGATTATTGCAATTGAGTCAAAAGGGTACCCGAAAAACACGAAGATGGAGAAGAAGGATGAAAGATGAAAGATTGAAGATGGAAGAGTACGTGTGTTGGCGAACAGAGGTAGTTGCCAGTGAAGTGAAGGTAACAGAGGAATTTTGCGATTATTGCTGAACGATCTAAGGCTTCTTTTGCAACGCTTCTCCATTGTGCGATGTAATTCATAAATGGCATTTTTTTCTTTCGTGAGTGTGTCTGTGAGAGAAAGTAATTCTTTCTTAAGTAGAGGTGGATATAGGCTTAGGCGCAAAGCATTGAGGAGTTAGTTTACTCTACAAACAAACCCTGTTAAATGTTCATAAACCCTTCAAGATTAAAAAAAAAAAAAAAAGTATATTTGTTTGTAACTTTAGATCGATTTATGTTCGGATGTGATGATCATATCGTCTATTTTTTATTTTGTTAAGGATTAGGGTCCCAACTCGAACCGTTCCAAGGTTAGGAACATGTTCGATTTTTCGTATGGTTGAAACATAAATTAGAGTATCATCGGTCATTATTCAACGACAATAGTTTAACAACGATATAGATAAAACAAACATTACACAAATTGACAAGACAATTTAACCAAACTTTATTGACACTTACGACATTTGTAGTTTGAAAGGACCTAAAGATATATCACTCCTCTTCATATACCATGATCGAAAACATGTGGCGTACGTCATAATCATCGTTGAGAATTTATGGATAATGACATACATTTGTTGTTATCATCATTCTGATCTATGTATGACAAGTTAATTGCAATTTGAGATGTGGTTTAACTTTCCCGAGCTTCATGAAAGAAATGTTTAAATTGTTTTTTCAACCCATTCATCTTGTCGGTAGGAGCTAAATACATCACCACCATCTTTGAGACGTATTTATGTAAGCGGTAGTGAATTATTAACCACAACTGGACCACGAGAAATATTGGTAAGTTATAAACCACAAAAAAGTTTCGGTGCACCATGGATCACAAAAAATTGTCGGGATACTTATAAAATTATACGATATAGATGTCATATCATATTGCTTCTTCCTCTTCACTATCAATGGAAATGAGATTGTCCTCGTTTCTTTTTTTTGCATGATGGGTCACCTCTTTCAATATTCATGAGTTCTTCAAACAAACATTGTGCTCCACAAATTGATTCTCTCATGTTTTAGCTTTATCTTTTTTTTGTAATGCTTCCACTCCTAACATGTGGGAGGTAGTGGACACACGTCCTTCAGAAAATATGTACAAAATGGTATGGGGATTAATCCAATGCACATGATGTGCAAAAATGGATTATGTGACAGGTGAATTCGAATTGGGAAAAAGGTTTCAGAAATTTCATTTTGAAGTCTTGTCGACTCTAGCACAACTTTATTATAGCAAAATGCAATCATATGACCTATATCTAGATATGCAAACCATTTCTCTTTCAGTGCAATTTCACTCTTTAACTTTTGATGGAATAAAGTATAGACCATATCTGATATACTTAAAACATTCCCCGGAGCCAAAGATAAACATATAATCACTCTTACGTAGATTTAGCTCTCTAACCAATGCATGACAAATTAAATGATGAATATCTTCACCATGACCGATATGTTCAACTAAAACCACGCAGAATCCACAATTATCATCACTTTTGACATCCACAAATTTTTCCAACTCATGTTCACCATGATCAAAGGAATTATGGTTTGAGTATCCCAGGTTGCCTAGGGCTTTCAGATTTTCCATTCTCACGAGGATAACTTTAAGACTTGTAAGACTCGTAGGATCGTTTGACAAGTATAGGTTCGGCGAACGTTCTAAAACCTCGATCATCAAGTTGTCACAAGCCAAAAGAAGAACGAAAATGCACAACAAAGGAATCTCTCAACAACAAGGAGTCGAAAAGAACTCAAAGGGGGGACAACTCTCGCTTTATAAGTTATGTTTGAAAAATAATCAAGGGCCGAAATCATTTGATATACATAAGAACAATCCAATGTCTCATAATGTTCCTTGAAAGCGTAACGACTCTTGAGTGGTCTAGAGGCGTCACCTCCATCTTATGCGCACATGGGACACACATCAACATTCGGCAAAAGATGCTTTGATTCAATCCTGCAATATTTAATTTTAACTACCCCATTAAAAGGGGTGTGCTTCCAAGGACGTACAGGTGAACGACATCAGGCTCCGCCCACGACTTTGGACAAGCTTTGCCCTTATATTTTTTCTAAAGCTCCTTACATCATAAAGACAATAAGGGCTTGAGGGGCATAAGACTTCAAATACTCCCTATCGCATAGGAGTGTGGCTCCATCATCCAGGACCGTCGATGTGATCTCTAACGAACTTCCGTCTTCCTTGTTGGGTTTCACAGAGTTATTTACAATTGCACTCCAGTATATAAAGATAGCTTCGTGCCACAACGAGGGATGACACATTTTCACCACTTTTCACTGACTCTCCTATTGAGTCCACTCTATAATCTCACCAAATAACTTGTGTCGTAAATGATAATTGCTCCGCCGTGTCGGAAAGCTTCTTGTATACACTACATTGATTGAATATACATCGATTTGGTTCATACTAGATCACGAAATTAATTCCTGAAACCACCATGTTAGTAATGGTGGTTATCTTATGCTTCTACTCAGTTAAATAATGATTGAATCTAGTAAAGTTATTTGAATCATGTACACCTACCATATCTAATTGTACACTTTAATAACATGGTTAAATAGTAAAAGATAATTTTTCACTAGGAAGGTGTGAGTTATCATCAAAATTATTTAGGGTTTAAATCTACCAATTGTTTGATTCCAACAAACTGACATACTGCTTCTTGCTTTTTTCAAAAGACAATATTAATCCAAAGAGAATGGCCATGCAATTTGAAACACATCTTTCAGTCTTAAGGAATGACATTTGTAACAATGGAAAATATGAAAATCTCTTCCTAGTAGTAAGTTAAGTACAAGAAAATACATAACAAAGGAATCAGAAAAATAATAATCGTTATTATTTTTTCATTTTAAATTTTATATTCCCTTACAACCAGATCCAAGAAAATAGAATGGAGAAAAGAATATACTGATACATGTATAAGATCATAAATACAATAACGGAATATATTATGTTACTTGTTCTTGATCCTTCAATGTCTATACACTAGTACCCCAAAAAGTAGCACAAAGGGAAGGTGTTGATGGATTTGTTGGAAAATCTTGAAATGACAAGTTCAAATAATCATGTATTATTCTTGATTTTCTTAATGTGTCTCATCATGCACAAACTTATGCAATCCTTTGAAGATTATATGTCACCATGTCCTCAAGAGCTAAACGATACACACTTGGAGGAAGACATTGAAGACTTTGAATAGCAAGATCAGCTTTCTCTTTTGCCAACTCCTGTGCTCTTTCGATTCCCCCACAACTCTTAACCAACGCGATCGCTTCGTCAAGAGAACCAATCTCGCTAAATTCAGACTCAATGATATCCCTCAATTTTGGTTCTTTCTCCAGCGCGAAAATTACAGGAGCTGTCAGGTTACCTTTGGCGAGGTCCGTGCCAGCAGGCTTTCCAAGTTGCTCTGCCGATTGAGTGAAATCTAATATGTCGTCGACAACTTGGAAGGAGAGACCGAGATTCTTCCCGTATTCGAACATTTTCTCGGTCATGCTGCTGTCAGAACCGCTGAAAACTGCAGCTCCTTTTACACTGGCAGCAATCAAGGAGGCTGTCTTAAAATAACTCTTGATTAGATACTCGTCAAGCTGAACATCACAATCAAACAAGCTAGAAGCTTGCTTTATTTCTCCACTGGCAAAATCTTTAATCACCTGTCACACACCAAAAGTTTTGTAAAAATAAAAACAATGTTTAGAAAATGAAATAATGCATCTTTTCATACGCTATGCCAAGCACTTCCGAAAAAAAATGATTTTTTCATTAAACCAAAGTAACCCTGCGTGCAAGTGTGGAGCCCAATCCCTTGAAGTAATTGATATCCATTCAAGGGGTTGACCTATCCTAACATATGTTCTTTCATATTCACCAGCCAGGGATTGAATCTTTGGAATGATGATTTTGCGGAAGCAAGTGAAAGATAAGGATATTTTAAAAGGTGTATTATGATGGAACTCACCTGGCTGATAAGTTTAATGACTTCAATGTTTTCAAGGTTGGCGAGATACCATGATGATTGTGCAAACATGAAGTCTCCAGCCAGCACTGCCACTCTTGTTCCAAACATTTGATGAACAGTTTCCTTCCCTGATAATTCATAGCAAGTTAGCAACCACATTGAGTTTGAATAGAGGGAAACGGACATCAGCAGAGTAGATGGAAAAGAAAAACAACAAAATCAAATGTCATAGTTTGGAAACTCGAAGTCTTTTTATAGCAGATGTAGCTTTGGACTTGTACTTAACACCGACATGTAATTACTCATACAACGAGCAATAATGTTCGATTCCAAATTACAATTATACCAAAGTTTCAAGCCATATGTGTGAGGAGTAAAGGAAATTCTTGATCAAATAAATCATAACATGGTTGTCCAAGATTAAAATAAAAACAACCGTAAAGCATGAGAAAAATAGCTTTAGGGTATGCAGTATGCACATCGCCAAAAAATAAAGTGACGTCAAAAATATTAAACGGGCATTTCTAAACACTAGCTTACCTCTTCTTAGGTCACTCTCATCTAACACATCGTCATGTATCAAACTTGCAGTATGAATCATTTCAACTATCTCAGCTAAACGTCGATGCTTTACAGTAAGATCCCTGAAATCATTCATTTCAAGATGAAGCTTTCAATTATTGCCATATACATAGAATTTTCAGGACAAGCAAATGACTTCTATATGTGCGCGTGTGAGAGAGAGAAAGAGAGGTTTGTATACTTACTCAAGGCCATGTAGCTCTGCAGTCGCCCTTGACACCAAGAACACAAGAGCCGGTCTCATCCTCTTCCCACCAGCACTAAAGATCTGCTCAGCTGCAGATATTAAAACTGGATTTTCTGCGCCTACAATCTATCAAGAGCATCTTCATCAGATACACTAACATATAGGCAACACAAATCTAATCGTTGCTGTTTGCAATGCAAAAGAAGCTAAAAAGCAAGAAGGCTCAGCCTTTTAGCAATAAGAATTACCAATATTGTCAAATAGCAGCTATAGCGCCATAGCATAGCAGAATTTGAAAAAATCGATATTGCTCTGCGATAAACTATTTAGTACAAGTGTTGTCAAATAGCCGCTATTGCGGTACTATAGCGCTATAGTGTAGCGGAATTCAAAAACGGATAATTAAAAGAACAATAAGCAAAGAATGTCATGTTTAAAATCACTGAACATTGCATATCATTCACATTTTTCTAGCCTGCTGAAATCAATAGAACAACAGATATACTCAAACAGACAAGACAGGACACAATTATAAGCAACTAAGCCAGGTAGTAAAAAACAGCACACAACATGAATATAGAAAGCAATACTTACAGACTGAAGATTTTTATTGAGTGTTAGAAGATCATCAGAGACTACTTCAAACAACCTATTAGGTGAAATAGGAGTTTCTGGATAACCCTTCAAGTTCAATCCTTTTGCAAGGTCTTTAATTGCTTGAGTTCCACCTATTCAAAAACCAAATCAAATCTTTTAATGCCAAAGTCCCACTTCTAAAATCAATACCAACATATACTCATTCATTCACTATAAAACACTGACACAAATACACACACTGCAGTGACACACTTACATGTCCAGACCGATACTAATTTGAAAAAAAATGAAATGATTGAATGTTACATGTGTTTGGTGTTCAACAATATTTGACAATTCTAATACAGTCGGACACCAGACACACTTTCCATCAGAAGTATCAATACCACATAGTACATACAAAATGAAATGATTGAATGTTACATATGTCTGACGTCTGGTCCGACAATATCTGATAATTCTAATATTGTCGGACACCAAACACATTTTCCATCAGTACTACATAGTACATACAAAATGAAATGATTGAATGTCACATGTGTCTGGTGTTTGACATAACAATTCTGATATTGTCAGACACCAGACACACTTTCGATTAGAAGTATAGTACTACATAGTACATACAAAATGAAATGACTGAATGTAACATGTGTATGAAGTTCGCCGGTATCAGACAATTCTGATACTGTTGAACACCAGACACACTTTCAATCAGATACTACATGGTACATACAAAATCATTCATGCAAACTAGTAACATGAAGTAACTCCGCAACACACTTCAATTTATTAAAAAAAAATAAAAATAAAAATAAAAATAAAATATCACTATACCATTCAAAGTAGGCTCTGCAGTATCCATAGAAGAAACACGATATTGATGAGTATTCCTCTTCTTACAACAAACCAATTTACGAGTTCCATTTCCACACCCTTTAGAATTCACCTTAGCATAATTCTTAACTTCATACCTATGAAAAGAAGCATTGGAAGAACAGCCACAAGAAACCAAGTTTTTACCAAAAAAATCAATACTTTTGCTAGTGACAGACATCATTCAAGGACAATTCACAAAACCCAAATGGAAAATGAAGAAGCAAGTTAAGAGGGGGGGTTTAAATAGCAACCATTGAAGGAAGAAGTGTGAAGAAGGGGGTGTTATGGAAAATGGAAGAAGAGAAGAGTACACAGAAAAAAAGGGTTCTTTTTATGGGTCACACGAGTTTTGGTGAAGTGGAAAAAGAAAAGAGTAACACAAGTTAAGTGAGTGGATCCTAAGAAACCACATGGGACTTGTCTTGTTGGTTTCTTATCGGTCGGAGAGAGAAATTTGTGATGACAAAGAAATATGTGATTCATACTTCTTGCTTCTATAATTTCATTTTTTAGGATAATATATGAATCAACCTTAAATTACATATTATTATATTATAATAATAATAATGTATATTGTGTCAGTATATATTAATCAAGTAACAAAATCACTTGTGAGAGGGTAAGAGATATTTGAGCACAATTCTAGAGGTTTTGACTTTTGATTTCAAACTTTGAAGAGAATTTTATTATTTATTGTGGTTTTACTCGATTCAACGTATTAGTCTTTATAGTTTCACGCGTTAATATATATTGATCAATTACTTTTTAATAATATGAATAAAAATAATTTTTAATTTTTTTACAATTTTTTAATTGTTTTGAAGTTAACTTTATCGGGAATGAAAAATTGAAAATTAATTGTTTTAGACAATGTTAACTTTCTTTTATTCTAAAAATTGAGGGTGTCTTTCTATGATTATGAAAATGGATAGGAATAATTTATTTTTTTTGTTAATGGATGGGATTGCAGATAAGCATGAGATTAGGTACATTTTTATTGAAGATTGAAGATATTTGTTTTCATGAAAAGATAGAGGAGTGTAATAAGGAGAACGGAAAGTGGAAGGAAGATGTGAATTTTACGTTTTGATACGTTTATGGAAATTGATAAAGTAGATATTGACACACGATATTTTCGCTAAAATTAATTGTAAGAAGGGCGGAAAGTGGAAGGAAAATGTGATTTTCGAGTCTTTGGTACACAAACGGAAATTGATAAAATAGATATAGACACGTGAGATTTACGCTAAAGTTAATTCTATGAATGACGGAAACTTGAAGGAAAGTGTGATTTTCGCGTCTTTGGTACGTAAGTGGAAATTGATAAAATAGATATAGACACACGAGATTCACACTAAAGTTAATTCTATGAATGGCAGAAACTTGAAGAAAAATGTGATTTTCGCGTCTTTGGTACGTAAGTGAAAATTGATAAAATAGATAAAGACACATGAGATTCACGCTAAAGTTAATTATATGAATGGAAGAAACTTGAAGAAAAATGTAACTTTCGCGTCTTTGGCACGTAAGTGGAAATTGATAAAATAGATCAAGACAAACGAGATTCACGCTAAAGTTAATTCTATATGACTGTCGAAAAGCGGAAGGAAAATGTGATTTTCACGTCTTTAGTACGTCAATGGAATTCGGTAAAATAAATACTGACACACGAGACTTACCCTAAAGATGTTTCTCGACTAAAGAAAATAAGAAAAACAAAATTATTTGTTAGATTAAAGTAGATGACAAACAAGAGAAAATTGACTATTTACTTTGAGTATTTGATACATTTCGGATGAAATGAGGAATGAAAACGTGATCTTCACCCCTTGTACATCTTTGGAAATTGGAAAAATAGATATTGACACATAAGACTTGGGTTTACATGAATATATACGAGCTCATGCTCTTTCTCATATGTAATTTTGATGACCGTTTTTTCATCAATAAGAAGGATGTTTTCTAATTTTTATCAAGATCCTTATATCAACAATTTTAATTAATTTTAAGGTAAAATGTTTTAAATACAACTTTCATTCCTATGTTTTTTTTAGGGATCTTTCATTCCTATGTTATTATGGGGAAAAAAAAAGTATATTTCTATTATTATGAAAATATATAAAACTTAACTGATTAAAAAAGGATGGAAATTTGCTAAAAAAAAGAAGATGAAAATAAACATGCAAGACATGATTATTTAGTTATAAATTAAAGTATCCATAGAGTATTTAGTGGACTAAACCATAAAGCTACGACTTTATATGAGTCCTCTATAAATGAAAGATAAAATTAGATTCTTTAGATTAGACGATCTTTACGTCAGATATTTAGTTTACAAAACAATATCTATAGAGTAGATGTTTACTTCAACTTAAAACATGAGCAAAAAATCTAAAAGTTGAAAATTGCTACTAAGACTAACTAACTAACTCTAACACTCTTTTAATATCTTGTTAATACTTTTTTTTTATTAGGTGAAAATCTCTCATCATTTTAAACATTGATCAATCATAAAGTGGTAGAAATTACATTAATTTCACTCAATAATTGATTGCATATTAAAAATAAAGTGTTAAAATGAATTTCATTATCATTTTAATTATTTTTCGGTTTGATCATGTGCTCAAACAAGAACCAGAAAGAACAAACGACAAACAAGCGTATACTAAAGTGAATATACCTTCGAAAAAACACACAAATTTGAGTTTAAGGAGCCCGCCACGTTTCCGTCTCTGGTGATGGATGATATACTTTGAAATTGTGATTACGTTCGTTCAAAGTTAATGTACTTTTCTTTCAAGGTAATTCTAACTTATACCATTATTTTTATTGGTTCTAATTTCAAATACATCCGCGTGCTTTTAAAAAGAAAAATGCTAACAAATATTCTTAAAGATCCTTTAAAAAACAAATATCTTAATATAATTGTTTAAGAATCTAAAATAAGTAACTTTTGCATAAAAGATCATGTAATTATTACTTTGACATATGTCTGATTTATATTTCTTTGACAAAATTTCCTTTTAAGTATACTTAAAACAACGCCCTTAATACTTATTAGCATGACTTTATAAACAAAATATTGTCGTGCAAATAACGTGCTACGTATTTAAGTATAAATTAGTATGGAAACCCGTGCTAAGTACGGGCTATAATTTCATCAAATTTAAAATATTGAGTGAAGATGTAGTATCATGGTCATTTGTATTGTCGCTTTGTGTTCAATGAGTCAATCCACACCAGTGTTGGCTCTCCTGTAAGGTCTAATAATAGTATCAAAGCTCGGTTCAACATTGTGGAGGAAACAAAAGTAGTTTCTGATGGTAGATCACAAATGCAAAGAGTCTCATTATTTTCTTATTCAACCTATATTATTTCAAATTCTTTCAAATTTGGTCTTTGGTGGTATTTGACAATGGAAATTGCAGACGTATTCTACTGAGTTAATAAAATACATGTTTATTAGAAATTTTAAAATAATGTGGAATTTTTTTTGTTTAGTCTACTTTTTTGGGAAATTATTTACCCAAAAATCTCTAACTCCCAACAAACCCGTAAAATTACCAACAACTCACTATATTCTATTATATATACTCTAATAGACAAAACACGCACTCCCTTTTTTCCCTGTCATTTCTCTCGTGTTAATGATGGTAGATCACAAATGCAGAGAATCTCATTGTTTTCTTATTCAGCCTATATTATTTCAGATTCGGTCTTTGGTGGTATTTGACAATGAAAATTGCAGACATGTTCTGCTGAGTTGATAAAATACATGTTTATTAGAAATTTTAAAATAATGTGGAATGTTTTTGTTTGGTCTACTTTTTTGGGAAATTATTTACCCAAAAATCTCTAACTCCCAACAAACTCGTAAAATTACCAACAACTCACTATATTCTATTCTATATACTCTAATAGAAAAACACGCACTCCCTTTTTTCCCTATCATTTCTCTCGTGTTATTTTTTTTATCTTATTTATTTTATTAATTTATTTTCTCTCTTCTCTTTAAAGAAAAAAAATAAATATCCCTCGGCTAAATCACCACCGACCCACCTTTTCTATCATATTATGCCTTCTCATGTCTTATTTGTCTATTTTACCAAATCATATATGAAAAGAGACTCACATATAAGGAATAGATGTTAATATGTCATACGTGAGATAAAGTTTTACATTGGATGTAAGAGTAGATGATGAGAAACATATATGTAAGATGACTCATATCTAATATCTAATGTCTTTTAAATTTGAATGAAGTTGTGGTGTCAATCTCACTTTTTTATTTTTGAAGGAATAGTGTCAATATTACTTGTGTGGTTGTTTTTAGCCTAATGTGATTATTCAACCCAATTTAGTCTCTCGAATTCCCAACAATATGATGAATTTTTTTTAATGTCATTTGCTTAATTCCTTTCTCTTAAATTTTAGTCTTTTGGATTTCATTCACTTTGATGTTATAGTTTTTATCCAACCTCTATTATTTCAAATTATTTCACTTTTGATCTTTGGTGGAATATGACAATGACGATATATATATATATATATATATATATATATATATATATATATATATATGTATGTGTGTGTGTGTGTTATGTTGTGTTAACAAAGTAAATGTTTATTAAACATTTTAAATAAATATGTGATATCAATCTCATTTGTGTTGTTGTTCTTAGCCTAATGTGATGATCCAACCTAATGTAAGGTCCTCTGAAGTCTTAATTTTATGATGAACTATTTTATTAGTGTATCATTTGTTTATTTTATTTTATTTTAAAACTTAGTTTTTATTCAACCTTTGTTATTTTAAATTTATATACATTTGGTATTTGGTATTGAAATCAAATGAACTATTATACTGAGTTTTTGAGAATTTCATAAACTTGCATCACTAAAAATTGCTAGCATGCTTTATTCAACAATCACCCAATTTAAATAATTTACAACACCAACCTTTATAAAGGTCCAGCAAAAACAATAAAGAAGCAAATTTTTCTTCTTTTTTTCCTTGGATCTTAACTCTACTTTTTTCTTTCTTTAGAATTCAATCTCTATGAATATTATTTGCAAGTTAGAGATCCAAACTAAACACAAAATACAAAATAATCAACAACACAAATTTATATAAAAGAAGAAAAATTGATTTGTTTCTGTTTTATCTATCCACACACCACAACCACATTATACCCTAAAATACAAAAAAAATAAAATCAGATTATTTAAAAAAGTGAAAAAACACACTATAAATATACATTCTGATGCATCCATTGGAACCATATCTAAAGAGAATATGTGTATATCTTAGTTTACATCATAAACAAACAAACACGAATGATTTGAAAGATTGTGCTTCATGATTCTTTGAAGGGTAGATCTTTGATTTCATAGGTGTTATTAGATTTTGGTGACATGACAATTCCTTTAGGTTGATAACTTTGTAAGAAAAGAATATCTTGATGTAAAAATTTGAAAAAAAAATATAGACTATATACGGGAAAAAAAATCATCAATTACATTTCGAACCTCACAAAACAATGATGCAAAATCGGTTATCCCTAAAACATATGATTGACTTATAAAATAAAAGCTGACACATGTTACATTTTAATTAGTTTACAGATTAAAATATCATGGCATGCTACAATTTCACCGGATTGCTTGTTAACAAATATATGTCATTGACTGCGTGTAATATACAATTCAACTCTTAAAAACCTATGATAATTCACTTAACTCTGATTGTTTTATAATTGAAACAAATGAGTAATGATTGTCTTTGATTGGATGAAAATCAAAACAATGATTGTGATATACAAATATTGTTGCTATAAAAATGGTTTTTATTTTCTTTTAGAATATAAAATTGGTCGTTACAATCAGTTTATATGAAAAAACGCCAACAATAGACTTATTAGATAAACATTCTTAATTTTTCTCTTGGTACATAAATTTTCTTCAAGTTACATGATTAGATCTATAGAGATTCATAGTTAAAATAATATTCAATAGTATAATTATTAATCATTGTGAATCATGGAAAAATAAAAATTTCATTTGCACGCCATTACTAAGCTGCAAAATAACTATCCTAAGAATAGTTCAAAACAAACATCATATTTTCATATCCAGGCTAACGAATACATGAATTACCCAATAAAATGTATTAAAAAACCTAAAATTCATAAAGAAATCCATAAAAAATATAATTTTCAATAATTATATACATAAAAAACAATAGCATAATTTTTTTTCATAGAATGAGTGAAAACGGAAATCAAATGCACCATCATCACAAAATCTTAAAAAAAATGCAAAGAGGAATGAGAAAAAATCTAAAAAAAATTTACAATAGAATATAAAATTGGTCGTTACAATCAGTTTAGATGAAAAAACGCCAATAATAGACTTGTTAGATAAACATTCTTAATTTTTCTCTTGGTACATAAACTTTCTTCAAGTTACATGATTAGATCTATGTGATAACTTGTTAGAACTTGAGTTTCATATGATGAACTTACGTATTTGGACAACAAACATGGAGATGTTCAATATATAGTGGATTTATATGAGAAATTGAATAAAATTTTAGAATTTGGAGCCCAAATGTTCTCTAACGGAAACTAAGATACAAATAAAATAAAAAAATCAACCGCATAATCTATTACCATGAAAATAAAAATACACCATACATTTTTTATGGGAGAAATAAATATACACAATACATTTTTTATGGGAGAAAGATGAAAATGATGAAAAACAAACTGTCTTTATATAGAGAAAAAAAACCATGTATTAATTTACAAATAAGTCATGATCCATTTTGATTGGCTCATGAAAAACAAATGAGTCATGATTTTTTTTTATTGGTTGATATAAAATTAATGTGTCATAATCAATTTTGATTGGATGATAAGAAAATATTAAATGATATGAGAAATATGAAGATGCCAAGTATACTTTTCAAAAGAAATAACCCAAATATTTATAATAGAGATAGAGATAAAGATGTACTTTCCCTAAAAAAAAAAAAGAGTATAAATGTACTTCATTTTCTCAAAATAAAAAAAGTCTAAATGTACTTAATATCTTTCTCTACTCCTCTCTTCTCTAATTATAAATTTCTTTTAATTTTTCTGCCCACTTAACATAAACACTCTTTTCAAAATTCTACATCAATTAGCTCTCACTTGTTTAAAACACTATTCCTCAATTTACTCCCCTATAAGGTTAAAATATGAAGGTTTTGTCAACGAGTGTTTTCGAAACACTCTTTAATCATTTTAAATTAAAAAATTATTCCATAAAAATAGCTATGAAGTTTATTGATACACTTGTTTTTAAATCAATAAAGCAGGTGCGATCATACCAGCATTAATGCACCGGATCCCATCAGAATGTAACAAAAAAAAAATCAATAAAGTCACGATCATTTTCATGAAATAAATAACTATTTATCGATTTTTTATACTTTAGTAAATATCATTTCATAAGAAAAAACATCATTTTATTATTTATAAGAAAAACGTACTAATTTTTTTCACATTTAATCATAAAAAATAATTAATATTAACTATTATGAGTGATAAAATTCAGAAAAATTAAATTCTATTTAGCCGGCATTTTTGGTAAATAAGATTTAATTTTTTTTTTATCATTGATTTTTTTTTTTGAAGGAACTGTCATATAATTTTTACACTTTTATCATATGACTTAAGATTTTTTTAGGAAGCTAAAAAAAATTAAATCTTATTTACCAAAAAAGTCCAATTTCTTAGGGGAAGAAAAACAAGTGGAATTCACGTAACGGTAGAAACATGAATGCTTGTAAAGTTTAAAGTTAATTGTTTGCCTTTAATATCTCTTGAGTCAAGGATAAGAAAAAATATATAAATTTTCACGTTCAGGGGTATTTTGCACATAAGTGCAAAATTTCAGGGGAGATATTTGCTCATGACCGTAAAAAAATTTTAGTTTTTTTTTCAAAAAAAATTGAAATTTTTTTACCACCTGTAACGGGGCATGACACGTCAGACATGTGGCAGTGCCGCGTAGACAGTCAAATGACACGTTATGTTGACTAACAAAGTAATTTGACGGATGAGGTAAATTTATCAACGTTATGCAATTTCGCGGGGTAATTAAAGTTTTGTTAATGTCAGAGGAAGAGGGGGGGATAATTGCCTATTTACTCGATAATAATTTGATTGATGTTGGTTTAATGTCTACTACGTATTTATTTTTTGTTGTTTTAATCAAATTGATAAAAATTTAATCACTATTTAAATCGTAAAAATGAGAAGGATCGTAAAAATTGATAATGATATACCACCTAGTTGCTAGAGAAATACGACTTCTCAAATTTGATGCATGGCTTGATACTTAATCGTTGAAAACATACACAAATACTTACAAAATCATTGAAGAGTTTTGGTGTAGAATGATAGACATACACATTGAAAGAATGATGCAATAATCTTGGTGCATTCAAGCAAGATGAATTGCACATACTAAAAAATGGTGGTGTTGTTCTTAGAGTTCTTTACTACGGATTCATGTGTTATATGGAGATATTTTTTTATTTTTTTTGTTGGGAAAATGGACTTTTTCTAATAATTGTCCTAATAAAACCAACAAAGCCATATAGTTGATTAAGTCTATTCAACAACCTCTATAAGAAGATCTTAAATCTTTGTATTTTGAACAAAGCTCTCCTTATGAAGAAACAATATTTATTCTTTAAAATTCTTCGCCTGAAGTAGGATGATTTATCGAGTTAGGTGATAATGCATATTTTCCTATTTACTCATTCAAATAAAAATGTAGCACTTTTACCCACTCATCATATCGCTTGTGTCAAAAATTCATATCTTCACATCAAAGTTTTCTCATCCTAAGAATGTCATAGCTTACATGGATACCGGTGCTCCAATAAGAACGATGAATCCAAGCATTCTCCCTACAAAAGCATGGATAAAATATTCCGCATACTTTGTAGAGGCTGATGGAATTTTTTGCAAGACTAATTTGATGACAAAAGAGAAAATAAGAATCATATTTTTTTCTTCTTCAGAATGCATAGCTTGGATTAAGGTCATTGAGAGAAGTCTTCCAAATAATAATATTGATGTGGGAATGGATGTTTATTCAGCAACTAATACTCTCCAAATTCTTCCTACATGAAAGCCAAAAGAATTCCAAGTTTTTGAACTTTTTTTGATTTATGGATCAATACATAAACTAGTATTGATCGAGACATACACTCCGGATTTAAGAACTTGGGGGTTTTCATCACAAATCGTTGCAATCAAATTCAATCGAGGTGAAGACTTTGAAGACATAGGATCTTGCAAATGAGTAACGACCGGAGGATCATTTGAACGGTTTGGGCACTTGATCTTGGTTGACCATCAAAGGAAGAAGAATACAGTTCATCATTCTCTTAATTAAAGATTCAATTGTGCCGGTTTGGTTTTGTTTTACTTCTTATGAACAACTATTTTCAATTGCAATCAATATCTCAACACCATTTGGAATTGAGGAATTGAAGGAAGATTTACCCATAACGAGTACGATTGGAGAACTACCTAAATAAATCTCTGTGTTCATCTTCTTCGCTCTATCTCTTTCACTTTTCATGGTTATAACTTCGTTTTTATTAAATTTCTTAACTTTGTTCATAGTTCATATAAATCTAAACGTTATGTCGTGTACAGTGCTTTTGATGGCGTTCGGGATTAGACGTTGTCGACCCGAAACGCTTCCGCAAAAAATTATTTTAAAGTTTATGATTAAATTTTCAAACAAACTATCTAAACATTTTAAACGAACATATGATATGAAAGAGAAACACTAACCATAAAAAAACCAAAAGACGACAACTAAAAATGAGGAAGGAATACGGAGGTATGGGTTTTCGACACCTATTTGGCTTTAATTTAGCTATGCTAGGGAAGCAGGGTTGGAAGTTACAAACTGAACCAGATACTATTGTTACACGGATTTACAAAGCTAAATACTTTCCGAGAACTGATTTTTTGGGGGCTCGTCTAGGCCATAACCCAAGTTATATTTGACGTAGTATCTTTGCTTCACAGGTGTTAGTTAGAGGTGGTCAAAGATGGCGTGTTGGAAATGGGAGGAATATAAATGTGTGGAAGGATCCATGGCTGCGTTCAGAGGAGAATTCTTTTATTTCAAGTCCCATTATAAATGGTTTGGAACATTTGAAGGTGGAGGACTTGCTTAGTTTGGATGGGATTACATGGAATTGGCAAAGCATTAATGAGTTGTTTAATGAAAGGGATCAGGCTGAAATTCGCAAAATAATGCCATCATTTCAAGAGAATGAGGATAAGCTTATTTGGAAGTTCAATAGCAAGGGACATTACACGGTGAAATCAGCTTATCGATATGCTATGGAAAGTCTTGTGAACAATGAAGAATATCGAATACCGGGGGATTGGATGCGTATGTGGAAAATGCAGATTCCTCAAAAGTGCAAAGTTTTTCTTTGGAGAGTACTTAGAGGGGTTCTTCCCACGCGTATGAGGCTACAAGATAGAGGTGTTCCATGTTCTGACATTTGCCCTCATTGTGAGACTAACTATGAGAATGATTGGCACGTGTTTATTGGTTGTGAAGCGGCAAAACAAGTGTGGCAAGAGGCGGGGTTGTGGGAAAGAATAAGTTACGGAGCTGTTAATGCTACTGGTTTGGCAGCATGTTTATTTTCTTGTTTATGCAGGTTTCCTGAGCAGGTGTGTAACGACATAACAATGATGTTATGGTGCATTTGGCATCGTCGAAACAACAAAGTATGGGAGACCGAACAGCTGCCTGTCCGACAAGCTGTGCAAATGGCTCGGAATCTGTTATTGCAATGGCGTGCAGCACGTAAACAGCCCTGAATAACTGAACAGCAACGCAACAATCAGCTGTATGTGCAATGGCAGCCCCCGACGGAAGGGTATGTGAAGTGCAACATAGACGCAGCATTATTGGTGATCAACAATGCTTTGGAATTGGAGTGTGTATCAGAAACACTCAAGGTCAGTTTGTGAAAGCTCTAACTAAATGGTTTGAGTGTTATCCAAGTCCATTGGAGGCAGAGGCATTGGGATTAAGGGAAGCTATATCTTGGCTTGGGGAACTAGGATTATCAATGGTGCAAATTGAGCTAGATTGCAAGCTAGTGGTGGAAGGCATCATGGATAAATCTAACAACCAATCGGATTTTGTCAATATTATGTCATCTTGTAGATCACTATTACAACAATTTCCAAACTTTAAGATAAGTTTTATTCGGAGACAAACAAATTTTGTCGCCCATACTTTAGCAAGGGAGTCAAGATTGTATGCTAGTCACCATGTTTTTGATTTGATTCCATCTTGTATTAGTTCTATTATGTTGAATGAAAGAATATAAGTTACCTTTTGTCAAAAAAAAAAAAATGAACGGATGGGTACAAATTAATAGTGTAAATTTAATTATTCAAAAAAAAAATAGTGTAAATTTGATTGGTATCTTAACATTAATTGGTACAAAATTTAAATGAAAAAGTTATTCAAAATGCTTCAAAGTATTTTTTTGACTCAAAATGCTTCAAAGTCAAGGGCACATCTGATTTAATGTAGCGTAGCATATGCCTATATCCATATGGTTTGAAATGACAACCCAATTAAATTAAATAGCAGAAGAGAGCATACTATAGTAGTACTATACTTGTATATTGTACTAGTGACCTGTCCACTTCTATGCATAAATGCAGTTACCATAACCTGCAATTCAGAATGAGAAAAAGATTAATTTAGCATTGGACAGTCATATCAAACTTGTAAATTGGTTGGTGGTTTTAAATTGCGGTTGCAACCACCGGTTGTCGTCACGATGTGAACATCAATATTATGGAAAAATACAAGTAAATGAAATCGATGCGGCCATAATTGCAGTTACAATATTGTTGCATAGACCACAATTATGGTTGCAGTCCGAAAATTAGAAGTAAGATTGGTTTCAATGTCAAGGCAATGTTTCATTTAGAAGAAAATTAATTAATCTAGAACATGAAACAACACAATGAGTTGTGACTTACTTGGATCAGTCACAACAACAAGAGCGGATCCTCTGAAATCGCAGTTCCAGTGGTCCGTTCCTTTAGATCGATAATAGAGATTCATGGCGATGGAAGCACGGTTCATGAGATTTTCAGGACTAGAGCAGGGGCATCCTTTCTGAAGAAATCTGCAATCAACGTGAGAGCAAGCATAATTGAGGTTGGATAAAAGTGTTGCTTGATCTGATGAAGGCTTTGCCACACACCAAGTTTTCTGTGTTTTTCATAAATCATCACACAATTTAATTAGATAAAAAAACTTTTTATGTAATTTATTTGTTCTCAAATTACAAGAGAAATTAATAGTTACCTGCCCATTAACCATGATCATATTCCCTCCTGCACATGTCAAAAGAGGGAAAGAAATAAAAAATAAGTAACATAAGTTGTAGCTGTTGGTGTTAATTAATTTGTAAACTTGATTAAATTCAATTAGTTTTGTTTTGTCACCCAATTTTTTTTATATTTAATTGGTTAATGGTAATTGTTTAGCTTATTACTTTTCTCATGTAGATATTTAATATCACTAAACATTGGACTAATGTGCACAGTAAAAATGATGTTTATTGAGATCAATTATTATAAGGAGAAATTACAACATTTTCTTTTGGTAACCATATTACCTGTGGATGACTAATTTTTGCCCAAAAACTTTGTAAATTACATTTCTCTATTCACAAACTCGAATTCGAGATTTTGTTTAAGTGATCTGAGTCCGATTCAATTTGAACATAATTTTGGTATATATTCTTTGATATATACAATCTAATTTTTTTTTTTTTATTTTGGTAATTGAAAATATTGCATAATAACACTCATTATAAGGATGCTTATACATGCCAAAGCAGATTCTAGTAATAAATCAAACCAAAAAAACAAAATGAGACCAGACCAGACCAGTGTGGATGTAGTACATTAAAACTCAACAAACAACAACTATAATTGACACAAACAAATTTAAAGAAGGCAGAAAATCTGACACATGCATACCTGATTTGAGAGACAAGAAAAGAAGGAAAAAGAGAAGAGGTAGTTTAGCCATGGTTGGTTGATAATGTTTATGATGCCTGCAACCTTGTACCAATATTTGTACTGCTATACTATTCAGTGGCAGTGCAGTGAATGAGAAGTTCAATGATATATAGAAAGAGAGTGTGGTAGATTAGAGTGTGTGTGAGTGAGTGTAGAAATAAAGAGGAGGCTTAAAAAGGAAAAAATAGTAGGTGAAAAGCAATGTGAGGTAAGCTATAACGGATACATTAACGGAAAATTAGTACAGTATAAATTAATTAGAGACGTTGAGATTGAGACAAGTTGATGTGGGGACTTTCAAAGTTGGAAAAAGGCTGAAGTAAAAAAAGATAGATGCACCATGTGATGTGAGTTGTTCTTCTCCAATTTGATGATCTGCTTTTTAGATTTTCGTCTTTTTTATTGGAAATGAAAGTAGTATGGGGTGGGTGCATATTATTGGAGAATGGAGAATGAGAACCGTTGTGTTATGTGGAAAACAATGACCCCACTTTTAGATTCTTAAAAAAAAACTAAATTAATTTTTGGTCCTCTAACTATTTAATTGGTATCAGATTGATCCTTTAATTAAAAATTAATTTATTTCGGTCCCTTAAGTTTCTCACCGTTACTACATTTAGTCATTTCAGTTAAATTTAATTAAAAAAACGTTAGGTTTTATACAATCATCATCTTCATTCAACTTCTTCATCATCTTCCTCATTCACCTTCATCAAAACACTGGAAAACAAAAATTTGAAAAATAAAATAAAATTCTTCATACAACTTAAAATCACTACTCTATAAACACCTAATCTCAAACAAAAATAAACCCAGGAAAAAAACTTCCTTTTCATCAAATCCCAGCAACCAAATCAACCAAAATCTCAAACCCCCAAACTCAGAATCGAATTCAAGAAGAAACCCCATATCAATTTTGAATTTAAGAAGAAACCCCCAAATATAGCCCGTCTGTTGGGGCATCAGGAGGTTTGCTTACTGTTTGGGGTACTTCGGAGGTGGAGGTGTGAGTATCGTTGCGAGGAGACCATTTTTTGATGATTCACGAAGGTTTATTAAATAGAATGACGAGTTTTATCTTTTCAATGTGTATGCTCCTTGTGACCAGAGAGCTAAACAGGCTTTGTGGGACTCTTTAGTAGCGCGTTTGCTTTCTTTGGGTAATCGAAATGTGAGTTTGTGTGGGGACTTTAATTTAGTTCGGTCATTGGAAGAAAGGCGCTCTGTGTTGGGTGTTCATGCTGCTCATGAGTTTGCATCTTTTAATGAGTTTATTGAAGCCTGTGTGTTAATTGATTTACCTTTGAACGGTCGAAAGTTCACGTGGTTTAAGGGAGATGGTCGTTCGATGAGTAGGTTGGACAAGTTCTTGCTATCTGAAGACTGGTGTCTGCTTTGGCCTAATTGTTTACAGGTGGCTCATTTGAGAGGTCTTTCTGATCACTTCTAATTCTTTTGTCGGTTGATGATCAAAACTGGGGACCGAGACTACTGCGGCTGTTGAAATGTTGGCAGGATATGCTTGGTTACAATACTTTTGTTCGTGAAAAATGAAGTTCTTTCGAAGTTCATGGGTGGGGCGGGTATGTCCTAAAAGAAAAATTGAAAATGATCAAAGTGGCGCTGAAAGATTGGCATGCTTCCCACACTCGTAATTTATCGACGAAGATTGATGGTTTGAAGACTAGGCAGGCGGTCCTTGATGGAAAAGGGGAGGAGACGGTTCTGTCGGAGGAAGAGATGGAAGAATTACATGGTATTTCAACGGATATTCATTCTTTGTCTCGTCTTAATACTAGTATCTGTTGGCAACAGTCGAGATTAAACTGGCTTCGAGATGGTGATGCAAATTCAAAATTTTTTCACTCAGTTCTAGCTGGTAGACGTCAGCACAATTCTCTATCGTCGATCATGGTGAATGGGGCGATGGTGGAGGGTGTAAACCCTGTCCGTCAAGCTGTTTTCATGCATTTTAAGAATCATTTCTTGTCAAATCGTGTGTCGCAGCCTTCCGTGGGAAACTTGCAGTTCCGAAGGCTCTCTTTCATGGAAATGGGTACCTTGACGAAACCTTTTTCGATGGATGAAGTTAAGGCGATAGTGTGGGATTGTGACAGTTTCAAGAGTCCGGGTCCTGACGACATCAATTTTGAGTTTATTAAGAATTTCTGGAATGAGATGAAAGAAGATATAATGCGGTTTACTTCAGAATTTCATAGAATGGGAAACTAACGAAAGGTATAAATTCTACGTTCATTGCTCTTATCCCTAAAGTTGAGAGCCCTCAGTCTTTGAATGATTTTCGGCCCATTTCCCTGGTGAGTAATCTTTATAAAATTCTGGCAAAAATTTTAGCAAACAGGTTGAGACAGGTAATTGGCAGTGTTGTGTCAGAGGTTCAATCTGCCTTTGTAAAAAACAGACAAATCCTTGATGGAATTTTGATAGCCAACGAGGTGGTTGATGAGGCCCGGAAGCTGAATAAAGAGCTTTTGATGTTCAAAGTGGACTTCGAAAAGGCGTATGACTCTATTGAGTGGGGGTATCTTGATGAGGTTATGGGTAGTATGTCTTTTCCGACTTTGTGGAGGAAATGGATCAAAGAGTGTGTCAGTACTGCTACGACTTCAGTTTTAGTGAATGACAGTCCTACAAATGAGTTTCATATGGATAGGGGACTTCGATAGGGGGACCCTCTATCTCCATTTTTGTTCCTTTTGGCAGCGGAAGGGTTGAATGTCTTGATGAAAGCCTTGGTCGAAATAGGTACCTTTACGGGGTATAAGGTGGGTGGCGCTAATCAGGTGATGGTGTCCCATTTACAGTTCGCTGACAACACTCTCTTAATCGGTAATAAAAGTTGGGGTAATGTGTGTGCGATGCAAGCTGGTTTGGTTTTGTTTGAGGCTATGTCTGGTCTGAAAGTAAACTTCCATAAAAGCTTTCTTGTTGGAGTCAATATTAATGCTCCTTGGTTGTTCGAAGCGGCTTTTGTGTTGGATTGCAAAGTGGGTAAAGTGCCGTTTCTCTATTTGGGTCTTCCGATCGGGGGCGATCCGCGCCAGTTATTATTTTGGGAGCCTGTTGTTAATCGAATTAAAACTAGATTGTCTGGTTGGCATAGTTGGTTCCTTTCTTTCGGTGGTCGCCTGATTCTGCTCAAATCTGTCCTGACTGCCCTTCCTGTCTATGCACTTTCCTTTTTCAAAGTTCCGTCAGGTATAATCTCTTCCACAGAATCTTTGTTAAATATTTTTTTTTGGAGAGGGAGTGAGGATAAAAAAACAGTTACTTGGGTTTGTTGGAATTCTTTATGTATGAGGAGGGAGTACGGAGGGTTGGGTTTTAGGAGGTTGAGGGAGTTCAATGTTGCTTTGTTGGGGAAATGGTGTTGGAGGTTGCTAGTTGAGAGAGAGGGGTTGTGGCGTAAGGTGTTGGTAGCTAGGAATGGTGTGGAGGGAGGAGGTTTGGAGGATGGGGGCAGGAGTTGCTCTTCTTGGTGACGAGAGATAATGAGGATTAGAGATGGGATAGGCGAGGGTGGTGAGGGATGGTTGGCGTCGTGTGTTAGGAGAAGGGTGGGGGATGGAGCCGATACTGATTTTTGGCATGATAGGTGGTGTGGTAATGTTCCGTTGTGTGAGCGGTATAGTTGGCTTTATGACTTGTCTGTCAACAAAGTAGTCACGGTTAGGAACATGTTTTTGTTGGGTGTAGAGGTGGGAGGGGAGGCGTGGCAGTGGCGCCGTCGTTTGTGGGCTTAGGAGGAAGAATTGGTAGAGGAGTGTAGGGAACTATTACTCACAGTTACATTGCAGGATTCTTCTTCTGACAGGTGGCTTTGGTTACCGGATCATAATGGTGTGTATGATTTACTGACATCGCAGGAACAACCCCATTTACATCAAAATTTGGAGTTAATTTGGCATAAATAGGTACCTCTAAAAGTCTCTATATTTTCTTGGCGGCTGCTGAGGGATCGTTTACCTACTAAAGAGAATTTGGAAAATCGTGGAATCATATCTTTGGAGGCGCGGATGTGTCTTGGCAGATGTGGGCAAGTCAAGGACCTGAATCATCTATTTCTGATTTGCCCATCGAGTGGAGCTCTGTGGTCGTTAGTTCGGGCGTGGCTAGGTGTTCAAGGGGTCGAATCTCAGGTTATTTCAGACCATTTCCTTCAATTTATTCATTATGCTGGTGGTTTGAAAGCTCAGAGGTCTTTTTTTCACCTTATTTGGCTCCTGTGCGTTTGGATTTTGTGGAATGATTGTAATGACAGGTTACTTAGGAACAAACAAAGCTCTTTACCACAAATGTTAGATAAAGTAAAATCCTATTCCTTGTGGTGGTTGAAAGCTAGTAATGTTGTATTTAGTTTTGGAACTCATATTTGGTGGTCAAACCCGCTCTTATGTATGGGCATCGACTGACCGCTATGTAATCTTGACTTGACTGTGTGTTTTTCGTGATTGTTCAGGCACACCTTGTGCTGTAACAATTGCGTGTCAGTGTTAATATAATTCATTTTTGCTTGTTCAATTTTTTTTTTTGAATTTAATTTGTCTTTCAACAAGGAATCATAATCGAAAAAAGGTTAGCAATTGAGTATAGAATTCGTTTTATGTCATTCAAGCAAAGCAGATTTATGAGATTCAATTTTATCCCTTTTTGTTTTCCCCCCTTTCAGAACCCTAATTTTATGTTGGTAGTGCTCGATTTTGTTGTTGTGGTTAATGGGTTGTTGTGATTGTTTGTTGTACAGTTTTGTTGTTGTTGTTTGTTTATGTTGTTGAGTTTTGTTCTTGCTGTTGTTGATGGTGTTCTTCCTATTTTCCCGAAATTGATGAACCCTAACGTTTTTTAATTAAATTTAACAGAAATGACTAAATATAGTAACGGTGAGAAAGACAACAACAAAACTAGAGTTTGTATAGAGTTTGTCTCTTGGAAACAAACACTAGGGTTTGAGGGTTGATTCACCTTGGGAAACACTATTAGGATTGAGTCTCTTGGTTACGGGAAGAGATTGGGACTTTGGGTAGAATTAGGCGGGAGACTTATTCTTGTAACCCATTGATATCTCTTGTGCAAAGTTACTCATCATTATAGTGGAACGAAGGGCTGCTCTCTCCCCCAGACTAGATCAATTTTGACCGAACTGGGTCAACAAATTCTTTTGTGTTCTCTCTTCTTCTCTCTCGCTGTTTTCTACTTTTGTTTGTGATTATAACTGTTACCCACTTGTTTTGGTTGCTTAATTATTCCTTGCTCCACACATCAAGTTGTTATTGGTGTGATTTTTCAACGAATTCACAACAATTGGCCTCCACCGTGGGGCAAGGGTCAAAGGATAATCAAGTACCATGGGTTCGAAGTGGGATATTGAGAAATTTACCGGAGATAATCATTTTGGGTTATGGAAGGTAGATGGAAGCGGTGTTAATACAACAAAAGTGAGAGAAAGCTTTGAATGGTGAAGGTGTGTTACCAGTCACCATGTCACGAGCGGAGAAGACCGAGATGTTGGACAAGGCCAGGAGTGTCATTGTCTTGTGCCTCGGGGACAAAGTTTTGAGAGAGGTAGCAAAGGAACCAATCGCGACATCGATGTGGTCAAAGTTCGAATATTTGTATATGAAAAAATCTTTGGCTCATCGGCAATTCCTAAAGCAACAACTTTACTCATTCAAGATGGTAGAGTCAAAGGCCATCACGGATCAACTTACAGAGTTCAACAAAATCATTGGTGATTTGGAGAAAATTGAGGTGCATCTTGAGGATGCGGGTGCTCTGGTGGTGTGGTGTTGTTTGGAGGATGAATAAGGTGATGTTTCTCACCTTGAGAATGATAACTAGTGGAGCGGTGGTCGTCTGGAGAGACGTTAAACACTCAACATCAGCCTGGAGAGGCGGTGGTAAGAATACTCATGATCAGTCTAGAGAGGCGGAGGAAACAATACTCATGATCTACCTGTTGAGGTGGAATTTCAAGGTTGAAGACATAGTGGGATGTACGCATTTGTTAGTTGAGGTTGAGTACGCTCAACTTGAGGTGGAGTTGAACACACTGGTAATGATACGGCTATGAAAGACCTTGGGTGCTATGCTCTATGGTGAGCAAGGGATTTCTTCATGAAGGTTGAAGAATGTATAGCACGACTTGCAGGATTACTGTGAAAAAGGCCAAGGGTGATTGGATGCAAGAATATCTTCAAGGAAGCGGGAGATGTCCTGTGTTGAAGATGTTATGGTGAATGCTTGTGGAACTACCTAAAATTCCTAGCGTAGTTGGACTGCAAGGACCTTCGAGAAGGCGGAAGACATTCCGATGGCTGAAGGGATTAAGGTGTGTACTTGTGGATTACTCTAAAATCCAAGGGGGATTGGGCACCAGTAGATCTTGAAGGAAGCGAGAGATGTCATGTGTTGAAGAAGTATAGTATAGTCTTGTAGAACTACCTGAAATTTCTAGTGTAGTTTGATACAAGGATCTTCGAGAAGGCGGAAGACATTCTGATGGCTGAAGAGGTTAAGGTGTAAATTTGTGGAGCTACTTGGTGTAGTGGGAAGCAAGGAAAAGAGCAGCAAGGTGGTTGATGGTTTGACATCATCACTAATTTAGAGTCAAGGTGGAGAATGTTGTAGTATGACTCAAACGTTGATGGATGGAGAATATTATTGCTAAAAAAATAAAGGATTTGTTTCAAATATATTTTGTGCTGAAAATATATTTATGGACAAAAAATATATTTTTGTACCGTATGATGGACAATTTGATGAAAATATATTTTGAAAGGGAATATTATATTTTTGATGCAAATATTCTTTCATTGAAGAAAAAAAAAAGAAATGTATCTTCAGTGTGATATTCGTTCCAAATTAATGAGTTATACTACAACATGATGAAGTGTAAGATAAGTGATTCTGATGCCCAGTTTAGTGGTTATAGTAAAATGGGAGGAGAGAAATGTGACAAGCTTTGTATATGTAAGACTTTAAAGGTTATGAACGTTACTATGAAGTGGAGACTTGTCTAGAAAAGACATGCAATCCTTACTTGAGAGATATTAGAGAATGGTTTATTTATAGTGAGCCTAGATAAAAAAAGTTTAGTGTCGGTAAGAGTTGAAGTAACTTGTGATTGAACCAAATTTGGATGTTGTGGCTCAAATGTGTAAGGAGTCAATTTAGTGTGTCATACCTTGGTGAGAATGTATGATAGTTAAATTATTTAGAGACGAATGAGATTTTTGTTTAGAATAAGAGTGATCCTAGAGCTTATATAATAGCACCACCAAATTAGTTGTGTGCCCTTACATTTTAACACTAGTGTTGAATTAGTATCTCATACATTAGCTCTTTTAATGTGTTAGCTTTTAGGTGAACCGTGAGGCCCTAGGAGTTGAGTTTGGGCATTGGTGAACGTTTGAACCCTTAAAAAGCGTAAGTATCTGTTTGAACCCACGGTGGGAGAATGTCAAACGTACGTTTTTTCTAATGCAACTATTAGTGTCTTTTTCTTTTTCACGATGGGAGGGGCTGAAACGTGAGTTTTGTTTATGGTAGAAGCTATCTCAAACACACATTAATGCCCCGTTTAGATTGAACTTATTTTGAGTTTATAAAAATAGATTATGCAAATAAATAAGATTTTAAATTAATTCATAAGTTCTCATTAACAAATTTTTTATTTGCATAAGCTGTTTTGCATAAGCACAAAATAAGTTCAATCTAAACGGACCATAAGTTAAATTGTTAGACCGCTTTTGTTCGCAACAAATTTTGAGGACGAGATTTAGTTAACGAGGGGTTGAAATGTAATATCCAAAAAATTATCTTAGTTTTTTTTTTTTTTTTTTTTTTAAGAAGAAATCTTAGAGTTTAAGTGAAGGATGTGTGGACTCCAAATCCGTATACTTATTACCTTTAGAATTATTGATTAGTGGAGAAATAGATAGATATTAATGCATCTTAATCTTTAAAAAAAATTATAATTTCTAGTTGAGTCATGTGTGTGAATTGTACGCTTGCGTATGTACATTTTCTATGTCTTCATGATACTCTTACATACGCGCGACTTCCGCATTTTTTCTCATGTGCCCAGACATGATTCCCACATACACGTAGTTAACATGTTTTTTATACCCTGAACATTGGTCAGTTATAAGGATGGGAATGTGGGGCGACCCGACCTGTTTATACTCAACCCGCTATTAGTCCATACAAATTTTAACAAACGAATAAGGAAGATATTTTATCAGGTTTTAGTCACGAGATGCTGGTCAAAAGACATAATAGGAGGAAGCAATTGAATGGTGCATCTCAACCGAAATTGCAGGAGCAAAACAAATTAAGAAAAACAAAATAAAAGAAGAATGAGGTAAATGCAAGTTTATTAATATTGACGAGGTTATTATAGATAAAGATTTTAGAAGTGGTGGTTCACGTGTTGCACAAAAAATTCCATCAAGTGAGGGATCTACATCAAAGCTTGATCTGTTTAAAGAGAATGTTAGTTTGTAAGTCTTTGAAGTGGGTCTTAACTTTCAAACTAGGGTCCGTGATAAATTAGGAGGCAGAAATCCTTAGTTTGGACTTATTTTAAGGTATGTATATAAAAATGTTAGGCGTGGGGGAATGAGCATTCCCATTACTACTAGCCTAGTTAAAATTTTGCATCAATCAAAGCCGTTACCAACGATCACCAAGGAATTAGTTTTTGTACATGCTCTCATACAGCTACATGCTTGAGATTTGGCGAAGAATGAAGCCAAAAAACAAACAAAGGATCAACAATGTAATACATTTTTTATTTTTTATTTATAAAAATAAACGATATTCATTTATTCAAATTGGTAGAGTACATCGATACAATACAAATTCAAATTCGCTAAAAACAAAAAGGATAAATCTGTGAACAAACTCACAACATCCAATTAATAGCATAAAACGGCAAAGTACTTATGCCTACAAATATGACTAATATGACTATATTCAAGTCTCCGGAATAATCATGTCTTCGGATCTGTAACGTTGACGACGCCAAAGTCATTGTCATTAATCGGATCTGCACTTGCTCAAAGCTAATCTTTCAACCTAGATCAAATAAACACCGCATTAAGACGGAAAATCAAACACACACCTCACAAAGAAGGCAAATCAAAACAAACAGAGTCGTGTAAGACGATGAAATCACGAAAATAAACGAAAGAAAACAGAAAATATGTTAAATCACTTATTCGATTGGGATAAAAGGAAAAACAATTCAGAGGGGTGATTTTTGGGTCAAAATTGACCCTAAATCACCCCTCTAACAAGAAGAAAAAGAAAGAGTGACGGCTAGAGTTTGAGAAGGAGAAAAGAGAAAGAGTACAATGTAATACATTTCTTAATATGCGTATTGTTGGCACTTGAAGGGATGCATTAACAGAGTGAAATATATTCAAGAATTTGGAAATGACATCCTGATGTGAATATTTTTTTTTTTCCTTGTGTTTTCTTATTTTTTTTTGAAATGTGTTTTTTTATTCTAGTAAGTTAAGTTTATGTACTAGAATCTTTTATTTTATTTTTTCATAAATAAATTTACGCACTTAGTTAAAAAAAATCTATTCTAACATTAATTAATTTACTTAAACCTTTTTTAATTAAAATCAATTATTCAATAAAAAAAACTCATTTTTTTACTTAACAAAATGAAAAATCTAACCACTTGGAAAAAAAAATGAAAAGCAAAAAAGATAGACAAAAGATTATAGCGGAAAAACCGAAGTGAAAGTAGTTATAGTTCTTGTTGAGTTCAGTTTCAGTCCTCCAATCTCAATATTTTATTACACACTTCGAATGTTTGGAGCTTAAAATGTTTGGAGCTACTGTGTCAACAACACCACTATGTTTTTCATCTTCTACAAGATTCTATGTTGACAAAAGAACTCAGCCATTAAACTATGTTCACTCTTTCTCCCTATTCACACCCCCCACTCTGCATTTCTCTCTCAACAATACCTCTAAAAGAAACCCTCATTTCTTTCCAAAAGCTGCTTCATCTTCATCCTCATCTGCTGGTAATTAAGATTATCTAGTCATTGCCATTTATTTTTATTTGATTTTTTTGCTTATTCATTTAATAATGCAGAATGGAGAATAAACTAACTTTAATGCAAATGATGCATTTGTGAAGATTATGAATTATATTTATATGACACTGCATGTTAGATTGATATACAATGTTTTTTTTTTTTTTTTAATATTTGTAATTAGATGTTAAAGTAAAAGCAAATTTTTGAATTCTTTTTAATTAGTTTTTATAGAGAATAATAAACTTTTGCAAATTGAATTGGAGGGCTAACATGGTTAGATTGGAATTTACTTTCATCTGCAAAATATTCTTCTTTTTTGAAGGCCAAAAAGAAAAAGAGAAAGTGAAAAGTTTGAAGATTCTGGTGTCAATTAATATATTATTATAGTTTCTGAGATAGTTGATGAATGCATAAAGTAATATATGGGTGAATTGTCTCCATTACTTGGATTTGCAACAATGGACAAGTAATATATCTGAACAAGGTTAAGGATGTTGCATTTTCTATGTATTTTTTGGTAGATAGATGAAACCGAACAACCATTAGAAACTCGCACACACAAGTTAATGAGCCAGGGTTCGAACCCCGGTCTAGCAATTTCGGTATTTTTAACAGTTTAGCTAGGACTTGTGGACAGGATGTTGCATTTTTTAACTCTATTCAAAATAGGGTTAAATATGTTTTACTCCCCAAATATATTTAAGCCTTCAAAATAATACCTCAGTGCTAGTTATTGGTGCACACTCTCTGAAGCAGTTACATGAAATAGGTAATAGTTGTAAAGATTGGGAAAGTTAAAGGCCATATATGAATAAAATAAGAAATTTTTTCAGTGGATAATACATCTTTTTTGGCTAACCTAGAAGCATTTTTAGATTCCTCAAAGTAAAATACCTATATTGCTCATCTTATATTGCATCCCTTTGCTTGTAGATCAAAACAGTTGAAGCAGGTAGAAAAAGTGAGGTAGTGAGGATATCTGACTGTTAGGCATGAAATTGGTTTATATATTTCTTTTGATGATATTGTTAACAAATTAAAAGTCTTTGCATGACATGTGTCATGTCCTGATTCTCATATGACAGCATCCTTTTTGACAGACAAAGAGGGCATAATTGCTAAATTAGGTTCACTTTCAAATTATTTGCAAGATGTTTAGATTTCCATCACGTGGCTGAGGTCTATCAGCACGAAGTGTATGAGTTGGGATCTTCTCCGGTCGCTTGAAATTCCGGTAGGATAGGAAAGGCACGGTGAATAAAATTATATTATTTTTTATTATTTTATTCACTGTGTCTTACACTCTCCTACCGGAACTTTCTGCTGACTGGAGAGGATCCAAAACCGTACAAAGGTCTTGATTGAACTACCAAGCCTCAACGCTAGAAGATTGTGTCGTACATCATAAAAAAAGAAGATTGTCTCGTATTCTAAGCTAAGGATAGGATTTTAGATTTCTTTCCAAAGCAGACTGATCATTTATAACAACTCTTTTTCTTTTAGTCTGTCTTCTTGTTAACTGATGACAAATATTGACATCTATTTGGTTATATGATTGGAACTGCAGCTGCAAATGCTGAATACATTGAGGAACCAGCAACAAATGTAAAATTTCAGACATCTTTGAGTTTCCCGGGTTGCTCAGACTCATTAACATTGTTTGGAACTGGTTAGTTGACATAGTATCACATTATGCTCATGACATGTTAAAAAATATTTACATGACAACATTTTAAATGGTCTATTTTTACTAAGTTCTAAGAGAAAAGATAATATAATGTCGCAATTTCATGCGGATATGCTGAGATCACTGATTGTGGTCTTTTAACTTGATCATAACCTTGTCTCTAGATTGATTGATATGATGATGAACTTACTTTCACGGACATGAACTTTCAATTATGAATCTATGATCCATTCAAAATCTTGTTGCGAATTTTCATGTCAATTAATATCGCATTCTAGCCTGATAATAAGTTGTATCTTTCAGTAACTACAGGCAAAGTGATTATATCTGAAAAAATAAATGTTGGAAAATGGATTCTTGCTTATCTAAGGTTAAACATCGAGGCACGGCATTCTTTGATAGTCCATTTTGTAGAATTAAATATTTTGTTAAATTTGTAATTAGATCAATCTAACAATCGAATTTAATATAACTTATGAACTTGAAAACATCATGTTTATAATAGTGTTGTATGGCGAACCTTTGGATTTTTTCGCCTGTAATTATTTTCGTCTAGTAGAATGTAGTAGGTTTTGATAACGTTTTGATATTAAATATTTCAATGTTATAAGCTGTGATTAATAATAACACCTATTTCAGGATACAGAGAAAAAGTTTTTACTATCATTGGCGTCAAGGTCTATGCTTCTGGACTGTATCTAAACCAGTCTATCGTAAGTGAGTTGAATGCTTGGAAAGGACAATCGAAAGATGTTATTCAAAGGAACTCTTCCTTGTTCAAGACCATTTTCCAATGTAACAATTTCATATCCATTTATTTCTTCTGAAAAAACTTTCACATACTTTGAGTGTTGTCAATAGCTGATTGCGGAAAATAGCAGTTTGGTAAAATTCCGCTATGCTACAGCGCCATAGTCGCTATTTCACAACACTACTATATTAGGTATCACGGAACAACAGCAGCTTGTTCAAATTCCACTACGCTATAGCGTTGCGACAACCGGTTATTTGACAACACTGATTTAGATAATAAGTTGTTAAGTAAATGCTATTTTCTAATTCCAGCTCCCCTTGAGAAATTATTGCAAATTACTCTTGTAAGAGATGTTGATGGTAAAACTTTCTGGGATGCCTTAAGTGATGCCATATCACCAAGAATTGCAAAACCAACAACTGCAGATGAAACTGCTTTGAGTACTTTCCGTAGCGTCTTTCAAGATCGCCCCCTTAAGAAAGGAACTTTCATTTTTTTGACTTGGTTAAATCCCTCCAAATTGCTTGTAAGCTTTTCTTTTCCTACGACCTGTAGAATTTGTCATTTAAGATTTTTTTTTTTTCAGACTATTGAAATAATTAATTTATCTTTTCTGCCTTCTTCACCTACGCTATCTTGTAAAAAATGGTTTCAACTATTTTGTTTGTGATTTCAGGTTTCTGTCTCGTCAGAGGGGATTCCATCTACCGCGGATGCTACAATTGAATCGGCAAATGTGACTTATGCTCTTTTTGATGTATTTCTTGGAGACAGTCCTGTTTCTCCTTCCTTGAAAGCTTCAGTGGCTCAAAGCTTGTCAAAAGTACTCGAGTAAAAAAATAATAATAGCGTCTCTGGGAAAATTTCATGCATCCATGTTTACTTCAAATCGTTCAACCTTCGAATGTGTTACTGCAGTTAAGCTCTATGGTCTGCCATTGTATGCTGTATGTATAATAGTAAGCTATCACTTAGTTCTAGTGTTTATTTTCTAGTGATCGGAACTTGGTTCAAGTACTTATTTTCTAATGATATAAAATATTTGATTTGGCCAATAAATAATATACAACTTTGAATGTCTACTTGACCTATTTGGATGTATTATTTCTGTTAGAAAGAAACACTCTTGTTCTGTAATCAGTACTGAGTAGTACGCATGCTGCACGTTCTTTGCAGACCAATGCTACATCTATTTTTGCCTTGTCCTAATCCTGACATATTCAACTTTCTTGATAGCAATGTAATCATATCAAAGTGAATATTTACTTCTCTCTATATCTCAAAATCCCCACATATTTTACCATACATTTCTGTAATTTTTCTTTTCTTTTTAGTTTTTCCGCTCTAGAGCATGATTTCTTCCACTTAGGAGGAAAAATGCTTTTGTCGTCGTTGTTGTTGCTGTTGCTGAATATGGCTTCTCCAAACATTAATATTTATTCCAACTCTGCCGCGGCTGGTTTTTGAGTAGCTGAGGGATTTTGAATGAACATCAGGATGCTGTAACAAGTCTATCCGTCTGTGTTTTCTCGAGCAAGTTAACAACCTCAGCCATGGTTGGTCTGTTCAAAGGGTCCGGTTCAAGACACATCATTGCAATGTTAAACACCTTGTTGACCTCATGCATTGGACAACATGACCCTAAGCTACTGTCAAGAACTAACTCCTCCTTCCTCTCTTGAACAACAGCTTTCACCTGTTCCATCAATAGCAAAATGATTTTCAACAAAGTCTTCATTGCAAAGTTGCATCCAGAATTTAAGTAATTTAAGTTTTGAACTACAAAATCTTGCCTATTTTAAGTGGCTGGTAGTTATAAAAATCGCAATATTGTTCAATTTTAATTGTCAGTGCAATATGTATTATTACTCCTCAGAATTAAGTTATGTGTAGAAGCAACAAAAGTGGATGAGTGCAACTTTCTCCACCCTTCACATGACTTTGAAAGTGTACTTTCGGACGACATGAAAACTGTGCTTTTCTGGATGTGTATATCGAAAGTGATTTCGAGGGATGAGTAAAGTTCCTCCCAAATTGATTTTATTCCGATAAAGCTCTACAGATTCATGCTTTACAATTCTTATTTGAGATCAAAGAACGCAATAATATCCTACGAATCATGTCTTACCCATGTGACAAGCTTGGTTCCCTCTTCCATGAATGATTCATCACTAGGTTTCTTTCCTGTTAGAAGCTCGAGTAACACCACTCCGAAACTGTAAACATCCCCTTTGACTGTTGCTCTTCCTGTATCAAAATATTCTGCATGCAAACAATCATAAATTTGTCACACAAGTATTGTGAAAGTGAAAAACTACGTTAAGCCGATCGGGTTGTATTTATACCCGGAGCCAAGTATCCAAAAGTTCCAGCAACAATTGTTGAAACATGAGTTTTGTTTGGTTCCATCAATGTGGCTAATCCGAAATCTGAAACTCGTGCCTCCATATTTTGATCCAACAATATATTACTTGACTTGATGTCTCTGTGGATAATGTGAGGGATACAATCATGGTGAAGATATGATATTCCTCTAGCTGCACCTAAAGCTATTCTCTGTCTTGTTGGCCAATCCAAAACCTTGTTCATTGATCTTCCTACATCATTTCAACTTTGATATTAGAAAACCCAGTTCAATGATCACTATATAATTCCTGAAATCTTAACAAGAAGCTTTTGTTAAACGTTTCTGTCAGTGGATCAGATGTTGAAGGAATGGTGATGCACTGAGTAACATAAGGTAAGTTTTTTACTTCATAAGCTGTTTTCAGCTTATTTCATTAAGCTCTCCAGAATAGCTTACGAGAATAGCTTATAGCTTATATGAAAACTGTTTGACTTTATATGATATTTTGTTATAGAAATAGCTTATATATAAACACTTGATTAAGCTGTTTATCCATGCTTCGAGAAATCATAGAACTTATAATGTTAGAAATTGAAAAATACATACCATGCAAATAGGAATCCAAACTTCCATTAGGCATTAACTCATATATGAGAAGATTGTAGTGTGGTGCAGTGTAATATCCATGAAGAGCCACAACATTGCGGTGTTTTATGTCTGCCATTGCTTGCAACTCTCTCTCGAAACCTTTATCTCTCTCAGCAGTTCCGCGGTTCAACCTTTTCACAGCAAAGGCCGCGGAATCGTCGAGTTTTAGTTCATAAACCACACCATAACCACCAGAACCAATGATGTCTTTGTTGTTCAGTTTCTGTGTCTTCTTTAACACCATATCAGTTGTTAAAGATTTAAGGATTGAAGACCTAAATATCACCATCTTCCCTCCTGTATCATCCAATCAATTTATGTTATCAGTTTGTTTGTGTGAGCTTATAGAAACAACTTATGACATGTCCATAAGTTGTTTTCAGCTTATTTGCTTCAAGGTAGCTTATTACTTATATGAAAATAGTTTGATTTTATTTTATCTTTTGTTAAAGAAATAGTTTATACACAAACAATTATATAATAAGTTTGTATGCTACGATCACCTAATTAAACTGTTTATCCAAACAAAACCTATTACAATGAAGCAAAGACACAAACACTAACAAGTTGACACCGATACAATTTTGAAAAAATGACAATTTAATGTAATCACTTGTGTTAGTGTCGTATCAGAGTCACACACTGGTACATGTCGGACACTGGACACGCCTTCGATCAAAAGTGTCTGTTCTACAAAACCTATACATCTTAATTTTCTCTCTGAAAGAACAAAAGTAGGAGAACTCATTTTTGCATGCATACATACCTGTATAACCTTCTTCATAAATCATATGCTTTCTTCTCCATCTTTTGTAGAGGAGGATTGAGATCAAAATCTTAGATATGACAAAAGCAATGAAGCATATGGTTATGGAAACAGCTATAATCAGGGATTTCATCATATACTGCTACAAACTGATGTTGAAAATTTAAGCACCTGAAATAAAAAAGTTGCAGCATGAAATTTAGAAAACTACCATTTATTTCTTCTTAACAGAAACAAAAACTAATTCAAAGAAAGGAAAGGGAAATCTTACAATGATTCTGAGTAGTATTGTGATGTATGAGGATGAACATAGATACAATCTTCAAACACTGAAATGTATTTGTACATCATATGCAATAATGCAAACTTTGTTCATTTTAACTGTTCACAACTTCATTTTCAACACTATTCAGGTAAATGATCTAGTTTATGTTAAAGACCAAGACCAAGAAGAAAGATCATAGAATGTGATAATCATAAGAAAATGGAAAATGTACAAAGCAACTTTTTGAAAATTAGGCACTTGTAATCATAAAGAGTTTGACATCAAGAGGGTCTACCTTCAATTTTGTCTGTTCATCATATTGTGACAAATCATATTGTGACAAATCACCCATTTAGCATGCTTTTAATGGAAATCATATATAAGATTTTTTCCTTCCTCTTTTCAATAAAAAAGGCATACATAAGTTGGTGAATAAATAAAATAGATTTGGATTCTTATGCATTAAATGTGTGACAAAGTAACTAATTTTTGCGGTCCAATTTAAATCAATGATAAATTATTCAAAGATGATTTAATGAAAATGTAATTTAAGCTGACCGACCTTAAATTAAGATTATTTTTTGATTAAATAATGCATGTAAATGTTTGTATTTGTAAATACATGGAATTCTGATCCGGATAAAACCTACCAAAAATGTAATCTCTAACTATTTTGTGTGTGAAAACACTTGGACTTTGATGGTTATGGTTATTTATCTAGCTGGCAATGCAATTTTTTGCCTCAAATGTGAATGAACTTTATCACCATTCCTTACCAAATTATTTCAATTATAAGATAAGAATGTTCCTAGCTGTAAAAGTGTAAAAGAGAAAAATTTGAAACCAACATAGAAAAAAGTAGCATGGTGGGTGTGTTCCATAGGTGGTAAAAGTTTTGTAATATTTAATATTCATGTGAATGAGTATGCTGTCACCTTATTTTCTTCACCACCTGTCTTTGTTTAACTGGTGCTCAAGGTTGTGAATTCATTAAGTGTCATTCATCCTAACAAGACAAGTTGAATGAATAGTATAAGATTCCCTCACTGTCAAAATTAAGATATAAAGTTTTCTGTTTAGTTTAGGCTCTATTTTGGTAAAAATATGAATAAATTAGTTTATAAAGGATCTACATACAGCAAATGATTGTTGATAGTAGATAGATTAACTAATTAAATTTTTAATGTTTGATAAATTTTCGACTCATTGAACTAATTTATATCAAGTACTTATTCTTCTTCTCGATTTTTTAAAAAAGTCAAACTATTTTCATTTTTTTTAAGAAGTCAAACTAGTCCATTAAAAACACGTCCCAACATCTCAATCCAACACTGCTCGAAAAAATTATGTACTTATTCATTTGCATGTCAAACAAAACAAACCAAGAAAGACATTCATTTTGTTGGCTACGCGGTCCTACACACACCCCTCAATATGCATTATGTTAGGTGAAATGGGCAAAGACTGATTCAAACATTCACAACTGATATGAAGTTGGGCTATTATGTACTAATCCCTTAGGGTACTACTATTTGCACCCTAATTTTTACTAATACAATCTCACACCTTAATTTAATTATTATTATATTTTTTGTGCAAAGTGCACTTGATATATAAGTTATCTATTAGAGGGTATATTTTTTGGTTTCCCAAGTCAATTTTTGGATTATTTTTTGCCTTTCAAATTAGACTGCAATCGTATTAGCAAGTTACACGTAGATGACTTATCTTGATAGAAGTTATTTATTTTTGACAAGATTAGAAATTTTGGAGAAAATTTTCAAAATGTATTCAAGACTTCAAAAAGTCTTGGAAAAATTAAGCCTTTCAAACAATACTGCATGGAGCATTAGGCATACTTTGTATATTGCTTGGGACAGAGGTTATCGCACAATTCATATTCTAAGGTGTCAATTCATATGGTTCATAAGAGTGAGGCTAATTTGGTTTTCTTTAGTTATCATGTTATTGGTATTAATCTCTATCAAAAAACATATAAAGTTTATAAGATAAGTTCTCTTCTCCCAATTGAATTTTCTCCATGTACAAGAGACAGGGATTGAACCCCTAACCACTTGTTTAAGGACTCCAAATCCCTTACCACTTTAACAAATTCATCATTGGTAAGTTGGTTATTCTTTTAATCCCCTTAACTAAAGGCTAATATTATATAATTAAATAAGGTTCTTGAAATCAATAATAAACTAGTCAGCATAGCATGCACTAAATGTACATATTTGTCTTGTTAAAAGAGCACTTATAATAATTATAAAACTATAGGAATCTATACAATATTAACAATTTCTATAAAAAACTCTGTATATATATGCCACTACATTTGGATCAAAGGTTACACTTCCCCCACCCTGCTAGAAAGACTATTTTTTGATTCTTTGAATTTTGCTTCATCTAAATAATTTTGGTAAATATAAGAACCAAAACCTAATATAGCTAGCAACATAGCCACAATCTTAACACCATCCAATTCTTCATGGTAAATAAAAACAGCAGCAACAGGAACAAGTGGTAAACTCAACATACTCATAACATTAGAAAATAAAGAAGACACAATATAAATCAATCCAACAACTCCAACATAGCAAATTTGCCAAGCCAAACATGTTCCAACCAAAGTCAATATATAAACCACTTTTCCTGCTTTAAAATTCCTCATTTCATCTTTCAAACCATTTACTTCACCACTTGCAAACAATCCAATCATACTAACACATGATGCAATAAAACATGTCCAAATTTGCATTTCCAACACAATAGAAAATGTTTCCTTCTTTAAAACCTTCTCAAATGATAGTTGCATTAAACTTAGTAATAATGCATATCCTGCTGATGCACCAAGAGTGCACCAAAAACCAATCATGTGCTTTATCTTAGTAAATTTATTTTCTTTTGTGTTATAATTCTCTGAGGAATCAGAATGAAGTGCTATAAGTGAAGCTGATAAGGTTAAGAGAAACACAGTGTTTAGAATAAAAAAAGTGAGTTTTTGAGAATTGATAAAGAATGAAAATAAAGCATTGAAAGCAAGTTGTGATGCACAAATAAGTGAATAAGTTGATACAGAAAGATATAAAAGTCCTATTGAGTACATGAAATTATCACAAGCTAATAGAATACCTAAAGAGAAGTAAATTATGATAAGAGTGTGAGTACAAGAGTGCATAGTGGTTTCAGAAGTGTTTTTTGCATGAGGAAATAGGAAAAGTGGTATGAAAAGAATTGGAAAAGCAATAGTTTGTAATAGTGTGTTCATCCATAAACTTTTTCCACCTTGGTCATAGTAGAATCTTCCAAGCATAACTGCACTTGATTGGCCCATCAAGAGTAAGAAAATGTTGAGTATTACTACAAACCACCATTTCCAATGGCTAAGATGGAAAAGTATTTGTTCATCTCGTGTTGTTGGATGGTAGTGTGAGGATGTTTCAATTTCAGTATCAGCCATTTAGGTTAGGTATAAAGTACTAAAAGGGTCATCAAGATCTATCTATAACTTTATAAGGAAGAAAGGTTTCTAATTTAGAAGTGTTAATGCAAGGTTGAATATGTGTGTAGTTATACATTGTTTATGATTTTACTTAAGAGTAGTGATGATATGTGCTTAGTTTCATAGTGGAATCCAATGTTTGGATCTTATTCTTTGAGGCGGCTAAATGTTGGCTTCTATATGGAAGGTTTCAAATTGGAATCAATTAGTACTTAAAAAAAATTGGGACAAGGGGGAATTATTATGAAGTAAATATTTTTACAACCGTCTCTGAGAAAATTTGAACTTTGTTCCTTAAGGCTAGTACTGGATCAAACTCCACCACATCACTTCTCAAAATATCATGAATAAAGGGACATCTTTGGTAGATGAGCAAATCAAAACCATATATAGAAAACACAAACATGAATTAAAACAACTAGTGGTCTCTTAGAAAGATGACAGAATTTCTGAAGTTTGCCTATGCAAGTTCTGAAAAGCTTTTAGCTTTGTTAAGTGTTGTTGTATGACTCAAAATTTGATGGATGGAGAATATTGTTGCTAAAAATATAAAGGATTTGTTTCAAATATATTTTGTGCTAAAAATATATTTATGGACAATAAATATATTTTTGTACCGTATGACGGACGATTTCATGAAAATATATTTTGAAAGGGAATATTATATTTTTGATGCAAATATTCTTTCACCGAAGGAGAGAAAAAAAAGAAACGTATCTTCAGTGTGATATTCGTTCCAAATTTATGAGTTATATTTCTCTATAAATATAGACCATGTATCAGAGTAAACCTTGAGATAGAGGGGGCTGAAACAAGGGTTTAGAAAGGCAACAACAAAATTAGGGTTTGTATAGAGTTTGTCTCTTGGCAACAAACACTAGGGTTTGAGGGTTGATTCACCTTGGGAAACACTATTAGGATTGAGTCTCTTGGTTACGGGAAGAGATTGGGACTTTGGGTAGAATTAGGCGGGAGACTTATTCTTGTAACTCATTGATATCTCTTTTGTAAAGTTACTCATCATTATAGTGGAACGGAGGGCTGCTCTCTCCCCCAGACTAGGTCAATTTGGACCGATCTGGGTCAACAAATTCTTTTGTGTTCTCTCTTGTTCTCTCTCGCTGTTTTCTACTTTTGTTTGTGATTATAACTATTACCCACTTGTTTTGGTTGTTTAATTATTCCTTGCTCCACACATCAAGTTGTTATTGGTGTGATTTTTCAACGAATTCACAACAATTGGCCTCCACCGTGGGGCAAGGGTCAAAGGATAATCAAGTACCATGGGTTCGAAGTGGGATATTGAGAAATTTACCGGAGATAACGATTTTGGGTTATGAAAGATAAAGATGGAAGCGGTGTTAATACAACAAAAGTGTGAGAAAACTTTGAAGGGTGAAGGTACGTTACCGGTTACCATGTCACGAGCAGAGAAGACCGAGATGGTGGACAAGGCCAGGTGTGCCATTGTCTTGTGCCTCGGGGATAAAGTCTTGAGAGAAGTAGCAAATGATCCAACCGCGGCATCGATGTGGTCAAAGTTCGAATATTTGTATATGACAAAGTCTTTGGCTCATCGGCAATTCCTAAAGCAACAAATTTACTCATTCAAGATGGTAGAATCAAAGGCCATCATGGAGCAACTTACGAAGTTCAATAAAATCATTAGTGATTTGGAGAACATTGAGGTGCGTATTGAGGATGCGGGTGCTCTGATGGTGTGGTGTTGTTTGGAGGATGAAGAATGTGATGTTTCTCACCTTGGGAGTGATGCCTAGTGGAGCGATGGTCGTCTGAGAGAAGTTAAACACTCAACATCAGCCTGGAGAGGCGGTGGTAAGAATACTCATGATCAGTCTGGAGAGGCGGAGGAAACAATACTCATGATCTACCTGTTAAGGTGGAGTTTCAAGATTGAAGACATAATGGGATGTACACATTTGCTAGTTGAGGTTGAGTACGCTCAGCTGGAGGTGGATTTGAACACACCGGGAATGGTACGGCTATGGAGGACCTTGGGTGCTATGCTCTATGGTGAGCAAGGGATTTCTTCATGAAGGTTGAAGAATGTATAGCACGACTTGCGGGATTACTCTGAAAAAAGGCCAAGGGTGATTGGATGCAAGAATATCTTCAAGGAAACGGGAGATGTCCTGTGTTGAAGATGTTATGGTGAATGCTTGTGGAACTACCTAAAATTCCTAGCGTAGTTGGACTGCAAGGACCTTCGAGAAGGCGGAAGACATTCCGATGGCTGAAGGGATTAAGGTGTGTACTTGTGAATTACTCTAAAATCCAAGGGTGATTGGGCACAAGTAGATCTTCAAGGAAGCGGGAGATGTCCTGTGTTGAAGAAGTATGGTATAGTCTTGTAGAACTACCTGGAATTTCTAGTGTAGTTTGATACAAGGATCTTCGAGAAGGCGGAAGACATTTTGATGGCTGAAGAGGTTAAGGTGTAAACTTGTGGAGCTACTTGGTGTAGTGGGAAGCAAGGGAAAGAGCAGCAAGGTGGTTGATGGTTTGGCATCATCACTAATTTAGAGTCAAGGTGGAGAATGTTGTAGTATGACTCAAAATTTGATGGATGGAGAATATTGTTGCTAAAAATATAAAGGATTTGTTTCAAATATATTTTGTTATGAAAATATATTTATGGACAATAAATATATTTTTGTACCGTATGATGGACGATTTGATGAAAATATATTTTGAAAGGGAATATTATATTTTTGATGCAAATATTCTTTCACTGAAGGAGAGAAAAAAAAGAAACGTATCTTCAGTGTGATATTCGTTCCAAATTTATGAGTTATATTTCTCTATAAATATAGACCATGTATCAGAGTAAACCTTGAGATAGAGGAGGCTGAAACAAGGGTTTAGAAAGGCAACAATAAAACTAGGGTTTGAGGGTTGATTCACCTTGGGAAACACTATTAGGATTGAGTCTCTTGGTTACGAGAAGAGATTGAAACTTTGGGTAGAATTAGGCGGGAGACTTATTCTTGTAACTCATTGATACCTCTTTTGTAAAGTTACTCATCATTATAGTGGAACGGAGGGCTGCTCTCTCCCCCAGACTAGGTCAATTTGGACCGAACTGGGTCAACAAATTCTTTTGTGTTCTCTCTTGTTCTCTCTCGCTGTTTTCTACTTTTGTTTGTGATTATAACTGTTACCCACTTGTTTTGGTTGCTTAATTAATCCTTGCTCCACACATCAAGTTGTTATTGGTGTGATTTTTCATCGAATTCACAACATTAAGTCTGCATTGAAAATATCAAGTTTGTCTTTAATATTTTGGGTGATTGTAGCATGCCTATGGGTAGGAATCATCGGCGGTGAAAACCGCCCCCTGACCCAGGGCAAACGCCCGGGCTTCGGCCAATTTTTTTTGCAATTTCTTATGTAAATTCCTCTAAATTTCTTATATAAACCCCCTATAAATTGGGCAATTTCTTTAGATTTTTTGATTATTTGCTTGCAATTTCTTATATAAAACCCTATAAATGTGTTTCAATTTTTTTTGCCCAGGCTTTATAATAATTATGCCTCCACCACCGGCAGGAATAGTTGCTTAATATTAAGTGTTTGTTTGGAATTAGATTGGACAAACAGATTAATCAAGTATTTATATCATAACCACTTATAAGTGTCAAGTATTTATATCATAACCACTTATAAGTGCTTACGTATAAGCTATTTCTATAACAAAAGGTAAAGTTAAATTGTTTCATATAAACTCATGTAGTAAGCTACTTTCATAAGCTAGTAAGTTATGGAATTAGTAAATTGTTCCAAATCATGCCAAAAAAATTATGGAATTCTATAACAACTCTTTATTAAATTTCTTACTAATATGTAATGATCTTAAAATCACTATTTATATCACATTATTTCAGAATAGCCATTAGCTGCTGCAATCAGCTATCAATGTAATTTGTTTTTCATCCTTGAGCTTGTAGAGGAGTGATATGAAGCTTATTAGGCACGTCATTCCAATAAATTTCATGAAGTGGTAGCTTTCCCCTTATTTTCTATATTTTAATTACACAATTAGCTTATGATTCAACACTATGAGAGACAACAGCAAACCAAACAATAGACTTAAAGATATTTTTTTATTTTATTTTATCAAAGCTACATTTTAGTTGTTCCTATGTTGATGTTGGGACTGAATAGAGCCATCGAAAAGTTTAAGGACAAAACTCTACTCCTCACAACCAACAATGAGACATAAAATGATTATGAACCCTTAAGAAGCATATTTTTCATTGATGCAGAAGGGTAAAAACATTGTTAGAACCTCTTTCTGATATGGTTGAACAAAAGGTTATAAGCCTCTTGTCTATAAACGAAAGAGAAGTGGATAAGGCACAAACGATTAGAACATGTTAGTTGGAGGTTAATATCTAAACTTAGCAAGTTAAAACATAACACAACTGCATATGTACATCAACAACGATAGGGTTTCAGTTTCCACAACCGCATCGTTCTCATGAATATCCCTCCTCAGCCCAAAGCAGCGGCGCTTCTGGTGATTCTCCATGACGAACTTATAGTTGAAGTCTTAACGTTTGTTGAAGTAAAATCTCTGATGCGTATGAGGTGTGTCTGCAAGTCATGGAAAACCCTACTGTCTGATCCAGTCTTAGTCAAAATGCACCTTAAGAAGCAATCTACACGAATGACACACCTCACACTTCTCACACACAAGGTCGAAGGTTCAGGAGACTGTAGGGAAGTACCCATCTCTCGTTTGCTGGAGACTACTTCAAATTCCATAACCCTTACTGATGACGATCCTTACTACCGATGAGGTCGATGGGTTGTTGGTTGCCACAAGGAAAAAATCTGAAACATTAGTGTCTTTCCACTATTATCGCAAGGAGTATAATATGTGTAAGTTTGCATTTGGTTATGATAATTCAACAGACACTTACAAGGTGGTGGTGTTATGTTTGAAAAGGGATGGCGACCTTACAACCGCGACAAGAGTTTTTACTTTGGGGGACAATGTTTGGAGATATATTAATTTCCCTCTGGTATTGGAGTATCATCCTTTTTGTTTATTTGCAAGGGATAGTGTTTATTTGAATAATAGTATTAATTGGTTTTCCCGTCACCGATACTATTGTCATTTGAAGAATCTTACAATTGAAGAATTTGTGATTATCTCGCTTGATTTGGGGACAAAGACATATACACAATTGATGCTATCTCGATGTTGTTATGAAACATGGCATCCATGGATGAAGGAGAGAAAAGTTATGAGACTATTGTATTGATGGTAAAGAGTGATATTACAAATGAGTAAATTAACCCACTAATGGAGTGGTTACAACTATATATACTACTATAAGACTAATACTAATTGTGACTAAACTATATCTCTAATAGTCCCCCGCAAATTGGAAGGTGTTCACAACACTTCCAACTTAGGATGAACAATACAATAGTATATCAAACAATGGAAAAAAAACAAGGAGAGATGCCGAAAATACATCGGCTAAGAGCATAGCAACAACCAAATGCTTATCCAACAAGAGGAAACCACAACTCAAGGTTTAACCGCTTGGAGGGAGAATCAAACATCCACAAAGCCATAAAAGGCACAACGCTTAACCATCATGAGTTCTCAAGCACTCAAGACAGAAGCACATAAAAAAAAACGACGCTTAACGATCCGTGGACAGAAGCACACCAACGCTTAACCATTAATGACGGAAGCCTATCAGCATGGCTTAACCATCATGAACAGAAGCACAAGACAAGAGAGAGCAAGGATATCCAAAAGCAATGATGATATCCAAAAGAAAAGGAACGGCAAGGAAGGGCCCAAATCTACAATGGAAGGATGTCATATGTTGAACAAACTTCACACCAAAGGTACCATGAAGCAACAAGACCAAGGTTCCAAGAGATATAAAAAAAGATGTCCTCCAATATTGAGCTGAGACAATAACCAAATGCAACCTGTAAAAGGACTGCCAAATAACCATTCCAACACAAGTGAACCAAAATCGCCAACAATATGTGGAACGTGGCCAAAAAACGTCACACACGATCCAGGAATAAAAACAGAAGGCAATCAATCAAAGTAGAATGCAACCAAAACCAACCACAAACAAAAGTCCCAGCTACATGAAAAAAAAAAGGGAACTAGAAAGTTGTCCCAATCAAGAGGTATGTCAAAACAGTCTTCAATCAAGAGGCAATGCATCATAATTTGGTGGTAGAAAGAGGAAGGGAGCTCTACCATGCTAGAACTCAACAAAGAAACCAACATGTTGAAAACCAATGGCTTCAACAAAACAACAACCAAGTTTGTGCACATAAGGCCCAAAACCAAACAATCAAATAACTTCCAGCAAGCCATAGTGGAGTAGGATCGAATATCAAACCTAAACAAGAATTTTGATAATGGAGAACAAGATGAAGGAAGTGAATCGAAGATGAAGGAAAAATGTAGAAGAAGAAACCAAAAATGAAGAAACATAATTGGGGATTTTCTCGAGAAGAACAAAGGAAAAGTAATGGCTAAATTACACTATGGGTCCTTTAAGTTTGAGGTTTGCAACAAATAAGTCCTTTAACTTATTTTGTTAACATATAAGTCCTTTAACTTTTCAATTGTTTGCACTATTACCTTTTTTGTTAAAAAAAAGTGCCACATCAGTAGGAACAAATGATAATTTAATCATACCCAAAAAATTCAACAATCTTCATCTTCTTCCTTCCATCTCCTTCATCATCTTCATCACATAAACCCAGAAATCCATAATCAAAATCCAGCAAAGTCAATGCTCATCATTTTATTCATCTTCTTCGTTTCTTCATCACACAAAGAACAAAAGTGACTATTTTCTACTTTCACTTTAGACCTCGTGACACCTCACACACCTTGTCAGCACAAAATATTTGTCACTTCATTAGTTAACATAAGTTTTTAATGCCAGGGGCTAAATTGATAACGAAAGTGCATTATTCAAGAACTACTTTGTATTTAATCATGAGTCAGAGACATTTGTGACAATGAGGTGCAAAGTCAGGGACTAAAGTGACCATTTACTCATTATTAAATATACTAATGATCAAAGTTATGTGTTGACACATGTAAAACAATTTATTTCAATATATATTTAAAAAGGAAGAAGTTACTCCTTCCGTCCCATAATAAGCTATTCTTTTGTAAAAGATATTGTCTCAAAATAACTGACTCATTTCACTTTTTAATGCAATATTAATTATTTTTTCTAATTATAAAATTAATTAATATTACTTTCATCATTATCAATTCAATATATCCACTTTGTATTGATGGTAATGGTGAAAGTACCAATGTTTCATTTTTTTTTAATATCTTTCATTTATACATTTTTCTTAATATGCGTGAATTAGGGGTGTTCGTGGTGTGGTTTGATTCAATTTTGAGGCTAAAAGTCATCCAAACCGCAAGATAAATAAGTACACGGTTTGATTTGGTTCGGTTGGCTTTTAAAATAAAATTCGAACCAAACCAAACCAATGTGGTTTGGATTGGATTTGTTGGTGCAAGTTTTTTAGACACTATTTTTTTTTCAACGTTAAAATCAAATTAAAAGGCTAAAACACAACATATTTCCAGCAATGTTTTAAATTTCATCCAACGTTACAAATTTATTTCCAACCAACAATGTTCCCAACTACGTAAACCAAATTAAAACGTGCACAAAAAGTAATCCTATTTTGTAAGAAATACAAAAGACTAAAATTTTAATCATTTTTTAAGAGTTCAAGTAGCACATAAATATATTTTTTTATAGAAAAAGCAAAGAAGAAACTTAACAAGAGAAAAATATGTTATTTTATTAAAGTTTCCATTGAATTTATATGAGCATTGGTCTAGATGATATATATTTAATTAGTGTTTTTCTTATATTGCGGTTTGATTTGGTTCGGTTCGGTTGGTAAAATCAAAACCGCAAACCAAACCAAACCATGCGGTTGAGTAAAAAAATGATTCAAATACATCTGAACCAAATGCGGTTTTGGTTTGGATTGGAATCGGTTTGCGTTTTTTTTGGATTGGTTCAGTTTTGAATACCCCTAACGTGAATCAACAAATAATTCATATACACCCTCCGTTTCTAATTATAAGCAAAATTGACTTTTTAAGTTCATTTAATTAATGATGTATGTCGTTCATATCATGGATCACATACATCATTAATTAAATAACCTTAAAAAATCAATTTTACTAGTGTGTCTGAAATATTTATATTGGATATGGTGACCTCATCTATTTATTTATCCTACTCGTTGGTATCTTACCAGCCAGCCATTCAGCGCCTTTGAGTGCAGTGCACGGTAGTCACATGGTTTACCTACCAACCTCCAATCCATAGGGAACTCAATAATTTGTCACAACTTCGTCGTGGCTCCCTTTACATCATCCATCTCAAAACAATTATATCTTTAAATTGTTTTCTGTTTTAAAATAATTTTTAATAATATTTTTAGAACAGTTGCTAAAAAAATAAAAAGTAAAATTTATATTGAAAACAACAACTTTTAAACAGTCAAATGTTGGCATTAGTTAGAAAACAAATATCGTAGAAATTTCTTAGAATTTGTGTAATCAAATAATTAAAAAGTATAAAAAAAATATTGTTTTCAATGCAAAATTTACTTTTATTTTGTTTTCTTAACTATCATTTAATATATTATGCTTAAGAAAATGAAATTATATGTTTTTTAGAGAAACGAAAATATATGTTAAAAAGTACTTATACGATATTATTCAAAAATTATGTTTTTATTAAATTTAAATATAAGAATTGTTTTTTCTTTTCAAAAGTAAGTATTCATTTGTAGAAAATAGATTTTCAACTATTTGTCAAAACCAAAATGATTTTCAACGTCACAACCACTTTTTATAGGTAGTAATTGATGTGGACCTCGTAGCATTTCTCATTGAAAAGGAGACTCAAAGTTCTCTTTTAAGTCAAGAAGAGTGAATTTTTTGTGAAGCTCTAGCTTATATTCATTTTGAGAGGCTCAATAAGTTCTCATTCAACTACTGCAAATCACATTGTTAAGGTTTATTCTTATTCTTAATCTCATTATTAAATTGTTAAACATTTTCTGCTAGCTACTAAACTGAGTTTATATTGAATGGTACGTAGTTGTATCTTCATCTATGCATGCTTAGAATGGAAAAATTCAAGAGTGGTTATTCTTTCATAATTTGGATTAAAGCCTAACTAAATATCAAAAGGCTAGAGATTGAATAAAGTTAGTTAGAATATTTATTATTTAGGAATTTCCTGACAAATTTACGACTAATGTTAATCATCTCCAACGAATTAATCAAAGTTTGCTCCTGAATTATATTTATTGTTGATGTCATATAATTAATTATTCGATGTGTGACTTTGAGCAATGCAAGCTTGAGGTTATGGTCACATATTCTTTTTGGTCTTAACAAGCTTTGGTTATGATAATATCAGTGAATAATCCTGGCCAAAGATTGTTCGAGCAAGGATTCAAACTTGCGCGTCTTTCAAATATTTCTTCATTAATTGAATCTCATCAATCATTTGAGCCGAACCACATGCATAAGTTATGAACTTATGGTAACATATGATTTTTTACTACAACACAGTTGTTGAACACTGTCATTTATTATGTACCAGGTGCTTTTGTAGGCAGCCATGGATTCAACAAGGGAAACAACAGTAGAAGATAGAGATTTGATCAGCACATTACATGAAAGCATTCTTAGTCAGATCCTGTCTTTCATTCCAATCATAGACGCGGTTAGCACTAGCGTCTTATCAAAAAGATGGATTGAAGTTTGGAAATGCATAACCAATCTAAATTTTGACGATAGTTTGCTTCGTTCTAAGAAGGAAAAGATGCAAAAGGAACAATTTGTGAATTTTGTTGAAAAAGTGCTTATTCACTTTACTAACTCAAGCATCCAAAGTTTCTCTCTTTGCTTAACTAGCCATCAATATGATGCATCTAAGTTAAGTGACTGGATTTGCTTTATCTTAGAAAGGAGAGTTCAAAAGCTTCATATTCAATATGCTGATAAAGTTATCCTTCCTTCCGATTCACTTTTTCGCTGCAATTCTCTAGTTGATTTGACGCTTCAAATGAGATGTACTCTTAGTCTTCCTGTATCCGTTCATCTCCAAAACCTTCAAAAACTTAGCATTTCTGGGGTTAAATTAGCGAGTGATTCGTCCATTTGTTCAAAAGATATAACTCTCAATTTCCCGATTCTCAAAGTGTTTGAAGCTAGAGGGTGCGAATGGCCAACAACACAGAACATTAGTTTACAAGTACCTTTACTTGAGAAGTTTTCGATAGCAATATGGAACCATCATTCAAATGAATCATGTAAATATGCCATTAAGGTTTATAGTCGATGCCTAACAGATTTCTCTTATGAGGGCGATCTTGAACAAGACATCGTTCTGTGTGATTCGTCCTCAATTCGTAATGCTTCTGTTGTTATTGTTGTTGATGAAGATAAAACGGATAGAATGGAAAAACTTGGATTTCAAGCACGAAATCTTCTCAAACAAATTGATAATGTGGAACAGCTAAAGTTATTGTTTTACAAGGTATGTTTTTCTTTTACGATACATGAATGGAAATAGTTTTGTATAACAAAAACATGTTGTGATAATTGAAAAAAAAAAAGAATCGCAGAATTTGAATAATTATTTTCTTGTCCTACAGGTTTTAAGGCATGGTAAAGATATTTTCACCAATCTGCCTGTGTTTGGAAGGTTAACTTATCTGCAACTTAATGAGGTCACTGGTGAAGCTTTGTTGCAATTACTCCACAATTCTCCAATTCTTAACACTCTTGTTTTACTTAATGTAAGTTTAGTTACTCTTGCCTTTTGTTCAAAGAAATTTAATGTCTTGTTTATGTGTATAGTGTTTTTTAGATTAACATATTTGAGCTTATCTACTAGTATAAACACTTGTGAGACCTTCTTCAAAAAAATAAACACTTGTAAGACTGTTTGAGATAGCTTATAGAAACAACTTATGACATGTCCTTAAGTTGTCTTCAAAAGCTCTCGAGGATAGTTTATGAAAACAACTTATAGGTTATATGAAATCAGTTGGACTTAATTTATCTTTTATTATAAAAATTCCTTATACATAAGCACTTATGTTATAAGCACTTAATTAAGTTGTTTATCCAGAAAGGGTCTTTGTTACATATATCATAAACTAATTTAAATGATAGAAAAACTCATGACACAAAAAAATTCAGGGAGTAGCTGATTTAGACAAAGATGTCTTTATTTCTGCAATGGTGCCCCGCTGCTTTCTGTCAACCTTCAAAGTATTTCAATTTAAAGGATTTAATGCGAATGAGCACGATCTTTGTCTGGTAAAATTCGTGTTGTCAAATGCAGCAATCATGGAGATGATGATGGTATCGCCGGCTTTTTGGCTGCGATATGCAAATGTCGATTTGAAAAAAGTTAAGGAGAAGGTACTCTCATTACCAAAGTGTTCTTACAATTGCAAGATAGAATTTTCTGATATCAGTAGTTCCTAAAGATTTTCAAAACACCAACCGAATATTTGTGTCGCGACTGTTTAATGTATCTAGTGTATTGCTTTACTACATTATAGCAATGCAAAATGTAAGAGGTTTCTCTTTTTATTGTTGGTTTTCTAGTAGTGATTTATTTATCATTAGAATGCAACTTAGAATGTTACTGTATCCTGTTTTATACTGTAAGGATAAGTTTACTGATAATTGAAATGTATCTCAATTCTTAACATGGGAATCTGTATCAGAATAGCTTTGTATCAGTTTTCATACTTAGCATTTTAAATTCTTGATGAACCAGATGTAATAATAACGGAACCTAAAATGTAGTGATCGTTAACATAAATTCTTGATTGTGTGACACTGGTGAGTAGTGATTGTTAACGTTTACGAGGCATGTTCAATGAGATTGAACAGCTTCTCGAAAAAGGGACACATGAATGAAACCGATTCTTATTTGAATGAGAGAAACACAGAGACTGTGCAGGTATATATGAAACTGTCGGTTTTGAATGAAACAAATTCATATATTGCTTTACGGGGTTAGTCGGCAATTCTAAAAGCAATGTGTCGTTACAAATTGTAGATAAACACTTCTAACATAAGTTTCTTTCAGATTTACTATTTAAAATATAATTTGTTTTAGTGATGTTAGTTAATTGTTCGTCAGAGTAATTTGAATATTCCTAAATTCCTTTCTGCAAAGGAAGAAATGAGGCCCTGACTTTGGAGAAAGACAAAATAGGGATCCGGGAAGCATTTTATTTAGCACCAAGTAACTCTATAAAAGGAATTTGGTTCATCTTTCAAAATTTGCACAACTTACAAAGATGTATCTTCACATATTCTAAACACACCTGAGAAAACAATACATAATTGATACTAAAATCTTGTTTGAATCTTCAAGCATTTCTTCTTCAAATTGGAATTATTTAAGGAAGTTGGTTTTCAATGAAGTCACAGTAGAATGACATCGAGAGACGAGAGATGGCGCCTCGGCGAAGAAGTTGGTTTTCAAACTTACACCAATTCATATCTCACTCTATTGAACTTCAAATGTTTTTTCCTTTCACGTCTTTTCATCGAAGGCTCTTCAATGAAAGTATGCATATTGGTAATAGTATTAGTACCAGGGAGTGAATGTCTCCATTAAAATCTAACTTTTTTTAAACAATCTATCGATGTTTAGAATACCATACAAATGTTTTGATTGAATACCACAAAATTTTCATATTTATATTTAAGGGTCATACTATAATGCCAAAGATTCACTAGTTACGAAGGTTTAAAATAGCAGTTTTACATTGAAAATAAGTTAACTTTATCAAAGTTGAATTCATCATTTCTCAATATATTATTTCAATATAAGTTCTTTTAACCAATCTTTTAGGAACACTCTTTGACATTTTCTTATATTTAAAACTTATAAAATCCTATTTAAATACCACTAATATTTTTTATAATTAAACAGAAAGTCTAGTATACTACAAAAGTTTTTCATGATAAAAAATCTTTTAAAATTCACCCCAAATCCAACTGAATAATAAATACAATGTTAGTTAAGGAGGTGGGTGATGCAATCCTGCATGCTTCCAAATGCTTGTTGACCTTAATCTTCAACAATTCTGTCAACTCTCACCTCGTTGTCGTGGCTCCCCCAACACCTTATTAAATTAACTCGTTGGTATTCTATTTCGTATATACTTTCTCTTGTCTTAAATATAACAGAAAAATAATTTTTTTACGTTCTTTAAATAATTCATGTATCTAGACTATAGTATAAATTAAATATATTATTTATTCAATAATCATAAAAAAAATTATATATTAAGACCAAAGAAAGTTATTACTAACAAAAAGAAAAGGTACTTATAAATTTGGCGTTGAAAAGTATATTATACTATATTATAAGTAATGTACACTAAACTTAATTGTTAAGGACATTAAGTTATATACGTATGAGTCAAGGTTCGAACACACTTATTCACTTTAATAGGTGAATTTTTAGAGGATATGTTATTTGATAAAAAAATTATTATAAGAAACCAAAATAGAATTGGTTCAAAATTCAAATGATAATGATATGAACGAAACACTTGATCACATCTCGTATTTAATCTTGAGATTTCATTGTCCAAATATTTTATCTTCAAAGATAACATATATTTTTCATAACGAAGAATATCGATCTCTTCAGAATCAACCAGTAATCGACTACCCCACATTGCTACAAAACTCAAAGAAACCTTTTAGTAGCAAAACACAAAGAAATAGAAATGAAGAGCATAAATCATAATTTTTTTTTTCTTTTAAATATATATAAAAAAATATAAATGACAGAAATCCTAAATAATAACGAAATTACCAAGTTAAAATGATTCAACAGTCCCCCGCAACGGCGCCAAAAACTTGATAGAGATTTGACAAGTGAACCAAAACTATCGAAGTAATAAATAAGATCGAATCCACGAGGACCATTGTTAACTTCTACTCAGCAAATTCGTTATAATAAAGGATATATAAAATGTATAGTTGCCCTTGGCAAATGGAATGGTTTTTATAAAATAAATGGAATAAAAGCAATAAAAGTTTGGTTTAGAAAATTAGAGAGAAGTATGATCAAAACTTTTGAATCCTCTAACGTTCTCCCATGGTAATTTGCACTCCTAGTTCCATCAATGATTATCTAGCCTAACGACAGATTAACAAAGTAATTCTACCCAACCTCTTGTCCTAGAATTCTCCCCGCAAGTGACAACCCCTTAATCTCTTAAGTGAATTCGAAACCGTTGGAGGTTTTAATAGAACGTTAATCCCTATGTCATAACCTAATAATGATTTATCTCTAGCTTGATTACTTAGATTAAACTTATTACCTAGATCAGAGTCAAAAGCCAGGGTTAATGGTCATTCAATCTCTAAGATCAATTTGCATATTCATAAAGCTAGGGTTAGTAGTCAATGATAAACATACAAAAAACATTAAACATAAAGTAATATGAATTAAAACTAGACTTTCATTGATATTCAAAGGAGTTCAACAAATTAATATTCCCATAGGGTTACATCAAATTCATCTCAGTCTCAATCACAAGAAGATTAGTTACTCATAGCTAAAGTACAAGATAACTCACATAAAAACAAAGATTCATACATGTATCGGATGATTGACTAGGAGTTGTGATGGTATCCCACCAAATATACAAAGCCTTCGCTCCAAATATGCCTTTTCTCTCAAAAATCATTAACCCTTATTCTGAAAATGCACTTTTCTATAAATAGGCATGCGAAATTTGGCCACCGTGCTCCAAAATTCGGTCGCCGAACCACCAAAATGTGTTTGCCAAGATCTTAATTAGGTGGCCGATTTTTCATGTAGCTAAATGCTGAAAACTGGCAACAAATTTGGTGGCCGAATTTGTCAATTCGGTGGCCGAATTTCAGCTTTCAAACTTTAATTTTTCTGCCCTTTTGTGGCTTGCAGCTCCATGAATCACAACGAATAACCCTTAAAATTACATGAAAATTGCCTACTAAACTAGTAATGACAGAGTGTCATCACAACCTCAAACTTGCATCGTTACTTGTCCTCAAGGAACAAACTTAAAATGAAAAATCACAATAAAATAACACTTACCCCACCAATGGACCTGTCAAAAGTTCATCTCCCTAGTTAGCAAATGATGAGCTAACTTTCTTGGTAACACATCCATTCCACAACTTCTCGCAACAATATTGAAATATAACAGGGTTCACTCAGTCGACATGTAAGACTACTATATTACCAAAATTTGAAAAATTTCTAAGAATCAATCAAAATCAATATTATGCACACACTTTTAAGGACTTTTTAGTTTATAACGGGGCATAGGTTAGGGGTTGAATCATTTGGAAAGTAGGTTTAAGAAAACAATGGAGTTAAACATCTTCCTACTAGGCTATAGTACACCAGACACCACAATTTTTTTTTCATCAAGGGGCTAGAGAATTTTTAACTGAATAGAATAACTGATCACTTTCTTTTTAGTTAAAGCATGTTATATCATTTTTTTTTAGCTGTAAAATTTTGACAATCCAGCTTATTTTATCATGCTTATTCTCTTTTTTTTAGCATAAAGTGATTTTTTTTTCCTTTCTTTTCTCTAGTACCCCTACCCTAAACTTAGAATGTTGCTAGTTCCATGAGCAACCCCAAACTTGAACTTTTTCATATCACACAAACACATGCCTAACTCCAACAAAATTGGGTAAATTCCTAAGGTCTCTAGGCTTGTAATGTGGTTAGTTGCCGAAACAAGGGGTCTAAATCCTATTGGCTCAACTTGGTTTAAACAAGGGATAATTCAGTATAAACAAAGGTGGGCTACAAAGGCTCAAGGTACAAGCAATTTGTCTTAGTGTGTACAATATATGACCAATCAATTACAAAGAAAAATCGCAAATCCGAGAAATAGCATCTACATGGAAACACTCATATTTGTAAAAATTGAAAAAAAAAATTGGGCAATAACCTTACAAGCTGAGGTTTCTGGAAGTTGTGGCTACCTAAGCATCTTTCCTGCCGTACACTTCCCTTATAGAATCATGCAAGCACTACCTCCTTTGAACTTTTGACAAACCGTTGATGGAATCTTTGTTAGTGAACTGGTAAATTTCAAGAAAAGCCAATTCATTAATAATAAACAAGTTCAGATGCATTACAAAATAGGGGAATCATAAAATCATAATTCAGAACTTCTCAAGTTTGAATCCATACAAAAGGAAATAACAGAAACAAATAACAAAGCAGGAAAAATGATGGGTTGCCTCCCATCAAGCACTTCTTTTTACGTCATCAAGCTTGACGTTTCAACCACTGTTAAAGTGGCAAAAATGATAGAAAAAATATGTCATCCTTCTTCTTCCTCTTGTTTGGTAGGAATTCCATGAATTTGACATAAAGAATCAGATACTCCCATGCGCTCACAGTTAAACCTTAGGAATTTAAGCTCTTCCACCTTAAAGAAGGATATGTATATATTTGCACATGAGTGAGTTCTTCAGACTCCATTTGCTGAGACTTCAGGTAGAGACCAACACTCATCACTGGTGGAATGTCGTCCACCACAGTAACTTGACACTCAGTCTCCATGTCAACCAACTTTTGTTGAGACTCATATGCTTTCTCAACAAGATTACCACATTAAACTTCATATTTCTCAAATGAAACTTGATTTGTCATCACAAAATCATTTAAAATATTTTGAAGTTAAGTATTGTAATCGATGTTGATCGCCTCTTTCTTCCCTTCACAATCACTACCTGGTTGATTTGCCTCATAAAGACCACATCTCGTATTTAATCTTGAGATTTCATTGTCCAAATATTTTATCTTCAAAGATAGCATATATTTTTCATAACGAAGAATATCGATCTCTTCAGAATCAACCAGTAATCGACTACCCCACATTGCTACAAAACTCAAAGAAACCTTTCAGTAGCAAAGCACAAAGAAATAGAAATGAAGAGCATACATCATAATTTTTTTTCTTTTCAATATATAAACAAAAATGTAAATGACAGAAATCCTAAATAATAACGAAATTACCAAGTTAAACTGATTCAACAGTTCTCGGCAACGGCGCCAAAAACTTGATAGAGATTTGACAAGTGAGCCAAAACTATCAAAGTAATAAATAAGATCGAATCCACGAGGACCGTTGTTAACTTCTACTCAGCAAATTCGTTATAATAAAGGATATATAAAATGTATAGTTACCCTTGGCAGTTGGATTGATTTTTATAAAATAAATGGAATAAAAGCAATAAAAGTTTGGTTTAGAAAATTAGAGAGAAGTATGATCAAGACTTCGAATCCTCTAACGTTCTCCCGTGGTAATTTGCACATCTAGTTCAATCAATGATTATCTAGCATAACGACAGATTAACAAAGTAATTCTACCCAATCTCTTGACCTAGAAATCTCCCCGCAAGTGACTTCCTCTTAATCTCTGAAGTGAATTTGAAACCGTTGGAGGTTTTAACAGAACGTTAATCCCTATGTCATAACCTAACAATGATCTATCTCTAACTTGATTACTTAGATTAAACTTATTACCTAGATCAGAGTCAAAAGTAAGGGTTAATGGTTATTCAATCTCTAAGATCAATTTGCATATTCATAAAGCTAGGGTTAGTAGTCAATGATAAACATACAAAAAGCATTAAGCATAAAGTAATATGAATTAAAACTAGACTTTCATTGATATTCAAAAGAGTTCAACAAATTAATATTCTCATAGGGTTACATCAGATTCATCTCAGTCTCAATCACAAGAAGATTAGTTACTCATAGCTAATCTACAAAGATAACTCACATAAAATCAAGGATTCATACATGTATCGGATGATTGACTAGGAGTTGTGATGGTATCCCACCAAATCTACAAAGCCTCCGCTCCAAATATGCCTTTTCTCTCTAAAATCATCAACCCTTATTCTGAAAATGCACTTTTCTATAAATAGGCATGCGAAATTCGGTGGCCGAACCACCAAAACGTGTTTTCCAAGACCTCAATTCGGTGGCCGATTTATTGGTGGCCGATTTTTCACGTAGCTAAATGCTGAAAACTGACAGCAAATTGGGTGGCCGAATTCCAGCTTTCAGACTTCAAATTTTCTGCCCTTTTGTGGCTTGCAGCTCCATGAATCACAATGAATAACCCTTAAAATTATATGAAAATTGTCTACTAAACTAGTAATGACAGAGTGTCATCAGTACTCTTACTCTTCCCATATCTGTTTGTCTCGAAAACCTTTAAAAACTTAGCATTTCTGGGATTAAATTGGTGACTGATTCATCCACCTGTTTAAAAGATATAACTCTTAACTTTCCAATTCTCGAAGTGTTTGAAGCTAGAGGGTGCAAATGATCAACAACACAGAACATTAGTTTACAAGTACCTTTACTTGAAAAGTTTTCCATAGCAATATGGAACCGTCATTCAAATGAATCGCGTAAATTTGCCATCAAAGTTTATAGTCCACACCTAGCCGATTTCTCTTATGAGGGTGATCTTGAACAGGATATCGTTCTGTGTGATTCATCGTCTGTTCGTAATGCTTCTATTGTGATTGTTGTTGATGAAGATAAAAAGCACAGAATGGATGAACTTGGTTTTCGAGCATATAATCTTTTAAGAACAATCAATGAAGTGGAACAACTGAAATTATTGTTTTACAAGGTATGCTTTTCTTTTATGATATATATCAATGGCTATAGTCTTGAAAATCTAAAATAAATTTGTATAAAATTTCCCTTGTCCTACAGGTTCTAAGGCATGGTAAAGATATTTTCAACAATCTGCCTGTGTTTGGAAGGTTAACTTATCTGCAACTAAATGAGGTCACTGATGAAGCATTGTTGCAATTACTCCACAATTCCCCTATTCTTAATACTCTTGTTTTACTTAATGTAAGTTTAGTTACTCTTGCCTTTTGTTCAAAGAAATTTAAAGTCTTGTTTGGATTGGCTTATTTGAACTTATCTATTGGTATAAACACTTGTGAGACTGTTTGAGAGAATTTGTAAAAACAACTTATGACATGTCCATAAGCAGCTATTTTCAGCTAATTTCCATAAGTTCTCAAGAGTAGCTTACAAAAACATATTACAGCTTAGTATATGAAAAAAGTTTGACTTAATTTTATTTTTTGTTACCGAAATAACTTATACATAAGCATTTATGTCATAAGTGCTTGCTTATACATAAGCACTTAGTTAAGTTATTTTTCCAAGCAGGGTCTTTATTACATATAAAAAAATAATGTAGATGATAGATAACTCATCATGAATCATGATACACAATTTCAGGGAGTAGCTGATTTGCATAAAGATGTCTTCACTTCTGCAATATCACCTCAGTGCTTTCTGTCAAGCTTCAAAGTATTTCAGTTTAAAGCATTTAACGCGAACGAGTATGATCTTGGTTTGGTTAAATTCATGTTGGAAAATGCAGCAATGTTGGAGAAGATGATGATATCGCTGGCTTTTTGGCTGCGATATGCAGATATTGATTTGGAAAAAGTTAAGGAGCAGATACTTTCATTACCAAAGTGTTCTAGCCTTTGCATAATAGAATTTTCTGATGTCAGTAGTTCCTGATGATTTTCCGAACACCGTAATAATATTTGTGCTATGATTTTTAATGTATATAGTCTTAGTGTAATGCTTTACTACATTATAGCAATGCAAAATATAAGAGGTTTCTCTTTTTCCTGTTGGTTTTCTAGTAGTGATTTATTTATTCATTTGGTTCATTGAATTTTATCTCAACAAGGAAAAATATAAGGGAATCTGTGCTAGTATAACTTTGTATGAGTATTCATACTTAGCATTTTAAATTCTTAAATGAACCAAATGGAAGAATAAAAGAACAGAACCTAAAATGTAGATGAGGTTACATTTGATGGTGTGACGCTGGAGGATGAGGGTGGGGAGTGATCATGGGTTCACGAGGCATGTTCAATGAGCAGCTTCTGGCATACTTCTAAGAAAAGGGACACAAGAATGAAAGGAATTCACAATTGAATGAGAAGAATCCAGAGGTTGTGCATGTATGAAACTGTCGGTTTTAGAAGACTTGTAAGAATGGATTGATAATATTTTAGCAATAACGTTCATCTTTATTTCAGTAGTTACATAAGAACTCCACAAATAAACATAGTTGAAGTGAAACAGTTATGAGATGGGTGTCACTCTTGTAAGTAAGGACAATTGTTGGTTTATGAGGTCAGTCGACAATTCTAGAAGCAGTCTAGGATGTAACAAATTGCAGATAGATCCTACATTGCCAATTTAGTTCAACTTTGATACAATACTACTTCCTTATAAGATGTATTCAGTAATGTTAGTTAATTGTTTGTATATTCCTAATTTCGTTTCAGCAATACAAGAAATAAGGCCCTGACTTTGAAGAAAGCAAAATATAGGGATCCGGGAAGCATTTATTAGCAACAAGTAACACTTAAAAAATGAAATTTAGTTTAGCTTTCAAAACAAGTAACACTAAATAAATGATGCTTTTTCACCTATTCTAAACACACTTGGTAAAGCAATACATGATTGATAGCAGAACATTGGTTTGAATCTTCAAGCACTTCTGATTCATATTGAAATTATTTATGGAATGCAAAAAAGTGCTTGTTAGTTTTGTTTATGCAATGCATAGATCTTGAACATGTGACAAAGTTGAGGCTCTAGGTTGCTGCTTCAACGAAGTCACGGTATAGGGATAATACTTGGGTGACATTGAGATACGGGGGCCTCCGCCAAGAAGATGGTTTTCAAACATAAGCTAACTCATATCTCACACTGTTGACTTTAGAGGCTCTTTCCTTTCATGTCTTTTGAAGAAAGACTCTTCACCATGTATAAACTACACACAAAGCGGTTTCTTTTAATGTCACAATAATAAAAAGCAAAATAACCAAAATTTCATGTACCTGATAAATCATTTGTTGGAGTCCCATGTTCCATGAGATATGTCTTGAAAATGTCTTTACAAGTAAGAGGAAACCCTCGAACTACCAGCCGGTTTTCTAAGGTTGAGTCAGGTCAACAAAAATTCTAAGATTATCAATCAGTTGCAAAAAGTAACCAAGCTCTTTCAGCTGATTAATACCCTTAACTAAAATTCTTACCCTTTTTTCTTGCTGATCATAGTAGTCATTGGAGAAACTTTGCCGAGATAACTTCACATATCACCAATTTTTCTTCTTACATATTCAACTATTACCAGCCACTCACATTAAATACTATAGAAATAAGCACCATGTTTTGTTTGTGTGCTCCTTTTCTCTTCATTGTTCTGTTCAAGTACTTCATTGATTGAGCCCTTCATTCAAACCGCAGTACTTACTTCAATTATCTGATTCCATGGATTGACCTTAAGATAAAATGTTTCATATCAATTTTGTATTGTTCATTCAAATATTTTAAAAACCGAACCAGACACTGAACCAACGAGACCTCCAAATCATAGTTCGACTCGTTGAAAGGTTTAGTTCGGTTTTTAAAATATTGGTCCATTGTTTCTCAAATTTTTGAACAAGTACTCACATAATGATCATTTGAAAGGAATGGTCAAACAAAGAATGGAAGAGACCATCATATGAACTAGTTTCAACTTTGAAAAAGAATATAGAGTGAAAGTGAAGAGAACCTATGAAGCACAGACACAGACACGGACATGAGACACCGACACAGATAATAATTTGAGAAAATAACATGATTCAATATAATTATAGGTGTCGTGTCGGACCTCAACGCATATCTGACACCAGGACATCCATAATCCGAAGAGTGTCTGTGCTTAATAGTTGAGAACACATTTGAAAGATTACTAGTATAGTAGAGTTTGAAATGATGGATTTGATTTTGAGGTGTGACTAGAACAGAACAGTGAAGAGTAGAGTAGCAAACATGCAAAACAAGGTGTTGAATTTCATGTACACATAAAGTGAATGGCTTGTAATAGGTAACTATGTGAAAGAAGATTAAGTGTGAGACAAAAAACAAGTTGAACAAGTTGAGATATATTTATAGAGAGAATGAAAGTGAAAGTATATGACAGTAAGAAGAGAAGGGAAATTGAGGAGAAACTCTCTGTTACAGCTCAATTTCCATCCATAACACGGTATCTCCTTCCAGCTCATTACTTATTGTCATTAATGTACTCATGATGATTCAGCTCCTCTAATGGTCAGTCAATTTGGTAAAGAAAATTGTACTTTCATTGTTTATCCATAATTAATACGTAGTACTTCTCAAATTTAATATTATACTCCCTCCGTCCCTTAATATAACCCCCCTTTTGTTTTTTTTTGTCCCTAAATATAATCTCCTTTTCAAATTACAACACACATTAATTATTTTTTTCCATAGATACCCTTATTTAATACTACTACTAATTCTAAAAGTACAATAAATTGACTTTTCACTTTATCTCTTTAATGGGGTTAATTTTGTAAAATTGTACTATAAAACAGACACATTAACTACACCAACAACATTTGTTAAAAAATGTGAAAAAAGCAATAGGTGCTTATATTAAGGGACGGAGGGAGTATTTATAGTATAAAATTTAAAGTAAAGATTCAATTTAGTCCCTCGAAGTTCTTTCACAACTCAACTCTATCATTTAAGATAAAATAATATTCAAACTAGTATGTGACATTTTTACTAGAGGGACAAATTGATCCCTATATTGATTTTGACTCACTACAATAGAGAAATTATTTCTGTATCCAATTGTCTTACATTTTTTTTTTTAGGGAAATTGATTTTGATATTTTTTTAATGATGGATTGAATTGTATCGCAAGAAAATTATGAGAGAACAAATTACATATCTCTTCTAAAATTTAATTAAAAAATGTAAGAATTATATTAGTATCATGGTGACCAAACCAATGTAAGTAGTTTAAGTTATTTACTTAACTACTTCCTCCAACCTTAATTATATGCAAAAACTTACTTTCACACTTATTAATTAAGGATGATAGTTAAATATATTTTATTTTCTTCTGATTTCATGTAAAAAAGAAATAGATTTATCGACATACCCTTCACGATAATGGTCGTCATCACAACATTTAGTTACAGAATTTAGGATATATTTGAAACAATGACATTATATATATATATATATATATATATATATATATATATATATATATATATATGACGAACAAATCTATATACTTTTTTCTTATAGTTAAGGTCGAAGGAGTGTACATATAGATGATTGATCATAAAGTTCACTATTTTCGATAGACAAATTTTAGATGTACTTCAATACCAAAAAATAAATAAAAAATAGTTGTACACAACATATTTTATATAACAAGTATGCAACTTACAAAAATAAATTAACTTCTATATTTAATTTAAATTGTATACATTAGAGAATTCTAGGAGTAGATGGTGACTACTCTAAAAACACAAATCATTGTTTTTTAATGAATCCAAAGTGTTCGACCTATATTGGTTGAGGCACATGAGATGGTTGAGTGTGAGCATGCTAAGTGATAGTGATAGTACGTTGAAATCTCAAACAATGTCACATGTAATCGACATAAGTAGACTAGAAAGAGCCAACTTAGAATAACTTCCTCAACTACTTATCTTAGAATTTGGGATGGATATAGCTGAATCCTAAAACACCATGATTGTATGGTGAGAGACTCCTACAAAATTTAAATACATTTTTTGATCATATCTTATCAAATTAAATGTACGATACTTTAAATACATTTTTCGATATTATGGTGAAAGATGCCCTCCAAACTTTATTAGTTTTTTGATATGTATTGATATCATCTTTGAATTGGATTTAATATAATTCTACTAAACCAGACTTGTAACGTAAGAGATATCTCTCACTTTTTTTTTTCTTTTTAGGAAATAGATATCTCTCACTTAAAAACACATTTTTAGAATACATCTCATCCAACAAAACATAAGACTCTTAACAAGTTTATTAATAAATTGAAGAAAAAAAACATTATAATTTTTTAGTATCTTGTGTGTCAAAATTGACTCATTAAAATTCTTTGAAAGAGTTCAACAAAACAAACCAACCGTAAGAAAAAGAAGGCAAAATATATTCATTTATCACCGCATGCCAAAAATATCTATTTGATGATAATTCCCTACAAAAAAAAACTAAACTATTTGATGATAAAGACAAATCTTTGATTTTGACTTTGTAAAACAATCTCTTAGATTTTTTGCAAGACGACTCATTGGTCTAGAAAAAAATAAGTTCGAACCCCGGTACTTTCACTTGTGTGTGTGAGTTTATAATGACTTTGTTATTTCATCTATCTATCAAAAAAAATTAAGTTACATGCAATAATAGTCAATCTCGACATTGGTATATTTGAGATCAGTTGCCTCTCACTACTCCTTCACAAATTTGATAGAACAAGGTGCAAATTTTGTGTAAAAGCTAGATTATGGAACTAGGGCTCTTGAGAAAATTGAAGAAGAATTGAGAGAGAATTAATATCGAAACTGTAACTATTTTATTGAAGTGAATGGAATGAATATGGTTTACAAAGTATTTATTGAAGTGAATGGAACGAATATGATTTACAAAGTATAAGGAGTTTATATACATTGAGATTTGTAACTAACTCCATAACAAACTAGATTACTTGGTTTACAAGTTAACCAAGGTAGTTACCATAAAACTAGAGTTTTTCTAATTAATTGAATTCGTAAGCCTCTAATACACCTCCTAATCCATTAGTTAGATGCTTCAGACATTCATAGTTTGCTCCTTAAATACTCAAAACTGCTTATCTTCATTAGCTTTGGTTCAGCAACTTGCTCCTCAGTTTTGCAATACTTTACTTCCAGTATACCTTTGTTCACTTGATCCCTTAAGGACGGAAACGAGTTTCAATGTGTTTGCTTCTTCCATGAGCAACTGGATGCTTAGCCAAGTCAATAGCAAATTTGCTATCAACCATCAATTCCATCTTCTCATTCTCCTTTAGCTTTAGTTCAACCAGCAGCATGTTGATCTATTGAGCTTGACAAGCTGCCCTAGAAGATGCAATGTATTCAGCTTCACAAGAAGACAATGCAACCACTGATTCCTTCTTTGAACTCCATGAAACTACAACATTTTCATATAAGAACACATAGGATGTAGTACTCTTCCTATAATACTTATCACCACTACAATCAGAATCTGAATAACCAATTAAATCATAGGTTTGATCATTCTGATTCTTTAAATACTGAATTCCATAGTTGCAGGTTCCCTTCACATATCTAAGTATTCTCTTAGCTGCAATCAGATGTGAGGTAGTAGGTTTCTCCATGTATTTGTTGATCAGTCCAACTCCATAAGCTATATCAGGTCTTGTATGGCATAGATACCTCAAAGAACCTACAATTTGCTTGAATAAAGTTGAGTCAACTTGTTTCTCATCACTGATCAGAGATAGCGCCACTCATGTGTCAACTGATGTTGAGATTGGCTTGCAGTCTAACATCATCTTGAACTTCTTAGATATATCCAAAGCATACTTCTTCTGATGAATTACAATACCTTGTGAATTCATTTCAAATTAAATTCCAAGGAAGTATGTGAGCTTTCCTAAATCAGACATTTCAAACTGATTCTTCATATTGCTTTTGAAGCACTCTATCTCAATCTCATTGTTTCTAATTATTATCATATCATCCACATATAAGCAAACAATCAACTTATTTATGTTATTCCTGCAATAAATGCCATGCTCATTCACACATTTCGAAAACCTTGTTGAAAAAGAAAGTCATCAATCTTCTTATTCCAAGCTATGGGAGCTTGCTTCAAACCATACAATGCCTTCTTCAATCTATACACAAGCTCTTCTTTACCATTTATCTCAAAATATGGTGGTTGGTTAACGTATACTTCTTATTCCAATTCACCATTGAGAAATGTAGACTTGACATCTAACTAATACATTGACCAACTATTGCTTACTACTTTTGCCACAATCAATCTAATTGTTTCCATTTTGGAAACTGGAGCATAGACTTCATAATAATCTTGACCATACTTCTACAGGAAACCTCTTGCAACTAGACTTGCTTTCTACTTTGCTACTTGACCATTTGGTCTCAGCTTGATCTTGAAAACCCACTTCACATCAATACACTTCTTATCTTGATGCATATGAACTAACTTTCATGTGTTGCTCTTCTCTATTGACTTCAATTCATCAAGCATTATTTCTTTCCAATGCTTCTTCTTGAGTGCTTGCTCAACTATGACTGGTTCAACTTCAGCAAGCATAGCAAATTGAGTAATATCTCCCTCTACATTCATTGTAGTGTCAGGCAACCTCACATAATCATTCAATCTAGTTGGTGGTTAAGTATTTCTTCTTGGTATATGTGCTCCTCTTCATCTGTAGTCTCAACATTTCCTTCTTGATCTTCAAGTTCATGCTCACCTGTTTCTGAATCAGACAGATAAAACCGATTATCAATTTTATTTGGTGCCTTGCCTTTCTAATGTCAGCTTTTAGATTCATCAAACTTCACATCTTTGCTGAAAACAACTTTCTTACCCTTTGGATCATATAGTTTATAGGCACCAGTTGAATGATATCCAACTAGAATCATTGCTTGTGACTTATTATCCAACTTTCTTCTCATCTGATCAGGAATATGTCTGAAACCTAATGAACCAAACACTCTAAGATGCTGCACACTAGGCTTCACTATGGACCATGATTCTTATGGTGTCTTATCCTGCAACTTCTTTGTGGGACTTCTATTTATGAGGTATGCTCCAGTTGCAGATGCTTTTCCCCACAACTAATAAGGTATCTGTTTTTGCTAGAGCATGCTTCTCATCATGTTTACCAAAGTTATATTCTTTCTCTTTGAGATGTCATTATGTTGTGGAGTATAAGGTGAAGTCACTTCATGATTTATGCAATTTGATGTGCAAAAATCATTAAACTCAATGGATGTATACTCACCTCCTCCATCAGTTCTTAATATGCTAATCACCTCACCACTTTCATTCTGAACTAGCTTTGTAAACTTAAAAACTTCAAACACTTCACTATTCTTAGCTAACAAGTAAATCCATAACTTTCTAGTAAATTCATCAATCGATGTCACAAAGTTAGCTATTTCCTCCTAATGATTTTACCTCAAATGATCCACACACATCAGAATGAATTACTTCAAGTTTTCTAGTTACTTTAAATGGTACATGATGACAGGTCATCTTACGTTATTCTTAGCATGTTTTTCAGTTATTTTTAGTAGGTTTTAGCAACAAAAAGAAGGAGTATTAGAACGATTGTCTTTGATTTTGGGACTTTTGTATTGTTTTCTATATTTGATTATGTAATTCTAGTTTTCCCAAAACATAACAATTTTAGGGGGCTTTTTAGGCATCAGAAGACTTTACATAGGGAGGAATTCTATTTCTAAGTTCTGAGGCAAGTTATTTGAAGACGAAGACCTGAAAACGACGAAAATCGGAGAAATTAGGCCCAAGAAGGAGCAACCATATGCCTAGTGTAACGCCCACTTTCGTTTTATTATTTATTTAAATTGAGTTTAGGTGATTATATTATATTTATATAATATATGTGTGATTTTGGTATGTTTTGATGATTTTGGATGATTTAGTCGATGTTGTGATAAGTTATGATTTTTTGTGGATTTGATAAGATTAAGAGACTTATTTTATTGTTAAATAAAATAAGATTTGGAAATAAAATAAAATATTTAGTTGTGGGTTAGTTTTGGATTTTAGAGTGTTATGTGGGAGAAAGAGTAAATAAGATAAGATTTGTTGGGAGTATAAATAAGGAAGTTAGGTTTAGAAAGTCAGTAACGCGTATCAGACTTTTGGAAAAAAAGAGAAACGCACGTGAAGGAGAAGAGAAGGAGAGGGTGCTGCAATTTCTTCTAAACCAGGTAAGGGTGAGACTAATAATTCTGTAATATTGATTAGCATGATTCTGATGATTAATTAGCAAGAATTAGGATTGAATTAGAAAAGTGAAAACTAGGTCAAATCCCTAGAATTGATGAATTGAACGGTAGGAATTGGTTTATTTGATGTAGGAATGGGTTACAGAACCTAGAATAAGTTTAATGCTGTTATTTCAGTCGAATTTGGGACTTAACATGATGAAAAATAGGATTTGGGGTGAAAAAGTTCGTAATCCCGTAGTCTGTTCTGACATCGTTCCGCCAGGCGAGACATAGATCGCCATAGCGACAACCTTCATCGCCCGCCAGGCGAGATTTAGCTCGCCATGGCGACGGACCTGAAACTTTCCGCCATGCGAGATTTAGCTCGCCATGGCGACGCACCTGTAACGTTTTGCCAGGCCAGAAATCCCTTCGCCATGGCGAGAGAGACCTGTAATCTCTCGCCAGGCGAGCAATTGAGCTCGCCATGGCGAGATGTGCTGTGACAGAATGTCACGTTTTCTAGGTTAATGCAATCTGTTTCGCTCAAGACTTTGAGAGAGGATCCCTAAGTGTTAGAGAGACCCAATGGTAATATTGAGAGCAATCTGTAGAGTCGTTTGAGATAGGACAATGTTACTTGAGCATTAGTTTAAGTATTACGCATTATGTAAGTTATGAATAAAGTTTATGATCCCATTGTTTGTAATTGGTATAATAATATCATTCTGATTTGAGATGTGATTATGCTGTTGTTGTTATTAAACTAAGTGCATGATGTCTATATATAAGATGAATAAGATGTGGTTTAGCTCCAAATTCTTGGATGCATAATGATAAGATGATTAAGGTGTTTTGTTGATTAGAGTCCATGCATTAGCATTCATTGAGCTTAGTCCTCACCATGATAGGAGCTTTGTCCTCCGCACGTTTTAAAGTATATTAATACTTATGATGAAGTTTGGTACCACATGCATATAAGGAGTCTAAGAGCATTGTTGCATTGTCATGTCTAAGATGCTATGTTATTGATGATGATTGAATATGTGATTACGTGATAACTATTTATCATTTAAGTGAAGTTGATTAAGAATGATATGATGCTATTTATGAATTTGAATTATATTGATTAATATTATTTGATTATGAAATCTCACCCCTTCTGCTGGAATTGCCGCCTTGTGGGCAAGTGCAGGTGATCGTGCTTAGTGTGCAGTTGCTTCGTGAGTGGCCTTGCCTCACTGTGTCGTCTAGGTCGCTCTGATACGTAACGGGATGGGGTTATCTGTTATGCATGCTTCGTTCTTTTACGTGGATCTTTGTGCTATTTTGTCTTAATGAAACTAACTCTTTTGAGACATTTTATGGGGCCTGCGTGCCAAACGTTTTTATGATTTATAAGTATTTTTCCGCTGCAATGTTTTGAAGTTATTTGGTTAAATTATTATTTAACTATTTTCGGATTATGTTATATGTGATATCCCGTTATTTTATTTATCTTTTGTTCGCTATTGAGTTTTGTTAGGAAATTCCTTATCTATTTATGTGATAGGTGCAACCCTAGATTAGGTGCTTAGGTTGTGACAGGGCTTAACATTGCTATCAATAACTGGATGCTTATATCATGTTATTTATATCCTTTTACTGATAACTATCTGTCTAGGAAGTAAGTGATTATTAACTAGCGAAAGATACCGAAAGAGAGTTGACCCTAGTTGTAGGTACTTAGGAGGTGACATTATTAAAACTGAGTGGTGCTCTACCAAACCTAGGATGTAACTGGTTAGTAATTAGGGAAACAAGTGCCTAGCTAAAGGAAATTAGTTGTAGCCTAATAGAACCATTCACTTGAAACCCTTAGAAAGGTAGACGTAGATTAGAGCTGCTCGTTTGTAGAACTACTAAGAACGTAGAGAGAGTGTGCTATGAGTGTCCTTAGATTCATAGATGGGAAGACCTAAGAGAAACTTGGCCTTCATTGCCTTGGGAAACACTGGAAAGCTAATTTAATTTTATGTTTCAATTACCTTTGAATTAGCAAGATCCCGCACGTAAGGATCACTGTGCTATCAACAGGTGCAATTAGCCATCGAAGGGATAACCCAAATTAGGTTAGTAACGTCCCAACGACCTCATCACTTGTATAGGCTACCTAATATAAATATGTGCGAATGACTGTTACTTAATATCCAACAATATAAACAGGGGGATTCGAAGAATCCTAACCGCTGCTTACTTTTCTGCAACCAAAAACATGTAAACTTGCTATGTTGCAAACAGATAAAAATTGCAAGAATTTTAACCCTTATCTTTTATATCTTCAACTTACGAAAATAAGTAACGAGAATTGTTTGGATGAAACGACAATCCTTGTGGATACGATACTCTACTTATCACTTTAGTATTTGGTAAACGATTTGGTACACTTGTCATAGCCGTCCATCAGTACCTCAGCTTTGTATAAATTTTTAGATTGCTTCCATGTGCAACACATCTCACAAACTTCACTAGAAAACTTGATCATTGGTAAACCTTGCACCATTTTCTTCTCACTGAGAATATTCAAGTCTCTAAAGTTGATATGCCCATATCTTTGATGCCATAGCGAATTATCAGTCTCTGATTCTGATAACATACACTGATCCTCAATCACATTGATATTGATCTTGGAGGTTCTTTGCTTTGACAATGGACCCTTCAAAATCAATTTACTCTTGCAATCAAAAACCTTATAGTTTGTTTCTCCATCTTCATAGTATAGCCTTTTTGCAATAACTAGCCTATACTAATGAGATTACTCTTCATGTTGGATACATACAACACATCAGTAATGCAAGCTTTCTTCCCATCATTCCCAATGAATCATAACCTTGCCAATTCCTTCAGCAAAAACTATGCTATTGTCTTCAAATCTTATCTTTCTATTCACAAAATCATCTAATTTAGAGAATCATGGATTTTTACATGTCATTTGATTTGAGAATCCAGTATCTAAGTACCACTCATCATTCTTTTCTTCATCACCTTTAATAGTTGCCATCATAAGAACTTCTTCAGAATCTGAGTCTTCATCTTGGACAAACTGAGCCTTATCACCCTTGCTTCTTGGCACTCTTTTGGATCTACATTCAGATGCATAATGACCTCAAATCTGGAAATTATAGCATTGAATGTCCTTCTTGTCTTTCTTCTTCTTCTTCTTATCTGATGCAGACTTTGCATCTTATTTCTTTCTACCTTCCTGATTCTTGCTAGAACCTTCACCATTCTTAGAAGACTGATCAATCCAAGGTTTCTTCCCTTTCTTGAACTTTCCCTTCGTCACATTATGAGCTTGCAATGCTTGATCAGATGCAGAACCCTTGCTTCTTTCTTTCATTCTATCAGTCAATCTTAATTCATGTGCTTCAAAACTTTCTTGCAATTCTTCAATTTTCGTAGAATCTAAATCTTTGGATTCTTCCAATGCCACAACAATATGATCAAACCTTGGTGCTAAGGTTCTGAGAACTTTATATATCTTCATCAAATTAGTAACATTATCCCCAATCCTTGTCATCTGATTTGCAAGATTCACCACTTTATCAAAATATTGACTTATGGTTTCACTTTCTTCCATAGTCAATACTTCATATTGTCTTCTTAATCCTTGAAGCCTCACTTTCTTCAATGTACCATCTCCAGAATACAACTTCTCAAGAGCATCCCATGTTTCCTTTGCATTCTCATATCACATGATCTTCTCAAAAATCTCACCGTTTACACATTGATGTATCAGGAACATTGCTTTCCCATCTTTCTTATTTGCATCCTTGTTTGCAGCTTGTTGAACATCAGTTGCGTTTCTTGCCAATGTTGGTACACCTTCATTCACCACTTCAAGCACATCATGATACCTCAAGATTACCTTCATCTTCACGATCCACTGATCGTAATTCTTACCATAAAACATAGGCAGATGTGCAGGGAAATTATTGTTGTGAGTTGGCATTCTTCACGAATTCTCCAACAATAATGATCAAACCTGTCTCAAGATACCAATTTGATAGAACAAGGTGCATATTTTGTGTAAAAGCTAGATTATGGAATTAGGGTTCTTGAGGAAATTGAAGAAGAATTGAGAGAGAATTAATATTGAAACTGTAACTGTTTTATTGAAGTGAATGGAATGAATATTATTTACATAGTATAAGGAGTTTATATACATTTAGATTTGTAACTAACTCCATAACAAACTAGATTACTTGGTTTACAAGTTAACACGGGTAGTTACCATAAAACTAGGGTTTTTCTAACTAATTAAATTCTTAAGCCTCTAATAAAATCGATCATCAAACATTGATTGGAAATATTTTTTAACTAAATTTTATTAATTTTTTTGTTCAAGTTTTTTTAACTAAATTTTAAATTGATTTTGTCTTGTTTAAAATTTTAAACAAGTCATTATAAAAATTCATAATAAGTGGGGAATCTGGGGTTTTTTTTGTCAAATAACCATGTGGCTAGATTCATACAATATGTGCAGAAATGAAGAATCTGGAGTTTAAATTTCAACCCGTACATTTCAATGTTCATGAAACTACCAACCGTACTGCATTTATGGGACTAAAAAACATTTAGTATTGAATTAGTATATGCATACAATAAAATTTTCTAACATCTTTCAATGAATAATACAAGTCACATATTTCATTATTGGATGCATTTTTAAAATAACATTACACACCGACAATGCATAACGATTAAATTCTTATATATGATAATATGACACTTTTTTTTAGGGGATAATGTGACACTTTTAAAGTTAAACATACGTAATATATATAAGTACAAAATATGATAATATGACACTTTTTTTAATGGTGTTTAACAGTTCAGAAAATCCTAACCAATAGACACTATTTAGGTTGGACAACCCTTATTACACAATCTAGGCCATGAACGTGTATACCTGACTCATGTATAATTTATTTATTTTATTTTATTTCATTTCATTTTTTCTTCTATTTTACTACAAGTATTTCTTCGAAAAAAAAAAAAGACAACTTCGAACCACGCCTATTACATGCAACTGTTACAACAATTGCATGTTTATTTTCCTCATTTCTTGATACATTTCTTTTTTTCGTTGGTTGTTATTTCCTTCTCTCTTCATGTATCATCTGATCATTCCCTCTTCATTATATTTCCTTTTCATTATATTAGAGTTGTTGTTTGTTGATTCTTATTTTTTATTTATTTTTCAGAGACAACACTTTGATACATGCACACAGTATTCGATGTAAAAGTTAACCAACTTCTTTATTCATTCTTATCCAATGTTATTACATTCTTTAATAATCTTTCAAAAAAAAGAAGAGAAGTCATATTTTGTTTTCATTTTGTAATTTTTGATACAATCTTAGTCTATCTTTTGCCTCGAGGATTTCATTTTCATTTTTTCATATTCCTTTTGATTTGATTTTAATCTGTTTGATACAATCTTAATCTTTTGCATAATTATGAAATTCCTTTTCTATTGTTCTCAATCTTAAACCAAAAATGCTAGAGGTATCCGAAAAGGCCCCAACCATATTGGCTTCCAACATGTTCTACAATAACTTTTCCTTCCCTTACTCACTCTCATTCTATTAATTAAATTAAAAAAATATATCATTTATAGTTTATAATCATATAGCACCTCGGCCTCCAGAACTCTATTATTATAATCCTACAAACTCTTGCATATCTTTTTACTTCATAGCTCACATTTTATTAATTAAATTTAAAAAATCATCATTTATTATTATAATCTTGTAGCTACCCACCCTCAACATTTCTATTTAACTTTTTTTATTAATTAAATATAAAAATTATAAATACAAAAAATAGGAATTAAATTGATAAAATACAAAAAAATCAAATGGAGAGAAATAGCTACACATGGTATAACCTACATTTTAATTTTTTAGTTTTACAATCCTACAAATTTTTTCATAAATAGAAAATCATTTGTCTTGATATACTAATTAGTTGTGTGTGTAACCTTTTCATTAAAGTCATATTTTCAACAAAGTTATGATATACTAAAAGAGAATTATAATTTGTGATTTATCATATGATACATACTATATATTCTTATTTCCTCATAAGATATAAACTATTGAAATGTTGCATATTTTTAATTACAAAATTTTCTTATGGATGACAATTACGATTCGAACTCTACAACTTTTATGATTTACCTTCTACCATTCATAAATTTTTGTTTTTATTCTATTTTCATTTCACTGTTCTACCTCTCTTTACTTCACCTATTTTTCATTTGAGAATGTGGAAAACATTACATGTAATTAGTATGTTTCACTTATTTGTCAATTTTGTACCATTTTATTTTCGGTATTCAAATAATGCTAAAAAGTATTAAAACAATTAAGAAATATTCTTGCTTCGTAAAATAAAAAACTTATATTCTAAATCGAAAGCAAAATCAATATAACAAACATTCATATCAAAATATTATATAATGTTTCTTTAAACTATAATCATTTTCTATATTATATATAAAGAAAATTACCCCTTTCAATACTTTTGGGTTAAATTTTTCTTTCCAAAAATACCTTTAATTTTCAATACAAATAACACATGTAACAAATAAATATGAATAAATTTAAATATTAAAACAAATGTAACAAACACGATATGAATATATGTATATTTGTTTTTTTCCTTTATCATTTAAAAAGTATAACAAATTAGATGAACATATTTATACTTACTTTTTCATTATTCCAATTATACTATTAAACAACTTTTTCTATAATAAAGATTATTGTTCGTGTCATAAAAAAAAAACATTTATATTTTTACTTTTAATCAAAACCAAAATTACATAAAAAAATACCCTTCATAATTTTCAAACGTTAGCGCAATAAAAAGAATCACGAGTGGCAGACAAATTAAAGAAACACAACTTTTACACTTTGTTTATGGGGTACTGTTACATCTGGATAGTTTAACCAACAATTGCTTTTCTTTTTTTGTTTACTATGACTACAATCTTTCCCGTCTCAATGATTGTATTTCTTTCATTTCGTGTCTGAGAGTAAAAATAATCTGGTTTGATTCACAGCACGAACATCGCATGTTCCCTTCTAATACCCTTTTCAAATGCAAGTCCTTAGAGGAATTGGTTTTGATAAATATTCATATCAGTTCTTTCCTTTGTTACTCTTTCATCCCTCACAACTCTTAAATTATCTTCGATCACTGTTACGTGTTATGAACCAAATGAAATGAAAGATTTAACACTTGAGTACCCTGTTCTTAGAAAGTTTGTGACATAAGGATGTCCGTGGTCAAATGTTAAGAGTGTCACTATACAGGTGTCTCTACTTAAAGTTGTTTCAATGGACTACGGTAAAAAAGTATGGTGAAATGCTGAAATGAAGCTTTGTGCTTCGCATCTTACAAAGTTTAGTTATGCTTATAGTCACATAATTCGCCGATTTATTGGAGAACCGCGAATTGGTTCGTGCGAACTGGTTCGCAGTTCGTCGGCGTATTGGGTCGCCATAATTCGTACCAAAATTCGCAACCACAAACGTACCCGGAGTATTGGCAGAAAATCTGGAAAAATAGATGGAAGAGATAGTTTCTGAAAATGATGATAAAAAGGAGACAGTCGCTGTTACAACAAGAAGAACTAGTTCTTGAATCTGGGTTTGAAAAGACAAAGAGCAGCTGCTGTTACAGTCCAAGGAGGGAGGAAGAAGATGACTGGTTTCTGAAATTAGGGTTTTCATTGGGCCTGACAGTATATTGACCTTTGTTTGGAAATATAATGAAGTTGTAATTGCTAATCTTACCCCCTTTCAAAAAAAATTACAATCTTAACCATAAGTTACAATTATGAAACATCACAAAGTCCATCAGATGCATAGGTAACCAGGAGTTTTTTAAAGCTTTTCCTTTTCTTCTTTCTCGGTAACCAGGAGTTTTTTAGTGACAGTTATTATTGTATCTTTGTTGATAGGATTTGGCAGATTTTTTGGATGGAATAGATCAATGGGCGTGTGTTTATATTGGTTGTTATATCAATTCTGTTTGCAATTGTGCTCTGATTGAACCACGTTGGGCTTTTAATATAATGAATGATTTTTTATTTGCTCTCTAAAAAAAATAGTTTTCATTTTCTATTATATTTTTTGTTAATTAAATATTTTTTTATAAGTAACGTACCGATTATTATATTTGAACGTACCATGAACCCAAATAGGCTATTGTATAGGAAAGAAAAATATTAGCATAGTAAGAGATTTATGCTTATTCAGATCAAAGTAATTAGATTCTTTCAAACCAATGGGGCAGATCAAATATTTCCTGAGGTATTCATATTCCAAAAATTTACTCTTATATGTCTCTATCTATAAAGGTTTTTGATAGGAGAGCACTCTGTTTGCAATGCGACCTATGCAAATACACGGGGATTTTAGTACTAGTTTTAACTTACTATAAACCATTTCATCTCTTTTTTATGGCTCAAACTTGTTATATAATATAGGTTTATAATTTTTTTGACTTATCAACATGTAAATTTTGGTGACTCACTGCTTAAGTCTGCAATTATACCGGATTGTTTTCGACTTACCCTCAAGGTGGTAAAATTTGAAAGATTTGTTGGTACTAAGCATGAGTTAAATTTAGCTGAATTTGTGATGACAAATGCTTCAGTCTTGAAGAGGATTCATTTTTTCAGCTGTCGTAAGCTGCTTGACCAAAACAAATGGGAAAAAGTTAAAGAAAAGATCTCTTCATGCGTGACGAGGTTGGAAAGTTATGCAGATATTGAATTTTCATGTTAGGTTATATATGTTTAAGAGTGTTAAGAATGTGCCAAACTGGGTACAACTTTATTAAAATTGTAAATTTGATTGGGAAAATATGCCAAACTGTTGATAGTTTAGGAAGAGCTTACTCTTAAATCCTCGTTTCAGAAGAACAAGTAGTTTGGTCAATATTTATTGCCATATTTCATTTCAATGTTCAACACCTTGTTAGAATGATCAAATATTCAAATCTCTAGTGGTTTAGTAAGTTTTTATGTGCTTCTCTTCATAGTAAAAGTATATGTATTCATGTAAATTTTGATGCGCCAGCCACAATCTTTATGTTAAACCGTTCTTTAAATAGAGAATTTTAACACATTTTTATAAGTTCATTTAACTAAAAATGTTAAATTACATGTTATTGAAGATTTTTTAGGCTAATCAATCGGACTACTAATTAAATAAATATTAATAAGAATATTATTATTTTTAAGGTAAATAAGAATATTATGATGATTTGTACCCAAAAAAATAATATTATGATGATTATACTAGAATTTGTATTTTAGATTAAAATTATAAATTTGCTAAGATTTTCATCAATTTAAGCTTATTAGTCTATATTAATTTTTTGTATATTTAAATGTATTTTTTAATAAACTAGTATTAAAATATGACATCATATATAATCAGACTCTCTAAAAACATATAATGCTCTTTCAAAAAATAAAATAAAAAACATATAATGATAAATATTAAAATAGAGTTAAATCTTATTTATCTATTAACTCATTAGTAGATACTAGTAAATCATATAAGTCTTCTTCTTCAAAAAAAAAAAAAAAGTAAATCATATAAGTCACATCCCTCATTTAAATATATTCATATGTAATTGACTTTTAACTAGACTAACATACCATACTAAATTTAAAAAATGGGGCTTAGAAATAAGCCAACAAGTACAACATATTATAAATGAACCTCAACCTTCAATTTTTCGATCATATAATTTATACTTTGCAAATCTTGCCATTCAAAATATAAATAAAATTTTGCAAAACTTAACTCGATTAAGCCTATTTCCACCCTAATTACAAGTAATATTAAAACGCCGTTAACCCTAAAAAAAGGTAATATGCCAAGTAACAAATGTCTATGGGGTACTCGTCAAAGAAGCAAAACTCTTACAAGGGCCTCTCTAGAGGCGCTAATTAACATAACCCCAATACAAATAAATATAGAATATTCTTTATTTAAATGGTAAAATTAAGTTATTAGTTAGTTGATAGCTGATAAACTAGTTTATAACTGATGATTGATAGCTGAAAACTTATAACTGAAAAACTAACTAATTAAAACTGAAGTATTTGATAAAATTAGATTTTAAAGTGAGTGATAAATATAAAATGATATAAAAACACATGTAGGTTAGTTTTTATAAATTATATTTATAAACATTTTTAATTAATATTAAATATTAAAAACGGAAGGAAATATGTAAAACTATAAGTTATATATAAGCTAAAAAACTAGATAAAATAAAGTCTAAAAAACTATAAACTAGTGAAAAAAGCTTGTTATATTTTCCAAAAATAAGCATATAAAACAAAAGTTAATTTAATAAGCTATAAGTTGCTTTTTAAGCTTTTCCAAACATAGCCTTAAACGAAAAATTCCGCGGCTACTCGACATTGTAAGTGCCATCGTTATCAGTCTTTACCTTACTTTCTGACTGCTCCGATTCCATTCCATGGATCAAATCACAACCGTACCGGAGCAAAGAGGCGCCGGCGGCAAACTTCGTAAACCACCGCCGAGAAAGCCACCTTCCACTCCTTACGCCCGTCCCTCATCCAACCACCGATGGATTTCAAAGCTCGTCGATCCTGCTTATCGCATCATCACTGACGGAGCCACTCGTTTTCTTCCTTCCTTCTTCTCCACTCCCGATTCCGTTGAAGATCAAGGTTCGTTTCTTTTTCAATTTTCGCGCGTTTTTTCTCAATTACGCAATTATTTATTTATGGTAAAGTATGATAACTAATTTCGTTTTTGACAGTTTAACTTAATTACCATTATTACGATTGCGAACATGATGATAGTGATTAGAAAAATGTAATTAGTGATTAGAAAATGTAATTAAACAATGTGAGTGGTTTAACTTCAGATTAATGACAAAATTAGTTTGCCTAACATTTGTTGTTTATGTGAGGGAGAGTTAAGTACTACTATGAAGCACAGACTCAGACAACACGAACACTGATAATAATTTGAGAAAATGACATAATTCAATGTAATCAGTGTCGGTGTCAACACGTATCCGATACCGGGACACACCTAATTCGAGGAGTATTTGTGCTTTAAGTAGCTATGGTTACTAGAAGCAGGTGCATCTACAAACTGTTCACCTATCGTGAAGAATTAATTGATGCGGAATGGTATTATTTGAGCTTTCAAGTTCTAATTTATTAGCGGTAGTGTAGTTTGAACTCTGTTTTGTTGAAGCCTTGTATGAATATACAATTATTTTATGGTTAAATGCACTTTTGCCCCCTGCCACTTTAACGAATTCCAGTTTACCCCCTGTAATATTTTTCAACCCCTGCCATTTTAGCGAATTCGAGTTTACACTCTAATATCTTATGCCCCTTGCCAATTTGGTGAATTTTGGTTTACCCTGTCACATCATCAGTTTTGTACAATCAGATTTCACGAAGGTCTTTAGGCAGAGAATCTTTAAATTAAAAGGATGCAATCTAATTTTTATCTTACAAGGGTAAACTGGAATTCGCTCAAATGACGGGAGGCAAAAGTGCATTTAACCTATTATTTTATATAATTTTATTAAGAAAAGTATATGAAGCCTACTTGAAGGATTTGTAAAAATGGTATTTGATTTTCACTATAGATTTAATGGGATTTGAAGGATTTGTAAATATGGTATTTGATTTTAACTATAGATTTAATGGGATAATTAAAATGTTTTTGATGTTGATCTTTCTATTGATTTCAACAAAAGGGTTGCATTTTGCTAATTAACCTTCATTGATGGGCAGCCATAATGATAATCATATTAGCCAATGTGAACAAAATAGTTTTAGGTATAACAGCTCTTTGACCTTTATTTTGAAAAGGGTGTAATTATAAGGTGACACGAAGTTTTTGACTTTCAATGCACCAACATCTTTTGTATTGAAGAAAACGTTCAAGAAGTGATGATATAATAAAAGAGATAGTATTCTCCCATTTCTCTGAAGCTACGTACTGTTCTATTTCCTGAGCGTTTCATCCTGCATTATGTCCATATTTGTATTCTATCATGCAGTCCGTGCAAAACTGTTTTTGTGCTTTCAGCTTGTACACACAATGAGTCCTTTAATTGTGGAGTTAAACATGTTATCCTGCCCATTATCAATGCTTGTATTCTGTATACTATACTTCACTGATTCATCTTGAAATTGGTGATACACTCATATTCCCGATCATTTTATTGAATTGTGACAGGTAAATGGGGAACTGATGAACAGCGCAATGAAGACAATCTGGTCAAAACCAATTTACATGTAAGAAATGTTTTTGCTTTTAGTGCTTAGTATGCTGCAGTTGTGATTTCTTACAGCGTAGAATCAGCCTATAGTTACCCTATTTATGTTATTTATAACATTTTTGGGGTTGGATACTGGTGCTGTTATTCAGGATTAATAACTATGCTATACAATATAAATTGCCTCTGTGCAAATTTGAGTAATTACGTTCGTAAGTTATTCTTCTAAGCTGATACAAATTTAACTCTCAGCCTTATCCATCAATGTCATGTGACTAATTATAATTTATCTGATTTTCACATCACATGCTCTTGTGGTGATCCCTTTCATCCATGTTCCTCATTTGCTTTATCCTAAAGTTTTCATTTGTTTGTTTGAATCTCTGTCTATTACAATGAATAACTTTGTTTTTTGTATATCTCACTTTCTGTATTCACGTCTCAATTCTTGGTGTTGAATTCGATTATTTTCCTATCACCAAATATGCTGTTTTATTTGCAGCTCCCGCCGTCTGAATTGTCTAAAATGGCAAGCACTGGTGGTGAAAGCAGTAAGCTAAACAGCAGTTTTGACTTTGTTTTGCCTAGGCGTGTTGAAAAAGGAGAGCAACATGAGAAAAATAGGCTTTCAGATATAGAGCAACTGGTGAAAGGGAGAAAATTCACTAGGTACATTAATTAACTTTATAATAACTAGTTTTTTCTCCACCTTGCTGAGTGACTTATTTACCAATTTTATTATTTAAGTTGGCATGATGTAGATCAGATTATTCATCCCTATGGCTTAGAGCTTACACAAGGTTCTTGTAAATTGATATCCAAGTTTTATTGAGATTAACCCTGTTTGTTATTCTTATGTTTCTTGCCAACGTTGGCTGTTTTGGGATGGAATTCAAAAGTTTTTATCATCGTCTTTCTTCTTTTTCTCCTCTTGTGGATATCCTAGAGCACAAAAAAGTCTCATTTGGATATCACTTGCATAGTTTATGATACTTTTAAGCATGCCTCTCTTATTCGGTGCTTGAAATATTTGGGCCATGCCTAGCTTGGCATTGGCCTAACAAAATAAAAGCTAATACTGAGCCTTTTAGTCCCAGTGATTTAAGTTCAAATTTGTGACTAATTTTTTATTTTTTTTATTGGTATATGTGTCAAAACTTAATGTGTAGTTTGATAAAAATATAAAGGGTATATATATTTGGACATCACATATTAATTTTGAACATAACTCACAAACACTCATGCACCAGCACTCACACTTGTCCCTCTTGGCACATTTTACTATGAAGCCAAAATTCTAATTTCTCAAAGATTTTAATGAATCAAGCTGTGAGCAGGATCAAGAGTTCCGTCCCTTGCTGAAGCTGTGTGCTCATGATGTTAGAAATCCTCTTAGCATTTACTATTTTCCTTACTGTATGTTTGAGTGGAGGGCTAGGGATAGAGGGCTACAAGGGTTAATTTTTAAATCTCGGATTCTGTTAAAGTGTATAAAAATGAATGGAGGTCAATTGGAGGGTTACACTTACATGTCAATCTTTCATTTTATTCCGTTTTTTTAAAAAAAAAAAATCCAAACAGGAGAATATTTACAAACTATTTCCCTCCTTTCCTTTCAAAACTTCACCTCATGAAGAAAACCATTTTTTTGCTTTCTGCGGACCATATCTAAATATCTTTAATCTTCTTATGCAGAGATGAATTCAATCGTATAGTGGAGATTTTGAATTCAAGAGCAATCGATGTTTCGAATGTTGAACAAGGAAAGGGACATACAAATTTGACTTCTAGACAAGATGATGGGGGGGTTGTAGCAGCAAGAAAGCTTCCCAAGGTTTTCAATGAACGAAAGCATGAAGAATCAAATGCAGCCATACAGGGTAGCTCAACACCTTGCATGTCAAAAGTGTGTGAGCATTGCATGTACTTGTTTGAACCATTCAAATTTACTAATAGTTATGATAAACACTTCGCAAATATGCCCTATCTTCTTAGGGCTGAATTGTGTCCTCAATCTATTAGATATCAATCAGTACTTCAAAATTAAAGCTGTTATTGTTGGAAATCATTGTGCAGATAAATTAGATTTGTCTGGAAACAATTTCAATTGATTTTCTTGGGGAGACTTTATCCCAGATATTATTAGGATAGAATTTTTCAACAATAGGTTGTCTACCCAATTGTAGATTTAAGTAGCATATTCTATTTGTCTTCTTGGCTTCGGTTTATCCCCCCCCCGGTGGTCACATATATTCTTTTCAATTAATTTTCAATAAAAAATTGTGGTAAGCTGTAAATCATTGCTAGGGTTCTAGGTGCCAACAAAGTTAAGATCTATTTCTTTAGAGTGATACTTTTGCATACCATTTCAATTAGAAAGAAAGTTGTTTTGTTTTGGTTGAAGTTTACAGTTGTATTGTTTGTTGTAGTTAGTTGCAGTAACAGATTTCATTCTCTCTGGATTTCTCCACTTTCATATTCTTTCACATCTCACATTTTCCCTCAGTTACTCACCATTGCCAAATCATAATGTTTCAAATTCAATCATTCATGAAAGGGTTAAACATATAGAGGTTAATTGCTGTTACTTGAGCAAGGATTCTCTTAAGTGTCTTTTCTTTTGTTAATTTCTAAGAATCAGCTTATAGACATGTTGACTAAGTCCGACCGAGGTACTGGGATAGCATACATGGATTACAAGCGAGATGCATCTTACATAAAAGCTCTAGGTTGAGGAAGAATTTTGACTTTAATTAATTACCATTTATACATTTTTTTTTATCATTATTCTGTCCTCTTATTAGAATTTCATTGTTACCAACAATAGCATATGATAATTAATTTGTTCCAAAAAGTCAGGAATCATAGTATTATTATTTGTTCCAAAAAGTCAGGAATCATAGTATTATTTCCCCTTGTACACACACACAATTCCGTGTAAATAGACAGTGAAATGTTCAGACTCAAACCTATCTTGTCTTAAGAAAGAAAAATGGAGTTTGACATTACCTGAAAGCTGTATTATATGTTAGGATGCATTTGAATTGTAAAATGTTTCTTTACACAATTCAGTGTAAATAGACAGTGAAATGTTCAGATTCAAATCTGATTTATCTTAAGAAAGAAAGATTGAATTTGACAGTACCTGAAAGTCGTATTATATTCGGATGCATTTGAATTGTAAAACATATAGTCATTTTAGGTTAGTTTTGTTGTATAATAATCAAATTAACAACTCTACAGGGTCGGGATGAAATTGGTGCTTCACCAGTTGAGATTGCTAGAGCATATATGGGTTCCCGAGCATCTGAAGAAACCCCCAGTTCTAAAACCATGATTCAAACTGTCGAAAGCACAATGCTCCTCAATGATAAAGCTGGAATAAAACCATATGATCCATCATCATCAAAAAAGTCACCAACATGCTGGCCAGGTGTTGTCGTGCAGGATGCTTACGCAACACCACAAAGTCAGGGAAGCAAATACGGATTTCTTAATCATCCACGGACTCCTTATTCCAGAACTCTGTTATCCAAGTCTAAGTCCAAGGTTTGTTTTTTTAGATATAGCATATCTTGTACTTCAATGCTCAAGTTGTATCTAAAATTGTTTTGTTTTTTGTTTTCTTTTTCTCCAGTTGATTCATACCCAGGGCAATTACAGCCACATTTCATCAACTCCTCTCCGTCAGTCACAGACAAGTCTGTATCTGAAGGTAACTCTCACTGTTCTGTTATTGTGATTCTATTTGACTTATTGTATGCTGATTCCTTTAATGCCCTTCAAACTGCTGATACTGAAATTTGTATGTAACAGTCTTATTGGTTATTGCTTAGAATATAAGGTAAATTTGGTGGAAGTTTGATCCTTTCACAATCTCTGGTATTCCTATCTACCTTGCTTAGTTTTTTGATTTCTGCTTATGTTAAGAGTTAAGAGATTGTAGATAAATGATATCAACAGATTTTTATTTAAAAAATGAGTGAATTTAGAAGATTAATTTTTGGTTAGGATATCACATTGTAAAACATAACTTGCTACCAAACTGTTGATTGTATGAGCCAAATATCTAAAATTTCCTGCTTTGACTTTAGTATTTAGAGGTGTGTCAAGGACGATGCAGTTTTCTTTGGCACAATATTGTTTGTAAAGACCATGATTTCTTCACTTATTAGTCATTGCCTACAAACTTTAAAGGTTTTTAGGATATATTCTAATACTGAAAATTGAAACTTTTCATATCTCAAGTAAAGGGCATCTAAAACCTCCAAAATATGATCAAGAGAGTGGGATTTCCCTTTTTTTTTTTTTCTTTCTTATTCTGGCAAGTTTTGTCAATAATACAACAACAACCAAGCCCTATCCCAGGGGTCGGCTACATGGGTCAAATTACGCCATAGTGTTCTATCATAAACCAAATTTGAGTCCAACTCATTGACCTCTAAATCCTTCCTAATGGTTTCTCTAATAGTTTTCTTAGGTCTTCCTCTACCTCTTTTAACATGACTCTCCTCCATTTGATCTACTTTTCTTACAACGGTATCTACGGGTCTTCTCTCAACATGCCCAAACCATCTAAGCCTATTTTCTACCAACTTTTCTACTATAGGTGCTACCCCCAATCTCTCTCTAATGGTGTCATTCCTAAACCTATCATGTCTAGTCTTACCACTCATCCAGCGCAACATCCTCATCTCTGCTACACTTACTTGATTTTCGTGTTGACTCTTAACCGCCAACACTCCGTACCATATAACAACGTCGGTCTAACTGTTGTCCGATAGAACTTTCCTTTCAACTTAAGTGGTACTTTCTTATCGCACAGAACATCGAAGGCTCTTCTCCATTTCAACCACCCAGCTTGAATGCGATGGCTTACATCTGCTTCTATTTCTCCGTCATTTTGTACTATGGACCCAAGATATTTAAACCGTGTAACTTGAGGTATGATATGATCTCCAACTTTCACCTTTAAGTTAGACATACTTCTCCTTTTGCTGAAGTTACATTTCATATACTCCGTCTTGCTTCTACTCAAGCAGAAACCATACGCTTCTAAGGCTTGCCTCCAGTTCTCTAGCCTCCCGTTCACTTTCTCCCTCGACTCCCCAAGCAAGACTACTTCATCTGCAAAAAGCATACATCTCAGTGCTAACTCTTGGATGTGTTCCGTCAGTACGTCCAAAATTAAAGTAAAAAAATAAGGACTTAAAGTAAAAAGATAAGGACTTAGGGTTGACCCTTGGTGCAATCCTATTGGTATGGGAAAATCTTCGGTAGCCCCATCCTGCGTCCTTACACTAGTCGAAGCTCCCTCATACATATCCTTGATAGCTCTAATATAGGCGATCCTAACCCCTTTCTTCTCCAGGGCTTTCCACAAAACCTCTCTAGGAACTCTATCATACGTCTTCTCCAAGTCAATGAAAACCAAATGTAAGTCTTTTTTATCCGTCCGATATCGCTCCATCACACGTCGAAGTAAGTAGATCGCTTCCATAGTCGACCTCCCAGGCATAAAACCAAATTGGTTATCCGTAACTCGAGTCTCCTTTCTTAGTCGTCGTTCAATCACTCTTTCCCATAACTTCATGGTATGACTCCTTAGCTTAATTCCCCTATAATTCGCGCAATTTTGTATATCCCCCTTAGTTCTTATAGATTGGAATTAAAGTGTTTCGTCTCCACTCGTCCGGCATTTTTTTCGTCCTCATAATCTCGTTAAAAAGTTGTGAGCCACACACTTCGATAGGTATGTTGTCCGGGCCAACTGCCTTGTCACTACTCATCCTTTTCAACACTTCTCTAACCTCGTGCTCTTGAATCCGACGATAGTAGTTATGGTTTCGTTCCTCCTCTCCGACGTCTAACCTGTTAGAGTCTGGTATTCATTAGAGATTTTATTAGTTAACTATCTTGTATTTGAATTTGGTTTATTCCTTTAGTTTCAATATTTTATTTAATTCTTTAAAATGGTTGATTACTTTTTTCCCTTTTGCTGGTACTTGATTACTAACATTATTGTAATAAACAAAGGACAAATCTGAAGTTGATGCATCGGAAAGTGAATATGGGTCTGTTGGACCTATTCGTCGAACTAGGAATAAGTTTGGTGTACAATCGACTTCACGGAGGCCAGCATATTCATCTATGTACTCTTCACAGAGAGAAAATTCTGGTTTTATTGAATGTCCAACTCCTACTGTTGCAACAAGCATGGATTTGGGTGGGATGAGCAGCACTCGTAAGCCAGTGGCCTTTGAGCGTAGTGTTCCAACAGTACACATGCATACTAGTTTGATGGCTAAGAAGATATTGGAGCATATTGATAGAAACATTCCCACTCCTAAGGAGAAATCTGCTGAGCTGAAGCTAGCAACTAAATGGAAAAATGCTGAGTCTTCGGATAATACAAGTACTTCAATTGTAGATAATGGCTTTGCTAAACTAAAAGATGTTGGCCCTTGTAAATACGACGAGTTTGGTGGAATGATTTCTACTCTACGAAATGAAGATGAAGGGAGCTACAATGTTGATATTCAGCCTAGGGAGAGTACTGATAAATCCGTTGACATCACAAAAGAAGGGACTTTGGCATCTGACCTGAATGTTCACAGAAGCATCCCCAGACTCGCTAATGATGCAAAGACTACACAAAATTTTGGTAGTTCTCAAATGTTTTCATTGAAGTCTACTGACAAGGTACTCTATTTTATGGCCAATAAAGTTTTTACATGTAGTTCAGTCCTAAATTTGTGTCACAAGGCAGTAGCCGAAAAAAATTGTGTCTTTTTGGAAAGAAAAAAATGATTTCGTTGTTTTAAGCACCCTGTGGTACCATAATAAAGCAAAATTGGATAGTTTAGATAACCAATGGTAGAAGAAGAAATTAAGTTGTAACAACCTTGCCTACATGGAGAGAATGAGAAGATGGTGGGAAAGGTAGTTGGAAGGCATCCAGAAATAAAAGTTTTGGGGCTGGGCTTGACAGACCCTCAAACAAAAGAATTTGTAACAATGAATTTTACAGGGACTAAGACGAAAACCAGATAAATAAGGGATAAAAACCTATCTAAATTGTTTTTTTTTTTTTTTTAAATATATATTTTAGTATTATCACAATACATATATTTTTGGCCTGCTATGTACTTCATGAACGTAATGTTTTTGATGTACTGACTGTGCAGGATGTTTTGATGACTCTCCCGAGTGTTGGTCAGTATCCTTCTTTAGTAAATCAAGAAAAGAAGACTGTCGCTAATAATGCCGCCAATAAACCAGTTTTAGCTCCTATTTCCATCAAGAAGCCTGAATCAAAATGGACCTTAGCATCTGATAACAGCTCGGGATTTACCTTCCCTGTTACAGCAACCTCTTCTGTATTCTCTGAACCGCCAACACCATCCATCATGCCGTTGTTATTCTCTACTGGTAATCAGCAACAATCAGAAGAAACATCTACTCAATTGTCATACAGTTTTGGTGTTAAAAAGTTGAATCCATCAGTAGTATTCTCCTTCCCTTCCACAAGCAATACAGTTGATAATGATGCAGGAGTCATAAAGTATAACTTTGGTTCAACCGATAAGGCAAGGCTGTCGTTTT